>BSBN01000130.1:2582857-3831785 GCA_027924645.1 Cunninghamia lanceolata | reverse complement strand
AGTACTCATTTTGAGTCCCTTCAAAACTCTGCAGAGGTTAAGGTTAAAAATGAATTCAATGATAAAAGATTTGATGCTCTAAAAGGGATGATTGCACTAGATAGAATTGTGTTGGACAGCAGTGTAAAGAGTATTCAAAATTCTCTTACAAAAGGAGGGAATGTATATAAATTTTGTTTATCTTGTCCTAAATCTATAGAGGACATTGAAACAAAAATAAAAGAGTCTAAGGAAAAACTGTCAAGTGTATCCCAATCTTTTGATCCTCTGACAATATCAGTGATGAGCCAATAATATCAAACAATCAGCTTGATTGAAGAATTAAAGAAATTGATGAAGGAAAAGGACAACATTGAGACAAGGATGTGTGAGCTTTGGGGGCTGATTTACCCCAAGTTGGAAGCAATCTTCAATACCATGACAGAAGCCCAAGCTGCTGCTAAATCAAGTGATCCTACTGACTTGCGAAAAGTAGAGTCTCAAGCATTCTTATTCAGTGGTCACATCTCAGTTTTGAACAACATAAAGAAGAGTTGGGACAATGAGTTGGTGCTATTGAAGAATGTCTTTGGTGATGTGTTCAAACTTATGTAAATAAGTCATAGGGTTGTTTGTATATGTTCCCATGTACATAAAATTATTGCATGAATTTTGGTAAGATCCCGCCCTTTTCCATTGATGTCAAAGGGGGAGTGAATAGTAGTGAAAAATGAGGAATCCAGCAAAGGGGGGGCACTAGAGAACAATGAAAAGCATAAGTAAGGTGGGGTTGTTTCGACACTTAGTCATTTTTCACTAAGTGATGCCATCAATGCCGAAGGGGGAGATTGTTGGTAAGAGACATTGCTACACATGATAGGTGTTGTCATTGATGGAAACTAATTCTATCTTACTCATCCACATTACAGAACTTGTTCATACCGGAAGTCAGAGTGAAGATTTGTCTAAGTCCGGGTAGTCAGAAATAGAGCATGTGATAGGGTCCAATATCTTGGTCCGGATCTCTCCAGTAGTAAATCACAGTGTGCTATAGATCTGAGGGAGTAATAAGGATTGTCAAGACTATCTAAATCCATAAATTTAGCCTCCGACAATAAAGGATTCAAAAGTTATAAGCATCTGACTATCAGGTTCCAGTTAATCAATACAGTCAGAAAAAGAATAGGTCGACCTAGTATTTGATCTTGGTCCAGAAGAAGAAAAGTTGTTGGTTAAGTAATTTGTGATAATTAGTGATATTGGCTGACATGATTGACATTATGAGAACACAATTTTTTGGTCCGCGTTGTTGATTGTGCATGGATTCAGCCGACAGAGCAGAGTTCTTAATAAATATTATAAGTTTTCTTGAAGCCGACTACAATTGATTGAATTTTTTGATGCGGATATATATAGCCGATGGATTTGAGTGTTTTGAGGTGTGATTGTGATGTGATGATGGAGTAAGTGCGAAAAAGGGCAAAAAGAAGTGCGAAGGTGAAGATTTAAGCTTGAATTATGGCCGAAGAGTAAAACAAGGTAGAGTAAGGATGAAGTGTGTAAGATTAGTATTCTATTCTTAACCAGAACTGCATTTTTGCATTGGTAGATGCTATTCATCATTTTAAACATTCTGTAATCTTCTTGTAATCATTTATGTAGGCAGTGAGCCTCTTGCAGCAGTGAGCTCTGGGTAGTGCGCCCTCAAGGCATGTGCCTTCCCCATTTGTAATACTTTTAACAGAGTATAAATTATTGTGGGTTAACCCCCACCGTGGTTTTCCCTTAACCAAGTTTCCACGTAAAAATCTTGGTGTTATGTATGTTGATTTGTTTCTGCTCATGTGTTATTGATTCATGCTTTCATGGTTATATCATTCATCTGTTAATAAGTGGAAAAGGAAGTTTAAGTTGCAAGAAAAGATAAAAGTTTTGTGACAACTGATTCACCCCCCCTCTCAGTTGTCTGCCCTATTTTCAACATGATGTATGCTATGGTCTGTACAAGACCATACATTGCCCAAGCAGTGGGAGTCTTTAGTGGATTTATGGCCAATCTCGGATGGGTACATTGGGATGTAGTTAAGCAAGTGTTTAGATATTTGAGGGGTACTTCTGAGTATTCAATATGCTATCATGGTAATGGTACAACACCTTTGCATTTAGTTTGTATTCATGGATTAATGGATTCTGATTGGGCAGGTGACATCGACAATAGGAGATCCACTAGTGCCTATGTGTTCACTATGTTTGGTGGTGCAATTAGTTGGATGAGTAAGCACAACCTATGGTTTCTTTGTCCATGATAGAAACTAAGTATATGGCAGTAACTCATGCTTACAAGGAACCCATTTGTCTTAAGAGATTGTGTTCAGATATTGGTGTTGATGCAAGACAGATTACGATTTGTTGTGACATTCAGAGTGCAATTTGCCTAGCAAAGAATCCCACTTTCCATGCCAGAACAAAGCATATTGATGTACAGTTTCACTTTGTGCGAGACATGGTAGAGGATGGGAAGGTGAATTTGGAGAAGGTGTTGGAATTAGTGCTAACAATTGAGAGGGGGGGTGAATCAGTCGTCACAAAAATTTAATGCTGACTGCAGTTAATTCTTCTTTACCACTTCTTAACAGATTAATGATATAATCATGAAAAGCAAGAATCAATAACACATGAGCAAAAACACAAATAACACACTTGACACAAAGATTTTTAATGTGGAAACCTGGTTAAGGGAAAAACCACGGTGGGGGTTAACCCACAAAGATTATACTCTATTAAAAGTACTACAAAAGGGGAATGCACATGCATTTGGGCTTACTGCCCAGAGCTCACTACTCAAAGGAAGGCTCACTGCCTACAAAAAGAAGATTACAATGTGTTTGAACTGATGATTAGCATCTACCAATGTAAAGATTCAGTTCCACTTAAGCATAGAATACTAGCTTGATACACTTCATCTTTATTCTACCCTGTTTCACTCCTCTATCATAATCCGAGCTTAGATCTTCACCTTCACACTTATCTTTTCCTTTATTTGCACTTATTCCATCGTCGCATCACTACTACACCCAAATCACTTGAATCCATCAGTTATATATATTTGCATCATGAATTTCAATAATTTTCCAGTCGGCTTCAAGAACACTTAGAACTTTTATTGAAGACTCTGCTCTATCGGCCAAATCCATGCACAACTTGTAACACGGACCAAAAACTTGTATTCACAAATTATCAATCATGTTAGCCACTATCACTAATCATCACAAATTGCCCAACCAGTAACTTTCATATATCTGGAACCAAGATTAATTACATGGTTAACCTGATCTCCTTTTATCTGCACTGACAAACTAGAACCTGATACTCGGATGCTAATAACTTTTGAATCCTTCATCATTGGAGGCTAAAATTCTAGATTTAGATTGTCCTGACAATCCTTATGACTCCCTCAAATCCGCAACACACTATGATTTACCATCAGAGAGATCCAGACCAAGATATTGGACCCTATCACATGCCCTGTTTCTGGCTACCCAGACTTAGATAAATTCTTGTTCTGACTTCTGGTATGAACAAGTTATGTTATGCGGATGTGTGGAATAGTCTTAGTTGCCATAAATGATAACACCTGTCATGCATTAAAGTGTCTCTTGCCAATAGAAGGTAGATACTTTGAAGAATGTTGCAGATGCATTGACGAAACTAGTGAGCATAGAGAAGTTCATATGGTGTTCAGAGTCTATGGGCCTCTCAGCCTATAGCAGTTAAATCTTGTTATTTCTATTGGCTCTTACAAGGTGTTCAACAAGTGGGAGAATGTTGGGAATTAACGTGTCTCAATCTTGGTAATTCCTTGTATTATTTCATTATATTTATTTGTTTATTGCCTATTGTGTAATTAGGATGCAAATCCTATGTTGTCATCTTGTGGGAGTTGGCATGGTGATGTGTCATCCTACATGGAAGATGACCACATGTAAATTTGTCCTCACATGAGGATATAGGCATCCCACTTAGTGGTAGGAATATTTTGCCATGTTTCAGCATCTTGGATAGTGTGTAAGGGAATATTGACTGAAACGGTCATGACAGATTCCTATGACAGTTCTATGACATGTAAGAGTCAGAAATAGAAGGTTCTATGACAGGTGAAGACATGTGTCACAAGGCATCTTTGAAGAAGGTATCTTTGGGTGCCCTAAGGAGGGTTATGACATGTTGTAAGAGAATATGCTATTTATATCCTGTTTATGATAGATTCTCTTACAACTATAAGATATGTCAGTATGACGGATTCTATGACGGTTGTAAGAGACATATGAGCATCTGTCATTGCCCAACTTGGGAATAGGAAACCTCTTTGGGATGGGGTGACTTGACAAGTGTCAGAAACATCCTACAGTCTTGGACAAGTGTCCATAGGCATGGGTTTTGGGTCATGAAGCCATGTTGGATGCCCTTCTCAAGATAGAGCCATTTTTGGCTTGTATTTTCTATATAAATAGGTGCTTTGGAGAGGAGATGTATTATGTGATTGACAAGTACTGTTATGCTATTGGTTTGTCTCCAGATATGAGTGTCGAAGACTCTTGAGAGCTTGCATTGCAAGTGTATTGTAAACTATTTGACTTTTGATTATACATTGTGCAGGTTTTGTAGTGTGGGGTTTTTCACCCGATAAGGGTTTTCCCCACGTATATCTTGTGTCTCTTTCTTCTATCTCATTTATGTATGTGTATTGATGCAATATCTCCATTGTTGTTGTTAACATTCTGTAATTGTAAAGGATAAAATGAATTTGCACTCTTCTTTCCTCTTTAGATTAGTGTAGGGAGCGATTTCTGCACACCTAGCTTCCTTTCAAGCCACCCCTTGGCAGTGAGCTATTCTTTGCAGTGAGCAATTTGGGTAGTTAGCCTTGTAGGCAGTGAGCCTCTATTTTTTGATATTGTTATAACTCGTATATTTCTGTGGGCTAACACCCACCATGGTTTTTCCCTTTTACGGGTTTCCAAGTAAAAATCTAGTGATGTGTGATTGTGATTAAGTCTATAGTTTCATGCTTTCATGGTTAAATTTGATTATCAGTAGTTAAGTTATTGATGGTTTGATATTCATATGAAGCTAAGTTTTTGTGACAATTGATTCACCCCCCCTCTCAGTTGTCTGGTGTATTTCAACACTTTATAGGATGGGAATCGAAAGAACTAAGTCATCCTCGACCCCTATCCTCGATGACTTCTTCTGTATAACCTTAGCAGGGTCAGGATTGCAGGGCTTTCACTTAGTTGTTATGAATTAAAAGTTAGGGATACCAAATCACCCCCAACCTTTGATCCTTGATAATTACCTTTGTATAGCTTTAGCAGGTTGGAGTTCACAAGCTTGCCTTACTCTTTACTCTTTATTATCCTAGGAATGAAGAAGGGATCAGGCCCGAGACTTGATCCTTGCTATGTTGTTTATAATGATAACAAATTCATTTGACTTGATTTAATTTACCTATCACCTTGCTTGCAAAACTATAATCATGGCAGAGGATGCACCTACCAAGGAAGTCAAACACTATTATAAGGTGTACTTTCCCACATCCAAGATACTCAGCCAATTCTCCAAAATCAGAGACACAGACTTGGGGGATCCAGATATACAGGCTTTCTTGAAAAATATTAATATGATAGAGGGGAGGTCCTTCCAAGCTTAGAAGATGGCTATATTAGGGTTGATTCAAGCTACATCTTTCCTTGTCTCCCTTCAATCTCTAGAGTTAGTTCTAACATCTGAAAAGGCCTATAAAGCTGGGAACAAAAGGTTCATCAGGCCAATAGGTAGGTCATTCTTGATTTTTCCTCTGAGATGATTGACATAGTATTTGGCATTCTTGTCTTCCAGCCTTATGAGAAGATAACAATTACATCAGCAGATACCTTTTACTCCAACAAGCCCAAAACGGCTACCACCTATATTAATCAATAGTTGGTAACTCAAATAAAGCATCCAATTAAGATGGTAGCAATGCAACCCCAAAGTGAATTTAGAGAAGATGGCAAGGAATTTATCTCACTTCTCAATTGGGTGTTTGGCATCCCTTCCTCTGATAAGTGGCACCCCTGGATGTGCTACTGAACTGCATGAAAGTTGTTCATGGGAAACACATTGACTGGGGACCCTTTATTAGTAATAAGATGGATGAGCAGCTATCCACGGTGGAGAAAATAGGGGAGTTTTATATGACTTCATATCTTGTTTACATGTTAGCCTATCAAGCTAGTTTCTCAGGATTGCAACAAGTGGCATCCCTCCAAAGAGGAGAGGTATCAGTTTATCAGCATTTTCCATAGTTAGAGCTCCTCAAGAGCTTAAAACACTACAATATATTCAACGATGCATTTGTTTATGCCATCATTAGAAATTTGGAGAATGATTATTCTCAAAGACTGTCTCCAGAGGCATGTGATAAAATCGCTAATTGGGGACATTGGTACATAAAATTTAAGACCTTTTCATACATCAAGGTGATGGGCTACTCAAAGCCTCCATACAAGCTCCCTGGGTATCCAAGTGAAAAAGTTGTTTTGCTGGAGATTTGCATGCAGGTATTAGAAGTTTACAAGCTCATTATTAGTAAGTACAAGCCTAGTTTCAAGTTCCCTATTAAGATAGGGGGCTATACTTGTCAAAGCATCACATAGGCTAAGTCTGTAGAACTAGAAATGGCACCATGGGGGCTAGATTTTTTTTATGTTACTAGGGCAAGGTTTGATCCAATTAGATGGGTCAGCCCCCTCATTGGGACTTGGTTCATACATGAAGATGATGTTGAAGATCATTGGGCAGATTGCATGGACGACCATGAAGTCCAACTCAGGGATTATTTTAGGTTGGATGTACGCTTGGTGAAGAAGTTCAATTTGATTGATCTCCCAAAGGTTCCCAAGAGAACAAAAGAGGATGGAAGGGTTCTTGACCCAGTATATGAGATGAATCAAGTTTACAACCAGTCCCTAGATGATATAAATTAGGGACATGATGAAATTTCCTCTCTAGAGGATATATCTCAATCAATCCTGGTTACGACTAAGAAATGGTTTCTCAAACCATTTCCCATGGTGGATCCCTACAAGAAGAAGGACAAGTCCAAGAAGATAAGTCAGGGTGAGTCATCACAGGCAACCAAGGGGCCCAAGGTAATTTCTCCAATCCCTGATGAAAAAGAGCTACCAGAGCTATTGTTGCTACTAAAGAGAAAGAGAAGGCCAAAGTGGTGTTGGAAGATACTAGTGACAGAGAGGAGGATGATAACATTCCCTTAGTGTGAAAGAAGAGAAGTGGACCTCCACCCTCCACTGAAGGAGTAACAATTGCTTCTATCCCTGTAGCAAGGTAGGCCACTCCTCCTCCTCATCCAGATACAACAAGCTTCACCTCCTCCTTCTACAACTACTCATCCTCAAGGACCACCAACTACCTCAATGGCATGATATCCTAAGGCACAAAAAAGTAGTGATCCAATGGCCACATCTCCATCTTTGCAAGAGGAAGTAGGATTGGAAGGCACATTGGACTTACACAATGTTGTCAACTTGGCCACCTCATCTCCTTTACAAGATGAAGCATCTAAAGATTCTATAAAGATAGTGGTATTGACACCATCACTGACAAGGTCTCCACCACATATGTCATCACCACCACCAGTGTCTTCTCCATCAGTTGACAACACATGTTAGGGTCTCCCTACTTGGATGAATGCAATAGTGGTAAAGAGGAAAAAGATATACATAGAAGACAAGGACTTGGCCACTATTGCTGAAGTCCTCCAAGAGAAACCAAAGAAGAAAAGAGCTATGATGTTGTCCTATGTTATAGAAGATCAACAAGGAGTAAGGATAACTCATGTGGCTACACCTATGGCCGACAAAGAGGAAGCAGCCATGACTCAAGTTGATAACAATGTGTAGCAAGTAGTATTGGGGCACCAAACTAGGGAGGAGAAAAAACATGCCCTCACATAGTTTGTCTCAGCCATCCTAGCTAGGATGAAGAAAGATGAAGATACTAAGGAGGAACTCAGAGGGAAAATAGCTCATCTAACTACCTATATCAAGCACTTAGTTGGGCCAACTAATTTAGGTCCCTCTGCACTAGACCTATTGGAGACACTCAACAAAGACCATCATCTTGTTGACCCTCAAGGGATCCTCCTTGCAACCACATCTTAGAAAACCTCATTAGAGACCCTTGGTGTAGAGACTATCAAGAAGGCCATGAAGGCCTATCATCTTTTAGATGCTGAGAATGAGGAGATGGTGGTATTTGAGAGCTCATCAAAAATGAATTGGTCATGTGGGAACAACAACTCCCCAACTTGTAGAAAATGCAAAGCACTACTTCAACGTAGCTCATACAGATGGGAGTAAATGGTGCAGGAGCACCTTGACAAATTGAGACTTCCATAGGAGTTGGATTAAATTTGAATGGTTCAATATTGTAATAAGATAAATTATGTCATATTTCATTTGATGAAGTCATTAGGAAGGTTAAATGTTCAAGTTTTGTCTTCTTTTGCAAAATGGGAAAAGTTATCTTTTAAAAATGCAACAATGTAAAAACTTGGAAGGTGAAGAGTCTTGTGGCTCTTGATTCATTCCTAGGAAGTTAGAAATTGAAAATACATGTCTAATTCCTTTAAAAAGGCCTTGTAACCTTTAGAAACTCATGGGTGATTGAATTCAAGAATTGGAACAATAAAGAAGACTATTTTTTTAGGCATTTCTACATAAATTTTCTGTTTTCTTGCACGGTACAGCCCAGTAAGGGTAGGAGGACATTTATTTTTGATTTCAAATGAAATTATATTCAATCACCCTCCCTTTCCTTTTTGTCTCATCGAATTTGGTGCAATATTAAGGAAGTTATGACCGTTTTAGTGACTGCAATTTCTAGAATTCTCCTATAACAGTCCTGTTGCAGCGTTTGGTATGGTTCTGTATGGATAGATATAGGGGCAAGACATATATGGTTGTAAATAGGATTGAGTTACTTTTCAAATACATCTGGTAGGAGGTCTTAACTCAATTCCTAGAGGAAGATATCATGTTTTTTCTAAAACTGCTCTGTTAACTAGGTTTTTGGGGCCTAGAAATGGGGGTTTGGTGTTTAAACACTTGAATGAGAAAATCATTGCATGAGACCTGGAAAATCCTTTGTTTTAGATCCTTTACTAAGACTTTTTCAAGGTTTTAAGTGATTGGGGCAAGTATTTGATAGGGTTCCTTTGTAAAGTGGGTGGATTAGGCCTTGTAGGAAGACAGCAGGGTTGTTAGGATAGTCAGATTCCGTCCAAAACAATAGTATATGATTTTGAAGTATGTTAAATAAATCAATAGAGGGTACTCAGATCAGTCAATATTTTTGGAAGTGCTTTGGGAAAGTTTGGAGAAAAGTGCAAGTTTGTCGCTGAACAGGGCTACTAGGATTAGGCCTAGTCAAGTGGAATTGTCAAGAACCAATCAAATTGGTTTGTGAAACCTGTTGAATCTTGTTGGTAGGGGTAGGTTGAGACCCTAGAAGAAGCAATATTTCATCTGAGAAGTTGGAACCCTAAGTTGAGCCCTTTGGAGGAGTTTAAGGCAAAGGGAAGACTAATGAAGTCTTATTGGTGGAAGCCACAAACCATTGAAATCTTTTGTTTCTATTAAATCATCTCATAAGTCCTGAAACCTCTACATCAAATTGGTATCAGAGCTAGCAAAATCTCTGGGAGGAGATGAATAATATGTTATGTTGGTGACCGTTATTTGCTAAGTTGTTTGGTTGCAGGTGCTTGGTCCATCTAACTGCAGAAGGATGTTTTCTGAGGTTGTGTGTATGGGCAGAAAAGATGAGGTCTGTCATGACCATTCTCCAATGGAGATTAGGCTGGATAAGGGTGCATAGAGAAACCACTAAGGAGAGAGTGGTAGGTGCATCACCAGGATCTGATGTTGGGTGAGAGGAACGGTTTGGTAAGTTGGTGTTGTGAAGCAGTGAGAGAGATGGATACCTGAAGAAGCACTTGATGTTGCAGCCTGAAGAGTACTCCACTGATGGGAGTAGAAGGAGCCTGAAGAAGCTCTAAAGTTGATAGTTTTATTTGTTGGTTGGTTGGTCACCTTTCTATGAATGAGAAGATTTGAAGCCTGAAGCTAAAGAAGATGAAGACAGAGATGCAGAGAAAGACCTTTGTTGCTATTACATTTCCAAGGGACTTGGAAATTTTGTTGGTTGGTTGTATGGTGCAGGAGTACCTTGACAAATTGAGACTTCCATAGGAGTTGGATTAAATTTGAATGGTTCAATATTGTAATAAGATAAATTATGTCATATTTCATTTGATGAAGTCATTAGGAAGGTTAAATGTTCAAGTTTTGTCTTCTTTTGCAAAATGGGAAAAGTTATCTTTCAAAAATGCAACAATGTAAAAACTTGGAAGGTGAAGAGTCTTGTGGCTCTTGATTCATTCCTAGGAAGTTAGAAACTTAAAATACATGTCTAATGCCTTTAAAAAGGCCTTGTAACCTTTAGAAACTCATGGGTGATTGAATTCAAGAATTGGAACAATAAAGAAGACTAGTTTTTTAGGCATTTCTACAAAAATATGCTGTTTTCTTGCATCGTATAGCCTAGTAAGGGAAGAAGGACATTCATTTTTGATTTAAAATGAAATTATATTCAATCACCCTCCCTTTCCTTTTTGTCTCATTGAATTTGGTGCAATATTGAGGAAGTTATGACCGTTTTAGTGACTGCAATTTCTAGAATTCTCCTATAACAGTCCTGTTGCAGCATTTGGTATGGTTCTGTACGGATAGATACAGGGGAAAGCCATATATTTTTGGAAAGAGGATTGAGTTAGTTTTCAAATACATCTAGTAGGAGGTCTTAACTCGATTCCTAGAGGAAGATATCATATTTTTTCTAAAACTGCTCTGTTAACTAGGTTTTTGGGGCCTAGAAATGGGGGTTTGGTGTTTAAACATTTGAATGAGCAAATCATTGCATGAGACCTAGAAAATCCTTTGTTTTAGATCCTTTCCTAAGACTTTTTCAAGGTTTGAAGTGAGTGGGGCAAGTATTTGATAGCGTTCCTTTGTAAAGTGGGTGGATTAGGCCTTGTAAGAAGACAACAAGGTTGTTAGGACAGTCAGATTCCGTCCAAAACAATAGTATATGATTTTGAAGTATGTTAAAGAAATCAATAGAGGGTACTCAGATCAATCAATATTTTTGGAAGTACTTTGGGAAAGTTTGGAGAAAAGTGCAAGTTTGTTGCTGAACAAGGCTACTAGGATTAGGCCTAGTCAAGTGGAATTGTCAAGAACCAATCAAATTGGTTTGTGAAACCTATTGAATCTTGTTGGTAGGGGTAGGTTGAGACCCTAGAAAATGCAATATTGCATCTGAGAAGTTAGAACCCTAAGTTGAGCCCTTTGGAGGAGTTTAAGGCAAAGGGAAGACTAATGAAGTCTTATTGGTGGAAGCCACAAACCATTGAAATCTTTTGTTTCTATTAAATCATCTCATAAGTCCTAACACCTCTGCATCAAATTGGTATCAGAGATAGCAAAATTTCTAGGATGAGATGAATAATATGTTATGTTGGTGACCATTATTTTCTAAGTTGTTTGGTTGCAGGTGCTTGGTCCATCTAACTGCAGAAGGATGTTTTCTGAGGTTGTGTGTATGGGCAGACAAGATGAGGTCTGTCATGACCATTCTCTAATGGAGATTAGGCTGGATAAGGTTGCATAGAGAAACCATTGAGGAGAGAGTGGTAGGTGCATCACCAGGATCTGTTGTTGGGTGAGATGAACGGTTTGGTAAGTTGGTGTTGTGAAGCAGTGAGAGATGGATACCTGAAGAAGCACTTGATGTTGCAGCCTAAAGAGTACTCCACTGATGGGAGTAGAAGGAGCCTGAAGAAGCTCTAAAGTTGATAGTTTGATTTGTTGGTTGGTTGGTCACCTTTCTATGAATGAGAAGATTTGAAGCCTGAAGCTGAAGAAGATGAAGACAGAGATGTAGAGAAAGACCTTTGTTGCTGTTACATTTCCAAGGGACTTGGAAATTTTGTTGGTTGGTTGTATGGTGCAGGAGCACCTTGACAAATTAAGACTTCCATAGGAGTTGGATTAAATTTGAACAGTTCAATATTGTAATAAGATAAATTATGTCATATTTCATTTGATGAATTCATTAGGAAGGTTAAATGTTCAAGTTTTGTCTTCTTTTGAAAAATGGGAAAAGTTATCTTTCAAAAATGCAACAATGTAAAAACTTGGAAGGTGAAGAGTCTTGTGGCTCTTGATTCATTCCTAGGAAGTTAGAAATTGAAAATACATGTCTAATTCCTTTAAAAAGGCCTTGTAACCTTTAGAAACTCGTGGGTGATTGAATTCAAGAATTGGAACAATAAAGAAGACTATTTTTTTAGGCATTTCTACATAAATTTTCTATTTTCTTGCACGGTACAGCCCAGTAAGGGTAGGAGGACATTTATTTTTGATTTCAAATGAAATTATATTTAATCACCCTCCCTTTCCTTTTTGTCTCATCGAATTTGGTGTAATATTAAGGAAGTTATGACCGTTTTAGTGACTGCAATTTCTAGAATTCTCCTATAACAGTCCTGTTGCAGCGTTTGGTATGGTTCTGTATGGATAGATATAGGGGCAAGCCATATATGGTTGGAAATAGGATTGAGTTACTTTTCAAATACATCTGGTAGGAGGTCTTAACTCAATTCCTAGAGGAAGTTATCATGTTTTTTCTAAAACTGCTCTGTTAACTAGGTTTTTGGGGCCTAGAAATGGGGGTTTGGTGTTTAAACACTTGAATGAGCAAATCATTGCATGAGACCTGGAAAATCCTTTGTTTTAGATCCTTTCCTAAGACTTTTTCAATGTTTGAAGTGATTGGGGCAAGTATTTGATAGGGTTCCTTTGTAAAGTGGGTGGATTAGGCCTTGTAGGAAGACAGCAGGGTTGTTAGGATAGTCAGATTCCGTCCAAAACAATAGTATATGATTTTGAAGTATGTTAAATAAATCAATAGAGGGTACTCAGATCAGTCAATATTTTTGGAAGTGCTTTGGGAAAGTTTGGATAAAAGTGCAAGTTTGTCGCTGAACAGGGCTACCAGGATTAGGCCTAGTCAAGTGGAATTGTCAAGAACCAATCAAATTGGTTTGTGAAACCTGTTGAATCTTGTTGGTAGGGGTAGGTTGAGACCCTAGAAGATGAAATATTTCATCTGAGAAGTTGGAACCCTAAGTTGAGCCCTTTGGAGGAGTTTAAGGCAAAGGGAAGACTAATGAAGTCTTATTGGTGGAAGCCACAAACCATTGAAATCTTTTGTTTCTATTAAATCATCTCATAAGTCCTGACACCTCTGCATCAGTAAATGACAACAATACTACAAGGTTTCCAAATGAATGGTTGCTTGCAGGAAAACTAAGGGCCAAGGTGTTGAAGAGGTGTAAGGAGAAACTAAGAAACAAGATAGAACCAGTAAAGGAGAAATTGTCTAGGGTGAATCATTGATTTCATCTATCCCTTTCACCTTCAAGGACCCTTCTACCATTGTTTTTCCTACTTCCCACATGATCAAGGAGTTCCAATGGATCTTACAATAGCCTCTCACTAAGAAAGAAATTGATTATTTGATTAAGATGAAGACTATGTTTGCAGGATTCCAGGACCAGTTGGCTAAGATGGTTAAGTTGCAGGACAAGGTGAAGAAATCTCACCTTTCCCTAAGGATGAAAGATAAATATCACTAAGGACTAGGCATAAGAGAGGTTGTTTCTTCTATTCAGATCTTACAAACTCATGTGCTGACATGAAACTAATTTTTTGTAATAAATAGTGTTATGTTTTTGAGGCCGACCCACTTAAGGGATTCTTAGCCAACCCATGTACATTTGATTTTTTAATTTTTGAGAGGCTCCCTATAAATGAAAGGAATTTGTGTCATTTGTAAGGAGGGGAAACATAGAGTATGTAATGTCCCCTATTGGAAGAATACTAATTTTACCCTAAAAATTCAAATACCACAAGTTTAGGGTTAAAGTTTCAGAATTATCATGTAATGTCCCCTTCTAGATTTGCCCTAGATTAAACCCTACAATCACAATTATAATAAATTAGGGTTAGGAAGATGACTTATAGGTAGTTATTTCTTCATTATGCACTTGAATATAAATCTTGCAATCATCATATAGAAAACACAAGTGCATATATATAAACTAATGTCATTGTTAGGGGTTAGCTAAGCACATATTAAAATCTGAATACAACTGCAATATTACTATTACTATCAAACACATTTAGAGAATATGGATAGGGACATGATAGATTTGACCCAGCTACCCATACTAAGCCCAAGAGAAGAGCTTTGGCTCTCCTAGCTTTGGTTGCAGGACTTTGACATCTACCAAAGTGGCGTACTTAGTAGAGTTCTTTTCTTGCTTCCCTATCCATGCCTTATCCCTTACAATTATTAACTCATCATGGTAGGAATGGTATGGAGATCGTAGTGGAGTTCTTAGTTTATCCAATCTAAGCCCAAGAGAAAAACTTTGACCCTCTTGGCCTCGATGGTAGGGATTTAACATCCATCCAAGGTGGTGTACTTAGATGGAAACCTTATACCCTCTTACCTACATCTCCTTCATTTCCTCCATGATGAGGTTCAATATTATTTACATCTAAAATACATTAAAGATGATTATTCATTGATACATAATAAATACTAATCATTTTCATCTATGTTGTATTAGCATTTCATATTCTATTTGTTCACATTTATCCATTCTACATAAGTAATGCAACCTAAAAGAGATATCGATTCTTTGTCTGCAACTATGTTATCAGATTTCATGATTATTAATATACTTGTTATTTCCTACGATTGTATGTCTTTCTTGTTCGTTGCTTTCCTCTCTTTATGCCTGTAGATTAGACCTTAGATTAATACTGTATATTCTCCTTCTTATTCCCTTCTTCCTCACACTTATTTATTCTATTATACCTCTCCAAGAGGTGATCCACTAGGAGATACACCCTTTCACACTAAACCATCACCTCTCTGACTGATCGTTTCTCCCCTTTGTAAATAATGTTTCTTCTTTACAAATCGTAGCTTAAAATGAATCATAGCTTCTCCCCTTTTTGTCTTATTCACACCTCAATGTCTTTGTCTTATTCATACCTCAACATCTTTATCTTATTCACCATTTGTCTTTAACAAATGATCACTTCCTTTTTATAAGTTAATTGTTGTTTTCACATATCCAAAACGTAGCATTACTAATACATTTGATCACTGCTATTTGATCATTGCTTATGATATCACAATCATTATGTTTTAAGAATGAAACCAATCGTTCTCACATACCCGTCTGCTCTTCTCTAGAGTGAAGTCAACCCCTTGGAGGGTATGAATTTAAATTAAAATCTTATCCTTAGTGCCAATTCTATATTGTTTAAATATTTAATTTAAACAATCACATATCTACTAGTTGGGCTCTAAATGTAATGTATGAGAAGGTGAAATGTCTCATTTCGGGGACATGAAAGAGTACTTGTTCTTGCACAAGCAATTTTGTAATTTTGATGGCATGTAAGGGGCAAATATGATATGCATTTAGGGTATGGGAATCCTGCTCATTTGCAATTTGCCAAGATATTTCCAATTAATGAGAAGAAATCTTGATTATTCCTATGTTTCTACCCATTGGTGATAATGTATCTATGTTTTCTTTTCCTTGCACATGATTTGTGTTGATGAATCTTGTTCTTAATTTCTAAATCATCAATTTAGTGGTTGAATAGGGTTTGAATTATGTGCATGTAATATGGTGTTTTCATATTCCTATTCTTCTTCTCTCTTCCTTAGAATCTTGCACTTGCAATGTACATGATTATGTGGAATACTGGTCATCCATTGCTTGTTTAATTTAATCTCATTAACTTTGTCATATGAAGTGAAAAGCCAGGTGCAAAAGTTGTCTGATTATTTGCATTTTCTTCCTTTTAAACCCTAGCCCCTTTTTCCCTTTTTTTATACACACATATAGTTAGTAGTAGGTCTTAAAATCTCAAACTACAAAGAAATATCTACCTATCAGAGGTTATCAAACATCTAGATTGATACTACCAACATAGGCCCCTTAAACAAACAATTACATTGTCCACTCAGCTACTCCAACACTACTGTGACTCAACCTAACAGGGACCTTGGGGTAATCATAAATATTACTAAATTTTGTTCACACTAAATTTAGTTGGACCTAATTTGCAGTTGTTTCACAAGGAGTAAAAGAAAACTTTTAAGTTATTGCAATCAGTGAATATTTGATGTCTTGACAAGAGGAAACAATGATCAGTTGTCATGATAATCCAACAGTCCAATCAGGACTATCAAATCATCATGACAAGTGAATGAACAATGTCAAAAAATCAACCAGTCAATGAGAGACAATTGATCTAACTATTTTTATCTTTCAAAGTTATAAGACAATTTGATTATTCAAGTAATCATATTTCAAGTGTGAAAGAAACATATTCATTTGAACTATCATTTCATATCATGTTTGGAACATACATTCAGTTTTAGTTATTCTATCCTATGCATTGATTGAAAAATAAACATACATAAATCAATTGCATAAGGTAAATTAATTGATCATGTTTAAAAGAAGTGTTTAAATGTGTCCCACACAAGCTATGGGAGTGACTAAACTAAGAAATGCAAACATATGCAAGCTATAGATCTGATGATAAAAGGAAATGGAAAAGAACACATGAGAAAATTAAATATCCATCATTGCCTTTTGTTTGAAGGTTGATGCCTTGTTGATGACTGGTCCTCATATCTTCATCTTCAGCTCCAATCATGTTAGTGAACCTACAAAAAATTTGGGGAAGATCCTGTTAGAGCTTCGAATATTTAAGATTTTTATATGCTTTTATCAAACAGACACATCAACTTGCAGACATTAATGCATTTCATATGAAGGAGTCAAATCAGACATATGCCATAAATCAGAGCATCATGAGAAAGATCAATCATCTTCATTAAGTATGTTTTATGCTAACTTGTTTGTTCACTGTGTAGGTATATGAAAAGTAATGTTGCTGATTTGAAGACATTAAAACATATGGAGGAAATGTGGCTCCCATAAGGGTTGAGCCCAACATGTTTCCCTTTTCTATTCATTTGAAAAGGATATCAGATTGAAAGACAAGATGCATCATTCAAGATAATATCATGCATCATAAAGATCAACCTACAAAAAGTGAAGTCATCATGAAAAGGAGCATTTGCTCCTATAAATTATGTTCACTTTGACAAACAAATTGATTGATTTAGATCAGATATAGTCAAAGTGCCTCATTACAGATCACAAAGGGATCAGTGTTTTTGAATTAAGTAGCCAATATGTAGAGCACAAAGATATAGTCATGAAGGTACTTCTCCATTGTTTCTATGATCATTAAAATATCTTATTGTTGTTCATATGTGTACTATATGTATGACAGTCATTTAAATAGGTCAAAAAATCATAAAATTAGACCTTAGGATGTCATAGCAGCATATAGATGTAATAGAGGACAAGACTGTCGTCAGAATGATCAAATAATAAAGAGTATATACAGGATACAAGAGCCATTATGACATTCCAGGCTATCATGTATATTCCAATATGTAAAAGGTACAGTGCTCATGTTCTAGAAAGGATAAACAATGAGGCATTTCATGTCTCGTTACATTCAAAATAGAGTTCATCTTTATCCTTTGTAAGTTATGACTCATATCATTAACAGAAGATAGCTGAAAAGAGCCAGTAACAATCATATAATGCTACAGAGTTAGGCACCTTTCACACAAATGCCAATGTTCAGCCCCTTAAGGTTAGGGACATTTCAATATGAGAAGCTGATGTCACTTCTTGATCATAAAGAATAAGTCAAACTGTCCAGACAATATCAGACAAGGGTATAAGAGTGTGTACCAACAAATTCCCACGTACAAGACAAGAGGAATATACAGCTACAGAAACCATCTAATGTAGAGAAAAAGGTACAAAATATCAAATTCATTTCATATGATAAAATGCCATGAACAGTTGACATGACAGAGTGTATGCTACAGGAGATCAAAGTGTCAAGCTTTAGGTGGAGATAAGAAAAGTGCAGATACATCAATCTTTTGTTATGTTTTCAAAACTTACAAAATCTTATACATACAGAAATATCATGAATAGCTACAAGAGATTCTTCATTGCTCAAAAGTATCAAACCCATGCCATTTTTACATCTACAGGAGAAAAGTATACATAAATAAAAGATATGCTATGGCCATGACAGAGAAAGCATATTTGTGCAAAAGATTGCAATACCCATCTGCAAATCGTAAAAACCCTCATTTCTATTTTACATTTATAGTCAAGAGAATGTGAAATAATGCATATACAGCTAGGCCATGCCAGAAGAAGGTCTTTTTTGTGCAAAAAGGATAAACCCATCTCAATTTTTTTCAAACCTTGGTGCCATTTTGTCATTTTTTATATCTACAATAGAGGAGATCAAAGAGGAAATATACACAGAGATGGCCGAGTCAAGAAAGGAAATCTGTATACAGGGAATGTGAAAACCCTCATCATTCTTTACGCATTTTTTGTATTTACAGAGAGAAAAGAGCATAGCCGTGAAAGAAGAAGGCATTTTTATACAAAGAAAATTGAAACCCTCTTCAGAGCTTTCGAAACCCTAATGCCATTTTTTTTATCTGCAAGGTAAAAGAGCATAGGAATGTGATAAAGTGTTACCCATGACAAAGAGGAGAGCTATGAATAGCCACGGCCTGTTCTTTAAATTCTTAGAGAGCAAGGATAAAAGACCAAAAGAAGGAGGTATAGAGATAGGAGAAGACCATTAGAATATGTAATGCATAAAGATAACACTCAGCAAAGAAGAAGCCAAAGCCATTCAAAGTGAGAATAGCTACAGAAAACAACATAAAATTCTAGTAAAGACTCAAATGAAATGCCTACCTTAATTCTTGCATGCAAAATGCTGAAGATTCGAACAAGAGAAGACTAGATGGAGAGTAAAAAGCTAGAGAGATACGCTTGAGTCCTTCAAACCCTAGCTGACTGAATGCAGTTACAGAGTGAATGAGGGAGAATGCCAAATGAAAAATGAAGACAACTTTTAGGGTTATCTCTTGTTTTGTTTGATGGTTCTTTCTCATTTTTTTTGACTTTACAAAAGACAAAATCAATTAACTTATCCAAAAAGCCTGAGGTCAAGACTTTAAGTCTTGAATATACCTAGTAATCATGCCTAGGAGTGGCCAACCATATGATTTACATTTGATTTTTTGATTAACTCAAAAGTTGACATCATGAGAAGATAAGGCTCATTGCCTTATAAAATTTTTCAATACCTTTTTTCCTATGTGGTTGACTTCTGATATGGTCGAAGATGCCTTAAGTGATGCCTTATTATCATATGAACATAAATCAAAGATTCCTCTTATTATGCAATGTGGTCGAGAGTCAGACATTCTCCCACTTTATGCATGGATCAAATTACTTAATGCCTTATGCATTTGTAATGCATTTAAAAGTCAAAACAACATGGAGACTATATTGTTTGCAATATGAAGAGCTACCATGGACAAGACAAAGATGAGGTGGCAGACTTGTGGATAAGGTAATATTTTGCATGGAGATGTTGATATAGTGATGCAAGGATATTTGTATAAGGTTTTTGAAGGCATGGTAATGTATGCAAGGTGGTAGGAGGAATGAAGACAAGTGGTATTTTTGCAAGGTGATATGCCTTATGAGGGCAGGGGGTTAAATTTTTTCCTTAATGCATGTGAGATGCAACTAGGAGATTTTTTCTTGCATGGAGGCATAAGGGGACCTTTTCTTTCTCTTAAAAACCTATTTTAGCATCAAACCATGCAATTTGTGCTAATTAGGCAAGTGTAATTGGAGAGATAAGGTATTTATTTTCTTTTCATCCATCATGCATGTTTTTACAACTGAAATCAATGTAAGTGGATAATAAATTAATATTCTACAAATTACTTTATTATTTTTCACAAGTTGTAAAATCATGAAAATAGAACAAAATGTAACTAATAGTAAAGTAATTATCACTTAAATTACTTTATTATTTACTCAAATCAATTTTGCAATGCAAAATCATGCAAAATAGATGAGTTGAGTTAACTGAGGTTATTTAGAGACTTTTGCATGATTTGGTGGGAAATTTGAGGAGTTTTGGTCAACTTATTGGTCAAAGATATGGAGAGAATCAACTTGGAGCTATTTTTGCTCAATTTGGGGCAGTTTAAATCCTTATTTTTACAGATTTCTTGGTTTGCTCGTGGATCACTTTTTTAGGGTTTATTTTTAGAGGCAGTTAGCTGCAGTTCTATTTTTCATGCCTCTTGGAGAGAGCAAGCTATATATTGTAAAGCAAAACTTAGTTTTTGCTAGTTCTTGCCTTTTTGCTCTTTACACTTTGAGAGAGAAAGAGTTTTGTAACTCATTGATTATAGATTTTATAGAGATTACAGGTTCCATTTTATTGTCTCGCATGCAATATTTTCCTTTATTTTCATTGGATTCAAGTGTTTGTCTTTCCATTAATGCTACTTGTATGGATGATTCAATGAAATTTTACTATGTTTAAATATCAAAACCTTTAAAATTATTCTCTCATTCTTACTTGCAATTGTTAAGCATAGTGATATCACAGGTCTTAGGTTGTGTTACTAAAATATTTTCTTTCATGTTGTGAAAAAACTTTTTCCTTCATAAAGAAGATAATTTACAGCCTTCCTTAGAAACATTTTTGTGATTATTTTGCCAAAAGTGGAT
This sequence comes from Cunninghamia lanceolata, assembly GCA_027924645.1. Lineage (NCBI taxonomy): Eukaryota > Viridiplantae > Streptophyta > Pinopsida > Cupressales > Cupressaceae > Cunninghamia > Cunninghamia lanceolata. The sequence goes on along the minus strand of BSBN01000130.1, from coordinate 3,810,859 downwards.
TGTGTGGATAAGATTTATGAGATCTATTATGAGATAGATTTGCAATTTTTCCATCATTATTAGGTGCATCACCAACTTTTACAGTTTTTATTACCTTTAGAAAATCCTTTTTGCCCTTTTCCAAACCAAATTCATAGATTCAAATTGAATATTTTAAGGGAACCAGCCCATAATCTAGAGGTTCAAACTCAATATAGGTCACCCACAGCCTGAGTTTGTCCCCATGTTTCAAAGGATTACAGAGTTTCACAACTTTGCATAAGGGTGCAATCCTCATCGACAATAGTTTTTGGGACGCCCGGTGGGACTTTGAACTAATTATCAGTTCAAAAAGAACTTATTATTGCCATTGTTTTGGTATGATCAACAGTTATTACAGTCTTTTAGAGGTTTTTATTTCAAAATATCTGGCAACTCTAACTTTCTAGTTTTTGAATAGATCAGATTCTACATCATATGAGAAGAATTTAACAAGATTAGGTTTTAGTTGTTTTCCATCTCTTTGAATGAGTAAACATGTCTACATTTCATGGGAACATGTCATATCATCCATCATATCATGAAAATACTACTAATCATCCATCTTATCAGCCATATCAGATCAACCATGCTGTTAGTTTCATCCCTAATTCTTTTGATTTTCAAAGAAATCAGCATGCACAGTACTCTAACCAACACCCACCCCTACTCAACCTTCATATCAACATGCATATGTCCAAAATCAACCTCAAGAAAAATCTTTTCTATCAGATCAACTCAAACAATATCACCTCTAATGGGTTGAAGATATAAAAAATTAGTTCAAGAACAACATGAATGATACGAAAGACACATTGCTAGAAATCACAAAGCAGATAGAGGAGTTCAAGAGGTAGCAAGAATATCAACAGCAGTAGGAAGAGATGGATTATCAAGCCTATCTTCATGAGCAGTAGTTGGAGGCACAAAGGATACCGTTTGAAGAAGGACTTATGAGGGAGATAGCAGTAAAAGAGGATCAGATGAAGTTTTTGCTTGCACAAGTACAAAGGCAAGCAATGCAAACAGCTACATTCATTCCGGATCAACCTATTCAAAATGAGGTTAGTATGTATCAAATCCCAAGTTTTAAGCACAGTGAGCTTCCTAATCCTCCTGAGGTCAAGATCCCAAATTTTAGAGACCCTTCACCATTGCCAGAGCCTATGTTGACACAATCTAAATCTGTTATTCCTCATGACCAACCACTTTAAGAGCCTTTTATCATCTAGGAAATTCAAGAAAAACTCCAAGTTTCCCTATTAGATGAATCTGATTGTCCTATCACTATTTGCCTTTATAAAGGTGGACCTATCGTTTTTCAAGAAAACCCACTCATCATGAAGAAAGTTGGGAATATAAATTTATTACATGCAGCTATGGAGCATTACCAATTAGAACAACAAAAGATTGAACAAGAGAAAAAGGTTTTAGAGCCCAAGCTAATCAAGATTCCAAGTTTCAGTCTAGAAGTTGAAGGTGCTACTGTTTTTACTGTGTCCCTAGCTGAAAATAAGCATAATTCATATGAAGAGGATGTTGGTTCAAATTTGGCACCCAATCCTTTACATTTTGATTCATTTGAGAAGTTTTCTAGAATGCTATTTACAAGATAAATGAAGGCAAGACATAGATATTAGAAGGGCAAAATCTTCAATTGCAAAGATAGGTTGCCCACATTCTGATGGAGAAAGCCCTATGTGAAGAGCAAGAGCTAGTTTCTTTGTTTGACCAGTTTCCCAGTTTCATTGAGCCATATGAGGAAAGCATACCAATAGTAGTATCAGAATAGCAGGAACACATTAAACAACATGAAGAGTTGTTGATTGAAGCTAAGCAGTCTGACAATCTGAACTTGGATCAATTAGAAGAATGTGAAGGTAAACCTATCATGCAACTTACACAGCTGGTTGAGAGCTGTTATAAGGTAATAAATACTCCTCCTTTACCAAAAATTCAAAAGAAATGTGATGATGCTTCATTTTGGGATGATCTTGAGTCCTTTATGTCAAACTTAGATGGCAAACAGGATCAAGTTGAACATGTTTTTGTGAAAGAAATAGAGATTAAATCTCATGAGCTAGTTAACTTATTTGATGAACTTCCTGAATCTATACCTAGTATTGAAAAATTGGATGGCATAACTCATGTGGATTCAATGCAAGATTATGAGTTAGATGAGGGCATGCTTTTAGGCATCATAGAAGTCTTTTGTTCTAACATTAATGATCAGCTAGTGTCAAATGAGCCAATAGTATGTGATCAGCCTATTCGGGCCAAAGAGGTGGGTTTTCCCTCATTCCAATTCTATGAACTAACTTTTTCAAATCAGGTTAAAATTTCAAGTGAAAATAGGATAGCAGATCTCACTAAGGAAATCAAGAGTATTAGACAAAGATTTATCATTTCAAGAGGATGTCCAATCAGGGACCTAGCTCAATCAGAGTTAAATAAGGAGGTACAGATTGATGTTGTACCCATAGAGTAGTTTTCAGCTTTAGAACAGCAGAACGAGACCATCCATTCACACCAGAACAGCAGTATTTGTGATCAAATTTGGATGATCAGTGAGTTTATTTTCATTCTTCAAAGATTTTTACAGCATTCTATAAGGTATGTCCTTATGAATTGTATCTTATCAATAGCAAAAAGCATTGCAGGACATCCTTTCTTGAACAGAAAAGGGATTTATTTCACAAAGCCAGTAAATGGATTTGTTTGATGAGCACTTTTGGCTGGTTAGAGTAGGGTAGAGTATGATTTCAGTTTAGTATTTCATTTCCAAGAAGTGCTTTTGCACATTTTGCTGGCCATGTCTTAAGCAAGCTAGAATAGTTTCAGTTTCAGTTTTGTTTTACTGTTGTAGTTTTCTATCAATTTGAGTTGCAAAATTTTTTTTAAAATTTAAGACAGAAGAAGACGCATTGCCCAATGGAATTGCAAGGCTACTAGTTCTAAGTTGTTTAGCAGGCAAACACCCTTGAGAAGTCACCAGAAATGTTACTAAATTTTGTTCACACTAAATTTAGTTGGACCTAATTTGTAGTTGTTTCACAAGGAGTAAAAGAAAACTTTTAAGTTATTGCAATCAGTGAATATTTGATGTCTTGACAAGAGGAAACAATGATCAGTTGTCATGATAATCCAACAGTACAATCAGGAGTGTCAAATCATCATGACAAGTGAATGAGCAATGCTAAGAAATCAAATAGTCAATGAGAGACAGTTGATCTAACTGTTTTTATCTTTCAAAGTTATAAGACAATTTGATTATTCAAGTAATCATATTTCAAGTGTGAAAGAAAGGTATTCATTTGAACTGTTATTTCATATCATGTTTGGAACATACATTCAGTTTCAATTATTCTATCCTATGCATTGATTGAAAAAGAAACATACTAATAAATCAATTGCATAAGGTAAATTAACTGATCATGTTTAAAAGAAGTATTTAAATGTGTCCCACACAAGCCATGGGAGTGACTAAACTAAGCAATGCAGACATATGCAAGCTATAGATCTGATGATAAAAGGAAATGGAAAAGAACACATGAGAATATTAAATATCCATCATTGCCTTTTGTTTGAAGGTTGATGCCTTATTCATGACTGGTCCTCATATCTTCATCTTCAGCTCCAGTCATGTCAGTGAACCTAAATTTTTTTTTGGGGAAGATCCTGTTAGAGCTCCAAATAATTAAGATTTTCATATGGTTTTATCAACCAGACATATCAACTTGCGAATATCATGTATTTCATATGAAGGAGTCAAATCAGACATATGCCATATATCAGAGCATCATGAGAAAGATCAATCATCTTCATAAAGTATGTTTTATGCTAACTTGTTTGTTCACTGTGCAGGTATATGAAAAGTAATGTTGCTGATTTGAAGACATTAAAACATGTGGAGAAAATGTGGCTCCCACAAGGGTTGAGCCCAGCATGTTTCCCTTTTCTATTCATTTGAAAAGGATATCAGATTGAAAGACAGGATGCATCATTCAAGACAATATCATGCATCATAAAGATCAACTTACAAAAAGTGAAGTCATCATGAAAAGGAGCAGTTGCTCCTATAAACTATGTTCACTTTGACAAACAGATTGATTAATTCAGATCAGATATAGTCAAAGTGCCTCATTACAGATCACAAAGGGATCAATGTTTTTGAATTAAGTTGCCAATATGTAGAACACAGAGATACAATCATGAAGGTACTTCTCTATTGTTTCTATGATCATTAAAATATCATATTGTTGTTCATATGTGTACTATATGTATGACAGTCATTTAAATAGGTCAAAAAATCATAAAATCAGACCTTAGGATGTCATAGCAACATACAAATGTAATAGAGGACAAGACTGTCATCAGAATGATCAAATAATAAAGAGTAGATACAGGATACAAGAGCCATTATGACATTGTAGGCTGTCATGTATATTCCAATATGTAAAAGGTACAGTGCTCATGTTCTAGAAAGGTATAAACAATGAGGCATTTCATGTCATGTTACATTTAAAACAAAGTTCATCTTTATCCTTTGTAAGTTATGACTCATATCATTAATAGAAGATAGCTCAAAAGAGTCAGTAACAGTCGTATAATGCTACAGAGTTAGGTATCTTTCACACAAATGCCAATGTTCATCCCCTTAAGGTTAGGGAAATTTGAATATGAGAAATTGATGTCACTTCTTGATCATAAAGAATAAGTCAAACTATCCAAATAATATCAGACAATGGTATAAGAGTGTGTACCAACAATTACCCACATACAAGACAAGAGGAATATACAGCTACAAAAACCATCTAATGTAGATAAAAAGGTACAAAATATCAAATTCATTTCATATGATAAAATTCCATGAACAGTTGACATGATAGAGTGTATGCTACAGGAGATCAAAGTGTCAAGCTTCAGGTGGAGATAAGAAAAGTGCAAATACATCACTTGCTTTTGTTATGTTTTCAAAACTTACAAAGTCTTATACATACAGAAATATCATGAACAACTACAAGAGATTCTTCATTACTCAGAAGTATCAAACCCATGCCATTTTTTCATCTATAGGAGAAAAGTATAAAGAAATAAAAGATATGCTATGGTCGTGACAGAGAAAGCATATATGTGCAAAATATTGCAATACCCATCTGCAAAACATAAAAACACTCATTTCTATTTTGCATTATAGTCAAGAGAAAGTGAAATAATGCATATATAGCCAGGCCATGCCAGAAGAAGGTCTTTTTTGTGCAAAAAGGATAAACCCATCTCAGTTTTTTTCAAACCTTGGTGCCCTTTTGCCATTTTTATATCTACAGTAGAGAAGATCAAAGAGCAAATATACACAGAGATGGCTGAGTCAAGAAAGGAAATTTGTATACAGAAATTTTGAAAACCCTCATCATTCTTTATGCATTTTTTGTATTTACAGAGAGAAAAGAGCATAGTCGTGCAAGAAGGCATTTTTATACAAAGAAAAGTGAAACCCTCTTCAGACCTTTCGAAACCCTAATGCCATTTTTTTTATCTGCAAGGTAAAAGAGCATAGGAATGTGATAAAGTGTCAACCATGACAAAGAGGAGAGCTATGAATAGCCATGGCCTGTTCTTTTAATTCTCAGAGAGAAAGGATAAAAGACCAAAAGAAGGAGGTATAGAGACAGGAGAAGACCATTAGAATATGTACTGCATAAAGATAACACTCAGCAAAGAAGAAGTCGCGGCCATTCAAAGTGAGAGCTGTGTATATGGAAAAATGGATTAAATCTAAACTAAATAAAACCAAAGAACCCAATAACATAAAGGAAACGAATCTAAGTAAAAGCCATAAATCACAAATCAAAGATGAATGAAAGCTCTTACCAAAACCTGTATTGTTCCCTTTTGGAGATATGTGGATTGCTCAATGTAGCTGCAAAGCCATGGCTGCAACAAGCAAGTATGTGCTCAAGAGATCAATGTCAAAAGATCGCTATAGTGCTCAATCGACGCGTTTTGTATGCTCAAAGCTCTGTTAAGTATGCCTGAGAATACAATCGAAGAGAGAGAGTAAATGAAGGAGATGAGGGGGGTTTATATAGATTTCAAGGAAAATCGATCAACGGTCTAGATAATTCAGAAGAATCAACGAAGGAGATAAGTTGAGGAACGTGTAACGAATGAGAAGAAGACATGTGTCTTGCTTGCTTTTGCATGAGAGGAGTTATCAAGAATAGAAGAATGAGTTAACTGAAGAAATAAATCAATTAAAAGAATAAAGCAATCAGTTAAGTGATTTAAAACAAGAAGAAGGGATTTGCATGAGAAAAGAAGATATTTTGCTTTATTAAATATAGAAATATTTAATTGATGAGCAAGAAAGCTTGAGTTATTTTAGAGATAACTCAAATTAGAAGAAAAAGCAATTTAAGTAAATAATTGATTTATTTAAATTTAGAAATATTTAATTGATAAGCAAGAAAGCTTGAGTTATAATGAGATAACTCAAATTAGAAGAAAAAGCAATTTAAATAAATAATTGATTTATTTAAATTTAGAAATATTTAATTGATAAGCAAGAAAGCTTGAGTTATATTAGAGATAACTCAAATTAGAAGAAAAAGCAATTTAAATAAATAATTGATTTATTTAAATTTAGAGAAGATATTTTGGAAGAATAATTAAATAAATGGAATTATTTAATTTAGAAGATTTGAAAGCTAATTAAATAAGTAAATTTATTTAATTGTTGTGCATGATTTTGGAAGAATAAATTTGATTTAATTAAATAATTTAAGAATTATTTAATTAGAGGGAATTTGTTGAATTAATTAAATAATTGGATTTATTTAATTAATGTAGACTTAATTTTTGGAAAGACGATAATGATCAAATTAAATAATTATAATTATTTAATTGTGGAAGAATAATAGAGGAATTTAATTTAATTAATTAAATAAAGAGGATTTATTTAATTAATGTCGCAATTTTGGAGATTTAGAAGAATTTGATGAAAATTAATTAAATAATTAGATTATTTAATTAACGTTGTAATGCAGGTGATTAGACAGATAACGGAATGCCAGTGATTTGACGACACGGTCATTTTAGGGTGTCTACATTTTGCCCCTCTTTGATGCAATGCAGCATGCAGCATTGCTTCAAAGAAAACGATTGTTGAAGATGTAATACAATTTTTTGATGCCCCAGTGTAGGTAGTTGCCCCAGCGTAGCTGGCGTAGGGTGCCCCCTCGAGAGGAAAGATAGGGAAGCGACAGAAGAACTGTGTTGACGCTCGACTAGAAGATTGGTTGGAGATAGGCAAGGTTGGGTTGCTGATAGATAGAAGAAAGGAGATAGGAGAGAACATAAGAGAAAGACTATTGATCGATCCTTGCTAGAAAACTATATAAGGCCATGGATGAATGGATGGGTAGATGGATGAGCTTGTTGCAATGGTTTCACATTTATTTATAAAGAGCAATCCTTATTTTTGATATAGCACGTGGATAGTTTGCCACCAAGGTATAAAAGACCAAGGTGCTGTAATATCTGAGTGCGTGGACGTTGACTCTGCAAGCAAGTGGTTTGAACTTAGATCCCCTTAGACATAATATAACCTTGTTGGAACATGTGAATGAGCCATAGTCTTGAACATAAAATAAACTTCAATACATGTAAATGCAAGAAGAATTATTAATATGTAAGATGCTAGGTCCTAACACACACAAGATAAATAGAATGCTAAGAAAGATACTGAAGATCATTCCTCAAACACGGCACACAGAAAGTAATGACTATGCCCCCAATCCGTACTGCATCGCAACATACCAAGATTATAGATAAATCAAGGTAGCTTTGAATAGGCCCGGGAATAGGGAACAAAAGATAAACCATAACACAAATTGACTGACTTACAAAGTAAACATACAGCCAACATATTCTCTTGCCAAAGAGGTTACTCAGGATAGATTGGATAGGAAAGATAACAGCCTTATCATAGGAACTCTGTGTCCATTAAAGGGGGCTATCTACCTAAAAAAGACAATGTCTCACTTGCAGGAAATGCCACATGTCGCAGGAGACGCGTGTGTTGGTCTCGACAATGGAACACTTCGAAGAAGACAAGCTTGCTGATCTAGGGCTTGGTTAAGCGGTACTTAGCTGATGTTGGCAATCAGTATGCAGGACAGTAGATGACTCTGGAAGGAAGCTTCTTTGCTTCAAGTTTGTTAAGGACTTTTGCTTTGAAAGGATGCGCTAGCTTGCGGCTTGAGTTTAGTCAAGTCGAGGCGAATGGATTTTGACAAACGGAAGACTAGAAGGATGGAATGCTAATGGATTGGGACGGGTGGAGAATGATGGATCGTGTGTGCCTGAGTACTGGATACATCCTTCGTATTCCAGACTGCCTACATACCCTGTATCCACGGGATCAAGGCACACTTACGATGGAAGATGAACGTGATAAATATGTAGTTCTGGATAGAGTGATGAATGGGTCAAGGTGAAAGGAGGGGATCTTATGTACCTGAGTACTGGATACTTCCTTCATATTCCAGACTACCTACATACCCATATCCATGGGATCAAGGTACCTTAAGATTGAGAAGAGATGATATGTAGTTCTGGTTGGTGTGATGATGTAAGAAAGCGGAGAAGAGGTGATCTTATGTACCTGAGTACTGGAAACGTCCTTCGTATTCCAGACTGCCTACATACCCATATCCATGGGATCAAGGTACCTTAAGATTGAGAAGAGATGATATGTAGTTCTGGTGGTGTGATGATGTAGAACAAGTGTTGAGAAGATAACAGCCTTATCGTAGGAGCGATGTGTCCAGTAAAGGGGGTTACCTGTGGGAATAAGACAAGATTGAAGCATGCGCTGCGAACCACGAACAAGGAACTAATCCTAGACCGAAGCTAAGGAAAAGAGTTGCCCCCATTCTGGCAGAGGAAACTGTAGGGGTGACTGCTGAAGAAGACACCGAAAGACTTGACCTAGGACAAGACAGTGTTAACTGTAGACCCAGACCAAGACATGGGAAGACGACGATGGACACTGATAAATTTCCAAGCTATACTAGATAGGGAGATGGAAATGCAAACAAAGTCAATGGTTTTATTATGGATGGATGGATGAAGCACGTTGCGAACTGGGCAAGGAGCGGACAGGACTCGATAGATGATGGATGCTGACTCTACGCATAGTGCCTGTTTGCCAGGTTTTCACTATGGTACTTATCCAAGGCGCCTGTTTGCTAGGTTTTCACCAGAGGACAGATTTTTTTTGGATTATTTGATTTTTTTTATTTTTTTATTTTTTGATTTTTTTTGCTTTTTTTTGTTTTTTTTTTGTTTTTTTGATTTTTCTAATTTTTTGTGGGAATACTCTGAGGATCAGGCATAGAACTTCTTGAGATGGACACTGTTAAGTGGCTCATCTAGAGGAATGCCGTCAGGTGTAGCTAAAGTATAAGCTCCCGATCCATATGCTGCTGTCACAATGAAGGGACCTAACCAGTTAGGCTCAAACTTACCCTTCTTCTCTCGATCTGCTTGATTTCTCTGATTCTCCTTAAGTACAAGATCACCAACTTGAAACCGTCTTTCTTTGATCTTTTTGTTGTAATTACGCCAGAGGCGGTTTTGATAGACATGGAGATGATTAAGGGCGGCAAGACGCCTCTCATCTAGTAGTTCAAGCTCAGCTAATCTAGAAGTGCGATACTCATCTCCGCCGATCAGGTCCTGCATGGATACTCTGAGGGATGGGATCTCGACCTCTATAGGTAGGATGGCTTCAGAGCCAAAGACCAAGGCATATGGTGTGGCACCAGTTGGTGTTCTAATACTAGTGCAGTAGGCCCATAGGGCGGGATTGAGTTGCAAGTGCCAATCACGACCAGCTTCATTGACCATTTTCTTTAGGATCTTGAGAATGGTTTTATTGGAAGCCTCAGCTTGGCCATTACTCTGCGGATAGTAGGGAGTTGAAAAGTGATGTTGGATATTGTATTGTATGCATAAGGCACGAACATCTTGGTTCTTGAATGGTTTCCCATTATCAGTGACAATGGCTTGGGGAATACCATACCGGCATATGAGGTAGTTTAGGATAAACTTGGCTATTTGCTTACCGGTGATATAGGTCATAGGAATGGCTTCCACCCACTTCGTGAAGTACTCAGTTGCGGTAATGATGAACTTGTGGCCATTGGAGGAAGACGGGTGGATTTGTCCTATGAGGTCGAGACCCCGTTGAGAAAAAGGCCACGGAGTAGTCACCAGTTGTAACTCATGAGCTGGTGCGTGAATCAAATCTCCATGCTGCTGACATTGTAGACACTTCTTAGCAAACTGTGCAGCATCTTGCTCTATTGTAGGCCAGTAATAACCTATTCTGAGTATCTTCTTAGCAAGATTAGGACCGGTAGAATGCGCACCACAGACACCTTCGTGTATGTCTCGTAAGGTAACTTCAGCTTCTTCTACGTTAAGACATCGTAAGAGGATACCATCGAGACTCCAGCGATATAGTGTATCACCCAGAATGATGTAACGAGAGGATCGACGGATAAAGGTTTTGCGTTGGGTGGATGATAGGTCAGGAGGAAAGGTATTGTTCTTGAGGTATTCATAGATATCTTCATACCAAGGGGAATTGGGACCAACAAGTTCGCAGATGATTTCAGTAACAGGAACATCGACGGCTGGTATCAACAATTGCTCGATCAAGAATTCACATTTCTGTGTATTTGCAGGCATGTCAATCAGTGACCCTATAGAAGCCATAGAATCTGCAGCTTTATTATGCTCTCTTGGAATTTGCTCAAATGTGATGCTAGAAAAGTGTGGTTTATAGGCATCCACTAGTTGTTTGTAGGGGATCAACTTTTCATCCTTTGTTTGGTATTCATCTGTGACTTGGCGAATGACTAGCTGTGAGTCTCCATATACTTGTAATTCTGTGATGTCCCATTGAACTGTTGTATTGAGACCTATAAGGAGTGCTTCATACTCGGCTATGTTGTTGGTGCAAGGGAACGCGAGCCGATATGACTTTGGAATGTAGTCATTCTGAGGTGTAACAAATAAGATGCCGGCTCCTGATCCATGTTGTGTGTAAGAACCATCAAAGAACAACTTCCACATTATGGATGTAGCCAGAGTGAAGAGATTCTCATCAGGAAAGTCTTCTACCATAGGATGTGTATCTTTCATAGGTGCATTTTCTAGTTGATCCGCGAGGGCTTGTCCTTTGATTGCCTTACGATCTGTGTATTCAATGTCGAACTCACTAAGGATCATGACCCATTTAGCTAGTCTGCCTGTGAGAGCTGCTTTTGCTAGTAGATACTTCAAGGGATCAATCTTGGCTACCAGATTTATGTGTTGGTTCAGCATGTAATGTTGCAACTTTTGGGAGGCGAACACTACTGCTAAACAAGCCCCTTTCCATTGGTGAATAATTGAGCTCGTATCCCACCAAGGTTCTACTGATGTAATATATTGCATGCTCCTTTCCTGTGTCATCATTCTGTGCTAGCAAAGCCCCTAGGGCTAAGTTTGTAGTGGAGATGTATAAGATCAAAGGTTTGTCTGCAACTGGTGGAACCAATATGGGTGGTGTAGCTAGATACTCTTTAAGTTGATCAAACGCTGCCTGACACTTGTTGTCCCATCGAAATGAAACATCCTTTCGGAGCAAGTGTTGAAAGGGTTGACATTTATCTGCTAGCTGTGATATGAAGCGCCTGATGGACTGTAACCTTCCTTGGAGGCTCCTTAATGCTTTTAGGTTCTTTGGTGGAGGCATCTCCACTATAGCCTTTACTTTTGCTGGATCTACTTCGATGCCTCTGCGAGATACAATGTATCCCAATAGCTTTCCTGATGTGACGCCGAATACACATTTCTTTGGATTGAGTCTTACTTGGTATTTTTCAAGCCTGTCAAAGATCTGTCCTAAGACCTGTATGTGATCCACTCTGGAAGATTTAGCCAATATATCATCAACATAGTCTTCCATAATGTGATGAAAGAGGTCATGAAATATCACTGTCATTGCTCTCTGATAGGTTGCTCCTGCATTCTTCAGACCAAACGGCATGACACACCAACAATAATTGCCCCAAGGACAAGTAAAGGTTGTTTTATGTTGGTCTTCTTCAGCTATCCTTATCTGATTGTAACCCGAGAAACTGTCCATGAGAGAAAGCATCTCGTGACCTGCTGTCAAGTCCACTATAATGTCAATGTTTGGTAGTGGAAATTCGTCTTTAGGACATGCCTTATTGAGATCTCTGAAATCATTACACATGCGGATGCGTCTATTAGGTTTAGACACAGGTACAATGTTTGAGACCCAATCTGAATAGTCGATAGGTCATATAAACTTGGCATCTAATAGCTTTTGTACTTCCACCTTCACCAAGAGAGCTATCTATGGGTGCATCTTTCTCAATTTCTGCTTGACTGGTTTCACCTTGGGATCAACTGTGAGATAATGCACTACCAGCTTAGGGTCTAGCCCTGGCATATCTGCATAGGTCCATGCAAAGTTGATGGTTCATTGCAAGAAGAAGCTGTTAAGATTTCTGTGCTCTGTGTCAGATAAGGATGCTGCTAGGAATGTTGTCTTTGGATTCTGTGTTGTGCCAAGATTTATTTCTGTAGAATCTTCCACTAGGAGAGCTGATTTTTCTTGGTACTTAGATGGTAAGGGAAGGTCAAATCCTCCATCCTCCGGTGCCACAGTTGGGTTTTCACCTTTGGATATGTCCTTTATTTTTACTATTTTATGATCAGGAGGTGCCACAGTGTGGTTTTCACCTAGAGATCTTTCTTTATTTGCACTTTTGCGACTAGAGGATTTGGCATTCTCACCAAAATAAGCCGTGGGCTTGAGTTCCATTACAAAACCTGCCTTGTGATCGCCCAAAGGGATACCTTCTCGAAGTCCCATGAACTCAGCTAGAGCTTCGTCATTCTGAAATACATCTATAACGGGGGCCCCTTGTTGGTCCCAATCGATAAGTTCAGGGTAGACAAGCGTGACATTCTGGGTGCTGGTGGTGGAAGTTAAGGATACGGAGGATAGTGTAAAAATGGAGGATTCTGCGAATAGATTGGTCATGTGGAGGGAAGAGTCATCGGTGATATCCTCTGTAGACGTCGTATCAGCGGGAAAAGTGTCAGCTACCTCGTCGAGGATATACTCGATGTCCGAGGCGCGTAGTACCTTCTTACCAAATCCTAATCCTTTCTTGTCTAGCTTCTTTGTTACCACAATGGGCTCCATAGTTCCTTGATTCTGTTTCCCAAGGCCACCATTGCCTTTATAGCCCATGTTTTTCACTATCCTTAAGCCATTGCCATACTGCTTGACTGGTATCGTGACTGGTTCTTTCTCCTTGTAGAGCCAAGAAGAGATGTCCTCAATAGTTTCCTCTTCCAATAACCATCCATGTTGGAATTGGGTTAGGAATGTTGGGGGAGGAATAGTAGCTTTTTTGGTAACTTTAGCAATGGGTGGTTTGCCATAAGATTTTGGAGATAAAGGCATTCGCCCTACACAACAAGATTCGGAGATATCATAAGTGCCAAAGCCTATATCTCGGATGCGAGCTGTGATTTTGGGGAGGGGTGTAGGCTCACTTGTAGAGGCTTGCGTGAGAGTTTCAGGGTCAACATAGAGAGGGGATTCAAGGGCTTTGTCATTGTTAGGCACTTGGTTGCAATTCTTATAGCTTCCTTGCAAGACACGACAAAATTCAAAAGGATTAGGATCTCCTGGGATGGTGATCTCCGTACCATTGTATGGGAACTTTAGAGACTGATGGTACGTGGAGGGGACAGCTTTCATTGCATGGATCCATGGGCGGCCTAGGATAATGTTGTAAGGCAGCTCAATATCAAGGACTTGGCACCTAGTTTCAAGCATAACAGGGCCCAGTTGTATAGGCAAGTGAATAACACCTTCTGAATGGCATTCTGCATCATCATATCCCTTGATTGTAATACTATGATCAGTGTTGACGTGATCCTCAGAGTATCCCAATTGCTTTAGTAACTTTAAAGAACAGATGTTGAGACCAGCACCACCATCTATGAGTATACGTTTGATTTTGCGCTTATGGATGAGAACTTCAATATGCAGGGCATCATTGTGACATGGATCGTGAGAGGGGAGGTCTTTCTCAGAGAAGACCACATTGTAGGGTGAAGCAATGTTACCCACTATAGCTTGGAAATCCGCGACCGCTATGTTGTTAGGAACGGACGACTCTTGGAGGGCTTTTTCTAACACCACTCTATGTGCAGGTGATGACCGTAGAAGGTCCAAAATAGAGATCTATGCTGGTGTTCTCCCTAGATGTTCGACAAGATTATAATCAGACTGAACCGGAAGCCTAGGTGTAGGTGCACGAATGGTGACATGACCTCGACGAGTAGTAACAGCACAATCCGTAGATTTGCCTTTGATGGTGAGGGTAGACACTCGACTCTCTTCAAAACATCCTACAATGGAATCGAAAGACGTGGAAGCGTGATTGATACCTTTACCTCTATCCTGAGGAGGAGGTGGACCGTGATGAGGGAATGGTTCCTTGTACATATCGAGATCCTTGTTCGTGTGTTGCGGTGGTGATTCATTCTCAAAAGTGATTTGATTACCGTCGATGAGGTTTTGGATGAGGTGTTTAAGCTTCATGCAAGATGCAGTTCGATGACCTTTGCTCCGATGGAACTCACAATACTCATTGTCTCTGTAACGTGCAGTTTTGTAGACAGGTTCTCCATAAGGAGGAGCATCAGGTAAGGTGATGAGCCCTTTTTGCAAAGCTTGCTGTAAGACCAATTCGATGGGTACACCCAAAGGAATAAATTGACGTTGCGGAGGGTAATCTTGTTGAGGCTGCTCTTGTTGTCGTTGCTGTTGGTTGGGATAAGGCTGCCTTTGTTGCTGCTATTGTTGAGGTGGAGCTTGACTTGGTTTGGAGAGTTGCAGCGGTGTTTGCAACGTTTGGACATGCTTAGTATCGACCACCCCATCATTGACCACATTTTTGTTCTTGTTCCAATATTTGGGTTTATCGTTCGATTGCTGATGAGAATTGCTATCTTTCGTCTCCTTAAAGATTTTGACCACACCCTTAGCAATGAGGGCCTTCTCAATGTTGATACCCTTGTATGTGATTTCATCGAAGGTTGTAGCACTAAGGATTTGTAAATGGAAACCTAACTCTTGGTTGAGGTTCTGCACAAATATGCTAACAAGCTGTTTCTCTGGAATCTTGAAAGGGAATTTACTAGCCATTTGTCTCCATCGTTGGAGGAAAGAAATGAAAGTTTCACCATTTTTCTATTTATTGTTGCATAGGTCCGTCATGGAAATCTCATGCTCTGCGTTGTAAGAAAAATGGGTGGCAAACTTCTCTGCTAGCTCGTTGAAGGACTTAATACCCGTAGGTAAGTGTGAGAACCATTCTATTGCTTGACCTCCAAGACTGCGAGGAAAGAGACGCATAAGATATGTGTCATTGTGAGAGACCTCGAAGCAAGCAAGATAGAATTCCCTAAGATGGTCTTTTGGGTCACCTTTTCCTTTGTACTTATCGAACTTGGGAATAGTGAAATTTTGAGGAAAAGGGATCATTGGTAATGACCGATCAAAAGGATAAGGACACACTTCCTCTAAAGAGAAGGTCTTTTTGGTGTGGCCGAACGTAAGATCAGATAGCTGTTGTTGCACCTCCGCAATCTTTAGTTCCATAGTCGTGGGAGGGGTTGGTAACATCTCCTATTGTCCAAAAAGTGGTTGGTGTTGCCCATATGGAAGATTATAGTGTGAGCCATGCGCAGTGGTATTATAAGGGTCGTAAGATTGATTGGGATTGTATGGATTGTATGATTGGTTCAGATTGGGTTGGAATTGGAGGTTTTGATTAGGCAGAGGTGGAGGTGGCGCTAGGTAAGAATGTTGGCTCTACGATGGTTGAAGAAACATATTGGGGGGAGGAAAGCTAAAGTGCGTTTGATTAGGTTGTGATGGTGGCACATAGCTTTGGGAAACCTGATGTTGGGAATGTTGAGAGTGGCTAGGCAATGTATGAAAGAAGTTGAGCGTGGATGAACGTTGTGGAGGAGGAACATAGGTAGAAGTGATTTGCGATGGTGGGGGTTGATTGAAGATGAGAGTAGAAGAATGTTGTGGTGGAGGAACATAGGTAGAAGTGATTTGCGACAGTTGGGGTTGCTTGAGGATGAGAGTAGAAGAATGTTGTGGTTGGGGCTGCATGACTCCAATTGGTTGAGAGACATGCAGGTGTGATGATATAGGAGGTGGTATTTGTTGAGACCCTTGTTGCATGGCTACGTACGTGTTCCCTGGATTGTAATTAGGTGGGAAACCTATGCGTGATGGGGTAACCAAGATTCCACTTGCGCTTGGGGTGGACACTTTGGGAGGTGGTTGCACATTGGATCGAGCTAAGGTGGCTTGCTTAGCTAACTCTGCTTGACGTTGGAGAGTTTCTTGTTGGTTTTGATAGATCTCCATAGGAGTCAAAAGTGGTGATACGGGCCTCTCCTCTGTTGGATTTTGAAAAAGGGGATTCCTATACTGCGAGCCTTGAGTAGGTAAGGGCGTAGTGACCGTGGACATGGTTTGCACTGCTCGTATGGCTTCTTGGGTGTTGTTGCTCTCCTTGAGAGTGGACACATCAAAATCTGGAGGTAACTTGGCACCTTGCTTTGCAAGCAAGCGAAAGAAATGATCTTGGTTCTCACTAAGGATTTTATCAAAGGCAGCTATAGCTCTAGGATCTTGTATAAATTCATCAAGATCTTGCCCATCTTCTTGAGAGGATTGACATATTTCAAAGTGTCGCTCTTCTTGAGATGGGGGTTGATCTATGACATAACCTTGTGGGACAAAATCCGAAGGCAAGCCTGTGGTATACTGTGGTGCATTTAGCAAAGGGGTTCTATCCTCATGAGGATTGCTTGGTTCATCTATGTGTGGCATGTTTGGAGAGCTTATTGGTCTTGCCGCGGGTGTACTAGGAGTCACTTTGGGAGTAACGTTGAGACGACCTGCTTGTGGTGTCTGAGGGGGTGACTTGTGCTTCTTAGGGACAACTTGCCTAGACTTCATAGTTTGCTGTAGCCTAGTGGTGACCATGGGATATACCTGGACACAATGTAATGCTGGGAATCTGTGAGATGCTTTGAAGAAATGGACAAACTTTGATGCATAAAGTACTAGACCAAAGGCGCTATACTGTTTGACCAGAGGCGCAGGACTGTGCTACCAAAAGCGTGCTACTGTGGGCCAGAGGCGACGGACTGAGCTACCAATAGTGAGTTACTGCTATGCCAAAGGCGAGCTACAGTGACCAAAAGTGAGCTACTGTTATACCAAGGGCGCTAAAGTAGAGTTTTGCCAGAGGCGGGTTACTGCTAACCAAGGGCGATCTACTGTATTACCAAAGGCGAGCTGCTGTAATACCAGGGGCGCTGAAGTAGTGTCTGATGTTTTTCAAGGGCAAGATTTTTCTATTTCTGATTGGATTGGTTTGGCAAGAGAAAACACAGCAAACAAGTGGTTAAAAAAGGCACAAGGACTGACACAACAGATAGTGTATGTTCAAGGCTCCAAACAAGCCCAATGTTTCCACAGGTCTAATACAGTTGCAATCAATAACAAGCACTTTTTATCCCTAGAGACAAGGTTTCATTGCAGTAGATCAGCTCACAGCTTAATACTCTGTCGATAAAAATATCATTCCATAAAGGTGTCGGATATTTAGTATCTTTGCGAGAGACGATAGGTAGGGATATCTCACCCTCCCCTTGGAAAGCTCAAGTAGGTCACAAGAGCTTTATGTCCAAGGGAATACTATCTCTTCTCAAGGGAGCCAATGGTGAGTATCTTAAGGGTTTAAATCGATTTCCCTTGCACTGATGATTACCGCAATGTTCGGAGGTAGGTCGGGTAGTCTCTATCTAGATTGGTTCTTAGTGACTTTGAGGGACCAACACCTTACGAGCAATGCGACAAGCTACTAAAAGCTTTAACCAATCCTACTAAGAGTTTCAAACACTTCGCTCAATGTGAAAATTGTTTCCACAAAGAGCTAGTACACCTCTTTTCAGTTTGGCACCACAAGGTAAGGCTGACGTCGGTTAGGACTTGGCTTTCGCCTTATCCCTCTTATATAGCGGTTCAAAGGAAAACTTTGCTTAGGGTCGTCCCTTTTGGATGAATCGCAATCCAAAAGCAGGCCCTTCTAAAGGAAGTACAAAAAGTAAAGGCAAGCACGTCACACAAAGGTTCAATTGTCCCGTTATAAGAAAAAATAAGGTGCAACTAAGCTATGCACACACACGATTGTAGTTGTAAATTGTCCCTTATGAAATGAAGTGTTTGGCATTCATGTCCATTATCTTTTAGAAAATTGAGGTGTTTGTTCATACATGTCCATTGTCCCTTAAGAAATGCAGTATATTCCTAAGACTTAGATTGCAAGAAAAGATTTGTTCAATTACTCCTTTTAAGCATGCAATGTGTTTCTAAGACTTAGTGAGATAAAACAAAAGGGTCTTCAACGCTCGTCCTGCATGAACATATTTAAGAAAAACACCTATTGGCTCTGTGTGAGTAATAAGAAGCTGCAACAAGTGAGTTAGTTCCACCAAAATTTCACAAGTTAGCAAAATAAAATCAACTTTGACCAAAAGCGTATTACTGTCTTACCAGAAGCGATTCACTGTAAACCAAAAGCACTTCACTGTGCTACCAGAAGCGATGTGTTGCAGACCAGAAGCGACTTACTGTCTTACTAGAAGCGTGGTACTGTGCTACCAAAAACGAGCTACTTTGACCAAAAGCAAGCTACTTTGCTACCAAAAGCGAGCTACTGTACTACCAAACGCGCGGCACTGTACTACCAAATGCATGGTGTAATAAAAGACCTGCAAAAAATAATATTTCGTCAAAAAGGCTGGATCAAAGCATGATTGAATGATTGAGTGATGATCCAGGATGTTGATAAGTGATAAGACACTGCACCAAGTGATATTAGCTCCAAAAAAAAGAACAAGATGTCAGAAATCAACTTTAAACCCTAACAATAAGTTAGAAACCCTAGAAAATCAAAGTGAAATCCATAAAATTGGTAACAAATATGATGAGATATAAGAGATTACATATCACCAATGGATTCCTCACGATTTTCTATGCAATTTTTAAAAAAAAGCATCGAATTTCGTTAAGTTTTGAGAAAGTTATGGGGTTTTGAAGTTTGTAAGCTTGTTATCTCAACCAAAAGCGCTTCACTATCATACAATAGCGCTTTTCTGCTATACCAGAAGCGCTTTACCTCTATACCAAAAGCGCTTTTCTATTACCAATAGCGCTTTAATGCCATACCAATAGCGCTTTGATAATTTTCTCAATTGCGCTTCACTGTATGACCAGAAGCGCGATTTTGTGCCACCAAAGGCATTGCGGGATGCACCAAAAGTGTAGTACTACTCTACCAAAGGCGCTTTTCTGTGTCAAGATGCGCTATGCCGTACTATACTTCAAAAAAAATAAATTTCTCAAAGAAACAAAGGGATTAGTGGGTCCCACCGGGCGTGCCAGAATGTGTATATGGAAAAATGGATTAAATCTAAACTAAATAAAACCAAAGAACCCAATAACATAAAGGAAACGAATCTAAGTAAAAGCCATAAATCACAAATCAAAGATGAATGAAAGCTCTTACCAAAACTTGTATTGTTCCCTTTTGGAGATATGTGGATTGCTCAATGTAGCTGCAAAGCCATGGCTGCAACAAGCAAGTATGTGCTCAAGAGATCAATGTCAAAAGATCGCTATAGTGCTCAATCGACGCGTTTTGTATGCTCGAAGCTCTGTTAAGTATGCCTGAGAATACGATCGAAGAGAGAGAGTAAATGAAAGAGATGAGGGGGGTTTATATAGATTTCAAGGAAAATCGATCAACGGTCTAGATAATTCAGAAGAATCAACGGAGGAGATAAGTTGAGGAACGTGTAACGAATGAGAAGAAGACATGTGTCTTGCTTGCTTTTGCATGAGAGGAGTTATCAAGAATAGAAGAATGAGTTAACTGAAGAAATAAATCAATTAAAAGAATAAAGCAATCAGTTAAGTGATTTAAAACAAGAAGAAGGGATTTGCATGAGAAAAGAAGATATTTTGCTTTATTAAATATAGAAATATTTAATTGATGAGCAAGAAAGCTTGAGTTATTTTAGAGATAACTCAAATTAGAAGAAAAAGCAATTTAAATAAATAATTGATTTATTTAAATTTAGAAATATTTAATTGATAAGCAAGAAAGCTTGAGTTATATTAGAGATAACTCAAATTAGAAGAAAAAGCAATTTAAATAAATAATTGATTTATTTAAATTTAGAAATATTTAATTGATAAGCAAGAAAGCTTGAGTTATATTAGAGATAACTCAAATTAGAAGAAAAAGCAATTTAAATAAATAATTGATTTATTTAAATTTAGAGAAGATATTTTGGAAGAATAATTAAATAAATGGAATTATTTAATTTAGAAGATTTGAAAGCTAATTAAATAAGTAAATTTATTTAATTGTTGTGCATGATTTTGGAAGAATAAATTTGATTTAATTAAATAATTTAAGAATTATTTAATTAGAGGGAATTTGTTGAATTAATTAAATAATTGGATTTATTTAATTAATGTAGACTTAATTTTTGGAAAGACGATAATGATCAAATTAAATAATTATAATTATTTAATTGTGGAAGAATAATAGAGGAATTTAATTTAATTAATTAAATAAAGAGGATTTATTTAATTAATGTCGCAATTTTGGAGATTTAGAAGAATTTGATGAAAATTAATTAAATAATTAGATTATTTAATTAACGTTGTAATGCAGGTGATTAGACAGATAACGGAATGCCAGTGATTTGATGACACGGTCATTTTAGGGTGTCTACAAGAGCAGCTACAGAAAACAACATAAAATGCCAGTAAAAACTCAAATGAAATGCCTACCTTCTTTCTTGCATGCAAAATGCTGAAGATTTGACCAAGAGAATACCAGAAGGATATAAAAAACTAGAGAGATACGCTTAAGTCCTTCAAACCCTAGCCAACTAAATGCAGTTGCAGAGAGAATGAGGGAGAATGCCAAATGAAAAATGAAGACAACTTTTAGGGTTATCTCTTATTTTTTTCGATGGTTCTTTCTCATTTTTTTTGACTTTATAAAAGACAAAATCAATTACCTTATCCAAAAAGCCTGAGGTCAAGACTTTAAGTCTCGAATATACCTAGTAATCATGCCCAGGAGGGGTCGACCATATGATTTACATTTGATTTTTTGATTAAGTCAGAAGTTGACATCATGAGAAGATAAGGCTGAATGCCTTATAAAAATTTTCAATACCTTTGTTCCTATGTGGCCAACTAATAATATGGTCGAAGATGCCTTAAGTGATGCCTTGTTATCATATGAACATAAGTTAAAGATTCCTCTTATTATGCAATGTGGTCGAGAGTCAAACATTCTCCCACTTTATGCATGGATCAAATTACTTAATGCCTTATGCATTTGTAATGCATTTAAAAGTCAAAACAACATGGAGACTATATTGTTTGCAATATGAAGAGCTAGCATGGACAAGACAAAGATGAGGTGGCAGACTTGTGGATAATGTAATATTTTGCATGGAGATGTTGATATAGTGATGCAAGAATATTTGTATAAGGTTTTTGAAGGCATGGTAATGTATGCAAGGTGGCAGGTGGAATGAAGACAAGTGGTATTTTTGCAAGGTGATATGCCTTATAAAGGCAGGGGGTTAAATTTTTGCCTTAATGCATGTGAGATGCAACTAGGAGATTTTTTCTTGCATGGAGGCATAAGGGGACCTTTTCTTTCTCTTAAAAACCTATTTTAGCATCAAACCATGCAATTTGTGCTAATTAGGCAAGTGTAATTGGAGAGACAAGATATTTATTTTCTTTTCATCCATCATGCATGTTTTTACAACTGAAATCAATGTAAGTGGATAATAAAGTAATATTCTACAAATTACTTTATTATTTTTCACAAGTTGTAAAATCATGAAAATAGAACAAAATGTAACTAATAGTAAAATAATTATCACTTAAATTGCTTTATTATTTACTCACATCAATTTTGCAATGCAAAATCATGCAAAATAGATGAGTTGAGTTAACTGAGGTTATTTAAAGACTTTTGCATGATTTGGTGGGAAATTTGAGGAGTTTTGGTCAACTTATTGGTCAAACATATGGAGAGGATCAACTTGGAGCTATTTTTGCTCAATTTGGGGCAATTTGAACCCTTATTTTTAGGGATTTCTTGGTTTTCTTGTGGATCACTTTTTTAGGGCTTATTTTTAGAGGCAGTTAGTTGCAGTTCTATTTTTCATGCCTCTTGGAGAGAGCAAGCTATATATTGTAAAGAAAAACTTAGTTTTTACTAGTTCTTGCCTTTTTGCTCTTTACACTTTGAGAGAAAGAGTTTTGTGACTCATTGATTATAGATTTTATAGAGATTACAGCAGGTTATATGTTCCATTTTCTTGTCTCTCATGCAATATTTTCCTTTATTTTTCATTGGAATCAAGTGTTTGTCTTTCCATTAATGCTACTTGTATGGATGATTTGATGAAATTTTAATGTGTTTAAATATCAAAACCTTTTAAATTATTCTCATTCTTACTTGCAAGTGTTAAGCATAGCAATATCACAGGTCTTAGGTTGTGTTACTAAAATCTTTTCTTTCATGTTGTGAAAAAACCTTTTCCTTCATAAAGAAGATAATTTCCAGCCTTCCTTAGAAACATTTTTGTGATTATTTTGCCAAAAGTGGATTGTGTGGTAAGATTTATGAGATCTATTGTGAGACAGATTTGCAAGTTTTCCATCATTATTAGGTGCATCACCAACTTTTACAGTTTTTATTACCCTTAGAAAATCCTTTTTACCCTTTTCCAAACTAAAGTCATAGATTCAAACTAAATATTTTAAGGGAACCAGCCCATAATCTAGAGGTTCAAACTCAATATAGGTCACCCACAGCCTGAGTTTGTCCCCATGTTTTGAAGGATTTCTAAGTTTCACAACTTTGCATAAGGGTGCAATCCTCATCGACAACAATAACATCATTAGGTTGCCTTTCAAGAGAAGTATAGTGTCATTTGTTCTACTTGGATTTGATGTGCCAAAACAACCATCAACATGTAGGAGTTAAATTCTTTGTGGGATTTAGAGGCTCTTCAAGCAGCTGTAATGCCACTGCTTTGGATGAACGTGTAAAACTCTAGTTATATTATGTGAAACTATTTCTTAGCAAGTCACATGTTGTTAATGTTAATTCTTTTTGTAAATATTCAGAGTCATCATAAGATTTATTTGTTGATTTGCCTTATAAAGTGGTAGTCTTCCATGTGGTCAGGTTATATGTAATCTCAAATAAAAACATATATTTATTGCTTGTAGTCTTTGCCCATGAATATGAATTTATTAGAAAAGCATTATACTATGTCCAGTTCACTAGATGTTCATGCATTAGGTTTAGAATTGGTTATTGCCTTGGCATATATATATATATTGGATTGATGACAATGCATAATTGAATTGTTCTACCACAGCAATTGTTTTTTATTAAGTTGGAAAAAAAGGGTCTATATCCCTATACAAAATTAGTGAAAAGTCAGAGTAAAAGTTTAGCAATTGTTGAGACAGGTGGAAATGGAAATTTCTACAAATAAGGATTTTTAAAGTAGAATAGTCGATTTTAAGCTGTGTATTTTCAAACATACCTAGTTTGAGAGGAATTTGTTTTTGGAAACTTGTAATGATTTTTTTTATTTATCCAATATATATATATTGGATTGATGATCTTATGTTCTTATACTTGTTTCCATAAGCTTTACATTGTTAAGAATATATTGTTTAGTGGTTCTTAGGCTTTGTATTGTCTCTTTGATCCAATACTTGTATACAAATTCAGCACATATAGAGTTTAGTTGTTGTCCTTGTGATGTATAAGGATGAATATATCATGTTCTCTGTATATAGTTCAGGTTGTTATGGCACAATTTGGTTTTCTAAATCTTCTTTGATCAAGTTGAAGAAGCTATGGATTCTATTTGGCTCTTCCATAACTATTAGCATATTGAACTCCATGATGAGTTCCATATCTTGATTTCCCAATGTATTTATCATTGGTTGTCTTAGTACATCTGCAATGTACATGCTGACTTGATTTTTGATCTATCATCTAAACAAATAGATCCATATATACACTAGGCCTATTAACTCATCAGACCTAGAAATTTAAGATATATGATCATAGATAATCATGCAATAAGCCTCATACAAATGTTCCCTTTTTTCTTTTGATGTATACAAGGCATGCAAAGATTTTTTTAATTTTTTTCTGGCTCTTTCTACACATTTGCCTAGAATTTGTAAACCGATACTCTATAAATTGTATATTCTCTGATAATACAAGGAAAGCACACATGTTAATGTTTTTCTACAAATGAATGTATAATGTTCTGTAGTATGAAATTTAAAATTCTTGTAATAACATTGTGATTTGAATCATCTCAAATATGACTAGGTAAATGTTCCTAGCCATTTGACTGAGACCTGCTATTCTGATAACACTTTCCACCTACACTTTGTCAATGTTTTGAGTTGCTTTCATGGAAATTATCTATCCAATGACATTTGAAGTTTGATGTTGATAGGTTTGCAATATAATTGCATAAGAATAATCAATATAGTGACCAAGATATTGACTTAAAAACTGCACATTTGGGTTGTTGATTTCAAGATTGCTCCATGATTTATGCTTTTGGCTACTTGGCATGCTTTTGCAACCTTGTAGCTGGCAGGGACTCTAGCTGCATTGCAGCTCTTGTTTAATAAGGTTCACTTTTTAGATAAAAAATTATTTAACAAGAACTTAGTTGATTATTATAAAACTAAGTAGGATATGATCCTTGTTGAGTTGAGAATGTGTATTTGTGTAGGTATGTATATATTTCACTGCAAAATAAATATTATGTTTTCACCCTAATGATTAGAAGAAAATATTTGTTTTGATAACCAACCAATCCTAACATCATTAATATCCTTAATCTTAAACACATTATCTTGAGATAGACAAGAAGGGTTTTTTTTCCTTAAGTTTTGGGATTTAGGTGCCATTAACCTTGTAAATCCTTCTAATTATTATTCCTAATATTATTTGTAAATCACCCATAAGGGATGTATAAGTTTTTACTGATAGTGGTAAAAATTAACTACCAGGGATAGTAATTACGAAGTTACTACATAGGTAAGTTCCAGAGTTACTGGTGGTAGTTATGGAGTAACATTTATAGATGGTAATTGTAAATATCAAGAGTAATTGAGGGTAGGCACCACCTTGGAGGAATCATCTATTTTTGGCATGTATGACACACATCATAAAGTTGGTAAGTGGTTGTAAGAGAACCTATGACAGCTATGAGTTGTCATAAGATTTTATGACAGTATGACAACTTATGATGGATATTTATGAGTTGTAAGTTTCTATTCTTGGCTTTAGGTGCCCATATTGGGAAGATGCTATTTGGGGGGTGTTATGACAGAATCTATGATGGTTATGACAACACTTATTACCCCGTAAGTGACTATTATTGTCCATGGGCACCCAAGTTTGCATGGTTGACTATTGACAAGTGTCATGAGCTTGTAAGATGTCAGTTAATGTTGCATGTTGGAGTATCCTAGGTGAGAGAAGTGGACGCCTAGTTTTGGGTGTGCAGTACTTCTATAAGTATAGTGCCTTGTATGTGTTGCATATCATCAGTTTTTATATATAGGTTCTGCTGGATTGAAGGTTGGAGAGATAGAGGAAGTGCATGTATTATGTATTTCAAATTTTGAAGATAATACAACTTGAGCCTCTTTTCTTGGAGTTTTTTACCTAAAAGGGTTTTCTCCACATTATATCTGGTGTTGATATGGTTTATTCTTCTATGGTGTTTATTCCTATGTTGTAATTTCATTTTCGTATGCAATCTTTGTTAATATTACACTTCTTTAAGGTTATAAACATAGTGTAATTAGATTTCCATTTGGGTAGTTGTTGCATTCATTTCTAAAATTTGGTATTAGAGCCTAGCTAGTTTTGATTATTGGATGGTGGTGTGAAGGTTGTTTAGCTACAATAGGAGATTTGGTTGTTTTGGTTTGCAGATCTTGTGTAGTATTCATGGCTCAATCCATTGCTTCAACCTCTTGTTTGGACGTTGAGAAGTTAAACGGTATGGGATATAAATTGTGGAAGTTGAAGATGGAGGATTTGCTTGAGGAAAGAAACTAGTGGTTGGCTATTACAAAAGAGAAGAAGCCTAATAGTGTAAGTGTGGAAGAATGGGAAAGGTTGGGTAAGAAGGCATAGGGAACCACCCGTCTATGCCTTGCAAATTCCATCATGTTGAATGTCTTGAGAGAAGAGACTTCTCACAAACTCTGGAAGAGATTGGGTGAGATCTACCAAGCCAAGAGTATGGTAAACAAGATTTATATTTAAAGCGTAAATTATTTTCCATAAAAATGAAAGAGGTTGATTCAGTTGTAGAGCATTTGAATTCGTTTAATTTGTTATTGAGTCAACTAGCATCTATAGATGTTGATGTGGATGAGGAAGATAAATGTATATTACTTCTTTGTTCTTTACTTGAGTCATGGTAGAATGTTATTTTGGCTATCAAGTGTGCAAACCTCATAGATCTGAAGTTGGATGCTCTTGTTTCAGTTATGTTGTCACAGGAATTGAGGAAGAAAAGTTCAGATAGTTTAGGGGATGCTCTCAATGTCAGAGGAAGGTCTAAGGAAAGAGGACCAAAGGAGATCAAAAGGGGTCTAAAGAAAAGTCGAAGGGTTGTTCTAAGACTCTTGGAAAGAAGAACAAAATTAAGTGTTGGAATTGTGGAAAAAGAGGGCATGTGAAAAAGGAATGTAGAAACCCAAAGAAACAGTGGGATTCTGCTACTAATAAGTCCTTGAATGCAGGTGAAGATTTTTTACTTTCTACATGTAATGTTGTTTCTAATTATCATTGGTTGGTTGACTTAGGATGCTCGTATCATATGACCCTATATAAAGAGTGGTTTTCCACATATGAAAGGTATGGTGGAGGTAATGTGTACCTTGGAGACAACTCTACATACCCTATTGTTGGATGAGACAAGGTAATGTTGTGTTTAGTGATGGGAGAATTAAAACCCTCCCTGGTGTTTTGAATGTTCTGAGATTTGCTAGAAATTTGATTTCTATTTCAAATTTGAATGATTTGGGAATGCATGTGACATTTGAGAAGCATGATTGTAGATTGGTGAGGGGAAACTTGGTGGTAGCGAAGGATAAAATATTGGGAACTCTGTTTAAACTAGAAACCACTACTATTTGTAATGCCTCTTATGCATCTAAGGCTAATACTGAAAATACATGTATGTTGTGGCACTGTAGATTGGGCCACATAAGTCAGCCTAGTTTAAAGATTATTTTAAATAAATAATTATTAGACGGTTTACCCTATCCTAATGAGAGTTTTAAATTTTGTGAACATTGTGTGTTTGGAAAGTAGAATAGATCTCCTTTTCCTTCTGGTAGTAATAAATCTAATGATAAATTGGAACTTATCCATTCATATGTGTTTGGTCCAGTGGATTTTGAATCAATTGGAAAATCTAGATATTTTCTTTCCTTCCTTGATGATGTCTCAAGGTTTACCTGGATTTATTTTATTCATCACAAATCTGAAGTTTTCACTAAGTTTAAGGAATTTAAATCTTTAGTTGAAAAGAAATTAGATCATAAGATAAAGTTTTTGAGAGCTAACAATGGAGGGGAATATTGTTCTAAGGAATTTGATAAATTGTGTAAGCATGCAAGTATTGTTAGATAGAAGACTACTCTATATACTCCACAACAGAATGGAGTAGCAGAAAAGATGAATCAGACAATAATGGAAAGAGCCAGAAGTATGTTGAGTGAATCACATTTGAATAAATGTTTTTGGGTAGAAGTTGTGTGTACTACAAACTATTTGGTTAACAGATCTTCATGTAAGGCTCTTGTTTCAACTCCTTATGAAATGTGGACAGGTAAGAAACCTTTTGTTTCACATTTAAGGGTATTTGGCTATGAGGCTTATGTTCATGTGCCTAAAGAAAATGAACTAAGTTGGATCCAAAAGTTGAAAAGTGTACTTTCATTAGATATGGTGATAATATAAAAGGTTATAAGCTTTGGAATCCACTAACTTGAAAAATTATCTATTCTAGAGATGTTATTTTCAGGGAACTTAGTGTTATTTCAGAACCTGAACAACCAAAGGAAAAAGAAGAAAAGGTGAAAAGAGTGCATTTTAAATTAGAGCATGAAGATACACCTCAGGAAGAACAAAATGATGGATAGGGGGGTGAAGAAGCAGAGGAAGACTTGAGTGAAAGTTCTGATGAGGAAGAATCTATTGTAATAGAAGAAGTTGGTACAGATGAGCATGTAGGAGAACCTGAAGAGTCTCTTACTCCACCTCTAAGAAGATCCACAAGACAACAGAACCTAGTTGACAGGTATAGCTCACCAGATTTCTATTGTGTATTTGATTTATTGAGTACTTACGATAAGCCTAGATCCTACAAGGAAGCTATTCATGCAGATGATAGTGAGTCTTGGCAATTAGCCATGCAGGAGGAGATGATGGATTTAGACTCTTGTAACACCTAGGATCTTGTTCATTTGCCCAAAGGAAGAAAGGCCATAGGTTGCAAGTGGGTCTTCAAGAAGAAGTTTGGAGCAGATGGTTCATTAGAGAAGTACAAGGCTAGACTGGTACTAGTCAAGGGCTACTCCCAGAGAGAGGGACTTGATTTCAGTGAAATATTATCTCCTATTGCAAAATTAACTTCTATTAGATTTATTTTATCCATTGTTGCAACTTTTGATTGGGAAATAGAGCAAATGGATGTTAAGACTGTGTTCTTGCATGGAGATCTTGAGGAATAAATTTACATACAATAGCCTATATAGGGTTTGAGGTAAAAGGGAAAGAACATTGGGTTTGCAGATTGAAGAGGTCTCTTTATGGTTTGAAACAGTCCTCCAGAATGTGGTACCAAAATTTTGATTCATTTGTTTTGAAATTAGGTTTTGTTAGAAGTGAAGAGGATCATTGTGTGTACATTCATTATATTGATGATTCTATTTTGATCATTGCATTGTATGTTGATGACATGTTATTTGTCAACAATACTAAGGGTATGATCAGTGAATTGAAAGACCAACTTTCAGGTGCATTCAATATGAAGAATCTTGGAGCAGCCAAGTATATTTTTGGTATGGAGATCGAGAGGGATAAAGGTAACAAAAAGATTTGGTTATCTCAGAGTAAGTATGTGAATACCATTTTTTAGAGATTTAGTATGCAGGACTGTAATCCAGTTAGAATTCCTTTGCCCATTAGTACTAAGCTTTCATTAGACATGTGTCTGAAGAATGAGGATGATTTTGAGGATATGACTAATGTGTCATATGCTAGTGTTGTAGGGAGTTTAATGTATGCAATGGTTTGTACTAGGCCAGCTATTCCCCAAGCAGTGGGAGTTTTGAGTAGGTTTATGTCTAACCTTGGTAGACAACATTAGAATTATGCGAAGAGCGTATTTAGATATTTAGCTAGTACTTCTTATTACTATTTGGTTTATTCTGGTACTGACAGTGTGGAAAAGACATTGGGCATACATGGTTTTGTTGATGCAGATTGGGCAGGTGACTTGGATACTCAGAGATCCACTAGTGGTTGTGTTTACTTTATTTGGAGGAGTAGTGAGTTGGATGAGCAAAAGGTAGCCTATGGTTTCTTTGTCCACCACTGAACCAAAGTATATGGCTATTACCCATGTCTCTAAGGAGGTAGTTTGGTTGAGGAGATTGTGTACAGGTATCTATTTTGATTGTAGGGTCATTCAAATTGGTTGTGATAGCCATAGTGCTATTTGTTTGGCCAAGAATCCTATGTATCATGCTTGGACTAAGAATGTTGATGTACATTATCAAGTTTGTTTGAGAAATGGTTGCAAATGGACAGATTGAGTTGAAGAAGGTAGACATTCAGGAGAATGTTGCAAATGCTTTGACCAAACCTGTGAGCACAAAGAAGTTTACTTGGTGTAGGGAG
The DNA here is from genome assembly GCA_027924645.1 of Cunninghamia lanceolata. Classification (NCBI taxonomy): domain Eukaryota; kingdom Viridiplantae; phylum Streptophyta; class Pinopsida; order Cupressales; family Cupressaceae; genus Cunninghamia; species Cunninghamia lanceolata. The sequence goes on along the minus strand of BSBN01000130.1, from coordinate 3,780,554 downwards.
GCCATGGGCCTTGTTTCCTATACTTAGTTGTTTTATGTTTTCCTATGGGTATTTACAATGTATAATGTCAAGTGGGAGAATGCTGGGATTTAGGTGCCATTAACCTTGTAAATCCTTCTAATTATTATTCCCAATATTATTTGTAAATCACCCATAAGGGATGTATAGGTTTCACTGACAGTGGTAAAAATTAATTACTGGGAATAGTAATTATGGAGTTGCTACATCGGTAAGTTCTAAAGTTACTGACAGTAGTTATGGAGTAACATTTACATATGGTAATTGTAAATATCAAGAGTAATTGAGGGTAGGTGCCACCTTGGAGGAATCAACTATTTTTGGCATGTATGAGACATGTTATAAAGTTGGTAAGTGGTTGTAAGAGAATCTATGACAGCTATGTGTTGTCATAAGATTCTATGACAATATGACAACTTCTGACGGATATTTAGGAGTTGTAAGTTGCTATTCTTGGCTCTAGGCACCCATATTGGGAAGATGCTATTTGGGGGGTGTTATGATGAAATCTATGACAATTATGACAACACTTATTACCCCGTAAGTTACTATTCTTGTCCATGGGTGCCCAAGTTTGCATGGTTGACTATTGACAAGTGACATGAGCTTGTAAGAGGTCATTTAATGTTGCATGTTGGAGTATCCTAGGTGACAGAAATTGGGCACCTAGTTTTGGGAGTGCAATACTTATATAAGTATAGTGCCTTGTATGTGTTGTATATCATCAGTTTTTGTACACAGGTTTTGCCAGATTGAAGGTTGGAGAGATAAAAGAAGTGCATGTATTATGTATTTCAGATTTTGAAGATAATACAACTTGAGCCTCTTTTCTTGGTGGGCTTATTTACCCGAAAGGGTTTTCTCCACGTTATATTTGGTGTTGAAATGGTTTATTCTTCTATGGTGTTTATTCTTGTGTTGTAATTTCATTTATGTATGCAATCTCTGTTAATATCACACTGCTTTAAGGTCATAAACATAGTGTAATCAGATTTCCATTTGGGTAGTTGTCGCCGTCATTTCTAACATTAAGGAGAATTTGGAATACATAATTATGCTTGAATGTACAAATATAATGGTAAAAAAAAAATTGCCACCATCTCATAAAAGGGAAAATACAAGTAACAACTATATGGTTAGGATTAATAATTACAAATTCTAAATATCTACACACTATTCTGTGTATGTAGATAGTATTTTCTATACAAGTTATATTATGTATGTATGTTTTGTATACACATTATTAATCCTCTCTCTCTCTCTCTCTCTCTCGTATATATATATATATATATATATATATATATATATATATATATATATATATATATATATATATATATATATATACCAGTCTAAAAGTCATTAATAACCATAAGCTTAAGCACATTGTTTAAAGATAAACATGAAAGGTACTCATGAAAACCTTAGATCTATAATATTAATAATATTCTTTGACTATAAATAAATTGTTAAAAATTAGATAAATATTTTAATCTATTTATTTTCAAACAATTTTTTTAATTATTTTATTATTAAAATTATTTTCTATACTGATTTTAAAGATTATATGGAATTCTAGAACATTTTTGGATCTCCATTCATGATGGATCAGGCTCTATTTTATTTAAATAAATCTAAAAGTCATTAATAACCATAAGCTTAAGCACATTGTTTAAAGATAAACATGAAAGGTTTATTCTATTCATAAAACTCATGAAAACCTTAGATCTATAATATTAATAATATTCTTTGACTATAAATAAATTGTTAAAAATTAGATAAATATATTAATCTATTTATTTTCAAACAATTTTTTTTAATTATTTTATTATTAAAATTATTTTCTATATTGATTTTAAAGATTATATGGAATTCTAGAACATTTTTGGATCTCCATTCATGATGGATCAGGCTCTATTTTATTTAAATAAATAGTAATGTATATTTTTACATCTAGAACATTCACATTTACATTTAAAACCATTTATTTAAATTTTCAACTCATTTTTTTTATTTTATATAAAATTTTCAAATATAACTTTTACATAAAAACGACTTAAACAACTCATTAATTATTTGTTTATTCAAGAGTCAAACCCACTTTAACCTTCAAATTAACAAATAAAACGGGTAGAAATATTTTCCATACATGTGCCACTAATGCCATGGTAGTTAATGTAACGGTATTAATATTAATTATTACTTCCAAAGGCTCTTGACAATTTTCGTGTCAACCTTGAAAAGTTATTGGATACGGGTCAAACTAAAAGACAAAGAAAAGAATGTATAGCAAATAGTCTACTAATAACAAGGATGTCTGATAGGAGAGAATTAAAAATGGTTTCACATGCGCGGAGAAGGAAAATCTAGTTGCGTTTTTGTCGACTTTCACACTCGTATGCGTACTTGATTTTCTTTTAAAATTTTGACTTAGTGTTGTCAAGAGACGATGATTTGTTGGTGAAGACATGTACATTATTAAGAGTTTTGTATATTTCCAATTAAGTATTTTGACTTTGTTATGAAATATTATTCAAATGGATTAAAAATACTAGGTTCAATCAAAATGGCTTCCAAGTTGAAAGGCATTTCTTTATCATTTTCTCTTTGTTATATATCATTAACATTTTTTAAAAATTTAGTAGAATAGATTAGGGGAAAATTTTAGTAGAATAGATTAGGGGAGAGGATTTAGTAGATGTAGAAGGTTATGAAATATTATTTAAATGGATCAAGATTATTTATTAGGTTCAAAATGAAAAAAACTTCTAAAGTTTGAGGCATTTCTTTATCATGTCCTTTTGTTATATATTACTAACATTTTTAAAAGTTTAGTAGAATATATTGGGGGAAAGGATTTAATATATGAGTGCATCGTTATGGCTTCCACAACATGCTCCTATTGTTTTAGAATTGAGGGTCCTTGATTTTCTCTTTTGCTTTTAATTTTGTTTCCTCAACTCAAGTATGTTTCATGTTTTAAACCTTCCTCCACCCGCTGCTCTTACTACTTGCACTCATGCTGATAGTAGTGAGTAGTCACAGCTTGTTCAATACTCAGATAGTGACTCACATGACTCATTTTTAGCAGAGTGCATGTTTGAATCTTTCACAGAAATACCATCACTATCTTTGATCTTCACAAGATCGTTGACCATAGTTCCTAGAGTGCCCACGAGGATGCTTCTCCTACAATTGATCTTCCACATCACTCTTAATGTGGTCCCTTTATCAATTTATCCTCCTTCCCCCTATGATCAAGATTGGGACTTGGATGACCTGATGAAGTTTGACCCATGAGAATAGTACCTTCATTCCATGTGTATGTATGTGTTTGCTTGCATGTCTTGTTTTCCCCATCTTGTTGTTTGTATCTATCTGTTAGTTCCTCTCGATGGACCCATGTTATCCTAGTAGGTACATGGGTACAAGGAGAATGAAAATGTTGCCTCATTCTTTTATTTGTAACTACATTCTTCTATATGTTGTACAAAGTTGCTTTTTCAACATTTTGGAGATAATGCAAAGTGTTGGAAGATTTAGTTTCCTTCCATGTTGACTCAAAATTTTATTTTCTTTTGATTTCTTGTAACATTCTTTCTTTGTGTTCATAGTTCTACTTGCTTGGGGGATGATGATGATTCAATCCTTGTTTATTGATGATCTTCAACTCCTTTATATTTATGCAAATCCCAAGCATGCAGATCTCTTTATGTTTCCTACGATGTTGCTTGATTTTATGTGGCACATCTTTGCTTTGTTTTTTGTCATTCCATATTTATAAAAGCTTTTTCTGTATCATGATTTAAAAAGTTTCCAAATACATATAGACACCACATAAGCTTGACCTTCAATTGAAGGACCTTCGATAAAAGGTCCTTCCATATATGGGTGTCTATATAGATGATTAAAAGAGCATATATATATCACATGACTTTCAATTCTGTCAAACGTGTCTAAGTGGCACCTATGTGGTAGTTAACTCCCTCCATGCTAGATGTTAGGATTTTATTAGAGAAGAAATGTTGATTTAAGCCACATCTTTCATGATCAAACAAAGTCGTTATGACACAATATTTTGTAAGAATGTAGCCCTCCGAGTAAGCTTTCTAAAAAGTATAGGCTTTAATATATTCTATTTATTTTCTATTTTCCAATCAACATAGGTTTATATAAAACATAAAGACCTCTATTTGACACATTGTAAAAATAGCAAACAATGGGGACAAATTTTTAAAATATGATTCCCCTCCATATTGATGTCCTTATTTTAATAAAACTGAAATGAATTTAAGTATATATGAAAAAACGTTATGCATTATTATGGGAAATATGTGTCTAAATTATAATTAATCTCAATTAAAATATTAATAATAAATAAAATATGTATCAAGAATAACAAAAAGATGTGTTGAACTAGAAATTATTGTTAATGATCTATTTAAATAATTATGAAAAATCTTATTTCTGTCTCAACTTATGTAATATGAGAAAATATTTCTCATTAAAAATACTATAAGTATAAGAAATAATTTATTAAAAACTATTTTAAAAATGAGATAAATTATTTTTTAATATTTAAGAAAAAAATATATTTAGAATCAACATACGAAATCTCACAAATCATTAGAGCTTACATTATTTTCAAATTTCTAATGGTTTGCTTACTATGATTGATAGAAAATAAAAAATTAAAAAAATGCTAATTTGAGTCATCCACTTAGGCCAAAAAAGTGAGACATTCCTTTATGTTGTCACCCTAGGTCATTTTTTATTTTATTTATCACAAAACCTAACTAGTAATGAGTCAAATTTTAGAGATATGTTTTTAATGTGGAGGAAGCTTCAAGGTGATGGAACATCTGCCTCTCTATTTTTTAAACATGATTTCTCTTATTGAACTAAACAAAAAATTATTTATAGAACTCCTTTCTAAATTAGGATATCTTGTGAGTTGTGTTTGTGGAGACAATGATTTCACTTGGGAAATGTTTGATGTTAGTGATGAACATGTAGACTAGACTAATTTGCTAATAATTTAAGCATGTGTGGATTTGAATCATAATATTGTAAAGGAAAAATGTAGGATTAAACAATTCAAAGGATGATTTTTGTCTTTGATACATAAACATTATTAACTAAATTCTTGATTAACAAACATATATTTAATAATTTCTCATAGTATGATAAACTGTATGTAGGCAATCATGAAAGTCATTATGTTATAATCCACAATATAAATGAAACATTTCATTGATTACAAAGGTTCAAGTACATATCTTCATATTCCCTAGAGTCTAGCTTTTCACTTCTCTTGGTGAATAGATACAAAGTTTGTAAGGTACAATCAATTGTACTCCTAGAGGAAACCAATAACACATAAATACACATCATACATGTCTAGGACAATCCAAGGTATACCCTATATCCTTAGTTAGACATGCCTTGTAATCTCCTTGTCCAATGTCCACCACTTATTTTTATTTGTCTCTAAAAAGGATAATCCATGCAAAATATCCAAGTATACAATGAATAAATAGTTTTCCAAGAGATAATAAACCAACATGCTCTTTCAATTCTTTACTTACAACACTTAATTTATTTGTTTGTTTATATAAATGAATGGGAGTTTTATGAGGGCCTCTACCCGTGAAAGCTATATTTGAGATACAATATAGAGATTCAAACAAAAAATTCTACTTAAAACTACTACCACAATATTACACCATTGAACATGATTTAGAAGCCACAAATCGATGGATGCCTTAGATACATAAAACTCTAGGTTATTAATAAAATACCCTCTAATGATATCTTTTGATCAGCTACCCTTTATTAAAACTTGCTTACCCATAATTCCCTTCACAAAGCCAACCATCATTGGGTCTTGGCATGATTTCCCCTTACCACCCTTAAAAACCCATAAACTTCTTACATAATTAATACATACTTCACATGAATAAATCACCATCCACCAACCTCTACCACTACTTAACACAATGATAGAAGTACATTGTAACATGCTCCAATCATCTATATGTCATCTTCAAATGCTACCCAAATGTTGGGAATTAAGGTGTCTCAACCTTGGTAATTCCTTGTATTATTTTCATTGTATTTATTTATTTATTGCCTATTGTGTAATTAGGATGCAAATCCTATGTTGTCATCTTGTGGGAGTTGGCACGGTGATGTGTCATCCTACATGGAAGATGACCACATGTAAATTTGTCCTCACATGAGGAGATAGGCATCCCATTTAGTGGTAGGAATATTTTGCCATGTGTCAACATCTTGGATAGTGTGTAAGGGAATATTGACCGAAGTTTGGTCATGACAGATTCCTATGATAGTTCTATGACATGTAAGAGTAAAAAATAGAAGATTCTATGATAGGTGAGGACATGTGTCGAGAAACATCTTGGAAGAAGGCATCTTTGGACGCCCCAAGGTGGGTTATGACATGTTGTAAGAGAATATGTTATTTATAGCCTGTGTATGACAGATTCTCTTACAGTTGTAAGTTATGACAGATTCTATGATGATTGTAAGAGTCGTAAGAGCATCTGTCATTTCCCATCTTGGGAATAGGTGACCTCTTTGGGATGGGGTGACTTGAAAAGTGTCAGGAACATCCTACAATGTTGGACAAGTGTCCATATGCATGGGTTTTGGGCCATGAGGCCATGTTGGACACCCATCTCAAGATAGAGCTATTTTTGCCTTGTATTTTCTATATAAACAGGTGCTTTGGAGAGGAGATGTATTATGTGATTGACAGGTACTGTTATACTACCGGTTTGTCTCTAGATACGAGTGTCAAAGACTCCTGCAAGACCATTGGCTCTGTGACTGTATTGTAACCTTCATTGTTTACGAAATACATTTGAGCTGTGTTTTGGAGTGTGGGGTTTTTCACCCGTAAGGGTTTTCCCTACGTATATCTTGTGTCTCTCTCTTCTGTCTTACATTCTTGTGTATGTGTTTGCTGCAATATCTCTGTTGTTGGGTTAAAATTGTTGTAACTGTAAAGATTAAAATAAATTTTCACTCTGCTCTCCTCTTTAGATTACTGTAGGAAGCGATTTCTGCACACCTAGCTTCATTTCACCAAATATAATTATCACACAACATTCCCAACCACAAAAAATTAGAAATCAACCCCTATTCAAGATATTTCTAAATACACCATTAATATTATGGGGATTTAAAATTTGGCATTTTCTATATATTGGACTATGAGATTACACTATGGTTATGTATAGCCATTCTTGGGTCTTGAAGAATCCCTTCACTAGCCAAATAATCAACTACAACATTATAATTCTATCTACAATGAATAAACAAATTTTTAATAAAATTTTGCTTCATACCTATTTCCCCTTTTATGTATCTGTGCATTTTCTAACTTAGGCTCCTTCCTTTGTTCATATCATTAGTCACTATCTATGAATCACCTTCTATTATCAGGTGAGCTAGTTTATGCTTTTTCATAGCTCATAAGCCTACTAGTAATCTACATCATTATTGGTATGAATAGTACCCAAACTAAGAGACCCTCCATATACCATTCCTCCATGTGAATTATGAACTATAAATACTCCTTTAGCTTGACCTAGATTTCCCCTTACTGCTCCATCAATGTTTAATTTTGTGAATCCCTTATGGGGGAGGAGACCGCAAGATCTTGTCCATACTCTCCTTTTTCTCTCTACCTAACCTATTCCTCTACATTTTACTACTTAACCCTTGAACAAGGGTACACCACTCATTTATTAATCAAATTGCAAATGTTGTTTTATTTAACAACTCTTTTACTCCATTTAAATATTCAAAGAAATATTAATTGCTATTACATTTGGGTAGTTTTTATAACAAAATCAATAGTTAAGTCAATATCATAGGCTATGAAAGAGGTATCATCATAAAACATAGTGGCATAAGAAGTGAACTTGGTTATAAAAGAGAAAAAGATATCCATGATATAAAGAGTGACACACAAACAAAGGGTGGATGGGTAAGGATCCAATAAATATCAAACAATGAATTCTTAAACCACAATCAAGATAATAGAAATGAAACACAAAGGAATGATTCCAAACTCTAGTTAATCATATTTAATATAAAAAAAATAATAGAAGGAATAAACCCTAAGGCTAAATGCAATGAAATATTAATAAACAATTCACTCTAGATAAAAGAGCTGGGATTGAAAATGCATACCTAATTGGATTTGAAATAAGAATAAGAGAGTAATAATAAATGTGAACAAGTCAAGGTTAGAGATGAACAATACCATAATAGATGACTATGTCGAATCTAGTGCTGGATCTAAGATGAACAAAATAAGACACTTCAGTTTTATAAAAATATAATTTTTTGTAATCTTGGATCAATTTTCTGGACACAAAAAATGATCTCAACACTCACAAAAAAAAAGTTTGATAGTGGAATTGATCTTGAGACTTGTAGACCTTTTATATTTGCAAAACAAGATTCATCTTGATGTATAGACTTTTAATAACAATCTAGTGGTGTTGATAAACACCATTGGGAGGTTACTAAGCAAGGGTACCTATTCTCTTTATAACAAACCCTTGGATTTGATTTAATAGATTTTAATAAAAGTAAGGAAGATGAAATGTAATTAATGCATGAGGCAATATCTTTTATTAGGGTAATCTTGGAACTTGGAACAAAATGCAAAAGGATGATGCAAAGACCTTGTGTGAAACTATGGTTTCAAAACTTATTTGATAAAAAAGATGATGTAATTGGAATATGCCAATGTAATGCAATGGTATCAGAGGGGCAAGAGTGACTCTAAGAGGTACACTGCTAGAAGTGAGTGATTATGAATAGTAGGTACCAATAATGAATGATAAGTGGTGGATAATTCTTGCTAGATAATGACCTAGGGAGTGATGTTATTTTATACTTGACTTAGATGCATAACTCAAAAGTTTTGGTGTGAGATTTAGCACATAATGACTAGTTGCAATTGGGTGGGCTTGGGCCCTAAGACAGTGTAAATTTTAGAACGTGAGGATCAAATCTATGTTGTGCATTTAACCCAAGAATGAAAACTATTAATCTAAGAGCTAGTAAATGTTTAAGGATGGATTTAGTTCTATTTCTAATTGTCAACTATAGAATAGGACTAGTAGGAGTGACATATTAATCAAAATTATATGCAAAGACAAGTATATACTCCACACTTGCCCAAATGGTGTAAAATGATTTGCAAAAATATAAGGTATGCACTTTTCACTATTACAATATTAAATCTAAAGAAATATTTCTTAATCATAAAATCTAAATTGAAAGTCACTCCATAATAAAAATATATTAAATATATTAAAAAACAAGATATTAATATACTATTGATTAAAACTATTTTATACGCATTGAAAGTCATCAATATATTAGATTACCCACAAGTCTAACCTCTAAAGAAATACTTTATCATGTGCATTTATATCGAGGTCTTTTAAATAACTTAAGTGTAACCAAATATATCACTTCAGTGTTAGGGGGAAAGGGGATATTTTAATTAATGTGATATGAGTAGGTATTGGGGGTTGGAAAGCATGTACAGAAGGGCTAGAGTGCTTATAAGTGGTGTTTTAAATCCTCTACTAATCACTTTGCACAAGTCAATAAGAGGAAATACCATTCATTATGTTGGTCTTATTAGGGTCGTGAAATTATCTTTTTTACACCAAATAGTCTTGTATTTTTTCAGAGCCTCATAATCCCATGGGCATTTACTTAATTATAACTAGATAAAGTAGTTAACAAAGGAAACAATGCTCACACTGTGCAAGTTCAACCCAAGTTTCCTAAAACTAGTTATTGAACATCTTTTAGGAATGCCACAACCCTACCTAGAAGAATCACCATGTATCTTCGAAACCCTTCCATTATAATTTACACACACACACAATAATTGAGATATATGCTATTAGGAGGATTTGTTGTTAGATTTGGTATGGCAAGGGTTAGGGGATTGAGATGTATATGTGCTTTTAAATATTTTTTTTTTTAGGATGACATATTTGTCATAGCTCATATATAGATTTTCTATGCTAAAACTTTAACATAGAAATCCAAACTAATTTTGAGTTAGAAGTACATGCAGATAGTGCCCTTGATTAATAGGATAAAAATAATAAAAGGATATAAAAATATATTTAAAAAATATACATATCATAATTGTTGAGAATAAAAAAATATTTTAAATATTTTAATTATACAAGAACATATAAAAAACATAATTTTAAAAGAAAATATAAAATTAAAAGTATTTATTAATACCCTACAAACACATATACTATACCATTAATTTATTAAATAAATCCCTTAAAACATCTTTAACCATAAAAGATTATATTGAGTTTAGATTTATTTTTATTTTTATCATAATACATCTTTTCCTCACATATAATTATTAAGCTGAACTATTTTAGATTGCCATCCAAACTCTTTGTGGAGGAAAAATGTCATTGAGTTAAATATCTTTTTCTTAAATTATAATTCAAATTTTTAAATAAATTCAATTTTTAAAAATTGTTTATTATAACTAAAAAATAAAAAAATTATTTTTATTTATTATCTCCAAGGAAAATGAAAAGTCAAACTTATTTTAGTGGTTGTAAATCCATAATCTTATTAATAGTATTATTATAATCAACATTTTTTAACTAATTATTATTTGTACCTGTTAACCAATAATGTTTTTTACAAAATCTACTTATATACTAGTATATTTATATTTAAAATTAAAAAAATATATCTAAATACGCTGAGGATATCTCTTTTCCATATAGTTTATTTTTCCATCATTTTTTTATTTTTATTTTTCAATTTTTTTGTTTGATATTTTTGGTGATTTAAAAAGAAATTAATGATAAAAAAATCATAAAAACTATGGAACCAAAAAAGAAATTGAGAAAAATAAAAAATAAAAAAACAAAAAAGAAATTGGAAAAAATAAAAATAAAAAATAAAAAAGAAATTGGAAAAAATAAAAAATAAAAACTAAAAAAGAAATTGGAAAAAATATAAAATAAAACTAAAAAAAAATTGAAAATAAGAAAATCACAAAAGGAAAAAAAAAGAAATTGGAAAAAATAAAAAATAAAAACCAAAAAAGAAATTGAAAAAAATAAAAACTTGTAGAATGCCTCTCAACGTAATAATTTAAAAAACAAAATTATTGATAATATGATTTCATGTCTTATTACAACACTACCATTATTGAAGGCATGATAATAAACTTCGTACAATTTATTAATAGTCACTGTCAAAATAATACAATTACTGTCTATATTTCCATGTAACAGGTAGGAAGTCACGCTGCCATTCCGTTATGTCCCGTCAATTATAGCGTTTTGTAAGGATCCAATTTCTTGGATTCACCATCAGAAAACATGGATCCAGAGACTTCGAATACTAAAACAAATTATTCAGATCTATGCAGTAATTGTATTTTTGGCATATGTTTTATTCAATGATAGGAGATTCCAGAATGGTTACCAGACAATGACATCCCGGAATATTTCACATAAAACCTGATAACCTGATAACCGGTCAAAGACCTGATAATGGTTACGTGGTATGCAAGTTTCAAACTACTCAAAAACCTGATAACCGGTCAAAAATGTCAGGGAGAGAAAGTCATACAATTGTAATATAATCAATATTGTACGCGTTAAACTTACTTTAAATTCCAAGGAAACCCAGAGCAAACGCTAGCTCTGGTCGAACATAATTTAGGCACAATTTTGGTCAGTACACAGCATAGCGTAGAATATCTGAGTACCTCCCACAACATGACCAGAGGCAAGCTTAGAATCCTCCCGACGTTTGGCAACCCTGTATGTCCTGTTACTACAAACACATTTAATTTTGAAAATATGGAAGAAAATTTAGCTGCAGCAGAGATATTGATTTCTAGATGGGACAGAAATACAACAAGCAAGATGCTCTTTCAGAGCAACGCAGAAGAAGTCCGTATGTACATGGACACGGTCGAAAATCTTCAACGACTCATGGAACAGTTGTCCGCCAGCGGCACCAACACTGCACAACTCATCCACGCGCAGCGGCTGATGAAAATGTCGATGGCCCGTCTGCAGAACGAGTTTCACAAAATTTTGTTATCTAACAGCGAACCCATCGATTTAGACCGGGAGTCATCGGCCCGGCCGTCCTCCTGTTCCAGCACAGAGGATAGCATCACTACTTCCACACGCTCTGACGGCGACGACGGCGGCAGCAGCCACTCCACCTCCAACTGTTCGTCAACTGACAGACTCTGCGAATTCAACATGGTTCCGTTGGACGCCGTGCTGGATCTGCGGAATATAGCGCAGCGTATGGCCAAGAGTGGGTACGCAAGGGAATGCGTTCGAGTCTTCGTTCTCACTAGAAAGTCCGTGGTGGAAGAGAGTTTATACAATCTGGGCGTGGAGAAAGTGAGGTTGGACGATGTTAGGAAAATGGAGTGGAAATTCCTGGATGAAAGATCAAGAAATGGATATACGCTACCAAAATCAGCATACAAATCCTGTTTGCCCGAGAAAAGCGGCTGTGCGACGATGTGTTTGAGGGGCTTGATAAGATGAGAGATGCTTCTTTTGCCGAAATTGGCAAGGAGCGCACAGCCAGGCTTCTCGCCTTCGCAGAGGCCGTGGCCACCACGAGCCGGGCGCCCGAAAAGATGTTCAGGGTGCTCGACCTCTACGAAGCCCTCGCCGATCTTATGCCCGATATAGAAGACATATATTTTCAAGAGCTCTGCCGAAGCGTGTACGAGCAGGCCAACAGGATCCTGGCCCAGCTAGGCGAGGCGGCCCGGAGGATTTGGACGGAATTTGAAAAGGCCATTGAGAAGGAAAATTCTAAGGCCCCGATAGGGGGCGGCACTGTCCATCCTCTCACCAGATACGTTATGAATTATCTCTCTTTTCTCTCCGATTACAAGGAAACTTTGATAAACATAACCACAGACGCGCCAAGGGAGCTACCGAAAGCCCTGCCCGACAATGAGGTGAACGATCCCTCTGCTCCGTTGTCCCTCCGCCTCGGATGGACCGTCTTCCTCCTGCTGTGCAAGCTCGACAAAAAAGCTAATCTGTACAAAGACGTGGCTTTGTCGTACCTCTTTCTCATGAACAACCTTAACTATGTTGTACAGAAAGTGAATGGCTCCGAACTCAAATATATACTGGGGGACGAGTGGCTGAGGAAACAGAGGAATAAGGTAAGGCAGTACGCGGTGATATATGAGAAGAGCGCGTGGATGAAAGTGGTGTCGAGTCTAACAGACGAGGAAGTTCCTGCGAGTGGCGGAGTTTGGTCCGGGGAGGGTTTGAAAGAGAGATTAAAGGGGTTCATTTCAGCGATGGAAGAGGTGAAGAGAAGGCACAGTGGATGGGTGGTGCCTGACGAGGGCCTCCGAGAGAAGGTAGGGATTTCGATTACTGAGAAGTTGATACCGCCCTACACTTCCTTCCTGAGCAGATTCAGGAGCCGGTTTGAAAGCGATACGTACATCAGATACACGCCAGAGGAGCTGCAAGATTTTGTGTTACACTTGTTTAAAGGCGGGCCCTCATCAGGGAGCAAATGATAAGTTGTTTATATTTTGTGTTAGACATGTTTAAAGGCAACCCCTCATGATAAGTTGTTTATAGTTTTCTATTTTAAAAAATAAAGATATACGGGTAAATGTTAACTAAATTGATGAGCAAGTGTACTTTAATCAGATTAGATTAGGCAAGTGTAGTTAATGATATTTTAATTCCACTCTGCCCAAGGCTTAAATTTCACAATCAATCTAATTTGTCAAGACATGACGATTATTTATTCAATGGGTAGTGCAGTGGAATATATATAGGTATAAAATAGGCTCTTCATGGAGAATTCCAGTTACAGACTAGAGAGTTTCTTTTGAGGTAAAACAAACCATTCCTCTAGCGTTTCTTATCATTCACTTAGGGTTTAAGGATGTCAACTGTAAAGTGGCGAATTCATTGGGAATTCAAATAAATTATGAGAATGTTCAGCCTAGGACCATGAGACCTTTCCATTCTAGAGTGCTTATATATCAAGATCTATTGACATTGTTAAGAACTTAACCAGAAGTTACAATGCCCTAAAATCTTTAAGCTAAAAACTGTAGACACTCACAATTGACCCAAATTTGTCCATGTCTTGCAACACCTAGTCAAAAACATTATTAGAGACATCATGTAACATTTTGTTCTAATCCCATCCTAATCACCTAGCCAATTAATTAAATAAATCCCATTTACTTAAATTAATTTCCCTCAAATTATCCCAATTAATTCAAATAAAATATTTGAATTAGGTCCTCACCTCTCACCACATTCCAATACTTGTCCACCTCTCAATTAAATCATGTGTGGTAGTACAACTTCCATTTAACATCATTTTTGTGTACACGATCACACATGAACGTGTTTTTGTGTACACGGTCACACATGAGCCTTATTCTCCTTCTTACACTTGTCACATGACTACAACTCCCTTGAAGAGTGAGAATAACTAGTCATTCCTAGCCGTCCACATCGTTCATTTAGCCTATAAATCAACCCCTTCACAAGCCATTTTCATGCATTGAGTCTTGAGCATCCTTATGCTGTCGAAATATCAATAAAGCCTTTGCATCATTCTTTAATCTTCTCATACATTTCTATCATCTTCATCCTATGCCAATGTTATGTTGCTGAATTGAGCAATCAACATCTCAACTTAATCAATCAATCATGCATGCATCTATCTGAGGTATTGAAGCTTTGGATTAGTAATGCATTGTATTGTTTTATCATTTGTATTTATCCAAATTTTTTGATTACACAAACATGATTGTTATGTTGGAGTGTTTTGGGTATGATATCTAAATCTCTCTAGTCCGACTAACATTCCATGGTATTCTGAATTTTAGGTTAAAGAAATAGACCTTCATCAACTGGATAATTCATATCATAAGCTAAATATCGATAGGGAGGACGTCGACCAAATGCAGTTATGACAAAAAGAAAAGTAGATATTACTGATTCATGGAACTGAACTTGTTTATCATATTCTTCATTTCAAATTGCTAAACATGGGGGTTATTGAATTATCAAGGAAAACTAGAGTAGAGATTTGACGCCTTGTGCAATTATGGGTGGTTTAAAACATGTAGTTGACATCAAATTTTACATAAACCTGTGTTTCTTAGCGCAAGAATTAAGATTGACGTTCAGATTGCATACAAGTGTGCCTTGTGCGCATGTGTGCCACCCAATTTTATGTTAACAAGCTTCCACTATAACACACAAATTTAATGCCAACTACAACAAAGTACATGTCTATTTATATAGATTAAAGTTTAAGCATCCATGGCTCTTTGTAAAGCATGAAGTTAGTATTTATGTACATGTGAGTCTGGTATAATGGCCATAGTCTATGTTGGGCTAACCGTTACTCTAGGTCTAGGTGAAGGTGCGGGTTTGAAAAGTTCACTAACACTTGCAAGTTTTAGGTAAGGACAAACCTATAGTCTAACTATCTGTAGTGATGTTTGTATTCAAATTCTTCTTTGAGCACAGGAATGAAGTACCCCAAGTTATAACATCGAAGGCTTCGTCAATAAAATAAAAAAGTTAGTATATATATTGGGCCATAATCAGTTCTCAAATTTTTATTTACAATATCAATCTACATGTAAATATACCTAGATTCAGAAGCTGAAATTTTCAAATCAAGCATAGGCAGTAAATAAATAGCTATGTGTATTTTTAAATTGAGAACATTCACATCTACAATTAAAACCATTTATTTAGATTTTCAATTATTTTTTTTTATCTTATATAAAATCTTCAGTTAAAACTTTTACATACAAAAAGACTTAAACAGCCCATAAATTATTTGTTTGTTCAAGAGTCAAACCCACTTTAACATTCAAATACATAAATAAGACATTCAAATACTAACAAATAAGACATATACATGTGCCACTAATGCCAAGGAGCTCCATTGGTAATAATAATAATAATAATAATAATAACAACATATGCCACTCCTTGAAAAATTGTTGGATACGGGTCAAACTAAAAGCTGGAGAAAAGAATGTATAAGAGAATAATCTACTAACAATGACAACGGCAATGACATGGATGTCTGGTGTATCTGTTCCATTAATTTCATTTCATGTATGTAGGAGACAATTAAAAACGGTATCACGTGCGCGGAGAAGGAAAATGTAGATGCGCTTTTCGTATCACTCGACCTTCTTTGGGTATTTGATTTGCTTTTAAAATTTTGGCTTAGTGTTATTAAGAGTTTTGTATATTTCCAAGAAGTATTTCGAATTTGTTATGAAATATTATTCAAATGGATCAAGATTATTAGGTTCAATGAAATAAGGCTTGAGTTTGAGGCATTTCTTTATCATTTCCTTTTTCTTATATATCATTTATATTTTTAAAGTTTAGTAAAATATATTATGGGAGAGGATTTAGTAGAGGAGTGTGTTTAATAGTTATTATGGTGTTGTATATATATATATACTAGTAGTCATTATGTCTATAATTAAAAAATGGATAAAAATTGTTCATTTTCACAAGTTATATCAAAGAAACAATAAATCATATGTTCACATATAATGTGATTGGTAATACACGTCTTGACACATATGTTTCAATCTAACTTTTTTCGAATTGTTTTCAAACAATTCTATGAAGACATAGTTGATGTGGCTATATCATTGATGCATGAAACCCCAAACAACAGCTTTAAGCTCTTAACTCACCTATGGAGGTGTACTAAAATTTTCATAAAAATTGGCTTACCATTCATGAACTTGAGGGGTCTAAAGTTAAGGTGTATGGCTATTAGGTCCTCTCCTAGAGCTATCTCAATAAATTTGTAAAAATAAAATATTATTATTATAATTGTGAAGGAAAATAATCTTTCCCTAAGCTTAACCTAGGCCAATCAAATGAAATTCACATACATAAGCATAAATTAACTTAGATTAATGGATGAAAGTTGTGGGAGTAGATAGTTTTAGAATTAAATGTTAACATGAAATTAAATGTGATGGTTAACAATAATTAATTTTAGAAATTATGTGAGTGGATAAATCTAATAAGGAACATACTATGATGATTTGGTACAAAAAATAGGTGTTCTAGACATGTCCTCTTTTTGGAATTTTGTGCAAATAGGTTGCAACTTTTTCTTGGTCGAATCCATAGTTCTAGGTCATTTTTGTAGGTGTAGATCTATCATGTAACACATGGATGTGATCCTATTGTTTGTGCACTTCTAATGTTTTATTTTCCAAAATCTCTATTCTTCAAGTGTTAAGGGTAGGAGGTATTTAAAAATACCTTAAGGACACTACTAGATCACTAGTTGATAAGTACTCCTAGGTCAACCCCAAGAGAGTATGATTTTATAACCATACATGTTAAAGGTTGGTAGGTAGAAAGCAAGGGTACAACTATCCTAGATGATAATGTTAAAGTAAATATTGTTCCTTTAGTGCAACAATTGAATTGTTCTAATAATGACCAAGAGTCAATGCATCAAGTAGGATCTCTTACCCTATCTCATTGGACTCACTCTAAAGCCAAGTGATTTTGAACAAAAAGTTGCATGGTTAATCAATAATGATCAAGTCTATGGACTAATTTGTGTTACTATTTCTGAGGATATTTTACATCACATAGAGCACACAAAGTTCCCTTTCACTACTTTGATACTAACCAAGTAGTTATATGGAGATCAATTTGAACCTTCATCTATTTTTGATGTTTCCTTAGAGAACCTTACACATGTGGATGATACTTATATAACTACTTATCCACTACCTCCTTATTGCCTTTCTACACCTTTTCATACTCACACAATTGATGTGAGTACATCATGGGATAAGTAGTGTAGCTATCTAAACTATCAAGTTACAGAGACATGCACTAAGATTCCACCACCTCATGCTACTTCTATAGAGTTTAATGTCACCTCTCCAAAGACATATAATGATTCTTTTCATCTAATTCATGAACATATTTCTAGATGCAATGCAACGAGATTCTTACATAATAGGCATCTCATGTATATTTATTGAGGATCACATTTGGGATCTAGAGGACACTATTGAGGACTTGATTTTTCTCTTTAATGATAGTTCTCTAACATCTTCATCATCATCTTCTTTGGCTTATATTCTCACTCCTACTATACATGCTTTTCAAATGTCATTCTCTATAGTTGTTCCAAGGACTCTTGATCAAATATTGACATTGCTCAGAACACACACATGGACTGATGGATATTAACCAATGTTTATAATCCTATTTCTCTTCCATCATGTTCCTTCATGGATTGGGAAGACCTTATACATATGTACCTATATGCCTACCTCTTCATAAGAGCAGAAACATTATTTGACAAAAGTGGATCTTCATCAACATTTAGTATCGTCCATCCATTTCTAGTGTAGAGCCCTAGATATATATTTTGTGGGATGATCTCTCTCTCTCTCTCTCTCTCTCTCTCTCTCTCTCTCTCTCTCTCTCTCTCTCTCTCTCTCTCTCTCTCTCTCTCTCTCTCTCTCTCTCTCTCTCTCTCTCTCTCTCTCTCTCTCTCTCTCCTTTATTTGGGGGTATCTTTATACATGGGTGCCTAACATGGCCTTGTTGTTAGGATCCATTTTTATTTTTCTCTAAGTTACACCTATAGAGGGGTGCTAGTGTAATATTATATTCTATCTAAGATAGTCTCTTGGTGTAATTTTGCACATATTTTATTAAGTTTATTTCTATGAAAATTTATTTCACCTAGGTAGATAATAATGACATGTGTCATCCTTGATTTAAGGTCATCAAGTAGTACCACTGCCTCATCAATTCTTGATTCATAGAAATTAGATGCCACCTTTATCTTGCTTGATTGAGTTAACTCATTTACTCAATTGGAAGTTAAATCTTGACCTCTTGGACATGTGTTGTCCTAACTTATTCATCCATGAGACATATATATGTACTCTATTATTTGGATATTTTAGTGTAATGTAATTAATAGAGTGGAATTATTCTATCTTTTTGGTGTCTGATTAATTCATAGGTATTAGGGTGGCCATTCCCAAAATCATAAATTTGGAGCCCAAGAAACTCAACCACCTTCAATCAAAAGTTCTTGTTGGTTCTCAAAACTACATGTACTTCATAAAAATAAGGACTAGACCTCCAGAGTTAGACATGAGGATAAATTCAATCTAGGATGGTGAAGTAGACCTATGATTAGAATCTAGGTAGCTATAGGCCAATTAGTAAGAGAGGTTGGATCTTCTTCACATCAGGCTCTACAAGACCTAGGAGGGTGTTCCTAAAGGTTTTAAAAATGACAATTAAAGAGAACTACAGTTAACATAAGTGATCTCTCAAAGAACCATACCCTATGTGTATAAATGCCCTAAAATTTTGTCACGAAATACTACTACACTTGTTTTTTGACATGAGATGGATATACATGAGTTTATACTATATACATGATAGTGACTAAAAATAACAATGCATACCCTCTACGAATGTCTCTTAAAAAGACCTATTCTAAAAATATATTGTATTTTCTAAAGAAATGGGCAATGCAAGATTGATACAACAAGTAAAACAAATTGATATGAAAAAGGTTGTGTTCTTAGAATTTAAATTTTGGCTGGTGGAGGAAATGAATACTTTTGACTGGTGCCTTGATCCTATTTGGGTGACAAAGTTGATCTTCAAACTTAGAGACAAGTGTATGTGTGTGTAAGCCTTATGATTATCAAGAAAACATGACTAAAAATATTTAAATAACTAGGCTTTGCATTTAAACACATATCAATTTGACTGCATATCTATCAAATGTAGTACCAATTTATCATAGCATCAATAAAATAAAATTCTTGAACAATCCTTGAACAAACACATGCATTCCAAATATTATGGTGAAAGGAGTCCTTAGGAAGACTTTAAAATGGTTTTGCAACCTTTGCCAAGATCAACTAATCGCACATTCAACACACATATTATCAAATGTAATATCAAAGATGAATATATATCTCTTAAAATGAACAAGAAGTTCTTGGAGACACTCCTATTAGTGAGATGCCATGCAAAGAAATCACCTTCTCAAAGATTTACTACATATAAATGCACTAGAAGTTGAAAGGAAAACAATAGGACTTGACACCATATAATAAGCATATAACAAAGGATGCAAAGAAGTTCTAGCACTCTTAATTGGCTAGCCCTTGCTCAAACTAAAAAAACTACATATATGCACAATAGATACCTAATGTGAAGGACAAATAAGAATATGATAGATGCCACCATCTTTTATGTTTGGTCACCAAGAAGCTTAGCTCCCCTATATCTTCAATAACCTACAATAAGCAATCAAGTCAAGCATTGAAAGCATGATTGGCCCTTGAAGATACACACAAGTAGCTCAAGAAAGAATATATGATTCCTATAGACATGTACATCACAAAATTCATGGAAAAAGGATATAAAATTCATAACAAACTTTGCTTGTACACTTTATTTTTAGTGTGAGATCAAATCTTGGCCCAATCAATCATAACTTTGCAATAGGTAAGAATGTTAAATGGCCAAGAAATCCACAAGTCCATTTATACACTAGTTCACAATGGACTATGACTTAGAAAATTCATGTAGCTTTAAAATGGGCACGAGTTCTATAGGAATCTATAGTCTCCTTCAACTAGTACCTCTACATAGGCAACATTGCCCTAGAAAATAAGATTTTACCTTTGTAAATGGATGCCAAGTTATTAGTGCATTACCCAAGATTCCCAATGATCTAATAATATGACAAGTATCATTAAAAACTCATCTACCCTACCGTATAATTCATTTTTATATTCATTTCCTCTCTACACAGAAACTCTAGCAAATGACAATTTTGCATTTGAAATACATGTAGGTGCAACTTTTGTGTTAATTTAAATTTTAAACACTTTCCTAAGATCAACATGTTAGGAATTACATGCAGAAGATATCAACTAAATGCAAATAAAGATTAAACAAAGGAATAAAAAATACACATAAATAATAACAGCGAGAGACAATTTTTAATGTGGTTCACCCAAACTTGGGTTATATCCACCAACAGAGAGTCCAATATTATTATCCAACAATCGAACCGATTACAACTAGCAAACCTTACAACTCAATATTGCTGCAAATGCTACAATACAATATCAATAAAAACCCTAACCCTTAGCTGCTTTTATCAAGCCTTATGTCAGTTACAAAATAGGTTTTTTCTTTTTATGCCCCTTGACTCTTGGGGATGCTGCCCCCAAACCCCCATTAAATAATTTGGGGGGAAACCGCATCGATAAAAGTGGGGAAAATTTAACCTCTGAGACTGATTAGGCTCCATATAACAACACACCAATTTCCACCAAGAAGGCATTGATATTCAATGATGGCTAGTGTGTAGTGGCAAAAATAAATATGTGCATGAAAAATTTTCCTACATCAAGGATGATTTGCACATTCATAAATAGGATACCTCCACATTGCCCCCAACTCCACAAAGTATTTTCTCTTTGAAAAGTTGTTGCACCTTTCTAATAGGTACATTGAGCCTACCACTACTACTATCTAGGTATGTGCAGGATCATGATGTGCCAAACTATACCTCTAAGTGGCAATGAAAATACAAAAAACTAGACTTAATCAAGTTCATGTGAAAATTTGAAAGGATTACGTACACAATTTGAAAAAGATGTAAGAACGAAATTTGTAGAGAATTGAATCTAGTTTATGGGCTACTATTTTTTTTAAACTAAATTTACTTAGTGAAAAATGAATATTTCATTGAACAACTATTAAATTTTTCAGAAAAAAATAAAAGGTGGGTGTCATTCCGGCCAACCTAACTATGAACAGAAAAAGATATATATATTTTTTGAAACTTTCAAAATAAGTAGAGGACTCATGCCCGGATGTCACATATTTTTTTAAAAAAAATTTCCCATAAAATAATTAGTTATAATTTTTTTCCTGCAACTTTTTTTAAAAACTAAAAAGTAATTTTCCAGCGAACCTAACTTGATAAAAAAAATCAGAATTCAAATTTTTTTTAACCTATAGCCAGAAAGCATAGAGTGTGACGCAACTTTCAGATTTCAAAAAGGTGAAACGGTTTGAAAGTTATGGATGTTTTTCAATCAGTTTGTCTATCAAGATTTCAAACACACACTATATAGAAAATTATTAATAATTATTTAATAAAATGATAACCAAACAAATCTTATATTTTTAGAAAGCTGACAATTTCTTCTATAAACCATTTTCGTTTTATCAATTTTGCATAAAAAAAGTCATCAGCACAAAGGGTGAAGTTTGAAGAAGAGAGTGAAACCTGTAAAAATGTTAGAATTGAGGGAAAGTCAACTATGATAGTCCCAAGCCTACATACAAGGCAAAAGCTAAGAAAAACGGATATCCGTTATTAACAGATATCCGTTTTACTTTGGTAAAATATCATTTTCCCTTTTTTATGCTTTACAAAATGGATATATGTTTAAGTATCAATAGTTTATTACTAACTATAGTCAATGTATTCATGTCTTCTTGTATAACCACCACTACCAACCATAAGCTTGTGGTAACACATACAACCATCTAACCAATTCTTTCAACTTGTAGTATTGTAGAACATTCTCTTAAAATAACCAAGCCTCTAGATTGTTCCACAAGAACTTCAACTCTGCTATAAGTGCACCTGCATTATTATTTATACTTCTACTGGCACAATTAAATATGTAGTTGTGAGTACTTCTTCAAATGAATCATGATTAAATTTCCATAGCATCACCACATGTAGACATATCTCAATGCTATATTGCAACATCTAGAACTCACCACATCCTACCACATTACATTTTATCATTGTTCAATAGTTTCCATATAAACTCAGGAACTCTCCATCTCCCCTCTCCCTATCTCTCCCTCTCTCCCTATATGTTTATCTCTCTCTCTCTGACCTATCTACCTCCTAGTTAAATCCTTTTCCTAGGTTTCCTAGGTTCCCTTTTCCTTTCCAATTTCCCTAGGAGAGGGAGAGGGAGAGAGAGAGAGAGAGAGTTGCTTGGGGTTACGGGTTAGGGTTTAGGGGCATTGTTTAGGGTTTATGAAATTAGCATTGATCAAGTTTAGGATTTAGGGGTTAGGGGTTGGGGTTTAGGGGAATTATTTAGGGTTGCTTGGGATTAGGGGTTTTTTAAAGAGAGATAAAGAGAGGGGACTGATAGATATTGGGAGAGATAAAGGAGATAGAGAGGAGAGATAGGGATATAGAGAGTGAGAGACATAGAGAGAGACATAGAGAGAGAGAGATTGAGAGGTAGAGGGATGATAGAAATAGGGAGATAGAGGTTTAGGGTTTCTTGGGTTTAGGGGCATTATTTAGGGTTTAGGGTTTAGGGTTTTGGGGTTAGGGGTTAAGGTTTAGAGGTTTAGGGTTTAGAGAGAGATAGAGGACCAATAGGGAGATATAGAGGAGACCGAGGGGAGATATAGGGAGATAGAGAGTGAGGGACATGGCCAGAGACATAGGGAGAGAGGTTGAGAGGTAGAGGGACAAAGGTAGTAGGGAGATAGGGGAGAGATAGGGAGGTAGAGGTTTAGGGTTACTTGGGTTTTGGGTTTAGGGTTTAGTGGTTTAGGGTTTCTTAGGTTTAGGGTTTAGGGTTTATTTTTTAGGGGTTAGGGGTTCAGGTTTAGAGGTTTAGGGTTTATAGAGAGGAATCATAGGGAGATATAGAGGAGAATGAGGAGAGGGATAGGGAGATAGAGTGAGGCACATGACCAGGGACATAGGGAGAGAGATTAAGAGGTAGAGGGATGATAGAGATAGGGAGATAGGGGAGAGATAGGGATATATAAGTTTAGAGTTGCTTGGATTTAGGGTTTCTCGGGTTTGGAGATAGCTAGATAGAGAGAGAGGATATAAGTAGGGAGAGATAGAGGAGATAGAGGGGAGAGATAGGGAGAGATAGGGAGATAGAGAGTGAGTGAGATGTCCAGAGAGATAGGGAGAAGGATTGAGAGGTAGAGGGATGATAGAGATAGGGAGATAAGGGAGAGATGGGGAGATAGGGGTTTAGGGTTTAAGGGTTAGGGGTTAAGGTTTAGGGGCATTATTTAGGGTTCATAGTTTAGGGTTTAAGGGTTAAGGTTTAGAGGTT
Organism: Cunninghamia lanceolata; assembly: GCA_027924645.1. Taxonomy (NCBI): domain Eukaryota; kingdom Viridiplantae; phylum Streptophyta; class Pinopsida; order Cupressales; family Cupressaceae; genus Cunninghamia; species Cunninghamia lanceolata. Next base: position 3,756,250 of record BSBN01000130.1, on the reverse strand, counting down.
TAGGGTTTAGTGTTTAGAGAGAGGACCAATAGGGAGATATAGAGAGTGACGGACATGGCTAGAGACATAGGGAGAGATAGGGATATGGAGAGAGAGGGACATGGCCAGAGACATAGGGAGAGAGATTAAGAGGTAGAGGAATGATAGAGATAGGGAGATAGAGGTTTAGAGTTGCTTTGGTTTAGAATTTAGGGTTTAGGGGTTTGGGGTTTAGGATTAAGGGGTTTAGTGTTTCTCATGTTTAGGGTTTAGGGGTTAGGGCTTAGGGCTTAGGGGCATTATCTAGGGTTTATGGTTTAGGGGTTAGGGGTTAGGGTTTAGGGGTATTATTTAAGGTTTAGAGGTTTAGGGTTGCTCGGGTTTAGGGCTTAGGGGTATTATTCAAGGTTTACTATTGCATGTCAAAAGAACTCTCTCTCTCTCTCTCTCTCTCTCTCTCTCTCTCTCTCTCTCTCTAAATCCCTCAACCCTAAATAATGCCCCTAATCCCTAACCCCTAACCCATAACCCCTAAACCCTAATCCTGAGCAACCCTAAACCTCTAGATCTCCCTATCTCTCCCTTATCTCCCTCTCTCTATCATCCCTCTACCTCTCAATCTCTCTTCCTATCTCTCTAGACATCTCACTCGCTCTCTATCTCCCTATCTCTCCCTTTGTCTCCTCTATCTCTCCCAATCTATCTCCTCTCTCTCTACCTATCTATCTCTCCCTATCTCTTGCCTCTCTCTCCCCTATCATTCCTCTTTCTCCCTATCTCTCTGGACATCTCACTCACTCTCTATCTCCCTATATCTCCCCTTTGTCTTCCCTATCTCTCCCTATGATCTGTCTCCTCTCTATCTCTCTCTACCTAGCTATCTCTCCCTATCTCTCTATCTCTTGCCTCTCTCCCCCTATCATTCCTATATCTCCCTCTCCCTTATCGATGGAGGAAATGAAAACAAGAAAACTAAGACTCTCTCTCTCTCTTTGACCTATCTACCTCCTAGTTAAATCATTTTCATAACTTTCCTAGTTTTCCTTTTCCTTTCTAATTTCCCTTTAGATCCCACCAATTTTTTCCTATTTTACTATTTTCCACCTCTCTTCTCAATATTATTCCCATCCAATAAATTTTAGTTTTATCTTGTTTCCATTTCATCCTCCCAATTTATATCCTCATCCCTCTTTTCATGTCCTAGTTTTCTTATTTCCATTTGATTTGTTGAAAAGGGAGATGGATAGGGATGAAGAGGAAGAGAGGGTGGAGAGAGAGAGAGTTGTTTGGGGTTAGGTGTCAGGGTTTAGGGGCATTATTTAGGGTTTATGAATCTAGCATTGCTCAAGTTTAGGGTTTAGGGTTTAAAGAGAGATCTAAAGAGAGGGGACTGATAGAGATTAGGAGAGATAGAGGAGACATAGGTGTGAGATAAGGAGATAGAGAGTGAGAGACATGTCTAGAGACATAGAGAGAGAGATTGAGAGGTAGAGGGATGATAGAGATAAGGAGATAGGGAGAGATACAGAGATAGAGGTTTAGGGTTGCTTGGGTTTAGGGGCATTATTTGGGGTTTAGGGTTTATGTTTTTGGAGTTAGGGGTTAAGGTTTAAAGGTTTAGGGTTTAGGGTTTACAGAGAGATAAAAGACCAATAAGGAGATATAGAGAAGACAGAGGGGAGAGATAGGGAGATAGAGAGTTAGGGACATGACTAGAGACATAGGGAGAGATATTGAGAGGTAGAGGGACAAAGGTGATAGGGAGATAGGGGAGAGATAGGGAGATAGATGTTTAGGGTTACTTGGGTTTAGGGTTTAGGGGTTTGGGGTTTAGGGTTTAGGGTTTCTCAGGTTTAGGGGTTTAGGTTTAGAGGTTTAGGGTTTAGGGTTTATAGAGAGAGAGAGAGAGGAATGATAGGGAGATATAGAGGAGATTGAGGAGAGAGATAAGGAGATAGAGAGTGAGGCACATGGTCAGGGACATAGGGAGAGAGATTGAGAGGTAGAGGGATGATAGAGATAGGGAGATAGGGGAGAGATAGGGAGATACGGGTTTAGAGTTGATTGGATTTAGGGTTTAGGGGTTTGGGGTTTAGGGTTGCTCAGGTTTGGAGATAGCTAAATAGAGAGAGAGAGAGAGAGAGAGAGAGAGAGAGAGAGAGAGAGAGAGAGAGAGGGATGATAGAGATAGGGAGATAGTGGAGAGATACGGAGATAAGGGTTTAGGGTTGCTTGGGTTTAGGGTTTAGGGGTTAAGTTTTAGGGGCATTATTTAGGGTTTGGGTTTAGGGTTTAGGGGTTAAGTTTTAGGGGCATTATTTAGGGTTTAGGGGTTAAGGTTTAGAGGTTTAGGGTTTAGTGTTTAAAGAAAGAGGACCAATAGGGAGATATAGAGAGTGAGGGACATGGCCAGAGACATAGGGAGAGAGATTGATAGGTAGAGGAATGATAGAGACAGGGAGATAGGGAGATAGAGGTTTAGGGTAGTAGGTAGTTTGAATGGTGTTTTGAAACCTAAAAGCTCTTTCATATGGGCTAGAAAGTGTTAAATTATAGTTTTGTTTAGTAACTATCAATATATTCATATGAGTTGGGTTGAATTTCAAGCACAACTTTGTCATCTTTCTAATGCCCTTTGGCATTGAACTTGTTAACCCATTACACCTAAATCCAAATGCACTAAATTCCTAATCTTTACAATTCTTGGGGGACTAATGTGGTCAATTAGGTTATATTGAAGATAACTTTTGGTGCTGTCTCTTGAAAGAGGTTTCCAAGTAAAGAAAGGGTGGAGAGAGGAAGCATGGAAATATTCATGATCAATAGTCCTTTAATAAGGTTCATTCCAACATCAAACTAGACAAGATTGTTACAATTTCCTGTTTCCATAGGGATAGACCCTGTAAGATTGCTCAGGCCATCTTACAACTAGACAAAGAAACCAATAAATATTATGTTGATATTGTTCTTCAACTTGCTAGTATTCTTCAAATCGTTGTCTGTTGAATGGTCTTCTGTAACTACTTTTGTCTTGTTATGTCGAAAAATGTCCCCTTGGGGGCTTTTCCGTCTTAAGGTTTAGCTCCCAGGTCATATTATTGCATTTAGAGCATCTTGTGTGTTATTTCTGACTCCCAATGAGAAAACCCCGAAGTCTTATGGCAAATAGGACCTAGGGGATCACATTTTGATGAATCTTGAACAAAAATGGCAAGGTGGACTTGGGTGCTAGCGCCCTAGTCCTACCCTCTTTTGGGTCTGCCTTAATTTCAAATGTCAATTTAGTGACTGTTATTTAGGTCTTATGCCGACAACTAAAATTTGAATTACAAAATTCTTAGCAGAAATCTTTGTAGTTGCATATATAAGCATGATTAGGTTTCATTTGCAAACTAGATGGAAATTAGATGAGCATTGTGATTTTGTGAAAGTGATTCAAGACATTCATTGTGTTGCAGAGCAGTACTTTGTTGTTATTGTGTTTGTATTTGTAGATTTGACATCCATCTCCTCATGGCATGAAGAGCATCTCCCTTCCATGAGATCTTCACTACAAGGTGATATCTATTGTGTTTTCAATCATTTATCATTTGGATTTTTGCCTCTATCCCATTGGGATACGCACTCTTATCTGACAACAGTGTTCGGAAGTCTTGAATGTCTCTTCGGGGCTTGACCAAGGCAAGCCTCTAAACACCACAACCCCCTCCCACACTCCTTGTGATTGTAGGTTACATGTGTCACATCTAGAAGAAGTGGAGTTGCAGGGAAGGTTAGCAGACATCAAGGATTCAGGATCTGAAAAGAAGTTGGACATTGGAGCTTTTCCTGGACTAGGGCGCTAGTCCTCGTGTCCTCCAGTTTTTCTGAAGCAGAAATAGATGTTGCAGTGTAGATCCGTGTTGGGAGAAATTCTGGATTTCGTGACAAAAAGTACACCTTGGACTTGGGTGCTAGTCCAGTGTCCCCGACTTCTCTGCCTTCCAAACTTCGAAAAATAGTGAGTTAAATATCTCTGTCCCTCATCTCAATCTGAAAGGATTTGCCATGATTTGATAATTTGCTTATTGTTTTGCATATTTAGGGTTTTAAGTGAAATTGAGCATTACATTGAGATATTGTTTAACACATCCAAGATTCCACATCTTCCCAAGTGGCAGCCCAACCTGATAGGTGAATCCTCTTGCACAAATTGGAGGTTCAACTTGGTTAATATGCCCTTTGAATGTTTGGTGTGAAAGGAGGATTCCACATAAACCCTTAAAACCACACTTTATCATCATCCCCCCTTTTTCATCCTAAACATGTCTATAAATATTCTTTTGCATAGTCATTTGTATTAAAGTGTATTTATATATAACTTGGGTGGTGATCTAGGGCAAAATAGAAGAAACACATAAATGCATAGAAATGCCTACCAATAGCAAACAAACTACATTTACACCATCCCCTACAATTCATATTCTGCATTTACTACAAGGATAATTACCCAAGCTTTTATTGAGGGCAGCTGTATATAGGGGAGAGGACCCAATTGTTGAGCATGTTCCAATAGGTGTGATATTATTTGTGCATTTAAAGTCCAATATTTTTAAAAGTTTAGCACTAGACTTTAAGGTTGTTAGTGTTACTATAAGTATTTATAATTGAACAAAATGTGCTCATTAGATTTAAAAAGCAACCAATCATGTGATGCCACATCAGAACACCAACAAAACATTACTTAATGCACACCTATTGGTCCACCCTTTTTTGGGGGGGACTATTTGACACCTCAACAAAAAGTGTGCTGATGTGGCATCATATTTGATGATGTGGCCTTGAAACCTTAGTCATGAGAAGGGGCCTTGCCAAATAAGCTGCTGTAAAGATTTTGGAGTGATTCGAAATTACCACATATGATTTTGAGAACCTGAAATTAGGATGCTCAACTATTGAATCCTCTACCTAGGTACTCACTTGTCAATGATGCTGTGCTTCCTATTTATCCCAACTATTAGACGACTTCTTTACATGTTTTATTTATCCACAGGGATAGCTACTAAGTATACCTACGAAATGAGATCTACCGAGATTGATATTTATGCGTCTACTCTGTAAACATTAGATTTAATCTCCCGAGAGCAAATTTGGCGTAAGAAAGTGTTTATTGTGAGAATAAAGTCGGTGAGCGATAAAGGAAAAGCTCAACAGTTCATTCCGTACAAAAGAACTGAACGGAATAAAGACCAACAAAATCAGGTCAGCGAAACAGAGTCATGAAGTCTGGCGATGGCATCCCATTAACGTAAGCGAAATCGTCATAAAGTTTGGAGTGAGAGTACCTATAGAGTAAGACCCAGAGTACCTATAGAGTAAGACCCATATCAATGAAACATGCAGAAGCATAGAAAGTCACACTCATAGACGTAAGTGAAATCGTAATGGAGAGCTTGCTTTGCGCCGATGTTTTCCAGTTTGCCGGCGGTAAACAAGAAGCTGCCACAAACGACACGTCAAGATAGCCAGTCAAAAATGTGGTGGGGTCATAGTCATACAAGTATGGATTTTGGCCTCACTAATGCCCTGTTTACATTGTAAATCCTCTTACGTGAAATTCATTATGGTATTCCTTGATGACATCTTCCTTTACAAAAAAAATTGATGAGAATTCCATTCATTTGGATCACCTCCACTAAATTCTTTTAGATAACTAGTTAAGTGTAAAAAGTGTTACGACTAGGTATTGTAAACCTTGCAAGTCTTAGTGATGATGCCATTATTGAATATTTGCAAAATATTATAATGTTTGGCCCTAATGGAAAAGGGTGACACACATGAAGAGAATCTTGAGATTCCTTTGTCGGCAATCTCTATCATGTGTCATTTGTCTTATTCAATGAGTGTAAGAAATCATTGGAAGGGGATTGCAAACTAGACTAGCCAAGGCATCTTTAATTGCCTCATAATTTAGATGTTTGTAAGAGGTGTGTAAGAGACAATATTGCACCCACAAGGAGAACTCAAGAGTTACATATGTTTCCCTTGGTCATATGGGTCAATGGTAATCATGATGAGTTACAAATTCTAAGTGGGAAGGATTTAAATTTTGGAGAGGGACACATGGGTTCAACTTGGACAAGATGGGCAAGATTTGACTCATCGTTTTGAGTCCATGGTTTTGGGAAAACATTTGTGGCTTCTAGGATCTCCTTTTCCTATATACCAAGGGATTCAAGTGGAGATTGTATGTTTGATTTTATGTAGATTTATTGTGCCAAAATTCCTCCAAAATGCAAAATATTGACCTTTAATTATACAATCTCCCAAGCTAATTTATCCAACTTTACATAGATCTCTTATGTCCATGGATGCAATTTGTCTCCTACACAAAAAGCATGTACCATTTTATGGCCTTCAATCCAACTACATCCATGGATCTTTTTAATTCATCAATCTCCTAACTATTTGAACCTTGCACCCCCTGCCCACTTCTATATAGATGTTTGAGAGAAGAACGTAAGTCAACATTTTTAGGATCCAAATCAAATGCAACGTCGCTGTAAATACTCCTAAGGCTATGCTCATGTGTGATTTGCAGGCACTAAGAAAACACATCCACAAAACCACCAGAAGTTTAATTGGCACCTTAACGATAAAGTTTAGGGTGTCCTCAAGATAGCCAACATGGGCAAGAAGGTCAACCATGCACACATAATGATTAATTGTAGGTGTAATGCAATAAGGGTTACTCATGTGATTGAAGTATGTACAACCCTCATCCACTAAATTTGCATGGTTGCATACACATAGAACACAAGCAAAGCTTATATTGCCATGATATGTTCCAAAGTGCTTTATTAATTCAAAGATTTTGAAAGCATCCTTGCAAAATCCATTTTGTGCATATTCATGCAATCATGGCATTCCATGAGACCACATTTCTTTGAGGTATTTTGTCAAACAGTTCACGTGCCTTGTGTATGCTTCCACATTTTGCATACATGTCTACTAGAGCAATTGCAATTACAACATCTGAAAAAATCCCTCTATCCTTTATGCTTTGATGGATGTCCATACTCTGTTCCAAAGCTCCCGTTTGGCACAGGCTAGGAGGATGCTGGCAAAGGTTGTAGAGTTTGGCTTTACACCTGCCAATTGCATTTGCTTGAAAGTTTCTAAAGCCTTCTCAACAAATCCATTTTGTGAATATCCTGCAATTGGCCTAGCATTCCATGAGAACACTTTTCTTTGAGGTATTCTGTCAAACAACTCATGTGCCTTGCCTATGCTTACACATTTTGCATATCTTGCAATCATGGCATTCCATGAGATGATCTCTTTGAGGCATTCTGTCAAGCAGTTCACGTGCCTTGTCTATGCTCCTACATTTTGCATACATGTCTACGAGGGCAGTTACAACAACATTGACAAAATTCTTGTATCCTTTACCCTATGGTGGATGTCCATATCCTGTTCCAAAGCTCCCATTTTGGTACAGGCAGGGAGGATGCTGGCAAAGGTTGCAGAATTTGGATTTACACTTCCTAATTTGCATTTGCTTGAAAGTTTCTAAAGCCTTCTCAACAAACTCATTTTGCACTCTACTTAAATATCATCCATTTCAATGGTCAAACAGCTAATAGAAATTTTACATTTCATTCACAATAAAAAGTGGTAAATATTTGTCCTATTTTTATTGACCAAAATTGACCTTTGACTGTTGAAGTGGATGATATTTAAGAATAGCCTCATTTTTATCCATGTTTTATACATTTCGTGCAATCATAGTAGCCGAGGAGATCACATTTCTCTGTGCCATCCGGTCGAATAGTTCGCGTGCCTTGTTTATGCTTCCACATTTTGGATGCATGTCTCCTGGACCATTTCATGTAAGCACTCGCATGGGAGACAGTTTCAAAAACTAATTGACTGGGGAGTAGACAGTTTAAAAAAAAAAAACACTTTACCAAACTCTAACCGTGACTGACGAAGCGCGATGGAAAATGGAACAGAGAGGAAACAAATGGAAGTTGAAGGGCCCACATTGCCATGTCGATGGTCAGCACCTAGAGTGTGCTGTTTAATAAAGACCAACAAAATCAGGTCAGTGAAACAGAGTCATAAAGTCTGGCGAAGGCATCCCATTCACGTAAGCGAAATCGTCATAAAGTTTGGAGTAGAGTATAGAGTAAGACCCATATCATTGAAACGTGGCGTGCTGGAGAAGCATAGAAAGTCACACTCATAGACGTAAGTGAAATCGTAATGAAGAGCCCAAGGGGGGTAGCCGGTCAAAAATGTCGTGAGGCCATAGTCTTACAATTGTATTATATTAAATATTATACGCTTTAAACTTACTTTAAATTCTGAGGGATTTCTTCGTTTTGAGTAAGAAACTTATTGCCAAGGATTTGAGCAAGAGCGGCCAAGCAGAGAAAAAGCAAACATAATTTTATTTTCTTTTCTTCTTTCTAATATATTTCCTTCAATTGAAAAATTTTTGTTGCATTTCTTCGTTGCTCCCAAATTGTTGAACTCCGTCACTTTATTTGTGTTCATTTAATAAAAACTTTAAATATCTGTCAAGATTGAAATACTAGGAGTGTAAAAACAGTCCCAAAATAATAAAAATGGAACAGCAACAGCAAAACAGAGAAGACACAGGGCAAACAGAGTTGAATAACTCAGAAATATATATTCATCTACCTTGCATTACATCCAAATGCCGTGTACAGCAGCTCTCTCTAATCACATATATATAGCTACAGAAGCTTTGAGACCTAGAAGCTTCTGGTATTCTAGATGTCTCTAAAATCCTAGAATGTTCTTTTCTAGAACAGCTGGAAGTTTCTCTTAGAAAGTTCTTTTCTAGAATAGCTGGAAGCTTCTTTCTTTCTAGATAACCTAGAATGTTCTTTGGAAGGCTTCCAGAAATATTGTCTTTTTCTAGACAATCTTAACTATCCTAACATCCCCCCTTAAGATTGGCTAGAATAATTAAAAGAAAATACAAAGGAGAGGGGAAATACAAAGGAGAGGGGAACATTATACTACTATCCCCCCTTAATATTCGCCTCTAACATACCAAGCATTCCTCTTAATTTTAAGAATTTGGCTTCAATCATACTCTTAGTGAATATATCAGCTACTTGTTCTTCACTTGGACAAAATTGAAGATTGACAATAGATGCTTGAACAAGATCCCAAATGTAGTGAACATCAATCTCAATGTGCTTTGTTTTAGCATGAAAGACTAGATTGTTGGCAACTTGTATGGTACTTTGATTGTCACAATACACAGTGCTAGCTGAACTTTGTAGAAAACCAAGTTCAAATAGAAGATTCTGAATCCAAACTGCTTCCTTGCATGCTTCTTTTGCTGCTCTATATTCTGCTTCACATGAAGATAATGATGTAGTTGTTTGTTTCTTGCTGCTCCATGTAATAGGGCCTGATCCAAGATTGAAAATATAACCACCAGTAGATTTTTGATCATCTATATCACCACCCTAATTTGAATTAGTAAATCCAGCCAAAGAAACTGAAGACTTATAGCCATAGTAGATTCCAAAGTGTATGGTTCCATGGATGTATCGTAAAATTCTCTTAGCAACCAGCCAATGACTTTGTTTAGGTGCCTGCATAACTCTAGATACAAGATTGACTGCAAAACAAATATCTGGTCTAGTATGAGTTAGATAAACCAAGCTACCAACAAGCTGTCTATATAAAGTGGCATCTACACTCTTGGAAGTACATTCTTTAGTAAGCTTGACTCTAGATTGAAACGGGGTAGATGCTGGCTTGCATTCAAGCATGTTAAACTTTTCTAAAAGGTCCAAAGCATATTTTGATTGTGAGATGAACAATCCATCATGTAATCGACAAACTTGTAAGCCAAGAAAATAGTTTAGTTCACTCAAATCACTCATATGAAATGTCCTCTTAAGATCTAATTTTAAATCATTGATTAACCCAATATTCAGTCTAGCAATGAGCATCTACATAAAGTGCAACAAGAAGAATATCATCTTGAACTTTCTTCACATAAAGATTGGGATCTGACTTACATCTCTTAAATCCATGAAGCTGAAAATACTTGTCAATCTTCTCATTCCATGCTCGTGGCACTTGTGTAAGACCATAAAGTGACTTCTTTAATCTGCAAACAAGATTAGGATGTTGCTGATCTACAAAACCTGGTGGTTGATCCATATATATTTCTTCATATAAATCTCCATTTAAGAAAGCATTTTTGACATCCATTTGATGAATATGCCACCCAAGACTTGTAGCTAAAGAAAGAATAATTCTAACTGTATTCATCTTAATGACAGGAGCAAATGTTTCTTCATAATCAACACCCTCTTTTTAATTGAACCCCTTAGCAACCAATCTAGCCTTAAATTTTTCTATAGCACCATCTGATTTAAATTTTGTTTTATAAACCCATTTGCAACCAATAACATTCTTACCTTGGGGGCGGGGTACAAGTTCCCAAGTGTTATTCTCTATCAATGCATCATATTCCTCTTTCATGGCTTTCTCCCACTCTTTCTTTCCTCTAGCTTGCTCATATGAGATTGGGTCATTTACTTGTAAGACTTTAGCCATGAGAGCACTACCATTCCTTCCTTGGATCTTTGAGCCTTGTCTATATATTTCTTTAACACTCCTTGTCTTTTGTCTAGCTGAAATGTCACCTTCTTCATCATCACTTCCTGCAGAAAATGGCTGAGTACAAGCATTAGTAGTTTCATTTTCAATAGTATTATCGTCATCAGTAGTGCTTACCTCATCCTCATCAATATTGGCTTCATTTCTTTCTAAAATATCTGAAAAATCAGAAACATTTGTTGTTGTAGAGTGAGAGGAAGTGGCTGTAAGTTGTGAAAGCTCATCAAATTTTACGTCTCTACTAACAAAGACCTTTCTTGTTGTCAAATCATATAACCTGTAAGCCTTTGATTCTTCACTATAACCCACAAACAAACACTTATGACTCTTTGGTTCTAACTTTTTCCTCTTTTCATCAGGAACGTGTGTCCAAGCAATACACCCAAATACTTTAAAATACCCAATGTAAGTCTTTCTACCACTCCATGCTTCTTCAGTGGTGATATTTGTGAGAGCTTTAGTGGGAATTCTATTCACAATATATGCAGCACAAGAAACAGCCAAACCCCAAAATTTGTTATGCAAACTTTTAAAATGCAACATACAACGGGCCATTTCTAAAAGAGTTCTATTCATTCGTTCAACCACCCCATTTTGTTGAGGAGTATAAGGAACTGTTCTTTGCACCTTGATACCATAATTTTCACAAAATGACTCAAAAGCATAATTGCAATATTCACCCCCATTATCCATCCTTAAACAATTAATTATTTTTCCACTTTGATTTTCAACTAATGCCTTAAACTTTTGAAAAAATTCAAATACTTCATTTTTCTTTTCAAGAAAATAAACCTATACTCTCCTACTGTAATCATCAATAAAAGTCAGAAGGTACCTGGCACCTGAAAGTGAAGGATATCCTGGTTCACATAGATCACTATGAATGGGCTGCAACGGATAATTAGCTCTCCATGCTTTCCCTGAATCAAAAGGATCTCGATGATGTTTTCCTAACACACATCCTTCACACACACCTTCAGATGCTGAAATTTTTGTCAATCCACTAACCATATCCATTCTAACCATATCTTGTAATTTTCTATAATTTATATGTCCAAGTCTAGCATGCCAAAGTTTTGACATATAATTAGCCTGAGCAATAAAAGCATGAGAGAATGTGTATTCATCATCAACAAACCCCACAAATTTAAATAGACTCTCTTTATGATCAACTCTACCAATAGCAATTATATTGCTTGGGTCTTTTCTATCTCTAACAATAACTTGATCAGCGGTGACAAAAAACTCATATTCAGCTTGAACAATTTTATATACTGAAATAAGATTCACTCCTAATCCTTCAACCAACAAAACATTTTTCAAAGACCCATTCGTTACATTAACAATACCTGTTCCTAAAACTGGAAGTCACATTTTATTGCCAATAGTAATTTCTTGATCTGAATTCTTCCCTTCATAAAAATCAATAAACAAAGATCTATCCCAAGTCATGTGATATGATGCCCCTGAATCTAAAATCCATTCTTTATTAGAATCTGAAGCAAAGTATCCCCCCTTAACACTACTTTCAGGTCTAGCAATTACCTCTTTATTTGATTTCTCTTGCCTTTTTAGAGAGATGGTTATGAACCTATGCCTATCCTTCTTGCCATCCTTGAACCTTTCTTGCTTGGGCTTGTACTGCTACCTTTCATTGTCCCTTTTCTTCAAACAAAATTTCTCCATGTGATTTTCACCTCCACAATACCTACAAATAATCGATTTCCTTTCAACTTGCTTTTCTGCAGAATCATTTCTAGAAAAATGGTTAGAACCGTCATTTCGAAATTTATAATTTCCTTTCCAATTCTTCTTTCCATCATATCTAGAAAATTTACTCTTGGTTGCATATGCATGATTCTTCTTAATATGCCCTTCTTTAATAAGCTGAACCTCTTCATCTAGTACAAACTTACAAAATTGATCAAAAGTTTGCTGGGGGGCATTGGGAGTTAGTTGGAGAACCCTTTTCCTTAATTCCTTAAATACCTTGTATGGCTGGGGAAGCTTACTTTCAACCATTGCAATCAACTGAATTTTTTTTTTTGCATATTCAGCACCTATTTTCTTCAGCTGAGCATTTAAAAATGTAACTTCATTAAAGTAATCAGACATTTTTTCAAAATTAGAAGGATCTAAATTCACCAATTTTTCTTCTATGCTAAACATGCTAGCAATATCTGCATCTTTATAATCTTTTTCTAAACTCTTCCATAGCTCTATTGGATTATCAATATCAACAAATCTTCTATTGAGATTGGGGCTTAAAGCTTTACCAATAATACCTCTAGCTTGTTCCAACTTGCATTTCTATAGCTCCTTTTCTTTTTCACTTTGGGGTTCTCCAATTTCCTTGTTCACTATCCTCCATAGAGCCTTTTCCCTCAAAGCATTCTTGACTGCAATCTTTCAATCTGCAAAACCACTTCCATCAAATATTGGCAATACTTCATTTGTTGAGCCCATGTTAGCCAAAAAATCAGTCTTCAAACAAATATTATTCTAGCAAAATATGAACCCTGTAGACAAATCACTTCCATCAATATATTTGCCTTGCAAACAAATCACTCTAGCATTGTATTTCCAATTGAACCTCTAGCTGAATCTCTATCTAAACCTGGAAAAAAAATCTAGCTAAACCAGGCTCTGATACCATGTAAAAACAGTCCCAAGATAATAAAAATGGAAGAGCAACAGCAAAACAAAGAAGACACAGGGCAAACAGAGTTGAATAACTTAGAAATATATATTCATCTAACTTGCATTACATCCAAATGTTGTGTACAGTAGCTCTCTCTAATCACATATATATAGCTACAGAAGCTTTGAGACCTAGAAGCTTCTGGTATTCTAGATGTCTCTAAAATCCTAGAATGTTCTTTTCTAGAACAGTTGGAAGTTTCTCTTAGAAAGTTCTTTTCTAGAACAGCTGGAACCTTCTTTCTTTCTAGATAACCTAGAATATTTTTTGGAAGGCTTCCAGAAATATTTTGTCTTTTTCTAGACAATCTTAACTATCCTAACAAGGAGTAGGCAGAACTGTGGTCACTGCACAGCATATTTTTGAATCTCTGAGCACCTCTGACAACATGACCAGAGACATGCGTAGAATCCTCCCGACATTTGGCAACCCCACATTAGATAGGAATATTTTGGAAAATATGGAAGAAAAGTTAGCCACAATAGAGATATTAATTTTCAAATGGGACACAAATACAACAACCAAAATGCTCTTTCAGAGCAACGCAGAAAAAATCAGTATGTACATGGACACAGTCGAAAATCTCCAACGACTCATGGAATATTTGTTTGCCGGCGGCACCAATGCTGCGGAACTCATCCAAGCGCAGCGGCTGATGAAAATGTCGATGGCTCGTCTACAGAAGGAGTTTCACAATATTCTGTTATCTAATAGCCAACCCATTTATCCAGATCGGGAGTCATTGCCCCGGCCGTCCTCCTCTTCGAGCATAGAGGACAGCACCACCTGTTCCACATGCTCTGACGGTGATGACGATGGCAGGAATTCATACTCCAGCTCCAACTGTTCGTCAACAGATAGAGTCTATGAATTTCGCATGGTTCTGTTCAACGCCGTGGTGGATCTGCGGAATATAGCGCAGCGCATGGCGAAAAGTGGGTATGCGAGTGAATGCGTTCGAATCTTTGCTCTTACCAGAAAATCCGTCATGGAAGAGAGTTTATACAATCTGGGCGTGGAGAAGGTGACATTGAACGACATTCAAAAAATGGAATGGAAACTTCTTGATGAAAAGATCAAGAAATGGAATTACGTTGCGAAAATCAGCATCTGGATTCTGTTTGCCGGAGAAAAGCGGCTGTACGATGATGTGTTTGAGGGGCTTGATAAGATGAGAGATGCTTGTTTTGCCGAAATCGCCAAGGAGCGCACAGCCAGTCTTCTCGCCTTCGCGGAAGGAGTAGCAGCTACAAGCCGGGCGTCGGAAAAGATATTCAGGGTGCTTGACCTCTACGAAGCCCTCACCGATCTTATGCCCGACATAGAAGACACATATTGTCGAAGTGTGCACGAGCAGGCCAATAGGATCCTGTCCCAGCTAGGCGAGGCGGCCCGGAGGATTTTGACAGAATTTGAAAAGGCCATTGAGAAGGAGAAATCTAAGGTTCCCATTGCGGGCGGCACTGTTCATCCTCTCACCAGATACGTTATGAATTATCTCTCTTTTCTCTCTGATTACAAGGAAACCTTGGGAAAGATAACCGCAGAGGCACCTGGGCAGCTAGTGAAATCCATACCCGACAATGAGCTGAACGATCTCTCTGCTCTACTGTCCATCCGTCTCGGATGGATCGTCTTCCTCTTGCTGCGCAATCTGGACAAAAAATCTGATCTGTACAAAGACGTGGCTCTGAGCAACCTCTTTCTCCTCAACAACCTTCACTACATAGTACAGAAAGTGAATGGCTCCGAGCTCAAATATATACTGGAAAAGGAGTGGGTGAGAAAACAGAGGAATAAGGTAAGGCAATACGCAGTGAAATATGAGAGGAGCGCGTGGATAAAAGTGTTGCCGGGTCTAACAGATGAGGAAGTCCCTGCAAGTGGCAGAGTTTTGTTCGAAGAGGGTTTGAAAGAGGGATTAAAGGGGTTCAATTCAGCGATCGAAGAGGTGAAGAGAAGACATGATGGATGGGTGGTGGCTGACGTCGGCCTGCAGGAGAAGCTACGGATTTCAATTACTCAGAAGTTGATACTGCGCTACACCTCCTTCCTTACCAGAGTCAGGAGCGGGTTTGAAAGCGATACGTACATCAAATACACGCTTGAGAAGCTGCAAGATTTTGTCTCAGACATGTTTAGAGGTAGCCCCAGCTCCTCATTCGTGAGCTCCAAGAGATCCCGTTGACTGATTTATTAACATTTATACACTCGCACCCCACTACCTTTTTTTAAGGTGTGTGCATATATAATACAACTACTCGACAAGTGATAAGCTGTTTACAGTTTTCTATTTTTAAAATTAGAATCATGTGAGTGACTGCGTTCGAGTCTTCGCTCTCACTAGAAAGTGAGTGGTTGAAGAGAGTTTATACAATTTGGGCGTGGAGAAGGTGAGGTTGAATGATGTTCAAAAAATGGAATGGAAATTTCTTGATCAAAAGATCAAGAAATGGACTTACGCTGCAAAAATCATGTGTAAATGTTAACATCAAGTTTATGTTATTTTAAGTTTGATGAGCAAGTGTGCTTTACCGTGATCAGGCAATTTACACTTAAAAAATGGCTGTTCAAATCAAATCAAAAGGAAGGTTAGATAATGAGCTTATATGAAAAAGATTTTTATAATAATCTTATGTAATTAGTTTGTAGATGGAGGAAAAAAATCTTATATAATTAGTTAAAATTATTTGTAATATAAGTTGATTAGCTACAATATTTAATAATATTTTGTTTTGATTCATCAAAATTATCAATTTTTTTTTAAATTTTTGAATGATATGTAACTATATACTAGCATACTTATATTTAAAATATATCTAAAGTACACCGAGAGATATCCTTCTCTGGGCATCTATTCCACCTATGTGTGGTAAATTGATTAAAAAAATAGGCGCCTGGAGAAGGATATCTTTCGATGTACTTTAAATATATATTTTAAATATAGGTATGCTAGTAGCATCCAGAGTGACAAGCTTAATTCTAACTATATTATATATCTTAAGAATTATTATAAGTATATAATATAAGATTTAATATAGGTTAGATATATTATTATAATATATTATAAATTAATTATATATAATATATCCCTATCCCTAACCCTAACGTTAATCCTGACAAGAATTCTAACCCTAACCCTAATTCTATCCTTAGATCTACTTAAACCTAATTCTATTACTAACTCCAACCCTTATCCCAACCCTAATTCAAACCATTATTCTATATATAGATATAAATGTAAATGACTTTTGGTGTTTTATTGTAACTATAACCCTAACCCTAACGTTCAAGCCAATAATAACCCTAATTGTAACCCCAACCCTAACCCTGATTCTAATCATAGTTTTAACCCTAATTCTAACCTAAACCCTAACACTAATTCTAACCATAATTGTAGCCATACGTTTAACCGTAACTCTAAATCCAATTATAATTCTAATCTTGATTTTATCCCTAACCCTAATTCTCACCCCAATACTAATTGAAATCCTATTTCAAACCCCTAACCCTAACCTTAATTTTGATAGTAATGCTAATCCTAACTCTGATTGTAACCCTTACCCTAATTCTACCCTTATATGTGTCTGTATATAATATAATAGGTATTCTAGAATTATATATAATATAACCCTAACCCTAATGTTAATCTTGACAGTAATTATAACCCTAAGCCTAATTATATCCCCAACCCTAATAGTAACCATATTTTTAACCCTAATTCTAACTTGAACCTAATCCCTAAGCCTAACCCAATTTATAGGCCTAACATCTAATTTGAACCCAAATTGTAACTATAACCCTAACCCTAATGTTAATCCTAACAATAATTCTAACTAGTAGTTGAGAATTTAAGATTGTTAGTGTTACTATAAGTACTTATAATTGAACAAAATGTGCTCATTAGATTTAAAAAGCAACCAATCATGTGATGCCACATCGGCACACCAACAAAACATGACTTAATGCACATCTATTGGTCCTCCCTTTTTTGGGGGCAACTTTTTGACACCTCAACAAAAAGCATGCTGATATGGCATCATATTTGATGATGTGGCCCTGAAACCTTAGTTATAAGAAGGGTCCTTGTGAAATAAGTTGCTGTAAAAATTTTGTAGTGTTTCAAAATTTCCACATATGATTTTGAGAGGCCTAAAGTTAGGGTGCTCAACTACTCGGTCCTCTCCCATAGCTACTCACTCAGCAATGATGCTTTTCTTCCTATTTATCCCAACTATTAGATTTCTTATTTACATGTTTTGTTACGTTGAAGATGTTCCCTTTGTGAGGTGAATCGACATGGCGTGTGCTATCACCAACTGGGAGTCATCTTCAAGGGATGCAAGATGATGAAACTGATCACAAACATTCATTCATTTTTATTGTTTTTCACTTTCTTTTTCAATGCAATATTTATTGCATCCAATGGAGGGTATGATATTATTGTTTTGGTATAAATGAAAAATGCATGTTCCACGGTATGATATTATTGACTTTAGGGTTTCTTCAAATTTTCTTTTCAGACAAAATCACCCCCACATCATATGAATGTTAGTTTATTGAGTTTAATATAGGCAATCTGGTCTTTAATTTTTGTTGATGCTGACATAAGAAGCCAGAATTAAATCGAGGAGAACTAAATGTGTGTGTGTGTGTATACATATATATACCCTTCCCTTGCATTCCTTCTCTTCTTTTAATATATTTGTTTTATCTTTATAGATCATCATTCAATTGTTTTAATTCTATTGTGTGATACATTGATATTTATTTTGTTATCTTATTTATTAACCCCTTCTCTCTTTTTTAGGCATACTTCTTGTATGTTTATTATAATGTCTCCTCTTGTTTATTCTTTATTGCCACATATTTTTTTATTGTTCTTTGACATATTTCTTTCCTCTCTCTCTCTCTCTCTATATATATATATATATATTCCCCCCCTCAATATAATATCTCTTACACATAAAATTGCCCCCATCCCTATGTGCACACACATTGTACACATTCCTCCAAACTCTTCCTTTCTTTACCTCGTGTCCTCTTTCTCGCTTGAACTTTTTGCCCTTTGCTCCTTGTTTCCTCCTTTGTTGTTTTTAGTCTTGAGGTCTTTTCTTTTTCCATTTGTCGTCTAATTTTATTTAGGTTCTTTTCTTCATATTTACTTATGTACATTATTCACATATTATATTTACCCTTTACATATAATAACCAATTGCTTCATTTTTGTCTTTGTATATTAATGCTTTTAATTTAATTTTTTCATATTATTCTCCCAATGTTTTCTACATTTTCATTTATTTTTTGTTGTTTTATTTATTGACCTCATTTTATATATTTTTTCATTTATTTCATTCATATTTACCCCCTTGATATATATTATTTATATTTATAGATTTAGGAATTTGATATTAATTTTTTTGTGCTCTTTAGCCTTTGTCCTCTTGGTAGGATGTTGGTATTTTATCCCAGTCTTTTGGTTAGTATTTTTATAGGTGTTTTTAGTATTTTTTACCTTTGTGTAGTCCTCCTTGTTCCTTAGTCTATTCTTTTCTTGAGTTCTTTTGAATAGATAGTAGGTCTCCTTTCCCAAGACATCTCTTGACATCCGTGTTACCTCACTCCCTCCCTCTTTATGTTGGTTTGGTTTGCAATTTATCATTCTTACTTCTCCTCTCTTCCTCTCATTCCCCTGATGATGGATCACTGAGTGTGATCCGAAATGTTGAGTAAAAATAAGTTACACAGTTAAATCCAGAAGCACTCTTATGCATCATCATGGACTGTGGAAAACTAATGACTTGTATCGATACCCTTCATGGGAGGGAATTATGTTTCAAATCTAAACAGCTAGAGAAGCTGAGAATCAAGCTCGCTAAGAAAATTGCAGACCTTGCATTTTTAAAAAGATGTCAAGACTATGGTGTCATTCCTTCTTTTATCAAATTTTGCCACCATCTATGGAACCAGAATACAAAGCACATCTTCCACCGAGCAGGTCTCTCACTCCTCAGATCGTTCATCAAAGCTACCAGAGCATCTATCAATTTGTTGTCCACCAGACTGTTCTATCTGCACCTTGAATTGGTGTCTTCTCTTCGTTCAAACATATGGATACTCCTGGACTGTACTTCGCAGGCCAGAGCCTCCAGTCTCAAAGATGTGTTCGTGAGAAGACAAAAGAAGAAGTATTTTGGTCTAATCAGTAGATGATCACCTGAGTTGGAGCGAAGGAGAGGCCAATCTAGGCCGCCTCCATTTAGACCTGCTCACAGACAAGATCACCATGATCATGAGAGGTAGTCTCCTTTGGCGTCATCCACTCAGTCCAATTCGACTCTCTCTGTGCACTCGAACTGGTTCCTGGCAAACCCGCCATCGGGTGAACCCACCCCAAACAACCCGATTATCGCCAATCCTTCATCTGCCTCTTCCACCAGTGTCCTCCCTCTATCCCAACCTGCATCCCTTTCACCTCCTTCCCTTGTCCTAGCTCCAGAGCCATCAGGTTCCTCTACAGTCTGTCCTCCCACAACCAACTCGCTACTTCTTGATGGCCCCATCTCTTCTATCCTCTCACTAAGATTCTCCACCACTTGCAAATGCCAACCCTCTATCTCTTTCCACTTATCACCTGACCTCTCCACGATGCTATCTTCTCCTCCTGTGATCAACTCATTCATTTCGACGACTCTGGTGTTGGACAATCAACAAACTCAATCTTGTGGTACCAACGATGGCATCCTCTAGCACCAGCAACCTCTCTCGACCAATGGTCTTCTGCATGCATCCCCAGGTATGTGCTCTCCGTCTGTTTCTCAATGTTTTTCCTCTGACCACACATCTAGCATTTATGAGGATGTGATCTCTGACCCACTCCATATCCCCCTTGAGCCACTCCAAGCTCACTCACTCCCTCAGTTGACTTTTCACACAAGCTAGGCCACCCTCCGAGTTTTGAGCCATCTCCTCTAATGGTCCACATCCTTAACCTCCAACCGGCTCTTCTTCCAACTAAGAATTCGACCTCACTTGGTACCTTGTTGCCCAGCTCTACTTCGTTAACCCACCCCACCCTTTCTCATGACCATCCTAATTTTCATACTCTCCCATACCTTCTAAACCTCCCTTCTCTTCTCCAGGCCATCTGAGACCTCACCTCACTCCTAACCTCATTCATGATTGGGAAAACAAATTAGTTGTCAACCTCTCAAATGTTCATTTAGACCCTCTTGCTTTCATTTTTTTTAAAAGAGATCTTGGCTTTGCGATCGCTCCTTGGTACATTCCTATGGCAAAATTTCTTGTCAACATTGAAAATGCTATCCGTTCTCTTCCCGAGGATAGTGCTGAGGATATTAGACAAGACTGTGTTGTCGCACTCAGACATGCTAAACCTCCCAAATGCAACGTTCCCAAAGCTGAGCTCCGAGCCTTCAAAAACCTGATGAGCAACCATAACCTAGTCATTGTCAAAGCAGATAAAGGTAATGCCATGGTCATCATGAGTAGGCATGACTATGTTTCCAAGATGAGGACCCTACTCTCTGACAATGGTAGCTAGAAAGTCCTACCCCGCAACCCTATCTCCCAAATTATAAACAAAGTAAAAAAAGCCATTTCTCATTCTTCCTTTAATGATGACACCAAAAAGAAGCTCTTCCCCTCCAAAGAAGTTACTCCACACATTTATGGCGTGCCAAAAATCCACAAAATGGGCATCCCCCTCTACCCTATTGTCAACACCATTGATTCCCCCACCTATAAGCTTGCGGCCTACCTTGCCAAACTCCTAACCCCTCTTGTGGGTAGGTCGAGCTCTTTCATTAAAAACTCTTCCCACTTTGTTGACTTCATCAAAGACAAAAAGCTCAAAGAAAGTGACCTCTTGGTCAGCTTTGACGTCATTTCCCTTTTCACTAAAGTCTCAATCCTAGATTCCATTAAGTTAATTAAACACAAGACTAATGTTGAAATCACCTCCTTGGTAGAGTTATGCCTCAGATCAACCTTCTTTACCTTCTAAGGAGTTGTCTATGAAAAATTAGATGGAGTCGCCATGGGATCCCCTCTTTCCCCTATTGTTGTCAACCTTTACATGGAACATTTCAAAGAAATGGCCCTCAATTTGTTTCCCCTCAAACCCAAGTGGTGGAAATGCTATGTCGATGACACCAACACTTGTTGGCCCCATGGTCGTGAGAAGCTTGAAGACTTTCACTTGCACCTCAACAACTTGGCCCAAAACATCTCCTTTACCAAAGAGCTAGAGACTAATAACCAACTTCCTTTCCTTGATATCTTGCTCTTAAAAAAACCTGATGGTTCCTTAGGCCAGAAGGTCTTCAAGAAAGCTACCCACACTGACTTGTACCTCCATGCCACCTCTCATCACCACCCTGCCAAAAAAGATGGGGTCCTAAAAACTCTAGTTACTAGGGCTTTTCATGTTTGCGATGAGGAGAACTTGGATCTTGAACTTGCCCACCTCTCCAAAGTCTTCAAATTAAATGGGTTATGTTGGTATTTTTCCCAGACTGGATGCTTACTCCCAGTTATCCCTACAAAGTAGCCATCATTGATCAACAGGATTCCTAGGCCAGGGGCCAACAGTACAAGAGATAGACTCTATAAATATCTCCTCTTCTTCTTTAGGCTCTACAGAACCAAGGGGGGTATTCCCTATTCAACACCCATGAGATATGCTTGTGGACTGACTGAGATGTTGATACAAAGAAGATAAATCCTCCTTTATGTAGACCAAAACTGTGGGATAAGTGCAAAGGGGCTAGCTTTGGGCTTATGTTCGGTTGTAGACAGAGGATTTTGGTCCTAAAAACTACTTCTAATGTCCTAAAGGTTTGTATTTTGAAGTTTGAGTTTGATTTTATGTTTGGATGCAAAACTAGGACCTCGAGTGTAATCTCAATGCAAGGCTAGATTGGTGCCTATCCAGGGCTCAGAGTCAATAGACATACACATGTGAACGGTCAACATAAATATTTACTAGACTAGGTATCAAGGGGATTTTGTGATATCTGCCTTACAGATACTTCCCAAGAATAAGTGTTTAATCATCCATACTTGTATATATCCTTATTGCAATGTGTTCTTCCCAACACTCAACCTAAAACAATTCAATCTACTCCTTGAGCAGATGTAAGAAGTCAAGCATTCAATACAGCATACCAATATTCTAGAATCTGAGACAGCCCTTAGCTGTCTAAATTTAGAAGAAGAACACATTCAATTTGGAGACAAATAATAGAAACACATGCAAATGAAGCATTACTCATATAAAACAACATGAAACCAGTAAACTTATGCATGAAACATACAACATGAGACTCATAAACTCACAAAGCATTTAGAACAGAGCCACCAATGAAGTTGTATCTTATTACAGCACCAGAAGTTTGTCCAATTTTCAACAACCTAAAAATAAGTCACACAGTCTGCCTATAAAGCAAGACTGTGTACTCAACAAATTAATTACATGGCAATTCAAAATTCAAAATTTAGAGCTCAGCCAGATGCATTGCACCCAAAATGGCACCCAAAACATTAATGCAATAGGCAGAAGGAGTGGTGAGGAGTAGTTGGACTCGAGCCCTATGCCGCTATTTGGAGGTTTTCCACATAAAACTGGTAGGTGACCAGTCAATTATCAGCCCATACCTGTGAATGTTTCCATTAATGTTTTAGCTACCCGCAGCTCCTTCTAGAAATTGCAACAGTGCATCCATAGAGTTTTCCCGCTCAAAACTTGACTGCCGATGCAAAGAAAACCATCGCTAGTAGTTTTAAAACACAGCCGTTGATCTTATTCTCCCATCGCTGCGATCAATGGCTCCAAAACACCTTGAAAGTCATCAATCAATCAGATCGTGCCACGTAGGCACCTCATGTTTCTATTGCTAGCCTTCTTCCCTCTCATTTTGCCTATTTTTGCCCATGCGTATGCAAAAGCACATACAATCACCTCATGTACAAGTCGGACCCCAAACACTTACCTGCCGCATTTGATTTCCCTATCGGGTCCAAAATGCATATGTTCTTTCTTTGTATATTTGCTTGCACACTCGATTGTATATTTGGAATATACAATCCCAAACATACAAAGGTGGATCTCAAAATATTATAAGGCAAAATGGAAACATTCCAGAATCTGGCTTGCGTTTCACAACTGTATATTTGCACATACAAACGCAAATATACAAACAGCGGGCCCCAGCCATTACGTATCAACCCTTTCTCACATGCATACAATTGTTTATCATACAAGGCAGACCCCACACTGCTATAGAACAATTTGAAAACAACTTTGGGTCCGCTTTGCATCCTGACTTTTGTATCTTTCGAATGTATATTGGTACATACAAGTGCCCAATATACATGCTGCGGACCTAACCACCATTTTAGCCCTGATTTGAATCCCTTCGGAATCCGTGTTGTATGTTACTCATACAACACAACATACAAACCTTTTTATGCAACGAGAGAATCTTTCGGGAATATGCGAGGAATGTATATTTACCTTGTATGTCAGAGATACAAAGATCTTTGCATGTCTACGGACCCCACCGCATGTATTTCCCGCTCACCACTGTAGCAGAAGTATGTGTGCACTTTTGTATGTTGCTCGATCTGCAAGACCATTTGTACATCGCACTATAGCGAATGTATATGAAGTGAACCCTTGTATATTTTTCTTTGCACATTTCTAATGCATGTAGTCGATGTATGTTCAGACATACAAACCCGATATACAAGCGGTGAATATTCCTGGGAATCTGCAAAAAATTTCCCTTGTACATACACCTTTTCAAGCCCGATATGCATTTAGAAATGCATCTAACTTTTTTTTTTTTAAAGGCCGATGAAAATATCTGATCCGCATGCATATACAAACACCCATGTATATACAAAGTGACATGCATACAACAGATTTTTACAATTTTTTCTAAGTCGATATGCATTTTTAGGCTTGTCTTCACATCTTTGAACTTGTACATACAAAAACCTAGCATTTCATGGGGCTGAGGTGAATTTGATAAAAAACATTCAAGGGTTGAGGGAACAAAACATATGCCTGCAAAATCGATTCAAAACCCTAATCCTAGGTGAACACCACCATTGGCTCTGACTGGGGACGTGCAGGCAAAAGACTGCAGCGAGAACCAGACTATCTCCGGGAAGACCAGGCAAAATACAAAAAAAAAACACTGACTATACATAGCATTTACAAACAATTTACAAGTGTGCACAAAAGAACATGCTTATGAGAAATAATGTTTGATGAATTGACCATGCACAGGCAATTCCAACATTTCACCATTCAGGGCCTGGAGAAAATAAGAATCTGCTCCGTGAGTGTTGCTAATTTGATATGGGCCCATCCACAAAGGCTCAAACTTGCCATGCTTACACTTGTCCTGACCTTTTGCATTCCAAAAAAGGACTAAATCATTGATCTAAAACTTTCTTTTTGCAGCCCTTTTATCAAACAAATATTTCACTTTCTGTCGATGCTTGATATTCGTCTGGTGAGCCTCTCTTCTAGCTTCATCTAATGTGACCAGCTGATTTACCCTTTCTATCATTGGATCTTCAATCTCTTCATCATTTTCCTGTATAAATTTGTAGATTAGCAAAAGATTGTTCACAGGCAATCTAGCCTCTATACCAAATACTAATTTGAAGGGTGACCTCCTAATTGCTTTTTTCACTGTCACTCTGTCAGCCCATAGTGCCACTTTCAACTTTGAATCCCAAGCCCTCTTGTTCTTATCTACTATTCTCTTGATGATTTTCATGAGGCTTTTGTTTCTTGACTCTGCCTAACCATTTCCCTATGGATGATATGGTGATGCATATGACAAGTTAATTCCATAGTTGTTGCAAAAATCAACAAATTCACCAGATCTGAAGCACATGGCATTATCTGTGACCAACTTGATTAGTACCCCAAATCTGACAACAATATTTTCTAGTATGAAATCCATCACCACCCTACTTGTGGCTTTCTTAGTTAGAATGGCTTCAATCCATTTGGTGAAATAATCAGTAGCAACCAAAATCCAACTATGTCCCCTACTTAATTTTTCTAAAATTTTTCCTATGAAATCAATTCCCCATTGCTGAAATGGAGCCTCCACAGTTACAGTTTTGAGGGGTAAGGCACCTTCATACCTTAGCTTTCCTGAGAACCTTTGGCAAGGATCACATCTCCTTACCAACTTTTGTGTGTCTGAGAAAAGAGTTGGCCACCAATAGCTTGCTCTAAGAATTTTGTGGGCTATTGTCTGGGCAGTATAGTGTCCACCACACACTCCTTTGTGCATGTCATTCAAAACATTCCCAGCCGCATCTTCATCCACACACCTGAGTAGTACACCCTCAGGACTCTTCCAATACAATTCTCCTTGAACAATGATGTACCTAATTGCATGTAGCTTCAAGGTCCTTTTCTGACTATCACTGAAATGGGAAGGACAATTCAAATTTTGCAAATAATATACAACATCCCTATACCATTTAGATTTTGACATATTAACAATTTCATCCTGAACAACATTTACTTGGCATGCTTCCAGATTTGATTGTGCCAGCCCCTTCGCAGTTTTGTGATCTGTATCTCTATGTTGAATTCTCGTAATTTATTTATCCACATGCATCTTCTTCCTGTTACCTCCTACTGAGTAAAAATATTCTTGATTGTTGCATGAGGCACATATGCAACTATCCGAGATCCTACTAGATATGGCCTAAAGCTTTTGACTGCTCTAACCAATGCATATGCTTGCTTTTCCATGATGTCATATTTTAATTCAGTAGCTTGCAGTGACATACTGAAGAAAGCAATAGGCTGCTCAAAACCATCTTCATTTTTCTGTAGTAAACACGCAGCAATAGTATGGAAAGAAGCAAATGAAAACAATTGAAATGGCTTAGAAAAATCAGGAGATTTTAGCACTGGAGCCATCTTTATCGCTTCTTTGATATTCTAAAATGACTTAGTTGCTTCACTTTCCCAATTGACAATTGTGCCCTTCTTCAACATCTTAGAAATATCCTTTGTGATTTCTGCAAAGTTGGGGATAAATCTTCTAACAAAGTTGATCTGTCCAAAGAAGGACTGAATTCCTTTCACTATTTTAGGCGTCTGAATTCTGTCAATTGCAGCAACCCTTTCAAGATCAATCCTGACTCCATCCTTGGAAATAATGTGCCCCAATAGCTTTCCTTCAACTACCCCAAAAGCACATTTCTTTGGATTAAGAGAAATGCCATACTCTAATGCTCTAATAAAAATATGTTCCAGGTGCATACAGTGCTGCTCCTCCTTCTTTGAATAGGCAGTTAAATCATCTTGATACACAGCCAAAATAGAATCAATCAATCCTGCAAAAGCAACGTCCATAGCTCTTTGAAATGTAGCACCTGCATTTGTTAATCCAAATGGCATTCTCAC
This sequence comes from Cunninghamia lanceolata, assembly GCA_027924645.1. Classification (NCBI taxonomy): domain Eukaryota; kingdom Viridiplantae; phylum Streptophyta; class Pinopsida; order Cupressales; family Cupressaceae; genus Cunninghamia; species Cunninghamia lanceolata. The sequence goes on along the minus strand of BSBN01000130.1, from coordinate 3,729,437 downwards.
ATATACATAGGTTCCCCATGGAGTGGTGAAGGCAGTCTTGAATTATTCTAACTCCTTCACCTTCACCTGATTGTAACCTAAAAATCCGTCCATCATGGATAGGAGTTCACAACCAGTTACCTTTTGCAGCATAGCCTCCATGTTAGGCAGTGGATAATTATCATTTAAGGAAGATACATTCAAATTTCTAAAGTCAACACAAAGTCTTATGTCACCATTCATTTTTCTAACTGGGAAAAGATTAGACACCCAAGTTGAATGTCTGATAGGCACAATTATTCTAGCATCCCTAAGCTTCTTGAGTTCTCCTTGCATTTTTGGAGCTAAGGTTGGGTTAATAGGTCTTTGCTTCTGCCTGAACGGCTTAGCTTCAGGCTTCAATGGGATCTCATGCTGGAATAGGTCTTCTCTATAAGCTTTTAGGTCCTCATATGACCAGGCAAAGACATGCTTATACTTTCTTAGCAATGCAACGAGCATGCTCCTAATGTGTGGTCTGAGCTATCTGCCAATATATACCTTTTTGGGGGCATGAGATGTCCCCAAGTTTATCTCCTCTAAGTCATCCTTATTAGTAGGAGATGCCTTTGTAATAAACTGATCTCTATTGTCAAAAGCTCTTTCTAAGGCAACCAACCCTCTAGGGATCTTATTTGTCTTTAACTGAATTACTTCCTTCCCCAAAAGAGTCTCTTTCCCATCTACAACTTCTACAAAATTCTGAAAATCAATTTCTTGATTCTCATATTCATCTATGCAATGCAAAAATCTTAATAAATATTTATCATCATCAAACACTTGCCAGCTGTATATGTTTTCTGGTACTGCAGGTCTGACCTTAACCTCAACATTTGTAACATCAGATAGGGTTATATCATCTGGCCTAATGGCCACATTAGCTAGAAAATCTGCCATGACATTTTTTGATCTCTCTATCTAGTTTATTGAAAATGCATCAAACAATTCAATTGTATCCCACACAACATGCTTATATTGTTTCAACCTTTTGTTTTTTGAAGCATACTTATCTCTTACTTGGGAAATAATTAACTCTAAATCTCCATATACTTTTATCATCTTAATTCCATGCTTCAAAGCTACATTCAACCCTAACAACAGAGCCTCATACTCTACAATATTATTTGTGCAGACAAACTTCAGCAAGAAAGAGAATTTTAGGAGCTTACCAGCTGGTGATAGGAATACAATTCTAGCTCCAGAGCCTTCTTTTGAACAAGCTCCATCGAAAAACATGGTCCAGAGACACTGTTGGTCAAGCCCTTGAATGCAAATATCTCTTCCTTTACCCTCCTGATCATCTGAGACAACTCTGAAATTTTCACAATCAGTGTCAACAAAACAGATGTGCTCCTCTGAATCCTGATCATCAACTGTGTCTAGTGATCTTTCTTCTCTAATCAACTTGACATCCTTGCCATTCATAGGGATCATAGCATATGACAGGTCCAATTGCATACTCCCACCAATTAATGCTGCCCATCTTCTTGACAATAACATGCCATACTGTGGCTTGATATCAACAACTATTATATTCATTTTGTAGGTCTTTTCAGGATATGCTGCCAGTCTAAAATCCACATCTTTCATAATTCCAATGACAGGTACTTCCCTAGCATCCATGGCATAGCATTTCCCACATGCCTTGTCTATTTTTAATCCAGCTTGTTGCATGATAGCCAGAGGCATGATATTAGTTGACGCTCCTGAGTCAAGCATGCAATTCTTGATTACTTTCCCGTTTATGACAAGGGAGACATAAAACAGTTTAACTTGTGAAGGACATTTTGTCATGGTCATCCCCAAATATACTTTAGGAGTTTCATCCTCATCAACACACATAGCTTGTTTATTACCCTGAGCCTCGTCCTTTTGTTTGGTTTGACCAGGTATTCCTGAAATCAAGGACAATGTTTTATTTCTGAATTCTCCAACTTTCATCAGCTCCATCAATGGAACAGAAACCTTAACCTGGGACAAGACCTGAGTTATGTCAAACAGAGCATAATTTTGTATAACAGTTGTAGCCTGATCTATAGTTTTATTTTTATCTTGGTATGATCCAGCTTTAATTTTTATGGCTCCCTGATTGTCATTTTTGATCTGAAAATTTTTGTTTTGATCCTCAACCTAGGGAATTCTGTTTTCTGGTCCTTGAGGATCATGACCTATTTTTTTCTTAAAATTTTTCTTATTATTGCTCCATTGCTTCTTTCGTGTTTCAGCCCCTTTATTGCTGTGCAATGGTTGGCTCACAAAAGTATTCTCTGGTTGGTGTGAGTTACTTACTCGAGCTTTACCCCTGAGATTGTAATTGCTTTTGACTTGAGCTACTACTGCAGCTGTGAGGGCTCTAATTTCTTCATCAGAAGGCCTCCGCAAGTTATTCAAAAAATTGTGTGAGTCCTGAGCATAAGCATAATTATCTTCATCATCTTCATCATAGGAAAACTGCTAGCAGCCCTGAACCTGATTATTTATGCTTGCATCAGCATCATGAAAAGGATATTCCCAGTTTGTAGATAGCATGTTAACATTATCATCTTCCATGCAATGTGGCTCATTGCATTCATCACAGGCCTTGGCATTATTATACAGAGACTGAGCAATCATACATTGTGACTGTGACTGAGGCATCTGGCATATTATGCACCATGGGGTGTCATCAACAATATTAATAGCCTTCTTCAAAGGATCAGGTGTTTCCTTAACATTTTGAGTCCTCTGACTTGGGTTGTTGTTTGGAAGAATGGGTTTACCATTATGCCAGTTGGTGTTATATGGCATATCAAGTAATGATGGTCTTCTTTCTTGCCTATGGTAAACCTATCTGTCAGGACCTATCCCCTTTTCATTTTTAGCCATTTTATAGCTCAAGTCCTTGACAATAGTTGTCAATTTATCTAACTTATCTTCATAAGTAGATGCATTGCCCTGAGCATTTTGAGATTTAGTATTTGGATTTTGCAAAATTTTTACATCATCTCTTCTGTTTATCTTTGCATACGCCTCAAAAATGTCATCCAAGATGTGCTAGATCAGAACCAGGGAGGGACACAACAGCATACCTCCAATGAAACTCATGTAGCCTACAGGGATCCACTTTTGAATCACAACAGGCCATATAACTACAACAACAACAACACCAATGGCCACAACAACAATGGCAACAACAGTAACGAAAACAACAATAATCGCAACCGGCCAAATCAGAACAGCGGGACTAGTAATGCCAACTATGCAAGTGTGCCATTTGACTACACCATAAACTGCATTTCCGAGCAAATCCCACAGGTCAATGTCATCTCACCCGACCAACAACCAGGACCTAACAGAAATGGTTGTAGTATAATTACCTGCAGTTGTAAAGTCACGCTCAATACCGCCCCTCCAAGGTCGCCACCGCCTCCATCCAATTTCCGTCAGTACAATGTCATCGACCAGTTACAAAAAACTCTAGCTCACATTTCTATATTGGAGCTCTTGCGTCTATCTCCTTCTCATAAGGAGATTCTTAAGAAATCCTTAGTGGAAACCACTGTCCCCACTAATTTGGCCCAAGAAAAGTTTCAAACCATGGTAGGCAACCTGACATCCTCCAACTCCATATCGTTTACTGAGCAAGATGATCTCTCTGTATCCCAACCTCATAACACCCCTCTACACATTGTCGCATTCATACACAAGCACCGCATCAAGAGGGTTCTCATTGATGGAGGCACTGGTTTAAATATTTGCACATTAAAGCTAGTCCTTGCACTGGGGTTCTTCGAACAGGTAGTTGATCCAAGGAGGAAAATTACCATCAGAGCATATGACGAGGAAGAAAGGACCACAAAGGGAACAGTTGTCCTACCCATTTAAGTGGGACCAGTAATCAAAGATGTGGTGTGTCAAGTCCTTGATCGGGAGCTTGCTTATAATATCCTACTCGGGAGACCATGGATTCACGCCATGAAGGCTGTCCCCTCAACCTTTCATCAATGCATTAAATTCCCGCACAATGGCAAGCAGGTCACTGTTCAAGGTGACCCTGACCCTTACCAACACTACAATTCTTTCTGTGCAAAATCTGAGTGTGTCATACCCAACAACAGAGCATACATTTCCCCTACCCCGCGACAGGACCATACCACTGAAGCTTCCTCCTCAAAACCCAAAGAGCAAAAGATTACCATAAAATAAACTGGGGTGGGAGAATACTCAATTGAGCACAGTCTCAATCTTGCCAAGCTACCTTTGTCTCCTAGATCTTTTGGCCAACCCAGACATTTTCCAAAGCCATCTTCTCCTCCTATAGCTCCCGCAACTCCCTTTGTACAATGGGGGACCTTATCTGATGAAACAGAGGAGAGAGACCTCCTACAATGGCTTTATGCTGAAGAAGAGAACACACCCCAAGATCCGCCTAGACTCCCAACAGAACTCTATGGGCGAGGTGAGACTATTCTGCATAGGATGGGGTATGAAGGAAAAGGTCCCATCGGCCTCAGAAAAGAAGGAATCATTGAACCTATACAACCTTCTTCATCCTCATCGGCTAGAAACACAAGTGGCCTAGGATACAAAGGCAAGGGTAAAGCCAAGGAAAATGCTTGCCTTATGGAAACAATCCAAACACTCCAAGTGGACAGCGACACAGATTCAGATGATTCAAATGAGTATGAGTGGGACAAGCTAACAGAGCACTCCTACGACGACAAAGAGGTCGACACCATCCAAACTCTTAGCCCCTACCGTGAGGGATAAACGTAACGGAACAGACCACTGGAGTCTGATTTACCCATCCCTGAGATTATGGCTTTTGAGGAAAGTTCAAATTCCATTGCAATAAACAACTTGGAGGAAAGTACCACCCGGAACACTACCCCCACCAATGCTCCTAACATTTCCATTCACACCATCAATGAATCGGGTCTATCATCTGACTCCCTTCCCCTCTTGCACCCTGAGCTTATTGACTGGGATCTGCAAGGAACTCCCCAACTAGATATGTTCCAAAACGACGATGCTTATATAGATTATATGGAACTTAGGGACCACTTACCCAAGGGAGATCATAAAGCTGGTTTTGCTAGTGAACTAAATACCGTGGCTTACTTCGGGGAGGGTGCCAAGCCTTCCAGTCGCAAAAATATCAAGATCAAAAATGGATCTGACAGTGAAAACTGCCTTGCGGCAGTGTCAGATCACAAAACAATAAAAAGAAAGGATGCATCCGAAGGTGAAAACCCAACTGTGGCACCTGACGATGGAATGCTTGACACTCTCCCTAGTGATATGTACCAGGAAAGGTCACAGATTGTTGTGGAACTGACAGAGCCTATGAATATTGGAACAAAAGAACATCCCAAGATTATCCACTTTGCCAAATCTCTTACACCACCAGAGAAAACTAGGTTTGTACCGTTCTTTAAGCAGAAGAGAGGCAGCTTTGCTTGGTCGTATGCAAACATGCCAGGTCTAGACCCAAACTTGATTCTACATCACCTACCATTGGATCCAGGAGTGAAACCAGTAAAGCAGAAGCTGCGAAAGATGCATCCTCACATAGCCCTTTTGGTCAAAGAAGAACTCAAGAAATTGCTAGATGTGGGGTTCATTAGAGCCATAGATTACCCAGAATGGATATCTAATATTGTGCCAGTGTCTAAACCAGATGGCCAAGTTCAACTATGTAATGACTTTCGAGACTTAAACAAAGCATGCCGTAAGGATGACTTTCCATTGCCAAACATCGATATCATAGTCGACCTAACTGCAGGACATACAATGCTATCACTCATGGACGGATTCTCAGGGTATAATCAAATCAAAATAGCACCAGAGAACTAACACAAGACATCTTTCACTTGCCCATGGGGTACCTTTTGCTAGAATGTCATGCCATTTGGGCTTAAAAACGCAGGTGCCACATATCAAAGAGCTATGACTACTATATTTCATGACATGATGCATGTAACTATGGGAGACTATGTCGACGATATCCTAGCAAAGTCTCTCACAAGGGATTCACACCTAGATGTACTAGAAAAAGTTTTTCAAAGGTTGGACCAATTCCAAGTCAAGCTAAACCCAAAGAAATGTGTGTTTGGGGTAACTTCAGGCAAGCTGCTAGGCTTCATCGTGTCGACAAACGGAATAGAGGTAGACCCAGCTAAGGTCAAAGCTATAATGGACATGCCACTACCCAAGACTCTAACTCAGTTGAGATCCTTACAGGGCAAGCTGCAAGCCATCCGTAGATTCATATCACAGCTGGCGGACAAGTGCCAACCTTTTAGCCATCTCCTGCATAAGAACATTCCATTTAGGTGGGATGAAAGGTGTGAAGAAGCATTCAACAAGCTAAAGGAGTACCTTATGAATCCACCCATTCTCATGACTCCGATCCAAGGAAAGCCTCTAATTCTCTACATATCGGCTACACCTACCGCTCTTGGAGCTCTTCTAGCACAGCAAGATTACGAGAACAAAGAAAGAGCTGTATACTACATCAGTCGAACCTTAGTGGGCTATGAGTTGCAATACTCACAAGTGGAAAGATCATGCCTTGCGGTAGTTTTTGCTTCACAAAAACTCTGACATTACATGTTGGCACATCTTGTCAAACTCATTACAAAAATCTTCCCATTGAAGTATCTCCTCAGCAAAGCAGCTCTCACAGGTCGACTAGCAAAGTGGTTAATGCTTCTCAGTGAATATGACATAGAATATGTGGACAGAAAAGCCATCAAGGGACAAATCATCGCTGACCAACTGGCCGATGCACCGTTACAAGACACCTCACCAATGCAGTTTGAGTTTCCCGATGAGTCTTTATTCACTCCATCAACATCTCCTTGGAAACTCTACTTTGACGGGTCTTACACCAACCATGGATCAGGGGTAGGTATCCTGTTTATCACTCCCCAAGGCGACACAATTTCGAAGTCCTACCGGTTGTTATTTCCATGCACAAACAACATAGCGGAATATGAAGCCTTGGTAATAGGTCTCAAGATGGCCACTGAGTGGAAAATCCAAGCACTATATGTCTACGGTGATTCTCAGCTTATCATAAATCAGGTCAACGATGAGTATCAAACCAAAGATGAGAAGCTCATCCCATACAAACGGACGGTCGACGACTTCAAAGAACACTTTGGGACCATCTCCTTCGAGCAAATACCTAGGATAGAGAACAAAGCAGCAGATGCAATGGCTACCATAGCCTCTCTTCTCGAAATACCTGAATATGAGTCACGGTATGAGTTCTTAGTGGAAACCATCTGGCAACCGGCTTATGATCTCCTTGAGACCCATTCCATCTGCCTTCTAGTCGGATCTGATTCACCTTAGTATGGTAAGACTTACACTTACCTCAAGGACAATATTCTCCCACCTGACCTCTCTTCCAACCAAAACCAAACTTTCATACGACAAGCCTCTCGTTACACCATCATAGCCAATACCCTTTACCGACGTGATCTGGATGGTACTTTGCTCCGTTGTTTAGAACAAGAAGAATCCATAACTGCCTTTGAGACGTACACGAAGGGATCTGCGGAACACACTCCAACGGTCCCTCCTTAGCCAAGAAACTCATGTGTTTGGGTTATTACTGGCCAAACATGGAAATGGATTCATATCAGTTCGTCAAAAAGTGCAAACAGTGCCAAATACACGGGAACATGATCCATGCACCTGCTCAAGAGTTGAGACCTTTAACGACACCCTGGCCCTTTTGCCAGTGGGGACTTGACCTTGTGGGAAAGATTCATCCACCCTCTTCCAACGGCCACAAATTCATCATAACCACCACTGAGTATTTCACAAAGTGGATTGAGGCCGTTCCCCTAACCACCATCACAGGTAAGCAAATTTCCTCTTTCATTCTGAATTACATTATCTGCAGATATGGTATTCCTTCATCTATTATCACGGATAACGGAAGACCATTCAAAAATCAGGATGTCCAAGAGCTCTGTGAGCGTTTCAAAATCCAACATCATTTCTCCACTCCATACTACCCCCAAGGTAACGGCCAAGCTGAGGCATTGAATAAAACCATTCTAAAAATCCTAAAGAAGACTGTCAACGATGCTGGCCGTGATTGGCATGTCCAACTCAATCCCGCTCTGTGGGCCTATAGAACTAGTATACGCACTCCCACAGGTGCTACACCCTATGCCCTTGTCTATGGTTCAGAAGCCATCCTCCCCATTGAGGTCGAACTACCATCTCTCAGGGTGTCATTGAAAGGTCTCATATCAGACGAAGAATACAGAGTCTCCAGGTTACAAGAACTAGAGCTGCTAGAAGAAAGGCGCCAGAAAGCCTTTGATCATCTCAAAGCATATCAATAGATGATGTCAAGAAGCTATAACCACAAGGTTCGCCCAAGATGCTTTAAGGTTGGGGACCTCATCCTCAAAGAAAACCCTCATAATCAACAAGACAGAGAAAAGAAAGGTAAGTTTGAACCGAACTGGCTTGGGCCCTATGTGATTGTAGCTGCTTACGGATCGGGGGCATATCAGTTGGCCACATCAGAGGGTGAGTTGTTTGATGATCCAATCAATAGCATGCACCTTCGCCGGTTCTATACCTAGGAAAACCCCAATGCAAGGGGGCACAATAAAATCAAAAATCAAAAAATCAAAAAAGTTGAAAAGAGAAAATACAAAAAAATTGGAAAAAATAGAAAGCATACAAAAAAATTGTCCTTTGGTGAAAACCTGGCAAACAGGCGTCTTGGATAGGTATCATGATGAAAACCTGGCAAACAGGCGTCATGTTACTTTCTAGCTTCTCGTGCAAATAAAAGCAAGTGGTGAAAACCTAGTAAACAGGCGTTACTTGTGATAAACCGCCTTCTCCATCTTTGGGAATCCAATCACCCTGAGTCCATTCTTCCTTCGCTCATTTCCCATTTGATCCATATCTATCCTGCAATAAACACTTGACAGTTACCTATCATGGCTTGATACTCACCTTGTGGCCTTGTCAACCAAGGTTTTGTCCCATACCATCTCCTTCATGTGAGCCTAGTATAGTGTCTCTCGTCGGTGTCCATAGTCCAAGTCCGTGAACTACGTTGCCTCTGCACCGTCACGTAGGCAAGGCCATTATTCTAATGCACCCCCGAGGCTTCCATTTCTCCCACGGTCCCATTCGTCCCTTTTCTTGTCTTCATTCTTGTCATCTTTCTTCTAGTCCATCCATGGTCCATTAGGGTTTACCCCGAACTACATTGCCTCTGCGTCGTCATGTAGGCAAGGCCATTTAGCAATGAGCCCCTGAGGCACTAGGTCAGTCCCTTAGGGTCTGTCTCACTAATAAAGATTGTGGAATCTTCTCACCAGGCAAGCAAGCGCAAGCAAAGTCCACTTTCAAGCAGAAATTTTGACGCAAGACATTAACCTATCCAAAGCAAAGCAAACAAACTCCTAAGGCCTTCTAAATGATTTTACCCAAATTATGGCAAGAAACAAACACATCTAAATGCAAGAATGTTTTGTGGATTGGAACCATGGTTAAGTTATAGAGTCTTAATTTTTGTTATCATGTCTTTCTATGCTACTCAAGGATGCCAAAAGCTAGAGATGCTATGATGGGGGCATGATTATTTTCTTTGTTTGCTATCTGTGGATTAAGCTTTAGTAGTCTGACACCTTGTCTAAGGACATGATCGGCAAAAGATCATCGAGGACATCAAAGCTCTAACATGAACGGGGGCAATCCTTGTCTGTTGATACGCAAGAAGTACTTAGGTCATCTAGATTCAATTTTGACTAGATGCTTGTATTAGCTTGCTAAATCAAAATCCATGTAAGAGACGCTCAGGCCATCTCGGTTCAATTATACTTAGATGCTTGTGTTAACTTACAATATTTCAGAAAAAGTACCCAAAAAAATGCCCAATGATGAAATAAAGCACTCTAATAGAAAAACATCCATCCTATATCCATTTATACATCCATACCATACCCCATGCAATAAAGATCCAACAATGCAGAGTATCAATACAAATAAAAGCTTGTGAGTCCTTCTATCGAGTCTTTCTTCTATCAATCAGATTTCTATCTATCATCATATCTTTCATTAGTCAGTCTGAGCAATGATCCAAATGCAAGGTCCATCCTTACTCCATACCAATCAAGTCAAGTCAATCTTGCACAAATGATCCAATCACAATCAGGGGTCTTGATCTTTGTCTGGTCGTAAACCAACTCGATTAGTTAATCAATCAATTGTCTTATACAGGATGTTGCATTGTCAAAATCAGACCAATACACGCGTCTTACATGACATGCTTCATTTCCTGAAACTAGACACTATCCTTCATGTTGCTCTAGGGATCTATCATTCCCCGCCATGACAACACGCCTGCCGTGTTGGTCTAGGGATATATCATTCCCCACCATGACAACATTGTCGTATATCGTTGGTTTACTGCTTGATAGGGGCAATACCTTGTTTGTTCTTGTATCATTTGTGCATACTTGCTCGCTTGCTTGTGTGTGTCATCATTCTTCTTGCATCACGTATCATTCGACTCTTTTCTTCATCCCTTTTCCTCCAACCTATCCTAACCCCTTCGTCTTCATGAGATTGTCTGTCTCTGAATCTTTTGCCCTTTTCCCATCCAATCTCTCGAGGGGGCATCCTATCGTCATTAAACTTGTACCAGGGGCAAACTGGGGCATGTATCATCATTCAGACTATCGATTTCTTTGAAGCAACGCTGTAAACTGCATTGCATTAAAGAGGGGCAAAATGTATATGCCTAAAAATGACATGATTCATCCTAAATATTTATTCTAAATATTTATTCCATTCTTCTATCAATTAAATAAATATTCTAAATTTATTTAATCGATTCACTGTTCCATAATTAAATAAATTCAATTTATTTAATTAAAATTCTTCTAGATGTCCTACACAATTAAATAATCATAAATTATTTTATTAATCCAAATTCCTCTATCCTAAGTTCTAAATTCTAAAAATCCACCTCACACTTACACCTCACTTTTCCACCTCACCTTGTCCACCTCATCGGGTTGCACATGTAATTAAATATATTAAATATTTAATTACCTATTTTTCTCTCACCCACATGGCCTATTTCTTCTCAAATCAGAAGTTAGTTAACTAATCAATCAAATCTATTAACTAATTAGTTATTTGAGTTCACTGGTCAATCTATTCTGTTGACTCCTCAATCAACCCAGTTCACTGGTCAATCAATTCAGTCAATCCCATAATCCACTCTTCTAACTGATCAATCAAGTTTGTTAACTGATCAGTCAATGGAGTTAACTCTCTAATCAATTTTATCAAATCCCCTCTTTCATGATGAGCTGAGACACTTGTCATATTTCTACTGGTTGCACATTCTTCAACCATCCTCAGCCATTGATTTTCATATCTCCTCTCAACCGTTGATTCTCATTCTTCCGAGTCTATAAAAGAAGCTTCATCCCTCCATTCTATTCATCCAAGCTATCTATATTGTTACTCTGCAGAAATTCACCAGCGCGACTTTGGCACCCTTTTACCATTCACTAGCTTGAGATCACATACTTGCCTTGGAGCTCATCTTCATTGCATATCACACTACAGCCATTTACCATCGACTTCCTCGAACACAGCTTAAAGGAGTGCACTCTCTGAGGGTTTACTTCATCTGCAAAAGGACGGTTGTAATAGGCAAACAACAGAAGCCTCGATTTTAGGGAAGGTTTGCTTTGTGTTATTTATTGCTATTTTCGTTATGTGATGTGGCAATTTGTTCAGTACCTTCATGAATCTAGCATTGAAATCAGTACCCTACTCATTCAATCCTTTGGTGATTCATGTGAATTCATTAATGAAGAAACTTGGATCAGTTTTGTCACCATATTTTTCTTTGAAAATTTTTCTGAAATCATCCCATGATGAAATACTCCTGTTAGGTAGACCTTTGTACCATTCTCTGGCCTCATCAACTAAGGACTGCATAAATAATTTCATAAAAACATCCTCATGCTCAACATCAAAGTTGTCCATGATGTTCTGAAAAGCTTTTAAATGGTCTTCTCCTAACACAGTATTATTTCCTAAAAACTTAGGCACTTGTAGCCTCACATGTTTGTCAATAGGATTCAGATAACCAGGAATGCCATCAAAAACCAGTTGCCTGAACCTGTCTAACTACATAGGCTGCCTACCAAACTGATTTACATTTGCATTCCTGTTTGCATTCTGATTTCTTACATTATTAAATGGTACTCTAGCATTATTTGCATTCTGTCTTTGGTCATTATGCTGATCTTGAACTTCATTTCTATGTTGGTTTCTTAACACATTTGTGTTGTCAAGGGTGGGAAGTGAATCATTCTAAGCAACTTGCAGAGCCTGCACTTTCTATCTCATGTCATCTCTGATTTTCACCGCCTACAGATATTCTAATTCTGCCCTTAAGCTTTTGATTTCTTCAGCTAATTGTTCATCTTTGGGCATGGAAGAAGATGGTCCCTTCTCATATTGGTCATCATCATCATCCCTTGGAGATTCAACCTCTTCAAATTTGTCACTGGGATCTAAGAAAGGGCGTTCCTAAAATACTTCTGACCTTATTCTCAAAGCACCACCCTGTTGTTTCTCATATACATTTTGGATTTCAGCTTCTGTGTTTGAAAAATAAGGCTCTGTCCTCTCTGAAGATCCTGGATTGTTTTGATTATTATCACAATTTCTAGGGCTGGGAGAACCTTCTTGACTGGCCTGAACAGCCCCCTTTTTCCTATACATCATTCTTATGGGTAGTTCTTCAAACAAAGGGTTATGCTGGGATCTTCTCCCCTGCATATAAATTTTACTGTACCGGTTGGGAGATTACTCGGAGTCGCCACCTACAAGTAGGAATTATTTTTATTAGGGTTCTTACACAAAGCTCCCCAGCAGAGTCGCCAAATCTATTGGTATTTTTCCCATACTGGATGCTTGCTCCCAGTTATCCCTACAAAGTAGCCATCATTGATCAACAGGATTCCCGGGCCAGGGGCCAACAGTACAGGAGATAGACTCTATAAATATCTCCTCTTCTTCTTTAGGCTCTACAGAACCAAGGGGGGTATTCCCTATTTAACACCCATGAGATATGCTTGTGGACTGACTGGGATGTTGATACAAAGCAGATAAATCCTCCTTTATGTAGACCAAAACTGTGGGATAAGTGCAAAGGGGCTAGCTTTGGGCTTATGTTCGGTTGTAGACAGAGGATTTTGGTCCTAAAAACTACTTCTAATGTCCTAAAGGTTTGTATTTTGAAGTTTGAGTTTGATTTTATGTTTGGATGCAAAACTAGGACCTCGAGTGTAATCTCAATGCAAGGCTAGATTGGTGCCTATCAAGGGCTCGGAGTCAATAGACATACACATGTGAACGGTCAACATAAATATTTACTAGACTGGGTATCAAGGGGATTTTGTGATGTCTGCCTTAAAGATACTTCACAAGAATAAGTGTTTAATCATCCATACTTGTATATATCCTTATTGCAATGTGTTCTTCTCAACACTCAACCTAAAACAATTCAATCTACTCCTTGAGCAGATGTAAGAAGTCAAGCATTCAATACAGCATACCAATATTCTAGAATTTGAGATAGCCCTTAGCTATCTAAATTCAGAAGAACACATTCAATTTGGAGATAGATAATAGAAACACATGCAAATGAAGCATTACTCGTATAAAACAACATGAAACCAGTAAATTTATGCATGAAACATACAACATGAGACTCATAAACTCACAAAGCATTCAGAAAAGAGCCACCAATGAAGTTGTATCTTATTACAACACCAGAAGTTTGTCCAGTTTTCAACAACCTAAAAATAAGTCACACAGTCTACCTATAAAGAAAGACTGTGTACTCAACGAATTAATTACATGGCAATTCAAAATTCAAAATTTAGAATTCAACCAGATGCATTGCACCCAAAATGGCACCCAAAACATTAAAGCTGTAGGAAGAAGGAGTGGTGAGGAGTAGTTGGACTTGAGCCCTGTGCCACCGTTTGGAGGTTTTCCACATAAAATTGGTAGGTGACCAGTCAATCATCAGCCCATACCTGTGAATGTTGCCATTAATGTTTTAGCTACCCACAGCTCCTTCTAGAAATTGCAACAACGCATCCATAGAGTTTTCTCGCTCAAAACTTGACTGCCGATGCAAAGAAACCCATCGCTAGTAGTTTTAAAACACAACTGTTGATCTTATTCTCCCATCGCTGCGATCAACGGCTCCAAAACACCTTGAAAGTCATCAATCAATCAGATTGTGCCACGTAGGCACCTCATGTTTCTATCGCTAGCCTTCTTCCCTCTCATTTTGCCTATTTTCACCCATGTGTATGCAAAAGCACATACAATCACCTCATGTACAAGCTGGACCCCAAACACTTACCTGCCGCATTTGATTTCCCTATCGGGTCCGAAATGCATATGTTCTTCCTTTGTATATTTGCTTGCACACTCGATTGTATATTTGGAATATACAATCGCAAACATACAAAGGCAGATCTCAAAATATTATAAGGCAAAATGGAAACATTCCAGAATCTGGCTTGCATTTCGTGATTGTCTATTTGCACATACAAACGCAAATATACAAACGGCAGGCCCCAACCATTGCGTATCAACCCTTTCTCACATGCATACAATTGTTTATCATACAAGGCGGACCCCACACTGCTATAGAACAATTTGAAAACAACTTCGGGTCCGCTTTGCATCCTGACCTTTGTATCTTTCAAATGTATATTGGTACATACAAGCGCCCAATATACATGCTGTAGACCTAACCACCATTTTAGCCCTGATTTGAATCCCTTTGGAATCTGCATTGTATGTTACTCATACAACACAACATACAAACCTTTTTATGCAACTGGAGAATCTTTCAGGAATATGCAAGGAATGTATATTTACCTTGTATGTCAGAGATACAAAGATCTTTGCATGTCTGCGGACCCACCGCATGTATTCCCCCCTCGCCACTGTAGCAGAAGTATGTGTGCACTTTTGTATGTTTCTCGATATGCAAGACCATTTGTACATCGCACTGTAGCGAATGTATATGAAGCGAACCCTTGTATATTTTTCTTTGCACATTTCTAATGCATGTAGTTGATGTATGTTCAGACATACAAACCTAATATACAAGCAAAGCCGATATACAAGCGGTGAATATTCTTGGGAATCTACAAAAAATTCCCCCCTGTACATGCACCTTTTCAAGCCTGATATGCATTTAGAAATGCATCTAACTTTTTTATTTTTTAAAGGCCGATGAAAATATCTAATCCGCATGCATATACAAACACCCTTGTATATACAAAGTGACATGCATACAACAGATTTTTACAATTTTTTCTAAGTCGATATGCATTTTTAGGCTTGTCTTCACATCTTTGAACTTGTACATACAAAAACCTAGCATTTCACGGGGCCGAAGGTAAATTTGATCAAAAACATTCAAGGGTTGAGGGAACAAAACATAAGCCTGCAAAATTGATTCAAAACCCTAATCCTAGGTGAACACCACCAGGTTCAAAAGCAAAATAATCTTCAGAGCCTTCAAACAAGCCAGATCTCACTTCTTCTCCATGCCTTTAGCGACCCAACCTTCAACCCCCTATGTGGCCTCTATCTCCTACATTGAAGGCATTTCCAACAAAATCTCCAAGATTCTTCTTAAAAAGGGCCTTCAGTGTGCTTTCAAACCCATTTCTACTCTCAGGGACCGTATCTCGTCTCGTAAAGATCCTAGAAACCTCTTCCTCAACTCAGGAGTCTACAAGGTGGTTTGGTCATGTGGCACCCCCTACATTGGGGAGACAAGCTGCTCTTTTAGCACTAGGATCAAAGAGCATGGGGCTAACATCAAGCATGAACGAACTCAAAAATTTGCCCTTGCTGAGCATTCCTCTAAAATCAAGCATCATATTTGCTTAGAAGACACTCAAATCTTAGTCAAGAAAGATAACTTTTAAAAAAGGAAACTCCAAGAGGCCATAGCAATCGGTAATCACCCCTCTAACCTTAATCGAGATGAGGCATGGAGTCTAAGCTTATCTTGGCACCCCCTGCTTACCCATCTCAGAAACCACTCTATTCCCCCTCCTAATCTCTATCCTTCTTAGTCCTTCCCCTCTCCTCTTTCTCTCACTCTATTCTTACCCATTTCATCTCTTACCTTTTTTGTGAGCCCCCCCTTTTTATCCAACCCCCCCTCTTTTCCCTCGTCTTTGTTCCTTCCCCCTTCTCCTTCCCAAACCTAGGTGTTCTTTCTTGTCATCCCCTCCTCTCCTCTTGATGTAGAGGCACTTGGATAGGAGGAAGATAGGACAAATTGACAAGGTTTACACTACACCAAAAAGCCCAAGTTTGAAGGTCAGTTTGCAAAAGTGGGAATAGTAGTTAGAGGCTTTGAATTCTTCATGGAAAGGTTCATTTTAGATGTTGTGGGACCCATTCCAATCATCAACAAAGGTAGACCAAACTCAGGATTAGTACTTCCTTCACAAACCCAAGAATTTGCTTGTAGCCCTAAAAAAAGAGAACAGTCCTGATAACTTTTGTTACAGATCTTCAAAAAAAGATCTTGGACAATCAGGAGATACCCGTTTGGACACCCTATCACATATCCAAGAATGGGTATCAAGGTTGTTTTGGATGATATGGCTCAACCTATAACTCCTCCTAATGACTTAGAGCCCCAATTAGGCCTAATTTGTGAAGCAACTACCCTTGGATGGAGGCTTATGACTCTCAAGACTACTTGGACATGTCAAGGACCTTCCAAAACCATAGAATTTAGTCTTCACTTGTTTCTAGAATCGACTGTCACCAAATTTCATACTACTGTCACTTCTTGCAAACACCTAGCACATGGTTTTGCTAGGTCTCATCAATGGAACTCTGTCAATAACAAGTTCCTACCCAAAATACTCTTGAAAAACATTAAAATAGACATCAAAGAACCCATCTCACTGATCATAGAGTTTTGGAGTCAGTGGAATGGAGGAAACATTTTAAATTTCTATCAGAACCCTAGTTGAGGGTTTCTCAGACCACCCTACAGAAAAATGAGGATTAAAATGCTTTAAAGAAGTGTCAAGAATTCAATATATGTGCATTTGGAAGGTCACTCACAAAGCTTTCATTCAAGCATACCCAACAAGCACCACTCATTCGTACACAGACAGGGTACGCGCAGCAACAGCAAAAAAATAATGAGACATAGGCAGAAACTGTTATATCTTATTTATTTCTTCACCAAGAATGCTTCTCCTTCTACAATGGCATCTGTAGAGTCTTATCAAACCTTCCTCAAGGTCATTGAAGCAGTTGAGGGTAGTTTTGGGTCGATGGAACTGTTCAACAACCATCGAACTACCCTATTTTCTAACTGCAGCAAACTAATTACATATGTTTAGCAGAGTTACATCTGTTGTTTGGGCTTAACACTGCCTTCAAATAGGCTTACAATGCAATTAGGCCTTGAACATCACCTTAGACTCCTTGACATGCCTTAACAAGGCTTACAATCATGAAGATTGTCTCTAAATGCCTTAGGAAGGCTTTACAAATGTGACTGCCTCCTACAAGACAACAATATGAGGATATTTGGACATAGTCCTTATTACAATCATGAATGGTCTTCTAGGACCTTATTGGAGCAAGACAACATGAACCAAAAACATGAAGACAAGTATGAAAACAAAACATAGGCGATCTCCTTGGTGCTCCTACACCATACTCCCCAGGTGAAAAGAGAACTCAAGTCTCTTGAGGAAGTAGATCAGCAATTGTGACACCATGCTTCAAGATGTCTTCTTCACTCATTCAAGTGGCATCTTCAATGGGTAAGCCACTCCATTTGACAAGGAATTGTTTGTATGTCTTTTTTCTAGTCTTCTTCAAGACCTTGGTGTCAAGAATGCATTCCAACTTCAATGGTTGATTGGGTGGAAGACCCTTAACCCATTCTTCATCTCCTGTTGCTGTCATGTTTGCCTCTGAATCTACAGTATGATCACCTTTGAAAGGAAACAAGTCTGAAAAATTAAAGATAGGAGATATGGCCAAGCCTTGAGGAAGTTCAATCTCATAGGCATTGGGCCCAAACTTGTGCGCAATCTGACATGGTCCTATCTTTTTCATGAGGAGTTTGGTTGGCTGCCCCTATGGAATTCTTTCCTTCTTCAAATGTGCCATGACCAAATCCCCAACCTAGTATTGTACATCTCTCCTTCTCTCATTGGCTTTCTCCTTGTACTTGTCATTGTTCCTTTGAAGAGTTTCTCTTACATTATCATGGATGTCCTTCATGGCCAATGCAAAGTCTTCACCTTGAGCACTTTTCCTCTCCAATCCATGGAGATCTCTCAATTCAAGAATACCTCTTGGATGAACACCATAAACAATCTCAAATGGACTCCTTCATGTGCTTCTATTGGTGGAATCATTATAAGCAAACTCAGCTTGAGGGATGATCATATCTCATGCCTCTCCATGTTGTTTGGTAAGACACCTGAGAAGATTGCCCAAGGACCTATTCACCACCTCAATTTGGCCATCAGTTTGAGGGTAATAGGCTGAAGTAAATGACAATTGATTTCCTAACTTCTTCCACAAAGTGCGCCAAAAATGGCCTACAAACTTTGGATCCCTATCAGTCACAATGTTAAGAGGCAAACCATGGATTCTAACAATTTCTTTGAAGAACAAGCCAACAATGTGTGAAGCATCATTAGTGCATTTACATGGCAAGAAATGAGCCATCTTAATGAATCTATCCACCACAACAAATATACTATCAAAGCCTCTTTGAGTCCTAGGAAGACCCAAGACAAAATCCATGCTAATACTTTCCCATGGCCTATTAGGAATAGGAAGTGGCTGATATAGACCAGCATTCGATGAAGTACCCTTTGCCCTTTGACAAATACTACAACATTCAACAAATTTTCTGATATCTGATTGCATTTTAGGCCAAAAATAAAACCTCTTCACCTAATCCAATGTTTTATCCAGCCCAAAGTGGCCTCCTAGTCCACCACAATGTTTTTCCTTTATGATATTCTCCCTCATGGAACACCTAGGAACACATAGTTGGCTGCATTTGAACAACAACCCCTGCTGCAAAAAAAACTCAGAAAAATTAGAATGATAAGAGTCTGAAAATTGTGAACAAACTTCATATACCTCCTTGCAATCTTCATCATCCTAATACATATGTTTGAGAGCATCAACCCCTACACTTTGCAACTGAATTTCCTGAACCATACACACCCTTCTATTCAATGCATCTGCCACTTTGTTGGCCTGCCCCTTCTTGTGTTTGATTGAAAAAGTATATGCTTGGAGTTGTTCAACCCATTTCATATGCCTATGATTGAGTTTCTCCTATGAATTCAAAAAACTAAGTGCATGGTTGTCAGTATAAATAATAAATTCTTTAGGCAAAAGATAGTGCCTCCATTTTTTCAAAGCTTGTACCATTGCATACAATTCCAAATCATAAGTAGAGTACTTTCTCTTAGCATCATTCAATTTTTCACTAAAGAAAGCAACAAGCCTGCCTTCTTGACTTAGGACAGCCCCTATAGCAAGGTTACTAGCATCACATTCCACCACAAACAACTTGTTAAAGTTGGGCAAAACAAGAATGGGCTATTGTGGTACTTTTTGTTTCAGAATTTCAAAAGAATCATTGGCTGCCTTTGTCCAAAAAAACTTACATTTTTGCCCCCCTTTGATGGTATCCAAGATTGGTGCACAAATATGACTAAAACCCCTTATAAACTTCCTATAAAATGTTGCCAAACCATGAAAACTTTTCACATCACCTGTTGTTTTTGGAGTTGGCCATGACAAAATGGCTTCTACCTTTGTTGGATCCATCTTCAAACTACCTTGGGAAATGACAAAACCAAGATAGGTGAGTTCTTTCTTCATGAAGACACTCTTTTCCATGTTGATCATCAATTGTTCATCATGCAACTTCTTCAAAACCTGATCCAAATGTTGCAAATGCTCTTCCTTAGTCCTGCTGAAAACAAGAATGTCATCCAAATATACCACAACAAATTTGCCAATGAAATCCTTCAACACTTCATTCATGAGACGCATAAAAGTACTTGGGGCATTAGATAGACCAAATGGCATCACCAACCACTCATAAAGACCCTCATTTGTTTTGAATGATGTCTTCCATTCATCCCCTTGCTTTATCCTAATTTGATGATACCCACTCTTAAGATCAATCTTAGAAAAGTATCTAGCCCCTCCCAAACAGTCCATTAGGTCCTCAATTCTTGGCATAGGGAACCTATATCTTATGGTAATCTTGTTAATGGCTCTAGAATCCATACACAACCTCCATTTACCATCCTTTTTAGGGGCTAGGACTGTTGGGATAGCACATGGGCTAAGGCTCTTTCTTACCAATCCCTTATCCAACAATTCTTGCACTTGCTTGGCAATCTCTTCATTTTGAGAAGGTGTCATCTTATAGGCTGCTTTGTTTGGCAAAGTAGATCCCAGTATGAAGTCAATTTGATGGCTTATGTCCCTAATAGGTGGCAACTCATTAGGCATTTCTTCTACCATAATCCCCTTATACCTCTCTAGCAATTGATGCACCTCCTTAGGAACCTCTTCCTTACTAGGATCATGCAAACTATGACTGTTTTTAGGCTTCAAAATCAGAGCATACCCTTGGGTTCCTTCCTCCTTAAGGGTGTCTAGAAACTCTTTACCACTCACAATCATGACACTTGACCCAACATTCTTCTCTACATTCTCATCAGGCAATGGATCTATTCTATACTTTCTACCATTCTTGGTTATGATAAAAGAATTAGTTTTACCATCATGTTGTGATTGAACATCATATTGCCATGGGTGTCCTAACAGCAAATGACAAGCATCCATGGGAATTATATCACACAAAATATTGTCCTTATATTCTCCTATCTCAAATTCTACCCATGATTGTCCATCTACCAAAACTTGTTGCCCCTTATTCAACCATGATACTTTATAAGGACTAAGATGAGGAAGTCTTTTCAATTTCAACTTGTCTACCATTTCAATGGAAACAAAATTTTTAGTTGAGCCTAAATCAACAATTACCTTGCAAATCTTACCATAGGCTTTGCATGTTATCCTGAACAATGTCTTCCTTTGAGGTGGTTCTTGTGTTTGAGGCACCTTCAACATGGTTCTTCTCATCATCAAACTTTCTCCTTCATGGACTAGGGCTGCACTTCCAATTGGTGAGTTAACACTTTGCAAATCTTCCTCTTGGATCAATTGGTTCCTTCTCTCTCCTCCATGAGAGCTTGAGGCTTGCTTTTCAGGACACTTGAAGGTTGGATGTCCCACTTGGTTGCAATTGTAGCACCTTCCTGTGAAGACATTAGGACCTCTCCCTAGTCCACCAAATCTACCTCTTCCATTGGGCCTCCTTCCTCTAAAGCCTCCTCTAGAACCTAATTCTCCACTTTGCTCTTGGGAACTAGATTCCCCTTGACTTCTTTGGGACTAATTTCTGCCTCCAAAATTGCCCCTACCTCTAAAATTTATGCCACTTCTTCCTCTTATTTGTTGCTCACCTTTCCTCTTCAACTTCTCTTTAGCCCTTAATGCCACTTGAAAGTATTTTTCCATGGTTTCAGGGGTTAATAAACTAATTTCATCTTAGATATTAAACCTCAAACCATTTAGATACCGTGCCACTTTACTTTTTTCATCCTCCATGTATCCACAACGAAGAGAGAACTTGTGAAACTCCTCGGTGTAAGTGGCCACATCTAAATCTCTTTGCTTGAGACTTTGCATCTTCTTGTAGATATGCACCTCATAGTCTGATGGAAGGAATTGGGACTTGATCCTCTCCAGCATTCTTCTCCATGAAGAGATCATACTCTTCCCATTCTTTACCCTCTCACCTTGGGTGTAGTTCCACCATGTAAGGGCAGCACCTTTGAGTTTAGTTTTTGCAAACTTCACCCTCTTATTTTTAGGAACTTCTTTGTATTTAAAGTAGTTGTTTAGAGCCTCAATCCACTCCATTACTTCATCAACATTCATCTTCCCACTAAACATGGGAATCTCCATCCAAGCCTCTGAAGAATCCTTGCCAATTGCCTTGATGGCTTCAAGGAAATGCTTTTGATCTGCGGGTACCTCTACCTCTTCTTGCTCTTCTTCTTCCTCCTCTTTTTCTTCTTCTTCATCAGAACCTTATTCTATCCTCTTCCCTATTCTCAATGCCTTCAACTCTGCTTGGAGTGCTTCCTTGACTCCACTTTTGATCTTCTCTTCCATCTCCTTGAACTTCTTGACCACTTCAGTGGTCATCCCCTTTGGAGGCATATTGCTAGCCTCTCCTTCACTCTCTTCTGCTGACATATACCAGGTCTTATACAACCAATAATAGAACCTTTTATGGCTTTGATACCACTATGATGTAGAGGCACTTGGATAGGAGGAAGATAGGACAAATTGACAAGGTTTACACTACACCAAAAAGCCCAAATTTGAAGGTCAGTTTGCAAAAGTGGGAACAACAGTTAGAGGCTTTGAATTCTTCATGGAAAGGTTGATTTCAGATGTTGTGGGACCCATTCCAATCATCAACAAAGGCAGACCAAACTCAAGATTAGTACTTCCTTCACAAACCCAAGATTTTGCTTGTAGCCCTTAAAAAAGAGAACAATCCTGATAACTTTTGTTACAGATCTTCAAACATAGATCTTGGACAATTAGGAGATACCCATTTAGACTCCCTATCACATATCCAAGAATGGGTATTGGTTGTTTTGGATGATATGGCTCAACCTATAACTCCTCCTAATGACTTAGAGCCCCAATTAGGCCTAATTTGTGAAGCAACTACCCTTGGATGGAGGCTTATGACTCTCAGGACTACTTGGACATGTCAGGGACCTTCCAAAAATATAGAATTCAGTCTTCACTTGTTGCTAGAATCGACTGTTACCAAATTTCATACTACTATTGCTTCTTGCAAACACCTAGCACATGGTTTTGCTAGGTCTCATCAATGGAACTCTATCAATAACAAGTTCCTACCCAAAATACTCTTGAAAAACATTAAAACAGACATCAAAAAACCCATCCCACTGATCACAAAGTTTTGGAGTTAGTGGAATGGAGGAAACATTCTAAATTTATGTCAGAACCCTAGTTGAGGGTTTCTCAGACCACCCTACAGAAAAACGGGGATTAAAATGCTTTAAAGAAGTGTCAAGAATTCAATGTATGTGCATTTGGAAGGCCACTCACAAAGATTCATTCAAGCATACCCAATAGCCACCACTTGTCCATACATAGACAGGGTACGTGCAGCAACAGCAAAAAAACAGTGAGACGCAGGCATAAACTGTTATATCTTATTGATTTCTTCACCAAGAATGCTTCTCCTTCTACAATGGCATTTGTAGAGTCTTATCAAACCTTCCTCAAGGTCACTAAAGCAGTTGAGGGTAGTTTTGGGTTGATGGAACTGTTCAACAACCATCAAACTACCCTATTTTCTAACTGCAGCAAACTAATTACATATGTTTAGCAGAGTTACATTTGTTGTTTGAGCTTAACACTACCTTCAAACAGGTTTACAATGCAATTAGGCCTTGAACATCACCTTAGACTCCTTGACATGCCTTAACAAGGCTTACAATCATGAAGACTGTCCCTACATGCCTTAGGAAGGCTTTACAAATGTGACTGCCTCCTACAAGATAGCAATATGAGGATATTTGGACATAGTCCTTATTACAATCATGAATGGTCTTCTAGGACCTTATTGGAGCAAGACAACATGAACCACAAACATGAAGACAAGTATGAAAACAAAACATAGGTGATCTCCTTGGTGCTCCTGCACCACCTCTTCATTCTAGCTCTCAGCTGGTTGGTCTTTGATTTCCTTTATTGATCTTGCCTCAGGTTTCTCAGTCTCCTTCTTGTTGGTTTTTTCCTTTTTTCCCTCCCTAGACTTTTGTAATTGGCCCTCTCTCTTCCTTTCGCTCACACACAATGTATGCACACCCACAATCCCCCCCTTTCCCTTGTTCTCTCCTTGTGTGACCTTTCGACAGTTGTTTCTCCTTCCTCCTCCTGTGTTGTTTTTGTTCTCGAGGTCCAGTT
Source organism: Cunninghamia lanceolata (assembly GCA_027924645.1). Classification (NCBI taxonomy): domain Eukaryota; kingdom Viridiplantae; phylum Streptophyta; class Pinopsida; order Cupressales; family Cupressaceae; genus Cunninghamia; species Cunninghamia lanceolata. The sequence goes on along the minus strand of BSBN01000130.1, from coordinate 3,705,206 downwards.
TTCCATTTTTAGACTTATTATTTTATTTATGTACTTTTACTTTATGTATACATATATACATTACTCTTAAAGTTTATATATATATTCTTACTCTATGTTGCTTGTTTCCTCTCTCATTAGGTATTTTCTTTTTCTTTTTTCTTTCTTCTCGTGTTTTGCACTTGTGTTTAATATTTTAGCATATATATATATACCCTTCCCTTGCATTCCTTCTCTTCTTTTAATATTGTTGTTTTATCTTTATAGATAATCGTTCAATTATTTTAATTCTATTGTGTGATACATTCATATTTATTTTGTTATCTTATTTATTAACCCCTTCTCTCTTTTTTAGGCATACTTCTTGTATGTTTATTATATTGTCTCCTCTTGTTTATTCTCTATTGCCCCATACTTTTTATTGTTCTTTGACATATTTCTTTCCTCTATATATATGTGTAAGAGATATTATATTGAGGGGGGGAATATATATATATATATATATATATATATATATATATATATATTCCCCCCCTCAATATAATATCTCTTACACATAGAATTGCCCCCGTCCCTATGTGCACACACATTGTACACACTCCCCCAAACTCTTCCTTTCTTTACCTTGTGTCCTCTTTCTCGCTTGAACTTTTCGCCCTTTGCTCCTTTGTTTCCTCCTTTGTTGTTTTTAGTCTCGAGGTATTTTCTTTTTCCATTTGTCGTCTGATTTTATTTAGGTTCTTTTCTTCATATTTACTTATGTACATTATTCACATATTATATTTACCCTTTACATATAATAACCAATTGCTTCCTTTTTATCTTTGTATATTAATGCTTTTAATTGAATTTTTTCATATTATTCTCCCAATGTTTTCTACATTTTCATTTATTTTTTGTTGTTTATTTATTGACCTCATTTTATATATTTTTTCATTTATTTCATTCATATTTACCCCCTTGATATATATTATTTATATTTATAGATTTAGGAATTTGATATTAAGTTTTTTGTGCTCTTTGGCTTTTGTCCTCTTGGTAGGATGTTGGTATTTTATCCCTGTCTTTTGGTTTATATTTTTATAGGTGTTTTTAGTGATTTTTACCTTTGTGTAGTCCTCCTTGTTCCTTATTCTATTCATTTCTTGAGTTCTTCTGATTAGATAGTAGGTCTTCTTTCCCAAGACATCTCTTGACATCTGTGTTACCTCACTCCCTCCCTCTTTATGTTGGTTTGGTCTGTAATTTATTCTTCTTACTTCTCCTCTCTTGCTCTCATTTTCCTAATGATGGATCACTAAGTGTGATTTGGAACGTTGAGTAAAAATAAGTTACACAGTTAAATCCAGAAGCATTCTTATATAGCATCATGGACTGTGGAAAACTAATGACTTGAAGATTATATTAGTTTCCATTTAAGATTAAATAATAAAATCTTAGGTTATATATGAGACAGAAAACCTTTCTCATGCAAACATTTGATAAAATTATATAGAGACCTATTTAAATTTAATATCTATATGTTAACTAGGTTATATATATATATATATAGGTACATAAAAGTATAAATCAATCTATAGAAAGATATTAACCTGCCACTTCTCAATATGTACAATTATATTAAAGACTTTCCATCAATTTGGCCCAAAACTAAATGGGAATTAACATGCCTATGCTAATTTTGCCTTTACAAGATTATATTAGTTTCCATTTAAGATTAAATAATAAAAAAATATTTATATGTGATGGAAGGGTAGTTGAATTACATTAAGAAAATGGCTTGTTGACTTTATCTATATATAATATATGTCCATTTTTTAAAATAATGGTACAAAATTATTAGTGATATATATTATTTATCTTAAAATTTATCATATTTTTATTAAAAAACTATTTGCCACATAAATTCAATAAGCTTAGATATTATAATAGATATATTTACAAATAAATTAGATTAAATACCCTAATATTATATCATAATATATGCAATGATAGGAACATATTGTTGGTGTAATTAAATATTTAATTATACTTTAATAAGTTTACTTAGGGCTTATTTTTAGTCTTAGGATAATATTAAGTCATATTAGGGTTTTATTTAACTTGCAAATATAAAAGTAAGTTGTCACATGTAATTCTCAATTCTTTTTCATTAATTGCATCCATTTTATTGTGCAAATACTTTCTTATGCTTTTTTTCTCTGTAGAAGGTTAATCTTTACCTTGTAAAAGATTCTGGGGTTTCAGGTTTATCATAAGCTTTAACATGGTATCAGAGCGGATCTACAACCTCCTTCTCAAATCTAGGAAAATTTCGCATAGAGTCTTTTGTTGGGTGCTTTTTTGAGTAAAATCATCATTCTCATTAGATCTGGAGCAGTTGGAAAAGGTGGATTTGTCTTTTGTTTGGCTGAATTTGGTCTAGGGAAGCCAGATCTGTGAAGGTTTCAAGAGTGCTTTTTTTTAGGGATCCAACCTGAGAGCTTTTTTTTTGGAGCTATTTCACGAATTCAGGCATAACTTTCTCATACAAACTCCGTCTTTTGAAAATGAGATATCTTTGGAAAATGAACTTAGAAAATCTATCTGGGTATCTCTTAGTTTTTACAGAAATAGCACGGATTTCAAGAAAAATAGATCGCAATCTGTGTCACTATTTTTTTTAATGCCCTAGAGGAGCAGTTTTATGAAATCGGCTATAACTTGGGCATACGGTGTCCAAATTTCGCAAAAAAATAGGTGTCGGAAAAATGATTCTGTGATCTACGCTATGGACCACTTATTTTTTTAGAAAATTTTATTAGGTGCCTATTTTTTTGCTTGAAGTCAGATATTTTTTTTAGCTTTTTTGGAAAAAGTGCATGCAAGAGGCCAAATTATTTTTACACAGAGGGGGAATATTCTTGCATTGTGAGGGATATATTGTTGTTTCCTGTCTCTTTTCTATTCACACATCATGGATCAACCCAAAATTGCTCTTCTTACCCCATACAATTATCATGAGTGGAAGAAAACAATAGAGATCCATCTGAAGAAATTGGGGTTATACAGAGTGACTATGGGCTCAGAAATTGAACCTATAGGGACTGTTGAAAAGAGGAAATGGTTTAACAAGTGTGATGAGGCATTTGGTACATTATGTCAATTGATTTCACCTGATCTACTCTTTCATGTTGATTCTTGCATAACACCAAATGCAGTATGGGCCCAATTAGAGCTTTTGTTTGGCAAGCAGGATACTTTGAGGAGTTTTCAGTTGGAAAATGAGCTTATTGGTCTAAATCCTACAGATTTTGATAGCATCCAGGACTTCTTCACCAAACTCAAATCCCTCAGGTTGCAACTCTTATAGTGTGGTATTCAAAAAGAGGACACCTAGTTGATTCTCTCCATTCTTGCTAAGCTTGGTTCAAATTATTCTATTTTTGTAGCCACTTTCTATGCTACCATGGATGCTCTTGGAACTAAATACAAAATGCTTTCACTTGATGAGTTTGCTACATCACTCACTAGGGAGCAGGCAAAATTGGTTCAGATGGGGACATTGAAGTCTACAAAGCCTCAGGTACTTCTTGCAAGTCAAGGCACCAAAGATGAAAAGGCTTCAAGTGGTAAGGAAAAGAAACAGAAACTCAAACATCAAGATCAAGGCAAGGAGTCACCATCACATGCACCACCTAGTTTCTCTTCATCCAACAAAAAAGAGAAATCCAAGGATCTCCCCACATGCAGCCATTGCAAGAAACGTGGGCATGATGATACTGTTTCCTACCGCAAGTAGATAGATGAGATGAAGAATCTTGTTAAGAAACTCAGTGTTGGTTCTCCTTCATCTTTGATTTCTAGTTCATCCACTTCTACTCCATCACATCAGTCATGATCTACTGAGACAGGACATGCAGGTATTGCTAATGGAGCTGGCAAATACAAAGGTAAGGCGCTTTGTGCCACTACATCTCATGGATCAGGTAAATGGCTTATTGATTTAGGAGCCTCTCACCACATGGCTTCCTCTTTGTCTATGTTTTCTACTTTTGAGCCTTGTGATATGCCACCAATCTTGATGGGTAATAATAATTACATGAAGGTGATAGGAAAGGGATCTATTGATATTAGAGGGGGTACTTTTCATGATGTATTGTGTGTGCCTTCCTTATCACATAATCTACTTTCTATTTATCAGATTACTCATAGTGGTGCAGGGAAAATAGTACAATCCACACCTAATCTAGTTATCATTAGAGATTTGGCGACCACAGAGATTCTTGCTACTGGGGTGGTTGATCATACATCTCAGTTATATACCTTTTCTGATTTTGCTCTAGATGATGGTTCAGATCCTTTGACTGTTGATCACACTTCTTGTGTGAATATTACTTCTAAGAAGAAGTTTAGGTATTTAAATCTTGGTATTCTTGCTACTAATTCATTTTTACATCATAGTGCCCTTCATTCTTTTCCTCCACATCCTATTTCTGTTGAGATAGATGCTTCCTTGGATGAGCAGGATGATGATACTCTTGAGGGTTTGTAGTCCCTCTTTGCTGACAGTCGTGGCACTACTCTTGTCAGTCATTTTGTCTTTGGGGACACTTGATTTAGAGGTTCCATTCTGTCTTCAGTTGTCACCTTCATGGTTTTAGCAGGTTGTTCCTGACTTTGTTGTGGCATCTTCAGATTTTGGCATGTGGACACTCATTCAGTCTTCAGAGGCATTCATTTTGAGGCCACCTACTTCACAGGTTCTTCACTCTTCACAGGTTGTTCTATTTCTTTCTAAGGGAAGAAATATGATTTGCCATAAGTGGATTGGCTTTTGCATTCGTGTTCATGCATCATCTTCTGGTTCTGAAGATTCTACAGTGTTGGAGAATTTTCTTGCCTCTATCTTTCCCTCTTATGGGGGGCTCATGATTGTATTCTGGTGATGGATTGAGTTCTTGGGGGGTGTTAGTTGGAGCCCTTCTTCCATCACTTGTATATATTTATTTACATGTTTTTTGTATGTTTATTCTCTCTTTTGGAGAGGGGTTTTTTCCCACAGGGTTTTTCTCCTTTTCTCCACCTTATGAGAGATTATTATTGTTCATGGGTACCTAACATGGCCTTGTAGCCAGGACCCATTCTTGCATTATTTGCATGGTTTTCATTTCTCCCTAAGTTGCACTTATGGGGGAGTGTTGGTGTAATTAAATATTTAATTACACTTTAATAAGTTTACTTAGGGATTATTTTTAGCCTTAGGTTAATATTAAGTCATATTAGGGTTTTATTTAACTTACAAATATAAAAGCAAGTTGTCACATGTATTTCTCAATTCCTTTTCATTTATTTGCATCCATTTTATTGTGCAAATACTCTCTTTTACTTTTTTTCTCTGTAGAAGGTTAATCTTTGGCTTATAGAAGATTCTGGTGTTTCAGGTTTATCATAAGCTTCAACACATATGTTCATATAAGAATTTGACATAGAGATCCATGATTAACATCATACAAATATGTTATATTTATTATTTAAAATATAATATAATAATAAAATGCATCTTATTATATATTGTTATATTATATTTGTATTTTATAATTTATATTATTTAAAATAATATATTAATAAATATAATTATGATATAGATTTTATATATAGAATAAATATATAATTGAATTTTGAAATATTTAAATTATAACAATTATATTATACTATATTTAAGAATATTGAATTTTAGAGAGAGAGAGAGACTAATTTAAAAAAGACATGAGAGAGATTATTTAGGAGAACCCTTCTATGCCCATTGACATTTTCATTATATAAATAATCCCCATAACAATGGTGGAACGTTTCATTAGTTTATTATCTGTGTTCCTTGTACTTTTCAAGGAATAATTAACATCTTAAGAATAAGAGAAAATGGTCAAATTGTCATGGTAGAAGATCTATACAAAATTTCTTCTTAACACCAACTATTTGTAGAGGTGAGGATAAGGAACCGTAGACTACATGTTTTTTAAATAAGGAGGTAATATATTAATTTTAAAAAGTCTTGACCTCAAGAGAGAACAATACCTTGTCTTAAGGTAAAAAACTAAAATGCTTAAATAATCAAATTATATAAGATATATCCCAAAAACAAAATAAAATGTGAACAAAGAAACTAAAAGGTACTAGGGCAGATTAGTTGTCAAATTATAACCTATAAGTTGCCAAATTCTAACCTAAAGTATCATTCATTAGGTGGTTACCAATAACGTTGAGGTCATTCTTCTTATTTGATGGTTTAAAACTAATTTTCTTAAAGAATGGTATGCATATGATTATGTAGTTCTTCCTTTTCAAATGAAAATTTCCATTAAATCTCGAAGTTCTTGCAATGAGTTTAGAATATAAATTATTCAACAAAATATCTTCACAAGATTTCTTACCCACATTCTCAATCACTTAATACATTAAGGTAGGGTTACATACTCCATCATACAAATCTCATGATTTTTTCCATCCTCTCATAATATAATTGTGTGTGGTGCACCTATAGTCCTATGTGTTAGTAGTCTTCATGGCTCCAAGATCAGTATTTATTAATTTAGGAAGTACTATTATACTTGTATCAAATGGTCTGTGACTCAATATTGCCCTTCAAAATAAACCTTGCCATAGTTGTTGAATGCCAATTCTTGGTTGTTCTTATATTTCTAACGTCAATTGTGTCTATTAATGAAAGATGAAAAATACTTGAATAATTTAGTGTTTCCTTTGAATTGTGAATATGATTTAATAGGCTTCCACTAAAATTTATCTCACTCACATCATCTCAAACACATAAGGTGAATATAAGGTCTCTCTTTAAAACCTTGTAAGATTTAGTCTTATATTGTACTACAATATAATTCAAAACATAAATATTTGTAATGAACATAACCTATATAAAGATAGAGCTTGTACAAATTCTTACTATATTTATGAAAGATAATACAATTATATTATATATGTAAGACAATACATTAATTCTTCTAAAGTGTCACATTCTACAAGCCTTAGCCGAAACAAACAAAAATTTTATTTTTCATAACCTAAACTTCCTTTACACTTTATACTTTTGAAAAATCTCCCTGGAAGTTTCTTACTAAATATCTGTCATGTATTGCAAGGAAATTTATGGACAACTGCTCTATTAACTACCCTCCTTGCCACCTCTCTACAGTTGACACCAAATAAGATTGCTATTTGCGCCACCTTCATATGGAGATCTACTCAGATTGTCTTCTGATAACTCTCGCCCATCTGCCAACAAAATTTTTTTATAAAGTTTTGCTCTCCATCATTTATTTTTTCATACCAACTATGAATTTATCAGAAAGACAAGAAGAGTTGAATAGAAAGAAAGGAGTTATCCATCTTTGCAAAATTATTATCTGGTAATAGTCTTTCCTATTTGTCGTCATTCTGTTCTCCCTTGGCTAAATGAGTTATATTTTTGATATTTTTTTGCTTCTTATTTGATGCATCACAAATCCTGTATTACTATCTAATACCCTGTTGTATGCAGCTTGCCATTGAGATGGTGCCTTTGCTTGTTGGACTAGTCTCGCACTATACTTGCTTTATTCAAGAGTTGAACAAAAAGAAAGGTTGGGTTCTAAACCAGTACGATCCATATATGCCAAGGTTGGGATAAATTCCTTGGTGCTTTGTAGCCACCTTTTTGTTGTTGTCTATCCAACCACAACATTATTTTGGTTTAGTTTCCGAAGCATGAATATGCCTTTGTGAAATACATTTCTATGACCTTGAACTCCCTACAACCTAAGTGGGTGTGTCTGAAATATGCATGTCTTGAAAATGGACAAAACCTCTTTTGGTTCATGACTTGTGGGTGTCCTTGAAATATGCATGTCTTAAAAATAGACAAAACCTGTTTTGGTTCATGACCATTGGGTGTCCTTGAAATATGCATGTCTTAAAAATGGACAAAACCTCTAATGGTTCATGACCTGTTGAAGATTCTAGAACCATTGGGCAGCGGGACTCTAAAGGGCAAAAAGTGAGTGAAAGATTGTTTTGATTGGGAATTTGGGATATATGCTCATCATTCCTTTATGTTATAGTCTAGGTTAATCATCTCCCATTTCTTTTTGTGGAAATCTTGACCTAGGCACCACCTTAAATGGGTGTTTTATCTGATGCCCAATTCTAGTGTTATTTTTATTTATGTTATCTAAACTCACCATTGTGGTTCAACATATTCATGGTATATTCTGAGTTGTAGTCTAAACCTGCGATGCCCAACATAATAGATCATTGTTTATGGGTGTATTTTTTATGTTTTCTAGAATTATGTTCTAGACTTGACATGCCCAACATAACAATTTTGGCAATTAGATGATTGTTTGTGGGTGAATAAACTGAAGGTTATTGTTGATTTTTCAGAGTAGTTTTTATGAAACTCCTTGTTCTAAATGCCAAGGAATGATAGACTTGATTCACCTGACAAAGTTGCACGTCAGGAAGTCATTGATTTGATCAAGAGGAACAACCCAGTTACTACATAAAATGAGCGAGGATGACTAATAGATTGTGAAAAACTTGTTGAACTGTCTTTACATTAGGTTGTTTTTAGCATTTGAGTAGCTTTACCTAAGTTCAACAAGTTCTCTGTCTTGATGCAGAAAGGGACATGTAGAGAAGTGGGGTCCCAGATAAAATGAGCCACTAGGATAACTAAATGTTGCATTTCTACATGCATCATGAAACTTGTTAAAAACATTTTTATTGTTTCTCTATATTATAGGATTACAAAACTAAGATTAACTACATAAACATAGTGACAAAAAAAGTTCTATTATGTGATAGACTTGAGGTTATAGTCAACCATTCCAATACTCTTTCAATTTGATGTACCCATTGCAAACTAAAATACGATAGCTACTTTATCCACAATGATAGCTACTTTATCCACAATGATAGGTACTAAGTAACCTACGAAATGAGATCTAGTGAGAGTTTATGCATCTACTCTGAAAAAATTAGATTTTAATCTCCCGATAACTGTTTATTTTGAGAATAAAGTCAGCGAGCGATAAAGGAAAAGCTCAACAGTGCATTTCGTACTGGAGCGGAGTGGTGACGGCGATCTTGGTGGTGGCTTTGGTGGCGGTGTTGAGAGAGGCCATGCTAATGATGTTGAGAGAGGCCACAGTGGAGGTGATGGAAACGCCCTGGTTGGTGGAAGCGATGTAGGTGGTGGTGGCAGCGATCTTGGTGGTGGCTGAAGGCTAGGTGGTGGGATGATCTGATTGTGATTACGGACTCATCCACTGCAGATTTTTTAAATCTAAACATTTATAGATATGGTCATTGTTGTGTCCTTTTCTGTCCCCAACGGGCAGATCCTACGAAGTGGGTCTTGCCCGTAATTCCTGCTAGGTGTTGGCAGATGTCTTGGGGTTGCTTGTTAATGTCGGTCTCCCACATTAAAATCTTGTGTGTGGCCAGTTGTTTTTGCCACTCAGGGAGCACCGGTTGGTTGCTTGTGTTGTCTGTAATCATGACATTTCACTTAGTACTTGGTGCTTTTAATACCTCTAATAGCCGGCCGCCGGCTTTCAAGTATTGTTTTGTGGTCACTTCCTAAGGGTCGTTGTGTCTTTTTGCCTTATCTGGGCACCTTTTTCTTTTTAAAAAAAAAAAATAGTGCATTCCGTACAAAAGAAACTGAATGGAATAAAGACCAACAAAATCAGGTCAGCGAAACAGAGTCATAAAGTCTGGCGAAGGCATCCCATTAACGTAAGCGAAATCGTCATAAAGTTTGGAGTGAGAGTATAGAGGAAGACTCGTATCATTGAAACATGGGCGTGCTGGAGAAGCATATAAAGTCACCCTCATAGACGTCAGTGAAATCATTGCTTTGCAGCGATGTTTCCCAGTTCGCCGGCGGGAAACAATTTCTCGGCTGGAAGCTACCACAAACGACAGATCAAGGGGGGGATAGCCAGTCAAAAATGTCGTGGGATCATAGTCATACAATGTTAATGGAAAATATATTACCCATTCATATTTTGTACAAATTTGTTACATGATGTATTTGTAAAATGTGCACCTATTGAATATATCACAATCCATCAAACATATATCATGGTAAAACATGGGTGTTTTGAGCCTTTTGTGTTTTCTAACTACTCTTCTAAAAGTAAAAGTTTGTCAGTTGAGCCAAATTATAATGATCTCTAAATATTTAGGAATGCTCCAACATAGTTAAATGTAAGAGTGACGTTTATATGATTTGTTGGTTATCAAAATTGTAACTTCACAAATCCTACAGGATAGACTCAAAAACTAACCCTGAGGAAATGTCAACCTACGATAATGAGATGCAAGTCATAATTGGACAATGGATATTAATGGACCAACTTGCTAAGAGAGGGTGACAACTCCTCACTTTAGGATATAGTAGACCTAGGAGGGTGTTCTAGAGGTTTACATAAGATAATTAAAGAGATGAAATAACTTACTAAGCCTTCCAATAAACCATAACCTATCAATATGAAAACCCCAAGATTTTTCCACTAAGCTTTCAATATGTTTGTTTACTTCAACATCAAGGTCTAAAAAACTCTATGTTTAGCAAATAAGTAGTAAGTACACATGCACTAGAAGATATAAAATTGATATGCATCCCTCTAGATTATTCCTATTAAATTTCACTTACTTCATGTGCAACTTGAAAGTCAAATTAATGCAATTCTCTAACTGTTTATCATGCATTAGATCTTAAAGATTGAGAAAAGTTATAGTGCTACACTATATTAGTTTGGCATGGCCTAAATTAACCTAAGCTAGAAGGAGAGGCAAAGAGAAATTATTTAAATAAAAGGTTTGATCATTTAGCCATTCAAGACTAGTGCATATTCATTAGAGAACAAAGACAAGGTATGTGAGAAAAGCAAACATTGATGTTAATGTAAAATGAGAACCAAATTGAACCTTTTCACCTCAATGTAATCTATAAATTCATGAATCATCACATAATCAAGTCTAATTTAAGGATCCATGGTTTCTTAGATATATGCCATATGCATTAAGGAAAAGTGCACATTACAAAAAAATCGTAATGATTTTACAGTGCTACAACACCAATTAATCTCTAATACAAGCAGCCAACTACTATGACATGATAAACCATGTCCCACTCATATGATTCCCTAAAATACCTCAATCAACAAAGGAGACACCTAGACTATGGAGAGGAAATTGATAGATTATACTTTAGCCATATTTACATACAAATGAATACATGAACATAGAACTAGACATGCAACATTTGATCCCCTAAATGACCCTTAAGACTACCCATGTACAAGCAATAGACAAAAATATCATCCAACTCATAGAAAAACATATATTTTAAATTATCATGGAGCTAGCCCTAACACATGTGACTATGATGTTTGTAGCATTTTGTTTAGACAACAAGACAATAAGAAGTGAACTTGCACAAGTAGGGAAAATCTTCTTTAGATCAAGTTTGATTAAGTAGAATAGGGGAAGAGAATTTTCCAATTATACAAGAAAGTAGTCTACTTCAAAATTCCATAGGATAATTATACCAATCCTTGTGCTTAACTCACATGCTTCATATCATTGTAATCTTTGATAAGTTATTTGTAACAATCATACTAAATACATATTAAATCTCTATTACAAATGGATCACATAACCTAAATAGAGGAAAAAGAAAAATTGAGCACATCCCTTTTAATGAAATTTCATGTTCATAGGGACACAAGGAACATATTAGGTATACATTACTCCCTAACCTAAAAATACTAAAAACCAAGAAGTTTCATTTTAGGCAAGTGTATAAAGCAATTAAAAACTTGATACTTGTTTTGGTAAATTTTTCTCCAGCCATTTGTTTTGTGTTGTTGTCCTGCATAAAATTTTATAGAAATTTCTTTGTCTGTTGACAATTTTAATAAAATGCCATATTTAGTTGCCACAATCTTTGCACACTCTGCCTTGTTTAACATACAAGCTCTGTTGAAATACACTGGACAATTGAGAGGGGGGTGAATCAGTTGTCACAAAAACTTAGCTTCATATGAATATCAAACCATCAACAACTTAATTACTGATAATTAGATTTAATCATGAAAGCATGAAACCATAGACTTAATCGCAATCACACATCCAACATAGTAGACAACAAATTTTTACGTGGAAACCCCTAAAAGGGAAAAGCCATGGTGGGTATTAGCCCACAAAAATATATGAGTCATAACAATATCGAAAAATAGAGGCTCACTGCCCAAATTGCTCACTACAAAGAACAACTCATTGCCAAAGGATGGCTCACTGCCAAGGGGTGGCTTACTACCAAATATGGGGAACTGATTAAATAGCATCTACTCCATGCTTGGGTTCAGTTCTATTGAAGCACAATAAAACTTCTCTACTCTGCTCTTTCACACCTTCGCACTTATCTCTTCATATTCACACTCTCATACATTTTTGTAACTCTATTACATGCTTTTATACAATTCATCAACCTTAGAATATACATCAAGGTCGGCATTACATTCATCAACCATTGGAACATTCTCCTTGAGGTTGGCATTACAATAATACAAAGAAATAGGTCTGGACCTAAACAAAATTTGCTAAGGTAAAGATGTATGTGGATCACGTTACGCCTTAGCTGGGACTCAAATGCAATTCTCCACACCATGACACACTTCCACAATCTTCAAGGCATATCCACAATTAGTGAAATCAACCAAGTCGGCCATGATTGGTGAGAACACTAGGTCTTTAAGAAACATACTTCATCCCTGATCCAAATTATTCTTTGCAGACCAATCCAAAGGTAGGAACATGATCAAGAGACATCCACAAGTGCATTGTAATCATCAAGAATAATCACACAGCCTTTAATCACTCTATAGAGAAGATTCTTCAAACCGGAGCACATAGCTAACACTGTCAACCACTGTCATAATGAAAAGATCACTTGCAGACCACCAAATCATGAACCATTGGAGTTGAAGGCACATAACATCATCTCAGACTTAACTCTAGAATCACAGATCAAAATACTTCAATGCGGAGGAATGCGGAGTATAATACTTTCTCCCTGTCATTACCAAACATACAGGAAAAATAATCACTCTAGTGAACATAACTCACTCAAATATTCATATTGGAGGCTCAAACTTGGAATATAACATCTTTAGACAGACTTCTAAATAACTTCCAATCCATAGACAAAGATATTCATCCTACAGAAAATGCAGAGCAATCTCTTAGACTGTTCTTCTGTATGTAATACACTTTCCACTGCAACTCACTGTTTCTACCGGAGGAGCTAATTTCCTCAATATCCTCAACATCAAGATCACTTAAATAAGTAAATATAAAGCATATTACTTATTACAAGCAAGTAACAAGATAGAAGCACAGGAGCATAGTTGACACTAATGACAACACAGATATGTTGACATCAATGACAACACCGATTAGGGACATACTTGCAACAATCTCCCCCTTTGTCATTGATGGCAACATATGATGTGAAATTTTGAAAAGACCATCAAGACAAGATTCTCCCCCTTTCTCTTTACACATCCACATTCTTTCACCCCCTAAGTTTTTCACATGATTTCTCTCCCCCTTTGACATCAATGGCAAAGGGTACATACTTGCATTCTGCCACTCTGATCCAATTGAACTGTTACCAACATAGCTAGCTACTCCCTCTAAGAGGTAGCTCTCAAAACATCAATCCAGACCAAGGAATGAGACTTTGAACACCACTGGATAGATGCATTCTCATTCATCTTAGTTTAGGGTTGGAGGGGTAATGACCCCTAATTTTTCCCTGAGATACTCAAAAGTATCCTTAGGCAGAGGCTTAGTGAAAATATCTACAATTTGATCCTTTGTGGACACACATTCCAACTTAACTTCATTCTCTGTCACATTTTCCCTTAAAAAGTGATACCTTATAGATATATGCTTTGTTCTTAAGTTCATCACTAGATTTTTTGAAATGTTTATAGCACTTGTATTATCACAGAAAATTACAACTGGATCTTCACACACAACTCTTATGGCCTTCAATGTCTACTTCATCCATAACACTTGAGTACAACAACATGCTACTGCAATATACTCTGCTTCTACTATTGATAAAGAGATTGAATCTTACTTCTTTCTCAAGCATGAACCAATCTATTTCCCAAAAAGAAGGTACCTCCACTTGTACTTTTTATGTCGTCAACATCTCCTACCCAATCAACATCTGTATAAGCACTGAGAGTGAAATCATTATCCTTTGGATACCCTAAGCCATGATTTGGTGTGCCTTTTAAATACCTCAAGATTCTCTTTACTGTCATCACATGTGACTCTCTTGGATTTGCCTGAAATCTTGCTACAAGGAAAGCTGCATGCATTATGTCAGGTCTGGTTTGTGTTAGATAATGTAATCCTCCAATCATGGATTTGTACTTTTTCTGATCAATCTTGGGTGATTCATCATTTTTTCTCAACTTGCAGCCAATTACCATGGGAGTACATACCGGTTTAGAGTCTTCCATCCCAAACTTCTTTAACAATTCTTTCACATACTTAGATTGAGATATGAAGATTCTTTTATCTGATTGATTGATTTGCAGACCTAGAAAGAAATTCATCTCACCAAACATAGACATTTCAAACTCTTTCTACATTTCACCAGTAAATTTCATACACATACCTTCATTGCCTCCAAAGATGATATCATCAACAAAGACTTCAACAATCAAAATTTGATCACCATCAATCTTGAAATAGAGATTACTTTCAACAATACCTTTACTTAATCCTAACTACAATAAGTACTTATCCAACCTTGCATATCAAGCCCTAGGAGCTTTCTTGAGTCCCTAAAATGCTTTCTTCAACCTGCATACCATATCACCCTGATTTGATAGTTGGAATCCTTTTTGTTGCTCAATGTAGACTTCCTCTTCTAATTCATCATTCAGAAATGCAGACTTCACATCCATCTGATATACTTTGAAATCTTTGTGAGCTGCAAATGCCAGAAACATTCTGATTGCTTCAATCTGAGCTACTGGAACAAAAGTCTCTTGAAAATCTATCCCTTCAATTTGAGAATATCCTTTGCACACAAGCCTCAAGATTTATTCCTTACAACTTCTCCATTCTCATTCAACTTATTCTTGAAAACCCACTTGGTTCCAATAATATTTTTGTCAACAGGTCTATGAACTAATTCCCAAGTTTCATTCTTCTCTATCTGCATTAGTTCTTCCTCCATTGCCTTTACCCAATTGTCATCATTGTAGGCTTCATTCATAGTTTTTGGTTCAACTGTAGAGAGTAAACAATAATTCACTTGTTCTTCTACAGCTCTTTTCCTTGTCAGTACTCCTTTTTCTTTGTCTCCAATAATTTGATCTTCAGAGTGATTGATTCTTACATACCTAGGGGTCTTAGCTATTTCCAGAGCCTTTTCTTCTTCATCTTGGCTGTCTTCTTGTTCAACTTTTTCTTTATAAGTTGTAGCAGCAGGTTCATCTGATTCATAGCCATTCTGATCTGATGTTCTTCCTTTGCCTTCATCTACCTTTACATTTGCACTCTCAACAATATTTTTCAATCTTTTGTTGTAGCACCGGTAGGCCTTACTCTTGGTAGAGTACCCAAGGAAGATTCCTTCA
This sequence comes from Cunninghamia lanceolata, assembly GCA_027924645.1. Lineage (NCBI taxonomy): Eukaryota > Viridiplantae > Streptophyta > Pinopsida > Cupressales > Cupressaceae > Cunninghamia > Cunninghamia lanceolata. The sequence continues at coordinate 3,689,514 of BSBN01000130.1, read as the reverse complement.
TCACATCTTGCATCAAATTTCCCTATGTCTTCATCTCTTCTGATATAACATTTGCTTCTAAAGACTTCGAAGTATCTTACTATTGGAATTCTTCCATACCACAATTCATAAGGGGTTTTTGTACCATTACCTTTCACTTGAACTTTGTTTTGAATGTAGATAGCAGTGTGTATATCTTTTTTCTAGAAAACTTCTGGTAGGCCTCCTTCTTTGGTCATTGTTCTAGCAGCCTCTTGAATTGTCTTGTTCTTTCTTTCCACAACTCCATTCTGCCGAGGAGTTCTAGGTGCAAACAACTATCTTTTTATTCCTTGCTCTTCATAGAAAATGTTGAATTTATTTGATGTGAACTCACCTCCTCTATTAGCCCTCAAGCATTTGATTTTCAGCTCTATTTCATTTTCAACCATTGCTTTGGGGCGGGTGCAAAAAGTTGGGGGTCAAAAAGTGGTCAACTTTTTTTTAAAAATGTTTTAGACATAATGCGAGTGCGTTATAACATGCTCTCATTATAACGCACTTGTGTTATGGCTTGGTGTTGCCGAGCCCAACACCAAGCCATAACGCGAGCGCATTATATTCTGTTGTATTAAAAAAATAGCATTTGATTTCATTATTTCACATAATTTGGCAAGAAAACCTGTGGCTTGGAGAGAAGATAAGCACGCTCACATTATAGAAACCCATTTCATCAACTGTTTCTCACCAATTCACTGTCAAAATGCCGCCATGACATCAGGGAAATTGAAGAAGTAAGTTCTATTTGCTTTCTTGTGTGAATTTGTTGCTAAATAGGTAGGTTGAAATAGTTTTTGATGTAAATTTCTTTAATGTACAGGAGTTGATAATGCACCTCCTCCTCCTCCTAAAAATGCACAAAATCCTCCATCACCTGAATAGCAAATACTTGCTGAAGAAGAACCCCAACCACAAACACCTCCATTTATTCTTTAATATGCCCCTGGAACACAAGAAAATATAATGGGGCAAATTAAAAATAATAAAAAATAAATTGAGGACATAATTGCAAGGTTGAAAGAACCTACAACTTCAACCTTGCATAGATCCACACTTGTTCAATCCCTTAAATCTATGTTATCAAATGTAGATTCAATTAGCAAGCAAATCACTAGTTGGACAGAAAAGAGGAGAGAATTTAGAGAGTATTATGTAGACAAGTTGTCATATGAACAAGTTAAAAATGAACAAATTACAAAAATGGACTTGTGTTCTATTTTCACAAACCCAAGAACAAATCAACCTCTACCACTTACATGCAAGAGGTTCCCTATCCATTGGTGCAACAACCAAGTGATAAGGGACAATTTTGCACAGAGGTGGTGGATGCTTTTTGACCATCCTCCATGCAACAAAAATGAGGTCCCACAATATTTTTTGAGGAAACTCTACTACGAGTTTGTCATTAATAAAGTGCCAAATCATTTTGATATGCAGGAGTTCTAGGGTAGATGTGGGGGGTCAACACAAGATAGACCATGGGCATGTGTTGACCCACAATAGCCAGGGAGATGTGCACTCACTAGACTAGCCCATGAGCATGTTTCTATCCCTTCTATTGTGAAGGAGAGTGTTGAGGTTGAGACACTTCAGTCCATTAGTCCCTTGACCCAGAGCATCATACAACATGCTAGTCCTGCAACATAGCATGGGCCAGGGGAGAGTTTGAGTAGGGTTCCACCCCATACTTGTTAGGCTTGTGGGTCAGCATGTGGTTATGACCCCATGGATAGTCAGGATACATGTGCACAGGCTACATCTGTAGCTAAGCAGAAGGTGATGACAGATGCCCTCCTGAGTGAGACTTTCAGGCTTGATACTCAGGTAAATCTTAGCAAGTTCATTGAATTTAATTTATTAAATTTCATTTTTGAAATACAAGATTAACTAATTTAGTTTGATGATTTTAATAAAATTTTAGGGTCATAGCATTGATGCAGTTTTCAGTGGTTCTCCACCTGCATATTACACTACATCATCTATTGTCGGGGTATGTAACTAGTAAATAATTATAAATATTACATGTGAATAGCACCGTTATATGAATGGTATTTTAATATCTGATTTTGGTTGTTGAATAGGTTAATATTAGAGATTTCATGGCAACACCTACCAGTGGTGGTGGACTTCAAAGCTTCATAGAGGTAATAAAATAAACAGTTTAATGAATGAATTGTACTTACTAGATTTTTGTATTTTATATTCATATCGTTGGTTACATTTCATTGCACATCTTTCAAACTCAAAGAATTACTATAAATTGCATAACTAATAACTAGATTTTGATAGATGACAAAATTTCAATTACAATATAGTTATTTGAAAAAATGCCTCAAAGAAATGCGGTCTCATGGAATGTCATGACAAGTAGATGCATAGACAAGGACATCACCATGATACCACATTTCTTTGAGGCATCTTTTCAAATAGCTCACTGCCTTGTCTATGCTACCAATTCCCTCTTTCACCTTTACCTATCTTATGCCTCTAAACACATTTTTGCCCCAACCCCACAACCTCTTTCTATTACTTCACCTACTCCACTAGCTATGCCCCTATCTTCCCCACCATATGTCCACCTATTACTACTTCACCTTCCTCATTGACTTCTATCTCCCCTTTAACACCCCTTTGATGTAGAGTAGGGTATCAAAGATCAAACTCACTCAATCAATCCTTTGTTAAAGTCTTAACACCTCAAACAAAGTGATTTTCTTCACAATCTTCCACTATGTCTTATAGGACAACAAAAGGGATATTTTTGACATAATTTTAAGGAAACAACTCAAACCCATGAACTAAAAATTGTTTTGGATACCCATTATCCTCTTACACAACATAATTCGAATGTAGATTGGGGTGTTTTGTAACACAAAGGTCAAAATAGGACTGTTGCGCTGTAATTTAGGCCTAATTAGGCTAGTTTAGATGGGTCATTACAGGGTTTTCTAATCCCAAACTTCAAATCTTCACACCAATGCCTCAGACATGTCAAAGATGGTCTACCCAAACAATTCAAACCATTACGAACCTTTTCTCAAGATCTTTTCTACAAGCCCTAGTTCATTTGCACATTCTATACCCAAAAACGTGAGATTTTCAGCCTAGGACATCAACCAAACTTGCATCACTATTATAATTTTCATAATTGAATAATGTTGTTTTATTTTCAGATGAAGTAGGCTACGAAGACACCTCCCAATGTTCACAGGGCAATGGAGCATGGTGTGTCCTCTGCGATTCATAGCTCCATGCCTTTGACGGGGGTATGAGGCAGATTAGAAAATTTCAAATTACATTCGTTGTTATAATTATTTATTTTTGAAAAATTAAATCATTATTGATTTGAAGTTTAATTTATATCTAGATGGTTTCTATAGGACATGACATCACCACAACCTAATCCTGGTACTGAGGCAAATGAGGAGACAAATTTTTGGATGGCGGTAAGTGGTTATTTTGTTAAATGTTTCATTTTTTATAATGTAATTTCTATATATTAATGTCTATACTTTTTATTGTAATAGCTGCAAATCCATGAATAACTAAATAGGAGGAGCAGCCCTCGGGTTTATAGTAGACCACCCTCATATGCGTCTCCATCCCCTCGAAGATCAAAGGATGCCCGTGATGTATTCTCTTCACTGGACAGAAGGAAATGACTTTTTATTGTGTTCCTTTGTTGTATGCCTATACGGCATTTGTGGACATATATTTTGTATTTCATATAGTTGACATTGTATGCCTATATGGCATTCTTGTAAGCCTATATGGCTATTTTATATATATGTTATACTTATATCGATAGATATTGATGTATGCCTATATAGATATTTGGTTAATACAAATCATTTTTGTTGATCATTATGTCATATGGATAGGTGTAGTGTAGATCATTTTTGTATTCCTTTAGGTTTCAAAGTTTAATTATCAAAGAATCCATCCCAATTGATGATAAGAGAATTTGAGTTTTGGGTTGAAAGTTTTAGTCTCTGAAAACTAGACATGCTCAAGAAAATAGAGAAAGGAAGATTGGTCATGTGTGCTTGTTTTTTTAATGTTTGAATTGTATGTTGTTGTATGGTATTGCTTTTTGTGTGTGTGTTCAAATGAGTATTTGAATTGTTATTTTATGTATGTTTGAATACTTGGAAGATTCTTGTAGTATGGGATGCATATAGTTCTACCTAGGGCATGTGTTCTTAGTAAGACATATCCTCACCCGAAGAGAGCTTTCATAATATGGGATGTGATTAGCAATTCATGTGGATTTGGATATGATCTTGGATGTATAGTTCTAAGTCAAACTTGTAGGATTACAATGACTTGTGGTTACTATCAATGGTCATATATGGCTTGATCATGTACTTTTATTTATTTGTGTATTATATGCTAGAAAGGATGTGTTGATGTTAGTTGGGAAATCTATTTCCATGCATTTGAGATATTTTGGATCCATGAATTTATGTGTATACTTATGTGTTAATAAGGAAATGAATTAAATAAGATAATCACCATTCTACCACACTTTTGAATTATGGATGGTGCTTGATCACCTTGATTTACAGATGGGGAGGAAAGGGAGATCCTCGCGATATTGAGTCCAACCCCTTCCTCAATCAGCACCAAGACCATAGGGTCTTAGAGGATTCATTTGTAGAGTTGAGCTTGGAGTTATTCAAATATTGTCCATGATGTACATTGTAATATGGCCACTTGTATTTATGGTGGGTGGTTCATGGCTTATTGGATTCATTACCATTGATGATCTAGTTTTAGTATTTGACCCCTTGTATATCCTAGCTATGTAATGATGTTATCTTCAAGCCTAATAACATAGTGATCTACATGTGGAAGAACATGAGGGTTGAATAGTATGGATATGACAACATGAAGATGATATTAAGGTCTAAGAGAGCAGCCTAACAGAGGTCTATTTCAAGCCTAATAGGGGTCTAAGATTGCAGTGATGGAACAATGCATTGAAGGACTAAAACAAACCCTACAGAGATAGTACTGTTATTAGTGAAATTTGCACCTTGTTAAACGTGAAGTTTAACAATCTATTAAAACATGGGAAGACCTCTAAAGCTGTGGGTATCTTTCAAAATAGAGGTCAACATCCAGAGAAGGCAACTTCCTAGCTGGTTATCACCTAAACTAATGATTTTTTGCAAAGAAAATGCAAGGAGGAAACTCAAAAAACTAAACTGAAAACTTAAAGCAAAAGGGTGATACACCGAACTGACAAAGATGATGAAATTTAGACTTGTTTACACTTAGCTCAAACTGATAGAAACTAATTTTGCACAATCTATTATGGATGCTTTTGCATAAACATTTCACTAAAAGGTTTAAGGATACAATAACTTGTGAAAGGAAAAGAACTTCACAATTAACAAGTTAAATGCATTTACCAACACAATTAGTAACCTGCATTAGCTTACTACTTGCAACAAAGGTACAATATATGAGACAAAGTTACAAGGAAACTAAGACAATTTCACAAATAACTTGATCAATCATTCAATACACACAAGACTGCACTAACAAAAAGAAAGGCAGGAGTTTTCATCACCATAAATAACCAAGGTATCCACTGTATTCCATGTCCAAAAATGAATGAGTTACAAACTGTCAAAATCTAAGCAAGGATGAAAATCACAAGTCTCTAAAATCTGCATGTAAGAACTAAGTACAAAAAAGTCACAAGAGTGACTATATCCACCACTATCCAAGTGGTTCCACAATAGAAGGAAACTCAAATTGATTGGGGTCGGATGCCCCCAAAAAGTCTAAAATCTAGGACCTATATCCTCTCCAAAAGTGTCCATAGTGCAAGAAAAAGTCCATTAGGACTTAGCCAAACATAATGGATCATGAAAACAAGTCTAAAAAGGACTCTAGGAGTAATAAAACAATCCTAGATACCCTCTCCAAAAGAAACCAAATATTAACTATATCCAAGAATTAGTCAATCTCCTCCCTCAAGGCAATAAACAAATAGCTATAACAATGGCATGTGTTTGCCACATCTTCACAATTCCAAGTTGCAAAGCATCTAAGGGAATAAGGTCTCTTTACTCCATCATTCTTCTTTACATTAAAAATAACAATAACTCTTCAAATGATTCATAAAGGTCATCATTTTTTAAGTTATTTTTTTACAAGTCAAAATATATGCAAAGAAAATAAATATAAGATAGCAAATACACTAAAGTGTACATCCTATTAAGAAAGAAATAAAGACTTCACAAAGTCTTAAGATACATTCAACCACCTTGTGGCACTTACCTAGGTGCTTCACTTTCAATGTTTTGACCACGAATCATATACATGATATGCAAAAGAAATACAAAAATGCAAGAGAAAAGGACTCGTCGGGCATTTAGGGTTTTGAAACCTTAAAGACAAAAAGCAACTTTTACATTCATTTTTGCATTTTGCACTTTTGCAAAACTTGCTCTGCAAGCTCTGGCCACCGACATGAGGGTTTCATGTTTGGAGCTCCTATAGGTGATTCGAAGCATTTTCACAATGTTAATCATCATTTTTCTGCTCCAAAACTAAAGGTAAGTTCATTAAGCTCATCTACTAGAACAAAAACTAAAAAACTCATGGTTTTCTATAGCTTTATCTCATTGTATCTGATGAATCTCTTTGTATTCCTTCATGTCTGAGATGGATGATTTCATTTTATACACAAATGACTATATTTCAAAACATAAGCTATAGGAAACAATGGAAATTTGTCATTTCTTTGTCATTTCTTCTTACTGTAGCTTTAAAACTGATGCATACTCCTATGCCAGCTTCCTTTTATTTATCTATTATTTCTTGGTAGTGAAGAAAATAATGTTGCATGGTTCTGTTGGCAAGAGACACTGTGTGGCTTCATGAGTGTTGTCATTGATGGCAACAAAGTCTATCCCACACATCCGCAGTACATAGTATGCCGATACTGGAAGTCAGATTGAAGATTGTTTTGGTTCGGTGAACAAGAATAGAGTATGCAACGAGGTCTGACAATCAGGTTTGGATCTCTCATATGGTGTAACTTAGCAAGTTGCGGACTTGGATGAGTCAAGAGGGGTATCATGACTACTATATTCCAAAGATTTAGCCTCAGGTAGTAAAGTATGGAAAAGATATGAGCATCTGAGCATCGGGTTCTAGTCAAGTAGAGCAGACAGAGGAAGAACTGACTGATAGAGCATCAGACTTCAATCCGGATGAGTAAAAGGTGTTGATCAAGCAATTTGTGGGATCATACATTGTTGGCCGACATGATTGATGACTTCTATGCCTATGCTTTTGATACGCATCACAAATCAAGCATGGATTCAGCCGACAGATCAGTAATTGGTAAATATCTTGAGTGTTCTTGTTGCCGACTAGAAAGTTGATTAAATCCTTGATGTGGATATATATACCAGATCAATTCTAGTATGTACATGTGTGGAATATACAAGTGAGGAAATAAAGTGTGAAGAAAAGCATGGACAAGTGTGAAAGCAGCAAATCAAGTCCGGTATGTGATAGAGCAACAATATCAAAACAGAGGAAGAATGAAGTGCATCAAATCAGTGTATTGTGCCTAATCAAAACTAAACTCCTGCATTTGTAGATGCCTTTCATCAGTTCAAACACCTGATTATCTTCTGTAAGTTTTGTAGATAGTGAGTCTCTTGTAGGCAGTGTGCCTCTTGTGAGTAGTGTGCTTGGGCAGTGAGCCGTAATTGGCAAGTGTCATTTTGTACTTCTTTATTCTTTTAATAGAGAATACTATCTTGGGTTAGTCACCCCATGGTTTTTCCCTTAACAAGGTTTTCCACGTAAAAATCCTTGTGTTATGTGTGATGATTTTTTTTTTTTTAATGATCACATATGCTTATATGATTTGATGATGCACTGATTATTAAAATAAAAGAAAGTTAAAGAAATTTTGAGATAACTTATTCACCCCCCCTCTCAGTTATCTGCCTTGTTTCCAACAATGGGTATCAGAGCTAAGTTCCTCTAAATAGAGCCTAACAGCTTGAGGAAGATCTGGGAATCTCAATGGATATATATTGTATGAAGGAACAACTTCAATCTACCCTAGATGATCTTGAACAATCCCACTCTGAAGTCAATAACCTGAGAGAAAGACTCAAACAAGCTGGTGATTTCATAAATGAGCTAAAAGAAAAACTGAGTATCTTTGTGAAAAAGAGAAAGGAACTACTTCAAAAATTAGCAAATCAGAGTGAAGCCAATGATACTAATGAAGATCTGGATGAGAAAAATAAGATATGTGAGAAGCTGTCAAAAGAAGTCATTATGATAAGGCATGAAATAGAATCAAGGGTTATGAGATTCACCCAAGAAATTGAAGAAAAAAGAAAAATTGAAGATAATCTAAAACAATCCCTCAAGGAGAAAACAGAGGACTACCACAAAATGGACAGAATAATCAGGCATCTTGAATCAGATCTTGAAGATGCTAGAGACAATGAAGAACAACTTGAGAGTCAGATAGACACTCTTAAACAAGATCTTCAAACAACAAATGAATACAAAGAGAAATTCAAGATAAGCTCATCCCAACTTGAAGTTCTTCTTGAAAGCCAAAAGAGGATAGGTGATAAGCGTGGCTTGGGATATGAGAAAGGTGAAAGCTCCTGATCTGGTCATAAGAACTTTGGATCAGGAAATCAAAGAAACAGGCCTAGAAGACCTCCGGTAAGGCAACCAAATGCTCAAAGATATCCATCCTTCAATGGATACTGCTTCAATTGCAACAATTTCAATCATAAAGCAACTCAATGCAGAAGGAGAATGAATCAGACTAATCCATCCTTCTCCGGACAATGTTTCAACTGCAAAAGGTATGGTCACAAATCTCATGAATGTAGAAATATGCAAATAAACAATTCATTCAATGGTAGATGCTTTGCATGCAATAGAATGGGACATATGGCTAATCAATGTAGATCAAGAGGATATCAATCAAATATGCAAAGAAATATTATTTGTTACAATTGCAATAGATCCGGTCATATTGCCAAATTCTATAGAAGTAAAAATCAGGATAAAAAGGGTCCGGTGCATCATAATCAAAAACAAGATAAGGGTAAAGGTAAAGGGAATGCGGATGAAGTTCAAAGGGAGATGAGCAAGATTTGGGTAAAGAAGAGTAGAGAAAGTATTGGGGATGGATCCACACTAGAATCCAGTGCTGATATTCCTTCCAAAAACTAAAAAGGTGAGCTCTAGTTTAGGGGAAGTCACAGAGAAAAACAAATTCCCCCATCCAGTCAATTAGTGCCTAAATTTGGCACATGCAATGCTGCGGATTAAAGGGTTCTTAGAAAAATATCTAAATAACCCTTGGAAAAATATGAAAGATCCGCATGGAGTTTTGCACGAGTTTAACAACTCAAATTGATTTGGTTGATAGTCATCTAGTAAAGCAGGATTTTCACAGACAAATCTGGTATGATTTAGAATTGAAATACTTTGATTTGTGGACCCATGGCCTGATTGAAGGAAAGAAGATACATTGTCAATCCTCATTGACAATGATTCTAAGATTAGCATAATAATTCGATAAGATCTCTCTTAAAATACGGTAATCAGATAACTTAGGTTGTGCATTTATTACAAAAGGAAATTAGGGTTTGCGCAAGAATAAAAGGGTTCTTTCACTCTTCATTTGCACACTTGCATTCATGAAGAAGATAAGAAGAGCTATGCAACGAAGTTTCTACAATTCACTCAAAGATCAACTGGAAAATTGAATTCAATCAGCAATTTGTTCTAGCTCCTATTTCAAACCCTAAAGGCATTAAAAAGGTACTTCCATTATGAAAATCTCTCTTTGAATCTTTTGCAAGATGGCTACTCCAATGGTTGTAAAAATCACTGATAGGCCGTGTCCTAAATTCAAGAAACATCCATATAAATTTACTAGAAGTTGATCCTTTAGGCACATTTTCTAGCATTCCACATGGGGTATTGCATGTAGAAGATGTTAGGGTCTATATCCATGCCAACATTGAGGAATTTGGAGACTCTAAGTTGATGGACATCTATCACAAACAGCTAATAGATGAGAGTTTTGAACTCAAACCTCAATACAAGGCCATCCGGGATAAACACTTCAGACATTGTATACACTTCCCTTGTTTTGCAGAAGATGATTGGGTCCGGTATGTCCTAAGTAGGATGCATGATAATTTCATGTGGTTAATGAGGCCCTTCAAGATAATAAAAGATGCCATCAGGGTAGTGACTGGACTGCATTCTTTCGGTGGGTTACCTGCAATTAAATCTGTCAAGAACTAGACAGTAACTGAAGCCACCGGATCTAAGTTTGACAAAAGAGCAATGACCATAGATGACATCATAGATCCATATGTCAAGTTTTCCTCAATGATAATTGGCTACAAAATCTATCATTCGAGCAGGGAGAATTCTGTGTCTGGGACTGCAATATATGCAGCATATCAGATGTTGAGGGAAAATGTAGATTATGACCTATGTGATCTTCTCCTAAATCAACTATTAGAAAACCTACAGAAGATCAAAAAGGATAAGAAGAATTCCTTCAAATATGGTTGTCTAATACTATGTCTATTCTTCTACTATATGAATGAGCTACCCAGATCTAGTGGTTGGGTTTGGCAAAATGATAAACCAGTTGCAATCCAGATTAGAGATTATATGTATGGACTTGGTGATGCTAAAGCTCAAAACACAGCTCTCTGGGGTTATTTTAAGAACTTCCAAAGCATGATGCAAGCCAGAGAGAGGATACCTCAATCCATAGCTGAGAAATGCAAGGACACAGTGTGCTTCATGGTTGACATTGATCAATGCCTAATGGAGGTAGTTGAGCTCAGAATAGTGTGGATAATGCCTATGGGATACGAGGTCGATGAGAAAATCTTGGAGCTACATATTCAACACCTATTGAGCCAGCCTAAGGACCCTGAGGTAGAAAGGTTTGGAACCTTTCAAGAACTAAGTGTAAAAATACATGTTGAGTTAAGACAACTAGAGATAAAGAGGAAAGTAAGAAGGGAAGTGGAGGAAATTGCCAAAAAGATTTGGCTTATCTAAAGAGGCAGTAGATGCAAATAGAGAGAAAATGGAAAGGGCTGAGAAAGAAAAACAAGAAGCAAAGAAAGGAGGTGTTCCAGTACAAGCCTCTTCCCAGAATAGATCCTCCAAGAGCTCTATACCTGCCACTCCTAAAAGCACAAGGGCCACGAAACCGAAAGTCAAGACATCCAGAAAAGGAGAAAAGAGGATGAAGACCAAAGCCACAAGGTCATACACAAGTCTCAAAGATGATGAAGAAACGGAATTTGATGAGGAAATTAAAAAAATGAAGAAGAAGAAAACATCTGGGGACTTCTCTGCTAGTAAAAACAAAGAAGAAAAGGCAGAAGAATTTGTTGAAAAACCCACTCTTTCCATTGATGACATCATCAAGGTAGTTACTGTGGATGGGAACCTGGAGCCAATAACAGAGTTCTATGATGAATACAGTGATACTGACAAGATGATTTTGGAAGAAGCTATAGTCAGGTACCTGAACATCTACAATAAAGCATTTATTGAAATTATATCCTTAATTCCTAAGAGTCTAGAAAAAGTACTTGAACTGAGAAAAGAAAATGCAAATACAAAAGACTTAGAGATTTGGGAACAGATAGCAATTTAGCTCTATCCTTCTATCACTCCAAAACAAATGGACATGATCTTTAAGGATTGTAAGGATGAATTCCAGAGTAAAGCAAGAATGAATAAACTTATGCTTGGAGAAACTAACCAAGTAGCAAGAGAAACAAAAGACATCCTCCAGAATGCTTTCAAAAGATTCAATCTTCCTATTGTAGAGGAAATAGATGAAGAACCTTCTACCATGGATGTTGAAGGATTAAATGTAACCAACGAAGAATCTTCTAAGAAAGATGTAGAAGGATCAAAAGAGACAGATGAAGAGAAGTCTAAGGACTTGGATTCCTCTGTTCCGGAAGAGGAAGTTCATGAAGCAGTAAACACAGGTAACATCTCTCCTCCAGATCCCACTATAGACACTCCAACTTCTGAAGCTGAAGGAGAAGGAAGAAAAGAGGAGAAAGTGAGTCAAGAAGAGGAGGTTAATGGAAAAGAAGAAGAACAAGCAGATGATAGTTTTGAGATCCCAAAAGAAAAGAAGACTCAGTCACCGGCAAGAGACACTATAGAGACAGTGAAGAACTTCTTAAACAAAGAAATGATGGAGATAGATGAACCTGATCTATTTCAAGGGCCACTAAATTTTGACTCTGTCTCTCCGGTCCAGACAATGAAAATAACATCTTTTGATCAAGCCAAAGTAAGAGAAAAACTCCTGAAATCTCACATGGAAGACTGTGAGCTATTGGAGATGGCATTAGGGATGCTGGAGAAGATCGTGCATTCATTCCAAAAGGATCCTTCAGTCTCACTATCCGGCAACCTAAAATCTTCGGTAAATTCTATTACCACTCACTTTGAATCTCAAGAAAAATCAGCAAAAGCTAAGGTCTGAAAGGAGTTTTTGGGAAAAAGATTCACTGAAGTACAGAGACTCATTGCTAATGATAGGAGGACCCTAGACATTGGATTAAAGAGCCTTGAAAATGCTCTTAAAGATGGTGGAGACATGTACAAATTTTGTCTATCTTGGCCCAAAGTGACAAAGGATATTGAAAAGAAGGTGAAAGAACAAGAAGGTAAACTGTCAAGTTTATCTCAGAATTTTGATCCCCTTACTACATCCTTAATGAATCAAGAATGCCAGGCCATTGTCATAATAAATGAAATAAAGAGGTTGAACAAAGAAAATAAGGATATAATAAACAGAATGAGTGAACTCATAGGGATAATTATCCCTGAGTTAGAGGCAATGTATGAGGCCTTAATAGATGCTTAGACCACAGCCTGGACCAGTGATCCGACAGATTTAAGAAGGGCAGAAGCATATGCATTTTTGTTGAGTTTTCACATTTCCATTTTGGATAGGATGAAGTAGAGCTGGGCCACATAGTTTGTACAGTTAAAGGCCACTTTTGTGGATATACTTAAGTATATGTAAGTATAACATATATATACTTATGTGGCCATGTATAGGTTAATTTTTACAAATTTTGGCATACGGATTCTACCCTTTGCCATTGATGTCAAAGGGGGAGTGAGAAGTAGTGAAAAATGTGGAATCCATCTAAGGGGGAGCTTTGGTAAAATAGTGCAAAAGACAGAGCATCAGCAAAGGGGGAGTTACTGCGACACTTAGCCATTTTTCACTAAGTGTTGCCATCAATGCCAAAGGGGGAGATTGTTGGAAAGAGACACTGTGTGGCTTCATGAGTGTTGTCATTGATGGAAACAAAGTCTATCCCACACATCCGCAGTACATAGTATGTCGATACCAAAAGTTAGATTGAAGATTATTTTGGTCCGATGAACAAGAATAGAGTATACAACAAGGTCCAACAATCAGGTCCAGATCTCTCAAATGGTGTAACTCAGCAAGTTGTGGACTTGGATAAGTCAAGAGGGGTATCATGACTACTATATTCCAGAGATTTAGCCTTCGGTAGTAAAGCATAGAAAAGATATGAGCATCTAAGCATTAGGTTCCAGTCAAGTAGAGCAGACAGAGGAAGTACTGACTGACAGAGCATCAAACTTCAATCCAAATGAGTAAAATGTGTTGATCAAGCAATTTGTGGGATCATACATTGTTGGCCGACATGATTGATGACTTCTATGCCTATGCTTTTGATATGCATCACAAATCAAGCATGGATTCAGCCAACAGATCAGTAACTGGTAAATATCTTGAGTGTTCTTGTTACCGACTAGAAAGTTGATGAAATCCTTGATGCAGATATATATACTAGATGGATTCTAGTATGTAGGTGTGTAAAATATACAAGTGAGGAAATAAAGTACGAAGAAAAGCAGGGGACAAGTGTGAAAGCAGCAAATCAAGTTCGGTATGTGACAGAGCAACAGTATCAAAATAGAGGAAGAATGAAGTGCATCAAATCAGTGTATTGTGTCTAATTGGAACTGAACTCTTGCATTTGTAGATGCCTCTCATCAGTTCAAACACCTAATTATCTTCTGTAAGTTTTGTAGACAGTGAGTCTCTTGTAGGCAGTGTGCCTCTTGTGAGCAGTGTGCTCGGGCAGTGAGCCCTAATTGGCAAGTGTCATTTTGTACTTCTTTATTCTTTTAATAGAGAGTACTATCTTGGGTTAGTCACCACGTGGTTTTTCCCTTAACAGGGTTTTCCACGTAAAAATCCTTGTGTTATGTGTGATGATTTTATTTCTATTCTTATGATCACATATGCTTATATGATTTGATGCTACACTGATTATTAAAAGAAAAGAAAGTTAAAGAAATTTTGAGATAACTGATTCAGCCCCCCTCTCAGTTATCTACCTTGTTTCCAATAGGTTCATCTCTGCAAGCTTCATACATTCTATCTCCTTGTCGAATGCACTAGGGGTAGTGCATCAAATTTCCATTGTATACAACTTTGTAGTGTTTATGTCTTAGGGCTTGTAAATACAAACCCTCTCTATGGAGTTTGAGCACTCCTGTAGATGACACTGTATACATATCCCATATTTCAAATTTTGTAGCTACATAACTGTGACATACCTGTGACAACATATATAAGCATTGGTTGTAAATGATACTTATTTTGTTTCTGCACCTATGTATCCATCGTGAACTATAGCCTGTCACTACACTTGCATTATTTGAACTCTTTCTTGTTGTCATGACTGACAATTGCTCCTATAACTTCAAATACATGTTCGTTCAATTCATTTGTAGTTTATTATAAGCATGTTATGCATTGTGAGTGATTTCTTGGTCCTTCATCAGTAGCAACATACACTTATCATACCTTTAACTTAATGCTCTGCATTTTGACAAACTACCTGTAGCTTCATATTGATTGTGGCTTATGAAATGAATCCTCTCATTGTAACTTCTGATGTGGCACTATTTGTATGAGATATTCCTGCATTCTTGTTATCTCCATACTACTAATTAAAAAGAGATATGAGTGTTCCCTTAAAACATAGATGAGTATTCTCCACTGTCAATTTCTTATAGGTTACTAACCTCTTTTCTATTACATTACTATCTCTGTGATAGCAGTAGCAAAATAACTAAAGTGGATCTCTTTTCAGTGCTTTAATATGGCATGTTCCTATCTCTTGTTTCTATAGAAGATCTTCTTTGCATTATGGTAAAGGTGTAAGACTCCTTGTCATCTCCTCTCAAACCATGTATTCACTTATGATGACTTATTTAGGTTAAAAAGGATCAAAACCAATTGATAACTACGGTCTATGTTCACTGTCTCTTGACTGCTATTAGGTCTGCTGACCTTGTAGACCCTCTAAACAACTTTCCATTCACTATTTCTTCTGATCACGACTTCTTTTGTTTGTTTTCTTTACCTTTATAATAGTCTTCTTCAACTTATTAGGGTCTTCATTGGTATCAAGGGTTTTATTATCATCTTCTAGCACTGTCTCAGCCTACCACCTTGTTCTTGGACCATGACTGTCCCTATGCATGCCTTGTATCTACTATCTTTTCTTAATACATGAAAAACACTATGGTCACACATTATTGGCCATGTCCTAGCAGGTTTGACTGTTATATATCACTGTCTTTATATTCTTGCATTGTTGTTGATGCTCAAACTGTTCACCGTCATTTATTAGTCATGTATGTTGATGATGTTATTGACTACTTTAAAGACTATAGGTGGACCTCTTATCTGAGTTTTAACTTCAAAACAACATGACAGTGTTATCCTACTCCATTATTCCTCTTTCTCCTTGTGTGCTTATAACTTTTTCCAAGTCTTTCTTGAAATGGCGGTTATTTGATATTGAAGACTACCCTTTAACACTATGCAACAGTCACAAGGATTGTTCTGCTGTTATCACCAGTGACTATCTTGACTATTTTCTCATTAGATCACTGCTGCTATTTATCACCCTTGAATGATGAGGATATCATGTGATAACCTATGGTAAATTGTTCCTTATTTTGTTTTGTCTACTGTGACTGATGATGTCTACACACTGTCTTTCAATTGACCTTTTTTTGCTTATGAAATGACTGTCTTCACTCTTTGATAGCCCCTTGTATGGACCTCATTACATGATGCTTACTTCTCTTTTCACACAGTCTGTACTCTACATCTAATGAATACAGATGAAATGCTTCTGTAACAACTATGAGTTGGGCTCAACCCTTGTGGGAGCCACATTTTTCCCCACTCATAATATAGTCTAATGAATCACTCAGAAACACAATTTCACCTGTATCTACGCATGAAGCAAACTTGTTAGAAAATAAATGCATACTTTGGATGTGTTTGATGACTCACTTGTTTTCTAGGACATCCAAAGTATACATTTCTTGTTTAATGCATTTTAGGAGCAGTTTATGCATGCATAAGTACCTGTTCATGTTAGGTTAGGGACCACTCATTGCTTAGAGTATTACTCTAACATCATTCTTTTGCCAGATGTAGGAAATGGAGATGACATGGACTTGGAAAGATAAAGACAACTCTGGGCAATAGGACAACACACCTAAACTAGAACCAGTCATTCTCAGGCAATGACTGGCCTCTACCCTTACATGCACATGCTTTTTTTACTTTTACTTATTCATGTGTATAAACTGTTTCTTGAATATCATTGGAGAAGCAAGTTAAACTCACAGCTTGTGTGAGATAATGTACATTTTACATTCAATAAAGATTATTTATTTGTTTTAGAAAGAATTTGCATAAATCTTTCTTATGTTACATGCATTTGGATAAATACAGTAATTTGATAATCATAATCTTTTAAATTGTTTCATTTATGCACTTGAATGTAATGTAATAAGGATTAGATAAAATGTACCTTTGAGACTTTGAATAAAATCTCTACCTGAATGAGTTGTAGTGAAATTTAGGTAACATTTCTGGTGGCATAGATGCTATATGTTTGCCTACTAAACATCAGACCAGCTACCTAGACCTTATCCATTGGGTACAGGGTCACTCAGAGACTGCCTGAAAAACACTTTTGACAAACAATTTTGACTTCTATAACTCAACATGACAGCAGTGAAAGACACCTGGAAAACTAACTAAAAAACAAAATGCAAAAAGCAACCTATCTAACTGTTTTGGACAACACTTAGGGAAAATAAAAAGGCATTTAAACTATTGTCCAATAGCACTTATTTAAAGAAAGAAACCTAACCTACTATTCACAAGGCAATTCATACCTCAAAACACCTTTTCAGGTGTATCCCATTGACTGGGATAGGCAAGTTTTCTCCATCCATGTTTGATAACTGAAATGCATTATTCTCTTTGCATCTAGTAATGATAAATGGGCCACTCCACATGCTGTCAAACTTGGAGTGTTTTTCTGGCCTGCTTTTCAACTCATCCCATTTGAGTACCATATCACCCTCCTTAAAAATTCTGGGAGTATCTTTCTTATCAAAGATTCTTTTTGTTTGAAGCTAATGATACTCCATAGCCTTCATAGCCTTATCTCTAATTTCCTCAAGCTCCATAAGTTGAGCATATCTAACAGCCATTTGATATTCTTCTTCAAACATTTCCAGCTAATTCATGATATCAAGAGATAGCAACTCAACAAATAAAGGTAGCCTTGCCTTTTTTCCGTAAACTAACAAATATGGAGAGTTTCCAATAGACCTTTTGGGAGTTATTCTATCTGCCCATAGAGTAGATTTCAGATTAGTGTGCCAGGTCCTCTGGTTATCTTCCATTGTTCTTTTGATAATCCTTATGAGATTCTTATTTGTGGATTCTGCCAAACCATTACCCTATGGGTAATGATTTGATGAAGTATTTAAATAAATGCCATTCTTCATAGCCCAGTCAGTTAATCTCAATCCAACGAAGGCTAAAGCATTGTCTAAAATGATTGATTCAGGTACCCATATCTGGATACTAAATCATAATAAAAATTTAAAACACCATTTTCATTGGATTCTTTCAAAGCCACTACTTCAGTCCACCTTGTGAAATAGTCTGTTGCTGTGAGTACCCACCTATGACCTACACTTGATGGTGGGTTAATGGGACCTATAAAATCAATGCCCCATCTCATGAAGGGTTGTTCCACTTAAATTGGCTACAGAGGTAAAGCTGGTAGCCTCTCTTTGCCTACAAAAATGGCACATTTTACACATTTTCTGGCCCATGCATGGGCATCTTTGAATAAGCTAGGCTAATAATAGCCAGCTCTCATTGTTTTCCAAGTGATAGTTCTTGGGGAAAAATGACCCCTTGTTGTTCCATCATGGAACTCATAAAGCACTTTGTCAATCTGATCGTTATCAATGCATCTTAACAGCACACCATTAAAATCTTTTCTGAAAAGAATATCATTGATTAAAACATAAGGAATGGATTGTAGTCTAAAATATCTCCTTTTAGCTCTGTCTAAACCTATTGGGCACTCACTAGTTTGCAGAAAATGAGTCATGTCTCTAACCCAACTTGTTCCAATTGTTGTTGTATCATTCTAAGGTACATCTTCAATGATCAGAAGCACTTCTTCTTCCTTTTCTGTTTCATTTTCAGACCTAGTAGCAAGTTGTTCACTGAGTCCTCTACCCTTGCTAATCTTAGTTATCTTGATATCTACGTCATACTCTATGACTTTGGTAACCCAACCAGCCCTCTTGTCATTGACATCCTTACTTAACAGAAACTCTTTCACACCAGGGTGAGCAACCATCAAATGTACTTTGTTGTTAGAAATAAGATGCCTAAACTTCTTTAAACTCTTACGATTGCAAGGACATGCTTTTCAATAAAACTATACCTCTGCTCATACTCCTCTAGTCCTTGACTAAAGAAAGCAATTGGCTGTTCAAAGCCTTCATTTTTCTGTTGTACCAGAATTGTAGAAATTGTATCTATGCTGCCATAAGCATACAAAATGAAATCTTTTGAGAAATCAGGATTTACCAGAGTTAGTGTAGCTGATAAGGCTTCTTTTGTCCAGCTGAAAGCTGCATTTTTCTTCAACATAGAAGTCAGTGGCTTCAACAAATTTGTGATATCAGGTATAAATCTTCACAGAAAATTAATTATACCTATAAACCTTTGTAGCCATTTCTTGTGGTTGGGTAAAGGCAGCTCCAAAATAGCTCTTACTCTTTCTGTATCAATGGTAACTCCCTGTTTTGACACAATGTGTCCTAGAAGCTTGCCTTCATGAACAACAAAAATGCATCTTTTGGGATTGAGAGATATACCAATTTCTATACACATCTCAAACACTTGTTTCAGATGGGATAAATTCTCAACTACATCCTTAGAGAAAATTGTGATGTCATCAAGGTATACAAATACCAATTTGTACAGTAAACCTTTAAAAGCCATATCCATGGCTCTCTGAAAAGTAGAACCAGCATTTGACATACCAAAAGACATTCTTTTATAGGCCATAGTGCCCCATTTTGTGGTAAAAGTAGTTTTAAATCGATTCTCCTCCTTGACTAAAACTTGATTATAACCTGAATATCCATCAAGTAAGGAGAACCTTTCTGAACCAGCCACTATTTGCAGTATCTGCTCCATTGAGGGTAGCGGGTAGTGGTCTTTCAAGGAAGCTCTATTAAGGTCTCTAAAGTCAACACAGAGCCTAATTTCTCCATTCTTCTTCCTTATAGGAACAAGATTAGAGACCCAAGATGTATGCTTGATCGGGAAAATAATATTTCCCTCAATCAGCTTGGTTAATTCCTTAATCATTAGAGGTTCAAGCTTTGGGTTCAAGGGTCTTTGTTTATGTCTTACAGGTTTAGCATTTGGCTCTAATTCTATGGTATGTTGGGCAATTTGGGGATCAAATCCCTTTAAATCTAAATAATCCCAAGAAAATACAACTTCAAATTCTTGGCAAAGAGCAACAAATGCTTTCCTATCTTCAAGGGAACAAATCTTACCAATTTTAAGAAGCTTGCCTTTGAAAATTTCCAGCTCCTCATAATGTTCTTCTTTGACCTAGATGCTGGTCTTGTTCTTTTTTAGCTGATCATCAGTGCCAAAAATGGATTCCAAAGTGACTAATCCCTTGGGAAGCTTATTAGTTCTCAATTGAATGACTTGATCCTCATCATACTACTACTTAAGCTTGCCTTGATTCACAATGGAGAACTCATCTTCTTCTAACAGAAAATTTAACACCTATTCATTGCTTTCAAACACTTGCCAATGAATGTTAATGTCAGGAATAGAAGGTTTGGCAACAATATCCACATGTGGCTGTACCTTTTTCCTCTAAATATCACTAGGAATATCAAATTGAGCCCCAATTGCAGCTAACCTATCTACATGATTATTTTGACTTCTTGAAATAGAGACTAGATTAAAAGCATCAAACTCCTCAATCATGTCTCACACCCTATGCTTACAAGATTTCAAAACATCATTCTTTGTAACATGCAGCCCTCTCACCTGATTCACAATAAGCTCACTATCACCATATACCTGTAAGCAGCTAATCTTTCTTTTCCTTGCCCACTGCAAACCTTGAATTAACCCTTCATATTCAGTAGTGTTAGTAGTACATGAGAAAACAAAATAGAAAGTAGAATAATATATGTCACCTTGTAGAGACACAAGCATTGCACCTCCACTAGACCCATTCCTACTCCTAGAGCCATCAAAGTACATTTTCCATACCTCATCTTGTTGTCCTATCTGTTGTTCTATACTTTTTACAAGGTTTGGTATTGTTGTTTCAGGCTCATGTAGCATATAAACACCCATACCTATTTCTTGAATGTGTTCACTTGGTTGTCAGCCACATTTTCTGCTGCCCACTCATTTAAAAGTACCTCTGGTACACTTTCAGCTTATAGCTCTTGAGCAATAGCCATCTCACTATCATCAAAAATAATGCAATTTGCATTTACAACACTTGGCACATAAGGCTCGATATGATTATTGGCCAGTAACTCAGATTTTATAGTCACTTTTGTACCATATCAGGTCCTAAAGAATATGTGGGACCAATCTAAGGACAAATATCCTCCTATCTTGGAAGTGAACTCTCTTGACAAACACATGGAAAAATAAGGGGGTAAATCAATGATATACACCTCCTCTGAGATTGAAACATTTGGACAGGCATGCAATGTGAGACCTAAGTCTTTTATCACACCTACAGTGTTGACAGATGTACCATCTAGCTGGAGAACACCTTTCTCAAGGGGCTGGTATTTTAGTCCTAGCTGGTCAGCAATTTGCTTTGGCATTACAGAACTACTTGCACCACTATCCACCATGCAATTATGTACTAATTTGTCTCCTATTATCAATGATACATAAAATAGAAGTAGTTTAGCACCCTTACTTGGTTGTTTACTACTATCCTAGGATGAATTTGTAAGGACATCCCTAGCTGGGTCAACTATTGCATCTTTTGTCACTCTTAAATCAGATAAGGCAGATTGCAATATGTCTTTTTGACCTAGGATGGCTAAGAAATCCCACATGGATATTGTCACATTCATTTTCTTCATGTTTTCAATGATATTAATAGGTGAAGTAACATTTACCTTTTGATATGACTTTGCAGCAGTAGGTTTAGCTTGAACATGAGGCTAATCTTTGGCAGCTCCCTGAGCATTCCTTTGCAAAATATGAGGGATTTGGGATGTAGAAGGATCAGCAAGTCCTTTTCCTTTATTTTCTACTTGTTCTATCTCATAACCCCTCTTCTTAGCTCTTGTATTTGTTGCAACTGAAGTATCATCTTTGTTTACACCACAAAACTCATTTCCTTGCCAGTTCAAAAAGGTAGTATCATTTTGAAGTTGTTCTTGCTGCTATACAACCCCATCATTAGGTGTGTTTGGCTGAGAAACTAACACATTTTGTACCATTAGGGACTAATTTATAACTCCATTTGAACAGGTTGCCTAACTGTGTGGCTGATTACAAGGAAAACACCATTCATACTTAGCTGCAAGGTTGTTTTGAATAGGGACAATGTCTCTAACTGCATTAATGGGTGCAGGATTATAAGGCTGAAAAGGCCTTTGGTTCACATTCTACCTTGTACCCTGATAATTACCTTGGTAAGGTGGCCTATTAGCTTGGTATAGATGGTTTTGACCTTGATAAGGCTGATTTTACCCTTGGTTTGCTTGTTGATATGACTGTCTATTCATGACTGCTACTTTTTTATATTCACTAGCTCATTTCCAAAAGTCTGCAAAATATTCTCAGTCTTTTGTTGGCTATTTTTTTTATCTCTCTTAACTCTTGTGATGAGTTGGAAGCAGCAGCCTCAGGATTGGTAGCACTTGGTAATGCTGCTACAACAAGTAAAGGGATAAAAGATGGAATTGGCAAAGACATTGAAGGCTAAATTTTAGGGAAAATAGGCACTGGCGGTTTGGGTGCTATTTTTCCAACCTGAATCAAGCTATTTTCTGCTCTACTTGCTATTTCATAAGCATCAGGTAAACTTGTACCTCCCATTGATTATATCATTACTGAAATATCACTATTTAGAGCTTTCAAATAGTACAGAAATGCATATTCTGATGAAGGCCTTACTGTGACAGGAATTCTGTCCCATGTCTTCTAAAATTGGAAGTTGAAGTCCATCATTTGCTCTCGAGGAGCTCTTTTTATTGTAGTCATCTATTCAACCAGTGATAAGTTATCAGACTTATCTTGAAATTGTTTGTTCAATTTGTCGCCTAAGTCATCCCAAGTTCCAATGGTTTGTACTGGTAGACTCTTGGACCACTGGAGGGCTTTTCCTTTCAGTGAGGCAGCTAGCAGCTGATGGCTATATTTTCTTCGGTTACATGATGAACACCACATAGAGAAGCCATGTCTCTAATGTGCTCAATTGGGGTAGTTTGATCCTTCCTTATGAAATAAGGTAGACTCTTCAAGGCTGCCATGGGTATATTATCATGCTGTGTTCATTTTAATGGGCTGCCCCCATCAAATGCCACAAATGGCTGATTCCTTTCGATTGGAACAGTTGGAGATGGATTCGCTTGAACTGGTACAGAAGATACAGGTACTGTTGGTCTAAAACTTGGTGGGGTTGACTGAACTCTCTTTGAAACTAGACTTCTTCTCACAGTTCTGCTTTGTCTTCTAGGTGGAGACAACTACAAGTAATCAAAAGAACTCAAACTTTGAGTTTGTATCCTTTTCATAAAAATATGATAGCACTGATCTACTTGGTTGTTCCACAGTAAGAGTCACCAGATATGCAGAAAAAACACCTCTCAAAGGCCTAAAAATGCTGGCAGCATATCATAAGCAACAATCTCATAAAATGCAAGTATTGTTCAGATTCGAAAAGTCCCACCGGACGTGCCAAAAATTGTTATCAGTGAAATTTGCACCCTATTAAATGTGAAGTTTAACAATCTACTGAAACATGGGAAGACCTCTAAAGCTATGGGTATCTTTCAAAATAGAGGTCAACCTCGGGAGAAGGCCAGTTTCCTAGCTGGTTATCACCTAAACTAATGATTTTTTGCAGAGAAAATGGAAGGAGGAAACTCAGAAAACTAAACTAAAAACTTAAAGTAAAAGGGTGATACACCGAACTGACAAAGCTGATGAAATTCAGACTTGTTTACACTTAGCTCAAACTAATAGAAACTAATTTTGCACAATCTATTATGGATGCTTTTGCATAAATATTTCACTAAAAGGTTTAAGGATATAATAACTTGTGAAAGGAAAAGAACTTCACAATTAACAAGTTAAATGCATTTACCAACACAATTAGTAACTTGCATTAGCTTACTACTTGTAGCAAAGGTACAATATATGAGACAAAGTTACAAGGAAACTAAGACAATTTCACAAATAACTTGATCAATCATTCACCACACATAAGACTGCACTAACAAAAAGAAAGGCAAGAGTTTTCATCACCATAAATAACCAAGGTATCCACTGTATTCCATGTCTAAAAATGAATGAGTTACAAACTATCAAAATCTGAGCAAGGATGAAAATCACAAGTCTCTAAAATTTGCATGTAAGAACTGAGTACAAAAAAGTCACAAGAGTGACTATATCCACCACTATCCAAGTGGTTCCACAATAGAAGGAAACTCAAACTGATTGGGGTCGGATGCCCCCAAAAAGCCTAAAATCTAGGACCTATATCCTCTCCAAAAGTGTCCATAGTGCAAGAAAAAGTCCATTAGGACTTAGCCAAACATGATGGCTCATGAAAACAAGTCAAAAAAGGACTCTAGGAGTAATAAAACAGTCCTAGATACCCTCTCCAAAAGAAACCAACTACTAACTGTCTCTAAGAATTAGTCAATCTTCTCCCTCAAGGCAATAAACAAATAGCTATAACAATGGCATGTGTGTGCCACATCTTCACAATTCCAAGTTGCAAAGCATCCAAGGCAATAAGGTCTCTTTACTCCATCATTCTTCTTTGCATTAAAAGTAACAAGAACTCTTCAAATGATTCATAAAGGTCATCATTTTTGAAGTTATTGTTTTACAAGTCAAAATATATGCAAAGAAAATAAATATAAGATGGAAAATACACTAAGATGTACATCCTATTAAGAGGGAAATAAAGACTTCACAAAGTCTTAACATACATTCGGCCACCCTGTGGCACTTACCTAGGCACTTCACTTTCAATGTTTTGACCATGGATCATATAAATGATATGCAAAAGAAATACAAAAATGCAAGAGAAAAAGACTCATCAGGCATTTAGGGTTTTGAAACCCTAAATACAAAAAGTAACTTTTACATTCATTTTTGCATTTTGCACTTTTGCAAAATTTGCTCTACAAGCTCTAGCCACTGACATTAGGGTTTCATGTTTGGAGCTCCTATAGGTGATTCGAAGCATTTTCACAGTGTTATTCACTATTTTTCTTCTCCAAAATTGAAGGTACAAGTTCATTAAGCTCATCTACTAGAACAAAAACTAAAAAACTCATGGTTTTCTATAGCTTTATCTCACTGTTTCTGATGAATCTCTTTGTATTCCTTCATGTCTGAGATAGATGATTTCATTTTATACACAAATGACTATATTTCAAAACATAAGCTATAGGAAACAATGGAAATTTGTCATTTCTCTATCATTTCTTCTTACTATAGCTTTAAAAAATGATGCATACTCCTTCTATGTCAGCTTCCTTTTATTTATCTATTATTTCTTGGCAGTGAAGAAAATAATGTTGCTTGGTTCATCTCTGCAAGCTTCATACCTTCTATCTCCTTGTCGAATGTACTAGGGGTAGTGCATCAAATCTTCCATTGTATACAACTTTGTAGTGTTTATGTCATAGGGTTTGTAAATACAAACCCTCTTTGTGGAGTTTGAGCACTCCTGTAGATGACACTATAGATACACTATATACATATCCCATATTTTAAATTTTGTAGTTGCATAACTGTGGGTACATTGTATACATACCTATGACAACATATATTAGCATTGGTTGTAAATGATATTGATTTTGTTTCTGCACCTATGTATCCATCATGAACTACAACATGTCACTACACTTGCATTATTTGAACTCTTTCTTGTTGTCATGACTGAAAATTGCTCCTATAACTTCAAATACATGTTCGTTCAATTCACCTATAGTTTATTATAAGCATGTTATGCATTGTGAGCAATTTCTTGGTCCTTCATCAGTAGCAACATACACTTATCATACCTTTTACTTAATGCTCTACATTTTGACGAACTACCTATAGCTTCATATTGATTGTGCTTATGAAATGAATCCTCTCATTGTAAATTCTGATGTGGCACTATTTGTATGAGATATTCCTACATTCTTGTTATCTCCATACTGTTGTGATGTTCACAACACGCCCCATTTTACTCCTCAACAAAATGAGGACCCCTGCTGTGGCTTTTGTTTTTTGCTTCTTTTTGTGTGTGTGTGTGTGTTTTGTTTTGTCTTGGTGGTAAAGGGAAAAAGAGGAGTAAAATTGCAAACTTTATTAAAAATAGAGAAAAAATGCATTTTTAGTACCAAGACATGATATGGTTGGATTCCTTGTGAAAAATGAGCTAGGGTTGCTTTTTGAACCATCTTAAAATTCACCATATTTTGCAAGTTATGATCATTTTGGTAAAATGTACATTCAGGTTTGTATATCGCTTTGCATATACAAAGTCCTTTGTATGTGCAAAGTCATTTTATACTTAGTCGCATTTGCAATCGGGTTCATATAATAAGGTTGTTTGCATGTTGACTCGCTTGCATATTGTACATACAATGCCCTTTGTATATCGCTTTCATATACAAAGCCGATTGTATGTCTTTTTCCTTGTATGCATTTTAAATAAAAGCTTTATGTATACATACAAGATGGATCTGAAATAGCTTAGAGTTGAAATGAATAAATGTTTGAGTTCTGTTGCATGTATCTCATGTTGTATATTTGGCAGGTCAAAATATATAGGTTAAAATATACAAGGCACTTTATACATCGCGTGGAATTCAAATGTTATGAAACAATGTTAAATCGATGTACATTCAGTGCTTGTATGTTTGGACATACAAGCGAAACATACATTACAATATACAAGGCCCCCCCCAATATACAAGTGTGGACCCAAAAAGTCTATTAAATAAGCTTAAATCCTTGTATAAGTTCTGACTTGTATATTGGCGAGATACATTGGCAACATACATTGCGCGGACACGAAGGAAAGTTAAGGAGAGTTAAATCATTGTATGTGTCCAGATTGTAATTTTTTTACATACATTACTTTCGATATATACAAGTCAGAATTCAAATAGAAGTTAGAATCTGATGAATACAATGTATCGCATCCGGCTTGTATATCAAAGATACATTGCGATATGCATGGCTTTATGCATGCAGGCTAAATTTCAAAGGAGAATTCAATATGGAGAAATTGCTGAATGTTTTGAGTGCTTGCATATTTCGAAGCATGTATTGTAGAATGCATACAATGTGGAATCGAAGAGAAATTAAAATTTGGTTAAGTGCTTGTATGAGGGTCCAAATGTATATTTAGAACATACAAGCCAACATATGCATTACGCAGAATTAAAAGGTAAATATGCTGCAGTTTATAATAGCGATGGGTCCAAATGTACATGCGAGGCGAAAAGGGGGTACAAGCCAAATTCGAGGGGAAATTTAAATACAAGTAATTCTTTGTATATTTCGGGTGTTTGTATGTTGCGATATACAAACCAATATGTATTGCATACATGCAAGCCGCAGAATTGAAAAGATTGAAATCCGATTTAACGAATGTATCACGCTCAGCTTGTATATCAGAAAATACAAGAATTTAAACAAAGAAATGGGTAGGAAGACAAAACAATGAAATTTTGAGGTTGATTTTGAGGCCCAAATGCATATTTTTGGTCAATGATAGTTGATCTGACTTTTCTAAACGTTGTGCATGTGGTTTTGAGTGCGATTTTCACAGATTTGGGGCCCAATTTCTACGTTCACATAGTTACGACTGATTTAGCCGCTATTTTTCTGTAGGTTTATTAAATGATGATACTTATTGCTGGTTTGTTTCTGCAGGTTTATAGTTGAAGAGGGAGATGGAACTTGATGACGATGACATCATGAAAAGGAAATCCGATTTTAGGAGCAGAGGAAGATAAGGATGAAGGGTGAGGAAGTCAAGGGTCTTCATTGATGAAGACAAAATGCAGATGGAAACATTATTACAGTAGACAACAAAAGTTATTATTGAGCTGCTAGGGTTTCTAGAAGAGCATATTTTCACCCAGATTTGATGTGTGTTCAGAGATATTTTGGGAGACTAGTTCTCCAACATTTATTACTATAACCAGAGGTTTGAACCATTGCTTAACCAGGGTTTTGAGTTGTATTGAGGACAGTCAAGTCTATATATTGTGCCTCTTTACATTGTAATATTTTACACAGGGATTTTTAGAAAATAGCTAGTAGTTGTATTAGAGGGACCTTTTAGTTTAGGAATAGAAGAAGGAGGTCGCCTGTGTCTACAATAAGGAATGCATGGAACATCTAGCTTCCTTACTGTATCTGTAAAGCTTGAAAGTTTTATGTAATTTGATCATTGAAGCTAAGAGTCATTCAGACATTGTAAATCTTATATGACCGTTTGTTTCTAATACAATTGAATCTGGAATTCTGCATCTATCTTCTGAGTGTTTTCTAGCTCTTCATTGTGTTAAAAACATTTTCTCTTAGAGCTTGCAATCTTAGGTGTATGTTTGTGAAAATGCTCAAAACTTATACTTAAGGTTTAGTCTGTGGATTTGATGAATTTGCCGCAATACTTATAAAGTGCATAATAGAACAACTAGATCCTTTGGTAGAATGAATGATGTTTAGATTAGATCTTTCTAACTTTTCCCAACCTATCTAAAAATACTTAGCCTAAAATGTAGAAATTTGAAGGAAATTGTCTCATATTTGAAAAACATGAACAACCGAGATTGAAAGTAGACAGTTTTCATAATATTTAAAGAGGAGAAAGCCACAATAATTCAAGAAAACCCTTCAAAGCTTTGCAGCACAGTAACACTTTTATGCAAGAGAATGAATAACATGCTGATATTTATGATCTTTTGCATAGTTTGAGTCCAGTAAACCAAAAAGAAACCCTAAATCACGTAAGGCCCCTTGAACATTACAGCTTCACATTAACCAACTGAATTTGCCCAATAGGTCAAGACCTGACCATATTAAACTTGGGATTAAGCGAATCTTAACCAATTCCTTCATATCTTTCAAGTCAGTTTTGGTTCATTTTATGTGAATTTTAACTAATTGTTATGACTGTCTCAAAACAATCATCAACAGTTTTCTTGGTGCTAGAAGGAGGGCCTGACTTGAGTTAGGGTTTGTTTGAAGAAAAACTGGCTAATAACAGTGGCAGAGTCACTAGGTCTAGATCTAGTTCAGGGGATATATTTGTGCAATTACCTAATATTAGGTGAAGTAAGAGCCCTTTGATTTGGAATCCTAAAATATTGCAAGTAGGAGGTTCATCTGGAACTCCTTCAGGATTGCCTTATACCATTCATAACTTTGTGAGTCCTGACATTTCTTCATTCAGATCTTTAAATCTTGGTTCAGGTACTCCTAGAGGTCCAAGTCCTCTTAGAGATCCTATCCCACAAAATCTAGGTATTCCTACAAGTCCAGGTCAATCTCAAGCACCTGTAATGGCTTATTTCAATGTCCATTCTCCCATAGCATTCCCTGATTATCATGAGATGCCCAAAAATCCAAAGAAGATATGTCCCAAAAACCAGTTACACCAAGATCTAGAAGATCATATTAGAATATTCAAGGAAGCATGCTTTAGGGCCAGATTAGAGCTTGAGGACGTTGTGTGTAGATTGTTCACCTACACCTTTAATGAGCAAGCCTCTAATTGGTATGTAAACTTACCCAATGGCTAGATTTCTTCTTGGTCACTTATGGAAGAAGCATTTCTGTCTAGATTCAGAGGACCCATTGATCCTTGCATTTTGTATCATCAATTGGCTACCATAAAAAGAGGTGAGGGAGAGCTAATTGATAATTTCAATGACAGATTTTGAAAGGCCTACTTTAGGTTGGTAGACCCTTACACCATGGATGATGATACCTTGCTAGCTATGTACTACGCTACCTTGGATCCTTTAACTGCCATGTTTTTCAAAAGAAAACCTGACATAGATTCAATATCCAAAGCCTATAAAGAGGCGGCCTCAGTAAATCAAGAGATGAGGCATACAACTTATAGTCCATATGTTAATGGAGGAAATTTTGGGATGCAAAATCAGGCACAACCTTGGAATGGAGCCCCTATGCATCACACTCCTCTATTAAATCCGGTTCCTACATACACACCTATGTATAGTCCTACCCCAATTCAAGCCATAACTCCTTACACAGGTAACACTTTTAATAACAGTCAAAATAATGGTTAGCCTTTCTTCCGACCCCCTAGAGATACAACTATGGCAAAAGCATAGGAGGAAAGAGAAGAAATCAAAGAGATCACTGCACATTTGAAAAGATTAACCACCGAAGTGAGACAACTAAGAAATGAGAATCTCTATGGAAGAGGTAGCCAAGGATTCAATCAAAATCAGAATTACAATCAGAGCCATAACCAAATTAATAGTCAAGGCTAATTTTCAAATCAGAGCCAAAACTATAATCAGCATCAAAGTCATAACCAAGGGCAACCAATACAAAACAAAAGACCAGTGGTAGATAATAGGGCCTGGGGTAACCATAACAAAAATCAGAATCAACCTAGGCCACCCAAGACATGGAACACTGGACCAAACAATAGTACTCTAGCTTCTCCTTTTGAGAATATAGATAATCATGATGCAAAACAAAATGTTGGCATCCAAATGGCCAATACATCACTAAAAAACTGGTGCAGATTTCACAATACCAATGCCCATGTTGAGCTTGACTATCCACAATTTCATTTAGCAGCTAACATATTTAATATAGAGGTACAGCCTCCTAGTTCTGAATTTCTCATTCCCAAGGGTAATGAGGTAGTACCCTCAGGGTATGATACAACTTTAGTTTTAGAAACCTTTACCTTTGTAACTACAGGAGAGAAAGAAGATGAATTGTTAGAGGATGAACCATACTTTTGTGAAAATCTTTATCTCGAATCAGCCTTTGTGTTAAACGCTTTTCAGTTTCCCTTTGAAACCAACAATTTAGTATTGACTGAAACAGAAGAGGTGCAGGCTTTTCAACAGACAAATAAAAACCACACCTACAATTTAAGGAACAACACTAGGCCAGGAGGACCTTTCACCACTTCCACTCCTTCTAACAACTTCAATACACCCCCAGATCAGAATGTTAGCAACAATCCCACCATACTTAAAGCTAATCCTCATGTAAACAGTGGAACAACAGTAGAAAAGGCCCAAACAAGTAAAACTGAAATAGTAGAGACAACAAGATTAATGAGTTACTTGTCAGAGGAAATAAAGAAAATTAAGGTCAGCATACCTCTGAATGAATTATTGAAAAATCCATGGATCAAAAATGCTTTTATAAAATCTCTGGATACATCCATGACCAATGAGGGTGCTACTGATATAGCTGTCCCTAATAGAGATTCACCGCCTAAAGAGAAAAGTAAGAAAGTTGAGCTACCTTCCAATACAAATGTAGTAATGTATGCTGATAAGAAGGATGCTCCTCCTTTCTTGTTAACTGTTAGATTGTGTGGGAAGAACATACACAATTGCATGGTGGACTCCGGTGCATCAGCCAATGTAATGCCCTTAGGGATATGTAAAACTCTCTGGCTGACTCCCACTAGATCCACCAAGGTTGTCACATAGTTAGATAAAACTAAGGTTTGTGTGATAGGAGAATTGATGAACATTCAGATGCAATTAGCTTCAGACCCTAGGGTAAGCCAATTCATTGACATTCAAATAGTGGATATACCCAGAAATTATGGAATGTTGTTGAGTAGGGATTGGTCCAAGACATTAAACGGATATATGGCCATTGATTTTTCGCATATGTGGTTACCTTGGAGGGGCATCCCAAACCAGATCAGAATAGAGGTAGAACCCAGGATGAAACATATGATAACAGAGTATAATCGAACAAATGAAATATTATATGCTGCTGTTGAACCTGGTGTTTATAGGATTACTAACAATGGGGTGCAAATTGAAGAGATCATGATGTTAAACATTAGAGAAAAAAATGCCAGCAAGGAGACAACATTATTCATTGAGTCAGATGGAAATTCTTCGGATGAAGAAAATAGTGCAATGGACAAATTTGGTCATGCCATTAGACAAGAGGTGGAAGAATGCATTAAACAAAATCTGCCAGTCCAATGTAAATTGTATAAAAATAGATGTAGAGTTCATGATAGGCCACATTCTGAGGAGAGTTGTGGAATGTGCAAAGACATAATCGAGTATGAATACAAAAAAATGCATGAAGAGGGTAGGGTTACAAGAGGAAAATGTGAATCTTGATCAACCACAAAGATACGTTCAGAGTGATGTAGATGCTCTGATCTCAAATTTAGAAGAGAGAATAAAAGACAAGGGTAGTTGTCTTTCTGATTTACAAGCTGAAAATACATATGTGCAAGTTGACCAAATAGAAATACCCATGAATAAACAAACCAGCACCTCTCAAGTAATAGAAGGGACAAAGCATGCCAAGGTAAAAGGTCAGAAAAGTAAAGATGGCATGTGGACACTAAAATGTGATAGCTCTAAATCAAAACAGGGTGTGGGTGCAGGAGTTGAACTCATAGATCCTCAAGGTAAGTCATACCTAGTAGCATATAGACTGCAGTTTTCCTGTACTAACAATTTTGCTGAATATGAAGCTTTAATTCGGGACTTGTCATGGCCGTTAAGAAAAAGGTGAAGATGATTAAGGTATTTTCAGACTCTGAACTAGTAGTTAGACAAGTAAGGAAACTATATGCTTGCACTTACAAGAAAATGATTTGTTACAGACATAGGGTATGGGGTTTAATAGATTCATTTGATGCTTTCAACATAGAGCATATCCCTAGAGAACTGAACCACAGGCCAGATGCACTAGCGGTTGTTGCTAGTACACTAGAACCCTTGGCACTATTAGGATTGAAACGATTTGCTATTGAGTTAGTTAATGTTCCCAGTATCCCAAACAATGTTACACACTTTCAGGTATTTGGAGGGGATCAACAAATTATTAACTTTATGACCTGCAATGAGGTATTCAAAGCTCAAATCATTGATGAACAGGAAAGGCCTGAGGTAACATGGCACGAAGAAGATATAATCAACTTGAAGAGCAACTTCTTACCCAAAGGGGTAATTGAATTAGAACTTTTTTTGACTTCAATGGAATAATAAGACATAAGGACTTGCCCAAAACAGAGGGGGGTAAGTGTGATTTACACAACTTAGGGACAGAGCAAAATCCACAAAATGTGCCAATTAGAAAGGCTTGCTCTGAGAAAGTAAGAAAAGAAATTTTAGATGCTCTAAAAGAATACAAACATGTAATAGCATGGACATATGAAGACTTGAAAGCATATGATACATCCATCATAACTCACGTGATACCTTTGAGACCGGAGGTTAAACCATTCAGGTAGAAACAAACGCCTGTGAACACCATTTTAGAACCTTTAATCTTTGAGGAAGTTAACAAATTGTTGTCTTCTGGAATAATTTTCCCAATCAGACATTCAGTCTAGGTAGCTAACCTAGTACTAGTCAAGAAGAAAAACGGAGACATCAGATTATGCATAGATTTTAGAAAATTGAACAAAGCATCTGAAGAGGATAATTATCCTCTGCCTCCAATAGATGAAGTGCTGCAAGTAGTAAATGGGGCAAAGATGATGTCTTTTTTAGATGGTTTCTTAGGCTATAACCAGGTTTTAATTAATAGAGATGACAGATTAAAAACCACCTTCACTTGTAAATGGGGAAATTATGCATATAGGAGAACACCTTTTGGTCTGATCAATGCAGGTGCCACTTTTCAGAGAGCCATGGACATTGCATTCCATGGGTTATCAGTAAGTGCATTGTTGTGTATATGGATGATCTGACTATGTATTCTAAAGATGCATCCACTCACGCCGAGGATCTCAGGAAAATCCTTAAGCGGTGTGAGAGGTACGAAATTTTCCTTAACCCTAAGAAATGTTCATTTGGGGTAACTGAAGGTAAATTACTAGGGCATGTCATTTCTGAAGATGGAATATCGACTGACCCAGATAGAATAGAGTCAATAAAAAATTTGCAAATACCAAACAGTAGGAAAGAGTTGAAATCATTTTTTGGTAAAATTAACTTTGTTCAGAAGTTCATCACAGGTTTTGTAGAGATCGTGTAGCCGTTAAATGCCATGTTGAAGAAGGATGCACAGATGGAGTGGACGTCTGTGGCTAGGGCTACGTTCGAAGATATCAAGCGAGCCATTTTCAATGCCCCTGTGTTGGCAAGCCCAGACTACATAGGACCATTTTACATATATTCCTTTGCATCCTCCCATTCAGTTGCCGCTGCCTTAACGCAGAAGGGTGAAGATAATGAAGAAAAGCCTATAGCTTTTATGAGCGCGCCTCTGAAGGATGCACAACTGAGATATCTGGATACTGAAAGACAAGCATTTGCACTGGTAAAGGCAGTAAATAAGTTTAGGCATTATATTTTGTGCAACCAAGTCAAAGCCATAGTGCTGGACGTAGCAATAAAGATGCTGCTGATGCAAAATGAACCTGGAGAAAAGAGAGCCAAGTGGATCACCACGCTACAAGAGTTCGACATGGAAATCATTCCCATGAAGCTAGTCAGAGGGCAGGCATTGGTGCAAATAATAGCAAACACAGACCTAGATTTGATAAAACAACAGTATGTACTGAATTCTCAGGATGCATCAGATTGGTATGGTGATTTAAAAACCTTTCTAATAGCTGGAAAGTACCCAAATAGGATGAGGGCTTCTCAGAGGAGAGCTTTGAAGATTAAAGCACAAAAATATATGATACAAGGAGGTCTTCTATTTAGGAAGAACCATGATGGAATTTATTTGAGATGTCTAAACAGAGCTGAAGCGGATAGGGTGTTAACGGAGCTGCATGACAAGTACGGAATAGATCATGGTTCCCATCTAGCTACAACACACAAAATATTGAGGGCAGACTATTATTGGCCTACGATGTTTAAAGATACAGGGAGTCACATTAAGAGTTGCCACACCTGTTAGACCGTAGCAGATAAGGGAAGAAATTAGGCCAATCCATTATAGCCTGTGATTGAATCAAGACCATTTGCATAATGGGGCCTGGATTTCATTGGAGTCATCAATCCTCCATCTTCTGCAGGACACAAGTTTATATTGACGGTGACGGACTACTGTACAAGGTGGACTAAGGCCACATGCTGCAAATTCTCCACAACGGAGGTAGTTATCAAGTTCCTTGAAGAAAACATCATAACCAGGTTTGGAACTCCCTATTCATTGGTGTGTGACAATGGCCCTGCTTTCTCTTCTTTAAAGTTTTCTAAATGGGCATTCGAATATGTAATTGTTTTAAAGTTTTCTTCAAATTATTACCCTCAAGGTAATGGATTAGCTGAGTCTACAAACAAAATTTTATTAGATATTATCAAGAAGCTAATTGCAAAGAATCCTAGAGAGTGGAATACCTTGTTAAAGTATGCACTGTGGGTAGATAGGACCAAGTTCAAAATAGCCTTAGGCAGTACACCTTATCATTTAGTTTATGGGACTGATCCCATACTTCCAGTAAATCTGAGAATACCAATCTGGAAGTTTGCCAATGAGTATTTAGGCTTTGATAATCATAGGGAAGCCAAGATAGTACAAATGCTACAACTAGAAGAGAAAAGAGGTCAAGCCATTGAGAAATTTGCCAAACACCAAGCAGTAGTTAAGAGGTGGTTTGATAAGAGGGCAAGAGTCAAAACATTTAGGATATTAGACCTAGTGCTATGCTGGGACAAAGCACATGAAAAGAAGGGGAGCCATGGAAAATTTGATAAACTATGGTTAGGTCCATTGCAAGTCTCAGAAATAATAGGAGACAACACGTTTAGACTCAAGACCTTAACAAGGGAAGATGTGCCATTACCTGTTAATGGCCAACATTTGAAACACTACTTCCAGGCTTGAGGTAAAGGATAGTCCATTTTTGTGTAATATAGTGTGGGTAGTGTATAGTTTTCTTTGCTTTGTTTTCTATTTTCCTTTTGTTGTTTTCTTTCGTAGGTTAGTCGTTTGTACAGTTTTGTTTTCTTTTGCTTTGTTTTTGTTTTGTTTTGTTTTTCTTGTATAGTCTGTTTGTTTGTTTGTTTGTTGTCTCCTCAACAGGGATCTTTGTTTTACTCTAGAGTATTAAGGAGCATACTAACAACCATTGAAAACAGTATAAAATTCAAAATATTCAGGTTAATCATTTGCAATTTATGCATAACTTGTTGTGACTGTTAGGAATGTAGAGAGTTGTTTAGCTTATGAATTTTCGTATTCAATAATAGTGATTGAGAATTTGAAGAAGGTTTCTCACGATGAAACACCTAAAATCCTTGGGTTTGTTGAACCTACCAGTGTATATATTAGGTGAAAAATCCGAGGTCACCCTTGCTACCATTACAATCCTTAACTTAATTTCAGCAAGTGCTCATTCCTTGCATCATAAAGTTACAAATTGCTATATCTTGTGAAATTTTTATCAAGCATCAAAATCAATAAAATAAAAATATAAAATATATAAATAAAGCAGATTATACTGAAAATCTAGATTAAGCCATCTAAGTAACTCTACCGGGGCTATGGACATTCGCTAGCAGTGGGGCTCTACTTAGGAGAATTGTAACGATAACCTTACCGGGGCTATAGACGCTCGCTGG
Source organism: Cunninghamia lanceolata (assembly GCA_027924645.1). Lineage (NCBI taxonomy): Eukaryota > Viridiplantae > Streptophyta > Pinopsida > Cupressales > Cupressaceae > Cunninghamia > Cunninghamia lanceolata. The sequence goes on along the minus strand of BSBN01000130.1, from coordinate 3,652,968 downwards.
CAGCAAGGCTCTATCCGATCGGCTATGAGGGAATATCCTCAACTACGTATGCTAATTTTAGTCACTGGTTTGTTCAACCAATCTTCAAGATGAGGATAATTAATCACGTGCACACACTTAAACTAGAAATGAAAATTCAAGCACCCTTATTGAATACCTTAGGTCTCAAGTTGAATAATGATTTGCAGGAAAGATAGTTGGAAGTTATGAATTTATTCCACTTAGTTTTCTTGAATGCTTTGAATTTAATTGTTTTGTTTAGTTGCTAGTTGTTGTGATGTTTACAACATGCCCCATTTTACTCCTTAGCAAAATGAGGACCCCTGCTGTGGCTTTTGTTTTTTGCTTCTTTTTGTGTGTGTGTGTTTTATTTTGTCTTGGTGGTAAAGGGAAAAAGAGGAGTAAAATTGCAAACTTTGTTAAAAATAGAGAAAAAATGCATTTTCAGTACCAAGGCATGATATGGTTGGATTCCTTGTGAAAAATGAGTTAGGGTTGCTTTTTGAACCATCTTAAAATTTGCCATATTTTGCAAGTTATGATCATTTTGGTAAAATGTACATTCAGGTTTGTATATCACTTTGCATATACAAAGTCCTTTGTATGTGCAAAGTCTTTTTATACTTAGTCGCATTTGCAATCGGGTTCATATAATAAGGTTGTTTGCATGTTGAGTCACTTGCATATTGTACATACAATGCCCTTTGTATATCACTTTCATATACAAAGTCGATTGTATGTTTTTTTCCTTGTATGCATTTTAAATAAAAGCTTTATGTATACATAAAAGATGGATCTAAAATAGCTTAGATTTGAAATGAATAAATGTTTGAGTTCCATTGCATGTATCTCATGTTGTATATTTGGCAGGTCGAAATATACAGGTTGAAATATACAGGGCACTTTATACATCGCGTGGAATTCAAATGTTATGAAACAATGTTAAATCGATGTACATTCGGCGCTTGTATGTTTGGACATACAAGCGAAACATACATTACAATATACAAGCCCCCCCCCCCCCCCCCAATATACAAGTGCAGACCTGAAAAGTCTATTAAACAAGCTTAAATCCTTGTATAAGTTCTGACTTGTATATTGGCGAGATACATTGGCAACATACATTGCACGGACGCGAAGGAAAGTTAAGGAGAGTTAAATTGTTGTATGTGTCCAGATTGTATTTTTTTTACATACATTACTTTCAATATATACAAGTCGGAATTCAAATAGAAGTTAGAATCTGATGAATACAATGTATCGCATCCGGCTTGTATATCAAAGATACATTGCGATATGCATGGCTTTATGCATGCAGGCCAGATTTCAAAGAAGAATTCAATATGGAGAAATCACTGAATGTTTTGAGTGCTTACATATTTCGAAGCATGTATTGTAGAATGCATACAATGCGGAATCAAAGAGAAATTAAAATCTAGTTAAGTGCTTGTATGAGGGTCCAAATGTATATTTAGAACATACAAGCCAAAATATGCATTACTCAGAATTAAAAGGTAAATATGCTACAATTTATAATAGCGATGGGTCCGAATGTACATGCGAGGTGAAAAGGGGGTGCAAGCCGAATTCGAGGGGAAATTTAAATACAAGTAATTCTTTGTATATTTCAGGCGTTTGTATGTTGCGATATACAAACCGATATGTATTGCATACATGCAAGCCGCGGAATTGAAAAGATTGAAATCTGATTTAACGAATGTATCACGCCCGGTTTGTATATCAGAAAATACAAGAATTTAAACAAAGAAATGGGCGGGAAGACAAAACAATGAAATTTTGAGGTTGATTTTGAATCCCGAATGCATATTTTTGGTCAACGATAGTTGATCCAACTTTTCTAAACGCTGTGCATGTGGTTTTGAGCGTGATTTTCACAGATTTGGGACCTGATTTCTGTGTTCACACAGTTATGACTGATTTAGCTGCTATTTTTCTGCTGGTTTATTAAATGATGATACTTAATGCTGGTTTGTTTTTGTAGGTTTACAGTTGAAGAGGGAGATGGAACTTGATGACGATGACATCATAAAAAGAAAATCTGATTTCAGGAGCAGAGGAAGATAAGGATGAAGGGTGAGGAAGTCAAGGGTCTTCATTGATGAAGACAAAATGCAGATGGAAACATTATTACAGCAAACAACAAAAGTTATTATTGAGCTGCTAGGGTTTCCAGAAGAGCATATTTTTGCCCAAATTTGATGTGTGTTCAGAGATATTTTGGGAGACTTGTTCTCCAACATTTATTACTATAACTAGAGGTTTGAACCATTACTTAACCAGGGTTTTGAGCTGTATTGAGGATAGTCAAGTCTATATATTGTGCCTCTTTACACTGTAATATTTTATACAGGGATTTTTAGAAAATAGCTAGCAGTTGTATTAGAGGGACCTTTTAGTTTAGGAATAGAAGAAGGAGGTCGCTTGTGTTTGCAATAAGGAATGCGTGGAACATCTAGCTTCCTTACTGTATCTGTAAAGCTTGTAAGTTTTCTATAATTTAATCATTGAAGCTAAGAGTCATTTAGACATTGTAAATCTTATATGATTGTCTGTTTCTAATACAATTGAATCTGGAATTCTGCATCTATCTTCTGAGTATTTTCTGGCTCTTAATTGTGTTAAAAACGTTTTCTCTTCGAGCTTGCAATATTAGGTGTATGTTTGTGAAAATGCTCAGAACTTATACTTAAGGTTTAGTCTGTGGATTTGATCAATTTGCTGCAATACTTATAAAGTGCATAATAGAACAACTAGATCCTTTGGTAGAATGAATGATGTTTAGATTAGATCTTTCTAACTTTTCCCAACCTATTTGAAAATTCTTAGCCTAAAATGTAGAAATTTGAAGGAAATTGTCTCATATTTGAAAAACATGAACAACCGAGATTGAAAGTAGACAGTTTTCATAATATTTAAAGAGGAGAAAGCGTAATAATTCAAGAAAACCCTTCAAAGCTTTGCAACACAGTAACACTTTTATGCAAGAGAATGAATAACATGCTGATATTTATGATCTTTTGCATAGTTTGAGTCCAGTAAACCAACAAGAAACTCTAAATCACGTAAGGCCCCTTGAACATTACAGCTTCACATTAACCAACTAAATTTGCCCAATAGGTCAAGACCTAACCATATTAAACTTGGGATTAAGCGAATCTTAACCAATTCCTTCATATCTTTCAAGTCAGTTTTGGTTCATTTTATGTGAATTTTAACTAATTGTTATGACTGTCTCAAAACAATCATCAACACATACTGCTACTTAAAAAGATATATGAGTGTTCCCTTAAAATAGAGATGAGTATTCTCCACTATCAATTTCTTATAGGTTACTAACCTCTTTTCTGTTACATTATTGTCTCTGTGATAGCAGTAGAAAAATGAATGAAGTGGATCTCTTTTCACTGCTTTAATATGGCATGTTCCTATCTCTTGTTTCTGTAGAAGATCTTCTTTGCATTATGGTAAATGTGTACAAGACTCCTTGTCATCTCCTCTCAAACCATGTATTCACTTATGATGACTTATTTAGGTTAAAAAGGATCAAAACCAATTGATAACTATGGTCTATGTTCACTGTCTCATGACTGCTATTAGGTCTGTTGACCTTGTAGACCCTCTAAACAACTTTCCATTCACTGTTTCTACTGATCACTACTTCTTTTGTTTGCTTTCTTTACCTTTGTAACAATCTTCTTCAACTTAGTAGGGTCTTCATTGGTATCAAGGGTTTTATTATCATCTTCTAGCACTGTCTCAGCCTACCACCTTTTTCTTGGACCATGAATGTCCCTATGCATGCCTTGTATCTACTATCTTTTCTTGATACATGTAAAACACTATGGTCACACATTATTGGCCATGTCCTGGTAGGTTTGACTGTTATATATCATTGTCTTTATATTCTTGCATTGTTGTTGATGCTCAAACTGGTCACCATCATTTATCAATCCTGTATGCTAATGACATTATCGACTACTTTAAAGACTATAGGCGGACCTCTTATCTGAGTTTTAACTTCAAAACAACATGACAGTGTTATCCTACTCCATTATTCCTCTTTCTCCTTGTGTGCTTATAACTGTTTCCTTGTCTTTCTTGAAATGACAGTTATCTGATATTAAAGATAGCCCTTTGACACTATGCAATAGTCACAAGGATTGTTCTGCTATTATCACCAGTGACTATCTTGACTTTTTTCTCATTAGATCACTACTGCTGTTTATCACCTTTGAATGATGAGGATATCATGTGATTACCTATGGTAAATTGTTCCTTATTTTGTTTTGTCTGCTATGACTGATGATGTCTACACACTGTCTTTCAATTGACCTTTTTTTGCTTATGAAATGACTGTCTTCACTCTTTGATAGTCCCTTGTATGGACCTCATTACATGATGCTTCCTTCTCTTTTCACACAATCTGTACTCTGTATCTGATGAATACAGATGAAATGCTTTTGTAACAACTATGAGTTGGGCTCAAACCTTGTGGGAGCCACATTTTTTCCCACTCATAATATAGTCTAATGAATCATTCAGAAACACAATTTCACCTATATCTGCACATGAAATAAACTTGTTAGAAAATAAATGCATACTTTGGATTTGTTTTATGACTCACTTGTTTTCTAGGACATCCAAAGTATACATTTCTTGTTTAATGCATTTTAGGAGTAGTTTATGCATGCATAAGTACCTGTTCATGTTAGGTTAGGGACCACTCATTGCTTAGAGTACTACTCTAACATCATTCTTTTGCCAGATGTAGGAAATGGAGATGACATGGACTTGGAAAGACAAAGACAACTCTGGGCAACATGACAACACACCTGAACCAAAACCAGTCATTCTCAGGCAATGACTAGCCTTTACCCTTACATGCACATACTTTTTTAACTTTTACTTTTTCATGTATAAATTGGTTCTTGAACTTCATTGAATAAGCAAGTTAATCTCACGGCTTGTGTTAGATAATGTACATTTTACATTCAATAAAGATTATTTATTTGTTTTAGAAAGAATTTGTATAAATCTTTCTTATGTTACATGCACTTGGATAAATGCAGTAATTTGATAATCATAATCTTTTAAATTATTTCATTTATGCACTTGAATGTAATATAATAAGGATAAGATAAAATGTACTTGTTAGACTTTGAATAAAAGCTCTACCTGAATGAGTTGTAGTGAAATTTAGGTAACAAGTACTAGAGAACAAAGTCAAGGTGAACCAAGATAAAAGAACAAGCAATTTATATATGACTGTGTTGACTGCTAGAACAAGTATGTTAACAACCATAAGATGCATGTTGACATGTGAATACTATAACAGTTATAGCAAAGGCAATGTGTGAGGATATTGCTGGTACAATATAGCTCAAATTGTTTTGACATGTTTGGGTGTGAAACAGGACCATGCCTAGCCTAAGTGTACCCATCCTTTAATGTGTTGGAATAGTCAATTTGGCTGCATGAGGAGAAGAATGAAATTTACACCTCTTTGCAACTTTACACTGCATGCATTTGACCATTTTTGGGGCAGCAAAAAAACTTTCACCATGGGAAAATAACTCAGAGATATAAAAATTGAGAGAGGTTATTGTAGAGGGACCCTACATGATCTCATAGCCTCAGATGAAATGTTTCTAAGTGATAGGGTTTTCAAGTAACAACTTGTTGTCATATTTCCCCCCCCAAAAAAATATTCCTGTCCCCCTCTTTCTATCAAAGAAATCTGATCAAAGAAAGCTTAAATAGATGGAGAAAAGGCTTAAATCTATCAGTTACCCATGCTTTGCCTTGTCAAAAATCTCACAATATTTCTTGGAGAATCCTTGCAAAAAACCCAGAAATATTTTAGCTTCAATTATTTTCCATCGCAGGGATTTCTCAACTTCATGCTTAGTCTCTTTGTATGCATTTTTGTATGTATATTTGCATATACATTCGCCGATACATGTGCATATACAAAGACAGATACAAGGTCAATATACAAAGGGGCATAGATGCAAAGATCAGATGTAAAGGCATATGCATGCGGTTTTGTTTGTATATTGCATGTGTGCGATATACAAGTGCATATACAAGGAAAAGGTACAAGGGACAGGATGCAAAAGTGAATCAGGTTATCCTTGTATATGCAATTCAATATACAAGCACATATACAAGGCAGCATACAAGGGTCAGATACAAAAGGTGGGGTTTGCCTTTTGTATGTATATGCGATTGTATCTTTGCACATACATTCGCATATATAATGGCATATACAATCCTGAGATACAAGCCTAGACCTGAAAGAATATGCAATTTGGTTTATAAAGACAGATGCGATTGTATGCATCTTCATTTGTATGTTCGCATTGTATGTTTGCAGATATAAAGGCAGATACAAGGATAAATATACAAAGGTCAGATGCAATGTTTGTATGTACAAGTGGTTGTATGCAGTTTTGTTTGTATATTTTGCATTATATATGTGATATACAAAGGCAATATACAAGGGAATACATACAATCCAGACATAATTGAAGAATCAAATGTGGTGGATAATCATTTGGCATCTGCAGTTGTTTATTGCATATACAAGGTCCAAAAAGTGCAACATACAAAGAAGGTGAGATATAAGGCCGGACCCGATGTTAATTTCAATTTGCTTCATAAAAATGTTGGGGTCCACCTATTGTATGTACATGTGATTGTATCTCATATACAATCGCATATACAAAGGTTTTCGGTGAGACAATATGCATTGACGGCTCCGTTTGTGGTCTTTCCGACGGCTAATAAGGAAGGTGCAATTGTTCAGTGATGGGTCTCAGGTTCCGCTTAGCGACCAATGGAGTGATGGCACGTGGTAGGGGTGGAAGATGCAAAAGGTGGTACAAAAGGTAAAGGCCCACTTTTGTATGTTGGCCATTGTATTGTATATGCAAATGCATATATAAATGAATATACAAAGGCGATTCAAAGGCCGATTAAAATGCCGATGCAAAGCACATACAATGAACATTTCGACAAGACCTTTGTATATCGGTATGTCTCAGTGGAGGTCACCTCGACAACCTGATATATACAAAATTTGCATATGCAAAGGTGATTGAAGAAATTGCATAAGTGCAAGTTGAACAGTTTGAAGGACCCAATATGCAGGTGACGTCATCCATGTCTCCTCTTCAACTAGGTTCTGCAGAATGATGATGTCATCATGATTTTCAAAGTGCATCTAGTTTTTGTATGTCTGTATGCATACAAGCGACACTTCTCCTTGCAACAAAGACAAAATTGATGGCCGGTTTGCATTCAATCAGGAATGGTCACCGACTTAGAAGATGCATATGTAGTTTTGGTGACAAAATGTTTCAACAACCAATTTGGCATATGCAGATGCAGATATTTGTTGCATTTATGGGTGCAGGTCGATGATTCAATAGCTCACATTGAAGATTCAAAATATCTTCCATCCGCCCCTGTTCTAGATCTTTTATGCCATAAATTCTGGCAAGTCAGCACTCCCTTCAGTTGCAGATATTTTCTGACAGAGCCCATGGGGCAAAATTCATTATAACTAACTTAGGTCAAATGCAAAAAATGCTATATATGCATAGACATGAGTTGTAAAAAAGGTTGGAAGATTTAGTAATATAGGCTTCTGATTCCAAACAGAGCATTCGTCCACTGTAACTATTGGTATTTTTTCCAGACTGGATGCTTTTTCCCAGTTATCCCTACAAGGTAGCCACCATTTATCAATAGGATTCTTGGGCCAGGGGCCAACAATACAGGAGATAGACTCTGTAAATATCTGCTCTTCTTCTTTAGGCTTTGTAGAACTAAGGGGGTATTCCCTATTCAACATCCATAAGATATGCTTGTGGACTGGGGGATGTTGACACAAAGCAGATAAATCCTCTCTTATGCAAACCAAAACTGTGAGATAAGTGCAAAGGGGCTAGCTTTGAGCCTATATTCAGTTGTAGACAGAAGATCTTGGTCCTAAAACTACTTCTAAAGTCCTAGTGGTTTGAATTTAAAGTTTGAGTTTGATTTTATGTTTGAATGCAATACTAGGACCTGGGATGTAACCTCAATACAAGACTGGATCGGTGCCTATCCAAGGCTCGGAGTCAATAGACATATATATGTGAATGTTTATCACAGACCTGAAACAACAATCAGATTTCAAGGGGATTATGCAATGTCTACCTTAAAGACAATACCCAAGATAAAGTATTTAGTTATTTCTACTTACAAATATCCTTACTACAATGTACTCTTCTCAATACTTAACCCAAAACATTTAAGCTACTCCTTGAGCAAAAGTAAAAGATCAAGCATTCAATACAACAGACCCATATTCTAGAATCCCAAACACCCCTTAGCTATTTAGATTCAGAAGAAAAACACATCCAGTTTGGAGACAAATAACAAAACACATGCTATAAAGCATTACTCATTTAAATTAACATGAAACTAATGAATTCTATACATAAGACATTCAACATACAACTCATAAACTCACAGAGTACCCAAAATAGAACCACCAATAAGATTGTATCCGATTACAACACTAGAAATGTTGTCCAGTTTTCAACAACCACAATGAGTAACACAGTTTGGCCTTTATATCAAGACTGTGTACCTAGCAAAAATTGATTACAAGGCAAATAAAAAAAATCTATTAAATTCAATGCATGAGGAGTGGTGCTAAAAAAATTTTTTAATGCTGCAGAGAGACAAAGAGGAATGAGCAGGTGGAATCAGGATCTGCACCGCTGCTCAACGACTTTCATCTTCAATCAGGTGGTTGACCTGTCCTTTCCATCATCCATCCTCTGCAAATCTACCATCAATGCTTCATCTACCCACAGGCCCTTGAGGATGCAACAGCAGCAAGCCTCTGGAATTTTTCCTGCCCAAACGAGGCTGCAAATGCAAAAAACTATCGCTGCTGCGAACTTGAAAGATTGCCGTCGATTTTGATTCCATTGCTAAAACAAACAGCTCCAAAAAATGTTGAAAAGTCACCCACCTATAATATTGTGCCACGTAGGCACTACATACTCCTACCACTGACTTTTCACCTTCCCCACTTTGCACCTATCTCCTTGTACATGCAAAAGCATATACAAGCACTTTATATACAAGTCGGACCTCAAATTATTATTTGTTGCATTTTATTCCTCCATCACGTCTGGGTTGTATGTCCTCTTGCTTGCATATCCTAATGTATAATTGCATATACAAATGCCTCATACATACAAGGCGGATCTCAAAAATTTATTCACCACATCTGACTTCTCCTTCGGGTCTGGAATGCATATTTCTTCATTGTATGTTTCCTTGTATATCGCATTATACAAATGCAATATACATACAACAGACCTTTGCCCCTTATCCATTGGGTTTAAAAAACCCTTGAAGTCCAGCATGTATCCCTTCCTCTTATATATTTTGGTTGCACATTTGATTGTATATCGAACATACATTCACCCTTTGTTTGTCCGCGGGCCCCACCACATGCATCTCCCCGCTGCACTGTAGCAAAAGTATACTGGCACCTTTGTATGTCAAACATACAAACCTTCTCACATACAAATAGGGAATCTTTAAGGAATATTCCACCTTTGTATATTTTTTATTGTATCTTTCAAATGCATGTAGCCGATGTATATTAGGATGTACAACAAACACATACAAGTGCACCCGATATACAACAACGGCATATTCCTGGAATCTTGCAAAAGATTCCCCCAATGTACATGCATCCTTTTGAACCCTATATGCATTAGGAAATGCATATAACTCAATTTTTTTTTGCATTTTTGGAAACTGATTGAGATTTCGCAAGCAACCCAACATACATTTACACTTGCATATACAAAAACTTAACATTTTTCTCATGTGCGATAGGAAAAGGTGGTAAAATACTGTGCGGAGGCTGGTCAACCTATGAACACTAAAGCATGAGGATGAAACTTTGTAACCAGGAACCTGCCACAGAAGGTCACCACCAAAATAGAAAAGACAATGCAAGGCCCCAAGACTTAGAAATTTTAGGGTTTGAATGAAAAAACTTGCAAATGCTCAAGCTTAAAACCCTAAACATAAATGAGTACTAACACATGCTCCGATTGGAGACGTGCAGGCGCAAGATTGCAGCGATGACCAAACTACTCCGGGACAGACTAGACAAAACCTAAAACTCAAAACACGACTGACTATACAAGGCATGTACAAAATATTTACACCTAGTTTACAGTGTGCACACAAGGTACTCATTTATGGGAAATAAGCTTTAAAGAATTTACCGTACATAGGCAAATCTGATAGTTCACCATTGAGGGCCTGGAGAAAATAAGAATCATCTCCATGTACAGTGCTAATTTGGTATGGGCCAGTCCATAAGGGTTCAAATTTATCATGTTTACCCTTATCCTGGCTCTTTTCTTTCCACATAAGGACCAGATCATCTATCTGAAACCTTCTCTCTGTAGCCCTTCTATTAAACATATATTTCACCTTTTGCTATGTCTTGATGTTTGTGTTCTGTGCTTCCCTTCTTATTTCATCTAGTGCAACCAGCTGATTTATTCTTTCAGTCATTGGGTCTCTAATCTCCTCATCGTTCCCTTGGATGAATTTATAAATTGGCAGGAGGTTGTTCACAAGTAATCTAGCTGCTACACCATATACTAATTCATAAGGTGACCTTCTAGTTGCTCTTTTACTGTCACCCTGTCAGCCCATAATGCCAACTTTAGCTTTGAATCCCAAGACCTCTTGTTTTTATCATCATCCTTTTGATGATTTTCATGAAAATTTTGTTGCTTGACTCTGCCTGACCATTCCCTTGTGGATGATATGGTGATGTATGAGACAAATCAATTCCATAATTGCTGCAAAAATCAATAAACTCACTAGAACTGAAGCACATAGCATTATCTACGACCAATTTGGCTGGAACTCCAAATCTGATAATAATCTTTTCCAGAATAAAATCCATCACCACTTTGTTTGTAGCTTTTTTAGTTGGAATGGCCTCAATCCATTTAGTGAAATAAACGGTGGCAACTAGAATCCAACTGTGCCCTCCACTTGATTTTTCTAAGATTTCCCCTATAAAATCAATCCCCCATTGCTGAAATGGAGCTTCTACAGTTATAGTCCTAAGGGGTAATGCACCTTGATATCTTAGCTTTCCTGAGAACCTTTGGCAAGACTCACATTTTCTTACCATTTTGTATGCGTCTGAGAAAAGAGTTGGCCACCAATAGTCTGCTCTGAGAATTTTGTGAGCTATTGTCTGGGTAGCATAGTGCCCACCACACTCTCCATTGTGCATGTCACTTAGAATATCCCTAGCTTGATCCTCATTCACACATCTGAGTAACACACCATTAGGGTTTTTCCAATATAGCTCTCCTTGAACAATGATGTATTTAATAGCCTGTAGCTTCAAGGTCCTCATCTGATTATCACTAAGGTGGGTAGGACAGTTCAAATTTTGCAAATAGTATACAATATCCTTATACCACTCAGAATCTGACATGTTTATAACTTCATTATGTACCACATTCACTTGGCATGCCTCTAGATTTGACTGTGTCATCAATTTTGCCAAACCTTGTCCTCATAACAGTTTAGTGATCTGTATTTCAATGTTGAATTCCTGCAATTTGTTTATCCATCTGCATCTCCTTCCTGTTACCTCATGTTGAGTAAATATATCTTTGACTGCTGCATGAGGCACATATGCAACTATCCAAGAGCCTACCAAATATGGCCTGAAGCTTTTAACTGCTCTAACCAGTGCATATGCCTACTTCTCCATGATGTCATATTTCATCTCAGCAGCCTGCAATGACTTGCTAAAGAAAGCTATAGGTTGTTCAAAACCTTCTGCATTTTTCTGTAGTAGGCATGCAGCAATAGTATGGAAAGAAGAAAATGAGAACAACTGGAATGGCTTAGAAAAATTAGGAGATTTTAGCATAGGAGCCATCTTTATAGCCTCTTTTATGTTTTGGAATGATTTAGTTGCTTCATCCTCCCATTTGACGGTTGCACCTTTCTTCAGCATTTTAGAGATATCTTTTGTAGTCTCTGCAAAGTTAGGCACAAATCTTCTAACAAAATTAATTTGTCCAAAGAAGGACTGAATACCTTTCACTGTTTTAGGGATCTGAATTTTGTCAATTGCAGCCACCCTTTTAGGATCAATTCTGACTCCATCTTTGGAAACAATGTGTCCAAGCAATTTTCCTTCTACTACCCCAAAAGCACATTTCTTTGGGTTGAGTGAGATGCCATATTTCAATGCTCTAATAAAAATCTGCTCTAAGTGTATGCAATGTTGCTCCTCTTTTCTTGAATAGGCAGTCAAGTCATCTTGATATACAACCAAGATTGAGTCAATCAGTCCTGCAAAAGCAACATCCATGGCCCTTTGAAATGTAGCACCCGCATTTGTCAATCCAAATGGCATTCTCACATAGACATAGGTTCCCCATGGGGTAGTAAAGGTAGTTTTGAACCGTTTAGATTCTCTTACTTTCACTTGATTGTACCCTAAAAATCCATCCATCATGGATAAAAGTTAACCGCCAGTCACTTTTTGTAGCATAGCCTCCATGTTGGGTAGTGGATAATTATCCTTCAAAGAGGATACATTCAGGTTTCTAAAATCAACACAAAGCCTGATGTCACCATTTTTCTTTTTGACTGGGACAAGGTTAGACACCCAAGTTGAGTGTCTGATAGGCATGATTATTCTAGCCTCCCTAAGCTTCATAAGCTCTTCTTGCATTTTAGGAGCTAAAGTTGGGTTAATAGGTCTTTGCTTTTGTCTAAATGGTTTGGCTCTAGGCTTCAACGGGATTTCATGCTGGAATAAATCCTCTCTATAAGCTTTCATGTCCTCATATGACCAAGCAAAGACATGCTTATACCTTTTCAATAGTGTGATCAACATAGTTCTGATATGTGGCTTGAGCTGTTTACCAATGTATACCCTTTTAGGAGTATGAAATGTCCCCAAGTTTATCTCCTCTAAATCATTCTTATTTGTTGAAGATGCCTTTGTAACAAATTGGTCCCTATTGTCAAAATCTCTCTCTAAAGCAACCAACCCTCTAGGGATTTTATTTGTCTTGGGTTGAATTATTTCTTTCCCTAAGAGGGTTTCTTTTCCATCTACAACCTCTACAAAGTTCTGAAAATCCACTTCTTGGTTCTCATATTCATCAATACAATGTAGAAATCTCAGCAAATCCTTATCATCATCAAACACTTGCCAGCTGTATACATTATCTGGCACTGCAGGTCTAAGTTTGACCTCAACATTTGTAACATCTGATAGAGTTATATCATCTAGCCTTATGGCTACATTAGCTAGAAAATCTACCCTAACATTTTTTGATCTCTCTATCCATCTTATTGAAAAAGCATCAAACAATTCAATAGTATCCCAAGTAGCATGTTTATACTGTTTTAACCTCTTATTCTTTGATGCATACTTATCTCTAACCTAGGAAACAACTAACTCTGAATCCCCAAATACTTTGAGCATCTTGATTCCATGCTTCAAAGCTACATTCAATCCTAATAACAGAGCCTCATACTCTGCAATATTATTTGTATAGGCAAACTTCAGCAAGAATGAAAATTTTAGAAGCTTACTAGTTAGAGACAAAAATACAATTCCAGCACCAGAGCCTTCCTTTAAACAAGCTCCATCAAAGTACATGGTCCAGAGACCCTGTTGGTCAAGCTCTTGAATGCACACATCTCTCCCCTCACTTTCTTTAACATCTGAGACAACTCTGAAATTATCACAGTTAGTGTCCACAAAACATATGTGCTCCGCTGATTCTTGATCCTCAACTATTTCTGATGATCTTTCTTCTCTGATCAGTTTGTTATCCTTACCATTCATTGGGATCATAGCGTATGATAGATCTAATTGCATACTCCCACCAATCAATGTTGCCCATCTTCTTGACAACAACATGCCATATTGTGGCTTTATATCAACAACTGTTATGTTCATTTTGTAGGCCTTTTCAAGATATGCTGCTAGTCTGAAATCTACATCTTTCATAATCCCAATGACAGGTACTTCCCTAGCATCCATTGCATAGCATTTCCCACATGCCTTATCTATCTTTAACCCAGCTTGTTGCATGATGGCCAAAGGCATAATATTCATTGATGCTCCTGAGTCAAGCATACAATTCTTAATCACTTTTCCATTTATGACTAGGGAGACATAAAATGGTTCAACCTATGAAGGGCATTTTGTCATGGTCATCCCCAAATACACCTCATGAAACTCATCTTCATTGATACACAGGCCTTGTTTCTTACCCTGAGATTCATCATTCTGCTTGGCTTGATAGGATACTCCTGAAATCAAGGATACTGCTTTATTTTTGCATTCTTCAATTTTCATCAGCTCCATCAATGGAACAGAGACCTTTATCTGGGACGAGACCTGAGTTATGTCAAATGGAGCACAATTTGGTATAATAGTTGTAACTTGATCTACAGTTTTGTTTTTATCTTGGTATGATCCAGCCTTAACCTTTATGGCTCCCTGACTGTCATTCTTGATCTGAAAATTTTTATTTTGATCCTCAATTGGGGGATCCTATTTTCTGACCCTTGTGAATCATGACCTATTTTTTGTTTAAAATTTTGCTTATTGCTCCATTGCTTCTTTTGTGTTTCAGTCCCTTTATGACTGTGCATTTGTTGGTTCATAAAAGTATTCTCTGGTTGGTGCAAGTCACCTACCTGAGCTTTAGCCCTGAGATTGTAATTGCTTTTGACATGAGCCACTGCTGCAGCTGTGAAGGCTCTAATTTCTTCATCAGAAGACTTCCTCAAATTATTCAGAAAATTGTGTGAACCCTGAGCATATGCATAGTTATCTTCATCATCCTCATCATAGGAAGGTTGACGGCAGACCTGAATCTCATTATTTGCACTTGCATCAGCATCATGAGATGGATATTCCTTGCCTGTGGACAACATATTGACATTATCATCCTGCATATAATGCGGCTCATTGCATTCATCACAGGTAACAACATTGTCGTATAAAGATTGAGCAATCATGCACTGTGACTGTGAGTGAGGCATTTGACATATGATGCACCATGGGGTGTCATCGACAATATTCATAGCCTTCTTCAAAGGGTCAGGTGTTTCTCTAACACTTTGAGTCCTCTGACTTGGGTTGTTGTTTGGGAAAATGGATTTACCATTATGCCAATTAGTGTTATATGGCATATCATGCAATGATGGTCTTTTTTCTTGTCTCTGGTAAACTTGCCTGTCAGGACCTACCCCCTTTTCATTTTTAGCCATTCTATAGCTCAGGTCCTTGACAATAGTTGTCAATTTATCTAATTTATCCTCAGAAGTAGATGCATTGCCTTGAACACCTTGAGATTTTGTATTTGGATTTTGCAAAATTTTTACATCATCTCTCCTGTTTGTCTTACCAAAACTTTTCTGTTATTTTCAATATTAGTTGCAATTTTGAAGGCATCTTTGAGGCTGTGAGGACCCTTATCTCTTAATCCATAAGTAGTTTTGGCATCAAAAGCATTTATGTACAACACTATGCACATTGGTTCATTAGGCCTTAGGTGATGTGGCAATTTGTTCAATACATTTGTGAATCTAGCATTAAAATCAGCAACCTATTCATTTGATCCTTTGGTGATTCCAGTGAATTCATTAATAAAGAAACTTGGATCAGTTTTGTCACCATACTATTCTTTGAATATTCTCCTGAAGTCCTCCCATGATGAAACACTTCTATCAGGCAGACCCTTGTACCATTCTCTGGCCTCATCAACTAAGGATTGCATAAATAATTTCATGAAAACATCTTCATGCTCAACCTCGAAGTTGTCCATGATATTCTGAAAAGCTTTTAAATGGTCTTCTCTTGACACAGTATTGTTTCCTAAAAATTTAGGCACTTGCAGCCTCACATGTTTGTCAATAGGATTGGGATAACCAGGAATGCCATAAAAAATAAGCTGTCAGAATCTATCCAGCTGCATTGGCTGTCTACCCAACTGATTAACATTGGCATTTTTATTTGCATTCTAATTTCTTACATTATTTAATGGTACTCTAGCATTATTTGCATTGTGTCTTTGATCATTATGTTGATCTTGGACTTTATTTCTGTGTTGGTTTCTCTGCATATTTACATTTTCAAGGGTAGGAATTGAATCATTCTGAGCAACTCTCAAAGCTTGCACTTTCTGTCTCATGTCATCTCTGATTTTTACTGCCTACAAATATTCTAATTCTGCCCTTAAGCTCTTAATTTCTTTGGCTAATTCCTCCTCTCTAGGCATAGAAAAGGAAGGCTTTATTACATTCTGATCATCATTATCATCTCTTGGGGATTCAACTTCTTCAAATCTATCAGGGGAATCATGGAAAGGGCATTCTTGAAACACCTTTGATCTCATTCTCAACCCACTACCGTGCTGTCTTTCATATACATTCTAGATTTCAGCCTCAGTGTTTGAAAAATAAGGTATTGTTGGCTCTGAAGATCCTGGATTGTCTTGAACATTATCACTTCTGGGAGAACCCTCCTGACTAGCTTGAGCAGTCCCCTTTTTTCTGTACATCATTTTTCTAGGTAATTCTACAGACAGAGAATTACGCAGGGATATTCTCCCTTGCATACAAATTTTTACTTCACCGATTGGGAGATTGTTCAGAGTCACCACCTATAACTAGGAATTGTTTTCTTTTAAAATCAAGGTTCTTTCACAAAGGTCCCTAGCGGAGTTGCCAAAATCTGTTGGTATTTTCCCAGACTGGATGCTTTTTCCCAGTTATCCCTACAAGATAGCCACCATTTATCAATAGGATTCTCGAGCCAGGGGCCAATAGTATAGGAGATAGACTCTGTAAATATCTCCTCTTCTTCTTTAGGCTCTACAGAACCAAGGGGGTATTCCCTATTCAACATCCATAAGATATGCTTGTGGACTAGGGGATGTTGACACAAAGCAAATAAATCCTCTCTTATGCAGACCAAAACTGTGAGATAAGTGCAAAGGGGCTAGCTTTGGGCCTATATTCAGTTGTAGACAGAGGATCTTGGTCCTAAAACTACTTCTAAAGTCCTAGTGGTTTGAATTTAAAGTTTGAGTTTGATTTTATGTTTGGATGCAAAACTAGGACCTAGGATGTAACCTCAATACAAGACTGGATCGGTGCCTATCCAGGGCTCGGAGTCAATAGACATATATATGTGAATGTTTATCATAGACTTGAAACAACAATCAGATTTCAAGGGGATCATGCAATGTCTACCTTATAGACAATACCCAAGATAAAGTATTTAGTTATTTCTGCTTACAAATATCCTTACTACAATGTACTCTTCTCAATACTTAACCCAAAACATTTAATCTACTCCTTGAGCAAAAGTAAAGGATCAAGCATTCAATACAACAAACCCATATTCTAGAATCCCAAACACCCCTTAGCTGTTTAGATTCAGAAGAAAAATACATCCAGTTTGGAGACAAATAACAAAACACATGCTATAAAGCATTACTCATTTAATTAACATGAAACTGATGAATTCTATACATAAGACATTTAGCATACAACTCATAAACTCACAGAGTACCCAAAACAGAACCACCAATAAGATTGTATCTGATTACAACACCAAAAATGTTGTCTAGTTTTCAACAACCACAATGAGTAACACAGTTTGGCCTTTATATCAAGACTGCGTACCCAGCAAAAATTGATTACAAGGCAAATAAAAAAATCTACCAGATTCAATGCATGAGGAGTGGCGCTAAAATTTTTTTTTAATGCTACGGAGAGACAAAGAGGAATGAGCAAGTGGAATCAGGATCTGCACCGCCGCTCAAGGACTTTCATCTTCAATCGGGTGGTTGACCTATCCTTTCCATCGTCCATCCTCTGCAAATCTGCCATCAATGCTTTATCTACCCACAGGCCCTTGAGGATGCAACAACAGCAAGCCTCTGAAATTTTTCCTGCCCAAACGAGGCCGCAAATACAAAAAACTATCGCTACTGCGAACTTGAAAGATTGCCGTCGATTTTGATTCCATCGCTAAAACAAACGGCTCTAAAAAATGTTGAAAAGTCACCCACCTATAATATTGTGCCACATAGGCACTACATACTCCTACCGCTAACTTTTCACCTTCCCCACTTTGCACCTATCTCCTTGTACATGCAAAAGCATATACAAGCACTTTATATACAAGTCAGACCTCAAATTATTATTTGTTGCATTTTATTCCTCCATCGCGTCCAGGTTGTATGTCCTCTTGCTTGCATATCCTAATGTATAATTGCATATACAAATGCCTCATACATACAAGGCGGATCTCAAAAATTTATCCGCCGCATCTGACTTCTCCTTCGGGTCTGGAATGCATATTTCTTTATTGTATGTTTCCTTGTATATCACATTATACAAATGCGATATACATACAACAGACCTTTGCCCCTTATCCATTGGGTTTGAAAAACCTGTGAAGTCCGGCATGTATCCCTTCCTCTTGTATATTTTGCTTGCACATTTGATTGTATATCGAACATACATTCACCCTTTGTTTGTCCGCGGGCCCCACCACATGCATCTCCCCGTTGCATTGTAGCAAAAGTATACTGGCACCTTTGTATATCAAACATACAAACCTTCTCACATACAAATAGAGAATCTTTAAGGAATATTCCACCTTTGTATATTTTTCATTGTATCTTTCAAATGCATGCAGCCGATGTATATTAGGATGTACAACAAAACACATACAAGCGCACCCGATATACAACAACGGCATATTCCTGGAATCTTGCAAAAGATTCCCCCAATGTACATGCATCCTTTTGAACCCTATATGCATTAGGAAATGCATATAACTTAATTTTTTTTTGCATTTTTGGAAACCGATTAAGATTTCGCAAGCAACCCAACATACATTTGCACTTGCATATACAAAAACTTAACATTTTTCTCATGTGTGATGGGAAAAGGTGGTAAAATACTGTGCAGAGGCTAGTCAACCTATGAACACTAAAGCATGAGGATGAAACTTTGTAACCGGGAACCCGCCACAGAAGGTCACCACCAAAATAGAAAAGACAATGCAAGGCCCCAAGACTCAAAAATTTTAGGGTTTGAATGAAAAAACTTGCAAATGCTCAAGCTTAAAACCCTAAACATAAATGAGTACTAACAGTAACTATGCCTTCTTATTGAATATATGCAAGTTATTTTACTTCTTTTACTAATTTTTAGTTTAGTGTGAATCTACATATGATTGTCTGTGAACATTTTTTTGTTCCACTCAACCATTTTGTTTCTCACCTCTGCTAGAAGCATCTGAATCTGTGTATATCTACTTGCTATATCCAGTTGTGTTGTGCATCTTTCTTAGTTATGCGAGGGCTCTTTTATTCAACCTGGTGTATCACCTAATTTCTATTCATGTTTCCTTCTACTCCTTTTCCCAGCAAGCATTAGCACTAGGTTTAGATATTTTCCTCTAAGCATTAGGCTCAGAGGTAGGAAGCTGGCCTACTTCGGAGGTCTGATCTTAGTTCGCAAGGTCCCACACTTCAAGATCATTCCTATTGTGTCATTAGAATGCTTGGACTCTCTCCAAGAAGGGTGGAATTCTACGTGATAACACAACTCGTCAAAGATTGCTGCCTTTTGGCACTTTGGACTCTTCAGGGATATTACTAGTACAATGTAGCTCAGACTGTTTTGACATGTTTGGGTGTGAAACAAGACCATACCTAGTCTAAACTTACCCATCCAGATGCGTTGGAATAGTTGGTTTGGCCTCATCAAGAGAAGGATGAAAGTTACACCCCTTTGCAACTTTACACTACCTCCTTCAGATGATTTTTGGGGTAGCAGAAAACCTTTCACTGCAGGAAAACACCTTTGAGATATAAAAACCAAGAGAGGTTATTGTAGAGGGACCCTATGTGATCATTTTGCGTTAGATAAAATTTATCTAAGTGATACGGTTTCTGAGTAACAACTCGTCAAAGGCTACCCTTTTGTACTTTGGACTCTTAAGGGATATCGTCGGTACAATGTAGTTCAGACTATTTCAGCATGTTTGCGTGTAAAACAAGACCATGCCTAGTCTAAATGCACCCATCCGAACGCGTTGGAATAGCCAGTTTGGCCGCATCAGGAGCAGGAGGAAAGTTACACCCCTTTGCAACTTTACACTACCTCCTTCTGACAATTTTTGTGGCATCAAAAAACCTTTCACCATGGAAAAATGCCTCAGAGACATAAAAAATTAAGAGTTTATTATAGAGGGACCCTACATGATCATGTTGCCTTAGATGAAATGTCTCTAAGTGACACGATTTCTGAATAACATCTCGTCAAAGATTGTTGCCTTTTTGCACTTTGGACTCTTCAGGGATATCGTCGATAGAATGTGGCTCAGACTGTTTCGGCATGTTTGGGTGCAAAATAGGACCATGCCTAGCCTAAATATACCCATCTAGATGAGTTGGAACTGTCGGTTTGGCCACATCAGGAGCACGATGAAAGTTACACCCCTTTGCAACTTTACACTACCTCCTTCTGACTATTTTTGGGCAACAGAAAACCCTTCACCACTGGAAAATGCCTTAGAGATATAAAAAACTGAGAGAAATTATTGTAGAGGGACCCTATGTGATCACATTTCCTTAGACGAAATGTCTCTAAGTGACACGATTTCTGAGTAATAGCTCGTCAAAAATTGCTACCTTTTTGCACTTTGGACTCTTCAAGGATATCGTCGGTAGAATGTAGCTCAGATTGTTTTAGCAAGTTTGGGTACAAAATAGGACCATGCGTAGCCTAAACATACCCATCCGAACACACTGGAACTATCAATTTGGCTGCATCAGGAGCAGGATGAAAGTTACACCCCTTTGCAACTTTACACTACCTCCTTTTGACTAGTTTTGGAGTAGCAGAAAACCTTTCATCGCGGGAAAACACCTCAGAGATATAACAAACCAAGAGAGGTTGTTATAACATAATGTCTCTAAGTGACACAGTTTCTGACTAACAACTTGTCAAAGATTGCTACCTTTTTGCACTTTGGACTCTTCAGGGATATCACTGGTACAATGTAGCTCGGACTGTTTCAGCATGTTTGGGTGCGAAACAAGACCATGCCTAGCCTAAAAGTACCCATCCGGATGCATTGGAATAGTCAATTTGGCCACATCAAGAGAAGGATGAAAGTTACACCCCTTTGCAACTTTACACTACCTCCTTCTGACGATTTTTGGGGCAGCAGAAAACCTTTCACCACAGGCAAATGCCTCAGAGATATAAAAAACTGAGAGAGGTTGTTGTAGAGGGACCCTACATGATCGTATTTCCTCAGACAGAATGTCTCTAAGTGACATGGTTTCTAAGTAACTTCTTGTCAAAGATTTTTGCCTTTTTGCACTTTGGACTCTTCAAGGATATCACTGGTACAATGTAGTTCAGATTGTTTTGGCATGTTTGGGTGTGAAATAGGACCATGCCTAGCCTAAATGTACCCATCCGGACATGTTGGAATTGTCAGTTTAGCTGCATCAAGAGCAGGACGAAAGATACACCCCTTTACAACTTTACACTACATCCTTCTGGTAATTTTTGGGGTAGTAGAAAACCTTTCACCAAGGGCAAACGCCTCAGAGATATAAAAAACTAAGAGAGGTTATTGTATAGGGACCCTACATGATCGTGTTGCCTTAGATGAAATGTCTCTAAGTGACATAGTTTCTGAGTAACTTCTTGTCAAATATTGCTGCCTTTTTGCACTTTGGACTCTTTAGGGATATCGCCGGTATAATGTAACTCAGACTGTTTTGGCATGTTTGGGTGTGAAACATGACCATGCCTAGCCTAAATGTACCCATCTAGACATGTTGGAAATGTCTATTTGGTCGCATCAAGAGCAAGACTCAAAGACTCAAACTGACCCCAAATGACTCAAACTGACTCAAAAACATATGAAATGATCTTAGAAGACCTTATTATATATAATTGACTTAATCAAAACAAAATTTCACTTTTTGACCCCTCTTGGAGGTATGACAACCTATGTGCCCCTACACCATGAGGACATTGAAGTTGATAAAGTTTTCCTATTAAGAAAAAGAGCTTCCCTTAGCTTCAAGAAATATAGATATTCTATACTGACAAGGCCAACCACGTGAAGGTGGAAGCTCATGTGGCCTCACCTAAAACCTAAGACACATGTATTCTAGTAGATGTAGGATACCTAAGACACCTAGTCTTTATACCTTATCGTAGTTTATACCTAAGTCACCTAGACACCTAGATTATATTTCTACCTAAGACACCTATTATGGTAGACCTAGTTGATATAGTACCTACCTAAGACACCTTGATTAAATTATACCTTATTCTAGTCTCTAGAGAGGTAATTGATATATAGTATCTACCTTGAAGACACCTATATCATTCTAGATTATACCTTATTCTAGTCTCTAGATACGTTGTTGATATATAATATCTACCTAAGACACCTATATTAGATTAAATACCTTTTTTCTAGT
The DNA here is from genome assembly GCA_027924645.1 of Cunninghamia lanceolata. Taxonomy (NCBI): domain Eukaryota; kingdom Viridiplantae; phylum Streptophyta; class Pinopsida; order Cupressales; family Cupressaceae; genus Cunninghamia; species Cunninghamia lanceolata. The sequence continues at coordinate 3,630,310 of BSBN01000130.1, read as the reverse complement.
CTCTGTCTACCTAGTTGACATATAGTATATACCTAAGACACAAGTAGAGACACCTATTATCTAGTTAGAAACCAAGACACCTAGAGACACCTATATTTTATACATTATGTGGTTTGATGAAGGCTCTTAAAAGGTACTTTGACACCAAAAACTTGGATGATAATGATCCTAGGAAGGTCCATCTTAAACCCTCGATGCTTGACACTATATCTTAAAACCTATCCCTAAACCCTCGATGCTCGACACTATATCTTAAACCCTAATCCCTCAACCCTCAACCCTGATCCCTCATCCCTAAACCCTAAATGATATCCCTATTCCTAAACCCTCAACCCTCAACACTATTGGTTGGTTAACATTCCATGACTTCACTTTCATTGAATAAAAAGGTTTATCTGATTTGAAATAAGGGTCAGAGTTCACTATCATGTGCTTTTCTAGATGAGATGGTCCATAATGTCCATGGTTCTTCCGAGAATGGCCTACAATAGAAATAGGTTTTTGTTATACCAATCCTCCTAGTAAAGCTACAATTCAAATGCCTGCTTTGAAATAAATTAAACTAGACTTACAAATTTGATTTTCTTCCATTGCTTCAACATCATTGTTGTTTTCCCCATCAGAAACCAATTCATTCAACAACTTTTTGCCCATTTGTTGACTTGAACTACATAGTTTGTTAGAAGAAGGGCATCTTTTATCTGTATCAATGTTGGTATTCATAAGCTGAAGAACATTGATATTTTTCACACACCCTATTTTTTGAAATATCTTAACCTTAAAATATGACTTGGATATGTACTTGAACACAAAAAAATCTCCAATCTCCAGCCCATGGTGAATTTCTAATCTTATTTATTTATGTAATTTATAGTTGAATTTTACACCATATTTATTATAATTATGTGTATTTTAAGTGGTTTCCATGAGGATATTTTTTGAGTTTTCAGGGGCTAGCTAATTCAAGATAGCTAGTATATTCCTTTTAGTGTTTACTAGTCATGCATATCAAACTGATAATGCCACCGTGTTTATTAAATATAACTGAGTTATAGGGAAATGGGAAGAAAAATGGGCATTAATTCTTTCTGATTTCAGAAATCATTTTAATTGAGAAACTTGAAGTCTTGTAAAAATTAATTCAATGCCCATTCCTTAAGTGCTTGGTGGTGTCTCCCTGTTTATTAAAGATATATGAGTTGTAGGAATATGTTAGAAAAATGGCTATGAACTTTTTTGGTAATTTTAGAAATTAGTTTTAAAGTATTTTTCTTAATGCCCTTTTTAATTATGCATGTCTACAGTATATCCTAATTTAAGTTTTCTGCAATGTCTTAGTAAAGAAGGTTAGCAAGAGGACTTGATTGACTTCAAAGAACCCAATGGTAGGTTTTATACAATGCTATTAAAAATTGTTTACAATGAATTCTATCCTTGGCACATGGGAACTTGTTTGTCTTGAAAAAAAAGATGGCATGAAGACCAGATATACTATCCAAGACTGGTGCTATGGTATATGCTTCTCTCTTGGATAATGAAAATAAAGTCTGTAAAACTTTAGTATTTACCATAAACTAGCAAGAGCAAATGTCATCCATTGAAATTAGGAAAGGTCCAAGTGCACCTTAACTCTTTATATTCATGAGTTGTCCTTGCTTGCATCTCACATCTTGGGCCATATTGTGCCCTATCAATTCTCTGAGTTTCTAGTTCCATCAGTAAAACTTTCTAGCTAAAGTGAATATTCAAATTATATGGATCAGCATACTCTCTCCACCTATTTTCTTGAATTTAAATCAGGGCCATAAAAATGTGAACACATTTGCTCCCACTGTATAACCTGGGTGTAATTAATACCATCAACTAGGTAAAATAAACTTTGGCCATAAAAATCAATCAGTCTTTTAAAAATAGATATTAGTAACTATACATTTTAGTATTGTTTCTTTCTTGATTTTCTATTTTTAATTAACTAATTTTTGTTTGTTTTAGACAAAATATTACAATCCTCACAAAGATCTTTTCTTGTATAATTTTCTCCTTTTATCTGTGGCCTGTCTTTTCCCTCCTCTCTTTTAGAAGGATTCTTATTTTATCTTTTGATCTATATGAACTCTAAACATAAATCTATGTTGCTTGTTGTCCACCTACTCAAAGATGCAAACATCTCCTTCCTTGATATTATTATGACATACAAAATATGCCCACCTCGCACTTAGGGCAGGTCTATTGTTTTGAAACAAGCAAATAATCTCCCATTGTTTACTAGCTCTATCCACAAGAACTACTAAACTTTTTTCTCTTGGTAATTGTAGAGGACATTCACCTATTTTTGGCAACTCTTACATTCCCAAACCATTACAAAAACTAAGTTATTTTAACCCAATAAATAGTTGATTGCATTGATTTAATACACTAATAGTAAAGCTTAGCATTCACACAAATGCAGATGTTCATATTATAGAAGACTGCATTATATTAGACTATTAGAGATCCCTCAGAAAAATGTAATAACAAAACTACTTTGCCTTATGTTAGCTTGTTAAACCCATTCTTTTTGACACTCTTCACTTAATAAAGTAAGAGTAATAAGAATAGAAGGCAGAGAATTTGATCTTACTAGTATGCATGGTCGATTTACATTCTGTGACTTCATTTTCATTGAATAAAAATGTTTATCTAATTTGAAAGGTGGGGAAAAGTTCACTGTCATGTGCTTTTCTAGATGATAGGGTCCATAATGCCTAGGGTTATTCAAAGAAATGCCTGCAACATAATTAATTTTTTGTTATACCAATCCTCCTAGTAAAGCTACAATTCAAATGCCTGCTTTGAAAGTTGAAATAAATTAAATTAGACTTACAATTTTGATTTTCTTCCATTACTTCAACAACATCATTATTTTTTTCATCTGAAACTAATTCAATCAGCAACTTGCTACCCATTGGTTGACTTGAACTACATCCTCTGTTAGAAGAAGGGCATTTTTTATCTATATCAATGTTAGTATTCATAAGCTGAAGAGCATTGATACTTTTCACACACCCTGTTCTTTGAAATATCTTAACCTTAAAATATGACTTGAATATGTACTTGAACACAACAAAATCTCCAATCTCTGGCCTATGATGATTCACAAAATTTTCCCAACCCTACCTAAATTCTAGTTTATTTATGGTACCCCCTAATTGTACATCCCACTCCTGCCCACCTGGGCCTTGCAACACCATATGTTCATCTGTGTTGTCTATAAACTGTGAAACAAATGCAAGAGGAGTGTACTGCCATAAACACATTACACAATTAGATTATACAAGTTCTTAACAGTGTACAATAAATAAAAGAATGAAAAATAATGTATAGAGTTACCAGTTTTTTGTGTAAAGTCTCCAAGCATAACTTTTAAGAAGGAGGCACACCAATTAAACTAATTCATTCAGCAACTTGTTGCCCATTGGTTGACTTGAACTGCATACTCTATTAGAAGAAGGGCATCTTTTATCTATATTAATGTTGGTATTCATAAGCTGAAGAGGATTGATATTTTTCACACACCCTGTTCTTTGAAATATTTTAACCTTAAAATGACTTGGATATGTACTTGAACATAGCAAAATCTCCAATCTCCAGCCCATGATGATTCACAAAATTTCCCAACCCTGCCTAAATTCCAATTAATTTATGGTATCCCCTAATTTTACATTCCAAAACCCTAATCCCTTAACCCTAATCCCTAATCCCTAATCCCTAAACCATAAACCCTAATCCCTAATTATAATTTATGGTACCCTAATCCCTCAACCCTAACCCTAATCCCTTATCCCTAAACCATAAACCCTATCCCTAAATCCTCAACACTTAAACATTAAATCCTCAACCTTATCCCTAAACCCTCAACCCTCAACACTGTACCTTAAACCCTAATCCATCAACCCTAAAGCTTTAAAGCCTCAACCCTTATCCACCCCTTTCCTCCCCTATCTATCTCACCCCATCTCTCCCCTATCTCTCAACCCTTAGCCATCTAGGTCTCTCTCTTATCCCTAAAGCTTCAACCCTCAACCCTTAAACCTTAAATCCTAAACCCCATCCCTAGACCCTCAAGCCTCAACACTGTACCTTAAACCCTAATCCCTTATCCCCAAACCCTAAACCTTCAAGCCTAAACCCTATCCCTAATCCCTCTACCCTCAACACTCTACCTTCACCCTAATCCATCAACCCTAAACACTATCCCTAAAGCCTCAACCCTAAAACCTAATCGCTAAAGGTCCTAAACCCTAATCCCTTATCCCTAAACTCTAAACCCTATCCCTAAACCCTCAACCCTCAACCTTAAACAATAATCCCTCAACCCTAAACCTTAATCCCTCAACCCTCAACCCTAGTTCCTTATCCCTAAACCCTAAACCCTTACATCCATCAACCCTAAACCCTAAATGCTATCCCTATTCCTAAACCCTCAACCCTCAACACTATACCTTAAACCCTAATCCCTTATCCCTAAGCCCTCAACCCTAAACCCTAATCCCTCAACCCTAAACCTTCAACCCTAAACCCTTTCCCTAATCCCTCTACCCTCAACACTCTACCTTAACCCTAATCCCTCGACCCTCAACCCTAATCCCTCAAACCTAAACACTATCCCTAAAGCCTCGACCCTAAACCCTAATCCCTCATGGTCCTAAACTCTAATCCCTTATCCCTAAACTCTAAATCTTATCCCTCAACCCTCAACCCTCAACCCTCAACCTTAAACCTTAATCCCTCAACCCTAAACCCTAATCCCTCTTGACCTTAAACCCTCAACCCTTAAACCCTAAACCCTTGACTCTTAAACCCTCAACACTTATCCACCCTATTGGGATGGTAAAAATTTAAAATTTTTACTGTATTATCACTTCGCCATATCTGAAAAAATCATAAAAACATCCCAGAATCATAGTAAAATTTTAATACATCCCACAAAAGGTCCATGGCAAAACAATGTGAATGGCTTAAAAGTTTTATACCATCGGCAAGACTTTATGTTGCTTATACCGATCCATGAGAAACCAATAAAAATAACTATCAGCGTAAGAACAAGGATCAGAGAGAAAATTGCAAAAGTCACCGATGGAGGAAATCATCCCGATGGCCTTTTTATTGGTAAGAAGATCTATTAGTCACACCGATTGGTATGACTAAGGGTTATCAGGCAATACTTTGAAGATTATCTCGATGGTGCATATCATATCGATGAAGCATTTCGGTGACACTCTCACCGAACATCCTATCGAGTTGAAGGAAATAATACCTATCGGCAGGAGATGAACGTCAGAGTAAAAAACTAATGACTCTCCGATACTCTGGTGTCTTGGTGAAACAATAAAAGGCACTTTCGATATGAGTCATATCAATATACTTATCCATCAGCACAGCTAAACATGTCAGAATGAAATATATATCTTTTACCGACCCACAGGTCACAGCGATAAAGGTGTCGGTGACACTTCGGGAAGTTCTCTCTGATAAGAGATACAAAATAGCCAGTGGGGAGATGACCATGATCGGGTAACTTAAAAAGGATTACCCCGATGGTATGACTCACTCTGATAAAATGAGGATTACACCTATTGATAAGAAGTTCTACTAATCATATCGATGAGATATTAAGAAAGTCTTGCCCATCCGAGATATAAAGGGCTATCTGGAAGATGATGATGATCGGGTAAACATAGATATGTTATCTCGATGGCATAAATCACCCCGATAACAATTGTTGTCACACATATTGATGAGACTCTCACCAATAGTTATATCGGTAACACTTGATATATCAGAGGGACATATAAATCACATAGCGATGAAAGAGGTCATGCCGATGGTAGTTGCACCCACTTTCACGTCGGATAAAGCCTAGACATCTCCTGTCGATATAACTTAATACAGCATCGAAGAAATAATTGAAGGGTTGCAGCGATTGATTGTTCGCACCATAAAGAGATATTAAAGTCGCCCAGACATTATGAAAGTTATGTTGATGAAAGGAGTTATGACAATGTGACAGTTCACAGCGATGGACATTGAATTGCTCAAACAAATAAATGCAAATGGCGATGAAATCCTCTAAGATTATTATAATTAAAATTAACAGAGTTGTCTGAGAAGAGAATACAGGGGAGTTCTTGAAGAGCAAACAGAGGATTTCAATCGCAGCCACAGATAATAGGTACTTATATACAAACCATTGTGTTATAGCCTATATTTTGATTTTCTATCAAAAACGTGAAAATGGAGACTCTGGGAAAGGGAAAAGGCAAAAAATCACAAGGAGAAACAAGTAAACCTAAGAAACAAAAAATTGATAAAACCCCCGAAGAAAAGATAAAAGGCAGAAAGCTCAATCAGGATTTGATTGATCAATTGATAGGGTCAACTCCCAAGGCTAGAAGATCTGCTCAACTTAGGGTAGAAGTGGAAAAATTAGAAGACAAATGTAAACACTTAGGAGATATTTGGACCCCGATTAGAGGATATGAACTCTTCAGATTCCACTATAATAGGAGATTTAGAAATGCCCCAATGTCAAACCCATGGCATTTGAATTTGGGTAAACTAGTTGTGCCTAATGTATTCCTGAATGTTGAACTCCTGTAACTTCTTTCCAAACAATACAATCCAAGTCTGAAGGCTATATGCAACCCACAAGGGGAGCCTATTATATATTTGTCAAAAAACACCATCTATGAAGTATTCAATTTGGATGATATATGCACTGTCCCTGTTATTTATGAGGATCTAGAAAAGGAATACTGGAGAATGGATACAACCTACAATGGATGGAGGTTGCCTATTTATAGGCCCAGAGTTGAAGGAGAGTTAGTGCCTCTGAATGAGAATGATGGTCCTCCTTTCCATGTGGCTAAAATTTACTTATGGTTGAATAGAGCCTAATTGTGGTTATGTAATGATTGTTAATTTTGTTAATTTCCCAAAAGACTTATTGAAGAGTTATGTCTCTTCACAAAAATATCTATATAAGTTCAAACAATTAGTGCTGAAAGATCATCAACAGTAGAATATATACATACATATAACTTACAATGTTTCAGAAAGACCATGTTGCATATTTTATTTGAAGAAGTAGATTGAAGTTCTCTGATTCAGTGGTTCTATCTTGGTATCAATTGTTTGTTAAAGTTACTCAATTGTGTGGTTGTCTCCAGTTCTGTATTTCCTTGTTATTCAGATTAATATATCAAGTATATATTTAATTTGTCAATACACATTCGCTATATCTGTGTGATTGAGTAAATTGGTTTCCATTTGAGGAATTAAAATCCTTCTGATCAATCACGGTAGCCTGAAAGTATTAGTTTGGATTACTAAGTAGAGCCATATAATTAGGATTGTTATTCTGTCTCCAAGACAATATTATCTGTTATTCTTGCACATTCATTTCAATTGGTTCCTTCAAGAAAGGATTAAAATACCTTCTAGTGAATTATAAGATATCTGATTATATTAGTTGGATTATCAAGAAGAGTTTGTCAGTCATTTCCTTGCACGTTTCTACAAGTTATAAACTAAAGTTGTGCCAAACAATTAGAATTAGTACCCACTATAAGCCACTAGTCTTGGTCCTTCATTTGACTATGTTACCCAACAAAGCACTGGTCTTATTTCAATTCATCATTTAAAATCCTTTTCACCTTGATATTGCTTATACAATTTCTACCAAACCATTCATTAGACATTAGATATAGAATCAGATAGTAAGCTTTTCATCTATCCTACACCCTTTCCCATTGTAGATAAATTTAATTAGTCAATACATTTACATTTAGTCTACTTTAATTCCCAAGGTTCACCCACCTAGGTGTAGCAAGACCTGAAGTGTAGGAAATCACTAAACCTTGAAGGTTGATTTCGTCAAGTTAGTTCAAAAACATTGCGAATCTAATCATAGAGCCTGGCATCCTCTTAGGATCAACAACCTGCATTTTTGAGACCTAACAAATTGGCGACTCCGCTGGGGACCTTAAATAAAAGACCTTAGAAAGAAATTATTCCTTTTATAGAGTCATTTCAGAAAAATTTAATTTGGTAACTCTGCTGGCAACTAGAACCCCGAAAGATAAATTACAAACTTTTTTCCTATTTACAAAATAGGTGGCGACTCTAGTTACAGTTATAACAAAAATTCTAATACCAAATGGATGGTAGGAGATCCAAGATGGAAGGCAAGAAATTGCAGCCATCTCCACCACTCAGAAACATTTCCAAAAGAAATGGAACTTCAAATTATTCTTACCAAGATAATAACCAGGATACCCAAGAGAATAATGCAGAGCAAATTATTTCAATTCACAACAAGTTCACGCCTCTGCATGATTCAAACGAGAATCTCAATGGAGCAACTGATGATATTTTGGCAAGATACAGACCAGATCCTCAAGAATAGCTCAAGTATGAAGCACAGGTCAGGAGAGATATTGACCAAAACTAAGCTGAATATGATTTCAAGATGTCATTACACCAGGGAGAAGGGGTAGAATATGGATTCTCAAATCAAGAAATAAATAACAATCCAGAGAATCTAGGAAGTATGAGTGAAGAGCAGCAGGAGGTGCTTAGGCTCCTGGAAGAACTCGAAAGGTTCAAGATACAGGAAGATAAAAGGTTGTTGCAACAAGAGATTCAACAGATGAGAAATAAAGCTAAAATAGTCCCCCCAAAATATGTACCTCCACATAGAGGAAACAGTTTAAGAATTCCACAGCAAAACATAGGTGGAGTTTCAAATTCAGATGTATCTAGAAGTCATCAAAACACTATTCCCCAAAACCCTAGGTCACCTCCCATACATAATACATCTCAACATATGGCAAATTCTTATCCCCCCTAGCCAACAATATTATAGACCACAAAACCCTTACATAAATCCCCACATGAACCAACAGTAGCAATATGCATATCATCAGCCTTTAGGTGGATAAAATTACTACCCTAATCCTCCACCCATGAATTTCCCACCTCAAAACCTTGCAAATATATGTAGCCAATTTAATTTAACTAGATACCAGTTGTATCCATATCCTATGGATAGTACTTGGAGAAATATGGTTCCCAAGTTTACTGGAAACAATGCAATCTTGGCTGAAGATCACATTAGAAGCTTCAATGCTTTCATGCAAGATATTGGTATGGATTGGGAAGATATTAGAATGAGGCTATTCATGATGTCCCTCACTAAAGATGCCAGAGACTATTTCAACAGCCTGCCTGACGCCTCAATCAATTCAATAACTAATTTCCATAATCAGTTTAAGGAGCAGTATGGCAACCAATATGCCCTTGATTTTGCATTACATGAATTGATAAGTATACAAAAGTATCAAAATGAATCAATACATGATTTCAACCTAAAATTTTCCAATTTACATAACAAGGTACCACATGGAGCCGAGTTATCTGATCCAGCGGCACTGAGTATTTATATGAAAGCATTTGACCCCAAGACAGGGTACAAGCTTAGAAATCGGTGTCCTGCAACCTTGGCTGAAGCACAGAAAATAGCCCTAACCATTGAAAACAATAGGAAGGCTACAGGAATGGTTAGCAAAAGAGATAATGCTAGAAATCAGAATCCAAGTGCTCAACAAACTAAACCGGAAGGTCAGCATAGGCATGAACGGCCCTGGTTGCACAATATGCCATACAATACAAATTGGAAAGATGGAAGACCCATCAACAACAATAGAAAGCAATAGTATAGAAAGGATACTCCTGACCCCCTGAAAAGAAACATGGCACATATGATAGAAAATAAACCTTGGTATTTGGTGTGTAATTTACCACATTTACCTGAATACTATGAGGTAGCTAAATCAGTACAACACGAGGAAATGTTATACAATTATAATAGAGACAACCACACTATAAATATGATGCAAGACACACCATGTGTGGTGACAGAAGATTATTCTTCCACAGAGGAAGAAGGATATGAGTATGATGTAGGAAATCAGAGGCATCATATCAACATGGGAGAACAAGAAGTGTTCTCAGATCAAGAAGATAGTTATCAGGAACCTGTTTATTATAACAATCAGCCATATGGTCAATGGAGAAAGCCCACTGACGATGAAAGAGAAGCTCTTACAATAGCTGCAATAGCTCAGGCAAGAAACACTTACAACTTAAGGAATAGAACAACGAATGTTGAACAAGGAACTCCTGAGAGTGTATTCATTAAAGATCAGAATAACAAAAAGAATAATACAAAATCATCATTTAAAGAACCAAAAAAGGGTGGCAAGGGTAAAGTGAAAGAAAATTTACAAAATCAAGAAAAGGAAAACATAAAAATAGAAAAGAATGACCAGACCATGGCCCATTCTTTTGACATTGCTCATGTAGTGTCTCAGGTAAAAATATCAGTTCCACTCCTAGAGATGATGAAGATAGACAAATATAGGAGCATAGTTGTTAAGATGATTTTAGATATACCGGGCCAAAAACATAAAGGATTTGAAAAGAGAACAAATAATGTGCATCAAGAAACATTCCAAATGCCTGAGGTATACCTTGGTGATACACTTACAAAGAATCCTTCACAGGTAGACCCTTTCTACACTACATTATTAATCAAGAATAGGATAGTCATGAATTGCATGATTGATTCAGGTGCCGCCATGAACATCATGCCTATAGCAGTTATGAAAGAATTAGGAATGTGGGTTGATACTACATTCGGCCAATGTTATGCAATGGATAATAGATCTATCCCAGTAGTTGGTATTATGAGAGATGTGGAGATAAAACTTGCCTCACACCCTGAAGCAACTTATAACATTGATATTACTGTGGTTGACATCCCACCATATTATGGAATGCTTCTATCAAGGCAATGGGCTGCAATGGTAGGAGGGAATGTCCAATTGGACTTATCATATGCCACCATACCAGTGGGAGGTAAAGAAATCAAGCTGTGCAGAGAGCCAAGGTATGAGAATATTATAGAAATATTGGATCGGCATCAAATAAATTTCTTTTGTGATACGGATTTGGGAGTCTTCAAAGTTGGAGAAAATATGCCAGAATTGCATAATACTGATCCAATACATACTGAATCTATGAAAGAAGAAAATGATGTGTGGAAGATGTATTTTGATGGTGCATGCAGCAAAATAGGAAATGGGGCCGGAGTAGTTTTTATTTCACCAGGAGGTAAAACTTTCAAATACTCTTTTCTATTGACATTTGAATGCACAAACAATGTAGCCGAGTATGAAGCTTTGCTCATTGGTTTGAACATAGCCATTAAGCATAAAATAAAAAAGTTAGTTGTCTATGGTGATTCCGAATTGGTCACTTCCCAAGTAAGAGAAAAATATCTATCAAAACACAAAAGGTTAAGACAGTACAAAAATGTAGTTTGGGATAATATTGAATTGTTTGACGCCTTTTCAATCAACTGGGTTGATAGGTCTAAAAACATTATGGCAGATTTTTTAGCAAATATCGCATTGAAGAGGGATGATGTCACATTAGGAGGAATTACAGAGGTTGAATTCAAAACTAGACCTACCATCCCATATAATATACATAATTGGCAAGTGTTTGATAATGATGCAGATATAATCAACTTCTTACATTGTGCTGATTATTATGAAAATAAAGAGATTGATTTCAATGCATTTGCAGAGGAACATGATGGGAAGGAAACCCTTTTTGGTCAAGAGATAGTTTAGTTGAAAATGAATAAGATACCTAAGGGACTTATAGCATTAGAAAAGGCATTTGATGGACATGACAGATTTAAAATGAAGGACACACCAGTGGCACGTAATGACCTTGAAGAAACCAATTTGGGGACACAAGCAGCCCCAAAGAATGTGTACATTGGAAGAAATCTTAACCCAAAAATCAGGAGTAAAATTATCAACTTACTTAGAAAGTATAGGCATGTATTTGCCTGGTCATATGATGATTTAAAGGCATATAGGGAGGATCTGTTTCAGCATGAAATACCACTGAAACCAGATGCTAAACCATTCAACCAAAAACAAAAGCCTATCAATCCCACATTAGCTCCTAAGATGCTAGAGGAACTTAAAAAACTGAGGGATGGGGCTATCATTAAACCCATCATACATTCCTCATGGGTTTCAAATTTAGTCCCTGTCAGGAAAAAGAACGGTGATATTAGACTATGTGTGGATTTCAGAAATTTAAACAAGTCTTCTCTTAAAGATGACTATCCCCTCCCTAATATGGAATCAATATTACAAAAGGTTACTAGATGTGAATTGTTGTCAATGATGGATGGTTTCTCAGGGTACAATCAGGTAAAAGTTAAAGAATTAGAGCAATTTAAGACTGCATTTACCACTCCATGGGGAACATATGTATATTTGAGGATGCCATTCAGGCTAACTAATGCTGGAGCAACATTCCAAAGAGCCATGGATGTGGCTTTTGCTAAACTAATAAATAAGATCATGATAGTATATCAGGATGACTTGACAGCATATTCTAAAAAGGCCGAGGATCATTGCACACATTTAGAGCAAATATTTATCAAAGCCCTAGAATATGGGATTTCGTTGAATCCTAAGAAATGCCATTTTGCAGTAACAGAGGGGAAATTGCTTGGCCACATAGTCTCGAAAGATGGAGTGAAAATAGATCCTGAAAGAGTAAAGGCAATTGATCAAGTGCCTATTCCAAAAAATGTGAAAGCTATACAATCATTTTTTGGTCAGATTAATTTTGTCAGAAGATTTATACCAAATTTTGCAGAAATTGTTTGTCCTATATCAAAGATGCTGAAGAAGAACTCAGAAGTAAAATGGACAACAGAAACAGTAGAAGCATTTGCCAATATTAAGAGGGTAATCAAGGAAGCCCCAGTCTTAATATCCCCTAACTTCAGTAAATCATTCCAACTATTTTCATTTGCTTCTTACCATACAGTTGCAGCAGTGCTATTGCAGAAAAACAATGATGGATATGAATAGCCTATCTCATTTTTCAGCAAATCCCTTCAGAATGCAGAGTTAAAATATGACATTATTAAAAAATAGGCATATGCATTAGTAAAAGCAATTAAAACTTTTAGACCATATTTGGTGGGAGCTAAAATCATAGCATATGTTCCTAGTGCTGTAGTAAAGGATGTATTGGTCCAAACTGAAGTCATTGGTAGGAGATGTAGGTGGATCAATATAATTCAGGAATTCAATATTGAAATCTAGATCACTAAATTAGTAAGAGGACATGGTCTTGCCAAATTGATGGCTGAAAGTAATCTTGAGGCCTCTCAGATATGTAATGCTAATGCAAGTTCCAGTATTGAGCATACTCCATGGTATGCTGATATAATATATTATCTAAAACATATGAAGTGTCCTATAGGGTATGATGATAACAAAAGGAGGACACTTAAATTGCAAGCTTCAAAATATGTACTTATTGATGGGGATCTTTACTGGAAAAACAGAGATGGGATTTTACTATTATGCTTGGATGAATATCAGTCAAAACATATTATGAAGGAGTTACATGAAGGCATGTGTGGAGGTCATTTCTCAGCAAAGGCTACGGCCCACAAAATCTTGAGGGCTGGATACTATTGGCCTAAAGTTTTTAATGATTCATATCATTACACTAGGAAGGGTGAAGCATGTCAAAAGTTTTTAGGGAAGTTAAAGTATTAGGGACCACTACCCTTAAAACCCATGCAGGTTAAGGCTCCATTTTATCAGTGGGGTATTGATTTTATAGGTGAAATTGCGGAGAAATCAAGTGGGGGACATAAATGGATTTTAGTAGCAACTGATTATTTTACAAAATGGGTGGAGGCAATTCCAACCAAACAGGCAACAAGTAAGGTGGTGATTAACTTTCTAATGGAAAATATTATATTCAAATTTGACACTCCAGTAAGGTTAATTACAGATAATGGAATGTGTTTCAGATCTGATAAATTCAAAAGATTTTGCAGTACACATGGCATCACTGTATCCTATGCTGCCCCCTATCATCCACAAGCAAATGGACAAGCAAAATCAAGTAACAAAAGCCTCTTGAAAATCATAAAAAGAATGTTGGATAAAAACAAAAAGGCATGGGATTCAAAATTAAGAATGGCAGTATGGGCTGATAGGATTACTATAAAAAGAGCAATTGGGAGATCTCCTTTTGAGCTGGTGTATGGAACACAAGCAAGACTACCATTAGAGAATCTTATACCAGTATACAAATTCATTCTCCAAGAAGACTTAAATATTCCTAAACCAATGGAGGAGAGATTGGAACATCTTGCAGAACTTGATGAAACAAGAAGAATAGCTCAAAGGCAGAATACTAAGTTACAATCACAAGTAAAATATCTCTTTGACAAAAAGGGCAAAGATAGAAAGTTTGAAATAAATGATTTAGTACTAATGTGGAATGCGAGGTGTCAAGACAAAGGAAAGCATGGAAAATTTGAAGACCTATGGTTAGGTCCTTTTGTTATCACTAGCAAAGAAGGTGATGACTCTTATTACTTGCAAAATATGTCTGGAGAAGAGCAAGAATTACCTGTGTATGGGCAATATTTAAAGTTGTTCTTTTCATAATCATGTACAGGGATGATTGAGAGTTTCTATTGCATGGACAACCCTTAAACAATTCTCAAAAATATTTTATTCCATGCACAGTAGTTTAGGAATCATTCCTGTTCCCCATTGTTGTCACTCTCATTTCCCATTTTCATACAAATCCCATAAAATCACTACCCTGAATAAATGAGACGTGATCTACTCCCCCAAGAGATCTGAATCCTTGTTATACTCATAGGGAGTATACATCCCAGATAGAGCCACTATTGGGACAATAAAAATTTAAAATTTTTACTGTATTATCACTTCACCATATCTGAAAAAATCATAAAAACATCCCAAAATCATAGTAAAATTTTAATACATCCCACAAAAGGTCCATGGCAAAACAATGTGAATGGCTTAAAAGTTTTATACCATCGGCAAGACTTTATGTTGCTTATGCCGATCCATGAGAAACCAATAAAAATAACTATCGACGTAAGAACAAGGATCGGAGAGAAAATTGCAAAAGTCACTGATGGAGGAAATCATCCTGATGGCCTTTTTATCGGTAAGAAGATCTATTAGTCACACCGATCGGTATGACTAAGGGTTATCAGGCAATACTTTGAAGATTATCCTGATGGTACATATCATATCGATGAAGCATTTCGGCGACACTCTCACCGAACATCCTATCAAGTTGAAGGAAATAATACCTATCGGCAGGAGATGAACGTCGGAGTAAAAAACTAATGAGTCTTCGATACTCCAGTGTCTTGGCGAAACAATAAAAGGCACTTTCGGTATGAGTCATACTGATATACTTATCCATCGGCACAGCTAAACAGGTCAGAATGAAATATATATGTTTTACCGACCCACAGGTCACAGTGATAAAGGTGTCGGTGACACTTCAGGAAGTTCTCTCTGATAAGAGATACAAAATAGCCATCGGGGAGATGACCATGATTGGGTAACTTAAAAAGGATTACCCCGATGGTATGACTCACTCCGATAAAATGAGGATTACACCTATTGATAAGAAGTTCTACTAATCATATCAATGAGATATTAAGAAAGTCCTGCCCATCCAGGATATAAAGGGCTATCGGGAAGATGATGATGATCAGGTAAACATAGATATGTTATCCCAATGGCATAAATCATCCCGATAACAATTGTTGTCACACATATCAATGAGACTCTCACTGATAGTTCTATCGGTAACACTTGATATATCAGAAGGAAATATAAATCACATAGCGATGAAAGATGTCATGTCGATGGTAGTTGCACCCACTTTCACGTCGGATAAAGCATAGACATCTCCTGCTGATATAACTTAATACAGTATCAAAGAAACAATTGAAGGGTTACAATGATTGATTATTCGCGCCATAAAGAGATATTAAAGTCACCCAGACATTATGAAAGTTATGCCGATGAAAGGAGTTATGACGATGTGACATTTCACAGCGATGAAGGACATTGAATTGCTCAAACAAATAAATGCAAATGGCGATAAAATCCTCTAAGATCATTGTAATTAAAATTAACAGAGTTGTCTGAGAAGAGAATACAGGGGTATTCTTGAAGCTCGAATAGAGGATTTCAATTGCAGCCACAGACGATAGGTACTTATATACAAACTATTCTGTTATAGCCTATATTTTGATTTTATGTCAAAAATGTGAAAATGGAGACTCCGGGAAAGGGAAAAGGCAGAAAATCACAACGAGAAACAAGTAAACCTAAGAAACAAAAAACTGATAAAACCCCCAAAGAAAAGATAAAAGATAGAAAGCTCAATCAGGATTTGATTGATCAATTGCCAGGGTCAAGTCCCAAGGCTAGAAGATTTGCTCAACTTAGGGCAGAAGTGGAAAAATTAGAAGACAAATGTAAACACTTAGGAGATATTTGGACCCTGATCAGAGGATATGAACTCTTTAGATTCCACTATAACAGGAGATTTAGAAATGCCCCAGTGTCAAACCCATGGCATTTGAATTTGGGTAAACTGGTTGTGCCTGATGTATTCCTAAATGTTGAACTCTTGTAACTTCTTGCCAAACAATACAATCCAAGTCCGAAGGTTATATGCAACCCACAAGGGGAGCCTATTATATATTTGTCAAAAAATGCCATCTATGAAGTATTCAATTTGGATGATTTATGCACTGTCCCTATTATTTATGAGGATCTAGAAAAGGAATACTGGAGAATGGATACAACCTACAATGGATGGAGGTTGCCTATTCATAGGCCCAGAGTTGAAGGAGAGTTAGTGCCTCTGAACGAAAATGATGGTCCTCCTTTCCATGTGGCTAAAATTTACTTATGGTTGAATAGAGCCTAATTGTGGTTATGTAATGATTGTTAATTTTGTTAATTTCCCAAAAGACTTATTGAAGAGTTATGTCTCTTCACAAAAATATCTATATAAGATCAAACAATTGGTGCTAAAAGATCATCAGCAATAGAATATATACATACATATAATTTACAATGTTTCAGAAAGACCATGTTGCATATTTTATTTGAAGAAGTAGATTGAAGTTCTCTGATTCAGTGGTTCTATCTTGGTATCAATTGTTTGTTAAAGTTACTCAATTGTGTGGTTGTCTCCAGTTCTGTATTTCCTTGTTATTCAGATTAATATATCAAGTATATATTTAATTTGTCAATACACATTCGTTGTATCTGTGTGATTGAGTAAATTGGTTTCCATTTGAGGAATTAAAATCCTTCTAATCAGTCACGGTAGCCTGAAAGTATTAGTTTGGATTACTAAGTAGAGCCATATAATTAGGATTGTCATTCTGTCTCCAAGACAATATTATCTATTATTCTTGCACATTCATTTCAATTGGTTCCTTCAAGAAAGGATTAAAATACCTTCTGGTGAATTATAAGATATCTAATTATATTAGTTGGATTATCAAGAAGAGTTTGTCAGTCATTTCCTTGCATGTTTCTACAAGTTATAAACTAAAGCTGTGCCAAACAATTAGAATTAGTACCCACTATAAGCCACTAGTCTTGGTCCTTCATTTGACTATGTTACCCAACAAAGCACTGGTCTTATTTCAATTCATCATTTAAAATCCTTTTCACCTTGATATTGCTTATACAATTTCTACCAAACCATTCATTAGACATTAGATATAGAATCAGATAGTAAGCTTTTCATCTATCCTACACCCTTTGCCATTGTAGATAGATTTAATTAGTCAATACATTTACATTTAGTCTACTTTAATTCCCAAGGTTCACCCACCTAGGTGTAGCAGGACCTGAAGTATAGGAAATCACTAAACCTTGAAGGTTGATTTCGTCAAGTTAGTTCAAAAACATTGTGAATCTAAGCATAGAGCCTGGCATCCTCTTAGGATCAGCAACCTGCATTTTTGAGACCTAACAAATTGGCGACTCCGTTGGGGACCTTAGAAAGAAATTATTCCTTTTATAGAGTCATTTCAAAAAAATTTAATTTGGTAACTCTGCTGGCAACCAGAACCCTGAAAGATAAATTACAAACTTTTTTCCTATTTACAAAATAGGTGGCGACTCTAGTTACAATTATAACAAAAATTCTAATACCAAATGGATGGTAGGAGATCCAAGATGGAAGGCAAGAAATTACAGTCATCTCCACCACTTAGAAACATTTCCAAAAGAAATGGAACTTCAAATTATTCTCACCAAGATAATAACAAGGATACCCAAGAGAATAATGCAGAGCAAATTATTTCAATTCACAACAAGTTCATGCCTCTGCATGATTCAAACGAGAATCTCAATGGAGCAACTGATGATATTTTGGCAAGATACAGACCAGATCCTCAAGAACAGCTCGAGTATGAAGCACAGGTTAGGAGAGATATTGACCAAAACCAAGCTGAATATGATTTCAAGATGTCATTACACCAGGGAGAAGGGGTAGAATATGGATTCTCAAATCAAGAAATAAATAACAATCCAGAGAATCTAGGAAGTATGAGTGAAGAGCAGCAGGAGGTGCTTAGGCTCTGGGAAGAACTCAAAAGGTTCAAGATACAGGAAGATAAAAGGTTGTTGCAGCAAGAGATTCAACAGATGAGAAATAAAGCTAAAACAACACCCCCAAAATATGTACCTCCACATAGAGAAAATAGTTCAAGAATTCCACAGCAAAACACAGGTGGAGTTTCAAATTCACATGTATCTAGAAGTCATCAAAACACTATTCCCCAAAACCTTAGGCCACCTTCCATACATAATACATCTCAACATATGGCAAATCCTTATCCCCCCTGGCCAACAATATTATAGACCACAAAACCCTTACATAAATCCCCACATGAACCAACAGCAACAATATGCATATCATCAGCCTTTAGGTGGATATAATTACTACCCTAATCCTCCACCCATGAATTTCCCACCTCAAAACCTTGCAAATATATGTAGCCAATTTAATTTAACTGGATATCAGTTGTATCCATATCCTATGGATAGTACTTGGAGAAATATGGTTCCCAAGTTTACTGGAAACAATGCAATCTCGGCTGAAGATCACATTAGAAGCTTCAATGCTTTCGTGCAAGATATTGGTATGGATTGGGAAGATATTAGAATGAGGCTATTCATGATGTTCCTCAATGAAGATGATAGAGACTAGTTCAACAGCCTACCTGATGCCTCAATCAGTTCAATAACTGATTTGCATAATCGGTTTAAGGAGCAGTATGGCAACCAATATGCCCCTGAGTTTGCATTACATGAATTGATAAGTATACAGAAGTATCAAAATGTATCAGTATATGATTTCAACCTAAAATTTTTCAAATTACATAACAAGGTACCACATGGAGCCAAGTTATCTGATCCAGCATCACTGAGTATTTATATGAAAGCATTTGACCCCAAGACAAGGTACGAGCTTAGAAATTGGTGTCCTGCAACCCTGGCTGAAGCACAAAAAATAGCCCTAACCATTGAAAATAATAGGAAGGTTGCAGGAATGGTTAGCAAAAGAGATAATCCTAGAAATCAGAATCCAAGTGCTCAACAGACTAAACCAGAAGGTCAGCATAGGCATGAAAGGCCTAGGTTGCACGATATGCCATACAATACAAATTGGAAAGATGGAAGACCCATTGACAACAACAAAAAGCAATAGTATGGCAAGGATACTCCTGACCCCCTGAAAAGAAACATGGCACATATGATAGAAAATAAACCTTGGTGTTTGGTGTGTAATTTACCACATTTACCTGAATACTGTGAGGTAGCTAAATCAGTACAACATGAGGAAATGTTATACAATTATAATAGAGACAACCACACTATAAATATGATGCAAGACACACCATGTGTGGTGACAAAAGATTATTCTTCCACAGAGGAAGAAGGATATGAGTATGATGTAGGAAAACAAAGGCATCATATCAACATGGGAGAACAAGAAGTGTTCTCAGATCAAGAAGATAGTTATCAAGAACCTACTTATTATAACAATCAGCCATATGGTCAATGGAGAAAGCCCACTGAGGATGAAAGAGAAGCTCTTACAATAGCTGCAATAGCTCAGGCAAGAAAGACTTACAACTTAAGGAATAGAATAATGTATGTTGAACAAGGAACTCCTGAGAGTGTATTCATTAAAGATCAGAATAACATCAGAGTGTATTCATTAAAATCCTTTTCACCTTGATATTGCTTATACAATTTCTACCAAACCATTCATTAGACATTAGATATAGAATCAGATAGCAAGCTTTTCATCTATCCTACACCATTTGCCGTTATAGATAGACTTAATTTGTCAATACATTTACATTTAGTTTGCTTTAATTCCCAAGGTTCACCCACCTAGGTGTAGTAGGACCTGAAGTGTAGGAAATCACTAAACCTTGAAGGTTGATTTCGTCAAGTTAGTTAAAAAATGTTGCAAATATAAGCATAGAGCCTGGCATCCTCTTAGGATCAGCAACTTGCATTTTTGAGACCTAACACACCCCTCTCCTCCCCTATCTGCCTCACCCCCATCTCTACCCTCCTCTACCCTCGACACTATACATACATACATACATATAGGCATACATACATACATATAAGTATACATACATACATATGGGCATACATACATACATACATACATACATACATACATACATACATACATACATGCTTAATAACTTTGAACATAAAACATTCCAAGGGAGACATAACGCAAGTGCGTTGTAACACGCTTGTGTTATGTCCAACATGACAAACATCGGGCAAACTTTTGTGAAAAAAGAAAAAAATACAAAACAAAACATAACATGATCGCATTATAACATGCTCACGTTATATTTTGCTTTGGGAATCCCAAGCCTTAGGCTTGGGATTTGCTTTGGATTTCCAACCCAAAGGCTTGGAGTGCCTTCCCAACTTCCACAAACATGTTTTTGCAAATTCTACAAGATTTCACATAATTTCATTTGTGCTAACCCTCAAATTTGCCCATGTTTCAAGGTTGAACAAATCGAACACCTGGGTAATGTTAGACTTTCTCTTAGCTATTTAACGATGTAATTTTTTTTCACATTTTGACAATGTTAAGCCTTTCATCTTTAATTTATTTTGCTTGTGTGTCTGTTTTTGGGCAAAAACTAGTGTTTGGTCTTTTTTCATTGTAAATTAATTGCTCATTGAAATTTTAAAAAAATTACATTGTTAGAAACTAGACTCCATTCTACACATATTAAAAAAAATTGATTTTCAATTAGTTTTCAAATTTTATAGGGGTAGCACAGCCAAAAATTTGTTTTTTAGGATGTGTCCACTTTCAAAATTAGTAAAAAATCAAATATTCATCAAACAAATTATTAGAAAAAATCTGGCATAAACTACATATTGTTGGCTAATTTCTCACTGAAGTGATTTTAAAAATACCAAAAAAAAGTTAACATTTTGAGGGAGCCACAAAACATGCTATGTTATGTTTTTTTGACAGAAACAACACCAATTTCTGTGGCTCCCTCTTTTGAACCCCTTAATCTATACCATTTTTTTAAAAAAATAGTAGTTTAGAAAGTAGACTCGGAGCACTACGAACATTGTTTTGGTTGCATCTTCAAATTTTGAATGTAACTAATTTTAATTTCTCATCCAAGGCCAGCATTTCTTGATTTCAGAAAAAAAAGTGGCCACTTAAGACCCCTTTTTGGCCCCCCATCTTCTTGCACTTACCCTTTGAAGGATTTGAACTTCTCTAGGGCTTCAAATTTGTCTCTTAGAAAAGTAGCTCAAGTCATTCTAGAATAATCATCAATAAGCAACATGAAGTACCTGTCACCTTGTAGACTTCTTATCCTTATAGGACCACATAGATTTGTATGTACTAGATCCAACAAACTGGAAGAAAATTGCTCTTTACTTTTGAAACTTGTTCTTGTTTGCTTCCCCAACTGACATTCCTTACAAATAGTATTGGTGGGTTTCACAAGTTTTGGCAAATCTCTTACAGTCTAACCTATCTTTACCAGATTGTCAAAATTTATATGACACAACCTTCTATGCCACAACCAACTTTCATCTTCTTGGGTTAATAAACAGTAATCATTAGTTCCTCTTAATTGATAAATGTTACCTCTAGTCTTCTTACCAGTAGCAATTACAGTTTTGAAGCTTTCCATTATCTTGCATCCATTGTCTTTAAATCTCAAATCATAACCTTTGTCACACATCTGACCAACACTCAAAAGATTATGTTTTAAACTCTTCACATATAAAACATTGTCAGTGTTATGCTTTCCATCAAATGAAATAGATCCTTTTCCACAAATCTTACCAGTTGTATTGTCTCCAAACCTAACCAATCCTTCATCATATTTTTCTAAACTTACAAGCTTACTTTTGTTACCAGTCATGTGATGTGAGCATCCACTATCAATAATCCATTCATCCCTATCTTTCTCAACCTGAATAGCCAAAGCACTTTCTTCCACTAGTTTCCCTTCCTTCACACAACTAGTAGGATTAGTAGACATGGGTTCTTCTTTAATAGCAATAAACAAGCATTCATTTGCACTAGTACTAGCATCATCAGATTCATCATCAATCACACCTTCATCATCAAAATATCTAACATAGTAGCATTTATTTGGAGCTCTAGGCCTATTCTCGAATATTTTTCTGTTCCTTTCAATTCTTTCAGGACATCTGGAAGCATAATGACCTACTTTACCACATGAAAAACATTTGAAAGGTAGTTTTCCTTTGAACATATTGGAACCTCTTTGTAGTCTGTCAACAAAGTTGGCTTTAATTTCATCAAGCTCATCATCAGGTTCTACCTTGTACTTTTCTACTTTGGAGATCTTCTTTGAAGTACTGGCTTTGAAAGCAGTTTCCACTTTTGGTAGAGCATCACCAAACTATCTCATTTCAAAAGTAGTAATCTTACCAAGCAACTGATCCTTATTAATCTTTTTCATAGTCATTATTTCTTCAATTGTAGCTACCTTGTGAGCATAGGATTTAGGTAATGACCTCATAATTTTCATCACAACTTCAGTTTCAACAATAGTTCCTCCCATACCTTTGATTCTAGTAACAATTTCATCCACCTTTTGCATGAAGGATGTTATGTTTTCATCTTCTCCCATCTTAATCTACCTTCATATTTGGCTTTCAGTCCCTGCAATTTGGCACTCTTTACATATTCATCTCCTTCATACAGATTACTTAGCTTATCCCAGACTTCTTTAGCAAACTCATAATCCATGACCTTTATCAAATCAGAGTCAGTCAATGCACTCAACAGAGCATCTCTGGCTTTTATATTTATCTCATATTCTTTGATTTCATCTTCTGTTGTCAGACCATTCTCTGGCATGGTATAATCAGTCTATGTCACTTGCCATAATTTATAACCAATACAAAGCAGATGGGTTTTCATGCGAATCTTCCAAGTTGCATAATTTTCCCTTCAAACTGCGGAGCCTCCTTCTTGTAAGACATCCTGGATCTACCTCAAGCTGTTAAGATTACCACAGAGGAAGCTCACTCTGATACCAATTGTTGAAATACACCAAACAACTGAGAGGGGGGGTGAATTAGTTGTCACAAAAACTTAGCTTCATATGAATATCAAACCATCAACAACTTAATTACTGATAATTAGATTTAATCATGAAAGAATGAAACCATAGACTTAATCACAATCACATAGCTAACACATTAGACACCAAATATTTACATGGAAAACCCTAAAAGGGAAAAACCACAATGGGTGTTAGCCCATAGAAATATATGAGTTATAACAATACCCTAAAATATAGGCTCACTACCTACAGGGCTCACTACCCAAATTGCTCACTGCAAAGAATGACTCACTGCCAAAGGATGGCTCACTGCCAAGGGGTGGCTCACTACCAAATATGGTGAACTCATTAAATAGCATCTACTCCATTCCTGGGTTCAGTTCCATTGAAGCACAATAAAACTTCTCTACTCTGCTTTTTCACACCTTCACACTAAACTCTTCATATTCACACTCTCATACATTTTTGTAACTCTATTACATGCTTTTAAACAATTCATCAACAATAGAATATACATCAAGGTCGGCATTACATTCATCAACCATTGGAACATTCTCCAAGGTTGGCATTACAATAATACAAAGAAATAGGTTTGGACCTAAACAAAATTTGCTAAGGTAAAGATGTATGTAGATCACGTTACCTCTTAGCTAGGACTCAAATGCAATTCTCCATGCCATAATACGCTTCCACAATCTTCAAGGCATCTCTGCAATTAGTGAAATCAACCAAGTCGGCCAAGACTGGTGAGAACACTAAGTCTTCGAGAAATAGACTTCATCCATGATCCAAATTATTCTTTGTAGACCAATCCAAAGGTAGGAACACAATCAGGAGACATCCACAAGCACATTGTAATCATCAAGAACAACCACACAACCTTTAACCACTCTGTAGAGAAGATTCTTCAAACCAGAGCACATAGCCAACACTGCCAACCATTGTCATAATTAAAAGATTGCTTGTGCACCACCAAATCATGAACCATTGGAGTTGAAGGCACATAACATCATGCCAGACTTAACTCTAGAACCGTAGATCAAAATACTTCAATGCGAAGGAATGCAGAGCATAATACTTTCTCCTTATCATTACCAAACATATAGGAAAATCAATTTTCACTCTGGTGAACATAACTCACTCAAATATTCATACCAGAGGCTTAAACTTGGAATATAACATCTTCAGGTAGACTTCTAAATAACTTCCAATCCACAGACAAAGATATTCATCCTACAGGAAATGCGGAGCAATCTCTTGGACTTTTCTTCTATATGCAATACACTTTCCACTGCAACTCATTGTTTCTACCAGAGGAGCTAATTTTCTCAATATCCTCAACATCAAGATCACTTAAATAAGAAAATACAAATCATCTTACTTATTACAAGAAAGCAACAAGATAGGAGCACAGTTGACACTAATGACAACATAGATATGTTGACATCAATGACAACACCAATTAGGCACAACTTGCAACAAGCTCTCCACTGATATCATACAAACTATTTGCCATGTTTCTTCATTAGAATTGGTATCCCATGAAGAATTTTTGCAAGTATAGTTGTCACACTCCAATTTATGAACAATTGTAACATGCTTTTATTTTACTATGTTACTATTTTACGAAACAAGACTGCAAAAGGAAATGATTTAGTTATGTTTATCGTGATTAGAATTTGAATATATATATTCAGTGATGCCATGGTTTGCAAACATGAGAATGCATTTTGTAATGTTAATAACAAGGTGATGCTTGAATAATGATTTGTTATGAGATTTTATTTTAATGATTATTATATTTATCCTGTTTTAGGTAAACAAGATTTGGACTAGCTATATTTTGTCTACTGTGAGGTGAATGCAGAAGTACAGTGTACCCTCCCAAGATTGAGGGAGAGTATCACCAGGGAGAGAAATGCAGATCAGGATAAGATTCTTGTGAAACCATGACCTTATGAGAACTACACACACTCACACTGAATGCAGTTTACAATTTATTTTGTATGATCATAAATTTTTTATCATAGTAGATTGATTTATCTTCTTGTGTTACCATGTGATATTTGTATGGATATATTGTTTGGTCAAAAAATATTATTTTTAGAACTATTGATATTAATAATAACATTGCTATTAACATTGGAAGTTGTTAGTAGAAACATTATTATTATTAATCGATAAATGTTGATAATAACATTTATTATTATTATTGCATAATAATAAAGAACGTTAAGATCATCTGTCAATGTATGTTTTGTTAGTAAGAATTTATTATTGATATTAACATTGATAATATTAATAATACATATTATTAATATTATCACTGTTAATAATAATAGTGATAATATTATTCTTTTGATATGACAAAATTCTTGATTATTTGGTAGTTGCATAGAAATTTACAAAATTAAAATCCACGTAGTGGAGTGGAACTGAAAGTTTTTAGGAGAGTGGAAGCTCATGTGTTGGAGATGGCAACTCCAACTACCACTTATGGTACAAGGGAGTAAATGTCCATAACTCTAAATTGGAGTAAGAGAGAAAGAACACTCTTGAAAAAAAGAGGTTGAATTGCATCTTTGTTCTTGAATGTTGGATTTGGTGATGATCTAGGGGTTAAGGGAGATAATGGTTTGGATTTTGAAGAGGTCTTGACGGATCTTAAAAGAGGGGAAAAAGATTGTGAAGTAGAGGTGGCAAAAAAGTGGGGTTTCAGCTTTGGTGGCTTTGGAGCTCTGTATTTCTCTTTGGGTATTATTTTCTCAAATGACATGTTTTAATGTTTTAATGCATATAATTAAAGGAAAATAGTTGGAATTATCATGATACTTTTGCTAGCATGAGCAAGTTTAAGAGAAATATTTCCTTTGTTTAAAATAAGGAATATTTTGTGTTACATTAGGGTATTTGAAGAATGAACATTAGGAAAGATGTTTTGATTCTTGGGAAATGTAGTATATCCTTTTGGATTATTATAGTGAAAAATATGCATAGTAAATTGAAAGTTTCCTTTATAGTTGGAAGATTGTTTATGATAGTCCATCTACCAAACCCAAAAACTAGAAGGCCATTCATTCTATCATTTGCTTTTAACTTCGCAATTAACTTGGGAAATGAATCTCTTTTATTTATCATTCATAATGGTTTGCCTCTATATTGGGATACATGTAGGGTTTCATTGAAACCAGAGAATTATAGTATGTGAAAACCCTGTTAGTTTCATGTCCATACTGAAAAATATTAACTTGTGGAATAAACATACCCGTACATACATAGGTACATGTTTACACATACTTATATATGTATAAGCATGTGTTTAATAACAAAGCACCTTGTGAAGGGCTTGATAATATTATAAAATGGTATGGATTATTGCTATCATCATTCACTATAGCTAAAACCTGAAGGGTTTAGGGACTAGGTGAGTGTAGAATCATCACAGGACAAACAATGGAAATAGGGGGGAAAATGCTTTCTTACTTAGCCAAAATCGTGAAAGGGATAGTTGACTTTTTGAAAGGGTCAGCCAAAATATCCATTTTGGTTTAGTAATACCAAACCAAAACAGATGTCCATTAGGAACAAATATATGTTTCTGACACCTTTATACTCACAAAAATGTTGCTAAATATGCCAACAAACTGAGAAGTGCATATAAAAGCGATAAGTCTACTTTGAGTATAGTTAAAATAGTTGGAGTCCATTGATAAATATAGATTACAACAAACCGGACTTGTTGTGGCACATATAAGGGTGTGCTTAGAACTTATCCTTACATGATGGAATGATCCATTCTAGAATACAAGTTTAAAAGATGCACTTGAGCTTGTGTATATTAGAGGATTTTTTGTTTCTCTTTCATCATATGAGTATTGTTTCAGTTTGCCAATTTTATTGTAGTGTATATTTTTGTTCTATATTTAAAGAATATAGTGTTTTGAGGATAGAACACATAATTGCACTAGGAGGATGATGGTGTCAAAATATACTTGATATTATAATATCGCTTAACTTTAGATAGGAGGCACATAGCTAAGCAACATGCTTGCACATAGATAGGGATAAGAGATGATCATGCATAGAATGTATTTGAGGACATAATGTATTTTGGGATGCATGTGGCTTGGAATTTATTGTAAGCAAGTTTGTGTTATCTTTACAATTATGCATGATGATATTAATAGGTTAGGTGATGCTAGGGGACATGCACCTACATATGTACCCATATTGTGTACATTATGAAATATACCAAGAGAGATACTAAGATATTGATATGAATATATTGAGATATTGAAGTACTAATTTTTGGAAGTCAAAATTATGTGTTGAGTGTTCTTTCTAACTATTGGCACGCGCATGGATAATTAGGAACTATGTGCAAGTTGTAGCACATAGAGAAAAGTAGAGGGTAAGGGAATTAGAGTGCTTTGGGTGAGATTATGAGAGATGCCAATGCATATGGGTTGATAAATGATTAGTCATAGGTTATTGCACACAAAGGTGAAGATGGCTAACATGATAGGGTTGAACTATACTACAATTCATTTTCAATATCTCTCAACAAAATACTCCAAAGTGACTAAGAAATTGTGTATCCCACTAACTTGTGATAATTTTGGGTAGTCCATGTTAAGTGGACAATCACTTAAAAAAACAAATCAGTAGTCTTCTTGCATAGAATAAAGTGGGCCATTTTAGAGAATCAATCCACCATAAAAAAATATAATCATTACTTCTCTAAGTGAGGCAAACCCAAGATAAAATTTATAGAAATGTCAACCCATGTGTTGGTATGTGGTGGCTAATCATGCAAATACTGTACACTCGTAATGTATCCTTGCCGGGGTTTAGGGGTGCAGTCCTTGAAAAAAAATCCCTCTTTTTGGCACATGTTCAAGGTCAGTTGTTAATTTTTATTAACTGACAAAAGAAAAATGACTTTGTAAAACCCTAATTCTAGAAGCTTCCAAAAAGCTTGTTATAAGAGGCTGGGATGTATGTTGCAGGTGTATAATTCATGAGATTGTAATCTATTTTGCACTGGATAATAAAATCATTAGATGGCTGAGTTTTTGTGGATGTAGCCTATATTGGGTGAACCACGTTAAATTTCTGTGTTGATCTCTTTTGTGTTATTCTTCATTGTTATATTTGAGTTATTTAATCTACATATAATTATTAATGTTAATTGCTTTGATCTACCTGAACCCTAACACCATGGTCCTTAAAGCACCAATAAGGGTTTATATAAACCAGTGTTTAGTTGTCCACCTTTTCAAACTTGATAAAGTCTACATGTAGAAATAAACCTATTGATATCATTCCTCCATCAAAGTCCAAGAAATATTGCTTACTAATATATAAGTTGTGTTCCTTCCAAAGTGACCTCCTAGACCATTTTAATCCATTCCCTAGCCAACATCTCCCCCTCGACCCATTTTAGGAACACAAAGTTGAATCTCCTTTAACAAAAATCCATCAACTAATAAAGTATTCATCATAAAAATATTTACTCACATTTGCTAGAATGGTGAGAGAAAAATACTTTGTTGAAATAGGGACTAACTACATATCCTTTTTCATTTCTTCAAACCCAACAATTGTGTTAATCATTGTAACAAGTAAGTGTTGTCTCTTACTCAAAGGATCAACCACAATGTTGATTTTTCCTCACATGTTGCACTATAAATGTATAACATTTTTAAAACATAAGATCCATTTTGCATGCCTATGGGATAAATTAGATTGGGCATTTATGTACTTATTTCCTGGATAGTCTATCAACAAAACAAATTCTCTATGCAATAGTAGTACCTCTACTATCTCAACGTCTGACAATTGCATACAATTCTTTATTATAACTTCCTTATCTTTTTTTGGCATCATTTACTTTTTCACTAAAATAAGCAACTGGCTTGCCTTCTTGACTCAACACTCCTCCAATTGCCACTACCAAAGCATCACACTCAATGGTAAAGATTTTCTCAAATTATAGTAAGGTAAGGATTGGAGCTTCCATTACCTTTCTTTTAAGTTGTTCGAAATGTCTTTCAATTGTGCTTTTCCAAGATAAGGGATTCTCCCCGGTACATTTGGTTAAGGGAACACTTATATTGTAATAATTTTTAATAAATTTCTCATGTAAAAGTTTACTAATTCATTAAAGGTCCACACCTCTGTTATGTTTTGAGGGAGAGGCCATCCAATTATAGCTTTAATCTTTTTTAGATCCATGCTCACTCCATCTGTTGAAATCACATTTCCAAGGAAAACCAACTCATCTCTACAAAAATAATTGTTCTCAAGATTTACAAATAGCCTTTCCACTCTAGGCATGTCAACCACTATTTTCAAATGTCATGGATGTTCTTTCCAAGTTTCTACTAAAAATTAAAATTTCATCAAAATAAATTATAATAAACTTCCCAATATAGGGTCTAAATACCTAGTTGATGGTTTGCATAAAAATGGTAGGGGCATTATACATTATGAATGGCATCACAAACTATTCATACAAACCATCCTTAGTCTTGAATGTAGGTAGTGGCTTTTTCCAACTATTTTTCAAGCTCAATGCACAATATAGATCAAAAGAAGGCTAAGGAGCTATTGAATTAAACCAAAAGGCTAATGTGCATGAGAAGATTTGTCTGGTGCCATGACTATGACCTTTCACCACTAGAGATGAAGATAGAGATGTGGGAAGGGATCTAAAAACTTGTACCACCACATGAAGGAACATGGAATCTCTAGATTTGTATATGACCTAAAATATATGAGGAAACACTCACTGTAATATCTAGACCCTCCCATCTTGTACTTAACAGTGATCACTAAGAGACTTCCTATTTAGAGAATAAACTTTGTGTCAAGTGATTAGGTCTCTAATCTTTATATAGCTCAACCCATACATCTTAGAGAATGAACATTTTAGGTAATACCCCTAGATGTAATCATGCATCCTTGTCCAATCATCTTTAAAATGACCCCTATGCCAAGAAAATAGGCTCTAATATCTGAAAATAGATCCTCTACCAGTTCTAAGTAGACTATTTTTGACCTTTTCCTTTTTTGGTTGCAATGTGATAGCTTGTACTTGATCTCAGGGATAATATATTTAGATATGAGAAGACATAAATGTAAAATTAGTATTCTTTGGTGAAATTCTTTATCCACTCTTTAAATTCTTCATCATTAGGTCATTCTATTTCCAAAATAGTTTTAATCTTGTTCATATTTATGGCATATCTAGCATCCAAGGCAACCCTTACTTCCTTGACAAAATTCTTGACCCTTTTTACTAGTATCGAGGCTTTATTCATTTCATTGATGATCAAGATAAGACCAACCCTATCCCCTTACAAAATAGGATTAACCCACATATGTATAAGATCCCTAAAATCACCTTTCTAGACACCAAGTTACTTTACCTACCCATTGGGATCTATGACTAATGCAGAGAGGTCTCCCTCCTATCCACCCAATTCACAAACTTACAGACACAAAATAGATTGCAAACAAGAATTTCTATTTTATTCATTCAAAATCTGCAACATATTTACATCACAAATTGGCCTCACAATGGCCTCTCATATTAGGGGAAAATTCTTTTCTTTCCCACACACCCACTCAACAATTCTCTTCTTCCTAAGCCCCTCACATGGTTTGAGATCTCTCTCTCCTTAAAATCTACCTCAAAGAAATCTGGTTCAAAACTACAACATTGCTTCTTTTTAAATATGTCTCCACAACAAGGCATCTCTTCACTATGCTGAATGCAAATCCCAAAAGGCACTTTTAACTCTTTGAATTCACTACCTTTTATAAGGTGTTTCAAATGCATCCTTTTGTCTTACATATATTTATGTCTTCTTTAACAACAAAATAATCATGCTAAAATGTGGCATTGTTCCTTTAATGCCCACTCTTGAAATTTGTCATTGATACATTTGGAATTGCCTCAAAAGACATACATCTCATATGGAAAATATAAAATCATTAAAACATTATGACCAATACCTTTCAAACCTGTATTAACAGCTAGAAGAAAAAAATCCATTGATGCAACTGTGACAATGTGTGAGAAAAAAAATTGGCAAGTACACTTGAAATGACATACTACGCTCCCTTGCAGAAGGATTTCTCTCTAGCCTTCTAGAATTGTGAAATTTTAAACTTTTCGTAAATCGGCGACACGCCTTTGGCATTAACAACACAAATTTCTAAAATTAATTTCTCCCAAATATTGAAAGATATGACTTTGATTATTTTTGCACATTTGACATGGTACCTCCAAGAATGCCCCTAAAAAAGGATTCTACTCTAGCTCTTACATATTTTTGGAAATAAATTTCATAAAACCGCCTACGGAGTGTCGAAACTACAAACCAACGAAAGTTTGATTATTGCAATTGTGTGCCAAATTTGAAGTTTTGTGATACCAAGAGATGCCGAGAGACCACTAGACCAAATCAAAACTAAAAACCAAACTTGATAATGTTTTTGGGTGATGCCAATTTCCAGTTTGCCTGGATGCTCCTACATCAGACACGCTGGGTAGGAAAATTTTGTGAGTAGGACTCACAAAATGGAGTTGAGTAGTGGGAATACTCTTTCAGGTTAAATGCAACATGTAGAAAACTCCATCATTGAATTAGGTTGAGAGAATTTCTTCTTCCACCTCTTCCAGCATCTTGCCGGGACAAGTATTGTCCTCCTCCACCAAATGTGCATCATCTTCCTCTTACCTCTCATGGACTCATGTCCACCATGAACCGTCCTCCTCCAAAGACTCTCTCCACTCCTCTCCTCCTTCATGGGATTTGACCCACCACAAACTGACCACCTCCACCAAGTTTCACCCTACACTATCCTCTACAACTTCTACATACAAATATGTAGCATCTGTATACAAATCTGCAACTACAACTTCATCCTCTACAATTGCACAATCTCTTCTACTCTCGCCATAGAAGGTAAATAATCATCATAACTGAGTTCAAAATAAAAAAATTACCTCATCCTTCTTCGCTATTGTGACATCCATCTTCTCACTCTCTGTTGCACCGTTCATCTCCTCATCACCACTAGCAAGCTTCTTAAACCTCTCTTTTTGGACTGCTACAATCTTCCATAATAAATCTTCATCACTTTTTTCTTCACTTTTCTTTTCTCCATCCTTAACATCTACTGCAACATCTTCAAGTTGTTGCAACCTCAATTTCCACAACTACATCTTCATTCTTTTCATCCTTTGTTGCAACCTCTTCAACTGCTACAATATTGTTCTTCTATTTTTCATCCTCTTGGTCCATGTCTTCCTTATGGTCTAACTTAATTGCCAACTCATCACTCTTGTCTTCATCATGCTTGACAATTTGGCCACGCTGCCTCACTTTCATCATGTATTCAATCTTGCATTTATATCAGCCATCATCTCTAAAATTCTCCTCTTTTGATACTGCCTCATACCTTCCCATATGATAGGCTTCCTCAGAAATATCCTCATCTCATCTATTGATGCAATCTTTCTTATACACATCCCATGCTTTGAGATCTATAAAACACTTTCCTTCATTGCTTCCTAGCTCTCAATTGCTCAGGGCTTCTCTCTCATACTTGCAACAATTCTTTTGAGCTTTCCACAATCACTTCCTCTTCTCTACCCACAGGTCCTGGTGCATACTCTGCACACTCATGGTCTTCTAGCTCTGATACCACTTAATGTAGAGAGGTCTCCCTCCTGTCAACCCAATTCACAAACTTGCAAACACAAAACATTTTATTCAATCAAAATTTGCAACATATTTACATCACAAATTGGCCTCACAATGGCCTCTCAAATTACATAAAACTTCTTTTCTTTCCCACACACCCACTCAACAATTATCTTCTTCCTAAGCCCCTCACATGGGCTGAGATCTATCTCTCTCTCCCCAAAATCTGCCTCAGAGAAATCTGGTTCAAAACTACAACATTACTTCATTTTAAATCTACCTCCATAGAAAGGCGTCTCTTCACTATGTCAAATGTGAATCACAAAAGCCACTTTTAACTCTTTGAATTCACTACCTTTTATGAGGTGTTTCAAATGCCTCCTTTTGTCTTACATATATTTATGTCTTCTTTAACAGCAAAGTAATCATGCTAAAATGTGGTACTATTCCTTTAATGTCCACACTTCAAATCAGTCGTTGATACATTTGGAATTGCCTCCAAAGACATACATCTCATATGGAAAAATATAAATTCATTAAAACACTATGAACAATACCTTTCAAACCTATATTAACAACTAGGAGAAAAAAATCCATTGATGCAACTATGACAATGTGTGGGATCGGGTGTCGACAGGTGAAAAACTCAAACTGCTCCATTTTGCATGAAAATTAGCAAGTACGCTTGAAATGACATACTAAGATCCCCTGCACAAAGATTTCTCTCTATCCTTCCAGAATTGTGAAATTTTAAAATTTCCATAAAATAACGACACACTTTCAGCATTTTTTTGGTGCCTGGTAAACTTTTTTTCACGTGGCCGATGACGCTGGCACGACACGTCCTCTGGTACCACAGGGATGGGGAGACTAGACCTCATGACCATATTTACAGCAATGGAATTACTTAGCAAATCGAGCTAGGGCCCCCGCTCATTTTTAACACACTTTCAGCATTAACAACAAAAATTTCTGGCATTATTTTCTCCCAAACAGTGATAGATGTGACTTCGATTATTTTTTGCACATTTGACATGGTACCTCTAAGAATGCCCCTAGAAAAGGATTCTACTCTATCTCTTATGGATTTTTGGGAATAAATTTCACAAAACTACATGTGGAGTGTCGAAATTGCAAACTGGCAAAAGTTTGATTCTTGCAAATCAAAACTGAAAACCAAACTTGAAAATGTTTTTGGGTGATGCCAATTGCCAGTCCACCCAGATGCTCTTACATTAATGACACTAAGAATTCCATAATTGACCAATGCTTTAAATTCATCTTCCTTATCCATCAAAAGTGTTTGTAGCTTATTAAAAAGATAAAGACATCACTGAACAACTTAGTCACCTCAAAGATAGTTGTAATTTTGTTTGAGCTCCTTAGATCATACTTGAATTTTTTGTAAATAATATTCATGACCATTATTCTTAGGATCCATTTGACATTTAGTTATGATAATTTGGGCCCCTCACATTATGCACATACTCTGTAGATTTCCTCAAATTATCATGGCATTCCCTAAGGTCATTTGTTAACCTTACTAAGCTGGACACCATAGCTTTGAGTATTTCCTTAACAAGATTTTCATCTTCTTGCTTTGCTTGAGTTTTCCATTGCTTCCTCTCTTCCTCAAAAGACTTGACCTCTTCCACCAATATATTAATGTCTCCTTTGGATGCGGAGCCTTCATGGGGAACACTTGGGGAAGGCATAACTACTCTTGAAATCAATGACTTGATTTGATGTAAGTAATTTTTAGATTTGGCTTTCTCCTCTCTAAGCTTGTTATTTAACCTTATGACATCCTATAGTGATGCATCATAATCCTTTTTTAACCTTTTCATCACACCCTCACTAAACTAAGCAATATGAATTGCAATAAATGCAACTTTAGGGGCAAGTATGGCTGGCACTCTCTTAACAATCAATTGACTAATAAATCCCTAAGGGCCATCAAAAATTTGAGGCCTATAATGTTTAGGGGTAATAGCCATAATGCTAGGGTTTCTTAGTGGAGGCAATATTATGAACTTGAATAAAATTTGCTATCTTGATCTATGTTTTAAAATACATCCCCACCTTCATTATTCCTTCTCAAAGTGTGAAATTCCAATGATGAAGATATGTATCATCCTAGCAACAACAAGAATCCACTTTCTCTTACCAGCCTCCTAGCCTAATTTAGTGTAATGTTGTTGATATCCACCTCAAAGATTGATTCTCTTTGTCAAATCAGGATAATAGCCAAGGGCCTTGGTAAATTCTTGTCTAGTAGTTAAATGAGTTCTAGCATGGGTTTTTAATTTGAGAATGAAATTCTTGATCTCTTCTATTTTGGTGAATTGATCATCAAACATATATTTCTCACATGTCTTGGTCCTCACAACATTAACAAGATCTTCACCTTCAAGGTCTCCTAACACTTTGACATCATAAGAGGCATTGACCTAAAGTTTCAATGTGTGTTTAGATGCCTTAATGATTTTTATGATTTCACCTCCCAAAGGGTCAAATTTGTCAAACCTCTCTATTTTACTATAGGACATCAAAGGCCATTGATGATCTATTTAATTTGTCCCATTTCTTGTGATACATCATAAGTTCCTTCTACTAGCAACTCCTTACCCTTTGACCATCTTGACTCAAGAGTGTCACTACTATTTAGCTTCATCCCTAGTAATATGTGTGTTATAAATATCAGGGGAAGCCATCAATGGTGCATAGACTTCAATTGGTTTAATCTTTGGGTGTGTGATACTTAAAGTGTCAACATTAATCAACATGACATTCATTCTCTCAATAGGGTCTTGGATCTCTACATAGAATCCTTTAAAATTATGACCATTCTTCATCCTCCTTCCCTCACCCAATTTTATTCTATACCATCTATTTTTCTCATATCATTTTCTACCTTATCCTTGCAATTCCTAATAAGGTCTTCACACTCATCATATTGATGTTTAAATCTTCCATGCTAACCCACTTCCTGATCATATGAATGAAAGCTTCGAGATCTTATGCTCTTAATTCTACATAATTCATATAATTTTTGTATATGATGTCAAAGATTCTATCATAACCTTCCTTCTCAATATAGTGATGTCTGAGAATTTGGCTTAAGAGGGGAGAATTACTTTTCTCTTATGACTTCTAAAAATCTCATAGTTTACATTATTCATTTACCAAACTACTTCTAGGTATATGATCCTAGATTTGGTTTTTGACCACCTTTTGACTTGGTTCTAGAGACAGATCACTTCTTCATCCCCTAACTAACAACTTCCAACCCCACATGTCAACCCATACCCTCTCCTTTGTGGGTCGCCCATGGGTTGCCCCCGGGAGAGTTGGACTGGTAAAAGGGGTGACCCATGGGCGACCTTGTCTTTCTAGTTGCATAATAACTTGGAGTTTGGATGAGAAAAAGCTTCATTTTTCTCCATTTTCTTCCTATTTGCATGAAAATTTGGCCTAAACATAGAGTGAATTTTTCCTAGCATTCAAGCATGCATAATTAACTCCATTTGATCTATACTTGTCACCTCTTTGACTCTTGATCACTCCGTTGTTACTTATGTGATAAGTTGTCTTTGCTTCATCACTCCCTAATTAGCCTAGTTCATTGTCCAATCTAATGAGTTAACTCTCCAATCAAGGGAGTTAACTCTTGAATCCTTCCTACCTTTCACATGCCATTCAAACCTATAAATACCCCCTTCTCAAGCACAAACAGAGGCCATTTCATTTGTGAAACCAAGATTTGCAAGTTTTTGCTCTCCACATAGCATTCTTATGCTCACACAGGACTTTTGAGCCTTTTATTTTATTTTTGTTAGTCTCAAGCTTTGCTAAGAGCTTCTTATTGCATTGTTATGCTGCTCATTTTGAAATCCATAGTGCTCTCTTAGCTCGCATTGAGCTCATGTTTTGAAGCTTTGTCAAGCCATTTTGTATCCCTTCCCTATTGTTGCCAAGAGGAAATCCTCGTTGCTGCAAGAGGACAAAGAGGTTTCTCATACAAAGATTCCTAAGGGCTGTGGAGTCTCATGTGTCAAGACATTCCAAGTTCTTTCATGTTTTATGGTAGTAATTAGATAATCTCAAATTTGCTCTTGGAGATAGTAATTTCATATTGCAATTTCCTTGATAAGCTAGATAGAATTGTATTGTTAAATTAGTTTATTTCCAAGCATTATTATATTTGTTTATTTTCAAGTACTTTCATTTCCTAGAGTAATTGAAATCAAAACACAAGAAAATACCAAAAAAATAGATTAAGATTGCATTAGGTAAACTCATTTTATAATTACATTCATAATTGAATTCTAGACTAATTAAAGCACCTTTCTTTTCAAAAATTCATAAAAAGAACAAAAAAAGTTATCTTACATACATACAAAAACAGAAAATAACAAAAACACACTTGCATCATACGAAGAGAAAATCCCCTCAATTTCATCATGAGGTCAACCAAAATTGAAAGAAAGTGAAAACTTAAGTAAACCCTTGACTTCATCATGAGGTCAACACAAGTCAACCAAAGTCAACATAGGTCAACCAACTCAAAACAAAGTAAATCAAACCTTAGGTAATCACACTAAGTCAAACGTAAGTCAACTCGTGGTTAACTCTAACCAACTCTCTTAGTTGTCATGGGCTTAGAGGTGAGTGGGTGAGGGCAATCCTTGAAGAGATTGAGGAATTACACCCTATGCCTCCACATGATCAATTGACAATCCAAGAATAGGAACATAGGCTAAGATTACTTCAACATAAAGAACAAACACAAGTCATCATACAACGGTTTGAAGAGAGACTCCAACTTCAAAGAAATATAAACAAAAACAATCAACAACCCACTCAATGTTGGAATCTCAAGAACCCAAACAGGAGAACTATAACTAGTGACCCTATGGGTCATATAATTATCTCAACTACAATGGTCACTAAACACTACATAAGAAACAATATCCAAGAAAGGCCCAAGACTAGATGACCACTCTTCATGAAGTCTAACTCTCAAATGAGTAGGACTATTCTCATGTCTCACCTCCTCTCAATTAGCTTCTACCATGAGAGTGAGAGTGACGTGGAGGTTCTCCCAATGCAAGGAGAGGGTCCTATGTGCTCTATTAAATCTGACTTAACCGCCCCATGTAATAGAGTTGTGTTTTTGAGTGTACAAGTTCGTCGTTGAGTTGACCTCTCAAAAATAGTTGGATAGCTGGGTAATGTCTCATGTCCTCCATAATCTCCTAAATTGTTTCTGCCATGTTGTGAATTTTCCAATTGAGAACCATTTGATTGGAAACAGCATTGACACATATTACCAAGTCACTTTCTATGTCAATGCTAGTCAAGTTCTTCTCTTTGCAGAGCCTTAGGAAGATTTTTTGATAGACCCCATATCAATTTACCTTTTGTATTTCTGACTATACTCCCCACACCAAAGTTGTTGCCCCATATGACAACTAATATATTATGAATTGAAAAGCTTCTGGTTAAACTGTGTATAGCTTGATCAAAAAAAGCTATACATAGTTTAACTAGAAACTCTTCAATTCATCTGTCATGAACTGTGGAAATATCATGTCTTCAACTAATATATTATAAAACGTAGGAAAACATAGTATTATGCTTGCTATATGAGCGCTTACATTGAGCTAGAAAGAAAAAGTAGAGAGATTAGTTATTGTACCAAAGGGTTCTGAGCCCCTCTGCCAACTCTAAGTCTATAACAACCTAAGCAGGTGAAAGGAGGTCCCTGTATTGGCCTATGAAATAGGAGAAGGTTTCCATGTTGTTTCTTCTAATTCCTTCTCTGAAGAGCACTAGAGCCTATGCTGACACCTTGTTTCTATTAACTGTTGCTGCATCGAAAACCTTGGTCATCATTCCGTACTTGGGTCTCTTGTTAATGTTGGAATTGGCTTCAATCGCTACAGATTTCATGTTGTCCATAATGTATCTATTTGCCAGTATCTTTCCACTGTTTTTCCTTCCCAGAGTGAGGACTATGTTCATGAGGAATTCTTCATATAAGTGGCCATCATGAATGTGATTACCACTGAACTCTTGGGATCCTATTACTTTATAAATGGCTTCCACCTCGTTTGTTTCCTCTTTAAAGAGGCACCTGATCTAGTCCTTTGGTTCCTCCTCTATGTTTTCCTCCGATCATCTTCATCTTCTTCATCTCCTTCCTCCTCCCTTTCCTTGCCTTCTTCCTCCTTCTCCTCACTCGCTTCCTCCTCTTCCTCATGCTTCCTAGTTTAACATATGCAAACACAATCAATTATCATTCTGCTCCCCATTGCCTCTGCTTAAGCTCTGTTTGCTGGGGCCATTCTTTCTTATGGGTAGATTGACGAAGCTTCCCAAAGCTCTTCCTAGGTTATGACAGTTTTATGTGATTTTTTGTATCTCAAATCTTTGAATATCTTCTTCCGGTCATCGATCATTGATCCTTCTATGAGGTAATTACTAACCTTTTTGCAATTTCTTCAGAGACAAATTATTTTTCCCTTTGATTGACTATTGGTTCCATCCTCAATCATCACTCCAGATCTGGGTTTCAGATTTCCTGTCTAATCTTAGCAAGGAGCTCTTTCTTTCCCTCTCAAGAAGCAGGGGGATTGAATTACCATAGGCATTTCGAGGTGCCAAATTAAGGGGCTAGGTGGCCCTTAATAAGGTTTAATTTGGAGACAATCTTGGGGCACCTCCAGTGGTGCCCCTAAGGAAGTCCCTAATTTTGATGTTTTTTATACAATTTCCCATCCTTGGTGTGGTATCCTTTAGTGATGAATGCCCAATCTTGTCTACTCACACCTCCAAATTCCCTGGTGTGTTATCAACTAAGGGATCTGGCTTTTTTGCAGGGGTTTTTTTGACGTGTCTGGGGATTCAATTGAGTAGGCACAGTACCTATCATTTCCTCGCTCGTGTGAATGGGATTTTCTGCACTTCTATCGTCCTTGTTTCCTTCTTCAAAGATTTTCTTGTCAGTCTTTTCTGAACGAAGCATGGAGTGTTCGCTTGTGACTAGGTACTTTGGATATCACCTTTGTTCGTTTCTGTATGATTGTTGATGGTGTTCTTTTCTAAGTAGGGATATCTAGATTGTTCAGGGCTTCTATTTTTTTCCCTTTTCTAGGGCATCATTCTTTTGAATGAAGTTGACTTCTACAATCTAAACAATAATACCTCTGTTCTTCTATGTCCATTTTTTGAGTCCATCTATATTCTTTCGAACACAAAGTTAATTCCTCTAGGATCTTTTTAATCGCCACCACTTGAATTCTTGCATAGAGATATGAGTCTCTGTTAAGAAGGTCTATGTCAATGCCTATTACAGTTCCCAGAGAGCGACCTATTTTTGTTAGACATTTCTTCATTTAGTATTCCAGAGGTAGGTTATATAGTTGAATCCATTTGGGTTCTTCATAAGGTTCATAGCTTGTAGGATTGAAATTCGTCACCCATTTTTACATGTACAGAGGTGTGCCTTCTCGCTGCTAGTTTTTTCCCCTTAGAATCTTGTCTCGATCTACTCCATAGAGGAATGCGGCACCAAAGAAGCTCTTGGGTAGAAATTTAAGTATACACCGAGTCTGCCATGTCTCCTAGATCTTATCTCTTGTTTGATTCCTACTTAATTTCGGTCCAATGAAGCGGCATATTATTGCTATGTTTGTTAGCATTTTGATCTCCTCTGCACATTCTCTAGATATGTCAATGATGTAGCGTGATGAAGTTGGTTCTACATTTCTGCTTTCCTTTGCTGGCTTTGCTGGTCAGGCTTCCTCCATCTTTATCTATATACATTGAGTCTGCCATGCCTCCTTGATCTAATCTCTTGTTTGATTCCTACTTAATTTCGGTTCGATGAAGCGGCATATTATCACTGTGTTTGTTAGCATTTCGATCTCGTCTGCACATTATCTAGATATGTCAATGAGGTGGCATGATGAAGTTGGTTCTGCATTTTTGCTTTCCTTTGATGGCTTCGTTGGTCGGGCTTCCTCCATCTTTATCCTTATATATATATATATATATATATATATATATATATATATATATATATATATATATATATATATATATATATATATATCCCTTAATTATATTTATTTAAAGGTGAAACTACTTATGTCATTTTGATAATCAGTCTTAAAGTCATTAATAATCATAAGCTTAAGCACATTATCTTGATAAATATGAAAGGTTCTTTTATTCATAAAACTCATGGAAACCTTAGATCTATAATATTAATAATATTTCTTTGACTAAATATTTTAATCCATTTAATCTCAAACATATATATATATATATATCCCTTAATTATATTTATTTAAAGGTGAAAC
Organism: Cunninghamia lanceolata; assembly: GCA_027924645.1. Classification (NCBI taxonomy): domain Eukaryota; kingdom Viridiplantae; phylum Streptophyta; class Pinopsida; order Cupressales; family Cupressaceae; genus Cunninghamia; species Cunninghamia lanceolata. Next base: position 3,588,566 of record BSBN01000130.1, on the reverse strand, counting down.
TACTTATGTCATTTTGATAATCAGTCTTAAAGTCATTAATAATCATAAGCTTAAGCACATTATCTTACGATAAATATGAAAGGTTCTTTTATTCATAAAACTCATGGAAACCTTAGATCTATAATATTAATAATATTTCTTTGACTAAATATTTTAATCCATTTAATCTCAAACAAATTTTTAAATTATTTTATCATTAAAATTATTTCTATATTGATTTAAAGATTATATGGAATTCTAGAACATTTTTGGATCTCTATTCATGATGGATTATACTCTATTTTATTTAAATAAATAGCAATATGTATTTTTACATCTAGAACATTCACATCTACAATTAAAACCATTTATTTATATTTTCAAATCAAAATTTTTTATCTTATACATTAAAACTTTCATATTAAAATTACTTAAACAAATCATAAATTATTTATTTATTCAAAAGTCAAAGCCGCTTTAACCTTCAAATTAACAAAGAAAACGTATAGAGACATTTTCCACGTTTTCCATATATATGGTAGTTAATGTAAGAGTATAATATTAATGATTACATATGCCACTAATTCCAAAGAGTCTTGATAATTTTCGTGTCAACCTTGAAAAGTTATTGGATACGGGTCAAACTAAAAGATAAAGAAAAGAATGCATAACAATAGTCTACTAATAACAAGGAGAACGACATGGATGTCTGACGTATTTGTTCCATTAATTTCATTTCATGAATGTAGGAGAGAATTAGAAATGTTATCACATGCGCGAAGGAAAATCTACTTGTGTTTTTGTCGACTTACAGTCGTATGCATACTTGATTTGCATATGAGTTTTGACTTAGTGTATGAACAGTTGGATATTTGTTGCTGAAGCCATGTATATTATTAAGAGTTTTGTATATTTCCAACAAGTATTTCGACTTTGTTATGAAATATTATTCAAATGGATTAAGAATACTACGTTCAATTAAAATGGCTTCCAAGTCGAACGCATTTCTTTATCATTTCCTCTTTGTTGTATATCATCAACATTTTTTAAAGCTTCCTACAATAGATTAGGGGAAGGATTTAGTACGTGTAGAAGGTTGTGAAATATTATTCAAATGGATCAAGATTATTAGCTTCAATGAAAAAAACTTCTAAAGTTTAAGACATTATTTTATCGTTTTTTTTTTTTTATATATTATTAATATTTTTCAAATTTTAGTAGAATAGATGGATCAAGATTATTAGGTTTATTGAAAAAAACTTCTAAAGTTTAAGATATGTTTTTATTGTGTCTTTTTGTTATAGGGGAAAAGACCCAATTAGTGAGATAGTTCCAATGGTTGAGATAGTATATGTGGATTTAAGGCCCAATATTTTTTGAAGTTTAGTACCAATAGTTGTGACTTTAAAGTTGTTAGTGTTACTATAAGTACTAATAATTGAATGAAATGTACCCTTTAGATTTAAAAAGCAACCAATCATGTGATGCCACATCAGCGCACCAACAAAGGAGGTCTTAATGCACACCTATTGGTCCACCCTTTTTTGGGGGGAACTATTTGACACCTCAACAAAAAGTATGCTCATGTGGCATCATATTTGATGCTGTGGCCTTGAAACCTTAGTTATAAGCAGAGGCGTTGCCAAGTAAGCTACTGTAAAAAAATTGGAGTTATTCGAAATTGCCACCTATGATTTTGAGAGGCGTGAAGTTAGGGTGCACCATTATTGGGTCCTCTCCCCTATATTAAATTAACATTTTTCAAAGTTTAGTAGAATAGATTGGGGGAAAGGATTTAATCTATGAGGGTATTGTTGTGGCTTCCACAACATGCTCCTATTGTTTTAGAATTGGGGGCCCTCATTTTTCGCTTTTATTTTTAATTCTTTTTGTAGACACTTGAAATTGACCATGTCAGTTTCATCACCTTGTGGACACCACCTTGCGACACTTTCTGACACTTTCATCTTAAGAATCCCCTTTACCATATCCCTTTCCCAAATTAAATAAATAAATTATATTTATTTAATTAATCCATTTCCTCTATCAACTAAATTAAATAAATAAATTATATTTATTTATTCAAACGATTTATTCCTTTTAGCCAAAATTAATTGAATAAATCTTATTTATTTAATTAATGTGTCCTCCCATCATCCCCTCTCCAATAATTTAATAAAAATAATTTTAATATTTAATTTAATTATTGAGAGTCACATGACTAGCTGTCCTTATCCTCATCCACTTGCCACAATCATTAAATGAGTGTCCACAAAACTTAAATTAACTTTTCATGTCCACCATCCATTTCATCTTACATCTTTCAATATTAGCCATTCACACAAGGATAAACCCTAGAAGCTTCCTTTGTTGCCCTAGAAATCTTTATATTTGCCCTAATGTGCTCTTAACCAATTCTAGCCATTGATCTGATCTTTTAATCCTAGCCCTTCATTTATCATATCTAACCTCTATAAATCAAGCCTCAACCAAGCCATTTTTATACAACACCATGCTATCAAAATCATCCTAGCTCTTCCATTATCATTATCTAGTTGTTATGTTGTAAAATTTGAGCAACCAACATATCAAAATGATTATCAAATATCATGGGATTGTTTATCATTTTCATTACATTCCTTAGTCTTTTGATCCATAAATGAGGTGTTGTTCAAGTATTGAATAGGTACCTTCATTATGTATTGTTTCCTTATTTGATTCCATATTTTTGCATACACATTTTTGGCACACCTAGTGGGAGACATGTCCTTGATTTGACCCCTTTTTGGGAAGAAATTTCATCATTTTGCCTTGCAGGTTGCAGATATGCACCTACGACTATCAATTCATATCTATGTTATGACTTTGTGCCTCCGTTTGATGGTTTTGAGCTCTTTTTATCTTGTTTAGTGCCCTTGCATGCTAGTTTATCACCCTTGTGTGCGAGTTTAGTGCCTTTTCTTTAGGGCCTCATATCTAGATTTTGATTTCTAGGTTTTGTGTGATTTTACTTCTAGTTTACAGATATGGTCTGAAGTTTTGGCCTGATAATATGTTTTGCATGATTTTTATGTCATTTTAGCGTTCATTTAGGGTCTCTGTCACATATTAGCACCCTTTTCTTGTAGATTAGTGCCCTTTCTTTCTAGATTAGTGCCCTTGCCTTGCATATTAGTGCCCTTGCATGCGAGATTAGCACCTTTGCTTCAGGGCCTCATCTCCTGATTCTAACTTCTGGGTTTGGTGTGGTTTCACTTGTAATTTCCCGATCTTCTCTTGTTTTAACCTAATACTATGTTTTGCAAGGTTTTCAGGTCATTTTAAGGTTCATTTTGATATTTATCATAGATCCATGCCCCTATTTCATAAATTAGCATCTTTGTTGTGCAGTTTAGTGCCTTTGCCTCACAGTTTAACACCTTCGCTTCACATTTTAACATCTTTGCTTCATAGATTTGTGCCTTTGTCAGGAGATATCATATTTGCAATTTTCTAATTTTTTATTATCTTTGAATTTGCACCCTTGGCTGTATTTCCACACTTTTGCTTGATTATCAGATTCCAACTAACATACTGGGGTTGTTTTGGAGCTAACACATTTGTGCAACTTATTTACGCTTGTCCAAGATCATATCTCAAACTACTAACAAGTTTGTTGTAGGTTTTCACTTGTCAAAGACATATCATTTGAAACTTTTTGTTTGCTTTTGTGTTTGGTTTACTTGTTGGATTTGAGTGTGACTTAGGGTGTGTATGCTCTTCCCTTGTACTTAGTGTGATCTTAGGGATCAAAATTATCTTTGTGGCAGATTCATCTTCACACACACATCATTTTATCTAAGGGTTAATTAATCTTGTTTTTTGGGTCAAGTGCATGTGTATTCTCTCCTCTCACACCATTAAGTGATCTTGAGGATCAAAAACATCTCTTGATTCAATTTTGTGACCTTAGTATTTGCTTATTTGTGTGTATGCTCTCCCCTCGTGCTTCATGTGATCTTGGGGATCAAAAACACCAAGTATAATCTTTCCCTTAGGAGGCATGCCTTTAGAGACACACCCACTCTAAAGGGGTGACATCAACTGTGTGTTCTGACAAGGAATACTAAAGGGGGAGAGACAAATATGTACCTCAAACTAGTCATGTAGTCATTGGCACAACCTTGGGGTCCTAGGTGATTTTGGACATAAGGTGAAGTGGTGTTTGCTTGATCTCTTATGTCACATCCCTTCAATGGACTAGTGTTCACAGACTTGGGCCTTATCATACCTTGTGTATTTGGAGGACTCCCCTAGAATCTTGTATAGCCTAATTTAAGACCTTTTAGCCATCTTCTAGTGTTGTGTAGAGTTCAACCGATCAAGCCTGAAGTTACTCACCACATGTACTTCATCAAGTAGAGATAAACATTCTATTAGGGTAAGATGTTAAAGCCCCAAAGAGAAGGGATAGTTGGTACAATGCCTTTATCCCTAGTTATCCACTTGAAAAGGTGTTCTTAGTTAGGTAAGAACATTCAGAGGTATTCTATTGTGTGGGCCTACACTATGAAGATACACCTACTTGAATAATCTAGGGATGTTGTTGTGTAGTATGTGTGTGTTCATTTTCATTGGTCAAATCCTTATCATTTGAAAAAACTTATGCATGTGTGTTTGAATATTATATTTTCCAATTCACCATTTGCCTAAGTCAATCTTTTCAAACCATTCCAAAACATTTCCATCTTAGAGTCCATAGTGTAACATTTTGAGAGAATCCTTGTCACACTCTAGCTTAAGGTTGACTTCTTTGAGATCCACATCCATAGTCCACCTTGCTTCCATAATTACCATTTACCTTATCTTCCATCACATCAAACTTGTCTCAGACTTTAAATTGAGATTTTAGCCCTTAATCAAGACCATCATCTTTTAATCCTTTAGTCAAATCATAGCCAATCATAGATCATCTTTGCTTAAGGTCATAAGTCTATCTTAAGTATTTGAAATATACCCTCATCCTTAGTCAAATCCATCCAATTTGGTATTGTCCCTTGATCTTAATCTCAATTTTAGTCCTAGTCATCATTATCCTTTTAGTCCAAGTTATCATCATCCTTCTAGTCCAATCATCTATCCATCCACATCATCGCTAGTCTTTTTGTCATCCATTCATTCATTTCCAATCCAAGATCTCCAACAGATCAACCTTTTGTCACATCATCAAGATATCTCATTTTATGCCCCCCATAACTAGATTACAAGCCAAGAAAATCATGGACTCACACATTTTAAACCAACCAGTGCCTTCACCTCCACCCACAAGTGTGTATGATGATAAAGTTAAATACTCACTTTCTTTTAGGACATATCATCATATGGAACCTTTTCCACACCATAATCCCATTGACACACATGAACGTGAACAAAGTGTTAACCAAGATGAGCTTTCACCTAGATTTTCTGATTTTATGAGAAACCTCCCATGTCCAGATTTAGTCATGAAGTTTCTTATAGACCAAGGGGTAGAGGTTCCTTTCCAACCTAAGACATTAAAGCTTAAAGATCCCATTACTCCTGGTACTTCATCACAACCCATCATGGAAAATCTTCAAGACAATCCAATAGGTAGTGTGGCCTTGCCTCCACCTCTTAATGATCCTGTTATGGGGGAAAAAATGATTGATGGTAAGAATGTAAGTACACTAGATCAAACCCTCTTCCACAGTAACATTCAAGGACAAAATTGAGCCAAGTCACTACAAGATGAAAGTGGACTCAGCTACTAATTTTATTCTCAAGAGTGTTATGGAAAGATATGATTTAACCAAGCTTTATTTCAAACCCTAGGTTAAGTATGAGTAGAACCCTAGTTATAAGATAATCAGCTTGTAATAGGTAGATGACAACAGAAACCCAAAATCTAAAAGCAGAAAGATGATTAAAGAGATATCAGAACTTGTGCCACGGAAGCTAAAAAGCTAGAGGACTCTGAGGCAGGTGCCCAAGTCCTAAAAGTTAGAATCTTCTGAAACTTGAGACTAGAAAAATGTCGTAGAGAGTAGTGTTTGTTTTAATAAGAATACACCGGGGCAAGTGCCCAAGTCTTCCATAGAAGAAATTTCTACAAACTTCTTTCAGATCCTAAAACCCTTTACCTTACACAACCTTCCTATACCTTCAATTCTTTAGACTTCGCACCTGTAACCTACACACAAAAAGAAAGGGGTTTGGGGGTTGTGTTGTTTACAGATTTTCTTCAGTCAAATCCTAGGACAACATTCAAGCTTCCCAACACCGTTGTTAGAGAGAGAGTGTGCCCTAGCAAGGTAGAGGCTAAAGATAAACCAAATGATGAAATGATTAACACAATAATGATGTCACCTTGGAGGTGAAGCCCTTAGGAGAATGAAGATCCTTCAATTCATAAGGAGATGGATTATGATTCCAAATATGCAATAACACACAATACAAACACAAATCTGCAACAATAAGACCATGAATGCCTTGAATACTCTTTGCTCCAATATCATAAGTTTGCAATATCTGTCTAGGTTACAAATGAATTTAGAAAACACACTTATATATGCTTTCCCGCTAACATTCGTGAATTAAATTGAAAGAGATGACAAGGAGAGACCCATTTAAAGGTCCTATATAGACATGCCTTGAAATCTACCCTGACCAATCAGGGAGGACTTGGGCGTGGGCACCCAAGTCCCAAGGCACCTCTTTGGTCTAGGATAAGACACTAAATGGGCCCGTCGTTCCCATTTGACATGGGTTTCAATGGTTTTCTCATCAGGATGAACATTTAAAATGTATAATGTTAACACAGGACCTAGGAGCTAAAAAGGCATGTTTCCACTTTTTACTCCATAAATAGATCCTAATTCCACTTATTCATTTCAACTAGGTCCACCCACTTCACTCATCCCACAAATTTCCAAGCCATCTAGAATATTACCCACTTCATTTCCACCTATTTCCATTCCTCAAAAAAAACACTAGCAATCCCCTCTCAACCACTCTCTTACCACATACCACTAAGTCATCCACAAACCACCTATTCACATGTCTATTCATATGCTTCATCCCAACCCAATACATCTTCAATTAGCACATCCCATACTACAATCAACTCAAACCTTCAAAAACTCAACCTATGGTTTCTTATCCACAACACACTTATCATCACACCACATCCAATTGTTTGATGTCACATGTCGCTACACAACCCTTATTACATGGACCTATCAACTCCACCTCATCATCACCAAACACAACTCGTTTGGATCATAAAATGCAAGAGATCGTAGAAAATTCCCTTCAAAAACTTCAAACTGGAACCTCGTAAACATTTCAAATTTAAAGACTTTTGTCCTTATCCATTGGATCGCTCCATTATGACAACTCCTTTTCCTCCTAATTTTGAGGTCCCTAAATTTGAAAAATATAAAGGAAAAGGAGACCGTAGAGATCATGTCAAACAATATTTATGGCCTATCAAGAGGTTTCCCATTATGTCGTTTATCTCTTGAAACTTTTTTCACTAAAGTTGGTGGCATGAGATTTAGATTAGTTTCATCTTACTCCCGGTACCGTTACAACTTTCGCCGACTTATCCAAAAAAATCACTCATTTCTCCTAAAATATTGAACATGAACTCACAATGCTAGATCTATGTAATGCCAAACAACATAATAGAAAAAGCTTTGCCTCATACCAACAAAGGTTGAGAGGGATTGCAAGTCAAATCCCATGGGCCATCCCTAAAAAATAATTGGTTAGCATCTTCATCCAAAACCTTAATCAAGAAATGGCCTTTCATCTTCAAATCCATTGTCTTTCCACATTTGAAGTGATTGTTAAGAAAGGGATCACCATTGAAAAATCCCTTATATCTAAAGGTCTAATCAAGTCTCAAATCAAAGACAATATCCCTACAAATGATAAATTCAGGCCTTGGGCCAAGAATAAACATGTGATTAGTGACGGAGTCATCGATGTTAAACATGTCCAAACAACTCAAGCCTCCCAACCTAATGCACCAAAAGTCCTCTTGACTAGTACCATCACCCTTTTTGAGTGATAATTTAGAACTCCAAATTCACAATGACATTTCACACATTTAGAACCCATTGAGTCAATAAAAGCTTGTGCAAGCCAACATTGTCACATACCCTTATACAAGACCCTATGCTTATAATGAGTCCAAACCCACATGGTATGATGAACAAGAATATTATGATTATCATCATGTTCATGGTCACCCAACATGTAATTGTATGAGGCTCAAACATTATATCCAAGATCTTATTGATCAAGGACAATTGGAGGTCAATACTAAGCCTAAATATTCCAATGCACAATTGGGTGTTTATAATGATCCTTTTCCAAAACATCAAACTAAGTCCATTGCCACTAACCCCAATTAATCCCAAGATAATCGTATGAACAATGTTTGCTATAACAAAGCCCCTCTTGATTATGACAATGTCATAGGAAGAGTGGATTATGATCCTTCATAAGTTTCCACTATCACAATTAGAGCCCCATCCCCTAGATGTGATGTCACCACTCATTGTGAAACCTTCATTTTCCTCATTCCAACCTTCATCTTCCTCATTCTTACCTTCATCTTCCTCATTCTTACCTTCATCTTCCTCATCTAATCATCCATCCAGTTATAATATCCTTGATTACCTTTTGAAGACTCCTACACAAATCTCCATCATAGATCTCCTTAAGGTCTCCCTCATACACAAAGCCATATTAGACCATGTCCTCTAAGATTCCTAAGTTGCACATGATATTGACCCTAATCAATTCTGATCGAGCTTGTGAGTCACATTTCTCCCATATCACCTCATCTTTACCCAACAAGGCATGCCATCTATTGATTCATTTCATAACAATATCCTTCATATAGAGGTCTTGATCTCCAAAACCAAAATCAAACGTGTCCTTTTGGATAATGGGCTGACTTGAACCTATGCACCTTGAAGTTAATAAAATAATTGGTATATTCACAAGATGACTTGGAACCATGCCAGGTCATACTATCAAAGGTTATACTGATACTTAGAGAGAATGTGAAGGCACCATATGTCTTCCCTTACAAGTTAGACTTATCCTTTTACACACTACATGTCGTGTCCTTGACCTTGAGCTCCCATATAACATCTTACTTGGTCATCCTTGGATCCATGCTATGCAAACTGTACCTTCTACTTACCATCAATGTATCAAGTTCCCACATAATGGTGTTGAAATCACTATCCAAGCGGATCCTAGACCCTTTGCATATTGTAGAGCCTTGGGAGTTTCTAGTCCTAAAGATAACCTTTGTCCTAATAATGATATTTCCATTGAGGAGAAGGTTACCTCTTGCACATCTTATGTTCATCCCAATGACCTTGCTTCCACTTCATCGTCCTCTAAAAATCCTCAAGTTACCAAAGTCAATATTATCGACAAGGTTGTGGAGAGTATGAGTTACATAATTCTTGCCATGTTGAAACACTCCATGACACTTCTTAGATGGTCTAGGATACATGCCTTCTAGTGTGGAAAATAAGGATCCTCTTGTTTCCTCTACAAGTCTTGATGAATCCTCTAATATCATTGAAAGTACCATCGATGGAACCATCAATGCCTCTAACGATGACCTTGACATTTCATCCTTATTTCATGATAATGTCATCTCCACCATTGAGCCCTCATTTCCATATCCCGCTTCCACTTCATGGGACCAACAAAATCCAACCTCTCACACTACTTGTCATAATGATGGAGTACATATTGAAATCCTTAGTCCTATGCCTACAAAAGCAAAGAATCCTAAAAATCCAAAAGAATTGGACTTGAAAGAAAGAAATCCTAGGGTATCCAAAGTCAAAGAACAATCCATTTTACCCCTAGCATCTAAAGAATATTTACTTGCAGAAAAGCAAATCCACTCGAGTATCAAATAAAATCAAAAGAAACATACTAAAAGTGAGATTATTTGTCTCCCATCACTTTCACTCCATAATACTTACACCACCTTCCATAATCCCATCCCACATACACCTCACTCCATCCATAATCGACAAGGCTATGATGGTTCCCATTTATGTTGCCTAAACACAAAAGAGACTAATCTTGCACTTAAGGAGGTGCATGATGGTATCCTTGGTGCCCATCCTAGTGACATTATGCTTGCAACACAACTTCCACCTTTCACCCACCATCATGATCATTGTCCACTTGGTCCAAAGTCCATACTTCCACCTGATATCCTACCTTTCCATGCTTAGCTTATTACAATATCCCAATAAAAAATTAAAAAAACAAATAAATAAAAAATAAAAATAAAAATAATAGAAAAAAGAAAAATAGTAAAGAGAAGTAATCTGCCCTATGGTGAAAACCACTTTTGTGGCACCTTGGATGAGTACCATGGTGAAAACTTTCTTACAAGTGCCATGTGTAGTTGTCAACTTCCATTATCCTCTAGGTCACTTGTCCATGCTTCCCCATCATTCTATTTTTCATCTAATATATTAGTCTCCCATTGCATATCCTATTTACCATCCTTGTTATTTGTCAAGGTCATCCCTTCCCTTCCTATCATATACATTTCATCCTATCACCCCGCTTACACTTGGGGGCAACAGATTGTGTTGTATTTTGGACATAGGTTTTCTAGTAACCTCCCAATTGTCCTTGGTATAGCTAAGTTCCTCTTCTTTGGGCCTCATACACTTGCATGTTACATGACCATCCACATATGTTGATATCACTTATTCTATCTTACACCCATGGCCTTAAATATTTTCCATAGCATCCTCACACTTTGTCTTCCATCCTATAATAAAACAATCACCTATCCCATCTCAATACATTTCAATAATCTAAAAACACCAAAACATATCCAAAAATTTAAAAAAAAAAAATATCCCTAAAATAAAAAATAATCAAATATCCAAACAAAAATCCAAGCAACAAATCCAAATGCAAGCCATCCTTAATCCATACCAATCTAGTCAATAAACCTAGTCAAATTATCTAAACACATCCTTGGTTTTGATCCGAGCACCCTACTGTCAACCTAATCAATCAATCAATCATCAATCATCATCAATGGGATATATCATTCCCCATCCTTGTGTTGATCTATGGATATATCGTTCCGTGTAATGAAAACACTATCTTAATCCACCTATCAATCAATCATCGTTTTACAACTTGACAAGGGCAATACCTTGTTTGTTTTTGAATCATTTGTGCATGCTTTCTTGCTTGCTTGTGTGTGTTATCATTTTATCTTGCATTTGTATCAAGTCCTTATTACTCCAGCTAATATAATTCATATCTTGTGTATGGTGGAATAGTTTTTTGCATACTAGTTGTCCTTTGCATCTAAGGCCATTTCATACCTTTTTGTGCACTTGGACTTTAATGCTCTAAGTTTGCTTTCTCATATGTCTAGACAAGGTTGTATTACGTTGGGTGCACACAACACATCATCACCTTGGTCTTTATACCTTGGTGCATGATGTCTAGTGCTATATCAAACTATATGGTTGTTCACTTAATGTAGCATAATGTCTTTCTCATCCTTTTTTATCCATCCCTTATCTTTTCATCCATTTTGAGAGCATACCCATGTTCTTCCAAACTACCTATCCTCTCGAGGGGCATCCCATTTTATATTATTCCTCCTTGTCACTCCTTCAACTAGATGGGGCATCTTTTTTCATCATTTTCCCTTCATTCATACCTTATCTTCTTTGAAATAATGTTACTTCTCTTAGTTGCAACATCATCTCAAAGAGGGGCAAAATGTAGACAATTGGAATTGACCATGTCACTTTCATCACCTTGTCAACACCACCTTGCAACATTTTGCGACACTTTCATCCTAAGAGGACCCCCTTTACCATATCCCTTTCCCAAATTAAATAAATAAATAATATATTTATTTAATTAATCCATTTCCTCCATCACCTAAATTAAATAAATAAATTATATTTATTTATTTAATCCATTTATTCCTTTTAGCCAAAATTAATTGAATAAATCTTATTTATATATTTATTGTGTCCTCCCATCATCCCCTCTCCAATAATTACTTAAATAATTTTACAATTTAATTTAATTATTGAGAGTCACATGGCTATCTTGTCCTTATCCTCATCCACTTGCCATAATCATTAAATGAGTGTCCACAAAAATTAAATTAAGCTTTCATCTCCACCATCCATTTCATACTACATCTTCCAATCCTAGCTATTCACATAAGGATAAACCGTAGAAGATTCTTTTGCTGCCCTAGAAATCCTTAGCTTTACCCTAATGTGCTCTCAACCAATTCTAGTCATTGATATAATCTTTTAATCATAGCCCTTCATTCATCATATCCAAACTCTATAAATCAAGCCTCAACCAAGCCATTTTTACATCACATCTTTATAAAACACCATGCTCTCAAAATCATCCTAGCTCTTCCATCATCATCCATTATCATATCTATTATCATTATCTAGTTGTTATGATGCAAATTTTGAGCAACCAACATATCAAAATCATTATCAAATATCATAGGATTGTTTATCATTTTCATTACATTGCTTAGTCCTTTGATCCCTAGATGAGGTGTTGTTCAAGTATGGAATAGGTACCTTCATTGTGTATTATTTCCTTAATTGATTCCATATTTCTGCATACACATTTCAAGACTCCATGAGAAGTAATGTTATGCTGCTACAATAGGGAGCCATCCACATATCAAAAATCAAAGGAGCACATCCACTTCAACAAAGGTTGCATGGTAACTTGTATATTTATAGTTTTCTTTCATTGAACTTGCATCCTTTATTTGCTCAATCCTTGGTGATTTTAGGATTTGCATGAAATAGGCTAATATTCCTTTGGTTTATTTCTTATTGTGAATTTTCTACTATCATACAATAATTATCACACAACATTCCCAACCAGTAAAAAACCAGAAATCAGTCCCTATTCAAGATATTGCTAAATACACCATTAATATTATAGGGGTTTAAAATTTAGCATTTTCTGTATGTTGGACTAGGAGATTACTCTATGGTTATATATAGCCATGATTGGGTCTTGATGAAGCCCTTCACTAGCCAAAAAATTGACTACAACATTATAATTCTATCTATAATGAATAAACAAAATTTTAATAAAATTTTGCTTCATACCTATTTCATCTTCTACATAGCTGTGCATTTTCTAACTTAGGCTCCTTCCTTTGTTCATAGCATTAGTCACTATCTATGAATCACCTTCTAATATCAGGTGAGCTAGCTTCTACTCTTTCATAGCTCATAAGCCTACTAGTAATGCTTCTCATTCTACCTCATTATTGGTATGAATACCCAAACTAAGAGACCCTCCATATACCATTTCTCCATGTGAATTATGAACTATGAATCCTCCTTTAGCTTGATCTAGATTTCCCCTTATTGCTCCATCAATGTTTAATTTTGTGAATCCCTTAGGGGGAGGAGACCACAAGATCTTGTCCATACTCTTGTTTTTCTCTCCAACTAACCTATTCCTCTATGTTTTAATACTTAACCCTTGAACAAGGGTACACCAAATTTATTAATCAAATTCTAAATGTTGTTTTATTTAATAACTCTCACTCCATTTAAATATTCAAAGAAATATTAATTGTTATTACATTTGGGTAGTTTTTATAACAAAACCAATAGTTAAGTCAATATCATAGGCTAGAAAGAGGTATCATCATAAAACATAGTGGCATAGGAAGTGAGCTTGGTTATAAAAGAGAAAAAGACATCCATGATATAAAGAATGATACACAAACAAAGGGCGGATGGGTAAGGATCCAATAAATATAAAACAATGAATTCTTAAACAATAATTAAGATAATAGAAATGAAACACAAAGGAATGATTTCAAACTCTAGTTAGTCATATTTAATATGAAACAAATAATAGAAGGACTAAACCCTAAGGCTAAATGCAATGAAATAATAATAAACAATTCACTCTAGATAAAAGAGCTAGAATTAACAATGCATACCTAATTAGATTTGAATTAAGAATAAGGTAGTAATAATAAATGCAAATAAGTCAATGTTAGAGATGAATAATACCATAATAGATGACTATGTGGAATCTAGTGTTGAATCTAAGATGAAAAAAATAAGACAATTCAATTTTATAAAAATTAGAATTTTTTGTAATGTTGGGTCAATTCTGTGCACACAAAAATGATCTCAACACTCACAAAAATAAACTTTGATAGTGGAAGTGATCTTGAGACTTGTAGACCTTGTATATATTTGTAAAATAAGATTCACATTTATGTCTAGACTTTTAATAACAATCTAGTGGTGTTAATAAACACATTTGGGAGGTTACTAATCAAGGGTCTTCTCTTTATAACAAGCCCTTAGTTTTGATTTAATAGATTTTAATAAAAGTAACGAAGATGAAATGTAATGAATGCATGAGGAACTATCTTGTATTAGGGTAATCTTGGAACTTGGAGCAAAATGCAAAAGGATGATGTAAAGACCTCGTGTGAAACTATGGTTTCAAAACTTATTTGATAAAAAGATTATGTAATTGGAATATACTTGATGTACTACAATGGTATCATGGGGGCAAGAGTGACTCTAAGAGATACAATGCTAGAAGTGAGTGATTATGAATAGTAGGGACCAATAATAAATGATAAGTGGTGGATAATGCTTGCTAGATAATGACTTAGGGAGTGATGTTATTTTATACTTGACTTAGATGTAAAATTTAAAAGTTTAGGTGTGAGAGTTAGCACATAATGACTAGTTGCAGTTGTTTGGGCTTGGGCCCTAAGACAATGTAAATTTTAGAATGTGAGGGTCAAATCTATGTTGTGGATTTAACCCAATAATGAAAACTGTTAATCTAAGAGTAAATAAATGTTTAAGGATGGATTTAGTTCTATTTCTAATTGTCAACTATAAAATAGGACAAGTAGGAGTGCCATAGTAATCAAAATTATATACTAAGACAAGTATATAGGACACTTGCCCAAAATGGTGTAAAATGAATTGTAAAAATATAAGGTATGCACTTTTCACTATTACAATATTAAATATAAAGAGATAGTTCTTAATCATAAAATCTAAATTGAAAGTCACTCCACAATAAAAATATATTAAATCTATTAAAAAAACATTTGGTTTTTGCCTCCTTATTATATCAAAAACATATTAATATACTATTGATTAAAAGTATTTTATAAACATTGAAAGTCATCAATATATTAGATCACCCACAAGATTCACCTCTAAATAAATACTTTACCACATGCATTTATATTGAGGTCTTTTAAATAACTAAAATGTAACCAAATATATCACTTCAGTGTTAGGGGGAAAGGGGATTATTTAATTAATGTGATATGAGTAGGTATTGGGGGTTGGGAAGCATGTATAGAAGGGGGTGGGGTGCTTATAAGTGGTGTTCTAAATCCTCTACTAATCACTTTGCACAAGTCAATAAGATGAAATACCATTCATTATGTTGGTCTTATCTGGGTTGTGAAATTGTCTTTTTTTACACCAAATAGTCTTGTATTGTGTCAAAGCCTCATAACCCCATGGGCATTTACTTAATCATAACTCTAAAGTAGTCAACAAAGGAAACAATGGTCACACCAAGGTTGTGTAAGTTCAACCCAAGTTTTCTAAAACTAGTTATTGAACATCTTTTACCTCAATGCGACAACCCTACCTAGAAGAATCACCATATATTTCTGAAACCCTTCCATTATAATTTACACACACACACACACACACACAATAATTGAGATATATTCTATTAGGAGGACTTTTTGTTAGATTTGATATGGCAAGGGTTGGGGGATTGAGATGTATAAATGCTTTTAAATAATTTTTTTTGGAGGATGACATATTTGTCACAGCTCATATATTTTCTATGCTAAAGCTTTAACGTATTAGATAGCAATCAAAACTAATTTTGAATTAGGAGTAGGTGTAGATAGTGCCCTTGATTAATAGGATAAACATAATAAAAAGATATAAAAATATATTAAGAAAAATAGATACATATAATAATTATTGAGAATAAAAAAAATATTTTAATTATACTAGTGTATACAAGAACATATCAAAAACATAATTTTTAACAAAAATATAAAATTAAAAGTATTTATTAATACCCTACAAGTACATATACTATACCATTAATTTATTAAATAAATCCCTTAAAATATCTTTAATCATAAAAGATTATATTGAGTTCATATTTATTTTTATTTTTATCATAATACATTTCTTCCTCACATTTAATTATTAAGTTGAACTACTTTAGATTGTCATTCAAACTCTTTGTCGAGGAAAAATGCCATTGAGTTAAATATCTTTCTCTTAAATTATAATTCAAATTTTTAAATAAATTCAATGTTTAAAAGTTGTTTATTATGAATTAAAAAAAAAACAATTTAAATGTTTATTTATCATCTCTAACGAAAATGAAAAGTCAAAATATTTATTTATAATCTTATTAATTGTACTATTATAATCAGCATTTCTTAACGAATTAATGTAAAACAATATTTTTTTACAAAATCTAGTTATAATTTTTTTTAAATATTAAAAAAATAAATTATTTACGCCGATAGGCGTTTCACTTGCATAGCAAGTCGACTTCCGTACCAGTTGCAGTGCAGAATCAATAGCCTGAGTTCTCGCAAAGATACAGGGCGACCATTGGGTTCATCACTGCCATTCACGTGTTGAACAAAGAATTGGGTTGCGGGTATTAAATGCATTAGAATGTTCCCTAGCGATCTTCTGTGTAGGTGGGTGGAGATCGAGTGACAAAGAATGGAATAGAATAGGCACGGGATAAATCTTCGCTCATAGTTAACTGACAGTGATCTGAAAGTGAACCTTCATTGCTTGCACAACAAACCAAGGGCGTTTTGCTTTCCTATCAAAGAACTGATTGCTAACAATGTAGAAGGTTCTGCTACAGTCCTTCCAGTTAATGGTTCTGACTGGGTGGAGCTCCTTTTGCAAGAGATGCAGAATGCATCGGATATGGATGATGCCAGACTACATGCTTCAAGCGCACTTGTAGCACTTGAAAATGCTATTGTGTATGAGGTACTGATTATTGAATCCCTTTACATTCTTTTCTTGTGTTCTTATCAATTGTGCTGACATATTCTCTTCTCGACTTTTCCTACATTGTTTTGTAGCTTTCTCTCTACTCCTCTGGTGGTTTGACATCAAGTGAAATTAGCAATATGGGGGGTTCTCTTGGAACAAGGTTGGGTAGCGATGCAGGTTATTTGTCTGGATTCCCTAGTTTTGATCCAGTATTGATGAGTCAAAGACAAGGAATTGCAAGCATGGATCCTGGCTATGGGGGAAAGACAGGGGTATGGGCCTGAGCTATCAAAGGCTAGACACACAGGCTCTAAGGGAGCCTCTCAGAAGGCCTGATGACCAACTTCCACCCGACGCATCAAATACCCTATTTGTTGAGGGTCTCCCCACTGATTGCACTCGCAGGGAAGTAGCTTGTATCCTTATATAGTGTTTCATTGTCTGTTTTTATTTGCTATCATTGTAGTTACCAGTGGACACTTATTATTCTATTATAGTGGTTATTTTCCATAATGTACATAGATATTTTCTGACCATTCATTGGTTTCAAGGAAGTTAGATTGGTGCAGAAGGAACCTAAACGTGTAAGTGTTCATTAGGAGATAGATTTGCCTAGAACAAAAGTTGCTTCTCTTATGAATTTGTTAATTCCTAATTTTGTGTTTCTAATTTTGTGTTTGTGGTTTTGTACAGCCTGGTGGAGATCCTCTTGTTCTATGTTTTGTTGATTTTGTTGATGCAAGATGTGCAACAACAGCATTAGAAGCTTTACAAGGTATGCATCTTTATTTTTAGTGAGGTGTTGGTTATTTAGTATTCTATCAAGCTTATTCTATATTCGCTTTTGTTCCTTATACTTTGTGGCTATGGTGTTGCTATGGACAGCAGCAAACATTTAGGAAAACCACTTTTGGATAATACGGATTAATATACCTATAGTATAACATAACCTATGGAATTTGGGGCATGATCGATTATTGCAGTTTATGTTATACACATGTTGTTATGGATGGCAGCAAACATTTAGGAAAACCGCTTTTGGATAATACATGATTAAGATACCTATATTATAACATAACCTATGGACTCTGGGGCATAAGCGTTTATTGCATTTGTATTTTTATTGGATATGTGTTTGTGAGAGTTGATGGCATATCTCAGGCAAGATAATTGTTCCCTTCCTCCACATGGTTTCTATGTTTCCATTATTCAAATGTACAATTGTCTAACAAATTTGTAGCTATGTGGTATCTTGACACAGTTTTTGGGTTATTAGCTAGATTTCTTGTTTTGATATGGTTGCTTTTAATTGTGATGTATTTTGATTATGCTCTTAAAATATTATATAGCTCCACCCTTTATCCTTTGTCTGAATGACAAGAATATACACACTAATTTGCATTCATAAGGTGAATGTTTTATTTTTCTTTTTTTTGTAGTTAGATTTTTTATTATCTTGGCTTGTGACTACATTAAAATGTAATATAGGCTTACCCTTCTTCTATACCCTTTTATCCCATTTCAAAATTGTACCTAATTGTATATTAGTGTAACATATATGGTACGTCTATCACTGAAATTTAGACCATATTTTAGTCAATGTTTTGTGATTCGTCCCAGCACTGTCCCACCATTCCTTATCATGTCTATCATATCCCTTATTGTAATATGGTTTTCCCATTTTTCATTCTTTGTTCTCCTATTATACCAACTATAGAAAAATATGTTACTAAAGCAGCAAGTTGAATGTCTATTTCATGATAATAGCATTCTTAAGCGAGTTGTGACCATACAACATGAATGCCAAAAAGAGCATGAAGAAAGGGGATGAGAATTGCAAAATCTAAATCAACTTTTATCTTAGTATTAAGAACAGTGAAGGACATTGGAGGTGAAAGCTAATATTAACCTAGATTTTTATTTTTATTTTTTGGATTTGACCAGTGTGTTTTTTAGTCATCTCAAGATGACGTCCATGAGTAGTCATTATGCTAATGACAATTTTCCTCATCCAAATTGGCAATAATTCCAAGGCAAGGGATCCTACTTAGCACACAAGCGTCTGAGTATTTGTTAGTAGGGTGGGGATGAATGGTGGAAGTAATCCACTACCCCTCAAGCCCTTTTACCCGTTGCCAACTTGAAATTATAACCATAAAATTTCATAATACAGAAGAGCAAAGAAAATTTGAAACTTCAATGCTTGTATATTCACTCTCTAACATTTTCTTTTTTGTGTATAGGTAAATAATTATGCTCTGACCCTTCCATCTTCGTCAGGCTAAAGAAAGCAACTCCATTCGTGGGTGTTTTCACCCTTATGTGTTCTAAAATCTTCAATGAGCAAAGATTGTAAAGAAATCAAGAAAGATATCAAAACTTTATTTTTCTGCAGTAGTTTCATATTCCACTTACACATTATAGGTGGATTTCAATTGTTTATCAAAAACTAAAGGCTGTAAAGATTTTTGATACTTTATTTTTGATTAATTGCAAAGCAATTTGAATGAGATAATTTACAAGAAGATTTTTTGAAGAAACTTTTGTGAAAGATGGCAAAATCTCAAAGTTAAATTTGAATAGTTTGGAGGATGAGAGCTTGTCAAAGGGTTACACTCTATTTTTCTAAATGATCTTTAAACATGTACTATACACAATGTGCAATGGGCACGCCGATAGACATTGTCAATGAGACTTGTTTTGTTTGAAGGAGAAGAACAATACAAAAAGGCAATTTTCCCATGGGCAACAACTTTGGGAATGAACAATTGTTACACCCTAAAATTTATACGAGCAAAATAATAGAATCTGCAACGTTTTGAATGGAGTACATCAAAGCACATAAACATACAAGAGTACCATGGAGTGAAGGCTTCCAGAGACTTGAGATCCCCCCCTTTATGAAGATGTAATGTGTATTCTAATTTCAAAATGTCATGTATTTGTTAATTTAGTTGGGAAATTGATGGGCACATATATAAACCTTATATAATTTGTAGCAAAGAAACAAATTAGAAGTATAGAACGAAGGACCAATAAAGCATAACAAAGCTTGCCACATGTCTAGTCTTGATTCCCTCAAGCCACAATCCATGTCACTACCAAGCTACATGTCAAGCTCCATTTCTCCTAACAACCACCTTAGAATCATGGACTTGAGAGTATAATAACCATCAACTCGAGAACACTCATCGAGCTCTATTACATAGGGTTTTGGGAGTCTGTGGGGAGTGCAAGAATGAAGCAAGGAGAACTTCGAATGTGACACCCCTGTTAAATTTGTTTAATGAAACTCCCATGGCTATCAAGTATGGGTCACACAAATGTCAAATTGATATTTTGGATTTCAAACAACTACTCAACTTGGTTATATAGAGTAGTTCGAGTCTACAAGAAATAAGACAAGTGAATACTAGATGTAAAAATCCTTGTGGATTTCACTTAATAAAAGTTCATTTCAATCATGTAATCTCCCCTTTATCAAGCCAAAATTTTTGCAACCTTGCAAACAATTTCAACTAGTAAAAGAGCACATTAGTATACAAATCATTTCATCATGTTCACATAAAGTACTTAACAATAATAAACTCTATCTATTTCATATCCTTTCTAGTCATATATCCATGTTCATGATCTATCTTATATCATTAATCACACATGAGTCTTGGACATACCTCGGGGAGGATGTTCGTAATCCTACCCATTAATCAGACCACTCGCCTAATATGAGAGGCTGGATTAAGGATTCCAAGGCCCACGGTCATAGGCCCAAGGCTTCACCTCACACCCGGAGGTACTTCACTCTTGGCTCAGAGGAGCTTATAGCCAGCTCAAGGTTCACCTACTGTTAGGCCATTAATATTATCTAGGTCCTACACAACCATAGGGTCAAGAACTTCATGCTACACCCAACAATACTTCGTTCTTACCCTAGGTCTACGAGCTTCATGCTACACCTGGCAATACTTCGCTCTTAGCTCTGAGGGCAATGACTTGCCAGCTCGAGTGCTAGACACTAGATTCCTTCTAACCACCAGTCTCATACTAATAAGGTGTGTAGGTGGATTAAGAGGAAGGCTACTAATCCTAGCCCGATACTCCATGGTCATGTTGATTGCTTCTTAAGGATGATTTCATAAATATCATAATTGTTCTTATTATCATTTAACACAAGATGCCTTATATTAGACATCATGGCCTTATATCAAAATTGATCATATATCATTTGTTCATTATATTAGACTGTGATCATCTTTCTTATTCCATTTCGTATTTCAATAACATTTAATTATAAACAATTTATTTAACCTAATAACAAGTGCATATTCTAGTTATAATATATCTCTCATTTACAACATGCATATATTTATTCTTTTATATATAATAATCTTACCATTTATATTTACCAACTATAGATTGAACAAATTAAATATAAATACTTACTTACTCGAGCTACCTCGTATTTCTTACCTATCGCTGTGGTCTTCTTTCTATTTTCCAATGTTTTCCTTGCTCGATGGGATGATTGATATTATTTTTATTATATTGCTGTTGTTGTATATATATTTTATAATATATATTTCACCCCCTTCGCATCATATACCCTCATGCCCTTTTATATATTTCCAAGGGTTTACCGTGGGTAAAAGGATATACCCTTTCCAATGGTTACGGCTTTAATAATTTTAACAAGGATACATTTTAATAATGTTTGTCTTTTTTTATTTATTTATTATTTATTAAGGTGATCGCTGGTGTTAACTTAATCGCTACACTTATAAATATCCTCCTTCCTTACATATTAAGGAGTGATATTATATATATAGTATATTATTTATATATTATATTATATAGTATATTATTTAAAGTATATTATAAATATATATTAAAGTATATTATTTATATAATATATATAGTATAAATAAATACATTTGTTATTAAGTATGGGGAGCTCTTTTATCTTATTTTATTCACAAGCATATATCGCGGTATAATGTTTTTGTCTTATTAGACTTTTATGATTTTATTTTGAAATTGACCTTTTAACCATATTACTTTGCCTTATTCCAAATTACTTTACTTTCTAAATTACTTTACTTTCAAGCTTTAATGCATAAGACTCTTCATTAATATTTGTAATATTTATTTTTATATATAATAATATATCTTATTAATTATTCATATAAATATTATATTAAATTAATAATATTATTTATTAAATAATACATATTAATAATATATTTTAAATAAATATATTATATTTTAATTATATTAGTTTATATAAGGCTAACTTATTATTTAAATAAACAATTCAATTATAAATCATTATAGGGAGATGACAAATCATTTAAGGAAAGTTTGGATGTTTATGGACCTTGACTTTATATTGATGAAGTTTATCAATCTTTTTGTGTCCAATAATGTCTTGTAAGTTCTTTGGTAGACTTGGGTTCCCATATATATCTTAATAAATGTTCATTTTAATTTCAAATGGAAAGTTTGGATGTTTATGGACCTTGACTTTACATTGATGAAGTTTATCAATCTTTTTGTGTCCAATAATGTCTTGTAAGTTCTTTGGTGGGCTTGGGTTTCCATATATATCTTAGCTCATTGATAGTTTCAAGTTCACAGTGACAAGCTTGTTCCATTTTCGGAGTTGTTCATAGGCATGGAATTTGATTTCAAAGGAGTTTGGTGAGAAGCTCAACATTTAGTAGAAAACTCAAGACTTGAGGTTTCAAAGGAGTTGATGCCAACCATGTGGTACTATAGACCAATTTTCATTGACTCTTCACAACAATCTACAAGATGGCAAGGTAATGTCTTTTGGTATGTTGGTGATCAAGTGGGTGCCACATAAAGGAATGAAAAAATGTATGATATATTTCAGCTACGTTTCATGATTCAAAAAGTGTTTTGCAAAAATGATACTACTTTCTAAGGGCCTATCGTTGCAATAAAAACATAAAAAAATCAAACACAATCACATTGTTCCACTCTTTCACTCAAAATTGTTACACCATAATAAATTGAATCTACAACCAATGGGTAAATTAAGGATAAAAGTGAGTGTAATTACAATTGTATTGCTTTCCACTTTTCGATTGTTTATGTGGTTTTTGCTGTTGTTGTTGTAATTGTAATGGTTGTTCTATTTTTGAGTGCAACCATGGCTCTATTTCATGTCTTGAACAATTGTACTTTGGTTTATGTAATCTCCATGGTTGATCTATTTTTATGTAATCTTTGCTTCCTTAATATATATATATTTTTTAAAAGAATGAGTGTAATTGAGATAAGACAAGACTAGAGTTAAGTATAAATGAGATAAAGATTAAGACCTAAACTTGTATAAAAAATGGATAAAGGAAGGATCAAGAATGAATAGTAGGAATAAGTGTAAATGATATTAAGTAAGACTAGAATCAAGTGCCATATTTTAAAGAAATCGTACCACTTATACACTCGTCATTGCATAAAGGGTAACCAAGTCAAAGTGAATCCAAAACAAAAAAGAAATATATAAAGCATGCAATTTTCACCTTTACAATTTGTAACAATGTCTAAAAAAGAGGTCTCCTTGACAATGTCTATTGGCGTGCCCATTACACATTTTGTGCGATTGCTATTGATAATATAATTTCACCTCTTATTACAAGGCAATGTCTAATGCACATTTGACTGTATTTATTAATTAATTGAAATTCACTTGTATTGTAAATTTCAATTAATTAATAAATACGGTCAAATGTGCATCGAGAGGGTTGGATAGACAATTCGTTATTACAACACTCATTAGTGAACTTTGTAGAATTTAGTAATTGTCACTGTCAAAATAGTACAATTACTGATGACGTAGCTTTGTCTATATTTGTCTATATTTCCACGTAACAGATAGGAAGTCATGCTGCTATTCCGTTATGTCCCGTCAATTATAGCGTTATGTAAGGATCTGATTTCTTCGATTCAGATCTGTGCAGTAATTGAATTTTTGGCATGTTTTATTTATTCAATGATAGGAGCTTCCAGAATGGTTACCAGACAATGACATCCCGGAATATTTCACACAAAACTATACGTAGTATGCAAGTTTCCAACTACTCAAAAACCTGATAACCTGATAACCGGTCAAAAATGTCGTGGAGACAAAGTCATACAATTGTATTATAATCAATATTGTACGCGTTAAACTTTCTATAAATTCCAAGGAAACCCAGAGCAAACTCCAGCTCTGGTCGAACATAATTTAGGCAGAATTTTGGTCAGTACACAGCATATTGTAGAATATCTGACTACCTCATACAACATGACCAGAGGCATGCTTAGAGTCCTCCCGACGTTTAGCAACCCTGTATGTCCTGTTACTACAAACATATTAGATGAAAATAATATGCAAAAGATGGAAGAAAATTTAGCTGCAGCAGAGATATTGATTTCTAGATGGGACAGAAATACAAGCAGCAAAATGCTCTTTCAGAGCAACGCAGAAGAAGTCCGTATGTACATGGACACGGTCGAAAATCTTCAACGACTCATGGAACATTTGTCCGCCGGCGGCACCAACACTGCACAACTCATCCGCGCGCAGCGGCTGATGAAAATGTCGATGGCCCGTCTGCAGAACGAGTTTCACAAAATTTTGATATCTAACAGCGAACCCATCGATTCAGACCGGGAGTCATCGGCCCGGCCGTCCTCCTGTTCCAGCACAGAGGACAGCATCACTACTTCCACACGCTCTGACGGCGACGACGGCGGTAGCAGCCACTCCACCTCCAACTGTTCGTCAACAGAGAGAGTCTGCGAATTCAACATGGTTCCGTTGGACGCCGTGCTGGATCTGCGGAATATAGCGCAGCGTATGGCCAAGAGTGGGTACGCAAGTGAATGCGTTCGAGTCTTCGTTCTCACTAGAAAGTCCGTGGTGGAAGAGAGTTTATACAATCTGGGCGTGGAGAAGGTGAGGTTGGACGATGTTCGGAAAATGGAGTGGAAATTCCTGGATGAAAAGATCAAGAAATGGATATACGCCGCAAAAATCAGCATCCGAATTCTGTTTGCCCGAGAGAAGCGGCTGTGCGACGATGTTTTTGAGGGGCTTGATAAGATGAGAGATGCTTGTTTTGCGGAAATTGGCAAAGAGCGCACAGCCAGGCTTCTCGCCTTCGCAGAGGCCGTGGCCACCACAAGCCGGGCGCCCGAAAGGATGTTCAGGGTGCTCGACCTCTACGAAGCCCTCACCGATCTTATGCCCGACATACAAGACATATATTGTCAACACCCCTGCCGAATCGTGCACGAGCAGGCCAACAGGATCCTAGCCCGGCTAGGCGAGGCGGCCCGGAGGATTTGGACGGAATTTGAAAAGGCCATTGAGAAGGAGAATTCTAAGGCCCCGATTGCGGGCGGCACGGTTCATCCTCTCACCAGATACGTTATGAATTATCTCTCTTTTCTCTCCGATTACAAGGAAACTTTGATAAACATAACCACAGACGCGCCAAGGGAGCTACCGAAAGCCCTGCCCGACAATGAGGTGAACGATCCCTCTGCTCCGTTGTCCCTCCGCCTCGGATGGACCGTCTTCCTCCTGCTGTGCAAGCTCGATAAAAAAGCTGATCTGTACAAAGACGTGGCTTTGTCGTACCTCTTTCTCATGAACAACCTTAACTATGTTGTACAGAAAGTGAATGGCTCCGAGATAAAATATATACTGGGGGACGAGTGGCTGAGGAAACAGAGGAATAAGGTAAGGCAGTACGCGGTGAAATATGAGAAGAGCGCGTGGCTGAAAGTGCTGTCGAGTCTAACAGACGAGGAAGTTCCTGCGAGTGGCGGAGTTTGGTCGGAGGAGGGTTTGAAAGAGAGATTAAAGGGGTTCAATTCAGCGATGGAAGAGGTGAAGAGAAGGCACAGTGGATGGGTGGTGCCTGACGTGGGCCTCCGAGAGAAGGTAGGGATTTCGATTACTGAGAAGTTGATACCGCCCTACACTTCCTTCCTTAGCAGATTCAGGAGCCGGTTTGAAAGCGATACGTACATCAAATACACGCCTGAGGAGCTGCAAGATTTTGTGTTCGACTTGTTTAAAGGCAGCCCCTCATCAGTGAGCAAGTGATAAGTTGTTTATATTTTGTGTTAGACATGTTTAAAGGCAACCCCTCATGATAAGTTGTTTATATTTTTCTATTTTAAAAAAGGAGGATACGGGTAAATGTTAACTAAATTAATGAGCAAGTGTTTAATCAGATTAGGCAACTTGTTGAAATCAAATCAAAAGGAAAGTTAGGTAATTAGTATATTTATATTTAAAAATATATATTTACAGTACGCCGAGAGATATTTTTCTCTAAGTGCCTATTTTTTTTTATCAATTTACCACATTAACTTCAAATCCTACAATTTGATATGTTCGTTCTACATGTGGAAAAAATAAAGGAAGGAGGCAATATAAATAGATTGAATGTGTGTCTTTTCATATACCATTATGTAACGTTTCTTTCTTTCATCTTAGTTCATAGTGATGGCTTCTATGAAACTGCCATCCACCTTTCTTTCCATCAAGCATGCATTTTTTTTTAATTCCTTTCACCTTCTTTTTATTAGTTTTTTTAGTTTGTGGAGTGACTATTTGTTTTTTTTAATAAAGATTCTAGATTGGAATCTTACAAGTTTACATAAAAATTCCAGAATCTTTCGGCTCCCATTCGTGCTACGAATGTAGGAACGCCTCTCAGCGTAATGATATTTTAATTCCACCCCGCCCACAGCTTAAATTTCACAATCAATCTAATTTGTCAAGCCAATTTTTTTTTACGATTATTTATTCAATTTTACCTTTCAAATGTGAAAATATATTTTATGGGTATAAAATATCTAAAATATATGGGTATTGCCAAATATATGGGTAGTGCAATGGAATATATATGGGTATAAAATAGGCTCTTCATGGAGAATTCTAGTTACAGACTAGAGAGTTTCTTTTGAGGTAAAATAAACCATTCCTCTAGAGTTTCTTATTATTCACTTAGTGTTTAAGGATGTCAACTGTAAAGTGGCGAATTCATTGGGAATTCAAATAAATCATGATAATGTTTAGGACCATGAGACCTTTCCATTATGGAGTGCTTATATATCAAGATCTATTGAAATTGTTAAGAACTTAACCAGAAGTTACAATGGCCTAAAATCTTTAAGCTACAAACATGATTGTTATGTTGGAGTGTTTTGGGTATAATATCTAAATCTCTCTAGTCCGACTAACTTTCCATGGTATTTTGAATTTTAGGTTAAAGAAATAGACCTTCATCAACTGGATACTTCATATCACAACCTAAATATCAATAAGAAGGATGCCGACCAAATGCAGTTATGACAAAAAGAAAAGTAGATATTACTGGTTCATGGAACTAAACTTGTTTATCGTATTCTTCATTTCAAATTCCTAAACGTGGGGGGTTATGGAATTATCAGGCAAAACTAGAGCAGGGATTTGATGCTTTGTGCAATTATGGGTGGTTTAAAACATGTAGTCGACATCAAATTTTACGTAAACCTGTGTTTCTTAG
This sequence comes from Cunninghamia lanceolata, assembly GCA_027924645.1. Taxonomy (NCBI): domain Eukaryota; kingdom Viridiplantae; phylum Streptophyta; class Pinopsida; order Cupressales; family Cupressaceae; genus Cunninghamia; species Cunninghamia lanceolata. The sequence continues at coordinate 3,560,866 of BSBN01000130.1, read as the reverse complement.
CGCAAGAATTAAGATTAACGTTTAGATTGCATACAAGTGTGCCTCTTGAGCATTTGTACCACCCAATTTTATGTCAACAAGATTCCACTATAACACAAATTTAATGCCAACTACAATGAAGTACATGTCTGTTTAGATAGATTAAAGTTTAAGCATCCATGGCCCTTTGTAAAGCATGAAGTTAGTAGTTATGTACATGTGAGTCTGGTATAATGGCCGTAGTCTATGTTGGACTAACCATTACTCTAGGTCTAGGTGAAGGTGCGGGTTTGAAAAGTTCACTACACTTGCAAGTTTTGGTGTAACGACAAACCTATAGTCTAACTATCTGTAGTGTTGTTTGTAATCAAATCCTTCTTTGAGGATAGGAATGAAGTACCCCAAGTTATAACCTCGAAAGCTTCGTCAATAAAATAAAAAAGTTAGTATATATATTGGGCCATAATCAGTTCTCAAATTTTCAAATTTACAATATCAATCTACAGGGAGATATACCTAGATTCAAAAGCTACAGTAACAGAACAAGCCACTGAAATTTTAAAGTCAAGTATAGGCACTAAATAAATAGCAATTTGTATTTTTAAATCGAGAACATTCACATCTACAATTAAAACCATTTATTTAGATTTTCAATTCAAAATTTGTTTATCTTATATAAAATCTTCAGTGAAGACTTTTACATAAAAAGGACTTAAACATCCCATAAAATATTTGTTTATTCAAGAGTCAAACCACTTTAACCTTCAAATTAACAAATAAAACATATACATGTGCCACTAATGCCATGGAGCTCCATTGGTAATTAATCTAACAATATTAATAATAATAATAATCATCATCATCACATATGCCACTAATTCTAATAATAATCATCATCATCATCACATATGCCACTAATTCCAAGGGCTCTTGACATTTTCCATCTAAACCTTGAAAAATTGTTGGATACGGGATAAACTAAAAGATAGAGAAAAGAAGGTATAACAGAATAATCTACTAACAATGACAACGACAATGACATGGATTTCTGGTGTATCTGTTCCATTAATTTCATTTCATGTATGTAGGAGACAATTAAAAACGGTATCACGTGCGCGCGGAGAAGGAAAATGTAGATGCGCTTTTCGCATCACTCGGGCTTGTTTGGGTATTTGATTTGCTTTTAAAATTTTGACTTAGTGTTATTATGAGTTTTGTATATTTCCAAAAAGTACTTCGACTTTGTTATGAAATTATTATTCAAAAGGATCAGATGATTAGGTTCAATGAAATAAGGCTCGAGTTTGAGGCATTTTTATCATTTCCTTTTTCTTATATATCACTTACATTTTTAAAGTTTAGTAGAATATATTATGGGAGAGGATTTAGTAGATGAGTGTGTTTTTAGTTATTATGATGTTGTATAACAATGACTCCACACTTATATCTATATCACTTACATTTTTAAAATTTAGTAGAATAATTATGGCAGAGGATTTAGTAGATGAATGTGTTTTAATAGTTATTATGGTGTTGTATAACAATAACCACACACACACATATAGTCATTATGTCTATAATTAAAAAATGGATTAAAATTATTCATTTTCACAAGTTACATTAAGGAAACAATAAATCATATGTTCGCATATAATGTGATTGGTAATACACGTCTTGATACACATGTTTCAATCTAACTTTTTTGGAACTGTTTTCAAACAACTCTATGAAGACATAGTTGATGTGGCTATATCATTGATCCTGAAACCCCAAACAACAACTTTAATCTCTTAACTCACCTATGGAGGTGTACTAAAATTTTCATAAAAATTGGCTTACCATTTATGAACTTGAGGGGTGTGAAGTTAGGGTGTATAACTATTAGGTCCTCTCCTAGAACTATCTCAATAAATTTGTAAAAATAAAATATTATTATTATAATTGTGAAGGAAAATAACCTTTCCCTAAGCTTAACCTAGGCCAATCAAATGAAATTCACATACATAAGCATAAATGTTAACTTAGATTAATGGATGAAAGTTGTGGGAGTAGATAATTTTAGAATTAAATGTTAACATGAAATTAAATGTGATGGTTAACAATAATTAATTTTAGAAATTATGTGAATGGATAAATCTAATAAAGAACATACTATGATGATTTGGTACAAAAAATAGGTGTTCTAGACATGTCCTCTATTTGGAATTTTGTGCAAATAGGTTGCAACTTTTTCTTGTTTGAATCTATAGTTCTAGGTCATTTTTGTAGGTGTAGATCTATCATGTAACACATGGATGTGATCCTATTGCTTGTGCACTTCTAATGTTTGATTTTCCTAATTCTCTATTCTTCAAGTGTTAAGGGTAGGAGGTATTTAAACATACCTTAAGGACACTACTAGATCACTAGTGTTAGGGTTAGCCGGCAGAAGATATCAATTAAATGCAAATAAAGATTAAACAGAGAAATGGAAATACACAGAAATAATAACAACGAGAGACAAGTTTTAACGTGGTTCACCCAAACTCGGGCTACATCCACCAAACAGAGAGTCCAATATTATTATCCAGTAAATCAAACCGATTACAATCAGCAATCCCTGCAACTCAATACCGCTGCAAAATGCTACAATACCATATTAAAACCCTAACCCTTAGCCATTTTTTATCAAGCTTTTTGTCGGTTACAAAAAATAGGGTTTTCTTATGTCGGTCAATGAAAAAATTAACTCCCAGTGCTTTATAAAATAATAAAAAACCGTGTGAGGTTTCGGGGGCGCTACCCCTTGACCCCGTAGGAATTTGGGGAGAAACTGCGCTGATAAAAGTGGGGTAAATATAACCTCCGAGTCTAATTAGGCTCCATATAACAACAATCTCCCACTTGGAGACTGATCAGACTCCACACCATATCATCTCCCACTTGGAGACTGATCATAACACCACTGACCCTGTAGCTCCCACTGGAAATAAGCACCCGGGACTCTGCTGTTCTATTTTTGGTTGTTTTCAGTCTAGAAGACCAACTGAAGCGGAAGAGGAGCTCAGCTTCTCCCTTGTCACGACCTTTGTAAACATATCTGCTGGATTGTCATCTGTATGTATCTTTGCCAGCTGTAACTATCCATCATCCAACACCGACCGAATGAAGGGATACCTCAACTGTATATGTTTGGTCTTTGAATGCAAGGCAGAATTCTTTGCAAGATGTATGGCACTCTGGCTATCCGTAAACAAATAACTGTTAACCTGTTGTGTGCCCAATTCATTCATGAAAGATTGCAGCCATATCATCTCCTTGCTTGCCTTTGTTGCAGCTACATATTCTGCCTCTATGGTGGATAAAGCAACCACCTTTTGTAACCTAGAAATCTAACTCACCGCTGTTCCTCCTACAGTAAAGACATAACCTGTAGTACTCCGCCTGGTATCAATATCTCCTGCCAAATCTGAGTCTACATAGCTTGCTAAAATAGTATTAGAGCCCCCAAAACATAAGTGTTTATTGGATGTACCTCTCAAATACCTGAGAATCCATTTTACTGCATTCCAATGCTCTAATCCGGGATGACTCATATATCGGCTAACGACTCCTACAGCATATACAATATCTGGTCGCGTGCATACCATGGCATACATTAAACTACCTACAGCTGAAGCATATGGTACCTTGGACATTTTCTCTTCCTCCTCTTGCATCTTAGGACACATGTCCTTAGTCAATTTCAAATGACTAGGCAAAGGTGTGCTGACAGCTTTTGCATTCTCCATGTGGAATCTCTGCAACACCTTTGCAACATAAGCAGCTTGAGATAGAGTTAAATTTCTGTTCTTCCTATCTCTGCAAATTTTCATACCAAGGATTTGTTTTGCTGCCCCCAAATCTTTCATATCAAATGAATGTGCCAACTATTGTTTTAACTCTCTTATGTGATCCATGTTAGACCCAGCTACAAACATGTCATCAACATATAAACATAAAATAATGTAACTATCATTATCTAACCTCTTAAAATAAACACAATGGTTAGAATTACACCTGCTGTAGCCTTGTTCAGCCATAAAACTGTCAAATTTCAAATACCATTGCCGAGGTGCTTGTTTCAGGCCATACAAACTCTTCTTCAATCTGCACACTAGTTTCTCTTTACCTTTGACCTCAAATCCTTGGGGTTGTCCCATATAGATCTCCTCCTCCAAATCACCATGGAGAAAGGCAGTTTTAACATCTAGCTGTTCAAAATGTAAATCTTCAGCAGCCACAATACTTAAAACAGTACGAATAGAAGTCATCTTGACAATCGGAGAAAATATCTCATCAAAATCAATGCCCTTTTTCTGTGCAAATCCTTTTACAACTAACCTGGCCTTAAATCTTTTCTTACCTCCATCTTCCTCTTTCAGCCTGTAAACCCATTTATTGGGTAAAGCCTTTTTACCTACAGGGAACTTACATAATTCCCAAGTCTGATTTTTCAGCAAGGAGTCCATTTCTTCTTTCATTGCAAGCTCCCACTGAACCTGTGTATCCACCTGCATAACTTCATCATACCCTTCTGGTTCACCAGCATCTATTAATAAAATAGAATATAAAGAGGGAGAAAACCTTTCAAGAGGTCTACTTATCCTTGTGGACCGTCTAATATTCACTAAAGTTTGTGGTATTTCTGGTTGCTGTTGCGGAGCATGAGGAACCACTGGAACATCACTATTTGGAGTATCATCCAGCACAACATAATCCTTTTCTTTCTTCTCATGCTGCTGCAACTGATCTTTGTACAACACCTTCTCATTGAATATAACATCCCTGCTTCTCACAATTTTCTGATTTTCAAAATTCCAAAGCCTATAACCAAATTTATCAATGCCATATCCAACAAAGGTACACCTTTTTGATTTTGCATCCAGCTTGGTTCTATTTGCAGAATCTATATGTGTAAATACTTCACAGCCGAAGGTTTTCAGAAAAGAATAACTCACCTTCTTGCCTGTCCATGCTTCCTCTGGAATACCACAGCCCAAAGGAATTGAAGGACCTTTGTTAATTAAATATACAGTAGTGTTGACAGGCTCTGCCCACATGTTTAAAGGCAGCCCAGCATGCAATCTCATGGTCCTTGCACGCTCCATTATTGTCCTATTCATGCGTTCAGCCACTCCATTTTCCTGTGGAGTCCTGGGAACTGTTTTCTGCCTACGAATTCCATTAAAAGAATAATAATCTTCAAATTCTTTGCTGCAATACTCACCGCCATTATCAGATCTGAGACATTTTAATCTTTTACCCGTCTCATTCTCAACCAAGCTTCTCCATTTCTTAAATGTTTCAAATACATCATATTTCTGTCTAAGGAAATAAATCCAGACCTTCCTAGTTGCATCATCTATGAATGTAACATAATACCGAGAGCCACCGAGAGAAGATACCTGACCTAGTCCCCATACATCTATATGCACAAGCTCTAATTTTTCATTTTTCTTTTGCTTCCCATCCTTGAGAAAACTGACTCTCTTTTGTTTTCCATACACACAACTTTCACAGAAATCCATATTAATACATTTTAGACCTGGTAAAACTTTCTTAGAATAAAGTACCTTCATACCTTTTTCACTCATATGCCCAAGTCTGTTATGCCACAGTGTTGTCTCAGAACCTGCAGCAACTTTTCCAGTCTCTTCCTGCAAACCTGCAGCAACTGTTCCTGAACCTGTTTGTTTTTTCTCTGTAACAACTAAAGTAGAAGGAATAGTATGACCTGTACAAAGATATAAGGTGCCTACTTTCACACCTTTTGCTACTACTAAGGCACCTTTTGAAACCTTCTAATTTTTATCAGTAAATGTAACAGTGCAACCTTGTTCAGTTAGCTGCCCTGCTGAAATTAAATTCCTACTGAGCCTTGGAACATGCCTTACCTCTTTTAGTAGCCAATGATTCTCATTCTGCAACTTAATCTTGATTCTTCCCTTTCCAACAATCTGACAGGGTTCGTTATCTCCCAAATAAACCAGCCTAAAATCCCCTTGGACATAATCAAGGAAATAACTTCTATGGGGCGTAGCATGAAATGAGGCCCCTGAATCTAAAACCCATGAATCATCAGCATTATCTAGGGAAAGAATCAAAGCATCATCTTCAGACTTATTGCTTACCACATTTGCTTCCTTATTGCCTTCTTGTTTGTCTCCTTCTTTGTTTTTCTGAGACCAACAATCTTTCTTCAGATGACCTAGTTTTCCACAGTACCAGCAATCCTTCTGTCCTCTGGTTTGGGATCTTTTGTCCTTTGATTTTCCTCATGACTTCCTATGACCTCCAGAACCCTTTCCTCTCTCCTTTGATCTGCCCTTGCTTTCTACATTCAAAACACTGCCTGATTTGGATCCACCTGAGCTTTTCTTACGAATTTCCTGACTCAGAATAACACCAACAACATCATCAAATTTTAGGGTATTTGAACCAGAAACAGAGTTACTAACCGCCATTACCAAACTATCCCAGCTTTCAGGCAATGAACATAATATCAAGAGAGCTCTAACTTCTTCATCAAATTTTACATTTACAGAAGTTAATTGATTGACAATCGTATTAAATTCATTTAAATGACTTTTCACGGATCCACCTTCAACCATTTTTAAATTAAACAACTGCTTCATGAGAAATACCTTATTTGAGGCTGAGGGTTTTTCATACAATTTTTCCAAAGCTTTCATCAGACCATCTGTTGTCTTCGCTTCCGTTATATTGAATGCCACCGATGGTGCTAGGCACAACCGAATGGTTCCCAGTGCTTTTCTGTCAAGAAGATTTCAATCCTCATCAGACATTGTTGCCAGTTTCTTGGCTACTCCTTCCAACGGCCTCCATAAATCCTTTTGATAGAGGTAATCCTCCATCTGCATCTTCCATAACTGATAGTTCTGCCCATTGAATTTATCAACCTTCGTTTTACCCTCGTCTGCCATTGCTCCCACTCAACCGTGAGACTTTCCTACAGACGATAATCGAGCACAACCCGCTCTGATACCACTTGTTAGGGTTAGCCAGTAGAAGATATCAATTAAATGCAAATAAAGATTAAACAGAGAAATGGAAATACACAGAATAATAACAACGAGAGACAAGTTTTAACGTGGTTCACCCAAACTCGGGCTACATCCACCAAACAGAGAGTCCAATATTATTATCTAGTAAATCAAACTGATTACAATCAGCAATCCCTGCAACTCAATACCGCTGCAAAATGCTACAATACCATATCAAAACCCTAACCCTTAGCCGCTTTTTATCAAGCTTTTTGTTAGTTACAAAAAATAGGGTTTTCTTATGTCGGTCAATGAAAAAATTAACTCCCGGTGCTTTATAAAATAATAAAAAACCATGTGAGGTTTCGGGGGCACTGCCCCCAAACCCCCGCAAGGGGCACTGCCCCTTGACCCCGTAGGAATTTGGGGAGAAACCGCGCCGATAAAAGTGGGGTAAATATAACCTTCGAGTCTGATTAGGCTCCATATAACAACAACTAGTTGATAAGTACTCATAGGTCAACCCCAAGAGAGTATGATTTTATAACCATACATGTTAAAGGTTGGTAGGTAGAAATCAAGGGTACAACTATCCTAGATGATAATGTTAAAGTAAATATTTTTCCTTTAGTGCAACAATTGTACTATTCTAATAATGACCAAGAGTTAATGCATCAAGTAGGATCTCTTACCCTATCTCATTGGACTCACTCTAAAGCCAAGTGATTCTAAATAAAAGTTGCATGGTTAATCAATAATGACCAAATCTATGGACTGATTTGTCTTACTATTTCTGAGGATATTTTACATCACATAGAGCACACAAAATGCCCTTTCACTACTTCGATACTAACCAAGTAGTTGTATGGAGATCAATTTGAACCTTCATCTATTTTTGAAGTTTCCTTAGAGAATCTTACACATGTGGATGATACTTATATAACTACTTATCCACTACCTCCTTATTTCCTTTCTACACCTTTTCATACTCAGACAATTGATGTGAGTACATCATAAGATAAGTAGTTATCTATATCTAAACTAGTATCAAGTTACAGAGACATGCAATAAGATTCCACCACCTCATGCTAATTCTATAAAGTTTAGTGTCACCTCTCCAAAGACATATAATGATTCTTTTCATCTAGGTCATGAACATTTTTCTAGATGTAATGCAATGGGATTATTGCATAATATATATCTCATGTATGTTTATTGAGGATCACCTTTGGGATCTAGAGGACACTATTAAGGACTTGCTTTTCCTCTTTAATGATAGTTCTCTAACATCTTCATCATCATCTTAGATTTGGCTTATGTTCTCACTCCTGCTATACATGCTTTTCAAATGTCATTCTCTATAGTTGTTCCAAGGACTCTTGATTAAATATTGACATTGCTCAGCACACACGCATGGATTGATGGATATTAACCAATGTTTATAATCCTATAATTTCTCTTCCCTCATGTTCCTTCATGGATTGCAAAGACCTTATACATATGTACCTATATGCCTACCTCTTCCTAAGGGAAGAAACATTGTTTGACAAAAGTGGATCTTCATCAACATTTAGTATCGTCCATCCATTTGTAGTGTAGAGCCTTGGATATATATTTTGTGGGATCTCTCTCTCTCTCTCTCTCTCTCTCTCTCTCTCTCTCTCTCTCTCTCTCTCTCTCTCTCTCTCTCTCTCTCTCTCTCTCCTTTATTTGGGGGTATCTTTATACATGGGTGCCTAACATGGCCTTGCTGTTAAGATCCATTTTTGTTTTTCTCTAAGTTACACCTACAGAGGAGTGCTAGTGTAATATTATATTCCATCTAAGATAGTCTCTTGGTGTAATTTTGCACATATTTTATTAAGTTTATTTCTATGAAATTTTATTTCACCTAGGTAGATAATAATGACATGTGTCATCCTTGATTTAAGGTCATCAAGTAGCACCACTACCTCATCAATTCTTGATTCGTAGAAATTAGATGCCACCTTTGTCTTGCTTGATTGCGTTAACTCATTTACTCAATTGGAAGTTAAATCATGACCTCTTGGACATGTGTTGTCCTAACTTATTCATCCATGAGACCTATATATGCATTCTATTCTTTGAATTTTTTAGTATAATGTAATTAATAGAGTGGAATTATTCTATCTTTTTGTTGTCTAACTAATTCATAGGTATTAGGGTGATCATTTCCAAAATCATAAATTTGGAGCCCAAGAAACTCAACCACCTTCAATCAAAAGTTTTTCTTGGTTCTCAAAACTACATGTACTTCACAAAATAAGGACCAGACCTCAAGAGCTAGACATGAGGATAAATTCAGTCTAGGATGGTGAAGTAGAACTATGATTAGAATCTAGGTAGCTATAGACCAATTAGTAAGAGAGGTTGGATCTTCTTCACATTAGGCTCTACAAGACCTAGGAGAGTGTTCCTAAAGGTTTTCAAAATGAAAATTAAAGAGAACTACAATTAACATAAGTGATCTCTCAAAGAACCATACCCAATGCCCTAAAATTTTGTCACTAGAAACACTACTACACTTGTTTTTTGACATGAGATCTACACATGATTTTATACTATATACATGATAGTGACTAAAAACAACAATGCATACCCTCTAAGAATGTCTCTTAAATAGACCTATTCTAAAAATATATTGTATTTTCTAAAGAAATGGGCAATGCAAGATTGATACAACAAGTAAAACAAATTGATATGAAAAAGGTTGTGTTCTTAAAATTTAAATTTTGGTTGGTGGAGGAAATGAATACTTTTGACTAGTGCCTTGATCCTATTTGGGTGACAAAGTTGATCTTCAAACTTAGAGACAAGTGTATGTGTGTGTAAGCCTTATGATTATCAAGAAAACATGACTAAATAAATAACTAGGCTTTGCATTCAAACACATATCAATTTGACTACATATCTATCAAATGTAGTACCAATTTATCGCAACATCAATAAAATAACATCCTTGAACAATGCTTGAACAAACACATGCATTCCAAATATTATGGTGAAAAGAATCCTTAGGAAGACTTTAAAATGGTTTTGTAACCTTTGCCAAGATCAACTAATCACACATGACACACATATTATCAAATGTAATATCAAAGATGAATATATATCTCTTAAAATGCACAATAAGTTCTTGGAGACACTCATAATAGTGAGATGCCATGGAATGAAAGCACCTTCTCAAAGATTTACTACATATAAATGCACTAGAAGTTGAAAAGAAAACAATAGGACTTGACACCATATAATAAGCATATAACAAAGGATGAGAAGAAGTTCTAGCACTCTTAATTGGCTAGCCCTTTCTCAAACTAAAAAAACTACATATATGCACAATAGATACCTAATGTGAAGAACCAATAAGAATATGATAGATGCCACCATCTTTTATGTTTAGTCACCAAGTAGCTCAGCTCCCCTATATCTTCAATAACCTACAATAAGCAATCAAGTCAAGCATTGAAAGCATGATTGGCCCTTGAAGATACACACAAGTAGCTCAAGAAAGAATACATGATTCCTATAGACATGTGCATCACAAAATTCATACTAAACTTTGCTTGTACACTTTATTTTTAGGGTGAGATCAAATCTTGGCCCAATCAATCATAAATTTTCAATAGGTAAGAATGTTAAATGGCTAGGAAATCCACGAGTCCATTCATACACTAGTTCACAATCCTATAAATTAGAAAATTCATGTGGATTTAGAATGGGCATGAGTTCTATAGGAATCTATAGTCTCCTTCAACTAGTACCTCTACATAGGCAACATTACCCTAGAAAATAGGATTTTACCTTTATACAAATGGATGCCAAGTTATCAGTGCACTACCCAAGATTCCCAATGATCTAATAATACTACAAGTATCATTAAAAAATCATCTGCCCTACCATATAATTCATTTTTATATTCATTTCCTCTCTACACAAAAACTTTAGCAAATGACAATTTTGCATTTGAAATACATGTAGGTGCAACTTTTGTGTTAAAAATTTTAAACACTTTCCTAAGATCAACAATTTCCACCAAGAATACATTGAGATCTGATGGCTAGTGTGTAGTGGCAAAAATAAATATGTGCATAAAAAAATTTCCTACATCAAGGATGATTTACACATTCACAAATAGGATACCTCCACATTGCCCCCAACTCCATAAGTATTTTTACCCTTTGAACAGTTGTTGCACATTTTTAATAGATACATTGAGCCCACCACTACTACTATATAAGAGAAATGTGGCACCATATAAATATTAGTAGTCATGAGTTTTCCACAGTCCATGATAATATGTGAGTGCTTCTGGATTTAACTGTGTCTATTTTTGAATCAACATTTCAGATCATACTCAATGATCCATCATCATGATGAGGAGAGTTGCAGATTGGAGAGCAGACTTGATCTATTTAAAGGAAAAAGAGGGATGAAGAGGAAGGAACATAAGCCAAGGGGAGGTAGGAGGAAGACTATAGACACAAAACAACAAAGAAACCAGTCTAAAAGTCAATGCACTAGATAAAAAAATAAAAAGAAAAAGAAAAGCCTCTCACTAACTCTCAAACAAAACAAAAATAGAAATAAAATAACCCTAGAAAAAGGAGAAACAAACAATTTAAAAACAACAAATATATGAGTAGTCACCCACATAACTACACCCTAACCACTAAAAAAATGTCACATGGACACCACTATTGATAACAAGTCACCACATAACATTCATTAGGTAGCATAAAGTGGCTAGTATATTACTTAATGACACTCTCTATTATGAAGGATCCCTTTCAATTTAATAAGAAATGCCCACATGACTACAATACACAACCCCTCAATATTGTGCCCATTCATTCCTGTGGGAGTTGCACACACACATCCACTAATAGGAACTCAACATTGTGGCACAAAGCCACCATGAGACCCACAGATAGATAGATATTCAGGAAAACTTATCTATCTTCAGGAAAACTATAATAGCAAAATCTACAGAAAAAGTTCTTTGTCTGAATTAGGAAATTCACAAAAAAACCTAAAATTTATGACCATTACTAAAATTACATACCTTATTTTGCAAGCCCACATATAGAGATTCAGGAATTACACTATCTTCCATTGGTTCTTAGACTGGTTCTCAAGTGTGGTTTGACATCTCTACCAGAGTTTTGAAATATGGATCTTTTTTTTTACACACTTGTCAATTGTGACATGACACATTAATTTGTCAAAGATTTTTTTACAAAACATTCAATGCATATAAATCTTTGTCACATCATACCAATATATGCATTGATCACAAAGATCTTTTGCAAAAGATTCAATGCGAGCATCACAAATACCAATATAAGTCTTCATGCATGTCAATTACTATTTACAAAACTTTAGTCTTATCTATATTTATAGTGATTAAATTTTCATTCATGTCAATTGTTGTTCAGACAACTTTAGTCTTATCTATATTTATAGTGAATAAATTTTCATTCATGTCAATTGTTGTTCGGACAACTTTAGTCTTATCTATATTTATAGTGAATAAAGTTTGATATATGTACATTATTGTTCAGTAATTTTATTTCACATCAAAAACATAATACATTTATGGCATTTATAATACATTTATACCATTTATTGTCTTGATTCAGATATGTATTCTTTTTTTAATAAAAGTCTTACATCCTTGAATTCATTGAATGCTTTAACATTTTATAAAATTTAAAATCATTATTAAATAAAAAAAGAAAATATTTATGAACTATGGTATTGCTATTAGAAAGAAATTTTTAATTATATAACATGATGTGATAGAATATGGTCCTCAGTCAACAATAAATGTCACTTCATCCAATTAACGTCACTTCATCCATTGAATGAATGAAAATAATTGTCCTCATGTTGAATGTCAATTAATTCATTTATTTGAAAATACAAGAATATGATTTTTGCACTTACTATTTGAAGTATCAGCCAATAGTAAAAAAGATAAATCACATTTTTTTAGTTATTGAATAGAAAAAATAAATTAAAAACTATAGTATTTTTTCTCATATTTTTAAATCTACATGACAATTGGCTGAATAGGTTGAAATAATTGTTTCGAACTGATGCATAAGTAATCATGCTACGACAGGAACTAAAAATTAGAAAGACATGTAAATGTAAACTATATCATACCTAGAGTGGCAGCTACATTTATGCCCAGCCAATAATACTAAGTTTATGTTATTTTAAATTTGATGCGCAAGTATGCTTTAACCCGGCAACTTACACTTAAATAATTGAGTTTCAAATCAAATCAAAAGGAAGGTTATGCAATGATTGTGTCTATTCCTTTTCTTTGAGCCTTCTAAAAAATAATAATAAAAAGTAGAAAAGATTATTTTAACAAGTGTCATGTAGTGATTAAACATGGTAAAAACCAATCAATTTTAAAGAAATTGTATAAAGCAATTAAAAAAACTCGATACTTGTTTGGTAATGTTCTCCAACCATTTGCTTTTTATCAATACCTTGCATAAAATTTTATAGAAATTTCTTTGCCTGTTAACAATTTTCATATAAAATGTAATTTTTAGTTGCCATAATCTTTGCACACTCTACCTTGTTTACCATATTAGCTCTCCACTTATAGCATACAAATTATCTTCCATGTTTCTTCATTGGAATTAGCATTCCATGAAGGATTTATGCATGTATAGTACAACTCCAACATGTTGCCTAGCAACAGAGGTGGAGGCATGGTAGAGAGTTCTAAAGAAATGTGCTCTCATGGAATGCAATGATAGTAGCATACACACAAAATGGATTTGTTGAAAAGGCTTTTGAAATGTCCAAGCAAATACAATTGGTAGATACAAAACCAAATCCCGCAACCTTTGTCAGCATCCTTGCATCAACAAATAGACATAAGACCTACTGCCATGCATTGTCTTATCAACATTTGCTAGGGACTCTTGCTGCAACACAACTCTTGTTATCTCTAGTTTCATTTGTAAGTAATTTTTCTTCTAAAAAAACAAATGTACATGTACCACTTATACCAACTCGCTTTGTCTCATTAAAATTAAGACCTAAAATCTTTGCAAATATACATTATCTTCATTTAGGGGTTTTAAAGTTGTATTTTTTTTTTCATTGGACTTCCCAATAAGAATATACTTTACCCTATTCATGTATATAGTTTATTTCTCTTTCTTTTGACACACATAAGTGTGCAATGCACCTACACACTCTTAAATGATCTACTCTTGCTTTCTTCCCTAATCATGCCTCTTCTGGCATGCTTCATCAAGAACAATAATCATCAGTCTATTCTTAATGTGTATGGTAGTAGCAATTAGAAAATATGAGGGTTTGGTTGATGAAATTTGGGAACCAACAAAAAGAGTCCTTTCTAGGGGAATTGATTAATGAAAATTGTAGAGTGTATAAAAAATTATGCCTTCGCTTATTTGCGTAGTAGGTAGTTTGAATGGTGTTTTGAAAGCTAAAAGCTCTTTCATATGGGCTATAAAGTGTTAAATTATAGTTTTGTTTAGTAGCTATCAATATATTCATATGAGTTGGGTTGAATTTCAAGCACAACTTTGTCATCTTTCCAATGCCCTTTGGCATTGAACTTGTTAACCCATTTACACCTAAATCCAAATGCGCTAAATTCCTAATCTTTACAATTCTTGGGGGACTAATGTGGTCAATTAGGTTATATTGAAGATAACTTCTGGTGGTGTCTCTTGAAAGAGGTTTCCAAGTAAAGAAAGGGTGGAGAGAGGAAGCATGGAAATATTCATGACCAATAGTCCTTTAATAAGGTTTGTACTAACATCAAACTAGACAAGATTGTTACAATTTCCTATTTCCATAGGGATAGACCCTGTAAGATTGCTCAGGGCATCTTACAACTAGACAAAGAAAACAATAAACATTATGTTGATATTGTTCTTCAACTTGCTAGTATTCTTCAAATCATTGTCTGTTGAATGGTCTTTTGTAACTACTTTTGTCTATAAATATTCTTTTGCATAGTCATTTGTATTAAAGTGTATTTATATATAACTTGGGTGGTGATCTAGGGCAAAATAACAAGAACACATAAATGCATAGAAATGCCTACTAATAGCAAACAAACTACATTTACACCATCCCTAACAATATATGCCAACCAACAATGAATCGAATCTAGTGAGTTCATATTCTGCATTTACTTCAAGGACAATTACTCAAGCTACTGAGGGCAGCTCTATATAGTGGAGACGGCCCAATTGTTGAGCATGTTCCAATAGGTGTGATAGTATTTGTGTATTTAAGGTCCAATATTTTTAAAAGTTTAGCACTAGACTTTAAGGTTGTTAGTGTTACTATAAGTATTTATAGTTGAACAAAATGTGCTCATTAGATTTTAAAAAGCAACCAATCATGTGATGCCACATCAGCACACCAACAAGACATGACTTAATGCACACCTATTGGTCCACCCTTTTTGGGGGGAACTATTTGACACCTCAACAAAAAGCGTGCTGATGTGGCATCATATTTGATGATGTGGCCCTGAAACCTTAGTTATAAGAAGGAGCCTTGCCAAATAAGCCGCTGTAAAGATTTTGGAGTGATTGGAAATTACCACCTATGATTTTGAGAAGCCTGAAATTAGGATGCTCAACTATTGAATCCTCTACCTAGATACTCAATCGGCAATGATGCTTTCCTTCCTATTTATCCCAACTATTAGATTTCTTCTTTTACATGTTTTATTTAAGCACAGGGATAGCTACTAAGTATACCTACGAAACGAGATCTACCGAGATTGATATTTATGCATCTACTCTGAAACATTAGATTTAATCTCCCGATAGCAATGCCGTAAGAAAGTGTTTATTGTGAGAATAAAGTCGGTGAGCGATAACGGAAAAGCTCAACAGTGCATTCCGTACAAAAGAACTGAACGGAATAAAGACCAACAAAATCAGGTCAGCGAAACAGAGTCATGAAGTCTGGCGGAGGCATCCCATTAACGTAAGCGAAATCGTCATAAAGTTTGGAGCGAGAGTATACAGTAAGAACTAAGACCCACGTCAATGAAACATGGCGTGTTGGAGAAGCATAGAAAGTCACACTCATAGACGTAAGTGAAATCGTAATGGAGAGCTTGCTTTGCGGCGATGTTTCCCAGTTTGCCGGCGGGAAACAGGAAGCTGCCACAAACGACACCTCAAGGGGGATAGCCGGTCAAAAATGTGGTGGGGTCATAGTCATACAATTATGGATTTTGGCCTCACTAATGCTGTGTTTACATTGTAAATCCTGTTACTTGTAAATCTTGTTACGTGAAATTCATTATGGTATTCCTTGATGACATCGTCATTTACAAAATAAAATTTGTACGAGAACTTCATTCATTTGGATCGAGACCTCCAAACTCTTTTAAATAACTAGTTAAGTGCAAAAAGTGTTACGATTAGGTGTTATAAATCTTGCAAGTCTTAGTGATGATGTCATTATTGAATATTTGCAAAATATTATAATGTTTGGTCCTAATGGAAAAGGGTGACACACATGAAGAGAATCTTGAGATTCCTTTGTTGACAATTTCTATTGTGTGTCATTTGTCTTATTCAATGAGTGTAAGAAGTCATTGGAAGGGGATTGCAAGCTAGACTAGCCAAGGCATCTTTAATTGCCTCATAATTTAGATGTTTGTAAGAGGTGTGTAAGAGACAATATTGCACCCACAAGGAGAACTCAAGAGTTACATATGTTTCGCTTGGTCATATGGGTCAATGGTCATCATGACGAGTTACAAATTCTAAATGGGAAGGATTTAAATTTTGGAGAGGGGAACATGGGTTCAACTTGGACAAGATGGACAAGATTTGACTCATTGTTTCAAGTCCATGGTTTTGGGAAAACATTTGTGGCTTCTAGGATCTCCTTTTCCTATATACCAAGGGATTCAAGTGGAGATTGTATGTTTGATTTTATGTAGATTTATGTTGCTAAAATTCCTCCAAAATGCAAAGTATTGACCTTTAATTATACAATCTCCCAAGCTAATTTATCCAGCTTTACATAGATCTCTTATGTCCGTGGATGCAATTTGTCTCCTACACAAAAAGCATGTACCATTTTATGGCCTTCAATCCAACTACATCCATGGATCTTTTTAATTCCTTTATCTCATCAATCTCCTAACTATTTGAACCTTGCACCCCCTGCCCACTTCTATATAGATGTTTGAGAGAAGAACGTAAGTCACAACATTTTTAGGATCCAAATCAAAATGCAACGTCACTATAAATACTCCTAAGGCTATGCTCATGTGTGATTTGTAGGCACCAAGAAAACCACTAGAAGTTTAATTGGCACCTTAATGATAAAGTTTAGGGTGTCCTCAAGATAACCAACATGGGCAAGAAGGTCAACCATGCACACATAATGATTAATTGTAGGTGTAATGCAATAAGAGTTACTCATGTGATTGAAGTATGTACAACCCTCATCCACTAAATTTACATTTTTGCATACACATAGAACACAAGCAAAGCTTAGAATGCCATGATATATATTCCAAAGTGCTTTATTAATTCAAAGATTTTGAAAGCATCCTTACAAAATCCATTTTGTGCATATTCCTGCAATCATTGCATTCCATGAGACCACATTTCATTGAGGTATTTTGTCAAACAGTTCACGTGCCTTGTGTATGCTTCCACATTTTGCATACATGTCTACTAGAGCAATTGCAATTACAACATCTGAAAAAATTCCTCTATCCTTTATGCTTTGATGGATGTCCATACGCTGTTCCAAAGCTCCTGTTTGGCACAGGCTGGGAGGATGCTGTCAAAGGTTGTAGAGTTTGGCTTTACGCCTGCCAATTGCATTTGCTTGAAAGTTTCTAAAGCCTTCTCAACATATCCATTTTGTGAATATCCTGCAATTGGCCCGGCATTCCATGAGAACACTTTTCTTTGAGGTATTTTGTCAAACAACTCACGTGCCTTGCCTATACTTACACATTTTGCATATCTTGCAATCATGGCATTCCATGAGATGATATCTCTTTGAGGCATTTTGTCAAGCAGTTCACGTGCCTTGTCTATGCTCCTACATTTTGCATACATGTCTACGAGGGCAGTTACAACAATATTGACAAAATTCTTGTATCCTTTACCCTGTGGTGGATGTCCATATCCTGTTCCAAAGCTCCCATTTTGGTACAGGCAGGGAGGATGCTGGCAAAGGTTGCGGAATCTGGATTTACACTTCCCAATTGCATTTGCTTGAAAGTTTCTGAAGCCTTTTCAACAAACCCGTTTTGTGCATATCATGCAATCATAGCAGCCGAGGAGATCACATTTCTCTGCGCCATCCGGTCAAACAGTTCGCGTGCCTTGTTTATGCTTCCACATTTTGGATGCATGTCTCCCTGACCATTTCATGTAGGCGCTCGGGCAGGAGACAGTTTCAGAAACTAATTGACTAGGCGGTAGACAGTTTCAAAACGAAAAAAAATTAAACTTTACTAAACCGTAACCGTGACTGCCGAAGCGCGATGGAAAACGGAACGGAGAGGAAACAAACGGAAGTTGAAGGGCCCACATTGCCACGTCGACGGTCAGCGCCTAGAGTGTGCTGTTTAATAAAGACCAAAAAAATCAGGTCAGCGAAACAGTCATAAAGTCTGGCGAAGGCATCCCATTAACGTAAGCGAAATCGTCATAAAGTTTGGAGTGAGAGTATAGAGTAAGAACTAAGACCCATATCATTGAAACATGGCGTGCTGCAGAAGCATAGAAAGTCACACTCATAGACGTAAGTGAAATCGTAACGGAGAGCTCGAGGGGGGATAGCCGGTCAAAAATGTCGTGAGGTCATAGTCATACAATTGTATTATATTAAATATTATACGCTTTAAACTTACTTTAAATTCCGAGGGATTTCTTCATTTTGAGTAAGAAACTTATTGCCAAGGATTTCAGCAGGAGCGGCCAAGCAGAGCAAAAGCAAACATAATATTATTTTATTTTCCTTCAGTTGCAAAATTTTCGTTGCATTTCTTCGCTGCTCCCGAATTGCTGAACTACCGTCAGTTTATTTGTGTTCATTTAGTAAAAACTTTATATCTGTCAAGATTGAAATAGTAGTAGCCAGAACTGTGGTCACTGCACAGCATATTTTAGAATCTCTGAGCACCTCCGACAGCATGACCAGAGACATGCCTAGAATCCTCCCGACATTTGGCAATCCCACATTAGATAGGAATATTTTGGAAAATATGGAAGAAAAGTTAGCCACAGCAGAGATATTAATTTTCAAATGGGACACAAATACGACAAGCAAAATGCTCTTTCAGAGCAACGCAGAAGAAATCAGTATGTACATGGACACAGTCGAAAATCTCCAACGACTCATGGAATATTTGTTCGCCGGCGGCACCAACGCTACCGAACTCATCCGCGCGCAGCGGCTGATGAAAATGTCGATGGCCCGTCTGCAGAAGGAGTTACACAATATTCTGTCATCTAACAGCCAACCCTTTGATACAGACCGGGAGTCATCGCCCCGGCCGTCCTTCCCTTCGAGCATAGAGGACAGCACCACTAGCTCCACATGCTCTGACGGCGACAACGATGGCAGGAGCCACTCCAGCTCCAACTGTTCGTCAACAGACAGAATTTGCGAATTCCACATGGTTCCTATGGAATCAGTGGTGGATCTGCGGAATATAGCGCAGCGCATGGCGAAGAGTGGGCACGCGAGTGAATGCGTTCAAGTCTTCGCTCTCACTAGAAAGTCAGTGGTTGAAGAGAGTCTATACAATCTGGGCGTGGAGAAGGTGAGGTTGAATGATGTTAGGAAAATGGAATGGAAATTTCTTGATGAAAAGATCAAGAAATGGATTTACGCTGCGAAAATCAGCATCCGAATTCTGTTTTCCCGAGAAAAGCGGCTGTGCGACGATGTGTTTGCGGGGCTTGACAAGATGAGAGATGCTTGTTTTGCCGAAATCGCCAAGGAGCGCACAGCCAGTCTTCTCGCCTTCGCGGAAGGAGTAGCAGCTACAAGCCGGGCGCCGGAAAGGATATTCAGGGTGCTCGACCTCTACGAAGCCCTCACCGATCTTATGCCGGACATAGAAGACACATATTATCAAGGACCCTGTCGAAGCGTGCACGAGCAGGCCAACAGGATCCTGGCCCGGCTAGGCGAGGCGGCCCGGAGGATTTTGACGGAATTTGAAAAGGCCATTGAGAAGGATAAATCTAAGGTTCCCATTGCGGGCGGCACTGTTCATCCTCTCACCAGATACGTTATGAATTATCTCTCTTTTCTCTCCGATTACAAGGAAACTTTGGTAAAGATAACCGCAGAGGCGCCTGGGCAGCTAGTGAAAGCCCTACCCGACAATGAGCTGAACGATCTGTCTGCTCTACTGTCCGTCCGTCTCGGATGGACCGTCTTCCTCTTGCTGCGCAAGCTGGACAAAAAATCTGATCTGTACAAAGACGTGGCTCTGTCGTACCTCTTTCTGCTGAACAACCTTTACTACATAGTACAGAAAGTGAATGGCTCCGAGCTCAAATATATCCTGGGGAAGGAGTGGCTGACAAAACAGAGGAATAAGGTAACGCAGTACGCGGTGAAATATGAGAGGAGCGCGTGGATAAAAGTGCTGCCGGGTCTAACAGACGAGGAAGTCCCTGCGAGTGGCGGAGTTTTGTCCGGAGAGGGTTTGAAAGAGAGATTAAAGGTGTTCAATTCAGCGATAGAAGAGGTGAAGAGAAGGCATGGTGGATGGGTGGTGGCTGACGTCGGCCTGCAAGAGAAGCTACGGATTTCAATTACTGAGAAGTTGATACCGCCCTACACCTCCTTCCTTACCAGAGTCAGGAGCGATACATACATCAAATACACGCCTGAGAAGCTGCAAGATTTTGTATTGGACATGTTTAGAGGCAGCCCCAACCCGTCATCCGTAAGCTCCAAGAGATCCCATTGACTGATTTATTAACATTTATACATTCGCACACCCTTTTTTGTAACTTGTGTGCATATATACAGTTTTATACATTAAATGTTAACATCAAGTTTTCTATTTTAAAAATTAGAATCATGTGTAAATGTTAACATCAAGTTTATGTTATTTTAAATTTGATAAGCAAGTGTGCTTTAACGTAACCAGGCAACTTACACTTAAATAATTGACGTTCAAATCAAATCAAATCAAAAGGAGGGTTAGGTAATTAATGATCTTTCAATTCTACTCTACCTATCCCCTCCTTCCTAAGCCCGCAAAAAACAACGAATAAAAATTAGAAAAGAATCTTTTAATAATCTTATTTAATTAGTTAAAATTAATATATAAAATATTTTATAATAAAATGGATTTGTAATATAGGTTGATTATTTACAATATTTAATAATATTTTGTTTTGACTCATCAAAATTATCTATTTTTTTAATTTTTGAAAAGACGTAATTATATAAAAAAAGTGTAGAGGTTAATATAAAGGATAATGATAAGGAAGACTCCGAGGCCATCAAAGACTTCACGAGGGATTTGGCAACATCTCACAATGTTAATGGAAAATATATTACCAATTCATATTTTGTAGAAGTCAAATTTGTTACATGATGAATTTGTCCAATGTGCACCTATTGAGTATATATCACAATCCATCAAACATATATCATGGCACTAGTGAATTCATCTAAATTAAAAACCACAAAATTCATTTAATAAGACAAATAAGGATTTGACTCATGAAATCCATGTGACATTTTACCTTCCCAACTATTACTTAGTGATAAGGTATTTTGAGCCTTTTGTGTTTTCTAACTACTCTTCTAAAAGTAAAAGTTTGTCAATTGAGCCAAATTATAAAATCATGATATCTAGATATTTAGGAATGCTCCAACAGAGATAAATCTAAGAGTGACATTTATATGATTTGTTGGTTATCAAAATTATAACTCCACATATCCTAGAGGATAGACTCAAAAACTAAGCTTGGGGAAATGTCAACCTAGGATAATGACCTGAAAGTCATTATTGGACAATGGATATTAATGGACCAACTTGCTAAGAGAGGGTGGCATTTCCTCACTTTAAGATCTACTAGACCTAGGAGGGTGTTCTAGAGGTTTAGATAAGACAATTAAAGATATTAAATAACTTACTAAGCCTTCCAATAAACCATAACATATCAATATGAAAACCCCAAGATTTTGCCACTAAGCTTTTTGTATGTTGGTTTACTTCAACATCAACGTCTAAAATACTCTATGTTTAGCAAATAAGTAGTAAGTACACATGCACTAGAAGATATAAACTTGATTTGCATCCCTCTAGATTATTCCCGTTAAATTTCACTTACTTCATGTGCAACTTAAAAGCCAAATTGATGCAATTCTCTAACTATTTATCATGCAGGGGATCTTAAAGATTGAGCAAAGTTGTAATGCTACACTATAATAGTTTGGCATGGCCTAAATTAACCTAAGCTAGAAGGAGAGGCAAAGATAAATTATTTAAATAAAAGGTTTGATCGTTTAGCCATTCAATATTAGTGCATATTCATTGAAGAACAAAGTCAAGGTATGATAGAAAAGAAAACATTGATGTAAATGTAAATGGAAACTAAATTGCACCTTTTCACCTCAATGTAGTCTATAAATTCATGAATCATCACATAATCAAGTCTAATTAAGGGTTCGTGGTTTCTTAGATATATGCCATATGCATTAAGGAAAAGTACACATTACAAAAAAATTGGAATGATTTTGCAGTGCCACAACACCAATTAATCCCTAATACACCAAGCCAACTACCGTGACATGATAAATCATGTCCCACTCATATGATCCCCTAAAATACCTCAATTAACAAAGGAGATACCTAGATTATGGAGAGGAAATTAATGGATTACACTTTATCCATATTTACATACAAATGAATACATGAACATAGAACTAGACATGCAACATTTGATCCCCTAAATGACCCTTAAGACTACCCATGTGCAAACAATAGATAAAAAGATCATCCAACTCATAGAAAAACATATATTTTAAATTATCATGGAGCTAGCCCTAAAACATGTGACTATGATGTTTGTAGCATTTTGTTTAGACAACAAGACAACAAGAAGTGAACTTGCACAAGTAGGGAAAATTTTCTTTAGATCAGGTTTGAGTAAATAGAATAGGGGAAGATAATTTTCTAATTATACAAGAAAGTAGTCTACCTCAAAATTCCATAAGATCATTATACCAATCCTTGTGCTTAACTCTCATGCTTCATATCATTGTAGTCCTTGATAAGTTATTTGTAACAATCATCTCTATTACAAATGGATCACATAACCTAAATAGAGGAAAAAGAAAAACTGAGCACATCCATTTTAATGAAATTTCATATTGATAGGGACATAAGGCACATATTAGGTCTACATTACTCCTTAACCTAAAAATGCTAAAATCCAAGCAATTTCATTTTAGGCAAGTGTATAAAGCAATAAAAAAACTTGATACTTGTTTTGGTAATGTTCTCCAGCCATTTGCTTTTTATCGATGCCCTGCATAAATTTTTATAGAAATTTCTTTGTCTGTTGACAATTTTTCATAAAATGTAATATTTAGTTGCAACAATCTTTGCACACTCTACCTTGTTTACCATACATGCTCTCCACTAATAGCATACAAACTATCTGCCATGTTTCTTCATTAAAATTGACATCCCATGAAGGATTTTTGCAAGTATAGTTGTCACACTCCAATTTATGAACAATTATAACATGCTTTTATTTTACTATGTTACTATTTTACGAAACAAGACTGCAAAAGGAAATGATTTATCTATGTTTATTGTGATTAGAATTTGAATATATATATATATATATAGTGATGCCATGTTTTGCAAACATGAGAATGCATTTTGTAATGTTAATAATAAGGTGATACTTGAATAATGATTTGTTATGAGATTTTAGTTTAATGATTATTACGATTATCTTGTTTTAGGGAAACAAGATTTGGACTAACTACATTTTGTCTACTGTGAAGTGAATGCAGGAGTACAATGTACCCTCTCGAGGTTGAGGGAGAGTATCACCGGGGAGAGAAATGCAAATCGGGATGAGATTCTTGTGAAAACATGACCTTATGAGAACTACACACACTCACACTGAATGCAGTTTGCAATTTATTTTGTATGATCGTAAAAGTTTTATCAGAGTAGATTGATCTGTCTTCCTGTGTTACCGTGTGAGTGAAATGTTTTCATGGTTGCAAATGATATTTGCATAGATATGTTGTTTGGTAAAAAAAAATTAGAACTATTGATATTAATAATAATACCATTGCTATTAACATTGGACCTTGTTAGCTGAAGGGTAAATGCACAAAGATGAGTCCACTTAAGGTGGAAGTTTCAGACTTAGAAAAAAACCTGAAATCGGGTTAACTAAAACGGGATCCCTCTTTTTATGAAACGAGATCTCGTTTTGAGTTTCATAAAAGGTTAATATTTTAACCTTTATGAAACGGGATCTCGTTTCATAAAATTTGAATTTCTGACCCACTTTTTGCTATGGGTTTTGGGTCAGAAAAAAGGCTTGGGAACCCGACCCTTGGCTTTGGACTTGGTTTGACCTGCAAGTTGAAGGTCCTATCAATGTCACAACAAAATAATGCCTTTGGGCATATGTCTGAAGGCCTTTTTTGTAGAATTTTTTGACAAAATTAAAACCCATTATAGATGAGACAATGTAGATTCTAAATATGTAATTTCTTTTACAATTGGATTATTTTTTCTATTTTTCAATAATTTCTAATGAAACAGGTCCATAAACTTGAATTATCAGGGTTTTTTAATATTTTAATAACTTTTTATTAAAATAATTTTTGTAAAGAAATTGTACGAAAACGTACTTCAGACAATTCTTTTCAATTTAAAAAAATAAATAAAAAATGATAAGTTTAGGTCATCTTATGCGTGACGTACATGACGATTTTTTAAAACACCAAAAAATGGCCAATAAAAAATTAACAAAAAAAAATTCAATAAAAAATTGCAAAAAAGTATGGAAAACGTGATTCAGTTAGCTACAAATCTTTTCCCAAAAGGATTTATAAAAATATGATTATTTAGGTCAAAATATGGATGACGTACACATGCATGGTATAGTAAAAAAAAATGACTTTTAAAAAGTGATTTTTAGAAATGCCTATTAAAAATCAATTTGTATCATCTGGGTATTACAAAAAATTACATATTTAGAAACTAGACTCCGAGTACTACATTTCATACTTATTGACTTTTTTCAACATTCCACCTTTAAGTGCTTGAAATTTTTAGGTCAAATGTGACAAATTCTAAAAATCAGCGAAAACACTTCCACTTTTTGGCCAAAAAGTGGACTCAACTTCTTGCACACATCCTGAAACGTTATTATTAGTAATCGATAAATATTGATAATAACATTTATTATTATTATTATTGCATAATAATAATGAATGTTAGTATCATCTATGAATGTATGTTTTGTTAGTAAGAACATTATTGATATTAACATTGATAATATTAATAATACATATTATTAATAGTATCACTGTTAATAATAATAATAGTGATAATATTATTCTTTGATAGTATAGAATTCTTGATTATTTGGTAGTTGCATGGCAATTTAAAGAATTAAAATCCACATAGTGGAGTGACATGTAAAGTTTTGAAGAGAGTGGAGACTCATACGTTGGAGATGGCAACTCCAACTACCACTTATAGTACAGGGGAGTAAATGTTCATAACTCCAAATTAGAGTGAGAGAGAAAGAACACTCTTGAAGAAAAGAGGTTGAATTGCATCTTTGTTCTTGAACGTTGGATTTGGTGGTGATTTGGGTGTTAAGGGAGATAATGGTTTGGTTTTTGAAGAGGTCTTGACAGATATTAAAAGAGGGGGCAATGATTGTGGAGCAGAGGTGGCAAAAAAAGTGGGGTTTCATCTTCGGTGGCTTTGGAGCTCTGTATTTCTCTTTGGGTTTTATTTGCTCAAACGATATGTTTTACTGTTTTAATGCATACAGTTAAAAGAAAATAATTTGCATGTTATCGTGATACTTTTTCTAGCATGAGCAAGTTTAAGAGAAAGATTTTCTTTGTTTAAAATGACGAAGATTTTGTGTTACATTAGGGTATCTGAAGAATGAACATTATGGAAATTGTTTTGATTCTTGGTAAAAGTGGTATATCCTTTTGGATTATTATAGTGAAAAGTATGTAGAGTAAATTCAAAGTTTCCTTTACAGTTGGAAGATTGTTTATGATAGTTCATCTACCAAACCCAAAAACTAGAAGACCATTCAGTCTATCATTTGTTTTTAACTTTGAAATTAGCTTGGGAAGCGAATCTCTGTTATTTATCATTCATAATGGTTTGCCTATATATTGGGATACATGTAGGGTTTCATTGAAACTAGAGTATTATAGTATGTGAAAACCTTGTTTGTTTCATGTCGATATTGAAACTATTAACTTGTGGAATAAACATACCTGTACATACATAGGTATGTTTACAGATACTTATGTATGTATAGGCATGTGTTTAATAACAAAGCACCTTGTGAAGGGCTCGATAATATTATAAAATGATATGGATTATTGCTATCATCATTCACTATAGCTAAAACCTAAAGGGTTTAGGGATTGGGTGAGTGCAAGATCATCGTGGGCCAAACAATGGCAATAGGGGAAAAAATGCATTTTTACTTAGCCGAAATCATGAAAGGGATAGTTGACTTTTTGAAAGGGTCGGCCAAAATATCCATTTTGGTTTGGTAATACCAAACCAAAACGGATGTCCATTAGGAATGGATATTTGTTCTTGATGCCTTTATACTCACAAAAAAGTTGCTAAATATGCCAAAAAATTGAGAAGTGCATATAAAAGCAATAAGTCTACTTTGTGTGTAGTTAAAATAGTTGGAGTCCACTGATAAATATAGATTACAACAAACCAGGCTTGTTGTGGCACATATAAGGGTGTGCTTAGAACCTATCCTTGCATGATGGAATGATCCATTCTAGAATACAAGTTTAAAAGATGCACTTGAGATTGTGTAGATTGGAGGATTTTTTCTTTCTCTTTCATCATATGAGTATTGTTTCAGTTTGCCAATTTTATTGTAGTATATATTTTTGTTCTATATTTAAAGAATATAGTGTTTTGAGGATAGAACACATAATTGCACTAGGAGGATGATGGTGTCAAAATATACTTTATATTATATAATATCACCTAACTATATATAGGAGGCACATAGCTAAGCAACATGCTTGCACATAGATAGGGATAAGAGATAATCATGCATAGAATGTATTTGAGGACATAATGTATTTTGGGATGCATGTGACTTGCAATTTATTGTAAGCAAGTTTGTGCTATCTTTGTAATTATGCATGATGATAAATTAATAGGTTAGGCGATGCTAGGGGACATGCACCTACATATGTACCTATGTTGTGTACATTATGAAATATACCAAGAGAGATACTAAGATATCGATATGAATATATTGAGCTATTGAATTATTACTTTTTGGAAGTCAACTTTATGTGTTGAGTGTTCTTGCTAACTATTGTCACGTGCATGGATAATCAGGAACTATCTGGAAGTTGTAGCACATAGAGAAAAGAAAAGGGTCAGGGAATTAGAGTGCTTTGGGTGAGATTAGGAGAGATGCCAGTACATATGGGTTGATAAATGACTAGTCATAGGTTATTGCACACAAAGATGAAGATGGCTAACATGATAGGGTTGAACTTTACTACAATTGATTGTCCATATTTCTCAACAAAATAATCCAAAAGTGACTAAGAAATTGTGTATCCCACTAACTTGTGATAATTTTGGGTAGTCCATGTTAAGTAGACAACCTCTTAAAAAAACAAATCAGTAGTCTTCTTGCATAGAATAAAGTGGGCCATTTTAGAGAATCAACCCACCATAACAAAATGGAATCAATACTTCTCTAAGTGAGGAAACCCCAAGACAAAATTCATAGAAATGTCAACCCATGGTCCTTAAAGCACCAATAGGGGTTTATATAAACTAGTGTTTAGTTGTCCACCTTTTCAAACTTGATAAAGTATGCATGTAGAAACAAACCTATTGATTTCATTCCTCTATCAAAGCCCAAAAAATATTACTTACTAAGTTATAAGTTGTGTCCCTTGCAAAGAGACCTCCCATACCATTTTAAACCATTATCTAGTCAACATCTCCCCCTAAATACCCAATAGGAACACAAAGTTGGATCACCTTTAAAAAAATCCATCAACTAATAAATTATTCATCATAAAACTCTTTACTTGCATTTGCTAGAATGGTGAGAGAAATAATTTGTTGAAATAGGGACTAACTACATATTCTTTTTCATTTCTTCAAACCCAACAATTGCATTAATCAATGTAACAAGTAAGTGTTGGCAAGAGACACTATATGGATTCATGGTTGTTGTCATTGATGGCAACAAAGGTCATCCCATATATCCGCAAGTCATGGTGTGTCTCTACCAGAAGTCAGAATGAAGATTGTTGTGGTCCGGTGAACAAGAACAGAGCATATGGCAAGGTCTGACAGATTGGTCCGGATCTCTTAGAGGAAGTATCTTGGTGTAGTGCGGATTTGGAGAAGTCAAGAGGACTACCTTGAGTGGTACATTCCAAGGATTTAGCCTCCGGTGATGAATAAGGAAAAAGATATGAACAGCTGAATACCAGATTCCTGAGTAACAGTGTGAACAGAGGAAGAACTCACTGACAGAACATCATATTGCTTCCCAGATGTGTTACTGTTGATGGTAAAGGTTGTGAAGGCATGAATCATGTTTGGCCGACATGATTAATGATATCTACAAGTATATGCTTGATCCGCATTACTTGATATGCAAGGATTCAGCCGACAGAACAGAGTTTGTGAGAAGATAGACTATTCCGGGTGCCGACTAGAAAGATAATGAAATCACTAGTGCGGATATATATAGAGGAGGGATTTAGTTGTGAGATGAGTCATTGTGTTGTGTGGTATGCGAACAAGTGCAGAAGTAATAAGAAAGATCCGGTATGTGAAAGGAAAGCAGAATAAAGAGCAGAGGAAAGATGAAGTGCAGCAGATCAGTGTACTGAGCCTAACCAAAACTGAACCTCAGCATATGTAGATGCTTCCAATCAGTTCAAGTATTGTATAACATTCTTTTGTAGACAGTGTGTCTCCTTGTAGGCAGTGTGCCTCTTTGTGAGGAGTGTGCTCAGGCAGTGAGCCCTAATTGGCAAGTGCCATTTTGTAATTCCTTATTCTTCTAACAGAGAATAATCTTTGGGTTAATTACCCCGTGGTTTTCTCCCTTAATAGGGTTTCCACGTCAAAAATACTGTGTCATGTGTTTTTCATTTCATGGTAATGTTTGTTTGTTTGATTCAATGCTGCATTGATTAATAAGAAAGTTCAAAAGAAGAAATAATTAGGATAACTGATTCACCCCCCTCTCAGTTATCAACAATTGGTATCAGAGCCAAGTTCCTCCTAATAGAGCCTAACAGCTTGAGGAAGATCTGGGAGTTCAAATGGATGCATATGGTTTAAGGGAGCAACTCAAGACTGCCCTTGAGGATCTTGAACAGTCAAACTCTGAAGTCAATGAATTAAAGGAAAGACTCCAACAGGCTGATGAATTCATGAGAGAACTAAAGGACAAATTAAGTCTCTCTATGAAAAAGAGAAAGGAGCTGCTCCAACAATTAGCAAGACAAAGTGAAGAAAGCAATACAAATGAAGAATTGACTGAGAAAATCAAGTTATGTGAAAAGTTATCAAAAGAAGTCATTATGTTAAGACATGAAATGGAATCAGGAGTTATAAAGTTTACTCAAGAGATTGAAGAGAAAAGAAAAGCTGAAGACAATCTAAGATAATCTCTTAAAGAGAAATCAGAAGAATGCCACCAGATGGACAGGATTATCAGACATCTTGAATCTGATCTTGAAGATGCCAAAGATAATGAAGAAAAACTTGAGGATCAAATTGTCTCTCTCAAAAGAGATCTTCAAATAGCAAATGAATATAAAGAAAAATTTAAGATAAGTTCTGCTCAACTTGAAGTTCTTCTTGGAAGTCAAAAGAGGACAGATGACAAGTATGGTTTGGGATATGAGAAAGGAGAAAGCTCCGGATCCGGTCAAAAGAATTTTGGATCAGAAAATCCAAGGAATAGGCCTAGAAGACCTCTGGTAAGACAGCCCAATGCTCAAAGATATCCATCCTTCAATGGATACTGCCACAACTGCAATCACTTTGGTCACAAAGCTAATCAGTGCAGAAAGAGAATGAATCAGACTAATTCATCCTTCTCCGGACAGTGCTTTAACTGCAAAAGGTATGGACACAAGTCTCATGAATGCAGAAATATGCAAATAAACAAATCATTCAATGGTAGATGCTTTGCATGCAATAGAGTAGGTCATATGGCTAATCAATGCAGATTAAGAGGTTATCAGTCAAATATGCAAGGAAATGTTATTTACCAAATCTGTAATAAGTTCGGTCATAATGCAAATGTCTGCAGAAGCAAGAATCAGGACAAAAGAGGTCCGGTGTATAATTAGAATCAAGACAAGGGTAAACAAAAAATGAATGCGGATGAAGTTAGGAATCAGATGAACAAGATATGGGTGAAGAAAAGTTCAGAGAATATAGAAGTTGGATCCGCACCAGACTTTGGTGCTGATATTCCTTCCGAAAATTAAAAAGTGAGCTCTGGCTCAGGGGGAGACTCAAAGAAAATCCTATTCCCCCAGCCAATCAAGTGGTGCCAGATGTGGCACAAGATGTGGAGTAAAGGGTTTGAAGATATAAGTCTTGAAATGATTCAGATAAGATTTCAGAGGTCCGCATGAAGATGTGAAGAAGTTGTGATCGATCAAGTAAGACCTGTTCCGGGAGATGCTCCGGAATGACAGAGGATTACAAAAAGGTCTGGAGAGATCCGGAAGTGCATTGTCTTATTCTGCGGATTGGACAGAATGTTCGGGATGTCCTTGTGATGTGTCATCTTGATTTGTTCATGGTTGGAAGATCTGCATGATGTTCATAGATCAGGACTGATCCGGTACTCCAAGTTATCTGAACAAGGCAAACAGGAATAATGTAGGTCGAGCATTTATTGCCATCAAATATTAGGGTTTGCAGAGCAATATAAGGGATTTCTCATAAATCACTTGCTCATTCTGCAGTCAAGAAGAAGTGAAAAGTGGAGCTTTGTAACAAGATTCATCAAACTCACCAAAGATCTCCTGCAGAAGTCATTACATACATAAATCAATCCAACCACTCCGTGTAACCGAAGGCGCATAAGGTATTTTTCGTTTTCAATATCTCACTGCAAATCTTTGAAAAATGGCCACTCCGAATATAGTTAAGATCTCTGATAGACTTCGCCCCACATTCAAGAAACATCCATACAAATCTTTGGAGGTAGATCCACTAGGAGCCTTCTCTAGTGTTCCGCATGGTGTATTGCATACGGAGGACATTAGGGTTTACATTCATGCAAATTTTGAAGACTTTGGAAAATCAAAATTGATGGATATCTATCAAAAATAGTTGATAGATGACTCCTTTGAGATTAAACCTCAGTACAAAGCCATCCGGGATAAACACTTTGCACAGTGCATCCATTTCCCCTATTTTGAAGAAGGTGAATGGGTCCGGTATGTACTAAGTAGAGTGCATGACAACTTCCTATGGTTGAACAAGCCCTTCAAGATCACCAAAGATGCAATTAGGGCTGTAACCAGTCTGCACTCATCCGGTGGATTACCTATTCTCAAGTCTGTCAAAAATCAGACAGTTAGTGATGCAACCGGATCTAAGTTTGACAAGAGAGCTATGACAGTTGAAGACATCACTGAACCGGATGTCAAATTTGCATCTATGATAATTGGTTACAAAATCTATCACTCCAGTAGGGAAAATTCAGTACCGGGAACTGTAATTTACACAACTTATCAAATGCTAAAGGAGAATGCAGACTATGACTTGTGTGAGCTTCTTGTAAACCAACTTTTTGAAAATCTACAGAAGATCAAGAAGGACAAGAAAAACTCCTTCAAGTATGGCAATTTGATCCTTTGTCTCTTCTTTTATTACATGAATGAGCTTCCCGAATCCAGTGGATGGATATGGCAGAATGACAGACCAATTGCCATCCAAATCAGAGATTATTTGCATGGACTTGGGGATGCTAAAGCAAGAAAAACAGCTCTATGGGGATATTTCAAGAACTTCCAGAGCATGATGCATGCAAGAGAAAGAATACCCCAATCTCTTGTTGAAAAGTACAAAGACACAGTATGCTTTATGGTAGAAACAGATCAGTGTCTAATGGAGGATGTAGAACCAAGAACTGTGTGGATCATGCCCATGGGGTATGAAGTGGATGAACAGATAGTGGAGCTGCATGTTCAACACATGCTAAGTCAGCCTAAAGATCCAAAGGCAGAAAGGTTCAGAACATTTGAGGAACTGAGTATAAAAATTCATGTTGAACTTAGAGAACCGGAGATTAAGAGGAAGGTTAGAAAAGAAGTAGAACACATAGCACAAGGCCTTGGAATCTCCATGGAAGCACTTGATGCTCACCGGAAGAAGAAGGAAGGGGATGAGAAAGAGAAGAAGAGGGCAGAAAAGAAAAATGAAGAAAGTGTTCCAGTTGAAACTTCCACCCAGACCAGATCATCAAAAAGAGCTGCACCTCCCACAACCAAAAGCTCAAAACTGGAAGTCCAGGCATCCAGTAAAAGATCTAAGACAAAAGCCACAAGGGCTTATGAAAGCCAAAAAGATGAAGAGGAAACTGAGTCAAATGAGGGAGTAAAAGAAATAAAGAAGCAGAAGAAGAAAGGATCTGGTAAACCCTCCACAGGCCAAGACAAGGAAGAAATGGCAAAAGGAATTTATTTAAAAGCCCACCCTGTCTCTAGAGAGTGTAATCAAGTCAGTCACTGTGGATGGGAATCTTCAACCAGTGGCCAAATTTTATGATGACTACAATGAAGCAGACCAAAAGATCCTGCAAGAAGCTACAATCAGGTACCTCAACATTTACAATAAAGCCTTTATTGAGATTATCTCCGAAATTCCTAAGAGTCTAGAGAAGGAATTAGAAATAAGAAAGAACAATGCTCAGGCAAAAGATCTTAAGATCCGAGAGCAGATAGCTATTCAGCTATATCCTCAAATTGATCCCAAGACAATGAACATAATATTCAAAGACTACAAAGATGAGTTCAAAAGTAAAGCAAGAATGAATAAACTCATGCTTGGTGAGACTGACAAGGTAGCCATGGACACAGAAGAGATTCTCCGGAAGGCCTTCAAAAGGTTTAATCTTCCTGTTGTAGAGGACTTAGGTGCAGAAACAGCTATGGACTTGGAATCCTCTGCTCCGGGAGAAGTGGCCCTTGAACAGACTAGCATCTCTCCTCCAGTTTCCCCTACAGTCTCCAGATCCCAAGAAGAAGAGAAATTACAGGAGAAAGAAGTAGCAGTAAAAGAAAAAGAGGTTGACAGCACCAAGGGTGCAGAAGAAGAGAAGACTCCAACAGAGAAAACCACGACTGATAGTGGTAAGAATGTGGAAATTCCAAAGGACAGTTCCAAGACTGCAGAAGAGAAGAAACATTTGTCTCCGGCAAGAGACACTGCACAAACTGTTCAAAAATTTCTGAGCCAAGAAACAATAGAGATTGATGAACCGGAGCTTCTAAAAGGTCCATTCAACTTTGATTCCCTCTCTCCGGTATAGACAATGAAGATTGATTCATTTGCAAATGCTAAGGCAAATGAAAATCTCCTAAAGTCTCATATGGAAGACTGTGAGTTGAGAGAGGCTGCTTCCGGAGTGCTTGAAAAGATCATGCCATCGGTCAAGATAGATCCGACAGCCTCCTCTTCCGGTAATCTCAAAACCTTAGTCAGCAGTGTTGGTACACATTTTGATTCTCTAGAAAAATCAGCTGAAGAAAAGGTCCGGAAGGAGTTTTTGGATAAGAGATTTTCTGAAGTACTAGGATTAATCTCTAATGATAGGAGAAATATGAGCATTGGAATAAAGAGCTTAGAAAATGCTCTTAAGGATGGTGGTGACATTTACAAATT
The DNA here is from genome assembly GCA_027924645.1 of Cunninghamia lanceolata. Classification (NCBI taxonomy): domain Eukaryota; kingdom Viridiplantae; phylum Streptophyta; class Pinopsida; order Cupressales; family Cupressaceae; genus Cunninghamia; species Cunninghamia lanceolata. The sequence continues at coordinate 3,526,630 of BSBN01000130.1, read as the reverse complement.
TTGTATCTCCTCATCAAAGGCAACAGTAGAAATTGATAAGAAAATAAAAGAGGAACAGGACAAACTACAAAGTTTGTCTCAAAGTTTTGATCCTCTCTCTTCCTCCATAGTAAATCAAGAATGTCAAACTATTGCAATCACAAATGCAATAAAGAACTTTGAGAAGGAAAGGAAGAATATAACTAACCGGATGGGAGAACTTAGAAGGATTATAATCCCTAAGTTAGAAACTATGCATGAGGCCATAAGTGATGCTCAGACTACTGCCCAAACCAATGATTCGACAGATCTCAAGAGGGCAGAAGCTTTTGCATTTTTGTTGAGTGGTCACATTTCAATTTTGGACAGAATGAAGCAAAGTTGGGCTACAGTACTGGTCCAATTGAAGACATCCTTTGCAGACATTCTTCAGTTTATGTGAGTATGTATTATGCGGCTAAGTATAGTAAATTTTTGAAAATTTTGATGTGCGGACCCTACCCTTTGCCATTGATGTCAAAGGGGGAGTGAGGAGAAGTGAAAAATGAGGAATCCAACTAAGGGGGAGTTCCAGAAATTGTATATAAAAATAGAGCATCAGCCAAGGGGGAGCATAGTGTAAACACTTAGTCATTTTTCACTAAGTGTTGCCATTAATGCCAAAGGGGGAGATTGTTGGCAAGAGACACTATATGGATTCATGGTTGTTGTCATTGATGGCAACAAAGGTCATCCCATATATCCGCAAGTCATGGTGTGTCTCTACCAGAAGTCAGAATGAAGATTGTTGTGGTCCGGTGAACAAGAACAGAGCATATGGCAAGGTCTGACAGATTGGTCCAGATCTCTCAGAGGAAGTATCTTGGTGCAGTGCAGATTTGGGGAAGTCAAGAGGACTACCTTGAGTGGTATATTCCAAGGATTTAGCCTCCGGTGATGAATAAGGAAAAAGATATGAATAGCTGAATACCGGATTCCTGAGTAACAGTGTGAACAGAGGAAGAACTCACTGACAGAACATCAGATTGCTTTCCAGATGTGTTACTGTTGATGGTAAAGGTTGTGAAGGCATGAATCATGTTTGGCCAACATGATTAATGATATCTACAAGTATATGCTTGATCCGCATTACTTGATATGCAAGGATTCAGCCGACAGAATAGAGTTTGTGAGAAGATAGACTATTCCGGGTGCCGACTAGAAAGATAATGAAATCACTAGTGCAGATATATATAGAGGAGGGATTTAGTTGTGAGATGAGTCATTGTGTTGTGTGGTATGCGAACAAGTGCAGAAGTAATAAGAAAGATCTGGTATGTGAAAGGAAAGCAAAATAAAGAGCAGAGGAAAGATGAAGTGCAGCAGATCAGTGTACTGAGCCTAACCGGAACTGAACCTCAGCATATGTAGATGCTTCCAATTAGTTCAAGTATTATATAACATTCTTTTGTAGACAGTGTGTCTCCTTGTAGGCAGTGTGCCTCTTTGTGAGCAGTGTGCTCGGGCAGTGAGCCCTAATTGGCAAGTGCCATTTTGTAATTCCTTATTCTTCTAATAGAGAATAATCTTTGGGTTAATCACCTCGTGGTTTTCTCCCTTAATAGGGTTTCCACGTCAAAAATACTGTGTCATGTGTTTTTCATTTCATGGTAATGTTTGTTTGTTTGATTCAATGCTGCATTGATTAATAAGAAAGTTCAAAAGAAGAAATAATTAGGATAACTGATTCACCCCCCCTCTCAGTTATCAACAGTAAGTGTTGTCTTCTACTCAAAGGATCAACCACAATGTTGATTTTTCCTCACATGTTGCACTATAAATGTATAACATTTTTTAAAAATGAGATCCATTTTGCATGCCTATGGGATAAATTAGATTGGGAATTTATGTACTTATTTGTTTGATAGTCTATCAACAAAATGAATTCTCTATGCAATAGGTAGTACCTCTACTATTTCATTGTCTGATAATTGCATACAATTCTTTATTATAAGTTCCTTATCTTTTTTTGGCATCATTTAGTTTTTCACTAAAATAGGCAATTGGCTTCCCTTCTTGACTCAACACTCCTCCAATTGCCACTACCAAAGCATCACACTCAATGGTAATTATTTTCTCAAATTCTAGTAAGGCAAAGATTGGAGCTTCCATTACCTTTCTTTTAAGTTTTTCAAAACTTCTTTTAGTTGCACGAGTCCAAGATAAGGGCTTCTTCCTGGTGCAATTGGTTAAGGGAACACTTATATTGTAGAAATTTCTAATAAATCTCTCATAAAGTTTTACTAATTCATTAAAGGTCCACAACTCTTATGTTTTGAGGGAGAGGCCATCCAAATATAGCTTTAATATTTTTTAGACCCATTCTTAGTCCATCTGTTGAAATCACATTTACAAGGAAAACCAACTCATCTCTACAAAATTCATTGTTCTCAAGATTTACAAATAGCATTTACACTCTACGTGTATCAACCACTATTTTCAAATGTCAGATGGTATTTCCAAGTTTCTACTAAAAATCAAAATGTCATCAAAGTAAATTATAATAAACTTCCCAATATAGGGTCTAAATACCTAGTTGATGGTTTGCATAAAAATGGTGAGGGAATTATACATTCTAAATGGCATCACAAACCATTCATACAAACCATCCTTAGTCTTGAATGTAGGCAGTGTCTTTTTCCAACTGTCCTTCAAGCTCAATGCATAATATAGCTCAGAAGAAGGCTAAGGCGCTTTTGAATTAAACCAAAAGGATAATTTGCATGAGAGGATTTGTTTGGTGCCATGGTCTAAGGTTTGAAGATCTCACAACCAAGATCTCACAACCTTGAGCCATGACTATATCCTTTCACCACTAGAGATGAAGCTAGAGATGTAGGAAGGGATCCAAAAACTTGTACCACCACATGAAGGAACACATAATCTCTAGATTTGCATATGACCTAAAATATATGAGGAAAAACTCATAGTAATTTCTAGACCCTCCCATCTTGTACTTAACAGTGATCACTAAGAGACTTCCTATTTAGAGAATAAACTGTGTCAAGTGATTAGGTCTCTAATCCTTATATAGCTTGACCCATACATCTTAGAGAATGAACATTTTAGGTAATACCCCTAGATATAATCATGCATCCTTGTCCAATAATCTTTAAAATGACCCCTATGCCAAAAAAATAGGCTCTAATATCTAAAAATAGATCCTCTACCAGTTCTAAGTAGACTATTTTTTACCTTTTCCTTTTTGGTTGCAATGTGACAACTTGTACTTGATCTCAGGGATAATATGTTTAGATATGAGAAGTTAGAAATGAAAAATTAGTATTCTTTGGTGAACTTCTCTATCCACTCTTTAAATTCTTCATCATTAAGCCATTCTATTTCCAAAATAGTTTTAATCTTGTTCATATTTGTGACATATCTAGCATCCAAGGCAACTCGTACTTGACAAAATTCTTGACCCTTTTAACTAGTATCAAGGATTTATTCATTTCATTGATGATCAAAATAATACCAACCTTATCTCCTTACAAAATTGGATTAACCCACATATGTATCAGATCCCTAAAATCACCTTTCTAGACACCTAGTTTCTTTACCTACCCATTGGGAACTATGACACTAGGAATTCCATAATTGACCGATGCTTGGAAGTGATCTTCTTTATCCCTCAAAAGTGTTTGTAGCTTATTAAAAAAGATAAATACATCACTCAACAACTTAGTCACCTCAAAGATAGTTTTAATTTTGTTTGAGATCCTTAGATCATACTTGACATTTTTGTAAATGATCTTCATTACCATTATTCTTGGGATCCATTTAACATCTAGTTATGATAATTTGGGGCCCTCACATTATCCACATACTCTATAGATTTCCTCAAGTTATCATGGCATTCCCAAAGGTCATTTTTTAACCTTACTAAGTTGGACAACCTAGCTTTGAGGATTTACTTAACAAGATTTTCATCTTCTTCCTTTGCTTGAGTATTCCATTGCTTCCTCTCTTCCTACAAAGACCTGACTCATTCCACCAATATATTAATGTCTCCTTGGGATGAGGATCCTTCATGGGGAACACTTGGAGGAGGCATAACTACTCTTAAACTCAATGACTTGATTTGATGCAAATAATTTTTAGATTTGGCTTTCTCCTCTCTAAGATTGTTATTTAACCTTATGACATCCTATAGTAATGCATCATAATCCTTTTTAAAAATTTTCATCACACCCTCACTAAACTAAGAAATATGAATTGGAAGAAATGCAACTTTACGGGCAAGTATGTCTAGCACTCTCTTAACAATTAATTGACTAATCAATCCCTAAGGGTAATCGAAAATTTGAGGCTTGTCATGTTTAGGGGTAATAGCCATAATGCTAGGGTTTCTTAGTGGAGACAATATTATGAACTTGAATAAAATTTGCTAGGTCGCTCTATGTTTTGAAAGACATCCCCACCTTCATTATTCCTTCTCAAAGTGTGAAATTCCAATGATGAGGATATGTATCATCCTAGAACCAACAAGAATCCACTCTCTCACCAACCTCCTAGCCTAGTCTAGTGTAATGTTGTAGATATCCACATCAAAGATTGGTTCTCTTTGTCAAATCAGGATAATGGCCAAGGGCCTTGGTAAATTCTTGTCTAGTAGTTAAATCATTTTTGGCATGGGTTTTTAATTTGAGAATGAAATTCTTGAACTCTTCTATTTTGGTGAATTGATCATCAGACATATATTTCTCACATGTCTTGGTCCTCACAACATTAACAAGATCTTCACCTTCAAGGTCTCCCAACACTGTGACATCATAAGGGGCATTGACCTAAAGTTTCCATGTGTGTTCAGATGCCTTAATGACTTTTATGATTTCACCTCCCAAAGGGTAAAATTTGTCAAACCTCTCTATTTCACTATAGGACATCAAAGGCTATTGATGATTATTTAATTTGTCCCATTTCTTATGATACATCAGAAGTTCCTTCTACTAGCAATTCCTTACCCTTTGACCATCTTGACTCAAAAGTGTCACTCTACTATTTATGTCCATCCCTAGTAATATGTGTGCTATAAATATCAGGGGAAGCCATTGATGGTGCATGGACTTCAATTGGTTTAATCTTTGGGTGTGTGATACTTAAAGTGTCAACATTATTCAACATGACATTCATTCTCTCAATAGGGTCTTGGACCTCTACAAAGAATCTTTTAAAATTATGATCATTTTTCATCCTCCTTCCCTCACCCAATTTTATTTTATACCATATTTTTTTCTCAGATCCTTTTCTACCTTATCCTTGCAATTCCTAATAAGGTCTCCACATTCATCATATTGATGTTCAAATCTTCCATGATAACCCACTTCCTAATCATATGAATGAAACCTTCAGGATCCTATGCTCTTAATTCTACATACTTCATATATTTTTTGCATATGATGTCAAAGATTCTATCATAACCTTCCTTCCCAATATAGTGATGTCTGAGAACTTGGCTTGAGAGGGGAGAATTACTTTTCAAGCTTATGACTTATAAAAATCTCATAGTTTACATTATTCATTTACCAAACTACTTCTAGGTATGCGATCCTAGATTTAGTTTTTAACCACCTTTTGACTTGGTTCCAAAGACAGATCACTTCTTCATCCCCTAACTAACAACTTCCAACCCCGCATGTCAACCCATACCCTCTCCTTTGTGGCTCACCCATGGGTCACCCTCGGGAGATTTGGACTGGTAAAATGGGAGACCCATGGGCGACCCTGTCATCTTTCTAGTCGCGGAATAACATGGAGTTTGGACGTGAAAAAGCTTCATTTTGCTCCATTTTTCTTCTTGTTTGTATGAACTTTTGGCCTAAACATAGAGCGAACTATTCCTAGCCTTCAAGCATGCATAATTAACTCCATTTGATCTATACTTGTTAGCTCTTTGACTCTTGATCACTCCATTGCTACTTTTGTGATAAGTTGTCTTTGCTTCATCACTCCCTAATTAGCCTAGTTCACTGTCCAATCTAATGAGTTAACTCTCAAATCAAGGGAGATAACTCTTGAATCCTTCCCACCTTTCATGTGCCATTCAGACCTATAAATACCCCCTCTCTCAAGCACAAAGAGAGGCAATTTTTCATTTGTACAACCAAGCTTTGCAAGTTTTTTCTCTCCACATAGCTTTCTTATGCTCATACATGACTTATGAGCCTTTTATTTTATTATTTTTAGGCTCAAGCTTTGCCAAAAACTTCTTATTACATCATTACACTGGTTGTTTTGCAAGCCATAGTGCTCTCTTAGCTCACATTGAGCTCATATTTTGAAGTTTCTCAAGCCATTCTTGCATCCCTTCCCTATTGTTGCCAAGAGGAGATCCTCACTACTACAAGAGGACAAAGAGGTTTCTGACACAAGGATTCCTGAGGGTAGTGCATGCTCATGTGTCGAGACATTCTAGGTTCTTTCATGTTTTATGGTAGTAATTAGATAATCTCAAATTTACTCTTGGAGATAGTAATTTCATATTGCAATTTCCTTGATAGACTAGATAGGATTGTATTGTTAAATTAGTTTATTTCCAAGTACTTTCATTTCCTAGAGTAATTGAAATCAAAACACAATAAAATACCAAAAACATAGATTAAGATTGCATTAGGTAAACTCTTTTTAGAATTGCATTCATATTTGAATTCTAGATTAATTAAAGCACTTTTCTTTTCAAAAATTCATAAAAAAGAAAAAAAGTTATCTTGCATACATATAAAAATAGAAAACAACAAAAACACAAGCATCACACGAAGAGCAAAATCCCTCGATTTCATCACAAGGTCAACCAAAATCAAAACAAAGTGAAAACTTAAGTAAACCCTTGATTTTATCACTAGGTCAACACAAGTCAACCAAAGTTAGCATAGGTCAACCATCTCAAACCAAAACAAAGAAAACCTTAGGTCATCACTCTAAGTCAAATGCAAGTCAAATCATGGTTAACTCTAACCAACTCTCTCAGTTCAAGCTCACAAATGTGTCCTGGGCTTAGAGGTGAGTGGGTGAGGACAATCCTTGAAGAGATTGAGGAATTACACCCTAAGCCTCAACACGATCAATTGATAATCCAAGAACATGAACACAGGCTAAGGTTAATTCAACATAGAGAACAAACATGAGTCATCATACAATGGTTTGAAGAGATACTCCAACTTCAAAGAAACATAAACGAAATGCAATCGACAACCTACTCAACGTTGGGATCTCAAGAACCCAAACATGAGAACAATAACTAGTGACCCTACGGGTCATATAATTATCTCAACTACAAGGGTCATTGAACACCACATATAGGAAAGGTCCCAGGACCGGACGACCGCTCTTCGCGAAGTCCAGTTCTCAAGCAAGTAGGACCTCCCTCGTGTCTCACTTCCTCTCAACTGGCTTTTACCACGAGAGCGAGAGTGACATGGAGGTTCACCCAAGGCAAGGAGAGGATCCCATGTGCTCTGTCAAAGCTGACTCAACTGCCCCATGCAACAAATTTATGTTTTTGAGTGTACAGGTCCGTCGTTGAGTTAGCCTCTTGAAAATAGTGGGATAGTCAGTAGTCTCTCATGTCCTCCAGAATCTCCAAATTGTGTTTGCCAGGTTGCGAAATTTCCAATTGAGAACTGTTCAATTGGAAATAGCATTGACACATATTATCGAGTCACCTTCTATGCCAATGCTAGTCAAGTTCTCTTTGTAGAGCCTTAGACCAATGAGAAGGCTTGAAACTCTACTTTGTTATTGGACCCAGTAGGAAGCTTTTTTGATAGAGCCCATATCAATTTACCTTCTACCTTTATAACATTACACCCCATGCTAGAGATCTTGGGGTATATATATATATATACACACACACAGAGAGAGAGAGAGAGAGAGAGAGAGAGAGAGAGAGGAATTTGAATCTTGAATGACTCATTTAGCAACCTAATCAATTTCATCCAACAAAACATCTTCATCAAGAAAGAAGGGTTGAATTTCTTGTAGAGGGTTGTGTACCTCACATGGGTATTAAAATAAGGATTTTAGATTCAATGAAAGTAACACTTTGATAGCTGGGTGTGTGCAAAAAGATGGGGACCAAAAAGTGGCCAAAAGCACTTTTTGGTCCAAACCAGGTATAATGGCTATAACACGCTCACATTATTTTTGTCTAGAAATAAAAATCCAACAATAGAACCCATGGGTCATTCTTCTCAATAGTAGAAAAACACAACTAGGGTTTTAGTGCGAGTGCATTTTGGAGCAGATGAAGGAAAATGCATTCAAAGACAATGTCACCATGATATTCTTGCACTCCATGATATTGTTTATGATCTCGATGACTTAATAAGCTCAATAAGGTAAGATTTTCATGTTTTTTTCTAATTTTAAAAATGAATAATTCATTTTGCAATGTTTTGATTTTTTTTTTTTCAATTTTTAACAAATGAACCCCCTTAAATGCCCACAAAACCTAATTAACCAAATAGAGGGCATGATGAAATATTAGTTAAAGTAGAGGCAAAAAATAACCCTCCCTAAAGTCCTCCTTCAATTTTGCAAAATCCTCATGAGACACAAATGAATGTTAGGGAAAATCAAGGAGAATAAAAAAGAACTTGAAACCTTGATTGAAAGATTGATAAATCTAAATGCAACCAATCCAAAGCAAAGATCCCTTTCAGCATCCCTTGAATCAATTGTTTTTCACATAGATTATGTGACTAGCCAAATCAACAAATGGTTATATTATAGGGACAATTGCCTGTAATTCTATTTGAGAAAATTGTTATAGAAATAGGTTAAAGATAAAAAAAATTTCAAATCTAATCTATATGCCTTATTTATTGATCCTAGAACTAATGATCCATTACATGGGAGTTGCAAAATATTCCCTATTCGTTGGTGCCAACATGAAGGAATAGCTCAAAACTTTTGGGATGGGTGCTGGATGGTATTTGATGATCACCATCCAACAATAATGAGGTCCCATGGTATTTTTTGAGGAAACTCTATTGCAAGTTTATCCTCAATGAGATTCCAAATTATTTTGATGTGCAAGATTTTTAGGGCAAAGCCAAAGGCTTTTCTTAGGATAGGGAGGGGGCACATCATGCTAGGGACCATCCATTGAGACCCCTAGCTAGGCCATTCTTTTGCATGTCACACTCCCTTCTACTATGAAGGAGAGTGTTGAGGTGGAGATGTTGTAGTCTGTTAGTTCCCTCACATAGTCTTTACTATAGCATGGTAGCCATCTTTCATGGCCAAGTGAGGTTGACATTAGTAGGCATCAATGGTCCCCACATATTTTCCATTTATGTTGAGCTTTATGTGATTATGGGTCTAAGGATGCTCATGATATAGACATTAGAGAGGATGCTCCACAGTTTCAGGAGTATGCCACATAGGGGCAGGAGTAGGAGCAAGACATAGATCCATATTGGAAAATATGGTAATAATGGATGAGTTGTTGGATAGGACCTTTTGTATTGACACATGGATAATTTTCTATAAGGTTCTACAATTTATTATATTTCTATTTGAAATCTATAATTAACTATATTAATCTATTATCCTGTACATCTATCGATTGTCCAATGCATGGTTGAGGCGGTGCCAAGTCGCCAGGTATGTAATTTGTAACAAAATAGTAAATATAGTACATGTAAACTTTTTGTCATATATCAATTGTAATCTTAAAATGATAATTTAATGATGAACAATTGGATGTTGGACCTTATATATATATATATATATACAACCCTTAACCCTTAATTATATTTATTTAAAGGCGAAACTATTATGTCATTTTGATAACCAGTGTTAAAGTCATTAATAATCATAAGTTTAAGCACATTATCTTAAGATAGTCATGAAAGGTTTTTTCTATTCATAAAACTCATGGAAACCTTAGATCTATAATATTTATAACATTTCTTTGAATATAAATAACTTGTTAAAAATTACATAAATATTTTAATCTATTTAATCTCAAACAAATTTTTAAATTATTTTATCATTAAAATTATTTCTTTATTGAATTTAAAGATTATATGAAATTCTAGAACATTTTTAGATCTGCCAAAGGCTCTCGACAATTTTCATCTCAACCTTGAAAAAGTGCTGGATACGGGTCAAACTAAAAGATAAAGCAAAGAATATAATATAATAGAATAGTCTACTAAACGACAATGACATAGATGTCTGGTGTATCTGTTCCATTAATTTCATTTCATGTATGTAGGAGACAATTATAAACGATATCACATGCGCGGAGAAGGAAAATGTAGATGCGCTTTTGGCGACTTGCTCAGTCGTAGTATGCATACGAATTTTGACTCGGTGTTATTATCAGTCGTATATTTGAAGGATGATTTGTTGGTGAAGCCACGTATATTATTAAGAGTTTTGTATATTTCCAACAAGTATTTCGACTTTGTTATGAAATCTTATTCAAATGAATTAAGAATACTACATTCAATCAAAATGGCTTCCAAGTCGATGGCATTTCTTTATCATTTCCTCTTTGTTGTATATCATCAACATTTTTTTAAAGTTTCCTAGAATAGATTAGGGGAAAGGTTCAATGAAAAAAAGCTTCTAAAGTTTAAGACATTTTTTTATCCTGTCTTTTTGTTATATATTATTAACATTTTTCAATTTAGTAGAATAGATTGGGGAAAGGATTTAATATATGAGTGTATTGTTGTGGCTTCCACAACATGCTCCTATTGTTTTAGAATTGGGGGCCTCATTTTTTGCTTTTGTTTTTGCTTTTAATTCTTTTTGTAGACACCTAAAATTGACCATGTCACTTTCATCACCTTGTCGACACCACCTTGCCACACTTTACGATACTTTGGTCCTAAGAGTCCTATTTACCTCCTTTTCCCAAAATAAATAAATAAATAATATTTATTTAATTAATCCATTTTTATTGTATTTTAAAGAATGGCGAGGAAGAGGTACTCTACACCGAATTCGTGCACTCGTGTTTGCTCAGCGCCATCAGAGGATTCGAATGGCCAAGCAGAGGTGGATCTCTCCTTGGAAGACTTGGCTGAACCAGAACTACTTTCAAATATGGCAATTATCGGTAGACCGATTGGATCTAATCTCCCAAGATAGAAGGTGATAGAGTGGATCTACAAAAACTGGAAATGGATGAGGGTTATAAAATTTCTTTTGAAGGGCTTCTTCATGGTTGTTTTCATGAGTAAAGAAGAGTGCGACCTGGTTTTGTCTTTCTACTATTGGCAGATTGGGAGCCAAGCTATGTTCATTCAAAAATGGTCCCCTTTATTCAATCCATGCTCTACTAATCCGAGTGCATCCCCTGTTTGGATTTGGCTTTACAATCTCCCTTTTGAATTTTGGTTTGAAGTTTGTCTCTTAAAGATTTGTTTGCTCGTTTGGGATGGTTCACGAATTACACTAGGAAATTTTGGAAGAAAATTCCTACCTCTACGCCAAAACAAAAGTAGCATCAATTTTTTACCTTCCCAAAACCCTCAAATTATCATCTCTGAATGGTGTTGGGATCATCAAGGTCAAGGTTAATGAAGAGAAATTCTTATGTACCTTCTATAGAAAAAGAGATCACCCTTTGGTTCGATGCATGAGAAAATATGAACCTGAATGGAGGAAGAAAGATGCGGATGTCCAACTTGAGGAAAGGGCAAAGCCGCACCAGAATCAAGCCCAGTTAGATGTAGGAAGCCCTACTTTGGTTGACCCTATGGTTCCCATGCCTCCTTTCGACAATTCTGATTGGTCTGATGAGGATCATAGTGCTGATGATGGCCTCATGGATGTGAATGTATGATCCATCAACCAAGCCACCTCTAGAATCCTGAAACCAAATCTAAGCTTGATCAAGAAAAAACAAAGAAGGAAATCAAATAGGTAGAAAATGGAAGAAGAAGCTTCAAATGGTGGACAAGCGTCTCTGAATAAATATCTTTTGAATTCCAAGGGAGGGAGCCCCTCCCTTAGGGCCAATGAAGATTATAAGTTGGAATGTCAGGGGCCTCAACACCCTTGACAAAAGGCGCTTGTTCAAGCGCCATCTTTAGAATCTAGGTGTCGACATTATTCTTATTCAAGAAACCAAATTGTCTTATGCAGAAAGTTCTCTAATTGTTGTTTTGGATGGAACAACAACTTTGTTCAATCCTTGGAGGCTTTTGGGGGAGGGGGGTTGGGCTCTCTTTGGAACCCCTCCAAAGTTTCCTTGGTCACCATTCAGGAAGATAATAATTGGTAGGCGATGTGATTTTTGGACCTTCAGTCTCATAATCAGTTTTTGTTGCTAAACATTTATGGCCCAGTTAAGACAATGGATAAGCTAAAAACATGGAATGATATTTCCTCCTTCCTTCTAGATTTCAAAAATGATTTTGATGATTCTGGGCGGTGCTTTCAACACTGTTCTTTCTCCTTCTAAAAAATGTTGGGGTTTGACCCATGTTAGTCAAAGTCAGAAGGACTTCATGGAGTTTGTGACTTGTTGGATGTCATTTCCAAGAACGGCGAGTACACCTGGACCAATCAAGAAAAGGTTTCACCAATATTGTGGAGCAATTAGATAGATTTCTTGTGTCCTCCAATTGGCTCCCTTATCCCAACACAGTGGAGTCTCTAATTTTTCCAATTGTTGAGTCCAACCACTACCTGATTTCTCTCATTTTAAGAGAAGACAATCCTCCTAGCCATTGCCCCTTTAAATTTGAAAATATGTGGCTTCGTTGTGATTCATTGCAAGGCTTGATGCAGTCCTAGTGGCTAGAGATCTGTGTCTAGAAGGGCTCAAAGATATTTATCTTTGCTAAAAGGATGATTGCGATTAAGGGAAAACTAAAGGAGTGGAATTTGAAATCCTTCAAAAATATTTTTAAGGAAAAAGAGATTATTGAGGAAGAGCTAGAGGCCCTGAACTCCCCGATCCTTAACCAGGGTATGCCACTCTCAGAATTTGAAAGAAAAATAGAACTTCTAAAGTATTAAAAGGAACTTGTGGCAAGAGAATAAATTTACTGCCGGTCAAAGTTGAGGGAAACATGGCTCAAAGGAGATCTCAACACCAAATTCTTTCATAATTCTTAAAAAATGAAGAGATCTCATAACCGCATTTATGAAATTTTAAAGGAGGACGGGTCCAAGCTTCAAGATGTTGTCAACATCGAGATAGAAGCTGTAAATTTTTTTCAAAACCTTCTAGTGGATCCATCAATGTCAAATCTTCATGATCAAGCTGCATTTCTCAACTACATTCCTTCTCTCGTGACACCCGAGCACAATGACATGCTCCTTTCTCCCATTACCAAATAAGAAATAAAAGTAGCAACCTTCCAATTGGCCCCAGACAAGGCTCCATGTCCGTATGGGTTCCTTGCTTTCTTTTATAATGAATTTTGGGATACTTTGTGTAACATCCACATTCTAAAAACATAGTAAAACCAGAAATTTACTAAAGAGTAAATTAACAAGGTAAAAATGAGATAGAGAAAATTTTTCTTCTATCCAACAAATAATCAAGTAACTTATAATTACAAGATTTCTTTTTACAAAATATAATAAACCATATTGTCTTTCTCATTTACAATGTTTACAAATGTAAATCCATTACATATACAAATTTGGAATAAATACTGCTTTTGAATATCTAACATCTTTATCACAAGTCCTAGCATGTTTCCTGCTTGGAGAGAGAGCATCTTTCCAGTGATTTACCTCCAACCATAGACCAGCGGTCTCCCATACATCTTCCACATAGGAAGTGGCACTACCCTTCACGAGGAATATAGACCTTAGGTGACTAGTGGTAATTTGCCTTTCCTAAGTACATAGTGTTGTATTCTACTCAACTCTATCAACCATACAACCCTAGATACCCTCTAGCTAAGTATGATTTCTGATAGGATGAGCAATCCGAATACAGTGAACCGACAATGCATGTAGAAAACAAATGCATTACTTTGGCCAAAGTTTTTAATATTAATAACGTTCATAATGAATGTAGTCATTGTATTCACCCACCCCTACTCGACTTGGATATTGTCACATTCTCGCAGTTTAAAACTCTTACCTATCTTAATCATGTATTAGTTTAATCCATGAGTCATAATAATAATACCTTTAGACTTAAATACGTCTATATGATAGAACCATTCAATTGTTTGGTAATTAACTCTAGGGTTACCCTAATATCCTTTGATAATATGATATAACAATATAACATATCTTTTATCTAGGAGTTCTAGATTCGCAAATAACCCTTGATTAACTTAACCAAGGTTAAGAATACTATAGTTCTTAAATAGATAATGTCTCCTATACAAAGGAACGTAGACTATCTTTGATAATGTTTATAAACAAAACATACCCTATGAATAAATATCTCTACAAGGTCATTCTCTAGTATATTTAGCCTACTCCATTGTATTGGATCTCTAAAGACAAATAGTCTTAAATGGGATTCTCATAATAACCTTATTCCATCTTCCATAATATCTCCAACTTACTATCATTTGACATGATACAAAAGTTTACTAACAATTCATATGAATCTAGTTCTCTTGGTAGATAACATTATTCGTTATGCATATATATATATATAACCTATACAAGGAAATATGTTAAATCGATATAACCTCAATACTATATGGTTCAAGTTGAGAATATGAAAACAAGGTTCATTCATTCAAGAGCCTAATGTTTGGTTAACTCACAATCATTCCATTGACTTGTTACAAACTTATTCAATTAGAGAACTATTTTCAAAGCTAGTAACAATTATGACAGACTCTTACTAAGATGGACAAATTCTTACTAAGACAGTCTCTTGTCCTCTATTCAATGCATTGATATGATTATTGAATAATAAATGAAATAGAAAATGGTCGATGTAGTATACTGTAACATACTACTCACTTGAATTACCAAGAATCAACCAAACAATTTACATTCGTTGTTCTCATCGATCACGAAGATAGATCAACATAGTTTATATAGAATGTTATCTACATTTTCCTAATGTTGATACATTACAGTTTTTGACTGTTACACCACAAATACAGAAGGTTTAACCTTACTGGTGAACTCTTATAATCGCCCACAATACAGCGATGTTCAATCTAAAAGAACTATTCGATTTCCTCATAATTATATGAACTGAGAAATACTTGACAATGGACGAACTTGAGTTGGTAGAGATGTACAAACTAGACACAGGGTCGAGGCCTCTTGACTGCGTATTCCCTCTCCAAAATTCTCTGTATATGTTTGATCCTCCTTACCCTATGCTCTATTCTCTCAAGTTTTAACTTTTTTAATAACTAGATGTCTGGCTCAGCTGAGTTGTTACTCATTATGACCTAGCCATGACTCCTAGAGAGTTGCCTTATTTCCCACTTCAATAGTAATTCAATTGCAAACTTAATGACCTCTTAACAGTCCTTGGTGACTCAGTCTTAAACTGAAATTGATTTTTAAGAGAAAGTCCACATGTCGATTGTGGAAGGCCGCCAAATGGTTTATTTTGTTGGGCAGTTCATAACACAGTCATACCTATAAGGATGAGGCCGACACTCTTAAAAATATAAAATTGATCTTTAAATGATCAAAACATGTGGTTCGCTCCACCACTAACAATAATGAAGGCTCTGCTATATTTTATCTTACGGCTCCAATACCATCAACTTATTAAGAGGTATTATCCTCTTACGATGCTAAGGCATTAATATATTTGTTTACATCAAATATACTTCTTATAACATCATCACTATATTAGATAATCACAGTTTAATTAATACATAATAATAATATTTAAATAAGGAATTATGGATAATGTGGTTGGGTTGAGCTTGTCTCCCCTCATAATCCGTCGGCATAATCATGTATTCTTAACTCGACGAAAATGTCTTAATGTTTAAGAATCATTTTTAACACCTCAAGGACTTAATAATAACATGATAACCATTTTACGACAATAACGTCATAATATTTATGTTAAACATAAATAGTCACAATCAAACTCAAACGACGTCGTTAACGTTATTAACAACTAAGATGACTTAATACGACTTAGATATATTTGAAAACAATATCGACTACCTGTTGATTAGGTTCAGAAACAAACTAACAAGACAAGCCTTACCTCTTATGACACATTGGTTCACATTTTCATTAAACACTTATAACTTGGTCTGGCAAATAAACCACTTGTAACCCGAGGTCTATATCTCTCTCCTGGAGAGATACTCTCTCTTTTCTCCGAGAGTCATCTGAAAACCTGTAATCCTGTTTCAACTTGTAACCAAACAATATATGATCAGTACATCATTATTCAATTAATTCAAATAATAAATCAAATCTCATAATATGAATATTAAATTGATAATAACATAATCATTCCTATAGTTTCAATAAATGACGTTCAATGTAATCCATGTTTTTCCTTGTCATTAATCTAAACATCAAAATAAATTTACTTATGTCCAAGTAAAAAGTAAAAGTATAGCAAGACAAAAATTGGGGATGTAACACTTTGGAAGGTGACATCTAGAAGGCCGTTGAAGATATCAAGAAATCCAAGAGCATGGTTAAGGATATAAACAATACATTTATTGCCTTTATTTTGAAGAAACAACTCTGATGTCCTTCAACGATTTCAGGTCGATCACTCTTTGTAACACCATTTACAAGATAATTACCAAAGTGATCACTAATAGACTCAAGTTGGTCTTTCCTTCCATCATCTCAGAGGAACAATGAAGGTTTACTCCTAGACAAAAAATAATTGATAGTATCATTACAACACATGATTCTATTCATTCCATTACGTCAGGTAACCAAAGATGTATGATCCTTAAACTCAATGTAAGCAATGCCTATGACAGAGTCAATTGGAAGTTCCTGATTAAAATCATGGAGAAGTTCAAGTTTCACGAGAATTGGTTGGATTGGATCTTTAGTTGCATTTTGTTAGTTCGGTTCTCTATTCTTGTCAATGGTTTCCCATGTGTTTTTTTAACCTCCTATTTAGGGTGAAAAAAGGGGGGAAATGTTTTGGTTTAGGTTTCAAAGGCAAATCCTCCCTTCTCACCAAACATTCAAGGGCATATCAACTGAGTTGAATCTCCACTAAGCAAGAGCAATCAACTATTAGGTTGGGCTACCACTTGGAACAATGCAGAAGTTTAGATGTATCAAACAATGTCTCAATTTAATGCTTAATTACTCTTAAAATCCTAAATATGTAAAATAGTAATCAAATTGATGAATTACGACATATCCTTTTAGACTAAGGTAAAGGACAGAGATTGTTAACTCACTATTTTCTAAAATTTAGAATGCGGAACAGTGGAGGACACTGGCACTAGCACTCTTGTCCAAGGTACACTTTTCATCACGAAATCTGAATCTCCTTCTGACATTGATATGTAATGTATCTTCTATTTTTGCCCCAGAAAAGATGGAGGACACTAGCACTAGCACACTTGTCCCAAAATGTTCACCTTTGTCCTGCTTCTTTTAGATCTCGAATCCTTGTTGTCTACAACCTCCTGTGACTCCACTGCATGAAACTCAGTACTTATAAATTTCAATCACAAAGAAGTGTGGGAGGGGGTTGTAGTGTTTAGAGGCTTGCCTCAGTCAAACCCCAAAGAGACATTCAAGTCTTTTGAACACCGTTGTCAGATAAGAGTGTGTAGACCTCAGTCCAAATGATAAATGATCAAAAACACAATAGATATCACCTTGTAGTGTAGATCTCACATAAATAAAGGCTCTTCCATCACATGAGAAGATGATGTCAAGTCTGCAATCATAAACACAATAACAATGCTCTCCTTTGCAACAATGAATATCTTAAAACCACAAAAATGCATAAAGTTCACAATCATCTTCTAGTTTACAAATGAAAACCTAAACATGATTATATATGCAACTACAAAGATTCCCGCTAAGAATTTCATAATTCAAACTTGAGATGTTAGCATAAGACCTAAATAACAGTCATAAAATTAACATTTAAATTTAGGGCAGACCCAAAATAGGGCAGGACTAGTGCGCTAGCACCCAAGTCCACCTCCTCATTTTTTTTCAAGGATCATCAAAAATAGCACCCCCTAGGTCCTATTTTCCATAAGACCTCGGGGGTTTCTCATCGGGAGTCAAAATTAACATGCAAGATGCTCTAAATGAATTGTAAGGACCTAGGAGCTAAACCTTAAGAGGGAAAATCCCCAAGGGGACATTTTCTGACATAACATTTAGCCCCCACTTTAACGTATGTATAAATGCAAGGCCAATACATGCATTAAAGTAAGGTCAACAAACACAACAAACACACCAAGCATGGTGAAGACACACCAAACACATTGAAGACAGTAACAAGCACACAAAACATGGAGAAGATAGTTACAGTCATGCAAAACATGAAGAAGACAACATTGAAGGCATGCAAAACACAATGAATACAGTAAATGCAGTGATTTTTTTAAAATTTTCTCATAAATGAAATGCAAATGCAAGTACAAGGAAAGTAAACACACAACCCAAATGTAGAAGGAGCTCATCACCACCAGTCTTGAAACTGCATAAGGGGCAACAGACAGACCAAACAAATCTCAGAGTTTAGGGGGAGCTCATCACCACCAGTATTGAAACTACACTTGAGAAAAAACATGACATACAAATCTCAGAGTGTAGGAGGAGCTCATCGCTGCTAGTCTTGAAACTACACTTAAGAACAAAAATGCCATACAAATCCTAAATCATAGGAGGAGCTCATCGCCACTGGTCTTGAAACTATTCTTGGGAATAAACACGCCATACACACACATGGAAGACACATAGAAAACATGGAAAATAAGCGATGGAAGAAACCTATTGCTAGGTTCACAACCATCTCAGGCACATTATAGGCACACACCAATGATTGGGCTTTGCCACAACAATCCCTGAAGACACGCTTAAGGGTTAGGATAGTCTCAGATCCTCTCCTCACCTACTTGGAGGACTTTTTAGAAAATGACAGGATGTGCAATCTCCTCGAGAAATACACCATCATTGCCTCCGCAGAGGGGTTAAATGATTGCAATATAAAAAAGAAAGATGTGCACTCGCTTGGAGATACAACATCCCACCTCTGTAGAGGGCTTCAAACACACTTCGTTATTACCAAAACCATCAGACAACTTACCTTATATATATCCCCACCTTATGGTGGTTGATATCATGTAATGATATCAAGTACATTTTAAGGTAGAGAGAAAACACACAAGGGAACACGAGCTCTCGCAAAGCCCATGCCCCCGGAGGTGACATGTACTTTACAATCACCAAATGTTCCCAAAAACACATAATTTCCTGCAAGAAAAGGTGTTAGCATCCATATAATCATGATAAACAACAATGCTTGTAATCATTCACATAGAGAGATGAGGAAAACAAGATCCAAGATAAACAAAGTGCACGAAGTAGCAACATTGTTATATTTTGTAAGTGCGATAAGACAACATCAAGATAGCACACGAAGTGATTCTACTAGCCAAGTGTCAGATAATATATATCAACCCCTTCATCATGTATAGACTAGGTCCACTTTTTGATTTCTTGTTGAAGGGACACTAGGTCAGTATTAGTATTATATGTTTTTCATCATTCACTAGCTAGATAGAACCACTAGAGGAAGGTAAACAATAAATCAAGAGAGGAGAAACAAGTTCCTTAGGGATAGTCACGTAGGAGAGTGCCCCCAAGTCACCAACCGCAACGCTATGTCTATAAGACACAACACACAACAATGAAAATAGAGGAGAAGCAATATAGAAGAATGATGATACAAATAGAAAAAGTGTCACAATAGAGGGGGTCTCCTGGTATCCTTAACCTTACAAGAGAATCAACAATCATCTTAGGAGGCCTAAACAACACATAACACATCATGGGGGAAACACAACATGGAGGTAAAGGGTTAGAAATACTTACCTTCCAGTACAATCATACTAAAATTTGTAACTTGCAAGTCTCTTCGAGAGATGCTCTATCAAGTTTTGTGCTAAGCTAGAGTGATTCTTATGAGAGTTTTGTTTGTTGTCAGGAAATCCATGCGATGCTTGTTTCTCCAATCGTTGTGTATGTGAAATCTTTTGTTGCTTATGAGGAGGAGAACCACTATTATTTCAAACTGATGATAATCATCTTTCTCTTTTACAATTTTTAGTTCTCTTATTTTGTTGATTCTATCTATAGTAGTGATAAGGACTATCTTGTACTATCTCAATCTTTTCTTTTGTTAGAGTCTCTTACTTTGGTTGTTCCATTTGTCTTTCTAATGCATTTTGGTTATCTCTTGATCCTTGAAGGGATAACGGAGGAGGAACCTCAGCATAAATAACATTTCTTCGTGGACGAGGGATACTTCAGTATTTTCCTTATCCACTTCTATTGTAGCAATTATCTCATCGTAGTTCAAATAGTCATCTTCTACTTCTAGTGTATTTTGTTCCATCATGTTATTATCGGTATGCTTAGGAAAGAGATTAGTGAAAATCTATAAATTCTGATTTGGCGGAGCAACTAACTTATTTCCATTATCATTCACACCCAATACCTGTATGACATTCGAGTCGATGAGGTCTTGTATTTCGTGTTTAAGACACATGCATCATTCAGTATCATGTCCTTTTTGTCGATGAAAATGACAAAAGGCATTAGCATCAAAATAAGGTCCTTGCATTTTACTAGGATCCAAAGGTTTAATTGGGGAAGCTTCATGAGGTTATTACTCACAGCCTGATTCATGATAGAATGATAGGATTCAGATATCAGAGTAAACTTTCTTTGTTGAAACTATGACTTCTTCAAATTAGTGATAGCAAACACTTGTGAGAAATTATTTGATTTTTGTCCATTAACCTTGATGAAAGTCTTATTATTCCTCTTAAAGTTGTTTTGTGACAGTCCACCCATAGATTGACCAACTTGAGCCAATGAGTTTGGGTTTTCATACTGACTAGATGAAAGATGATAATAACGAAGGGCAATACATAAATGTTGGAAGGCGTTATACTTAATCAAGAGGATCTTATCATGAATGTTAGGTTGTAAATTTGTAATAAACACCTTCTAAACATCCTCTTACTTCATCTGATATTGAATTTGTGCATAGAGGAATGAACTTTTGATCATAATAACCCTGTGTCGTCTGTGTATTCCCAATCACAGAGTGTTCGTCTTCAGCCTTCAAAAGGTTTTGAAGATATGTTTAAAATTCCTTCTGTTAAAAAATCTGTACCATCTACCTCCAATGCCAGTACCTTATGTGCACCTGTGTCTAATCCATGTCCGCATGACTAGTATTCAGCCCTGGACAATGGATTCTTTAAATGTGAAAAATGTTCATTTGTTTTCCATCCACCCACTGGTAAATTAAATATGATGTCTGGAAAAGCTGCCTCCATTCCTGAACAAGACATTAAAGAAACCAGTGAAAAAGCCATTGCTACGCCTTCTGGACCATGTATAATTCCTGATACTATTCCTCCCTTTAGGGACTTCATGTTGAAAGATTTGTCCGATAACTTCCAGGCTGACTTCTGGCCAGTACATGTCACCCCTGTAGGTGAAATCCAAGGATCCAGTCAGAGTAAGCTTTTGAATTGGACAAACTTGTGCATCCGAAAAGGTCTTCTTTTGCTTCATGACCGGAAGACATGGGAAGAAGTCCAAGCCCTTGGGTAAGTGCAAGAAGATGGGGGGCCAAAAAGTGGCCAAATTAATTTAAAAAAAAATTGGGTCAAAACACGAGCGCATTATTCTTTTCTTTGCATTTTTCCTTTTCCACAAAACTTTGTGTTGTTTTTCATGTTTCAAATAACGTGAGCGTGTTATGTTCAACTTAAATTTTTTTATGTTTAAGGCTATTAATCATGTATGTATGTATGCCTATATGTATGTATGTATGTATGCCTATATGTATGTATGTATCTATGTCTGCCTATATGTATGTATGTATCTATGTATGCCTATATGTATGTATGTATAGTGTTGAGGGTAGAGATGGGAGTAAGCCAGATAGGGGAGGAGAGGGGTGGATAAGGATTGAGTGATTAAGGTTTAAGGTTAAGGGTTGAGCATTTAGGGATAGGATTTAGAGTTTAGGGATAAGGGATTAGAGTTTAGGACCTTGAGGGATTAGGGTTTAGGGTTGAGGCTTTAGGGATAGCATTTAGGGTTAAGGGTCGAGGGATTAGGGTTAAGGTAGAGTGTTGAGGGTAGAGGGATTAGGGATAGGGTTTAGGGTTGAGGGATTAGGATTTAAGGTATAGTTTAGTAGTTCTTGTGGATAGAGCCAGTAAACAATGGGAGATTATTTGCCTATTTCATAACAATAGACCTCCCCCTTAAACCCTAAACCCTAATCCCTCAACCCTCAAACCTAATCCATCATCCCTCAACTCTAATCCCTCATCCCTAAACCCTAAATGCTATCCCTATTCCTAAACCGTCAACAGACTCGATACTATACCTTAAACCCTAATCCCTTATCCCTAAACCCTCCAACCCTATCCCTAATCCTTACACCCTCCACACTCTACTTTAACCCTAATCCCTTGAACCTCAAGCCTATCCCTAAACCCTTGACCCTCAAACCTCAACCCTCAACCCTCAACATCAAACCCTAATCCCTCAACCCTTAATTCTGATCCCTCAACTCTCAACCCTAACCCTAAACCCTAAACCCTAAACCCTCAACCCTCAATGTCAAATCCTAATCCCTTAACCCTTCACTCTAATCCCTCAACCCTAAACCCTATCCCTAAACCCTCAACACTATACCTTAAACCCTAATCCCTCAACCCTAACCCTAAACCTTATCCCTAAACCCTAATCCCTCAACCCTCAACCCTAATCTGTCATCCGTCATCCCTCAACTCTAATCCCTCATCCCTAAACCCTAAACGCTATCCCTATTCCTAGACCCTCAACAGGCTCGATACTATACCTTAAACCCTAATCCCTCTACCCTTGACACTCTTATTTAACCTTAATCCCTTGACCATTAACCCTATCCCTCAAACTCAACCCTCAACCCTCAACCCTCAACCCTCAACTCTCAACATTAAACCCTAATTCATCAACCCTAAACCCTAATCCCTCAAACCTAAACCCTATCCCTAAACCATCAACCCTCAACACTATACCTTAAACCCTAATCCCTATCCCTCAACCCTTAACCCTTAAAACTTAAACCCTATCCCTACACCCTCAACACTTGACACTATATCTTAAGCCTTAAACCCTCATCCCTAAAGCCTTAACCCTTAATCCTTAAACCTTCAACCCTAAACCCTATCTCTAATCCCTCTACCCTCGACACTCTAACCCTAACCTCGACATTAAATGCTAATCCGTCAACCCTAAACTCTAATCCTAAACCCTCAACCCTCAACACTATACCTTAAACCCTAATCCCTCAACCCTCAACCCTAATCCATCATCCCTCAACTCTAATCCCTCATCCCTAAACCCTAAATGCTATCCCTATTCATAAACCCTCAACAGACTCGATACTATACCTTAAACCTTAATCCCTTATCCCTAAACCCTCCAACCCTATCCCTAATCCTTACACCCTCCACACTCTACTTTAACCCTAATCCCTTGAACCTCAACCCTATCCCTAAACCCTTGACCCTCGAACCTTAACCCTCAACCCTCGATGTCAAACCCTAATCCCTCAACCCTTAACTCTGATCCCTCAACTCTTAACCCTAATCCTAAACCCTAAACCCTAAACCCTCAACCCTCAACATCAAATCCTAATCCCTCAACCCTTCACTCTAATCCCTCAACCCTAAACCCTATCCCTAAACCCTCAACACTATACCTTAAACCTTAATCCCTCAACCCAAACCCTAAACCTTGTCCCTAAACCCTAATCCCTCAACCCTCAACCCTAATCTGTCATCTGTCATCCCTCAACTCTAATCCCTCATCCCTAAACCCTAAATGCTATCCCTATTCCTATACCCTCAATAGGCTCGATACTATACCTTAAACCCTAATCCCTCTACCCTCGACACTCTTATTTAACCCTAATCCCTTGACCATTAACCCTATCCCTCAACCTCAACCCTCAACCGTCAACCCTCAACCCTCAACACTCAACTCTAAACATTAAACCCTAATTCATCAACCGTAAACCCTAATCCCTCAAACCTAAACCCTATCCCTAAATCATCAACCCTCAACACTATACCTTAAACCCTAATCCCTATCCCTTAACCCTTAAAACTTAAACCCTATCCCTATACCCTCAACACTTGACACTATATCTTAAGGCTTAAAACCTCATCCCTAAAGCCTCAACCCTCAATTCTTAAACCTTCAACCCTAAACCCTATCCCTAATCCCTCTGCCCTCGACACTCTAACCCTAACCTTTACATTAAACACTAATCCGTCAACCCTAAACCCTAATCTGTCAACCCTAAATCCTCAACCCTCAACACTATACCTTAAACCCTAATCCATCAACCCTAAAACCTAATCCATCAACCCTCAACCCTAAACACTATTAATAAACCCTCAACCCTTGACACTATACCTTAAACCCTAATCCCTCAACCCTCAACCCTAATACCTCAACCCTCAACCCTAATCCCTCATCCCTAAACCCTAAACTCTATCCCTATTCCTAAACCCTTGACACTATACCTTAAACCCTAATCCCTTATCCCTAAACCCTAAACACTATCCCTCAACCCTTAACCCTTAAAAATTAAACCCTAAAACCTATCCATAAACCCTCGACGCTCAACACTATATTTTAAACCCCAATCCCTTAACCCTCAGCCATAAAGCCTCAACCCTCAATCGTTAAACCTTCAACCCTAAACCCTCAACCCTCAACACTATACCTTAAACCCTAATCCATCAACCCTAAAACCTAATCCATCAATCCTCAACCCTAAACACTATTAATAAACCCTCAACCCTTGACACTATACCTTAAACCCTAATCCCTCAACCCTCAACCCTAATACCTCAACCCTCAACCCTAATCCCTCATCCCTAAACCCTAAACTCTATCCCTATTCCTAAACCCTCGACACTATACCTTAAACCCTAATCCATTATCCCTAAACCCTAAACACTATCACCCAACCCTTAACCCTTAAAAATTAAACCCTAAAACCTATCCATAAACCCTCGACGCTCAACACTATATTTTAAACCCCAATCCCTTAACCCTCAGCCGTAAAGCCTCAACCCTCAATCGTTAAACCTTCAACCCTAAAGCCTATCCCTAATCCCTCTACCCTCAACACTCTACTTTAACCCTAATCCCTTGACCATCAACCCTATCCCTAAACCCTCAACCCTCAACCCTCAACCCTCAACTCTCAACATTAAACCCTAATCTGTCAACCCTAAACCCTAATCCCTCAACCCTAAATCCTATCCCTAAACCCTCAACCCTCAACACTATACCTTAAACCATAATCCCTCAACCCTAAACCCTCAACCCTCAACCCTATCCCTAAACCCTCAACACTATACCTTAAACCCTAATCCCTCAATCCTAACCCTAAACCTTGTCCCTAAACCCTAATCCCTCAACGCTCAACCCTAATCCGTCATCCGTCATCCCTCAACTCTAATCCCTCATCTGTAAACCCTAAACGCTATCCCTATTCCTATACCCTCAATAGGCTTGATACTATACCTTAAACCCTAATCCCTCTACCCTCGACACTCTTATTTAACCCTAATCCCTTGACCATTAACCCCATCCCTCAACCTCAACCCTCAACCATCAACCCTCAACCGTCAACCGTCAACCCTCAACTCTAAACATTAAACCCTAATTCATCAACCATAAACCCTAATCCCTCAAACCTAAACCCTATCCCTAAACCATCAACCCTCAACACTATACCTTAAACCCTAATCCCTATCCCTTAACCCTTAAAGCTTAAACCCTATCCCTATACCCTCAACACTTGACACTATATCTTAAGCCTTAAACCCTCATCCCTAAAGCCTCAACCCTCAATTCTTAAACCTTCAACCCTAAACCCTATCCCTAATCCCTCTACTCTCGACACTCTAACCCTAACCTTGACATTAAACACTAATCCGTCAACCCTAAACCCTAATCTGTCAACCCTAAACCCTCAACCCTCAACACTATACCTTAAACCCTAATCCATCAACCCTAAAACCTAATCCATGAACCCTCAACCCTAAACACTATTAATAAACCCTCAACCCTTGACACTATACCTTAAACCCTAATCTCTCAACCCTCAACCCTAATACCTCAACCCTCAACCCTAATCCCTCATCCCTAAACCCTAAACTCTATCCCTATTCCTAAATCCTCAACCCTCGACACTATACCTTAAACCCTAATCCCTTATCCCTAAACCCTAAACACTATCCCTCAACCCTTAACCCTTAAAAATTAAACCCTAAAACCTATCCATAAACCCTCGACACTCAACACTATATTTTAAACCCCAATCCCTTAACCCTCAGCCCTAAAGCCTCAACCCTCAATCGTTAAACCGTTAACCCTAAACCCTATCCCTAATCCCTCTACCCTCAACACTCTACTTTAACCCTAATCCCTTGACCATCAACCCTATCCCTAAACCCTCAACCCTCAACCCTCAACTCTCATCATTAAACCCTAATCCATCAACCCTAAACCCTAATCCGTCAACCCTAAACCCTAATCCCTCAACCCTAAACCCTATCC
This sequence comes from Cunninghamia lanceolata, assembly GCA_027924645.1. Taxonomy (NCBI): domain Eukaryota; kingdom Viridiplantae; phylum Streptophyta; class Pinopsida; order Cupressales; family Cupressaceae; genus Cunninghamia; species Cunninghamia lanceolata. Next base: position 3,499,855 of record BSBN01000130.1, on the reverse strand, counting down.
CTAAACCCTCAACCCTCAACACTATACCTTAAACCATAATCCCTTAACCCTAAACCCTAATCCCTCAACCCTAAACCCTAAACCCTATCCCTAAACCCAACAAAACTACTTTGCCTTATGTTAGGTTGTTAAACCCATCATTTTTGACACTCTTCTCTTAAAGATATTTGAGTTGCAAGAATATGTCAGAAAAATGGCTATGAACTTTTTTAATGTTAGTAATGTTATATGGCATGTTTTTCTTGCCCATCTGGGGTTCATTATGCAAATAGGTGTACACACTATGAGAAAAGCTTTGCGTATGGTACATCCACAGTGAGTAATTAACAGTTGAAATCAGAAGGATGATCATTATGAGAAAAGCTTTGCATTGGGGTACATCTATGTTTCTTGTTGTCCACCCCGCACTTAGGGGAGGTATATTGTTATGAAACAGGCAAATAATCTCCCATTGTTTACTAGCTCTATCCACAAGAACTACTAAACTATACCTTAAACCCTAATCCCTCAACCCTAAACTTTCAACCCTAAACCCTATCCCTAATCCCTCTACCCTCAACACTCTACCTTAACCCTAATCCCTCGATCCTTAACCCTAAACACTATCCCTAAAGCCTCAACCCTAAACCCTAATCCCTCAAGGTCCTAAACTCTAATCCCTTATCCCTAAGCTCTAAATCCTATCCCTAAATGCTCAACCCTTAACCTTAAACCTTAATCACTCAATCCTTATCTACCCCTCTCCTCCCCTATCTGGCTCACTCCCATCTCTACCCTCCTCTACCGTCGATACTATACATACATACATATAGGCATACATAGATACATACATACATATAGGCATACATACATACATACATACATACATATAGGCATACATACATACATGATTAATAGCCTTAAACATAAAAAAATTTAAGTTGAACATAACGCGCTCGCGTTATTTAAAACATGAAAAATAGCACAAAGTTTTGTGGAAAAGGAAAAATGTAAAGAAAAGAATAACGCGAGCGCGTTATAACGAGAGCGCGTTATAACGAGAGTGCGTTATAATGCGCTTGCGTTATGTCTTGCTTTGGGAATCCCAAGCCTTGGGCTTGGGATTTGCTTTGGATCTCCAACCCAAAGGCTTGGAGTGCCTTTTGAACAGTAACAGACGTGTTTTTCCATATTCTTCAAGATTTTAGATAATTTTGTTCGTGCTAACCCTCAGATTTGTATGTGTTTCAAGGTCAAACAAATCGAACACCTGGGTAATGTTAGGCTTTCTCTCAGCTATCTGACGATGTAATTTTTTTCACCTTTTAACAATGTTAATCCTTTCATCTTTAATTTCTTTTGTTTGTGTGTCCGTTTTTGGGCAAAAACCACTGTTTGGTCTTTTTTTCATTGTAAATTAACTATTCATTGAAATTTCAAAAAAATTACATATTTAGAAACTAGACTCCATTCTACAAATATTAAAAAAATAAAAAAATGATTTTCGATTAGTTTTCAAAATTTATAGGGGTAGCACGGCCAAAATTCTATTTTTTAGGATGTGTCCACTTTGAAAATTAGTAAAAAATCAAATATTCATCAAACAATTATCAGAAAAATCGGGCATAAACTACATGCTATTAGCTAATTTCTCACTAAAGCGATTTTAAAAATACCAAAAAAAAGTTGACCTTTTGAGGGAGCCACAAAACATGCTATGTTATGTTTTTTTGACAGAAACAACACCAATTTCTGTGGCTCCCTCTTTTGAACCCCTTAATCTATGCCATTTTTAAAAAAAAAATAGTAGTTTAGAAAGTAGACTCGGAGCACTACGAACATTGTTTTGGTTGCATCTCCAAATTTTGATTGTAACTATGCTCAATTTCTCATCCAAGGCCAATATTTCCTGATTTCAGAAAAAAAGTGGCCACTTAAGACCCCTTTTTGGCCCCACATCTTCCTGCACTTACCCCCTTAGGGTAGAAAAACAACTTCTTTCTTTACAAGAAAACATGCACACTGTCGTTCCATCCCTTGAAAGATTAGAAAAGGATCTTCTTAAGTAACTTCAAGATGAGGTTCGTGAGTTGTCAACCTCTTATCACCAATTCAAAACCCATACTGAAGCGTGGTGGGTTGCTCTACACACCGCAGTAGAAGTTCATCGTGAAAAGCTGCAACAGGTTAGAGCAGAAAACAAATTGGCTAATGATGTGTTGAGCTCGCAGTTATCTAACTGCAGAATTCAGATGAAGCACACAGAGGACAAGATAGATCTTGTTCAGCATGAAATTCAACATGTTAATACAAATAATATTTTGTTAAAAGATTTTGTTGTTCGCCTATTCTTAACTATGCCTAGCCAGTAACTCCTTCAGAGTTAACAATGCCAATTGCTCAACGTAGTATGGCAGCAACACCTTCTGTTGGAAGCATGGCTCGAAGACTATGGTGAAGACAAAGAAAATCTTCTTGGAAAAGGTCATTTAGAAGGCACAAGTCAAAATTGTAGAAATTGATGATGAAGAAAACTTCAATTTAGTTGAAGAAATGGAAAAGTCCCCTAAACTGGACAGATACATTAACTAGTATAATGCAGCTACTAGAGTGCAGTTACCACATCAAACTTCTGCATGAGAAGAACAATTGTTTTGTGAAGAAAAGCCCTACATTCCTTTGGAACTGCCTACAGAAGAACCAGGTCAGAGTCTGGTCCTTATTCCCAATATTGCTACATTCATTGAAGAAGGTTGTGGTAGCAGTCATCATCAGATGAGAACCCTGCAGAGAAATCTAAACACTACAACATGCCCAGGTGTTATCCTTACCATACACCCTCCTAGAATTAAAATGTATCCATTAGCCTTTCTATGGGATACTGGAGCAGATATTAATGTTGCTAGATATAATTGTTTTCCCAAAGATTTATGGATAGAAGGAACTATCGAAATCATTTTTGGTAAAGGTAAATATGAATCTCAGCTTATCTACAGAGTTCCTATCCAATTAGGAATGGGATTTATTGATGAACTAACATTTGTCCATTATGAGGTTGAAGGATATGATGGTGGACAAATGTTAATTCATCCATAAATCCCATTCCTAATTGGATAGGAAATCTGCAGATAAGTTGAGATTCATATTTGCCTTTACCAAAAATGATTTCGGTAGTTCCTTCTATCCATAAATCTTTGGGAAAACAATTATATCTAGCAACATTAATATCTGCTCCAGTATCCCATAGAAAGGCTAATGGATACATTTTAATTCTAGGAGGGTGTATGGTAAGGATAACACCTGGGCATACCAACTTTTTGCACAACTGCAAATGAGATTATATTCATATATTCATATAGCAGAAATGAGAACAGAATTGGAACACATACAATGTATCAAACTTTATAGGATAACAATCTCATATACATTGCTCATTGGAAACCAACCTAGAAGCTTTCAAGACTTCTGAGTTTCTAATTTCTGCTAATGCAGAAAGAGCATACTTCTCTGGTCTTTGAGCTTTATAAAGACTCAAACTCAAACTCTAAAGACTCTAAGACTTTGCTTGGAGAGACTCACTTGCCAAGACTCGAATGAATCACAAGGCGGCCTAGCCTTCCTTATATAGGATGTTGAGGCTGATCTTTTAACCTTGTATCACAAATTCAGATTACAAATCCAACCATACAAAGTTGACACGTGCAAACTCTTATCCGAAGGATTACCCATTGAGGATAAGATTCCTCTCGTGGGACCAAATAATCCATGAACGAGAATAAAGGTGGACAGACAAGACCTAGTGGTAATCTACTTTTTACAAATCATCTTTTTGATCACGGGAAGGATAACTCGTGCATACTGTTAGGCATGTATGCTTTCCCCTTTTACCATGGTGTGGGCCACGTCTATCTTTTGACACGAAGAGATAGATATCTTCGATGGATAACAAGCTGTATCCATTAGCTTGTACTGGGATAAGAGTCACTGGGTATACGTTGAGCATACATTATACATGTTGATAACTGAGAGGGGGGTGAATCAGTTATCTTAATTATTTCAGCTTTCTGAATTTCCTTATCAATTAGTGCAGCATTAAATTAAATAAGAAAACATAACCATGAAATGGAAATAACATCAATACACATGACACAATGATTTTGATGTGGAAAACCCTGTTAGGGGAAAAACCACGGGGTGATTAACCCAAGATTGTATTCTCTGTTAGAAGAATTTAAGATAGTACAAAATGGCACTTGCCAATTAGGGCTCACTACCCGAGTACACTGCTCATAAGAGGCTCACTGCCTACAATAGTTTATACAAGATAACTAGATACTTGAACTGATGAGAAGCATCCACATATGTTGAGGTTCAGTTCCGGTTAAGCCCAATATACTGATCTGCTGCACTTCATTCTTATTCTCTTAGGTGCTGCTGTCCTGTTACATTCTAGACCTGTCTTATTGCCTTTTCACTGCTCTTCTGCTTTTCTTCGCACCATTCAATCCCCCACACACACATTCATATCTAAATCCATCCGGTATATATATCCACACCAAGGATTTCATCCACTTTCTAGTTGGCATCCGGAATACTCAATATTTTCCCAAACTCTGATCAGTCGGCTGAATCTTTGTATACCAAGTAATGCGGATAAAAAAGATGCTTATAGAAGTCATCAATCATGTCGGCCAATCATGAATGATACCTTAGGAAACTTAATCACCATCGATATCACATCCAGATTTAGGTCTGATGCTTTGCTAGTTAGGTCTTCCTCTGTCTACTCTGCCAATCAGGAACCCAACACTCAAGTGCTCATATCTGTTGACTCTTCTATCACCGGAGGCTAAGTCCTTGGAATATATTAGGCAAGGTACTTCTCTTGACTTCCCCAAAATCATACTTTATTGAGATACTTCCTCTGAGAGATCCAGACCTAACTGTCAGACCTTGCTGCCTACTCTGTTCTTGCTTACCGGACCACAACACTTGTTTAGTTTGATTTTCGGTAAAGACACACCATGTCCTATGGATGTGTGGGATGGACTTTGTTGCCATCAATGACAACACTAGTGAATCCACACAGTGTCTCTTGCCAACAATCTCCCCCTTTGGCATTGATGGCAATACTTAGTGAAAAATGACTAAGTGTCACACTATACTCCCCCTTGGCTAATGCTCTATTCTTATGAACATTTTCTGGAGCTCTCCCTTAGCTGGATTCCTCATTTTTCACTGCTCCTCATTCCCCCTTTGACATCAATGGCAAAGGGTGGGGTCCGCACACCAAAATTTACAAAACTCAATTTATACTTAATCGCATAAGTATATTATCTGGTTATACTTTACATATACTTTAAGATATCAGCAAAAGTGTTTTTCAATTGTACAAGTTCTATTGACCAACTCAGTTTCATCCTGTCCAAAATTGATATGTGACCACTCAACAGGAATGCAAAAGCTTCTACCTTCTTGAGATCTGTCAGATCATTGGTCTGGGTTGTGGTCTGAGCATCAGTTAGGGCTTCATGCATGGCCTCTAACTTAGGGATAATGATCCCTCGAAGTTCACTCAACCTCTTTATTCTATTTTTCTTTTCCTTCTCAAGTGTCTTTATTTCATTTGTGACTGCAATAGTCTGACACTCTTGTTTTACTATGGAAGAGGATAGAGGATCAAAACTTTGAGATAAACTTAACAGTTTATCCTCTTGCTCTTTTACTTTCTTCTCAATGTCCTTGGTCACTTTAGGCCAGGATAAACAAAATTTATATATATCTCCCCATCTTTGAGAGCATTTTCTAGGTTCTTTATTCTGATATCCATAACTCTCCTATCATTTGATATTAACCCTTGTACCTCTGATAATCTTTTTACCAAAAATTCCTTCGAGACCTTATCTTCTGCTGACTTTTCTAAGGAATCAAAATGTGTGCTAACACTATTAACTAGAGATTTGAGATTACCAGATGAAGAGGCAGAGGGATCCTTCTGAAACGATGGCAAGATCTTCTCCAATACACCGGATGCAATTTCTATAAGCTTGCAGTCTTCCATGTGAGACTTCAGAAACTTTTCTTTTGCCTTTGCTAAAGTAAAGGATGCTAGCTTCATGGTTTGAATTGGGGAGAGGGAGTCAAAATTGAACAGTCCTTGAAGAAGTTCCAGTTCATCAAATTCCATCATCTCCTTGGTTAAGAATTCTTTGATTGCCTCTGCTGTGTCTCTTGCCGGAGACAGAGTTTTCTCCCCTTCTGCACCCTTACCACCATCATCTGTGGCCTTATTTGTTGGAGTTTTCTCTTTTTTTTGTAGCCTTACTACTGTCATCTTCTTTTTCCTTCTCCTCTTCTTATTGACTGATCTTCTCTTGTACTCTTTCTTTTTCTTTGAATCCGGAGTCTATAGGGGAAATCGAAGGAGGGATGTTTCCTTGATCATGGACCTCCTCTTCCGGATCAGAGGAATCTAAGTCCTTACCTTTTTGTTCACTTGTCTCCTTTACCTCTTCTACCATTGTCTCAGTAGATTCTTCTTCAACATCTGTGGCCGAGGGATTATCACCTAAGTCCTCTATAATAGGAATGTTGAATCTTTTGAATGCATTCCAGAGAATCTCTTCTGTCTCTTTTGCTACTTTGTCAGTTTCTCTGAGCATAAGCTAATTCATTCTAGCTTTGCTCTGGAACTCATCCTTACAATCTTTGAAGATCATATTCTTCTGCTTAGGAGTGATTGAAGGATATAGCTGAATAGCTATCTGTTCTCGGATCTCAAGATCCTTTGCCATAGCATTATTCTTTCTTATTTCTAATTCCTTTTCTAGGCTTTTAGGAATAAGAGATATGATTTCAATAAAATCCTTGTTGTAGACATTCAGATACCTGACTGTGGCTTCTTGCAAGATTTTTTGGTCAGCTTCATTGTAATCATTATAGAATTCAACCATTGGTTGAAGGTTCCCATCCACAGTAACTGATTTTATGATGTCATCAATGCACAGAGTAGGTTTCTCAACAAATTCTTCTATTACTTCTTCAGCAGAAGGTTCACCAGATGTTTTCCTTTTCTTCTTCATTTTATTTACTTCCTCATCTGATTCTGTCTCTTCTTCATCCTTTTGGCTTGTGTAAGACCTTGTTGCCTTTTTCTTGGTTCTCTTCTCTCCTATTCCGGATGATTTTGCTTCCGGTTTTGATGCCTTTGAGCTCTTTGTAGAGGTAGGTGCAGAGGTCTTAGAGGATCTGGTCTGGGAGGGGACTTCCACCAGAGCACCTTCTTTCTCTGCTTTTTCTTTTTCTTTCTCTACCCTTTCTGTCTTCTCTCTATTTGCATCAAGTGCCTCTTTTGAAATTCCATGCCTCTTGGCAAACTCTTCTACTTCCTTCCTCACTTTTCTTTTTATTTCCAGTTGTCTTAGCTCCACATGGATCTTCACACTTAATTCTTCAAAGGTTCCAAACCTTTCTGCTTTAGGATCTTTGGATTGACTAAGCATGTGTTGAACATGTAGCTCAATAATTTTCTCATCTACTTCATACCCCATTGGCATGATCCAGACTATTCTTGGCTCTACTGCCTCCATTAGACATTGATCAATTTCTACCATAAAGCATACTGTATCTTTATACTTTTCAACTAAAGATTGGGGATTCTCTCTCTTGCATGCATCATGCTCTAAAAATTCTTGAAATAGCCCCAGAGTGCCGTATTATGTGCCTTGGCATCACCAAGCCCATGTATATAATCTCTGATTTGGATGGCTACTGGTCTATCTTTCTTCCATACCCAACCACTGGATCCGGGAAGCTCATTCATGAAGTAGAAGAACAAGCATAGTATCAGCCCACCATACTTGAAGGAGTTCTTCTTGTCCTTCTTGATCTTTTGTAGGTTTCCATTAGTTGGCTCAGAAGGAGTTCACAAAGATCATAATCTGCATTTTTCCTCAACATTTCATAAGTAGTGTAAATTGCAGTTCTAGGTACTGAATTTTCCCTGCTAGAGTGATATCTTATAACTGATGATCATGGAGGTAAACTTGACATCCGGATCAGTGATGTCTTCTATTGTCATTGCTCTTTTGTCAAATTTTGATCCGGTAGCCTCACTCACAGTTTGATTCTTGACGGATTTGAGAACAGGAATCCCACCGGATGAGTGCAATCTGGTTACTTCCCTAATGGCATCCTTGGTTATCTTAAATGGCCTCATCAACCATATAAAGTTATCATGCATTCTACTTAGAACATACCGGACCCATTCATCTTCTGCAAAATAGGGGAAATGAATGCATTGTGCAAAATGCTTGTCCCGGATGGCTTTATACTGAGTTTTGAGTTCAAATGAGTCATCTATCAAATGCTTGTGATAGATATCAACCAGCTTAGATTCCCCAAATTCTTCAATATTCGCATGAATATACGCCCTAACATCTTCTACATGCAGAACCCCATGCGGAATGCTTGAAAAGGCACTTAGGGGATCAACTTCTAGGGATTTACATGGATGTTTCTTGAATTTAGGACGCGGCCTATCAGTGATCTTTACAACATTTGGTGTAGTCATCTTCAAAAGATTTTACAAAGAAATATTCAATAATGCAAAGTACCTTTTGCGCTTTTAGGGTTCGCTGAAAGAGCTGGATTAATTTGCTAGATGAATCGACTTCAACGGTTGATCTTTTGAGAATTTGAGATAATTTGTTGCAGAGCTCCTTTTCTCTTCTTCTTGAATGCAAATGTGCAAATGACGAGCGAGTGAACCCTTTTATTTCTGGGAAAACCCTAATTTCATATTGCAATAAATGCACAACTCAAGTCATTCCGGTTGCCTGGTTCTTCTTATTTTGAGAAAGATCTTTTTCCGGATCACTGAGATATACTTAGAGTTATCCTTGGTGATTAATAACAAATTATCTTACTTTCCCCAAACACTTGATCTATCCATAGAACAAGATGCCTCGAATTTGAATCATACCAGATTTAACTGTGATAATCTTGTTTTACCAGATGACTGTTAAACCAGATCAATCTTGGAAGATTAGACTCTTCAAATCTTCCTACGGATCTTCCATATCTTTACCAAGCTTTCTTTAGATGTTTCTCTGAGAATCCTTTTATTCCGCAACTTCCCATGCCAATTTCAGGCACCAATTAACTAGCTGGGGGAAAATGTTTTTCCTTGTGTCTTCCCCTGAGCCAGAGCTCACTTTTTAATTTCTAGAAGTCCAATATCAGTACTAGATTCTGGTGCGGATCCATCCCCTACATTCTCTATACTTCTCTTCACCTAAATCTTGTTCATCTCACTTTTAACTTCATCTGCATTCAGTTTTCCTTTTCCTTTGTCTTGATTCTGATTATGATGCATCGGACCCCTTTTGTCCTGATTCTTGCTTCTACAGAATTTGGAAATATGACCAGATCTATTGCAATTGTGGCAAACAACATTTCTTTGCATATTTGAATGATATCTTCTTGATCTGCATTGACTAGCCATATGTCCAATTCTATTGCATGCAAAGCATCTACCATTGAATGAATTGTTCATTTGCATATTTCTACATTCATGAGATTTGTGACTGTACCTTTTGCAGTTGAAACACTGTATGGAGAAGGATGTATTAGTCTGATTTATTCTCTTTCTGCACTAATTAGGTTTATGACCAAAGTTATTGCAGTTGTGGCAGTATCCATTGAAGGATGGATATCTTTGAGCATTAGGTTGCCTTACTAGAGGTCTTCTAGGCATGTTCCTTGGATTTCCTGATCCAAAATTCTTCTGACCGGATCCAGAGCTTTCACCTTTCTCATATCCCAAGCCATGCTTGTCATCTACCCTCTTTTGGCTTTCAAGAAGAACTTCAAGTTGAGAAGAACTTATCTTGAATTTCTCTTTGTATTCATTTGCTGTTTGAAGATCCTTTTTAAGAGTGTCAATTTGATCCTCAAGTTTTTCTTCATTATCTCTAGCATTTTCAAGATCAGATTCTAGATGTCTGATTATTCTATCCATTTTGTGGTAGTCTTCTGACTTCTCCTTGAGAGATTGTCTTAGATCATCTTCAGTTTTTCTTTTCTCTTCAATTTCTTAGGTGAATTTCATAACTCCTGATTCCATTTCATGTCTTACCATAATGACCTCTTTTGATAACTTTTCACATAACTTGGTTTTCTCCTTCAGATCTTCATTTGTACCATTGTCTTCACTTTGACTTGCCAATTGCTGAAGTAGATCTTTTCTCTTTTTCATAGAGATACTCAGTTTCCCTTTTAGTTCATTTATGAAATCATTAGCTTGTTTAAGTCTTTCCTTCAATTCATTGACTTTAGAGTTTGATTGCTCAAGATCATCTAGGGTAGACTGAAGTTGTTCCCTCATACCATACACATCCATTTGAGTTCCCATATCTTCCTCAAGCTGTTAGGCTCTTTTTGGAGGAACCTGGCTCTGATACCAATTGTTGATAACTGAGAGGGGGGGTGAATCAGTTGTCTTAATTATTTCAGCTTTCTGAATTTCCTTATCAATTAGTGCAACATTAAATTAAATAAGCAAACATAACCATGAAATGGAAATAACATCAATACACATGACACAATGATTTTGACGTGGAAAACCCTATTAGGGGAAAAACCACGGGGTGATTAACCCAAGATTGTATTCTCTGTTAGAAGAATAAGATAGTACAAAATGGCACTTGCCAATTAGGGCTCACTGCCCAAGCACACTGCTCACAAGAGGCTCACTACCTACAATAGTTTATACAAGGAAACTAGATACTTGAACTGATGAGAAGCATCCACATATGCTGAGGTTTAGTTCCAGTTAAGCCCAATATAGTGATCTGTTGCACTTCATTCTTACTCTCTTAGGTGCTGTTGTCCTGTTACATTCTGGACCTGTCTTACTGCCTTCACACTGCTCTTCTGCTTTTCTTTGTACCACTCAATCCCCCCCACACACATTCATATCTAAATCCATCTAGTATATATATCCACACCAAGGATTTCATCCACTTTCTAGTCAGCATCCGGAATACTCAATATTTTCCCAAACTCTGATCAGTCGGTTGAATCTTTGTATACCAAGTAATGCGGATCAAAAAGATGCTTATAGAAGTCATCAATCATGTCAGCCAATCATGAATGATACCTTAGGAAACTTAATCACCATCAATATCACATCCAAATTTAGGTCTAATGCTTTGCCGGTTAGGTCTTCCTCTGTCTACTCTGCCAATCAGGAACCCAACACTCAAGTGCTCATATCTGTTCACTCTTCTATCACCAGAGGGTAAGTCCTTGCAATATATCAGTCAAGGTACTTCTCTTGACTTCCCTAAAACTGTACTTTACTGAGATACTTCCTCTGAGAGATCTGGACCTGACTGTTGGACCTTGCTGCCTACTCTGTTCTTGCTTACCGGAACACAACACTTCTTCAGTTTGACTTCCGGTAAAGACACACCATGTCCTGTGGATGTGTGGGATGGACTTTGTTGCCATCAATGACAACACTAGTGAATCCACACAGTGTCTCTTGCCAACAATACATCCTTCACAAAATTCCCCAGCTGGATGTGTACAATTAGGAACAATAGTTCCAGTGGCTCGTTCAGCAGTAGCAGCTGGATGTTCTCCAGCTCTTTCTTCATAAAATCTATAGGCATCGCATGACTCCCAAACAGGGTGAGGCAAACATCCTGGTAAGATTCCCCAGTGAGATTGAGAGCTAGAGGGTTGATTTGGATCTACAGGAGGAATCAAAATCTTGGGATCTTCTTTCCACATAACGCTGAGAACTTTGAGCTTATGTGGTCCATACATTCCATGACTGATGGAAGTATGATCAACACGATCAATCCTATATGTCTTTGTATGAATCCATATGGGCATCTTTGTTGTGTACAAATGTTGCAGCTTATTTTGGAGGGTCCAATATTGGAATCTGGATCCAAAACCAGTAGGTCCATAGATTTGAACTAGATGTCTACTGATCAAGTTTTCAGTATATGATCCAAAGGTCATCTTAAACACACAACATGAATAGGATGAAGTATCCATAAAATCCATTCCTGTAACAGGCATATTTGGTCCTTGAAACATATCTTTGATTAAATTCTTACCTCCTTCATGATCTAACCATCGATCTATCCTGATGATATGGGGATTCAGGAATCTGATTGGCAAGACATAATCATCACTCCAGTTTTACAGAACATTCTTGATTTCAGGATCAATTTCTTCTGCCTGAGTGGAGAATTCAAAGAAATGATGTTCAATCCATAATCCTTCGAGAGTTAACTATTTTGAAGCTACAAGACATCTTAATCTATCATGTAAGAAATCATTGGCATATAGAAATTATGCCTATCCCTCATAGAAAAAGGATTTGTGCTCCATTCCATACAACTATTTTCATACCAACGATGCTCTCGAACTTTAATGATATTTACATGACCAGTGGTCTTTTAAGGTGGTCCTTCAACTAGAACATCATGTTCTATCTTAGCAGTGACATTGCCTTCTCTGGATTGAAAATCTACAAAAATATTAGAGGATCTGGGAAGATGAGCTATATCAAAATCAAAAGTATTAAAAAATTGACCCCATATGAGAAGTCTTCCTTGAACTACTTTATCTTTTGATTCTTTTTTAAAGAATCCCTTCAAATTTTGCAGATCACTTTTGATCAAGAATTTCTTGTCAGCAATAAACATTTGAAATAGTTTTAAAGTATTAATAACTGCAAGAATTTCCTTGTGAGTACTGTGATAGTTGATCTCACTATTTTTGAAGCTTCCAGAGATATATCTAACTATCTCTTCTTTGCCACTGACAATCTTTTCCTTGAGAACACCTGCCCAGGCATACTCGCTTGCATCTATTTCGACAATTTTGAAACCATTTCCTAGGAGCCTTAGTGGTGGAAGTTCAGAGCATTTTCTTTTAATTCTTTTGATCAGGACATCATGCTTATCTAACCATGATGGTGGATTCTTTCCTAACAATTTATTCAACTCAAGCCTGTCTTCAACAAGCTTACAATAGAATCCAACAATATAATTTACAAGTCCTAGAAACCTTTGAAGCTCTTTAACATTTGTTACCTGTAAATTTTGAATACAGGTCAAAATATGTGGTTGTGCTTCCATTTTCCCCTCGGGAAGAAGCTTGATGCCAATGAAAATGATCTCACATTGAGCAAAGTGAGATTTAGAAGGATTGACAGCAAGGCCATGCTGCTAACAAATGTAGAGGAATTGTTGAAGGTGAACCATGTGCTGCTTCATATCCTGGCTGAATATAATAATATCATCAATGTATGTTTGAATACATTTAGCATATTTATAAAATATATGATCCATAGTTTTCTGAAATATAGAGGGGGCAGTTTTGATTCCAAATGGAAGAACCTTCCATTCGAATAATCCCTGGGGCACTGAGAATGCCGTCTTGTAGAAATCCTTAGTTCTTTATCCTATCTGCCAAAAAACCTTTGTTAAGTCAAACTTGGAGTACACATTACTGCCTTGTATGACTTGCCAAATATGATCCTTACTTGGAAGAGGATGTTGATTATCAACCAAATATTCATTTAAAGGCTTATAATTGACCACAACCCTTTTCTCAGTTAATTCCACTCCATTTTCATCAAATTTAGGAACATACATTGCATGACAGCAAAATGGAGAACTGGAGAACTGAATAATATCTAAAGAAATTAATTCTTTAATTTCTTTTCGACAAAGTTTTGTTTCATGCATGCTCATTAAAAAGTAATTAGCTTTTGCCTTCAGAGTAATTTCATTACCTGAAGTGTCTCTTTTCAAAGGTAGAGAACAGGTCAGGTTCCTTTTCTATTTCTTCAAGTCCTTGGTCATAACTGTGTTGGCAAATTCTACCTTAAGCTGCTCCAAAGGTTCCCTTGCATCTTCAAGTTGCTTAGTTAACCAGACAGTGTTTTCCTTCTTCTTTTTCTTCAGGATTTCTATTTTGATGGTGAAGGCTAGATCCTGGTGTAGACGGGGCATCTGGAATGTTCCTTGAAGCGTGATGAATGTAGAATCCATTATAATGGGCTCCTAGTTCTGCATTGACTTACTACCAATCACACCATCATATCCTTCAACCTCATAATGGACAAATGTTAGTTCATCCATAAATCCCATTCCTAATTTGATAGGAACTCTGCAGATAAGCTGAGATTCACATTTGCCTTTACCACAAATGATTTCGGTAGTTCCTTCTATCCATAAATCTTTGGGAAAACAATTATATCTAGCAACATTAATATCTGCTCCAGTATCCCATAGAAAGGCTAATGGATACATTTTAATTCCATGAGGGTGTATGGTAAGGATAACACCTGGGCATGTTGTAGTCTTTAGATTTCTCTGCAGGGCTCTCATCTGATGATGACTACTACTACAACCTTCTTCAATGAATGGAGCAATATTGGGAATAAGAACCAGACTCTGACATGGTTCTTCTGTAGGCAGTTTCAAAGGATTGTAGGGCTTTTCTTCACAGAACAATTGTTCTTCTCGTATAGAAGTTTGATGTGGTAACTACACTCCAGTAGCTACATTATAGTGGTTAATGTATCTATCCAGTTCAAGGGACTTTTCCATTTCTTCAACCAAATTGAAGTTTTCTTCATCATCAATTTCTGCAATTTCAACTTGTGCCTGCTGAATGACCTTTTCCAAGAAGATTTTTCTTTGTCTTCACCATAGTCTTCGATCCATGCTTCCAGGAGAAGGTGCTGCTGCCATACTGCATTAAGCAATTGTCATTGTTAACTCTAAAGGAGTTACTGGATGGGCATAGTTAAGAATAGGTGTTCTTCTTATTGTTTACCTAGGAATAGTCTCATTTTCCTTAAGCAAGAAATGTTTTTTTGAATTAAGTTGTTCTAGTTTATTAGTCATCTTTTTCTAGGGTTCCTATCCCATGTTCATCTCATGGAGCCTTTTTTCAATCTGGATAATTTCCTCAATTACCTTATCTAGTTTGGCTCTTGTATTTGTTCTGAGCATTCTACAGAAGAAAGAATTCTCTAAATCAAATGAATCTAATTCTTCAGTTTGACCAATTATTTGATTTACATTTTCCTACTCAGGAGCAGACACAAATTCAGCCTCATCAAATTTTGTATTGGTTGAGGTATCAGAAAGAATCACATCTTCTGAATCTGAGGGATAGTCATTGATGAATTCAAATTCATCATTGTTGTCAAGACCAACTTCTCTAGCTGCACGAACCTTTCCTTTATTCTTTTTCTTGTTCCTATCTGGACACTTGTTGGCATAGTGTTTTCCCTTACAGATATAACAAGTAGGTTCCCATTTTTTACCAGAGCTTCATTTATCCTTCTTTCTGAAATATCCTTTCTTCCTAGGATATTTACTATACTGGTTTTTCTTCTTCTTCTTGTAATATTTGTCACTTTTATCAAAATATTTCTTTTTGGAAGAAGACTTGCATTCTTTACACTTATCAGTATACTGATTAGAAGGCATGAGTTGATAACATACAGAAGATGAAATCAAAGGCTTGACTTTCTTTATTTGGGAGACTTCTGAATCATCATCAGATGATTGAATTTGTTCGGTCATCATATTTATTTGAGCTTGCTCTGGAGCTGATGTGTATTCCTCAGACTCTGATTCTGTCTCTGTATCAGTACTGGATAGAATGATATCTTCTGAGTCTGATGGGTAGTCATTGATGAATTCAAATTCATCATCTTCCACACCTGCTTCTCTTGCAGCGCGAACTTTTCCTTTTCCCTTTTTCTTATATTTGTCTAGGCATTTGTTTGCAAAGTGTTCACCTTTACAAATGTAGTAGGTAGGTTTCCATTTCTTTGAACCTTTACTTTTCTTATCCCTTTTTCTGAAATATCCTTTCTTCTTGGATACTTACTGAATTTCTTCTTTTTCTTCTTGTAGGATTTTTCTGGCTTGTCGCAATCATAACAAGAATATCTGCCTTTATCTGGGAACTGGTTTGAAGGCATTATCTAGTAGAATACAGAAGAGGATAGTAAAGGTTGTACCTTTTTAATCTCCTTCTTTGATTTTCCTTCTTCACAGATTTCATCATTAATCTAAGTAAGGAATTGAACTAACTTAGGAAAGGTTAGTTCTTTCATCTCAATATTTTCTATTACCAGATTCTCAAGAAATTTCTTGTGATAGAATTCTCCTATCACATTTCCAAAACTTTTCAGAAAAGTTGTGAACATAAAATTATGATTTTGTTCACAGCCTGACTGATAGAAATTCTGATATTGAACCTCACAATATTTTTTGAAATATTTGAGATCTTTGCACTTACCTTTTATGAACTTGTTGTAGGCCAACTTTTCTCTGGTATCTGTTCTTCCTACGAACAGACGTGTCAACTAAGCACAAACTTGATTTGTACCTCAATCAAGGAGACTTGAGGTCCAATGTTTGCTTGAAAATGTTGTAAGAATTGATCAACTAACTGTGAAAAAGAGTGTATTGAATTCAGAGGTAAATAGAAAAACCATTCTAAAGCAGTATCTTTGAGAAATCACAGGAAAAGTTTCACTAACAAATCTTCCTCAAAGTAGAAATCACTACATGTAGCCATGAATGCTGCCACATGAGTATTAGGATCACCTTTTCCACCATATTTTTCAAAGCAAGGAGTTTCAAACCTCTCAGCCATAGGAGTTCTTAAGATTGCATAAGATAGGGGATTACGAGCATGATAAATTGGTATATTAGGTTGTGAAGAATTTGTCAAATTTTTCACCTTTTGTTGTAAAGAAGTCATGCCTTGCAATAGTTGGTTTAAGATGGCATCATTGGGAGATGCGGTTTGTTGTGAGGAATTGGAACCAAAGTGAGGAGGTGATTGAGAGAAATTATTCATACAAGAGGTCACTTTAGGAGCCAAATTATGATAGTTAAATCCCACAACTTTGTAACTTTGTGAATTAGTGCCATTAGATACTACAATCATTTGAATTAGTGGATAAAATCGTTGATGTAAATGTAGATATTCTCGTAGTCGGTATAGGTGTTGATAATTGCGTGTGAGATGGTGACAACATGTTATTAATACCATTTGCAAATTCAGTCACCATCATAAAATTATTGTGTACTATATATGTTAAACCTCAAATAACATTAATACCATATTATTAGGTTCTTTTATCAACTCTCTTATGTATAGCTTCTTCCACTATCCTTTCATTTTCAACAAATGCTTGAAAATTGGCTAACTCTTTGTCAAGTTTGTTTATTTGCTCATTAGATACAGGTGTGACCACCTCAATAGTGACTTCAACATTATGAAATATTTGATCTTCCATAGTGGTTGTATGAGGGATAGTGTCTTGCAAAATTTGTGTCTCTCCTTTTGTCAAGAAGGTATTCAACAGATTTTCAAAGGTAGGGATATCGTTTTCTTCAAGAGAACTAGATCCCATGAGTCTCCTACTTCTTCTTAAAGGGATATTTATATTAGGGTAGTGAGTTATAAGACTCATACAATAACATGCAACACTCAATGCACAAACTAATAGAACAAACCCAATGAGCAAGATATGTTTAGGATCTAAAATGCTTGATTTTTTCAACCTTTTTCAATACAAATCACTCAGAGAAGAGGTGTTGTGAATAATTTCAAGAGGGACAAAAAATAATATTCCTAATAGAATTCCAATGATGCAGCAATATCTTTCACAACATGCTTTTGATGCAAGTCTAAAGTGATGACAAGTCAAAACCTAGTGAAACTTCACCTAAAATATGCAAATTTTCACCAATTTTCAATGTAAATGCCTAGTAGAAAGGGTGTTGTAAGGAATTTGAGGAGGGGAAGAAGATAATAACCCTAATATTAGTCAAATAATGTAGAAAAATCTCTCACAACACACTTGTAATGCAATTCTAGAGAGACGATAAGGCCAAATATAGTAAAAATGCAAGGTTTTCAAACCCTAGACATGAATTTTTGCAAGAAAACCACTATTATGCAACACTACAATTAGAAATAAGTCCTAATGAGTATTTGAAAAGGGTAGTAAAATCTGAAACAATATTTTGACTACAAACCTTAGTTAATGCAAAACTAGGTTTTTATGAAAAAATGCACAATTTCAAGCAATTTTTGACAATTTAAGCATGAAAATGCAATGCAAGTGAATACTAAATGATGAATTTCCGTAATGTAAATCAGATTTGATGATAATAACATAAATTTAATTAAATTGAATGCCAATTAATTCAAATTATGCTAAAATGCAAGCCTAAAATGTTAATTTTTTCAAAA
The DNA here is from genome assembly GCA_027924645.1 of Cunninghamia lanceolata. NCBI lineage: Eukaryota > Viridiplantae > Streptophyta > Pinopsida > Cupressales > Cupressaceae > Cunninghamia > Cunninghamia lanceolata. The sequence goes on along the minus strand of BSBN01000130.1, from coordinate 3,481,552 downwards.
TTTTCAATTTTTTTGTACTTTTTCAAATGCAATAAGATGAATGAATGCAAATCTATCACACAACACTTAGCAAGGTGCAAAAATTCAAAAAACATGGGTTCACAAAAATGTTTAGGGGGAAAAAAAGGGGGGAAATGTTTTGGTTTAGGTTTCAAAGGTAAATCCTCCCTTCTCACCAAACATTCAAGGGCATATCAACCAAGTTGAATCTCCACTAAGAGAGAACAATCACCTATCAGGTTGGGCTACCACTTGGAATGATGCAGAAGTTTAGATGTATCAAACAATGTCTCAATTTAATGCTCAATTACTCTTAAAACCCTAAATATGTAAAATAATAAGCAAATTGATGAATTATGACAAATCCTTTCAGACTAAGGTAAATGACATAGATTGTTAACTCACCATTTTTTGAAATCTAGAAAGTGGAACAATCAAGGACACTGGCACTAGTGCCCTTGTCCAAGGTACAATTTTTGTCACAAAATCTAAATCTCCTTCTGACATTGATCTGCACTGTATCTTTTGTTTCTTCCCTAAAAAAGACGGAGGACACTGACACTAGTGCCCTTGTCCTAAAATGTTCACCTTTGTCCTCTTTCTTTTAGATCCTAAATCCTTGTTGTCTACAACCTCCTTCTGTGACTCCACTCCGTGAAACTCAAAACCTATAACTTGTAATCACAAAGGAGTGTTGGAGGGGGTTGTGGTGTTTAGAGGCTTGCCTCGATCAAGCCCTGGAGAGACATTTAAGTCTTCTGAACACCGTTGTTAGATAAGAGTGTGTATCCTTGTGGGATAGAGGTAAAATTCAAATGATAAATGATCAAAAACATAATAGATATCACCTTGTAGTGTAGATCTCACATAAATGAAGGCTCTTCAATCACATGAGAAGATGATGTCAAGTTTGCAATCACAAACGCAATAACAATGCTCTGCTATGTAACAATGAATATCTTGAAATCACAAAAATGCATAAAGTTCGTAATCATCTTCTAGTTTACAAATGAAAACCTAAACATGCTTATATATGCAACTACAAAGATTCTCGCTAAGAATTTCATAATTCAAACTTGAGATGTCGCCATAGGACCTAAATAACAATCATAAAATTGACATTTAAATTTAGGGAAAACCCAAAATAGGGCAGGACTAGGGCACTAGCGCCCAAGTCCACCCCCTCATTTTTGTTCAGGGATCATCAAAATAGCACCCCTAGGTCCTATTTGCCATAATACTTCAAGGTTTTCTCATCGGGAGTCAAAATTAACATGCAAGATGCTCTAAATGAATTCTAAGGACCCGAAAGCCAAATCTTAAGAGGGAAAAGCCCCCAAGGAGACATTTTTGACATAACAAAACCCACAAGGGGACTACATCAAGGTGATCTAATGTCACCTTTCATCTTTGTCATTATGGCCAAAGCCCTTGGAAGAGGTATCTAGAATCTTGTAGCGCATGGATTGTGGACTAGGGTCAGGGTTGTGGACAACTTTCCTCACATCTCCGATCAACAATTCATTGATGACACTATCTTGTATGGTGCCTCAAGTATGGAAGAAGATTCAATCATATCCATGCTACTTGACCAATATGCGAATGCTTCAGGCTAGGTAATCAACTTTGCCAAATTGAATATTTTCTTTTTCAACACATGTAAAAGATCACAATGGTGTATTGTTTCAGTGCTCAAGCTCAATAAAGCCTCGATTCCAAGTAAGTATCTTGGTGTCCCTTTATTCAAAGGAGCCATGTGCACGAGCCTTTGGGAGGAGACTGTCAACAAGTGTTGGACTAAATCTTCTACCAGGAAAGGTTGTTGGCTTACTCTTTTTGGGAAAATCCATATGATTAAGGCAGTCCTTTCATCCATCCCCTCCTATCATCTTGGCAGCAATCAAATCACAAAGAAGGCATGTAAGAAAATTTTAGGAGCAATGAAGAAGTTTCTTTGGGATGGTGTGAATGATAAAAAATGCATTCCCCTTATCAGTTGGCAGATTGTGTGCAAAGGCAAGATGGTTGGTGGCATTGGTTTCAGGGGTTTGGCAAAACAAAACATGACTTTTAGTGCTAAATTTATTTGGAAATGTATAGTGACCTGAATGCTAGATGGTGTCAAATACTAAGGAAGAAATATTTGGACTTGGATGACCCACTGAGGATCTTGAGAACCACAAATCTGCCGAGGGGCTCACACACATGGAATTTTTTACAGAGTTGATGGCTTATAGTTGATTATATTTTGTGGGTCATCCACAGTGGTGAGTGTGCAATTTTTTTGGAGGACTCTTTGTATGGTCTGCCACCCCTTGCAAATGTTCCTAGTCTAAAGGATCATTGGCAGTAGATCTCTTCTCATTTTAGGGCACTTTTTAAGGACTATATTATGGATTCAAACTGGGACTACAATTTGATTTCTCAGCTTCCCCTTGATGTAAATTCTGCCCTCAATGGAAAGATTGATGAAATCATATGGACTGACTCCAAAGCTAAATTATACTTTGTCAAGTTTGGCTACATTTTGTAGAACCGGATGGTTGAAAAGTTAGATTGGCCCTATGAACTATGCTAGGACAAGTGGACTTTACCCAAAGTTGGCACCTTTTCTTGGACTACCTTGCATAAAAGAATCAGGTCACCGAAGATCAGTTGAAAATTTTTGGCATTTCTGGGCCTTCTAGGTGTGTCCTTTGTTTGGAAGCTGAGGAAAAGGTGGATCATCTCCTTGTGAGCTACCCCTTTTCCTTTTCTTGTTGGGACTGGATGAAAGGAAAACTGGGATGGCAAGGTGCCCTACCTGCAGATATCATGAATCTCTTCAAATGTTGGCCTCGGCTCCACAAGTCGACATGGGGAGGTCTTTGGTCCTTATGCCCCTCTCTATTAATCTGGCACATTTGGAAAGAGAGGAACTATAGAATTTTTAAAGGGAAGGAACTAAGTCTCAATGAAGTGTTAAAAAAAAATAGAAGTGCAATTTGCAAACTAGCTAATGCTAGATTTTCTACAACACCCTTGACACCATTTTCTAGTTAGGATGAGGAAGTCATGAAATGATTAACAGATCTTAAGTTGTCACATCATGTGCATTCCGCGAACAAGCCTTTGATGCTACTCCAAAAAGGTTAGATGTCAAGTGGATTTTCCCACCCTCGGGTAGACTAAAAATGAACTTTGATTGCGTGTCTAGGGGAAATCCAAGTATCTCCAGGGCTGGGATCATCATTAAGGATGACTTAGGGGAACTGGTTTGGGTCATCTCCAAAAAACTACAAGATGACACCAACAACAATGCTAAATTCTTTGCTCTTCTCTACGGTCTTCAATTATGTATAATATCCAAGACTCATATTGAAGGTGACTCCTTGATCTACGTCAATGCAGTCATCAACAAACATGTTTTGAATTGGAGGTTGAAATATCTAGCCGGAGCAATTTTGGAATTGATGGAGTGTTTGTACGATGTCTCCATTTCACATGTGTATTGAGAAGGGAATAAAGCTATTGATTTCCTTGCCAACTATGCTTGCGATTAGGCTAAAGAGGTAGTCATTTCAAACACCTGTATTAATTGGCCAAACTTTCCAATGTGAACTTGTAGTATGATCCCAGAGCTAGCATGCCTCTGAGTGGATCTCATGGATCATCTCTAGTACCACCTTCTATCTTGGGCAATGACAATTATGGATGGCCTTTTCATGCCTTTTGTTGCATCTTGCCCAGTCCTGACTCCCTAAGCAAATCCTTATTTATTCTAGATACTTGTTCTTGCTTCAAGCATGATGTTGCAAATGTGGATAGATTGCATTTGCATCTACCAAAAACCATCTTCAGACTCTGGCCACAGTTCTGAGGAGGAGCCTGAGGATGTGACCATGGACATGCTGGAGGAGGAACCTGAAGCAGAACTAGAAGAGGAGTCGTTGGTGGACCAGATTAAGAGGTTGTTTTGAGTAGAGTCTGATGAGGTGAAAGAAGGGATAAGGAATTTTATTGGGTCTCATATCTTCACGGGGGACCATATCCATGATAAAGTCCTCTATGAAGAATTTCTTGTGAATTTTATGTTGATCCTAAGAAGGAAATCTAGTGACAAGATCTTTGCTAATGCCTTTGTCAAGAATGATATGAAGGTCATGGCTATCTCAGCAATCTCAACTTTCAACAAGAGACCCAATGGCCAGTGTCTTCAATGTAGTGACGGTAAGGAAAAACAAAATCTTAGCACAAGCCTTGGTGCTTTACAGGGATGGTATTCGAAGGAACAATATGGAGAGTTTCTCCCGTTTTATTGGCCAATATGGTGATCTTCTTTCCCCTCCCCAAGTGGAGAGGGTTGTTGAACTGACCGAAGGCCTCTAGGCCCTTTGGCACCATGAATAGTGGTTGTATTTTCTTGTTATATCCCTTTGTTTTATCTTCATGTTTTATGCAATGGGAGCTATCCCCCCTGGTGGAACATATTATTTAAGAGAAAAATAAAAAATAATCCATTTCCACCATCACCTAAATTAAATAAATAAATTTTATTTATTTATTCAATCCATTTACTCCTTTTAGCCAAAATTAATTGAATAAATATTATTTATTTAATTAGTGTGTCCTCCCATCATCCCCTCTCCAATAATTAATTAAATAATTTTAATATTTAATTTAATTATTGAGAGTCACATGACTAGCTTGTCCTTATCCTCATACACTTGCCACAATCATTAAATGAGTTTCCACAAAAATTATATTAAGTTTTCATCTCCACCATCCATTTCATACTACATCTTTCAATCCTAGCCATTCACATAAGGATAAACTCTAGAAGCTTCCTTTGTTTCTCTAGAAATCCTTATCTTTGCCCTAGTGTGCTCTCAACCAATTCTAGCCATTGATCTAATCTTTTAATCCTAACCCTTCATTCATCATATCCAACCTTTATAAATCAAGCCCCAACCAAGCCATTTTTACATCACATCTTTATACAACACCATGTTGTCAAAATCATCCCAGCTCTTCCATTATCATCCATTATCATATCCATTATCATTATCTAGTTGTTATGCTGTAAAATTTGAGCAACCAACATATCAAAATCATTATCAAATATCATAGGATTGTTTATCATTTTTATTACATTGCTTAGTCTTTTGATCCCTAGATGAGGTGTTGTTCAAGTATGGAATAGGTACCTTCATTATGTATTGTTTACTTATTTGATTCCATATTTCTGCATACACATTTTTGGCATGCTTGATGGGAACCATGTCCTTGATTTGACTCCTTTTTAGGAAGAAATCTCATCATTTTGCCTTGTAGGTTGCAGATATGTGCCTATGACTATCAATCCGCGCCTATGTTACGACTCTGTGCCTTTGTTTGATGGTTTCGAGCTCGTTTTATCTAGTTTAGTGCCCTTGCAAGATAATTTAGAACCCTTGCATGTTGGTTTAGCACCCTTGCATGCCAGTTTAGTGCCTTTTCTTTAGGGCATCATCTTCAGATTCTGACTTCTCAATTTTGTGTGATTTTACTTCTAGTTTGTAGATAAGGTCTTGTTTTGGCTTGACAACGTGTTTTGCAAGGTTTTTATGTCATTTTAGGCTTCATTTTGGGCCTCTATCACATATTAGCATCCATGCCTTGGATATTAATGCCCTTGTTGTGCAGATTAGTGCCTTTGCCTTGCAGATTAGCACCCTTGCCTTGCAGATTAGTACCCTTGCCTTATAGATTAGTGCCCTTGCATGCGAGATTAGTGCCTTTGGTTCAGGGCCTCATCTCCTAATTCTGAATTCTAGGTTTGGTGTGGTTTCACTTGTATTTTCCATATATGCTCTTGTTTTAACCTAATACTATGTTTTGTAGGGGTTTTAGGTCATTTTAGGGTTCATTTTAACCTTTGTCATAGATTTGTGCCTCTGTTTCACAAATTAGCGCCCTTACTATGCATTTTAGTGCCCTTGCCTCAAAGTTTAACACCTTTGCTTCACATTTTAGCACCTTTGCTTCACAAATCCGTGCCTTTGTTAGGAGGTATCATATTTACAATTTTTTGATTTCTGATTATCTTTGAATCTGTGCCCTTGGCTGTATTTCCACACTTTTGCTTGATTATCAGATTTGAACTAACATTTTAAGGTTGTTTTGGAGCTAACACATTTGTGCAGCTTATTTATGCTTGTCCAAGATCATATCTCAAACTACTAACAAGGTTTTTGTAGTTTTTCTCTTGTCAAAGACATATCATTTGAAAATTTGTGTTTGCTTTTGTGTTTCCTTTGCTTGGTGGATTTGAGTGTGACTTAGGGTGTGTATGCTCTTGCCTTGCACTTAGTGTGATCTTGGGAATCAAAAGCATCTTTGAGCCACATTCATCTTCACACACACACACATCATTTTATCTAAGGGTTAATGAATCTTGTTTTGTGGGTCAAGTGCATGTGTATTCTCTCCTCTCATACCATTAGGTGATCTTGAGGATCAAAAAAATCTCTTGATTCACCTTTGTCACCTTAATATTTGCTTGTTTGTCTATATGCTCTCCCTTTGTGCTTCATGTGATCTTGGGGATAAAACACACCAAGTATAATCTTTCCCTTAGGAAGCCTACCTTTAGAGACACACCCATTCTAAAGGGGTGACCTCAACCATGTATTCTGGTGGGGTATATCAAGGGGGGAGAGTGAAAGCTATGCCTCAATCTAGTCACATTGTCATTGGGATAGCCTTGGGGCCCCGAGTGATTTCAGACATAAGGTGAAGTGGTGTTTGCTTGATCACTTATGCTACATCCCTTCAATGGACTTGTTGGGTCCCAAAATGACTACAAACCAAAACCCTAAAACATTTCAGAAATCACCTAGGCTAGGGGTTGTTATCAAGGTGATAGAAAGAGGTTTATCAATAAGTTATGGGTGATTTTGGCCAACTAATAGGAGTGGGTAGACTCCTCTGCACTTTGAACTTAGTTTAAACTCTGGAGAGATATTCCAAGGGGTATACCTAAGTAGGTATTAACATTAGAACCAGATGAACAACTAAAAACAACTTGACAACCAAACCCAACTCATCATCTTCACCCCAAAAGCTGTCACTAAGTCAAGAACGATTAGCTGTCACAAAACCCCTTTATAGATGATTCAACTATGTGAATGTACATGCATAGGAAAGATGGTTTTTTCCCTTAAGCCACAGGTGAATGATTTGTTTGATTTAAAATAGTGATTGATCCCTCTCCAATATGGACCGGTGCCTACTCCATTGGGTCACTGAGTCATAAGTAGTAAAGAGGGAAGAAAAGGACTGAACCAGCATCAACAAAAAACTAAAATGTATTCACATACATTTCTTAGATTATACTTCATACATTAGACATACTTAATTATCTAGAACCAAACTACCATGACCCATTTGCAACAAAGAGATGACACAAAACAAAGCATGTATTGACATAAATGCTGTCACACATTATCAAATCTCTATTACAATCATGCCAACAAATGTGGTGAAGGAAAAATATAAAACTGTGACTATACATTCCCTTGAATCATTACAAATAGCCATGGAGACATACCACTACATAAAATATGAATTACAATTCATTCCTACACTGCATCAAACACATTCCTCCATTCAATGCCTTGACTAGCTTGATTTGAAGCCCTAAAATTATCCTGACACTGTAGACCAGACAATTGGTTCAATGACCAACCCTTAATGCATCAAAGACTTATCCATATATAGAAATTTAGCTCATTCCATCATCCTAGGTGTTGCACTCAATCAATGAGTACACACCTGCCACATTAAATTCAGCCCACTACAATGTCAAAAAGTCTGCATGTTTGGAAATAAAGCCCACACCCTGACAATACTAAACATGTCAGAAGAAGATTGCCCACATGCCTGGTGTACCTAGAGAAATAATGAGGGAAGGTTTGAATCCTTTCTGACACCTACAACACCTAATTTTATCCTTTTTGTCCTCTATATATGTAGATACATTTAAGAATTTCACTATTTGAACAACCTGCACAACTTCGGTCTGCAACTCATTAATGCTGAGTATAAATTTGCATTTATATTATATTTTTTTATAAAGCACTTTGAATTTCATTTGATTTTTTGCTTCTGATCTCTATTTTTCCCTCAGTTGATGAATTTTTCTTTTCACAAACCTCTACACCATCTTCATTTTCCTTTCTTTTTTCTATCTCTCCATCCTTGGTGCTATTTTACCTTATCGGCAAATTTCTCCTTTCTCGAACTTCATCTTTGAGGTGTCTTTCTTCATTTTCCTCTTTATTAGAAAAATACTGATTTTGCAAACTATCCACTTTTCCATTTCATTTTTCTTTTTTCTCCTCTCCCCTATCAACAACTTTTCTTGCCAACAAACCATTCTCTTCCTTGTATCTTTTCTTTGTTGTCGGGGAAAGTCCTTATCAGCGAACCCTTTGTCAGCAAAATCATGAGTTTGTGAACCAAAGGGTTCACTGACCAAAACTTCCACTTCTTCTTTACTTTATCTTTGTCCTTACTTGGCAGACCCTTCCTCTATTGGCGAAGTCAGTAAAACTTTGAAATGGTGAACTGTTGTCGATGAAATCAGTGGTTCACGAACCAGCTGATTTGTTGATAAAAGACTTATTTTTTTCCTTTTTACCTTTCACCTCCATCTTTGTTCCTTCCTTTGTTCTATTAGTGAATCCTCATAGCAACAAACTCTTTAGCTAGTGAACCAGATGGTTCACAAACTAAAAACTTCACCGATAAACTACCTTGAGCCTTCATTGCCTTCGAAAATTTCAAATTTCATTCTTTCTGTTGCTTTTTTCACCAAAGTCGCCTTACCTTATAATGGAATATATCAACCAACAAACCTGGTGGTCAGTGAACCTTTTGGTTTGTAAACCACCAACTTCACTGACAAAGGCATGATGCTTGCTTTCTTTACCTTAGACAAATTCTTTTCTTCCTTTTTCTTCACCGCCCTTTGTTCCTTTATGCTTTTATCAGCCTTTTGCCCTATTGACGATCTCATTGATTGGCGAACCTAATGGTCAATGAACCTGATGTTCAGTGAACCGATGGGTTCACGAACTTCATAACTTGCTGATGAAGACTCTCTTCCCTTCACATTTTTATGAAACTTTTCCCTTCACCTCTTAGTAAAAAAACTGGCAAATCGGCAAACTCTCAAATCGGTGAACCTCCAGGTTCGCGAACCAAAACTTTTGCCGACAAAGAGCCTAAATTAAATTTTTTTTCTAACGAAGGAAAACACAAATAGACTTGGGGGAAACCTATACTTGGAAACTTTGAAATAAACCTAGGAAAAATCTCTTTGATTGGGTATATATGTGGATTTGAAAAACAAAGGAAACAAGTGGAAATTTTGATAGATTTTTGGGGCAAAATAAGGCATTTTAGGAGTTGGATTTTTTAGCTCCCAATAGTGGCCCTAGTTGGGGATGTGTGAAAAATATGGCACAACAAGAATCTAGAATATCCCTGGGTAGACCAAAAGAAAAAAAACAAACAGGGGAAACAACATAAACGTATTTACAAAACATATATATAGGAAAACACAGTCATGAGCATGAAGGCACAAAAGGAAAGTTGACTATGATCAAAATTTATAGGCACGTGTACATCCAACCTACACAAAACTATTGTAACCACTTGCCTCTATCAAAGACAAGTTGAATGAAGGATTTGATCTCCCTCAAACCAAATTTGTATTTTTCACCTGGCTGGAACAAATAAAAACTACAATCAACATGCATCAATCTGCAACAAATGTTTATGAAGCTAAGGCTAGCTTCACCAATGAAATTACTATTGCATGAAAACCATAAGAAATAGATGCTTGACCTATTCCAAGCTGCATCATGCTTTTTCATAGTAGTAGGGGGTGAGAAAACAAAACTCAAGTCATTAACAAAAGACTTGGATGGAAGCAAACCTCCATCACCAATTATAAGCTTATTACACATACTAACCTCTTCATGCAAATTGAGGGAAAAAGAAAACACCTCCAATTCACATGGCAAGGATAACTATGCTTGAATGCACTTTTGATCCACAAGAGAAGGCACTTCATCTTGTAGAGCAAACTAGAAAAGACTCCAGCTCTGTCATATCCTCAAGTTTGGAAGGAACATGCTGATCTTCAATTTGACACTCATGTTGCTACTTAATGTCATTATTATGTGTATACTAGGCCCAAACAAAATATTCAAATTCGGGCATAGCATCATTATCCACAACAAAAAACACTTGACCTTCATTACAAAGGAAACATTCATACTCACAAGTGTCAAACTCTTGGATAATAGGCTGCCAGCATACATCATTTTCACACATGCTGATGTCTTGTTCCACACTTGGATCACAAACCTGATCCATTTATTCATCATCATTAGCATAAGAATCATAATGAGGCATTTCAAATGATGGACTGCACCCATCCCACAACCTCTCTGTTTCAATCTCAAATGGGCAACTCAATGCATTATAGCTTCCAATGCATACAGGTACAAGATTGTCCTTCTCCACACCATCACAGGGAATTCTATATATCACCTGTATAACTAGACCAACAACAAAATGGTCATCATGGAGGTCACTTTTACCGATGTCAACAGTTATAGGATCATCCAACTAGAACTAGTCAGTGCACAAATCATCAGTAAAGAAAGAAAAGGTGTAAGAAATGTCACTTGAAGCACAAGACACCTTGACTTCCACACAAGCATCCTTAGCGTGAGTGCAGGATCATGATGGGCCAAACACTACCACTAAGTGGCAATGTAAATGTGAAAAACAAATTTAAGTAACTTCATGTCAAAAATTGAATGGGTTATCTACACAATCTAGAAATAAGGTAGTAATAAAAGTTGTAATAAATTGAATGTAGTTTATGGGCTACTACTTTTTTTTTGAAAATTTTAAAAATAGTTTGGTGAAAATTGGATATTTCAATGAAGCACTACTAAAATTTTTAGAAAAAACTTAAAAAGTATGTCATTCCAGGCAATCTAAGTATGAGAAACAGATAATATTTTTCCTCCATGATTTGGATTTAAGTAAAGGACACATGAGTGGATGTGACACATATTTTTTAAAAAAATTTAAGTAAATAAATAATTATTTATGAATTTTTTATTGTGACTTTTTTAAAATATTAAAAATTAATTTTTCAGCCAACCTAACTTGGTCAAAAATATATGAAAATAAAAAAATTTAAATTTTAATGTATACCCAATAAATTGTAGAATGTGATGCATCTTTTGGATTTAAAATAGGATTAATATGTTGAAAGTTATGGATGTTTTTCAATATGTATATCTATCAGGAACACAGACATAGCATATGTAGAAAATTAATAATATTAAAACCTATTAAAATTATTATGAGGTGTATATTATATTTTTAGAATCTTAATAGCTTCCTCTATAAACCCTTTTCATTTGATTAAATTTAGTTACAAAAAAGTCTGTCAGCTTCAAGGATGAAATTGTGAAAAATTTCAGGATAACATTGAATGGGTGGTTTTGCAAGTTTCTTTGGCAAGTTTTGGGACTCCCACTTGTATAAATATGAGGTAATCCCAAGTCATTTTTGGAGGGAATCCATATTTAAGCTAGAAATATTAACACCCCTTCCATCCAAACCTAAGTATTAGTCTAAATGTTAGCACCTTTTCAGCCAGGAAGTTTTTTCTCCATTGCCACTGTTTGGCCCATCATGATCTTGCATGAGCAGCACAATCAACCTCATCATTGTCACAAGAGACAAAACCTGGGAGATCATTAAATAAAAACACTTCATTGTCATTACTCCCTCAGATTGACTCATCCAAATGCAAAAGAGTGCACATGTTGTTCTCATCTTTTGCATTGTCAAGAGATGTTGCATCAAACACCTCTGCCTTCATGTCCTCACTGTCAGATTGCTCCTACACAATATCACATTCACCAACATCACAACCCACAACAAGTTCCTCAAAATGAAACCAAATGTCTACACATTCACCTGTCTCAGATCATTTATTATTGGGTGCACACATGCTACTATCATCTTTAATTATAGATTGGCGATCACAAGATAGAGCAATAACATCATCATCCATAAGGGACGACGCATCCAATTAAAGATAGGTAGCTACACTATCTTCACTTTTAGCACAACTGCAATATGATGCTGCCTCGCATGAGTTCATTTTCCTGATAACACATTCAACTTGATCTATAGTATTGTTGTCTGCCACATGCTCATCATTCACAATACTCACCTTAGGGGACAACAACCTAGCAACATATTCATCTCTCATTTTAACCTAGGCATCAAGAGCAAGGTAAGCCTATTGCAAACTAACCAGCCTCAAATCTTCTTGTACTGAGCTCAACCCAACTTCATAAGATTCAAAAAACAAATTAATGCAATCTAGAATAGAAGGTCTAAAAGCACCTGGAATTCTAGATAGTGCAATAGCAAACTGGTGGCTAAAATCCATGTTGGATTCACCCTAATGGATTCTAATATTTTTTAGTTATTGGACAAGAACAAGGTCCAAACTACTTGAAAACTTTTCAAATGCAAGCACTAAATGATCCCAAGAAGCAAAGTGATGGTCAGGGAAACTAACAAGCCACTTCCTTAACAACCCACATAGAGATCTGACAAAGAACCTTATCCACATATGCTCATCCTCAAATTGGAACCTATCCATGAAATCTGAAAATGCAAGAACATGTGCCTTCCCATCATAGACATCACACCCATCAAAAATTGGCATATGATAATAGATCTTATTGGGCATGGACTACTTCTCATAATTGACCCATGAAAGGTCGAGTTGTTTGTATGTGGTCTCATTAGCAATGGAAGGGGGCCAAAAAAGTGAGCTATTGACAACAACAGGAAGGGCACTAGATTGCGCCCTAGACTGATGTAGCATGATTTAATTTTATAATTCCTTTTCTTGCTACAATAAAGACTCTAACAACTGTTTGGTTTTATCAACTTCATACTACAGTCTAGTTGAATAACTTTGATTATGCAGGGGTGTTTGATATTGTGACAGGGGAATACAAGATGTAGGGAAATTTGAGTAATAGGATGAAACATCATGATAAGAATCATAAGCATCTTCATCCTCTTAATATTCATGACTAGGGATGCACGAGGCATAGGCCAATACATAAAAAAAATCTACCCTAGGGCCACTAGTGTGCCAAGAAGCCATGATTAAAATTTTCTACCATGCAGGGCAACACAAGACATAATAGAATAATTAGCTTTGTATTTTGGAGGAAGTTCAAATTGGTAATAAAAGGAAACCATGTGTACCTTAATTTTCTAGATGTTGCTCATAAAATTGGGGCATTTGAATCACCAACAACACAACTAGAACATCAGCAAACAAAATTTAGTTCTCTATCTTTGACAGGAGAGTCACCACCTCTTCCAAAGGGGAAACCCTTGAAGTGCGACTAATCTTCAAGGCCACAAAATAATTTTGGCTTCATCTCACTGTAGAGTCTTCAAATAAATTTAACCTAGCAATACATCCTTGGCAACGATGCCAATTTGTTGGCGTAAGTTGACGGGCTGCCAACTTACCCAAACACATGCAAAACTGCAACCTGACTATTGTAGGGGTCTTCAAATTTCTTTGACCTTTCAAGTCCTCCCCAGCAATGGTGCTAATATGTTGGTGTAATTTGAAGGGCTACCAACTTACCCAAACACACTAAAATACAAACTATGGACTTACTATTACTAAGGGCGTAAAAAATGGTCCAACTACCTAAAACCCAGCAACAACTAAAGTAACTTTATCCCTGACAACGGTGTCAATTTGTTGGTGTAAGTTGACAGGTGGCCAATTTCAACACACAACAAACTACACCCAACAATGGCTGCAAACTTTATTTTATGACTGTTGCAAAGGTCTTCAAATCTAAACCAAAGTATCACTTCCCTGGCAATTATGCCAATCTATTGGGTTCCAAAATTACTACAACCCAAAACCCTAAAACATTTCAAAAATCACCTAGACTAGGGGTTGTCATCAAGGTGATAGAAAGAGGTTTATTGACAAGTTATGAGCGATTTTGGCGAACTAACAGGAGTGGGTAGACTCCTCTGCACTTCAAGCTCAGCTTAAACTTTGGAGAGATATTCCAAGGGGTATACCTAAGTAGGTATTAACATCAAAACTAGATGAACAATAAAAACAACTGGACAACCAAACCCAACTTATCATCTTGACCCCCAAAGCTGTCACTAAGTCAAGAATGACTGGCAGTCACAAAACCCCTATATAGCTGATTCAACTATGTGAATGTACATGCACAGGAAAGATGGTTTTTTCCCTTAAACCATAGGTGAATGATTTGTTTGATTTAAAATAGTGATTGATCCCTCTCCAATATAGACTAGTGCCTACCCCATTGGGCAACTAAGTCATAAGTAGTAAAGAAGGAAGAAAAGGACTGAACCAATATGAATAAAAAACTAAAATGTATTCACATACATTTCTTAGATTATACTTCATACATTGGACATACTTAATTATCCAGAACCAAACTACAATGACCCATTTGCAACAAAGCAATGACTCAAACAAAGGATGTATTGACCTAAATGTTGTTACACATTATCAAATCTCTATTACAATCCCATCAACAAATGTGGTGAAGGAAAAATACAAAGTTGTGACTATGCATTCCCCTGAATCATTACAAATAGCCATGGAGACATACCACTGCATAAAATATGTGTTACAATTTATTCCTATGCTGCATCAAACACATTCCTCCATTCAACGCCTTGACTAGCTTGATTTGAAGCCCTAAAATTATCCTAAGACACTATAGACTAGACAATTGGTTCAACGACCAACCCTTAATGCATCAAAGACTTATCCATATATAGAAATTCATCTCATTCCATCATCCTAGGTGCTACACTCAGTCAATGAGTAAACACCTGCCACATTAAATTCAGCCCACTGCAATGTTAGGAAGTCTGCACATTTGGAAAGAAAGCCCACACCTTGACGATACTAAACATGTCAGAAGAAGATTTTGCACATGCCTAGTGTACCTGGAGCAATAATGAGGGAAGGTTTGAATCCTTCTTGACACCTGCAACACCTAATTTTATCCTTTTTTTCCTCCATATATGCAGACACATTTAAGATTTTCACTGTTTGAACAACATGAACAACTTTGGCCTACAACTCATTAATGCTGAGTACAAATCTACATTTATATTATATTTTATAAATCACTTTGAATTTCATTTGATTTTCTACTTCTAATCTCTATTTTTCCCTTAGTCGGCAAATTTCTCTTTTCACGAACCTCTACACCATCTTCATTTTCCTTTCTTTTTTCTATCTCTCCATCCTTGGTGCTATTTTACCTTATCGACAAATTGCTCCTTTCTCGAACTTCATCTTTGATGCATCTTTCTTCCTTTTCCTCTTTATCAGCAAAATATTGATTTTACAAACCATCCACTTTGCCATTTCATTCTTCATTTTTCTCCTCTCCCCTATCATTAACTTTTCTTGCCAACGAACCATTTTCTTCCTTGTATCTTTTCTTTGATGTCTGGGAAAGTCCTTATCAATGAACCCTTTGTAGGTGAAATCATGAGCTCACGAACCAAAGGGTTCACCAACAAAAACTTCCACTTCTTTACATTATCTTTGTCCTTTCTCAGTGGACCCTTGCTCTATTGGTGAAGTCAACAAAACTTTGAAATGGTGAACTGTTGTCGGCAAAATTAGTGGTTCACAAACTAGCCGATTCGCTGACAAAAGAAGTTTTTTCCTTTCTACCTTTCGCCTCCACCTTTTTTCCTTCCTTTGTTTTATCGGTGAATCCTCATAGTGGTGAACTCTTTAGTCAGTGAACCAAATGGTTCGTGAACTAAAACCTTTTCCGATAAACTACCTTGAGCCTTCATTGCCTTAGAAAACTTCAAATTTCTTTCTTCCTATTGCTATCTTCACCAAAGTCACCTTGCCTTATCGGGGACTATGTCAACCGATCAACCTGGTGGTCGGTGAACCTTTCAGTTCGTGAACCACCAACTTCACCAACAAAGGCACGACGCTTGCTTTATTTGCCTTAGACAAATTCTTCTCTTCCTTTTTCTTCACTGCACTTTGTTCCTTTTTTCTTTTATTAGCCTTTCGCCCTGTCGATGATCTCACTGATTAGGGAACCTGATGGTCGGTAAACCACCAGGTTCGCAAACTTCATAACTTGCTAATGAAGACTCTTTTCCCTTCACCTTTTTTATGAAACTTTTCTCTTCGCCTCTTATTCAGAAAACTAACCAATCGACAGACTCTCAAACCAGCGAACCTCTAGGTTTGCAAACTAGAACTTTTGCCGACAAATGACCCAAATTGAAAAAAAAATTTATAAGGAAAACACAAATAGACTTGGGGAAAACCTATACTTGGAAACTTTGAAATAAACTGAGGAAAAATCTCTCTGATTGGGTATATATGTGTGTTTGTAAAACAAATGCGACAAGTGTTAGGATTAAGGTGACATCAACCTTGTAAATCCTATGTAATTTATTCCTATTATTGTTTGTAAATCACCCATAAGGGATGAAAGGTTTCTCCAGCAACGATCTTGTTTCAACCACATGTTTATATACGGTCCTTGACGCTAATTCATCTGTTATGGCGGGTCGCAAGGGGGTTCGGGGTCTGGGGCAGTGGGGATTCGAGGGCAGTGCCCCTGAAACCACATTTTATTTATATTTTATCATTGTAAATCTAGACTGTTTGTCATTAGGTCACAGATTTGACAGTTGATATTATGCCAATTTTATTGCCCTAGAAGGCAACCCCCTTTTATAAGGATATTTGTACTATGTTTTTATCAGAGTTGAGAGTAATAGGCAGCACTAGATTGAAGATTGAAGAACAAGAGGAAGTGTATACATATTATAATCTCATATTTAAAGAAAATACAACTTGGAGCCTCTTTTCTTGGTGGATTTTTTTACCTGAAAGGGTTTTCTCCATGTTACATAATGTGTTATGTGTTCAGTTCTTAATGCATGTTATTTCTATGTAGTAGGTTTTATTTCTATTGCAATCTCCATTGATTCTACATTATTTAGAGGATATTAATAAGGTTTGAATCAAATTTCTGTTGTGTGGTTTGCACCTTCATTTCTAACAACAAGTGGGATTTTGATGGATTTTTGGGGCAAAATAAGGCATTTTGGAAGCTAGATTTTTTAGGTCCCAACGTGACTAGTGTTCACAGACTTTGTATAGCCTAGTTTAAGACCTTTTAGTCATCTTCTAGTGTGGTGTAGGGTTTAGCCAATCAAGCCCAAAGTTACTCACCATGTATTTTATCAAGTAGAGATAAGCATTCTCTTTGGGTAAGGCATAAAAGCCTCAAAGAGAAGGGATAGTTGGCACAACATGTTTATCCCTAGTTATCCACTTGAAAAGGTATTCTTAGTTAGGTAAGAACATTGAGAGGCATTTTATTATGTGGGCCTACGCTATGAAGATACACCTACTTGAATAATCTAGGGATGTTGTTGTGTATTACGTGTGTGTTCATTTGCATTGGCCAAATCCTTATCATTTGAAAACACTTATGCATGTGTGTTTTAACATTATGTTTGCCAATTTTCCATTTGCTTAAGTCAATCTTCTCAAACCATTCCAAAACATTTCCATCTTAGAATCCATAGTGTAACATTTTGAGAGAATCCTTGCCACACTCTAGATTAAGGTTCACTTCTTTGAGATCCACATCCATAGTCCACATTTCTTCCATCCTTACCATTTACTTGATCTTCCATCACATCAAACTTGCCTTAGACTTTAAATTGATATTTTAGCCCTTGATCAAGACCATCATCTTTTAATCATTTAGTCAAATCATAACCAATCATAGATCATCTTTTCTTAAGGTCATAAGTATATCTTAAGTATTTGAAATATACCCTCATCCTTAGTCAAATCCATCCAATTTGGTATTGTCCCTTGATCTTAATCTCAATTTTAGTCCTAGTCATCATTATCCTTTTAGTCCAAGTTATCATCATCCTTCTAGTCCAATCATCTATCGATCCACGTCATTGCTAGTCTTGTTGTCATCCAATAATTCATTTCCTATCCAAGATCTCCAACACATCAACCTTTTTTCACATCATTAAGTTCTCTCATCTTATGCCCCTCATAACTAGATTACAAGCCAAGAAAATCATGGACTCACACATTGATAACCAACCACCTTCACCTCCACCCCCAAGTGTGTATGATGATAAAGTTAAATACTCATTTGCTTTCATGACATCTCATCATAGGGAACCTTCTCCACACCATAATCCCCTTTGACACACATGAACATGAACAAATTTTTGGCCAAGATGAGCTTTCACCTAGATTTGTTGATTGTTGTCACATGAAATTGTACCCTGCTTGAATGGGACTCCAAGCATTCCGATGACACAATGGGATTGATCTCTAAGTGTGGGACTTTGCTAAATGAGATCAAACCTCCAGAGAAGGCTGGCTTCCTTGTCTAGTTACCACCTGAAACTACTGAATTTTTAGGGTGAAAAGGGGAAGAAATATGCTGAAATGAAAGATAAAGCATTAATACTTAAAACATGAAAGGGTGATGCACCAGACAGATCTAAAGGACCCTTCACAAAACTGAAGCATGCATAGCACAACCAGATACATCAAGCAAATATACACAGAATAGATGATTCTAACAGAGGTAAGAAGCAAGATGATTGAGAGGAACAAGAAATATTCACAGACAACCATATGCAGATTCACACAGAGATAGAGAAATCAACAAAAGGCATGATAGCTTGCATATATCTAATGAAAGGCAAGGTTACAGCATGAAAAGTTCTATTTGGAAACAGGGAGAACAAGATGCTCCAAAAAGTTTCAACCCTTCTTACATCATAAGCCTCAGCTTATATAGCATTTCAAAACTAACCTAGGTTGGTTACAAAATCCACTCAGGGAGCTATATCCAGAAAATACCTCGGGAAGAACGTCCCAGCTGCCAGGAGTAATGGCACGAAAAGATTTGTAACAGGGGTAGATGGAAGATATTTCTAGGTCATTAATGCAAATAGCTGCGTCATCGATTTGATCCTCAGAATGGCGGAGGATATCATAGCATTGAATGCAAGCAGCTGCTTCTGACAGTTCTTGACAATTAGGTGGCAGAGAATAGACTGGAGATGAAGCGGTGGCAAGATATTTTGGACCATCAATGCGAGCTGTACCCTCTTGTGTAGCAATAAATGCAAAAAATATCTTCACCAACCTAAGAAAGTCATTGCAGAAAAAGTCCACTCGACCGACATGAAGATCCAGATCAGATATGGAAGTGGGAACCCTCCTGAAGAATTCCCGCCAAAAGGTCATCATCCTGATATTTTCAAATTTCTGCGGGACATGATTATCCCACATGCATCTGGAGAAGATGCCTCCATCACTTTATAAGCTAGGCCGTGAGCATATGTAATGTCGGTGATTTTGCTCCCGACGGCATCATCATAAGCCTTAACATCATCCTCCTTCAACATGATATCCTGTTGCTCTAAATATCACCCTGACATCAGCAGGCCTTAGCACCATCACCCGTCGGCCAGACCTCTAACATCGGCGAGCCATCGGCATGTCTTGCTGATATGAAAAGTCACCCCGATATGAAATTAGCCCTGAGCCTCATCATCATCTTCAAGACCCACGAAATATCCTCCTGATGGAAAAAAACCTCCTGACGAGCTCATCCCAATAATTCATATCACCCTGATGTGAAATATCACCCTGCAGAAAATATCCTCCTGATGGAAGTATCATGATATAAGAATATCACCCTGATGTAGGAAAATCAGGATGACGTCAGCAGGATGTTGGGCGATCCAATGAACATGAAATGAAAACATAACATCAGGATGATATTCAACTAAGATCACCCGATATTCAAATGTGATGATCCCTCGAAAGATCGGGCCATACCTAGAAACTTCGTAGCACCAACATCAGGATGATCTTCAGCTAAGATCACCCGATATTCAAAATATCATCCTGATGTGAAAGATCGGGTTGGCATAAATATGATGACCCCACATAACTTCCTCATCTTAGCAAATTTCAGGGTGATGTAAAAAACAAACCTGCCTATTTTTCCAAGCTCTTTCTCATAGTAAGCCTCTTCAGGCAAGCTTCAGATTTTGAAATTGGGTTAAGACCTCAGGATCATAAATATGGCTTTGATGGGGATATGCATACTGACTGATCCTGCTTGAATTATTTCGACTCCTGTTAGAGGAAAAATAGGTCAACAATTTGGCGGCCTCTATGGGATGTTTGCCTGCTAAACATGAGATCAGTGACCTTAAGCATCCATTGGGCATGGAGTCAAGTTTAAAATATGCTAGGGAACTAGGACCTACCTCTCAAAACATAAAAAGGGGAGAAGGCCTGCTTTCTCCTAATGACAAAGCAGCCTGTGCAGAAGCACTTAGGGAAGTAAAAGGATCTAAACTACTGTGCAACAACACTTATTGATAACAAGAAGTCTAACCTACTAATTTACAGGTTGATCATACCTCAAAACACCTTTTCAAGTGTATCCCATTGACTGGGATATGCAGATTTTCTCCATTCATATTTGACAACTGAAATGCATTGTGCTCCTTGCATTCAGTAATGAGAAAGGGGCCACTCCACATGCTATCAAATTTGGAATGCTTCCCTGGTCTACTACTCAGCTCATCCCATTTGAGCACCATATCACCCACTCTAAAATGTCTGGGGGTGGCCTTCTTGTCAAAATTTCTTTTTGTTTGCAGCTGATGATGTTCCATGGCTGCCATAGCTTTATCTCTGCTTTCCTCCAGCTCCATAAGTTGAGCATATCTTACAGCCATGGGGCTTTCTGCTTCAAGCATTTCTAGATGATGCATGATGTCTAGTGCTGGCAATTCCATAGACATAGGCAACCTTGCCTCCTTTCCATACACTAGTAGATAAGGGGAGTTCCCAATAGACCTCTTAGGAGTTATCCTATCAACCCACAGAGCAAACTTCAAATCAGTGTGCCAGGTCCTCTGATTAATCTCCATTATCCTCTTAATAATCCTGATGAGATTTTTGTTTGTGGATTTAGCCAAACCATTACCCTAGGGATAATAATTTGATGAAGTATTCAAATAAATCCCATTCTTGATAGCCCAATCAGTTATCCTTAGGCCAACAAAAGCTAGAGCATTATCAGAGATGATTGATTCAGGCACTCCAAATCTGGAGACCAAATCACAATAGAAATTCAAAACAACACTCTCATTAGATTCTTTCAGAGCCACTACTTCAGTCCATCTTGTGAAGTAGTCTGTGGCTATGAGTATCCACTTGTGGCCTGCACTTGATGGTGGGTTGATAGGTCCAATAAAATCAATGCCCCATCTCATAAAGGGCTGCTCTACCTGTATTGGGTGTAGAGGCAAAGCTGGCAGCCTCTCTTTTCCTGCAAAAAGGGCACACTTAACACACTTTCTAGCCCATGCATGGGCATCCTTAAATAAGCTAGGCCAATAATAGCCAGCTCTCATTACTTTCCAAGTAGTAGTCCTTGGGGCAAAATGTCCCCGTGCTGTTCCATCATGGAATTCATGTAGCACCCTGTCAGTCTGATCAGTATCAATACATCTAAGCAATACACCATTAAAGTCCTTTCTGAAAAGGATGCCTTCTATTAAAATGTATGGAATGGATTGCAGCCTAAAGTATCTTCTTTTAGCTTTATCTAAGCATGCAGGACATCTACCAGTTTGCAAAAATTGGGTCATATCATTAACCCAACTAGTACCTACTGCTGTTGTGTCATCATGATGCTCCTCTTCTATGATCAGGAGCACCCCTTCTTCTTCCTCTACCTCATCCTTAGAACTGGTGACAAGCTGCTCACTGAGTCCTCTGCCTCTGACCAGCTTGGTTATCTTGATCTCCACATCATATTCCATGACCTTGGTGATCCAACCGGCCCTTTTCTCATTAACATCTTTACTCAGCAAGAACTCCTTCACACTAGGATGAGCCACCATCAGGTGTATCTTGTTATTTGAAAAAAGATGTCTAAATTTTTTTAGGCCCCTGACTACTGCTAGGACATGCTTTTCGACGAAGCTATACTTCTATTCATACTCCTCCAACCCTTGGTTGAAGAAGGTGATTGGTTGTTCAAAACCCTCACTTTGTCACTACACCAGAATAGCGGAGATGGTATCTAGGCTGTCATAAGCATACATGATAAAGTCCTTAGAGAAATCAGGATTGATCAGGGTTGGTGTAGTTGCTAATGCCTCCTTTATGGACTGGAAGCTAAGTCTGCCCTCTGACGTCCAACTGAAAGTTATGTTCTTTTTTAACATAGACGTCAAAGGTTTTAAGAGATTTGCAATATCAGGTATGAACCTTCTCAGAAAGTTAATTCTGCCAATGAAGTACTACAGTCCCTTCTTATGATTGGGTAAGGGCAACTACAAAATGGCCTTTATTCTCTCCTCATCAATGGTAATACCCTCCTTTGACACAACATGCCCCAATAACTTGCCCTCATGTACAGCAAAAATGCATTTCTTTGGATTGAGGGATATCCCAAACTCTCTACATCTTTCAAAGACTAGCCTTAGGTGGGATAAATGCTCAGATGCATTTTTAGAGAAGACTGTTATGTCATCCAGGTAAACCAGCACTAACTTATACATCGGACCCCTAAAGGCCATGTCCATGGCTCTTTGAAAAGTAGAGCCAACATTTGAGAGGCCAAAAGGCATCCTCTTGTAGGCCATAGTACCCCACTTGGTTGTGAAAGCAGTCTTGAATTGGTCTTCTTCCTTGACTAGCACCTGGTTATAACCAGAAAATCTATCAAGCAAAGAAAACCTTTCTGAGCCAGCCACCACCTGTAGAATTTGCTCCATTGAAGGCAATGGGTAGTGGTCTTTTAGGGAGGCTCTGTTGAGGTCTCTGAAGTCAACACACAGCTTGACCTCCCCATTTTTCTTCCTCACAGGCACAAGGTTAGAAACCCAAGAAGTGTGCTTGATTGGAAAGATGATTTCCCCTCAATTAGCTTGGTTAGTTCTTTGATCATCAGGGGTTCTAGCTTTGGATTCAGAGGTCACTGTTTCTGCCTCACAGGTTTTATACCTGGCTCTAACTCTATGGTGTGTTGGGTAATATGAGGATCAAATCCCTTTAAGTCTACATAATCCCAAGCAAACACCTCTTCAAATTCTTTACAAAGAGCAATGAAAGCTCTTATGTCTTCAGCTAAGCAGATTTTACCAATCCTAAGGAGTCTACCCTTGAAAACTTCTAGCTTTTTCATAATGCTCCTCCTTTACCTGCATACTATTTTTGTCTTCTTCTTTTGGTCATCAGTGCCAAAAATAGATTCCAAGGTGACCAATCCGTTGGGCAGCTTATTTGTTCTTAGCTGAATGATTTGATCATTGTCATACTGTTGTTTGAGTTTATCCTGATTCATTATGGAAAACTCATCTTCTTCTAATAGGAACCTTAGGATCTGTTCATCACTGTCAAAAACTTGCTAGTGAATATTATTATCAGGGATAGAAGGCCTAGAAATTATCTTTACATGAGGCTGAACCTTCTCCCTTTGAATATCACTGGAGATGTCAAATTGAGCCCCAATTGAAGCTAGTCTATCAGCATGATGGTTTTGACTCCTTGGAATATAGATCAGATTGAAAGCATCAAACTCTTCAATCAAATCCCATACCCTGTGTTTGTAGCACTTCAGGGCATCACTTTTTGTAAGGTGCAATCCCCTCACCTGATTCACAATGAGCTCACTATCTCTAAATACTTGTAGACAGCCAATCTTCCTCCTTCTTGCCCACTGCAGACCTTGGATCAACCCTTCATACTCAGCAGTGTTGTTAGTACAAGAAAAGGCAAAACAAAAAGTAGCATAATAATTTTCACCTTGTGGTGACATAAGCATTGCACCACCACCAGATCCATTTTTGCCCCTAGAGCCATCAAAATACATTTTCCATACCTCATCATGTTGCTCTACCTGCTACTCTGTTTTCTTCAGAAGACTTGGTATTGCTGTCTCATGCTCATGCAATATGTACACTCCCAGGCCAGTTTCTTGGATATGTCCCTCAAGATCATCCACAATATTTTCAGAGGCCCACTCCTTCAAGAGTACCTCTGGTATGCTCTCAGCTTGTAGTTTCTGAGCAGCAACTAGTTCAGGGTCATAAGAGATAATGCAATTTGCATTAACAACACTGGGTGTGTAAGGCTCTATGTGATAGTCTGAAAGTAACTCAGATTTCAAGGTTACTTTGGTGCCATATCTGGTCCTAAAAAATATGTGGGACCAGTCAGAAGATAGATATCCTCCTATTTTGGATGTAAATTCCCTTGATAAGCACATGGCAAAATGAGGAGGCAAATCTATTATGAACACCTCCTGTGAAATAGAAACATTGGGGCAGGTGTGTAGGGTGAGACCTAGGTCTCTTATGATACCCACAGTATTAACAGATGTACCATCCAACTAGAGTACACCTTTCTCAAGTGGTTGGTACCTAAGCCCTAACTGATCTAAAATCTTCTTAGGCATGACAGAACTGCTTGCTCCACTATCCACCATGCAATTGTGCACTAGTTTGTCCCCAATTATCAGTGATACATAAAAGGGAAGAGGTTTGGCACCTTGGTTAGGCTGCTTGATGTCATCTTGGGATGAATTAGCAAGAACAGTTCTATTTGGGTTAATAGTGGTATCATTGGATACCTTCAAATCAGACAAGGCAGACTGCAACATCTTCTTTTAGCCAGGGATTGCTAAGGAATCCCACATAGACATGGTTACATTCATCTTTTTCATATTTTTAATAATATTGAAAGGTGGAGAGGCACCTACCTTCTGACTTGACTTTGTAGTAGCAGTATCAGCCTGCAAATGAGGCATCTCCCTTGCTGTTGTTGGTGTACTTCTTTGCAAGATGCGAGGAATATGGGATGTGGAAGCATCAGTATGTCCTCCACCTTTTCTTGCTGCTGGCTCAACCTCATAACCCCTCTTCTTAGCCCTTGTATTGGCAGCAACTGGATTACTATCACTATTTACCCCATAGAATTCTCCTTCCTACCAATTCATGAAAGCAGAATCATTTTGAGGTTGCTCTTGTTGTTGTGCAGCTCCATCATTTGGTGTGTATGGTTGTGTGGCTGCCACATTTTGTGCCATCAGAGCCTGATTTAGGACTCCACTCGAATAGGCTGCCTAATTGTGTGGCATATGGCATGGGACACACCAATCATAATTAACTGCAATGTTATTTTGAACAGGGACAAGGTCCCTTGCTGCATTAACAGGTACTAGATTGTAAGGCTGAAAAGGCCTTTGGTTCATATTTTGCCTGACACCTTGGTAGTTGTTCTGATAAGGTGGCCTATTGGCCTGGTAAGGTTGACCCTGCCCCTGATATGCTTGGTTCTTCCCCTGATGTTGTTGTTGATAAGGCTACCTACCTTGAGACTGTTGCTTCTTAATGTTTACTAGATCATTCCCAAAAGTCTGCAGAAGATTTTCTATTTTATGTTGGCTACTTTTTATCTCCTTTAGCTCTTGAGATGAACTAGAGGTAGCAAGTTCAGAAGTGGAAGTACTTGGTAATGCTGCAACAACAGGTGTAGGGGCACAATATGGGGTGGGCAAAGGCATAGAAGCCTGGATCTCAGGGAAGATGGTGTTGTTATATGGAGCCTAATCAGACTCAGAGGTTATATTTACCCCACTTTTATCAGCGCGGTTTCCCCCCAAATTCCTACGGGGTCAAGGGGCAGCGCCCCTTGCGGGGGTTTGGGGGCAGCGCCCCCAAGACGGGGTCAAGGGGCAGCACCCCTTGCGGGGTCCAGGGGCAGCACCCCTGGCGCGTTCCCTATCGCGATACAGGGCGGGGTCGAGGGGCAGTGCCCCCGTGGGGGCTCGAGGGCAACGCCCCCGAAACCTCACACGGTTTTTTATTATTTTATAATGCACCGGGAGTTAATTTTTTCATTGACCGACATAAGAAAACCCTATTTTGTAACCGACAAAAAGCTTGATAAAAAGCGGCTAAGGGTTAGGGTTTTGATATTGTATTGTAGCATTTTGCAGCGGTATTGAGTTGTAGGGATTGCTGATTGTAATCGGTTTGATTTACTGGATAATAATATTGGACTCTCTGTTTGGTGGATGTAGCCCGAGTTTGGGTGAACCACGTTAAAACTTGTCTCTCGCTATTATTATTTCTGTGTATTTCCATTTCTTTGTTTAATCTTTATTTGCATTTAATTGATATCTTCTGCCGGCTAACCCTAACAAGTGGTATCAGAGCGGGTTGTGTTCGATTATCGTCTGTAGGAAAGTCTCAGGTTGAGTGGGAGCAATGGCAGACAAGGGTAAAATGAAGGTTGATAAATTCAATGGGCAGAACTATCAGTTATGGAAGATGCAGATGGACGATTATCTCTATCAAAAGGATTTATGGAGGCCGTTGGAAGGAGTAGCCAAGAAACTGGCAACAATGTCTGATGAGGATTGGAATCTTCTTGAAAGAAAGGCACTAGGAACCATTCGGTTGTGCCTGGCACCGTCGGTGGCATTCAATATAACAGAAGCAAAGACAATAGATGGTCTGATGAAAGCTTTGGCAAAATTGTATGAAAAACCCTCAGCCTCAAATAAAGTATTTCTCATGAAGCAGTTGTTTAATTTGAAAATGGTTGAAGGTGGATCTGTGATAGGTCATTTAAATGAATTTAATACGATTGTCAGTCAATTGACTTCTGTAAATGTAAAATTTGATGAAGAAGTTAGAGCTCTCTTGATATTATGTTCATTGCTTGAAAGCTAGGATAGTTTGGTAATGGCGGTTAGTAACTCTGTTTCTGGTTCAAATACCCTAAAATTTGATGATGTTGTTGGTGTTATTTTGAGTGAAGAAATTCGTAAGAAAAGCTCAGATGGATCCAAATCAGGTAGTGTTTTGAATACAGAAAGCAGGGGCAGATCAAAGGAGAGAGGAAAAGGTTCTGGAGGTCATGGGAAGTCACGAGGAAAATCAAAGGACAAAAGATCCCAAACCAGAGGACAGAAGGATTGCTGGTACTGTGGAAAACTAGGTCATCTGAAGAAAGATTGCTGGTCTCGGAAGAACAAAGAAGGAGACAAATAAGAAGTCAATAAGGAAGCAAATGTGGTAAGCAATAAGTCTGAAGATGATGCTTTGATTCTTTTCCTAGATAATGCTGATGATTCATGGGTTTTAGATTCAGGGGCCTCATTTCATGCTACGCCCCATAGAAGTTATTTCCTTGATTATGTCCAAGGGGATTTTGGGCTAGTTTATTTGGGAGATAACGAACCCTGTCAGATTGTTGGAAAGGGAAGAATCAAGATTAAGTTGCAGAATGGGAATCATTGGCTACTACAAGAGGTAAGGCATGTTCCAAGGCTCAATAGGAATTTAATTTCAGCAGGGCAGCTAACTGAACAAGGTTGCACTGTTACATTTACTGATAAAAATTGGAAGGTTTCAAAAGGTGCCTTAGTAGTAACAAAAGGTGTGAAAGTAGGCACCTTATATCTTTGTACAGGTCATACTGTTCCTTCTACTTTAGCTGTTACAGAGAAAAAATAAACAGGTTCAGGAACAGTTGCTGCAGGTTTGCAGGAAGAGACTGCAAAAGTTGCTGCAGGTTCTGAGACAACATTGTGGCATAACAGACTTGGGCATATGAGTGAAAAAGGTATGAAGGTACTTTATTCTAAGAAAGTTTTACCAGGTCTGAAATGTATTAATATGGATTTCTGTGAAAGTTGTGTGTATGGAAAACAAAAGAGAGTCAGTTTTCTTAAGGATGGGAAGCAAAAGAAAAATGAAAAGTTGGAGCTTGTGCATACAGATGTATGGGGACCAACTCAGGTATCTTCTCTTGGTGGCTCTCGGTATTATGTTACATTCATAGATGATGCAACTAGGAAGGTCTGGATTTATTTTCTTAGACAAAAATCTGATGTATTTGAAACATTTAAGAAATGGAGAAGCTTGGTTGAGAATGAGACGGGTAAAAGATTAAAATGTCTCAGATCTGATAATGGCGGTGAGTATTGTAGCAAAGAATTTGAAGATTATTGTTCCTTTAATGGAATTCGTAGGCAGAAAACGGTTCCAGGGACTCCACAGGAAAATGGAGTGGCTGAACGCATGAATAGGACAATAATGGAGCGTGCAAGGACCATGAGATTGCATGCTGGGCTGCCTTTAAACATGTGGGCAGAGGCTGTCAACACTGCTGTATATTTAATTAACAGAGGTCCTTCAGTTCCTTTAGGCTGTGGTATTCCAGAGGAAGCATGGATAGGCAAGAAGGTGAGTTATTCTTTTCTGAAAACCTTCGGCTGTGAAGCATTTGCACATATAGATTCTGAACATAGAACCAAGCTGGATGCAAAATCAAAAAGGTGTACCTTTGTTGGATATGGCATTGATGAATTTGGTTATAGGCTTTGAGATTTTGAAAATCAGAAAATTGTGAGAAGCAGGGATGTTATATTCAATGAGAAGGTGTTGTACAAAGATCAGTTGCAGCAGCATGAGAAGAAAGAAAAGGATTATGTGGTGCTGGATAATACTCCAAATAGTGATGTTCCAGTGGTTCCTCATGCTCCGCAACAGCAACCAGAAATACCACAAACTCCAGTGAATGTTAGACGGTCCACAAGGATAAGTAGACCTCCTGAAAGGTTTTCTCCCTCTTTGTATTCTATTTTGTTAACAGATGCTGGTGAACTAGAAGGGTATGCTGAAGCTATGCAGGTGGATACACAGGTTCAGTGGGAGCTTGCAATGAAAGAAGAAATGGACTCCTTGCTGAAAAATCAGACTTGGGAATTATGTAAGTTACCTATAGGAAAAAAGGCTTTACCAAATAAATGGGTTTATAGGCTGAAAGAGGAAGATGGAGGTAAGAAAAGATTTAAGGCCAGGTTAGTTGTAAAAGGATTTACACAGAAAAAGGGCATTGATTTTGATGAGATATTTTCTCCGGTTGTCAAGATGACTTCTATTCGTACTGTTTTAAGTAGTGTGGCTGCTGCAGATTTACATTTGGAACAGCTAGATGTTAAAACTGCCTTTCTCCATGGTGATTTGGAGGAGGAGATCTATATGGAATAGCCCCAAGGATTTGAGGTCAAAGGTAAGGAGAAACTAGTGTGCAGATTGAAGAAGAGTTTGTATGGCCTGAAACAAGCACCTCAGCAATGGTATTTGAAATTTGACAGTTTTATGGCTGAGCAAGGCTACAGTAGGTGTAATTCTGACCATTGTGTTTATTTTAAGAGGTTAGATAATGACAGCTACATTATTTTATGTTTATATGTTGACGACATGCTTGTCGCTGGGTCTAACATGGATCACATCAGAGAGTTAAAACAGCAGTTGGCAAAATCATTTGATATGAAGGATTTGGGGGTAGCAAAACAAATCCTTGGTATGAAAATTTACAGAGATAGGCAGAACCAAAATTTAACTCTAGCTCAGGCTGCTTATGTTGAAAAGGTGTTGCAGAGATTCCACATGGAGAATGCAAAAGCTGTCAGCACACCTTTGCCTAGTCATTTGAAATTAACTAAGGACATGTTTCCTAAGACACAAGAGGAGGAAGAGAAAATGTCCAAGGTACCATATGCTTCAGCTGTAGGTAGTTTAATGTATGCCATGGTATGCACGAGACCGGATATTGCCCATGCTGTAGGAGTCGTTAGCCGGTATATGAGTCATCCCGGATTAGAGCATTGGAATGCGGTAAAATGGATTCTCAAGTATTTGAGAGGTACATCCAATAAACACTTATGTTTTGGGGGCTCTAATACTGATTTAGCAGGTTATGTAGACTCAGATTTGGCAGGAGATATTGATACCAGGCGGAGTACTACAGGTTATGTCTTTACTGTAGGTGGAACAGCGGTAAGTTGGATTTCCAGGTTGCAAAAGGTGGTTGCTTTATCCACCACAGAGGCAGAATATGTAGCTACAACAGAGGCAAGCAAGGAGATGATATGGCTGCAATCTTTCATGAATGAATTGGGCACACAACAGGTTAACAGTTATTTGTTTACAGATAGCCAGAGTGCCATACATCTTGCAAAGAATTTTGCCTTGCATTCAAAGACCAAACACATACAGTTGAGGTATCACTTCATTTGGTCGGTGTTGGATAATGGACAGTTACAGCTGGCAAAGATACATACAGATGATAATCCAGCAGATATGTTTACAAAGGCAGTGACAAGGGAGAAGTTGAGCTCCTCTTCAGCTTCGGTTGGTCTTCTAGACTGAACACAACAAAAATAGAACAACAGAGTCCAGGGTGCTTATTTCCAGTGGGAGCTACAGGGTCAGTGGTGTTATGATCAGTCTCCAAGTGGGAGATGATATGGTGTGGAGTCTGATCAGTCTCCAAGTGGGAGATTGTTGTTATATGGAGCCTAATCAGACTCGGAGGTTATATTTACCCCACTTTTATTGGCGCGGTTTCTCCCTAAATTCCTACGGGGTCAAGGGGTAGCGCCCCCGAAACCTCACACGGTTTTTTATTATTTTATAATGCACCGGGAGTTAATTTTTTCATTGACCGACATAAGAAAACCCTATTTTGTAACCGAAAAAAAGCTTGATAAAAAGCGGCTAAGGGTTAGGGTTTTGATATTGTATTGTAGCATTTTGCAGCGGTATTGAGTTGCAGGGATTGCTGATTGTAATCTGTTTGATTTACTGGATAATAATATTGGACTCTCTGTTTGGTGGATGTAGCCCGAATTTGGGTGAACCACGTTAAAACTTGTCTCTCGCTATTATTATTTCTGTGTATTTCCATTTCTTTGTTTAATCTTTATTTGCATTTAATTGATATCTTCTGCCGGCTAACCCTAACAGATGGGCATAGGGGGCCTAGGTCCTATTTTTTCAACCTGAATTAGACTGTTCTCTACTCTAATGGCTATTTCATAGGCATTAGGTAGGCTTACACCTCCTAGTGATTGTATCATCACTGAAATATCACTATTTAAAGCTTTCAAGAAATATAAGAATGTATACTCAGTTGGAGGTCTTACTGTGGCAGGGATTCTATCCCATGTCTTCTGAAATCTAAAGTTGAAGTCCATCATTGGTTCTTGAGGAGCTCTCTTTATGGTGGTCATCTATTCCACCAATGACAGATTATCTGATTTATCCTGGAACTGCTTATTCAGCTTGTCTCCTAAGTCATCCTAGGTTCCTATAGTCTGTACTGGTAGACTTTTGAACCATTGTAATGCCTTCCCTTTGAATGAGGCAGCTACTAATCTGATGGCCACATTCTCTTGTGTTACATGATGTACTCCACATAGAGAAGCCACATCTCTTATGTGTTCAATAGGTGTAGTTTGGGTTTCCCCTGTGAAATAGGGCAAGCTCTTCAAGGCTGCCATAGGTATGACATCATGTACTGTTAAGTTCAAAGGGCTTCCCCCATCAAAAGCCACAAATGGCTGATTTCTTGCCATCTGAGCAGCTAGAGGTGGGTTTGCTTGAGTTGCTACAAGGAC
This sequence comes from Cunninghamia lanceolata, assembly GCA_027924645.1. Lineage (NCBI taxonomy): Eukaryota > Viridiplantae > Streptophyta > Pinopsida > Cupressales > Cupressaceae > Cunninghamia > Cunninghamia lanceolata. The sequence continues at coordinate 3,449,828 of BSBN01000130.1, read as the reverse complement.
TACGAAGGCAATTGGTCTAAAATTTGGTGGAGTTGACAAGGTCCTCTTAGAATAGGGAGTTCTTACTACAGTTCTACTCTACCTCCTAGGTGGAGAAAGCTGTAGATAATCAAATGACCTTGAACTTGAACTCCTTGTTTGTATCCTTTTCATAAAAGTATATCAATAGAATTGGTTTGCCTGATCTTCCTCAGTATGAGTCACCAGATATGCAATTTTAACCTCCTATAGGTTAGAAAATCACCGGTTGCACATCAAAACCAGTAACTAGAGTTTGTATTGTCCCACCGGGCATGCCAGAAACTGTTGTCCAGTAATAAGCGTTTCTATTATCCCACCGGGTGTGCTAGAAACTATTGTCACATGAAATTGCACCCTGCTTGAATGGGACTCCAAGCATTCCAATGACACAATGGGATTGATCTCTAAGTGTGGGACTTTGCTAAATGAGATCAAACCTCCGGAGAAGGCCAGCTTCCTTGTCTAGTTACCACCTAAAACTACTGAATTTTTGGGGTGAAAAGAGGAAGAAATATGCTGAAATGAAAGATAAAGTATTAATACTTAAAACATGAAAGGGTGATACACCAGACAGATCTAAAGGACCCTTCACAAAACTGAAGCATGCACAGCACAACCAGATACAACAAGCAAATATACACAGAATAGATGATTCTAACAGAGGTAAGAAGCAAGATGATTGAGAGGAATAAGAAATATTCACAGACAACCATATGCAGATTCACACAGAGATAGAGAAATTAGCAAAAGGCATGATAGCTTGCATATATCTAATGAAAGACAAGGTTATAGCATGAAAAGTTCTATTTGGAAATAGGGAGAACAAGATGCTCCAAAAAGTTCCAACCCTTCTTACATCATAAGCCTCAGCTTATTTAGCATTTCAAAACTAACCTAGGTTGGTTACAAAATCCGCTCAAGGAGCTATATCCAGAAAATACCTCAGGAAGAACGTCCCAGCTACCAGGAGTAATGGCGCGAAAAGGTCTATAATAGGGGCAGATGGAAGATATTTCTGGGTCATTAATGCAAATAGTTGCATCATCGATCTGATCCTCAGAATGGCAGAGGATATCGTAGCATTGAATGCGAGTAGCTGCTTCTGACAGTTCTCGACAATTAGGCGGCAGAGAACAGACTAGAGATGAAGTGGTGGCGGGATATTTTGGACCATCAATGCAAGTTGTGCCCTCTTGTGCAGCAATAAATGCAAAAAATATCTTCACCAACCTAAGAAAGTCGTTGCAGAAAAAGTCCACTCGACCAACATGAAGATCTGGATCAGATATGGAAGTGGGAACCCTCCTGAAGAATTCCTGCCAAAAGGTCATCATCCTGATATTTTCAAATTTCTGTGGGACATGATTATCCCACATGCATCCGGAGAAGACGCCTCCATCACTTTATAAGCTAGGCCGTGAGCATATGTAATGTCGGTGATTTTGCTCCCGACGGCATCATCATAAGCCTTAACATCATCCTCCTTCAGCATGATATCTTGTTGCTCTATATATCACCCTGACGTCAGCAGGCCTCAGCACCGTCACCCGTCGGCTAGACCTCTAACATTAGCGAGCCATCGGCATGTCCGACCGATATGAAAAGTCACCTTGATATGAAATTAGCCTTGAGCCTCATCATCATCTTCAAGACCCGCGAAATATCCTCCTGATGGAAAAAAACCTCCTGACGAGCTCATCCCAATAATTCATCACCTTGATGTGAAATATCACCCCGCAGAAAATATCCTCCTGATGGAAGTATCATGATATAAGAATATCACCCTGATGTATGAAAATCAGGATGATGTCAGCAGGATGTTGGGCGATCCAGCAAACATGAAGTGAAAACATAACATCAGGATGATATTCAACTAAAATCACCCGATATTCAAATGTGATGACCCCTCAGAAGATCGGGCCATACCTAGAAACTTCGTAGCACCAACATCAGGATGATCTTCAGCTAATATCACCTGATATTCAAAATATCATCCTGATGTGAAAGATCAGGTTGGCATAAATATGATGACCCCACATAACTTCCTCATCTTAGCGAATTTCAGGGTGATGTAAAAAACAAACCTACCTATTTTTCCAAGCTCTTTCTCATGGTAAGCCTCTTCAGGCAAGCTTCAGATTTTGAAATTGGGTTAAGACCTCAGGATCATAAATATGGCTTTGATGGGGATATGCATACTGACTGATCTTGCTTGAATTATTTCAACTCCTTCTAGAGGAAAAATAAGTCAACATTGATTTCACGAGAAACCTCCCATGTCTAGATTTACTCATGAAGTTTCTTATAGACCAAGGGGTAGATGTTCCTTCCCAACCTAAGACATTAAATCTTAAATATCTCATTAATCCTGGTCCTTCATCACAACCCATCATTGAAAATCTTCAAGACAATCCAATAGGTAGTGGGGCCTTGCCTCCACCTCTTAATGATCATAATTCTAGTTACTCGTTTTAACTAGGTCCATCTACATCAATCATCCCACAAATTTCCAAGCTAGCTAGAACATTACCCACTTTATTTCCACTTATTTCCATTCTTCAACAAACATTAGCAATCCCCTCTCAACCACTCTCTTACCACATACCACTAAGTCATGCACAAACCACCTATTCACATGTCTATTTATATGCTTCATCCCAACCCAATACATCTTCAATTAACACATCCCATACCTACAATCAACTCAACCCTTCAAACACTCAATCTATGGTCTCATATCCACAACACACTTATCATTACACCACATCCAATCCTTTGATGTCACATGTCACTACACAACCCTTGTCACATGGACCTATCAACTCCACCTCATCATCACCAAACCCAATTCCTTTGGATCATAAAATGCAAGAGATGGTAGAAAATGTCCTTCAAAAACTTCAAATTGAAACCCAACATTAACATTTCAAATTTGAAGACTTTTATCCTTATCCATTAGATCACTCCATCATGACAACTCATTTCCCTCCTAATTTGGAGGTCCCTAAATTTGATAAATATAAAGGAAAAGGAGACCCTGGATATCATGTCAAACAATTATTTATGGGTTTTCAAGAGGTTCCCATTATGACATTTATCTCTTGAAACTTTTTCCACTAAGTTTGGCAGGACAAGCTTTAGATTGGTTTCATCATCTTACTCTCGGTACCGTCACAAATTTCGTCAACTTATCTAAAAAATTTGTCACTCATTTCTCCTCAAATTTTGAACATGAACTCACAATGCTAGACCTATGTAATGAAAAACAACATAATGGAGAAATCTTTGCCTCATACCTACAAAGGTGGAGAGGGCTTGCAAGTCAAATCCCATGGGCCATCCCCGAAAAATAATTGGTTAGCATCTTCATCCGAAACCTTAATCAAGAAATGGCCGTTCATCTTCAAATCCATTGTCTTTCCACATTTGAAGAGATTGTTGAGAAAGGGATCACCGTTGAAAAAGCCCTTATAGATAAAGGTCTAATCAAGTCTCAAACCAAAGACTAGCCCTACAAATGATAAATTCAGACCTTGGGCCAACAACAAGCATATGATTAGTGATGGAGTCACCAATGTTAAACATGTCCAAACAACTCAAGCCTCCCAACCTAATCTGCCAAAAGCCTGAGCTCGACTAGTACCATCACCCTTCCTGGGTGATAATTTAGAACTCCTCCAAATTCACAATGACATTTCACACATTTAGAAGAACCCATTGAGTCAATCTTTCAAAAGCTTGTGCAAGCCAACATGGTCACATACCCTTATACAAGACCCTATGTTGATAATGAGTCCAAGACCACATGGTATAATGAACAAGAATATTGTGATTATCATCATGTCCATGGTCACCCAACACATAATTGCATGAGGCTCAAACATTATATCCAAGATCTTATTGATCAAAGACAATTGGAGGTCAATATTAAGCTTGAATCTTCCAATGCACAATTGGATGTTTATAATGATCCTTTTCCAAAACATCAAACTAAGTCCATTGCCACTAACCCCAATCAATCCCAAGATAACCGTACCAATAATGTTTTCTATAAGCCCATCTTGAGTATGCCAATGTCATAGGAAGAGTGGATTATGATCCTCCATAAGTTTCCACTATCACCATTAGAGCTCCATACCCTAGATGTGATTTCACCACTCATTGTGGAACCGTTACTAGCCGCTAACCTTCATTTTCTTCATCCCAACCTTCATCTTCCTCATCCTCACCCTCATATTCCTCCTCTACTCATCCTTCCCATTATAATATCCTTGATCACCTTAGGAAGACTCCTACACAAATCTTCATCCTAGATCTCCTTAAGGTCTCCCCCATACACAAGGCCATATTAGACTGTGTCATCCAAGATTCCCAAGTCCCACATGATATTGACCCTGATCAATTCCAATATCTTGTGAGTCACCTTTCTTACACCTATTATCTCACCTTTACCCAACAAGACATGCCATCTATTGATCCATTTCATAACAATGCCCTTAATATAGAGATTTTAATGTCTAAAACCAAAGTCAAATGTGTCTTTTTGGATAATGGAGCTAGCTTGAACCTATACACCTGGAAGTTAATAAAATAATTGAGATATTCACAAGTTGACTTGGAACCATGCCATGTCATACTGTCAAAGGCTATGATGATACTGAGAGAGAATGCGAAGGAACCATATGTTTTCCCATACAAGTTGGACTTGTCCTTTTACACACTACATGTCATGTCCTTAACCTTGAGCTTCCATATAACATCTTACTTGGTCATCCTTGGATCCATGCTATGCAAGTTGTACCTTATACTTATCATCAATGTATCAAGTTCCCACATAATGGTGTTGAAATCACTATCCAAGCAGATCCTAGACCCTTTGCATAGTTTAGAGCCTTGGGAGTTGCTAGTCCTAAAGATGACCTTTGTCCTAACAATGATATTTCCATTAAGGAGAAGGTTACCTTTTCCACATCTTATGTTCATCCCAATCACCTTACATCAACTTAATCATCCTCTAAAGATCCTCAAGTTACAAAAATCAAGATTATCAACAAAGGTTGTGGAGAGTATGAGTTACATAATTATTTCCATGTTGAAACACTCCATGACATTTCTTATGGTCTAGGATACATGCCATCTAGTGTGGAAACTAGGGATCCTCATGTTTCCTCTACAAATCTTGATGAACCCTCTAATATTGTTGAGAGTACCATCGATGGAACCATCAATGCCTCTAACGAAGACCTTGACATTTCATCCTTATTACATGACAATGCTATCTCCACCATTGAGCCCTCATTGCCATACCCCACTTCCACTTCATGGGAGCAACAAAATATAATCTATCACACTACTTATCACAATGACGGAGTACATATTGAACTCCTTAGTCCTATGCCTACAAAAGAAAAGAATGCTAAAAGTCCTAAAGCATTGGACTTCAAAGAAAGAAATCCTAGGGTATCCAAAGTCAAAGAAAAGTTCATTTTATCCCTAGCATCTAAAGAACATTTACTTGGAGAAAATAAAATCCACTTGAGTATCGAAGAAAATCCAAAGAAACATCCTAAAAGTGAGATTGTTGGTCCCCTATCAGTTTCACTCCATAACACTTCCACCACCTTCCATAATCCTATCCCACATACACCTCGCTCCATCCATAATTGACGAGGCTATGGTGGTTCCCATTTATGTTTCCTAAACACAACAGAGACTAATCTTACACTTAAGGAGGTGCGTAATAGTACCCTTGGTGCCCATCTGTCATGTCCCAATTTTTGGAGTGATCTCCTATGGAGAAGATTGTTGGCCTATTCACCATTCCCACAGGCTAACTCTAGTGGTAAGGGAATGATTTGTGCTTGAGATAAGACCTTCAAGGCTTGGAGAATGGAAATTTGGCTCAACTAACTTTATTTTACTGTAATTTTGGCTAGTGATATTTTATAATATTTTTATAAAGCCAAAAATAATATTATATTTAGCCAAGGCAAAATTGAAGGATGGAAAAAGTGAAAATTGAACAACTTAAAGATGGAGATTGGGAAAGATGGAAAAAGAATAAAATGTAATCTTTAATTATATTTTATTATTCATATATTCTCAAGGGAAAAATAGAAGCCACCAAGGAGAAAAATGAAAATAAAGAAAAATAGTAAAATATTATTATTTTCTCTCTCTAGTGTCGCCGCTCAAGGAGGAAAATATAATTAAAAATTATAACAAATTATTGGAGTTGGTTACTATGGTAGTTATGGACTTCAAAAATTATAAAATAATGTTCTATATGGGCATCAAAGGTAAAAAATATAAAAGGAGGTCATTGGCATCATTTTTGACATCTTGAGCATTTTGGTATTTTGTATATTGAGTATTTGCTCTTGGTTGAAAGTGATTTTTAGTTTAATCAAGGATAAAAACCATTGAATTATTATGGTTTGGACAAAAACCAAATCCACCATGGAGATGGATTCATGTGGATTTCATCATTGTGCTTAACTCAAGGTTTTTAATGGAGAATTTGCTTCAATCAGCTAGGGTTGAAGTTTGATATTCAGATTTGGTTCTTATTTTAGCTTGTTTTCATCAATAAAATCTTGAGGAGGGTTTCTACTTAGATCTCTTGGCTTGAGAGAACATAATTATTGATTTTCATCATTCATGCATGGTCTGATTTTATGACAACAGTCTGAATGTTACATCCCCAACTTATGATTTAGCATTAATGATCTAGTCTAGGGTCATTTGCGTAGTATTTTTGGGAAAATATTGAAAATATAATTTTTGGTATTTTCTACATCATAGTAAATTGCATTTTCAGAGCCCTTCGGAGTGGAATTAGGGCTCAAGACTTCGTCGGTTGCTTGGCATTCAGCCATAGTAACCGAGCAACTCAAACTAGATAAAAGTTTTATCTAGTTTGAGTTTCTCAGTTGCTAAGGCTTAATGCCAAGCAACCGACGAAGTCTTGAGCCCTAATTCCACTCCGAAGGCCTCCAAAAATGTAATTTACTATGATGTAGAAAATACCAAAAATTATATTTTTGATATTTTCCCAAAAATACTACCCAAATGACCCTGGACTAGATCAATTAGTCTTATTTTGTGTGGTAATAAGGAGGATTAACCATAGTCTACTGATTTGATATTGTGGAAATATTTGATTTAATCTTTGATTATGAGGTTAATGATCAATGATAATTAGTTATGAATATTAATTAATTTGAATTATGGAATATGATGATGATGATGATGATGCACTAATCATGGCTTTGTGGTCCTGAGTGTGAATAGGAAAATATAATGACCTTCGAAGAAGGAATGAGGGTATCATTCTAGAGGAAGGGTTATATGTTGAGAAAACAAGGTTGATTAGTCATTTGAGTATCGATTTCTATGTCCTTTCGAATCCCTTTGTAAGTTGTCATGATGTCATGTCTTCTTCCTTAGTAATTGTATTCCTTGTGAGTCATTTTGTCGATGGTGCTATCATGACTAGATGACATTCTTGGAACATCGTCACAAGTTGAGTGATACTCGTGTTTAGAGATGAAGAGATCTGTCATTACCCTATTCGTAAATGGGGATATTAATTCTTTATTTCTAAATCATTTGACAAAGGTTTATCATTGATGTTGGGGGAGTATTACTCAACCTTGAATATCCTAAGATTTTAATGTGTTATCCTTTTCTTTCATCATTATGATCTTTAATATTATAAAGGTTCTTTAACCTTATTGTTAGTCAAGGGTGATTATATATATATGAACCTCTTTAGAGGTCGATGATAATAGCTTTTGACTATGCTTATAACTAGTCTATCGTATCTTACTTACCACTTTGATATTCCTTACCCACGAGGAGTGGGAAAGGAGATATGTTAGCCTGAGTGGACTGGGTGGATCAAAGATCCCACAAGGTGGTGGGATGAGAACACATGCAAAGAGCATATTTTAGTTGGTTATCAAAATGCTATTAGGGGAGTCTTTTGTTTTTTGGTGTGAGAGACTTGGAAGAGGAAGTGGGTGTTTGGGGTGGTAAACTTCGAGAATGATGTCTTCTTATTGCAAAGAGCTACGTACGGTTTGAGCCACAAGAGAAGGTGAGGGAGGGTCGATCTCTGTGAGCTAGTTACTTATTTCTGTGTTATAAATACAAGTATGTCTATCTTAGAGCTCTCGGCTCATATGTTTAATAGACTTCAATATAGTTTTAAACCCTTCGTTTGAAAGAATGTCGACACTATAGACTTTAGAAAATGAGTCATGCATTGCTAATGATGTGTTGAGTTGTGACTATATATTTATATGTGCATCTTGATGATTATTTTTTGTAGTCTAAGACTCTTGAAGCCTTAATGAATATAATCGATGATACTTTGAAAGCTACTATTTTTTAGTGGTGCTCGGTCAACTTGTGGCTATAAAGCCTTTGTGTGAATGCATGAGCACCTATGAGATACAGTTAATTCTATGTGCCGTGCATCTTTAATGATGTCTTATCTTATTTTGTTTACCAGTTGATAATACTTGCAAACTTGCATATGCTAATGAGCCCGATAGGGCAATATTGTTTAATGAATAGTTGTTCAATGGTATCAACTTGTGGAGCAGTCCATACCATCATATCTATGGTCATAACCATAATTAAGTTGAAACATAGTAAACCAGAGATATAACTGGGTCATACTAATGTGCTTGATACCTTATTTTGCCAATTCGATGGTAAATGATGCCAAGAATTGAATGGTTGTCAATAAATATAAATTTTGTGAACATTTAATGACTCTTCGAGGAGAGTAATAGAGTATTATTCATATACTATTATAATACAGATTTAATGGAAGCCGCGACTGCAGTCTTGTTCTCATTAAGAAGTAGAGTCTTGAAATATCCCTTGGTATAAGAATCTACCCTAGTTATATTGGAAGCTAGTGGTATTATATGAGATGAATGCCGACTTTATAAATGGCATTTGTGTTTTTATATTTGACTTTGAGAAAGTTTCTTAATGAAAGACTTAGAAAGGGTTTGACTCTATGAGTCCTTATGAGCCTTCAAAGATAACATGAATTGAGTCTTTTATATATTATGAACTATTCCTAACCTTGACAATAGGTAAATAAAGTAAACACTGATCGGGTAAGGTAAGTGTTGAAACCAAGAACATAATTTTTTCTTCAAGAAGTACGAGATAGTGTGACATGGAGTCACTAGCTCCCAAAAGTCTAAGAAACCAAGAACCTAAGTATGGGTTTTCATGATAACAATCGAATGTCCAAGGATTGGACTAAGATGTATTAAAACCTAATTATACTAGACCAAGAATGGTCAATTTTGATATGATATGAGAATGGGACAAGATGATGAGGAGTCACAAGTTCCTTGTTATGAAAGTAACCCATTTAGTCATAACCAACCTATGATGGGAGTCGAGTGTCCTAGTATGGACGATGAATTGAATTGATCCCACTTATACTAGACCTAGAGAGAAAGGTCAATTTGAACTTATTGTAGGATATGATAGCTTATAAGTTGAGTCAGGGTGGTGGACATACGATGACATTCATTGTGTAATGTATATGTATGTAAATATTTGGTCAAAGTAATGCATCTGTCTTTGCATGCATTGTTAGTCCACAATGCTCTAGATGGCCTAGTGTCTCCAGTAGTGTCATACATAGAGTGGATCTATAGTTGTGACCATGAGACATTAGGAAGGACACAACACTAGATACTCAGATGGCTAACCTAATGGTTCCTAATATCTAACCTTTTCATGAAGGGTAGGGCCACTTCCAGTTAGGAAGTTGAGCGAGGGACCGCATGTTCGTGGTTGGAGGAAAAGCACCAGGATGATGCTCTCCTTCCCAAGCATGGGAGAAGCTGAGGTTTATGGAGACTGATGTCATTTGTTCTAGATACAATGTTTTGCATTTAATGACCTATTGGTCAAATGTAATGTATAAATTGATTTATGATGCCTTGGGCATAACTTGTACATGAATAGTGATAGATACTCACTAAGGATATGTAAATGATGATTGTATTATAAACTTTGTTATATTATGTTTAGAATAACATGCTTAGTTGATGAAATGATAATGATTCATTATGGTTAAATTTTAGTTTGGATAATTCTATTGTTAACCAATCTCTTGATTAAGGTGAATGCTTATGTTAAATCTTGAGCATAATGGAAAGTGATGTTACACTAAATATTGATATAAATATAAGATCTGAGAAGTTTTTGGCATCTACATTGAGGTTACATGATCATTTTGGAATCCTAACCCTAATCACTTCAATTTGGTGCATGGACGCTTGGATTTGGAGGGTTTTCTTGGCAATTGACACTAGGGTTTTGTGATCTACAGTAGGTACAAGGTTATAACATCGATCAGACATTGATTTTGCCTCCTATTCTTCATCATCAATCATCTCTAGCAAGGTGTCAACTATTTGGTGTTATCATCTTTGCATTGTACTAGGGTTTGATCATTATTTGAGGCACCTTTATACATCTTTAGATGTCTAATTTGAAATCAGTCATGGTTGCTATGTAATCAATGATCACCTATGAATTTGATTAATGCCATTTCATGATCTGGGTATGTGAATAAAGAAACCAATTTTATATATTTAATTTGCAATTGTATTTCCAACCGATCTATCTATTTTATGGTTATCATTTGTTGTCATATGAAGGTTATATTTAAACCTTTTCATCTTCATATCATAAACTACATGCATGTGAAAAAAACTCTTCAAAATCACAAGTAAATCAATGGGAAAACAAATCAGAAAATTCAAGACAATGAAGGAAAAATTTGGGTTAGATAAGATAGGGATCTTACACCATCCTAGTGACATTATCCTTGCAACACAACTTTCACCTTTCACCCACCATCATGATCATTGTCCACTTGGTCCATAGTACATACATCCACCTAATATCCTAGCTTTCCATGCTTAGCTTGTTGCAATATCCCAATAAAAAAAAATAAAAAAAATAGAAAAATAGAAAAATAGAAAAAAAAAGAAAAAATAGTAAATAGAAATAATCTACCCTATGGTGAAAACCACTTTTGTGGCACCTTGGATAAGTACCATGGTGAAAACCTAATCACAAGTGCCATGTGTAGTTGTCAGCTTCCATTATCCTCTAGATCACTTGTCCATGCTTCCCCATCATTCCATTTTTCATCTAATATATTAGTCTCACATTGCATATCATATTTACCATCCTTGCTATTTGTTAGAGTCTTCCCTTCCCTTCCTATCATATACATTCCATCCATTTCGTCCTATCACCTTGCTTACACTTGGGGGAAATGGATTGTGTTGTATTTTGGACATAGGATTTCTAGTAACCTCCTAATTGTCTTTGGTATAGCTAAGTTCCTCTTCTTTGGGCCTCGTACACTTGCATGTTACATGCCCAATCACATATGTTCATATCACTTATTCTATCTTACACGTATGGTCTTAAACATTTTCCATAGCATCCTCACACTTTGTCCTCCATCCTATAATAAAACAATCACCTATCCCATCTCAAAACATTCCAAAAATCCAAAAAAATCAAAACATATCTAAAAATCCAAAAAAATCAAAACATCTCTAAAATAAAAAATAATCAAATATCCAAACAAAAATCCAAGCAATAAATCCAAATGCAAGCCATCCTTAATCCATACCAATCTAGTCAAGAAATCTAGTAAAATTATCCAAACACATCATTGGTTTTGATCCTCACCCTAATGTCAACCTGATCAATCAATCAATCATCAATGGGATATATCATTCCCCATCCTTGTGTTGATCTAGGGATATATCATTCCCCATAATGACAACACTATCTTAATCCATCCATCAATCAATCATCAGTTTATAGCTTGACAAGGGAAATACCTTGTTTTTTTAAATCATTTGTGCTTACTTGCTTGTGTGTTATAATTCTATCTTGCATTTGTATCAAGTCCTTATTACTCCAAAGCTAATATTCATATCTTGTGTATGGTGGAATAACTTTTTGCATACCAATTGTCCTTTGCATCTAAGGTCATTTCATACCTTTTTATGCACTTGGACTTTAATGCTCTAAGTTTCCTTTCTCATACGTCTAGACAAGGTTGTATTACGCTGGGTGCACATGACACATCATCATACTGGTCTTTATACCTTGGTGTATAATTTCTAGTTGTATATCAAACTATATGGTTTTTCACTTAATGCAACATAACATCTTTCTCATCCATTTTTTATCCATCCTTTATCTTTTCATCCATTTTGAGAGCATACCCATGTTCTTCCAACCCGCCTATCCTCTCGAGGGGGCATCCCATTTTTACATTGTTCCTCCTTGTCACTCCTTCAAGTGGCTGGGGCATCTTTTTTCATCATTTTCCCTTCATTCATACCTTATCTTCTTTGAAATGATGTTACTTCTCTTAGTTGCAACATCATCTCAAAGAGGGGCAAAATGTAGACACCTAAATTAACCATGTCACTTTCATCACCTTGTCGATACCACCTTGAAACACTTTGCGACACTTTTGTCCTAAAATTCTCCTTTACCATATCGTAAATTAAATAATTAAATTATATTTATTTAATTAATCCATTTCCTCCATCACCTAAATTAAATAAATAAATTATATTTATTTATTTAATCCATTTATTCCTTTTAGCCAAAATTAATTGAATAAATCTTATTTATTTTTTTAATGTGTCCTCCTATCATCCCCTCTCCAATAATTAATTAAATAATTTTATTATTGAGAGTCACATGACTATCTTGTCCTTATCCTCATCCACTTTCCACAATCATTAAATGAGTGTTTACAAAAATTAATTTAACTTTTCATCTCTATCATCTATTTCATACTACATCTTCCAATCCTAGCCATTCACATAAGGATAAACCCTAGAAGATTCATTTTTTACCTTATAAATCCTTATCTTTACCCTAATGTGCTTTCAACCAATTCTAGCCATTGATCTAATCTTTTAATCCTAGCCCTTCACTCAGCATATCCAACCTCTATAAATCAAGCCTCAACCAAGCTATTTTTACATCACATCTTTATACAACACCATGTTGTCAAAATCATCCTAGCTTTTCTATTATCATCCATTATCATTATCTAGTTGTTATGCTGCAATTGAGCAACCAACATATCAAAATCATTATCAAATATCATAGGACTGTTTATCATTTTCATTAGATTGCTTAGTCCTTTGATTCGTATATGAGGTGTTGTTCAAGTATGGAATATGTACCTTCATTGTGTATTGTTTCCTTATTTGATTCCATATTTTTGCATACACATTTCAAGACTCCATGAGAAGTAAGGCTATGCTACTACAATAGGGAGCCATTCATATATCAAAAATCAAAGGAGCACATCCACTTCAACAAAGATTGCATGGTAAGTTGTATGTTATAGTTTTCTTTCATTGTTTGAATCCTTTATTTTCTCAATCCATGGTGATTTTAGGATTTTCATGAAATAGACTAATATTGCTTTGGTTTGTTTCTTATTGTGAATTTTCTACTATCATACAATAATTATCACACACCATTCCCAAGCAGTAAAAAACAAGAAATCAACCCATGTTCAATATATTGCTAAATACACCATTAATATTATGGGGGTTTAAAATTTAGCATTTTCTATATGTTGGACTATGAGCTTACACTATGGTTATATATAGCCATGATTGGGTCTTGAAGAATCCCTTAACTAGCCGAAAAATTGACTACAACATTATAATTCTATGAATAATGAATAAACAAAATTTTAATAAAATTTTGCTTCATATCTATTTCCTCTTCTACATATTTGTGCATTTTCTAACTTAGGCTTCTACCTTTGTTCATAGCATTAGTCACTATCTATGAATCACCTTCTACTATCAGGTGAGCTAGCTTCTACTCTTTCATAGCTCATAAGCCTACTAGTAATGCTTCTCATTTTGCTTCATTATTGGTATGAATACCCAAGCTAAGAGACCCTCCATATACCATTTCTCCATGTGAATTATGAACTATAAATCCTCCTTTAGATTGACCTATGTTTCCCCTTACCGCTCCATCAAAGTTTAATTTTGTGAATCCCTTATGGGGAGGAGACCACAAGATCTTGTCCATATTCTCCTTTTTATCTCCAAATAACCTATTCCTCTTTGTTTTAATACTTAACCCTTGAACAAGGGAACACCACTCATTTATTAATCAAATTGTAAATGCTGTTTTATTTAACAACTCTTTTACTCCATTTAAATATTCAAATAAATATCAATTGTTATTACATTTGGGTAGTTTTTATAACAAAATCAATAGTTAAGTCAATATCATAGGCTATGAAAGAGGTATCATCATAAAACATAGTGGCATAAGAAGTGAGCTTGGTTATAAAAGAGAAAAAGACATCCGTGATATAAATAATGACACACAAACAAACGGTGGATGGGTAAGTGTTAAAATTTGAAAAGATGACTAACCCAAAAAACTAGTGCAAAGGAATAGATATTAAACTATGAATGAAAATGATACAAAATCAAAATAGTAGCATAGAGTTAGTCTCCACAAGAGTAATACAAATGCTCTAAAAACAAAATAGCATTAAGAGGATGCAAAAGAAAAAGATATCTAATACAAGATAGGTAGCATGTTTATATAGAAAAGGGAGAGGGTGGAGATGGCAACACCAACCAATAGGAAGCGACCATCCATCGGGCTAAAGATAACAAAGTATCTTCACAAGATAGCTAATGGGTGCTCCCTTGTAGGATGGTGACACCTCATAACCCATTCACTTAATTAAACATGCTTTATGAACCTAAGCAAGATTAATAAAAGGTGTAGGAAAAACCTTGAAATATAAGAAAATAAATAACTTAACTAGGAAATAAAAACCTACACTAACACCCCCCTTAAGCACAACATAGGTGGGTAAAAATATGGGTCTTATAAAATCAAGACTAATGAGGTACGCATGTACATGAAAATCCCCCTCAAATAGAGAAGAGATCCCCTAGAGTAGAGAGAGTCAGGACTCCGATTAAGAGAACTAAGACACCCCCCGGAAGATGAAGCCTCCCGCACCCTAGCAAATCTCACAAATGAAGGAACTTGCTCTCAATGAAGAGTTTGGTGAAGCTGTTAGCAACCTTCTCAGAAGTCGGACAATAGTGAAGGTCAATGATGTACCCATGGATGAGCTCTTGGATGTAGTGCATGTGGACCTCAATGTGTTTGGTCTGTTGATGATGGACCAGATTCTGTGAGATTTGAATGGCACTCTGGTTATCACAAAATATGGTTGATGGTTGTCTGATCTAGATGCCAAACTCAATAAGAAGATTCTAAAGCTAGATGGCCTCAGTGGTAGCATTCATAGCCCCCAATACTTGGCCTCAGTAGAAGATATAGCAATAGAAGACTACTTCTTGCTCATCCAACAAATAGGACCTGAACCAAGTGAGAAGTTGTAAGTTGAAGTAGACTTGTTATCCTAAGAATCACCTGCCCAATTTGAATCTGTGTAGCCCACCAAGTCAAGATCAATGCCTGCTGAGTAGTGAATACCAAAACTATGAGTACCCTGAATGTAGTGAAGTGTCCTCTTGGCTGCTTTCTAGTGCAGCTCATGGGCCTCCTATATGAATCGAGAAACCATGCCTACATCATGTATGAAATGTTAGGTCTCATATGAGTCAGATAAATGAGACTCCCAACAAGCTATCGATACAAAGTGCCATCAATAAATGGTGAAGAACACTAAGCCACAAGTTTGACTCCAAAAAAAGAGGGAGTCAGAACATGCTTACAATCAGCCATTTGAAACCATGAGAAAAAATCTATAGCATACTTAGATTGTGTGATGGTGATCCCAGGAGTAGATTGGTAGATCTCAATATTGAGAAAGTAATGCAACAAGCCCAAGTTAAAGTCACCAAAAACTTGTCATGAAGGACAATTTTGACTACCCCAATGGTAGATGAAGAACTCCCTGTGATCAAAAAGTCATCAACATACACAACTAGACATAGGAGTGAATCATCTTGCTACAAAATGTAGACATTGGGATCAGAATGGAACTGGGTGAACCCAACTATCAGAAGGAAGGAATCCATCTTGGCATACTAGGCCCAGGAGCCTGTTTGAGGCCATAGAGAGACTTCTGAAGGTGACACACAAGTGAAGAATCCTAAATGAAACCTTGTGGCTACTCCATGTAGATCTCCTCTTGAAGGTCACTGTGAAAAAAAGCACTCTTCACTTCCATCTGGTGTACTTGCCAATGATTGGCTACAACAATGGCAAGAACAAGTTGGGTGGAGTTAATTCTAGCAACTAGCACAAAAGTTTTAGAGTAGTCAATTCCACGAACCAGGGAGACTCCTTTGGTGACCAGGCGAGCCTTATGCTTATCAACTAACCTATCTTCTATAAATTTTATTCTATAGATCCACTTACATTGAACAAGTTTTCTTCTCTTAGGAAGAGGGACAAGATCCTAAGTGTGGTTCCTCATCAAGGAACTATACTCCTCTTGCATAGTTGTATCCCACTCAACAATACCACAAACCTCTCAAAAGGATTGTGGATCAGAGGCAGTAGAAATGAAGACATGTGGAGCATCCTAGAATTATGAATGAGTTAGCCTAATGTTTGATGGATCCCCAACCCAATCACCTGTAGGCTGCAAGGTCTGTCTATCCCAAAGTGGACCAGAAGTTAGAGAATGTGGAGTAGAATCATCACACTTTGAATGATGAATAGGAGAGGAAGGAGTTGAATCCTCTGAATCTCTCTCAGCATCTGAAGTGCAGGTAAAAGACTCCTCATCATCAAGAATCTTTTCAGGTGAATCTAACTCATTAGAAGATTTGTCATGTAGCCCAAGTGACTCCAATGTCAAAGTAGGAGGTGGAGAAGTGATAGGACTTGGGCTCGAAGAGCCCTCCTCAAATTGAACACTCCTCTCAATAAACAACTCATGTGTAGTAGGGTGGAGTAATCAATAACCCTTCACACCATTAGGATAGACTACAAATATGCAAGGCCTACTCTACAGATCCAAGGCCTTACATTTCTCTATAGGAATGTGGGCCCATGTAGGAGAACCAAAAACTCAAAAGTTCTTAATTGATGGTTTCTGACCACTCCAAGTTTCAAAAGGGGTGACTCCCTTCAAGGCTCGATGAGGAACACAATTCTGGATATAACAAGCATAGTTAATGGCATTTGCCCAATACAGTGGTGCAAGAGATCTAGAGTGAATCATACAATTCACTTTTTCCTTCAAGGACCTATTCTTTCATTTTACAACACCATTTTGTTGGGGACTGAATGGAATAGAATACTACAAATCAATCCCCTCTAAAGTGCAAAACCTCTCAAAACAATGGTTAACATATTCACCATGATTGTTAGTGCGTAAAACTTTGTTGGCTTTCCTAGATTGCTTCTCGACAAAAGTCTTGAAGTCCTGAAAGTGATCAAATACCTCAAACTTTTGTTTGAGAAAGTACACCCAAGTATATCAAGAAAAGTCATCAATGAAAGTTAGAACAAATCTTGCCTTGCTGAAGGATGGACAAGGAAATGGACCAGCCAAATCACCATGAACTAACTCCTTTATCTGTGATGGTCTCCATGCCTTACCTTTGTCAAATTTTTATTTAGGATTCTTACTAAGAAACCAACCTTGGAAAACACCACCTAAAAATTGAACTCACCCTGTAACCATGCTCTGCTGGTTGAGATACTACAAGTAGCGGAAGTTAAGATGGCCAAACCACTCATGCCATAGCTTACATCGTCAGAATGAGTGAGAAAAATAGTTGAAGGAGGATTAGGAACAAAGTGAGAAAATAAAAAGAGTAATGACTGATGATCTACTCTCCCAACTGCAATTATAGAACCAATGTGCAACTCATGAATCACCATTGAATCATGAGTGAACTCAACCTGCTTGCCTAAACCTATGTGAGTGATCTGATATATTGACAGGAGATTAGTTGATAATGAGGGCACACAAAGAACATCATGGAATGTGTCATCCCCCACATCAATAGGCCCTCTCCCAAACACCTCAATAGGAGTGTCATCACCCATCAAAACAGAAGGCATAGTACACAGCTCCAAAGATGTAGGTTCTTCCTTAGATGAAGCCATGTGGTGTGAAGCACCCGAATGAAGAACTCGTGTGGATGGTGAAGAAGCAACTGCTACTAGGGCCTTGCCCTTTCCTTTCCCCTTGTTTTTTTCCTTTTCCTTGTTAGACCCTGTAATGTCCCCTTCTATTAAGCCAAAATTTTCCTTAACCTTGCACAAAATTTCAATTTTCAAAAGAGAACATTAGTATTCAATTCTCCTTTTCATATCATAATTAGGGTTAATGAACAATAATCAAATCCATATACTTTCCACAATTGTACTTAAGGCTTGTAACCTTATAATCATAATCATATCATTTCTCTTAACATGATAAACATATGCCTTATATATTCATATTATTACAAACATATACATTGCACATTCATATTATTTCTCTTACATTATAAACATATGCATAACATATTCTATGCTTTCTCATAATCTATATCTGATTTAATGATGATATTTCTATATTCAATTTCTATGATTCTATAATCTTAATTTCATGTTAGAATAGTAAACAATATTATGAAATTGTATACATTTTGATATGATTGAATAACATACCTGATCGGGTACGAATTTGCCTTACCTCTTCCTAGTTTTTCTACTTATTTCTGTAGACTTAAACTTAAGAAATTGATGATATATTTTCCTTGCTTGCTATTCCAATGCTTCCCTTGGACTGTTTATTTAATCTTCTTGATCTGGATATGATTGATGATTGATATTTTGAATGTTTCTTTTATATTGGAATCTGCATATCCATATACGTGTATTTTCTGCCCCCTTTCAAATACTCATCTCTCCTTAACTTTATACCCTTTGATTTATTCTAATACATGTCTTTTAATTGGATCACTGCCCCTCCCCAATCAAATTGCAGCTTTTGGATGAGCACTGGTCTGTAGTTTAGTTTGCTACATCTTTAATTATTATTTATTAATACTCTCTTTTAGTTTAGAGTTGATGACTTTTAGTCATCGCTGAATTTAAACAGTCTATCCATAGTTTATTATTTATAATTGTATTTATTATTTATATTTATTTTTATAATATTATTATAATAGTATTACTATTAATAATTGTATATATTCATCTTTATATAATCATAATATATTTAATTATTAAATAAATATATTATATTTAATTATATCAAAATATTTATATAATAATATTATTTAATATTGTTTATTAGATATTATACATTAGTAGTTAAATATTACCACATTTTATAAAGGCAACTTAACCGTCTTTATCATAATGCTTAAATTTTTAATTTAAACAATGCCTTAATATCGGGACATGACATACCCCTCATTAGAACTCTGTTTTATAGATTCAAGAACATTGATATTATTCTTCTCAAGAATGTGTGTCAAGTGATCAATTTGTTTCTTCAAACATTTATGTTCATCATGACCGAGTAATTTAAAATGGGCACATTTGACCTTCTCTTTCTTAGACTTGTTGCCATTAGAAGATTGGGTCTCATTAGCTTCTTTTGGGGCATCTTTTTTCTGATCCTTCTTCTCCTTGCTATTATTTTTTTTCTTATCCTTATTATTACTAATTTGCCCTTTCTATTCTTTCGTGTCTTGGTTTGCAGCCAGGGCATGTGACTTAAAGGATTTTAGAGTGCCCATCTAGATTAGCTTATCTTGCTCCCATGTGAGAGAGATATAAAAATCATCTAAAGATGGCTTGGTGAATTGAGTACCAAGTGCACCCTTAGTAGCATAGAAGATAGAAACAAATACAAAATATTCTGAACTTAGCTTAGAGAGAATACTAAGAATCAGTTGTTTATCTTTATTTTCAATTCCACATTATTTTAACTATAGCTTTAATGATTTCAATTTTGTGAAAAAATCTTGAATTGTGTTGAAGTTGGCTGGACTTGAACTAATTAGTTTATTTTCCAGCATATGACCCCTCATAGTAGACATGATGTTTCCATAGTCCATTATGATCAAATTGTAAGTTTCTAGGAAAACACTATGTTGCTTTTTTTGTATCAACGTTTCAGATCACACTCTATGATCCATCATCAGGATAAGAGGAGAATACAAATGAAGTAAAACTGTAGATAGAGTCTTTTAAAGGAGAGAGGGGGGTAGGCATGGGTTACAAGCTTAATCTTAGGCCTTTCCCTAAGATTAATCTTGTAACCCATGCCTACCCCCCTCTCTCCTTTAAAAGACTCTATCTGTAGTTTTAATTCATTTGTATTCTCCTCTTATTCTGATGATGGATCATGGAGTGTGATCTGAAACATTGATATAAAAAAAGCAACACAGTTTTTCCCAGAAACTTACAATTTGATATGACCCCTCATTCAATTTTGTGTGCCAAATAGTGTTTGTAGCTTTATCTAGATTTCATTTGGTGAATTCAAAGACTCAATGTGAAAGATAAAATTAGGAGAAATAAACAAACACAATGTTCCATAGGCCTCATCACATTTGTTAAACCACTTAGGCTTATCTTCATCGTTAGCAGGTTTAGTTTCAAGTCCCATTGTTATTCTATGTAATCCATCTTTCCTTAAGTAGATTGTCATGCATGATTTCCACTCAAATTAGTTGTAGGGAGTTAATATGAGTAATGTTGTTTGATCCATGATGAAGAAATGTAGAAAAGAAATGCTAAAAAGAAGAGAACACACACAAGACAACCCCCCCCTTTTCACTCAATCAAAGAACCCCCCAAGAAAATATGATTTGGCACTTTATAATTTAGTGCATTTAAAACTGCCACTAGTAAGAATTACTTCGTGTTCTTGATCTCAATGCTTGTAAAATCCTCAACAATAGGTGTACGTTGAAAGTACAAAACTTGAATGAAACCAAGTGAAACTAACAACACCATTGCAAATTACACAAAAAAATATGCACTTTCAAAAAAAGAATCACCTTGATCCAAGGTCATATGCAAATTTATGCTTCTCTAAAGTTCCTAAAATGAGAACTGTGTAGTGTCATGAGTGAGAATTTGCAATTTCTCGAAAATGTATGCATCAAAATAAAAAAATATCTACACTAGTGCAAAGAGCATGAAAAAAAAGCCCAAATTAAAAAAATAAATCTTGAGAAACGGAGCCAGTATGAGCTAGAACAGAGTCTTTGAAAACTACTTTCAAATCTCCAACTATCAACGGAGAGGGGGTCTGTTGAAACTTTCTGATTACATTTTCAAATGATTTATTTTCAACCCAGATAGTTTTTTGATGTGTAGAACAAAACCTAGAAATATTTTTTCTTTTTGACATGCCTAGGATGTGGATTTAATGCAAAAAAATGTCTCCAACAACAAAAATGGCATGTAATATGTCAAAATTTATCTGCGAGGCCTCTTTGACGCAATGACAAGGTCATTTTTTCTTGAAAATGCTCTGAACAAAAGTTGTCTTCCAAATCTGAGCTTAAAAACCCTCATTTTAGAATTGTGTCAAATAATCTCCGATTTCGATAAAATGAAAAGCAAATTTGACTTTCTCAAGCCTCCTGGATGCATTGGAAAAGTTAAAAAGTATTGCCAATATAACTACAAATGCTGCAATCACCCAAATCTAACAAAACACATGCAAAACCCCAGAGATTAAAATATTTCTGTTAATTTTTTTTGATTCTATAGATCATTTGAAGATGCAAGAGAAGACCATACTAGGTTTTTAGGAAACCTACACGTAAAGATTATTAGCCTCCCCCTCCCCGAATCTCTCAAAAAGGAAACTAAAATCTATTCTGCACTAGAATAGCTCTGATACCATGTTAGAATCTGAAAAGATGAATAACCCAAAAAACTAGTAAAAAGGAATAGATATTAAACTATGAACACAAATGATACAAAATCAAAATAGCAGCATAAAATTAGTCTCCATGAGAGTAATGCAAATGCTCCAGAAGAAAATTAACATTAAGAGGATGCAAAAGCAAAAGATGCCTAATACAAGCTAGGTAGCATGTTTATATAGAAAAGGGAGAGGGTGGAGGTGGCAACACCAACCAATAGGAAGGGACCATCTATAAGTCTAAACATAGAAAAGTATCTTTCCGCAATAGCTAATGGGTGCTCCCTTGTAGGATGATGACACCTCATAACCCACTCACTTGATTAAACATGCTTTATGAACCTAAGCAAGATTAATAAAAGGTGTAGGAAAAACCTAGAAATATAGGAAAATAGATAACCTAACTAGGAAATAAAAACCTACACTAACAATAAGGATCCAATAAATATCAAACAATGAATTCTTAAACCACAATCAAGATAATAGAAATGAAACACAAAGGAATGATTCCAAACTCTAGTTAGTCATATTTAATATTAAATAAATAATAGAAGGAATAAACTCTAAGGCTAAATGCAATGAAATAATAATAAACAATTCACTCTAGATAAAAGAGTTGGGATTGAAAATGCATACCTAATTGGATTTGAATTAAGAATAAGATAGTAATAATAAATGTAAATAAGTCAAGGTTAGAGATGAACAATACCATAATAGATGACTATGTGGAATCTAGTGTTGGATCTCAGATGAACAAAATAAGACAATTCAATTTTATAAAAATTAGATTTTTTCAATTATATGCACACAAAAATGATCTCAACACTCACAAAAATAAACTTTGATAGTGGAAGTGATCTTGAGACTTGTAGACCTTTTATATTTGCAAAATAAGATTCACATTGATGTCTATACTTTTAATAACAATCTAGTGGTGTTAATAAACACCTTTGGGAGGTTACTAAGAAAGGGTCTTCTCTTTATAACAAGTCCTTGGATTTGATTTGATATATTTTAATAAAAGTAAGGAAGATGAAATGTAACAAATGCATGAGGAACTATCTTTTAGTAGGGTAATCTTGGAACTTGGAACAAAATGCAAAAGGATGATGCAAAGACCTCGTGTGAAACTATTGTTTCAAAACTTATTTAATAAAAAGATTATGTAATTGGAATATGCCAATGTACTGCAATGGTATCATAGGGGCAAGGGTGGCTCTAAGAGATACAATGCTAGAAGTGAGTGATTATGAATAGTAGGGACCAAAAACAAATGATAAGTGGTGGATAATGCTTGCTAGATAATGACCTAGGGAGTTATGTTATTTTATACTTGACTTAGATGCATAATTCAAAAGTTTTGGTGTGAGAGTTAGCACATAACGAATAGTTGCAATTGGGTGGGCTTGGGCCCTAAGATAATGTAAATTGTAGAATGTGAGGGTCAAATTTATGTTGTGTATTTAATCCAAGAATGAAAACTATTAATCTAAGGGTAAATAAATGTTTAGGGATGGATTTAGTTTTTTTTTAATAGTCATCTATAAAATAGGACAAGTAGGAGTGTCATATTAATCAAAATTATATACTAAGACAAGTATATAATTATATACTAAGACAAGTATATAGTGCACTCGCCCCAAATGGTGTAAAATGAATTGTAAAAATATAAGGTATTCACTGTTCACTATTACAATATTAAATCTAAAGAGATAGTTCTTAATCATAAAATCTAAATTGAAAGTCACTCCACAATAAAAATATATTAAATCTATTAAAAGCAAACAACATATTAATATACTATTGATTAAAAGTATTTTATAAATATTGAAAGCCATCAATATATTGGATCACCTACAAGATTCACCTCTAAATAAATACTTTATCACGTGCATTTATATTGAAGTCTTTTAAATAACTAAAATGTAACCAAATATATCACTTCAGTGTTAGGGGGAAAGGGGATAATTAATTAATGTGATATGAGTAGGTATTGGTGGTTGGGAAGCATGTACATAAGGGGGTGGCATGCTTATAAGTGGTGTTCTAAATCCTCTACTAATCACTTTGCACAAGTCAATAAGAGGAAATACCATTCATTATGTTGGTCTTATCAAGGTCATGAAACTATCTTTTTTTACACTAAATAGTCTTGTATTGTGTCAAATCCTCATAACCATGTGCATTTACTTAATCATAACTCTAAAGTAGTCAACAAAGGAAATAATGGTCACACCAAGGTTGTGTAAGTTCAACCCAAGTTTTCTAAAACTAGTTATTGGACATCTTTTACCTGAATGTCATGACCCTACCTCGAAGAATCACCATGTATCTCTGAAACCCTTCCATTATAATTTACACACACAATAATTGAGATATATGTTATTAGGAGGATTTGTTGTTAGATTTGATATGGCAAGGGTTGGAGGATTGAGATGTATAAATGCTTTTAAATAAATTTTTTTTGGAGGATGACATATTTGTCATAGCTCATAAATAGATTTTCTATGTTAAAGATTTAACATATTAGATAGCAATCAAAACTAATTTTGAGTTAGGAGTAGGTGTAGATAGTTCCCTTGAGTAATAGGATAAAAATAATAAAAGGATATAAAAGTATATTAAGAAAAACAGATACATTTAATAACTGTTGAGAATAAGAAAATATTTTAATTATAATACTGTATACAAGAACATCAAAATCATAATTTTGAAAGAAAATATAAAATTAAAAGTATTTATTAATACCCTACAAGCACATATATTATACCATTAATTTATTAAATAAACCCCTTAAAACATCTTTAATAATAAAATATTATATTGAGTTTAGATTTATTTTTATTTTTATCATAATACATCTTTTCCTCACATATAATTATTAGGTTGAACTACTTTAGATTGCCATTCAACTCTTTCTGGAGAAAAAATGCCATCGAGTTAAATATCTTTTTCTTAAATTATAATTCAAGGAAAATGAATTCAAAATGTTTATTTATAATCTTATTAGTTCCTGCGAAGGTAGGAATTCTATTGCATTCATCTGATGCAATTAATTCAATTCAGTTGACCAATGAGTATTGAGTATTAAATTCATTTGGCAAAATCCCTAGAGTTGAAACTTAATTTTTTTATTTAATGATTTAATAAATGTAATTTATCTATTGTGCTATTGGTCAATTGTGTGAACAGTAATGTGAAAAATGGATTTTTTTTTTTTAATTATATTAAAATTCAATTGACCAATGGGCATTGAGTATTAAACTTATTTTGCAAGATTGCTATAGTTGAAGCATTGTGTGAGTACCAAGTTGACACTGTGTGAGTACCATGCTATACATATTGTTCTTTTTTCCATCAGTTTTATTTTTCGTTAGTTCACATTTGCCAACGTACAAACACCCTACGCTAAAATGGGAGTTTTGGAAGAGGGTTTGGACATCCATCAAAGCATAAAAGAGAGGAATTTTGATAGATTTTGTAGATGCAACGGCCTTGGTAGACATGTATGCAAAATGTGGAAGCATAGAGAAGACCCGTGAACTGTTTGACAAAATGCCTCAAAGAACTGTGGTTTCATGGAATGCAATGGCTGCAGAATATGCACAAAATGGATTTGTTGAAAAAGCTTTAGAAATTTTCAAGGAAATGTAAATGGTAGGTGTAAAGCCAGATTTCACAAACCTTTGCCAGCATCCTCCCTACTTGTGCCAAAATGGGAACATTGGAACACGGTATGGACCCCTATCAAAGCATAATGAAATGGGGATTTTTGTCTGATACTATAGTTGGAAATACTCTGTAAGACATGCATGCAAAATGTGGAAGCATAGAAAAAGCTCGTGAACTATTTGACAGAATGCCTCAAAGAGATGTAATCTCATGGATTCATTATTCGCTAATATCAATCATCTGAGCACATGAATCCACGATGCACCCTCAAATCTTATTGTGTTGGGCAATTTCAACACTATTGAAACTATCACAAAGAAGAAAGATGAACTCATATTTAATCAACGAGTTGTTAAAGCCCTTAATAATCTAGAAGCCAAATGTTTGTTGTCAATGGCGTCAAAATGTAGATGGCACTGAAACTTGCATCCACGACCCAAATGCAAAATTTCGTAGCCTATACCAGTATTCTCCACGCTTGTGCCAAAGTGGAAGCCAGAGATCAGGGTACGAGCATCCATCAAAACATAATGGGCAAGGAATTTTTGTCAAATATTATGGTTGGAAATGTTCTGCGACATGTTGTCGCAGCCACCACAAGGAGTTAGGCATGGGGGTGCGGGATGGCGGGCTCTTCCTGCATCCCCGCAGGAAAACCCTAGAGCTTGTGCGGTAGAGTAGTGAGCCTTCTCGCATTACCGTAGGGGTCTCAAATATGTGAGTGGGTATGCTATTGCATTTGTATGATAAAGTAGAGAGGGTATGCTTTGCTAGCAGGTAAGGTTCCTAGTGGGTAGCATCAAAACAATATAAAGTCCCTAAACAACCAAATATCTGTTGTCAATGGCGTCAAAATGTAAATGACACTGAAACTTACATCCATGACCTAAATGCAAAATTTTGTAGCCTATACCAATATTCTCCATGCTTGTGCCAAAGTGGAAGCCAGAGATCAGGGTACGAGCATCCATCAAAACATAATGGCGAAGTAATTTTTGTCAAATATTATGGTTGGAAATTCTTTCTGACATGTTGTCGTAGCCACCGCAAGGAGTCAGGCACGAGGGTGCGGGATGGCAGGCTCTTCCTGCATCCCCACAGACAAACCCTAAATCTTGTGCGGTAGAGCGGTGAGCCTTCCCGCATTACCACAGGGGGTCTCAAATCTGTGAGCGGGTATGCTATTGCATTTGTATGATAAAGTAGAGCGGGTATGCTTTGCTAGCGGGTAAAGTCCCCAATGGGTAGCATCCAAACAATATAAAGTCCCCAAGTAGCCAAATATCTGTTGTCAATGGTGTCAAAATGTAAACGGCACTAAAACTTGCATCCACGGCCTAAATGCAAAATTTCGTAGCCTATACTAGTATTCTCCACGCCTGTGCCAAAGTGGAAGCCAGAGATCAGGGTACAAGCATCCATCAAAACATAATGGCCAAGGAATTTTTGTCAAATATTATGGTTGGAAATGCTCTACGACATGTTGCCACAGCCACCGCAAGGAGTCAGGCACGAGGGTACAAGACGGTGGGTCTTCCCGCATCCCCGCAGGCAAACTCTAAACCCTGTGCAATAGAGCGGTGAGCCTTCCCGCATTATTGCAAGGGGTCTCAAATTTGTGAGTGGGTATGCAGTGAAATAAATGATAGGGCGAGTGGGAGATAAGAGGTTTTTATTAATTTCAATAAATTGAAATATGCGGGATGAGTATTCTTGAAGGGTGAAAATATAAATTTTGTAAAAAAGGGATAGGTAATTGTTTTACCTGGGAGATATAATGAAAAATAAATAGGGTGAAATGTGAATTTGAAATCTAGTTCATCGTTAGGACATTATAATTGCAAATTAGATAATCTTACTATTAAATTTATAGTATATAAATAAATATATATACTAATATAATTATAAATTAATATTATAACTATATTATTATGTTTAATCATAGATTATTTTAATATTATTTAATATTTAGTTAACTATAGTATATACATATAATATTAATATGTAATATTAACCTAATACGTTGTTTAAATTCTTTTCTCATAATATACTAAAACAATCTATTGACACCATTGTGTAAATGTCATATGGATATGCATGTAAGTGGTTTTGCAAAAGTATAATCTCGAGGATATCATTTTTTGCATTGGCTTGTTCAGGTATTACAAGGATCAACAAATTAAAATCAATCTTTACATTAATCAATTACAATGTCATTCATTTTATTCAACATTACAAAAGAATGTGACAATATATCTCTTGTTATAATCAGCATTTCTTAACTAATTATTTGTACTGTTAAACAATTAAATGTTGGAATTTTTTTTAACAAAATCTACTTATGAAATTTTTTCCTTAAAAATATTAAAAAAAAAATTATTGATAATCTAATTTCACCTCTTATTACAACACTCATTAGACTTTGTATTAATTGTCACTGTCAAAATAGTACAATTACTGATGACATTTGTCTATATTTCCACGTAACAGATAGGAAAGTTCTAAGGCCGCGACTGCGGGCGGCACGGTTCATCCTCTCACCAGATACGTTATGAATTATCTCTCTTTTCTCTACGATTACAAGGAAACTTTGATAAACATAACCGCAGACGCGCCAAGGGAGCTACCGAAAGTCCTGCCCGACAATGAACTGAACGATCCTTCTGTCCCGCTGTCCGTCCGCCTCGGATGGACCGTTATTCAAAGTTGCCTTTCAAATGGAAAAATATATTTTATTTTAAAAAGTATATTATCGTCGATCTATAAGATCTATATTTTACTATGATTTTATATAATTTTTGATAGTCTATTGAAAATTTTCAATTTTTTTAATACAACCTTCCTAAAATTTTAATTGTATTTTATGACAAAAATTTCTAAATATGATACAACCATCAAATAGGCCTCAAGGTCCTTGCCTATCCCTCCAAAAAGCAACAATAAAAAATTAAAAAATATTCTTTTAATAATTGCTTGTGGTACTTATTTAATTAGTTACAAATATTACACACATGAAAATGTTTTTGTAATATAGGTTGACTGTCTCTAATATTTAATAAAATTGTGTTTTAACTCATCAAAATTATCAATTGTTTAGTTGAGTGTAAGAGTGAAACTTAATAAGTTTTTAAAGGTAGAATTGAAAAAACATTCTAGAAGAATTGTAATAGTCTATTTTTTTTTAAGAAGAAAATGACTTTTACTTCCTATTGTTTTTCTTGATATAAGGAGGCTAACCCTAAATTTGCTAGATTTTTTTTTCATATTGAATTTCTTTAGTGTATTTAATTTGTGTATATGTATATTTAATCACTTGCTTAATTTCATTATTTGTAAATATATCTAAATTTCTAAAATATAGATAACTTCACAATTTTATGTTAAAATATGTTTAAAAAAATTATTTAATAAGGTTTATATTTTTAAATAAAAAATTATTTAACAAGAATTTAGTTAATTATATTAAAATTAAGTAGGATACAATCCTTGTTATTGAGTTAAGAATGTGTACGTATGTTGGTATGTGTATATTTCACTACAAAATATATTTTATGCTTTCACTCTATTCATAATCATTTATGGAGGAAAATATTTATATTGTTTCAATAACCGACCAATCCTAACACCATTAATATCCATTATCTTGAGATAGACAAGAAGGGTTTTTTTTGTTAAGGGAAATATAGAATACTTAGTTATGTTTGAATGCACAAATATGATGGTAAAAAATGTGTCCACCATCTCATGAAAGGGGAAAATACAAATCTTAAATGTCCACACACTATTCTATGAACATAGTATTTTGTGTACAAGGTTTACCATGTATGTGTATTTAGTGCACACATTATTGAACATAAATTAAAAACAACACGTGTAACCAACCATTCTCTCATTTCTCTCTCACTATCATATGTATATATATAAATGATTATATACCTGGTAAGGCCTAGCAAGTTACTAGAGCCAAGGGGGCCTCCAAGACCAAAATATTGAAAGTATTAGAAATGGATATATTTGATAGTTTTTCAGGATACGGGTCAATTTTGTATTCCATCAATAGTCGTACCAGATGATGTACCACTGCATTACTTTAAGTGGTAATAAATGGAGTGCAAAATATGATGGACCACTACATTACTTTCAATGGAGTTATTCTGTTAAATACAACAAATATTACAACTTGCTATAGAAACTAAAGCATAAAACACTCTTCTATCATTTATAAGACACACAGAATGAAAAAATTAAAAACAAATCTACCTATTCAATAAAAGCATAACTAGTTCTAATAAAAAAATCAAGTTCTCAAGGTATTAAGTCTCAAATGGGCCAAGTAAAAAAGAACAAAATAGGCCAAAAGGCTATATATATGCAAAATATTTAAATAAGTACATACTAGAAACGGAAAACTGTTTGTCACTTCCAAAATGCTTCCAATGTCCAAAGATAAAAGTTGACCAGTGACAACAGCATATATGCATTATTTCCAGTGATTTATAAATTTCAGTACAATCTGAATTTACTTGTTTACATTTTTTCTCAAATCGATACTGTTCACAACTAAGTAAAATGGAAAAGGAATAGATGATTCAGAGAAATGGGTTACTACCAATCCATCAATCCAAACTCCTCCTAGCGGAGCCACAACCTCCTCACAAGTAGTAGCCTATGCAAAAGATCTCGTTACAACTTGAAAATAAACTAAAAATCCATAAAATCCATAAATCTAGGGTATCCTAAATAACCCAAACTTGCAAACCCTAATAACACTCAAAATACAAAATAAAAACTTAATACACCCTAGAATTTTGAAAGCATTGGAAAAGAGGGAAAAGGGTTTATGTGAATTGAGCATACATTGAGGAATGGAATCCACCATGTTTATGTTGAACCATGGATGTATCAACTTGCACAACTGAATGGAGGATAACCAAATCCATAAATTATAGATGAATTGGAAACAATATAGAAATGGATTTTATAAGGTAAGGCAAATTTCATTGAAGAAAAAAATAAAATGAGAAAAGGGTACCTGGTGGACAAATTAGATTTCAATAACTTTGATTTGTATAGTATGCAACGTCTCAAGAAAATGACAGAGCTTCAAAATCGACTCTCATTCATGCGCATCAAAGTAGCTCCCCAAAACCATGAACCTGGCTACATAAATGTAACCCATAAATTTCAACTGCATAAATGTAATGTTGCAAGTATGAGGATACCAGTGTTGTCATTAATGTCAACATACTCATCTTACATTAATAAGAAGGATTGGATGAGCTGTGTGCTGAGGATATTGAGCAAATCAGTCTCAATCAGGAACAGTGAAGAACAGTGATGACATTAAGGTAAAAGTCCAAGATAAGATGAAGATCAGAGGATGCGGTTTAAAGGGTTTTTAGATATGAGTCTTGAGATGATCTAGTCAAGTTTTTAGAGGTCCGCATAACGATCTGAAGAAGTTATGACTGCTCTAGTAGAACCAGTTCCGACAGATGTTCAGTGGTGACAGAGTGTCACAGATTGGTCCGGTGAGATCCAGAATTGCATTATCTCATTCTGCGGATTGGAGGGAGTGTTGAAGAAGTCCATGTGAAGTGACAACTAGATTTGTTCATAGTTTGGAGGTCTGGAAACACCTTTTTCATTGTGACAGTGATGACAAACTGTGTTCTTGAAGTTCCGGATGAAGAAGAGAAGAATTCTAGTAAGCTGATAAAGTGCGGATGTTCTTGGTGACTCAGGAAAGGTTTTGGTGATCTTTGGATCATGTACAATTCTTATTGGCAGTCCGCATTGAAGTTAGAGTTTGCATTTGAAGAATAACCATGAATATTGGTGTTCTTCTTGAGACTGGCCAACCGGATGTAGTACACATCTTGCAGATGATCTTGTAGGTGTTTTCCAACTTAGATGATTGTTCCTAAGTCGATGCCTTGTATAAATAAGGGATTGTAAATTTATTTTGGAGTGTGGATGTCGTGCGGATGAGTGTGGCATAGCGAAGAAGAAGAGTGAAAGGCAGAGCAGAAGTTTTGGGCTTAAATGGAACTGATCCAGGCATGGTAAAGATGTCAATCTCTAGTTCAAGTTTGTGATACTTGTTACTTTGTAGACAATGTGTCTCTTATAGGCAGTGTGCCTCTTGTGAGCAGTGTGCTCGGGCAGTGAGCTCTAATTGGCATGTGCCATCTATTTTTCTTATTCTTCTAACAGAGAATAATCCTTGGGTTAATCACCCCGTGGTTTTTCCCTTGACCGGGTTTTCCATGTCAAAATCTTGGTGTCTCATGTGTAGATGTGTATCTGCTCTGGTGTTTATGCTTTATGCTTTCATGAGTGATTCATTGATATACTATTAAATAACAAAGTGGATTTAAGTGTTTGAATTGTAAGCAAGTTTTGGACAACTGATTCACCCCCCCTCTCAGTTGTCTGTCTTGAATCCAATAATTGGTATCAGAGCCAAGTTCCTCTAAAAGGAGCTTAACCACTTGAGGAGATCCAGGATGTTGTCATACAAGAAAGATAGTCTGAAGTTTGATGGAACCAACTTCTCTCTTTGGAAAGGTCGCATGAAATGTCACTTGCAGTGTATGGGAAAGGCGTATTGGTCCATGGTCACAAAAGCGTATGCACCTCCACAGGGTGGTCTGACAACTCTAAATGAAATCACAGATGCTGAAAACAATCTATGGACCAAAGAGGCTCTTCTAAGTGCATTAACCGACTCAGAGCTCTCAAATGTTATTGATCTACCAACTGCCTATGAGATTTGGATTAAACTGGAACTTCTGCATGAAGGAGATGAGTATGTTAAGTGTGCAATGTTGCAGAGCCTAAAAGGGAAATTTGAAAGACTAAAGATGAGAGATGATGAAAATATTACTACCTTTATGCCAAGAGTAAATGAGCTAGTGTGTGGAATTAGGAATGCTGGTGGAGTCTTGGATGAAAATGAGATTGTTGGCAAAATTCTCAGATCACTTCCTGATGCCTACAAAATCAAGGTTGCTACCATTGATGAATTCATAGCCCATACAACTGTCACAAGAGACCAATTGGCTGGCAAACTGGCTGCATTTGAAATGACTAAGTTTGGAGATGATCCCCCCAAGACTGAATCTGCATTCAAAGCCAGTACCTCTATGAAAGGTAAACAAAGATTTGATCCGGGAGAAAACTCTTCAAGGAAACTGTCATGGTATGATCAAGCAAGAAAAGACATGGAAGTGGAAGAAGCAGAAACAGCTCAACTTGAAGCCCTCATTGCAAAGAGACTGCCAAGAGGATCCGGTAAGTATGAAGGAAAATTACCCTTTAAGTGCTTCAACTGCAATAAGATTGGTCATTTTACCTCAAGATGTCCGGAAAGATCTACAAGGTCAAATTCTAACAGACAAAGGTTCCAAAAGAATTGTTATTATGTTCATGAAGAAGATGATAATGAAGGAGTAACAGATGATGAATTAGAGATAGGAAACAAATCCGGAAATGAATGGGTGTTTATTACCATCAAGGAAGAAGATCCAATGTCCTCTGAATCTGTCAATCATAAGGTTGTAGAAAGAGCTTTGGCTACCCAAGTTGAAGAAAAGGATGATTGAGTTATTGACAGTAGATGCTCTCACCATATGACAGGTGACAAGAACAAGTTCTTAGATTTGGAAAGGTATGAAGGAGGAATGGTAAAGTTTGGTGATAATTCTGCTGGTAGAATCAGAGGTAGGGGAACTATTTCTTTTGATGGAAAGAACAAAACCGGTAATGTACTGTATGTTGAAGGATTGAAGCACAATCTTCTCAGTGTTGGACAGTTGGTGGACAAAGGTTATGATCTCTGATTCAAGAATGGAAAATGCGGGATCTTTGAAAGCTCCGGAACTGAGATTGCATCTAGTACTCAAACAAAAGGTAATATCTTTCATCTAGTTAGTACTAATAAAAGTTGTCTGTTTGTTCAAGTTGATCAGAGTTGGTTATGGCATAGAAGGATGTGTCATGTAAATTTTGATAACATCATCAAGATAAGCAATACTCAGGCTGTAAGAGATCTTCCAAAATTGGTAAAACCTATAAATAGTTTGTGCAAAGAATGTCAGCTAGGTAAACAGAGCAGAGTCTCATTCAAAAGCAAGGATCAGTCCTCTACCAGATTATTGGAATTAGTTCATACTGATCTATGTGGTTCGACAAGAATCAAGAGTATGCAAGGTGATAGATACTTCATGTTACTGATTGATGACCATTCCCGGATGATGTGGGTTACCTTTCTGAAAGAGAAATCGGAAGCTTTTGAGAAGTTCAAAATATTCAAGGCTATGGTAGAGAATCAAACTGGATTAAAACTGAAATGTCTGAGGTCTGATAGAGGTGGTGAATTCACATCCGGTTTCATAGATTTTTGTGAGAAGCATGGTATAAAGAGACAGTTGTCTGCTCCTAGGATTCCACAGCAAAATGGAGTAGTAGAGAGAAAGAACCGGACCATCCGGGAAGCATCCAGGACAATGATGATAGAAACAAATGTTCCCCAAATGTTTTGGAGAGAAGCTGTCAGCACTGTAGTCTATACTCTCAATCGAGTTCAAATTAGAAGCAATACCGGTAAGACTCCTTATGAACTTTGGTTTGGCATCACTCCTACTGTGAGATATTTCAGAGTATTTGGTAGCAAATGTTACATTAAAAGAGATGAAGATCTAGGAAAGTTTGATGCTAGAAGTGATGAAGGAATTTTCTTGGGTTACTCCACTCAAAGCAAAGCATACTGGTGTTACAATAAGAGACTGAGAAAGATGATAGAAAGTACAAATGTGAAGGTTGATGAAGGAATTGAGAAACCCTCAAGGTTTTATGAATATGATGAAGATGATCAGAATGATGTTCTAGTTCAAGGAGCTCAATCCTCTTCTGAAAGTCAGATTCAAACTAATCCGGTAAATCAGGAAGAAGAGATATGTCTGAATGAGCCTGATCAAGAAACAGAAGTGCAAGAAACTCCCAAAGTTCCAAAGTATGTAAGACTGAACCACTTTGAAGATCAGATCATAGGTGAGAAAAGCAAAGGTGTGCAAACTAGAAGGAAAATTGCTCAAAATTCAGATGAATATTGTCTGATTTCAAAGATTGAACCTAAGACAATAAATGAAGCCTGCAATGATGAATACTGGACCAAAGCAATGGAGGAAGAGTTGATGCAAATTGAGAAAAATCGCATTTGGGATCTTGTTCCTAGACCTAGAAACAAGAATGTGATTGGAACCAAATGGGTCTTCCAGAACAAACTAAATGAAGTTGGTGAAGTAATCAGAAATAAACCCAGATTGGTCTACAAAGGCTACTCTCAAATAGAAGGAATTGATTTTGAAGAAACCTTTGCTCCGGTGGCAAGAATTGAAGTAGTCAGATTATTTCTTGCATTTGCTGCCTTTAAGGATTTCGAGGTGTATCAGATGGATGTCAAATCTGCCTTCCTAAATGGTGGCTTAGAAGAGGAAGTGTATATTGAACAACTGGATGGATTTCAATTATCTGAGGATAGTGATATGGTCTGCAAATTAAAGAAGGCACTATATGGACTAAAGCAAGCCCCAAGAGCATGGTATGAAAGATTGGACAAACATCTTTTTAAGATTGGTTTCAACAAAGGTACTGTTGACAGTAACTTATATTTCAAAATTGACCATGAAAACATCTTGATTGTTGAAGTATTTGTTGATGATATCATCTTTGGAGGAAGAGATAGTGTGTAAAACCTTTGCAAATCAAATGAAAAGTGAGTTTGAGATGTCAATGCTTGGTGAAATAAATTTCTTCTTGGGTCTACAAATTTCTCAATCAAAGAAAGGAATCTTTATTTCTCAAACCAAATATGTGAAAGAATTGTTGAGGAAATTTGGGATGGAAGATTCAAAGACAATGAATACTCCCATGGCAACTAGATGTAAGTTGAGTAAAGATGATGACTCTCCTAAAGTAGACCAGACAAAGTATAGATCAATGATTGGTGGATTGTTGTATCTCACTCAAACTAGACCAGATATTATGCAAGCTATTGGTCTTGTTGCTAGATTCCAGGCTGATCCTAGAGAATCTCATGTCATGGCAATCAAGAGAATTTTTAGATATCTAAGAGGAATAGTGGAGTATGGGTTGTGGTATCCTAGAGATCGTGATTTCTCTCTTCATGCATATACAGATGCAGATTGGGCAGGAGATGTGGATGACCGGAAGAGTACCAGTGGTGGAGCATTCTTTTTGGGAAAGAGATTGGTTTCTTGGCTAAGCAAGAAACAAGAAGCAATATCTCTATCTACAACTGAAGCAGAATACATTGCAGCAGCAGGTAGTTGCACTCAAGTTTTATGGATGAAACAGATGCTAAGAGCTATTAAAGTAGAGTATGAGGAGCCTATCACAATTTTCTGTGATAATTCAAGTGTAATAAATATTTCTAAGAATCCAGTGTTGCATTCTAAGACCAAGCATATATCTATCAAATTTCACTTTTTGAGAGAGCAAGTGAACAAGGGTGAAGTCAGATTGGAGTCTGTGCCCTCAAAGGATCAGATTGCAGATATATTTACTAAACCTCTTCCAAAGGAATCTTTTGAGTATCTCCAGGAGAAGTTAGGGGTTATTGTCCCTCCGGTGATGAACTAGGATGCATTGATGTGCATCAGTCCGGTGGCTATCACAGTCATATCTTGTGATCCGGATTGGTGATGGGGAGCTTCTACTCAGGGGGAGTAGCTGGTATGATTCTGATGTGTTAAAATTACAAGTATGAGCCCTTTGCCATTGATGTCAAAGGGGGAGAGAAGACATGTGAAAAACAAGTGGTTGATGGTCAAAGGGGGAGTAGTAAAGAAAGAGAAGACATGTGAAGAGTTGTTGCTGATAGGGGGAGCTGTGACAGAAAGGAGAAGTTCTTGTCTTAATGGTTTTTCACATCATATGTTGCCATCAATGACAAAGACAGAGATTGTTGCAAGTATGAGGATAACCAATGTTGTCATTGATGCAACATACTCATATTGCATTAATAAGAAGGATTGGATGAGCTGTGTGCTGAGGATATTGAGCAAATTAGTCTCAATCAGGAACAGTGAAGAACAGTGATGACATTAAGGTAAAAGTCCAAGATAAGATGAAGATCAGAGGATGCGGTTTAAAGGGTTTTCAAATATGAGTCTTGAGATGATCCATTCAAGTTTTCAGAGGTCTGCATAATGATCTAAAGAAGTTATGATTGCTTAGAACCAGTTCCGACAGATGTTCAGTGGTGACAGAGTGTCACAGATTGGTCCGGTGAGATCCAGAATTGCATTATCTCATTCTGCGGATTGGAGGGAGTGTTGAAGAAGTCCGTGTGAAGTGACAACTAGATTTGTTCATAGTTTGGAGGTCCAAAAACACCTTTTTCATTGTGACAGTGATGACAGACTGTGTTCTTAAAGTTCTGGATGAAGAAGAGAAGAATTCCAGTAAGTTGATAAAGTGCGGATGTTCTTGGTGACTCAGGAAAGGTTTTGGTGATCTTTGGATCATGTACAATTCTTATTGGCAGTCTGCATTGAAGTTAGAGTTTGCATTTGAAGAATAACCACAAATATTGGTGTTCTTCTTGAGACTGGCCGATCAGATGTATTACACATCTTGCAGATGATCTTGTAGGTGTTTGTCGACTTAGATGATTGTTCCTAAGTTGATGCCTTGTATAAATAAGGGATTGTAAATTCATTTTGGAGTGTGGATGTCGTGCGGATGAGTGTGGCATAGCAAAGAAGAAGAGCGAAAGGCAGAGCAAAATTTTTGGGCTTAAATGGAACTGATCTAGGCATGGTAAAGATGTCAATCTCCAGTTCAAGTTTGTGATACTTGTTACTTTGTAGACAGTGTGTCTCTTGTAGGCAGTTTGCCTCTTGTGAGCAGTGTGCTCGGGCAGTGAGCCCTAATTGGCATGTGCCATCTATTTTTCTTATTCTTCTAATAGAGAATAATCCTTGGGTTAATCACCCTGTGGTTTTTCCCTTGACCGGGTTTTCCATGTCAAAATCTTGGTGTCTCATGTGTAAATGTGTATCTGCTCTGGTGTTTATGCTTTATGCTTTCATGAGTGATTAATTGATATACTATTAAATAACAAAGTGGATTTAAGTGTTTGAATTGAAAGCAAGTTTTGGACAACTGATTCACCCCCCCTCTCAGTTGTCTGTCCTAAATCCAACATGTAACCCATAAATTTTGAAATCACTGGAGTTGGGAAATTCAATGGACGGAGTCCATATATGTTCCATTTCTTTTGGTTAGTTACAACTACTAAATTGTTTAAAAAAACTAGAGAGACTACCAAATTTTTGGCAGTTACAAGATG
The DNA here is from genome assembly GCA_027924645.1 of Cunninghamia lanceolata. Taxonomy (NCBI): domain Eukaryota; kingdom Viridiplantae; phylum Streptophyta; class Pinopsida; order Cupressales; family Cupressaceae; genus Cunninghamia; species Cunninghamia lanceolata. The sequence goes on along the minus strand of BSBN01000130.1, from coordinate 3,411,792 downwards.
CGTGTTAATAAATTTGAATATAAAAATGTCAATATATTTTAGTGCTAATTGTAATCATGAAGATTCCTTATTAATTAATATTTATTAGCTATATTCTTTTTTGGTATTATGATTGGATGACTAAAAAAAGGAAGGACTACCAAAGAAATTGTTTTTTTATTAGGACTACCAAAGAAATTGTTTTTATTAGGACTACCGAATTTTTTTGACAGTTACAAGATGTGTGCACATATAGAATGGCCTATCGGCCAAAAAATGGTTATCACATGTACGGATAAGGAAAATGTAGATGCGCTTTTTGTATCACTCGAGCTTGTTTTTTGGGTATTTGATTTGCTTTTAAAATTTTGACTTACTATTATTAAGAGTTTTGTATATTTCCATGAAGTATTTCGAATTTGCTATGAAATATTATTCAAATGGATCCAGATTATTAGGTTCAATGAAAAAAAAGGGCTTGAGTTTGAAGGTTTTTTTATCCTTTCCTCTTCTTATATATTACTAGCATTTAATAAAGTTTAGTAGAATACATTATGGGAGAGTATCTAGTAGATGAATGCAAGTGTTTTAATAGTTATTATGGTGTTGTATAGCAATAGTCCTTTAAAAATATATATATTTATTATTTATAAAGTTAGATACTAGTATTCATTATGTTTATAACTAAAAAATGGATAAAAAATATCCATTTTCACAAGTTGCATCAAAGAAACAACAAATCATATGATCACACATAAGGCAATTGGTGTCCTAAAATTTTCATTAAAAATGGCTTACCATTTATGAACCTAAGTGGTGTGAAGTTAGGGGGTATGGCTACTAGGTCCTCTCCTCTATCTCAATAAATTTGTAAAAAAAAAAAATATTATTATTATAGTTGTGAAGGAAAATAACCTTTCCCTAAGCTTAACCTAGGCCAATCAAATGAAATTCATATACATAAGCATAAATTAACTTAGATTAATGGATGAAAGTTGTGGGAGTAGATAATTTAGAATTAAATGTTAACATGAAATTAAATGTGATGGTTAACTATATTTACCTTTAAAAATTATGTGAATGGAAAAATCCAATAAAGCACATACTATGATGATTTGGTACAAAAATAGGTGTTCTAAATGTGTCCTCTATTTGGAATTTTGTGCAAATAGGTTGCAAATTTTTCTTGGTTGAATCCATAGTTCTAGCTCATTTTTGTAGGTGTAGATCTATCTTGTAACACATGGATGTGATTCTATTGGTTATGCACTTCTAATATTTGATTTTCCTAATTCTCTATTCTTCACTAAGTGTCAAGGGTAGAAGGCATTTAAAAATACCTTAAGGACACTACTAGATCACTAGTTGTTAAGTTCTCCTAGGTCAACCCCCAAGAGAGTATGATTTTATAGCCATACATGTTAAATGTTGGTAGGTAGAAAGCAAGGGTACAACTATCCTAGATGATAATGTTGAAGTAAATATTGTTCCTTTAGTGCAACAATTGAATTTTTCTAATAATGACCAAGAATGAATCATCAGGTAGGATCTCTTTCCCTATCTCATTGGACTCAATCTAAAGCCAAGTGATTTTGAACAAAAAGTTGCACGGTTAATCAATAATGACCAAGTCTATGACCGAATTTGTCTTACTATTTTTTAGGATATTTTACACCACATAGGGCACACAAAGTGCCCTTTCACTACTTCAATACTAAACAAGTAGTTGTATGGAGATAAATTTGAACCTAAATATCTATTTGTGATGTTTCCTTAAAGAACCTTACACATGTGGATGATAGTGAGATAAATAATTATCCAATACTTCCTCATTATTTCCTTTCCACACCTTTTCATACAAATAATTGATGTGAGTACAACATGGGATAATAGTGTAGCTATCTAAACTATCATTTTACAGAGACTTGCACTAAGATTCTACTACCTCATGCTACTTCTATAGAGTTTAGTGTCACCTCTCTAAAGGCATATAATGATTCTTTTCATCTAGGTCATTAATTTTTTCTAGATATAATGCAATGGGATTCTTACATAATAGATATCTCATGTATGTTTGTTGAGGATCACCTTTGGGATCTAGAGGATACTATTGTGGACTTGGTTTTCCTCTTTAATGATAGTTCTCTAACATCTGCATCATCATTTTCTTTGGCTTATGTTCTCACTCCTACTAACATGCTTTTGAGATGTCATTTTCTATAGTTGTTCAAAGGACTCTTGCTTAAATATTGAAATTTTTGAGCATACACATGGGGACTGATGGATATTATCTAATGTTTATAATCCTATTTTTCTTCCCTCATATTCCTTCATGAAATGGGAAGACCTTATACATATGTACCTATGGGCCTACCTCTTCCTAAGGGAAGAAACATTGTTTGACAAAAGTGGATCTTCATCAACATTTAGTATCGTGCATCCATTTCTAATGTAGACGGGTATACATTTTGTGGCTCTCTCTCTCTCTCTCTCTCATTTATTTGGGGGTATCTTTATACATGGGTGCATAACATGGCCTCGTTGTTAGGATAGATTTTTGCTTTTCCCTAAGTTACACTTAGAGAGGGGTGTTGGTGTAATATTATATTTCATCTAAGATAGTCTATGTCTTGGTGTACTTTTTCACATATTTTATGAGGTTTATTTCTATGATAATTTATTTCACCTAAGTAGATAATAATGACATGTCATCCTTGATTTAAGGTCATCAAGTGGCACCACCACCTCATCAATTCTTGATTTGAAGCAATCAGATGCCACCTTTGTCTTTCTTAATTAAGTTAACTCATCTACTAATTGGAAGTTAAATCATGACCTCTTAAACATGTGTCATTCTAACTTATTCATCCATGAGGCCTATATATATATTGTATTCTTTGAATTGTTTGGTATAATGTAATTAATAGAATGCCACTAATCTATCTTTTTGGTGTGTAACTAATTCATAGGTATTATGGGCGACTATTTCCAAAATCATAGTTTGGAGCCCAAGAAACTCAACCACCTTCAATCAAAGGTTTTTGTTGGTTCTCAAAACTACACACTTCACAAAATAAGGACTAGACCTCACGACCTAGACATGAGGATAAAGTTGATCTAGGATGGTGAAGTAGACCAATGATTAGAATCTAGGTAGCTATAGACCAATTAGTAAGAGAGGTTGGATCTTCTTCACTTTAGGCTTTACAAGACCTAGGAGGGTGTTCTTATAGGTTTTAAACATGACAATTGAAGAGAACTACAATTAACACAAGTGATCTCTTAGAGAACTATACCCTATGTGTATAAATGCCCCAAAATTTTGTAACTAAAAACTACTCTACTTGTTTTTTGACATGAGATCTAAATCCTCCCTTAAGCAAATTAAAATATATCATTATACAACCAAGAATTTGAGAAAAACATTTCTCCCACAAAGTTATATGCACTCAAGTTTATACTGTATACATGATAGTGACTAATAACAACAATGCATACACTCTGAGAATGTCTCTTAAATTAACCTATTCTCAAAATATATTGTATTTTCTAAAGCAATGGGCAAATGCAAGATTGATAGAACAAGTAAACACATTGATACGAAAAAAGTTGTGTTCTTAGAATTTAAATTTTGTGCGATGGAGAAACTGAATAGTAAAGACTAGTTCCTTGATCCTATTTGGGTGACAAAGTTGAGGTTCAAACTTAGAGACAAGTGTATGGGCATGTGCAAAAATATGGGGGACCAAAAAATGGCCAAAACCACTTTTTAGTCCAAACAGGATAAACGTGAGAATGTTATAATGTGCTAACGTTATGGATCGATAGTGACTGAGCCATAATGCAAAAACATTATAATGCACTTATGTTTTTCTATTTAGAAATGAAAACAAACAAATTAGAACCCATGGCTCATTTGAACCCAAACACTCAAAACACAATAGGGGTTTTGTGAGAGCACATTGTCAAGATACTCAAGGAAATTTCACTCAAACACAATATTGCCATGACATTCTCACACTCCACAAGGTTTTTCACAAACTCCATAGGGTATACAACCTCAACAAGGTAAGATTTTTGTGTTTTTACTAATTTTAAAAAATCAATTATTTGTTTTGCAATGTTTTAATCTATTTTTTTAAATTTTCAACAAATGAACCCCCTCAAATGACCTCAAACCTTAATTCACCAAATAGAGGGCATGATGAAATCCAAGTTGAAGAGGGGACACAAAATAACCCTCCCCAAACTCCTTCATTGATTTCCCAACATCCTCATGAGACACAAATGAATATTTTAGGGCAAATCAAGGAAAATAAAAAATTACTTGAAACATTGAAAAATCCCAATGTAACCAACACACACTAAAGATCCCTTGCAACATCCCTCGAATCAATAATTTATCACATAGATTATGTGATTGACCAAATTAACAAATGGTCAAATTATATGGAGAACACACGACAATTCTATTCAACAAAATTATCATACAAACAAATGAAAGATGAAAAAAAATTGAAATATGATCTATGTGCCTTATTTGTTGATCTAAGGACTAATGAGCTATTGCATGGGAGTTATAAAAGATTCCCTATTCATTGGTACCGACACCAAGGAATAGCTCAAAAATTTTGGAATAGGTGGTGAGAGGTGTTTGATGATCCACCATGCAATAATAATGAGGTCCCATAGTATTTCTTGAAGAATCTCTATTGCAAGTTTTTTTCAACAAGATTCTAAATTATTTTGAGATGCAAGATTTCTAGGGTAGGTGTAAAGGCTCTACATATGATAGGGAGGGGGCACATAGTGCATAGGATTGTCCAGTGAGACCCCTAGCCAGGCCATCTTTGCAACATGTCATACTTCCTTCCACTATGAAAGAGAATGTTTAGGTGGAGATGTTGCAGTTTGTTAGTTTCCTCATGCAGACCTTACACAACATGGTTGGCATCTTTCATAGGTTGGTGAGGGTGAGTCTAGTAGGCATCTATGGTTCACACATATTTGTCATTCTTGTGGAGCTCTATGTGATTATGGGTTCAAGGATGTTGGTGATATAGGCATTGGAGAGGATTCTCCACAATTTTAGGAGTATACCACACGAGGGAAAGACCAAGGCACATCCATATTAGATAATATGGTAATAAAGAATGAGTTACTAGATAGGACTTTTGGCATTAATGCACAGGTAATTTTCAATAGATTTCTACAATATATTATATTTATTTTTTAAATCCATAATTAACTATATTAATCTATTATAAATCAAATCTAATGTAAAGAATTATATGTATTATGAAATTCTAGAGTTATAGTACTCATCCTACATCTATCGGTCATCCAATGCAAGGTTATGAGGTGATGTCAAGTCCACATGTATGTAATTTGTAACAAAATAGTAAATATAGTACATGTAAACCTTTTTATCATATATCAATGTTAATCTTAATTTTTTAATTCAAATGATGATGAATAGGTGGATGTTGGACCTCCAACATCACAAGTAGTTGGTGGGGCCAGTCATATATCAAGTTTCATTAAGGTAAATTTTACTATTTTTAACCATTATGCATTTAAATAATGTTATGTAGATTTTGGTCAAACAACGTTGTTCTATTTTCAGTTGATGATATCAATTCAGACTCCTCCTAATATTTATGATGCGATGGAGGTGGGTATTTTTGTAGTTGTTTTGTTTTCAATGCATTTGACTGAGGTATGAGCTAGTAATGTAAATATCATTATGTATTTCTTATTTTAACTCACATCCTTTAATTTAAATAAATGGTATTCATCTTTACTCCAATTTACTTTTTTCTTCTTCTCACAAGAGGTCACAACTCCAATTCGTGCACCTACAAATGAATAGAGGTAGTGTGATTGAGAGGGATCATCAATTTGTGGTAAGTGATTGATTATTTATGTCATTGTATATTTTATGTTTTTTTATGTTAATGTGTATATTATTTACTTGTATTAATAGGTGGAGCTCCAAAAAAATTATGAGGAGGTCTAGTTGACAAACTAGAGAGCATGAGTCATTAATTTCTTCTCCACCTTCATGACAGAGCAAGGGTCAGTGATTGTTTGATAATATTCCATAGGAATTTTTATGTTGTGATATTTTGTTGTATGCCTTTATGAATTTGTACACATATTTTTGTTTTACCAATTTCTATCATTATATGCCTATATATAGATTTTCTTATACATTCATTGTATTCAAGACATTAATACACTATATGACATTTCCATGACATTATGTATATGACATTTTATATTATATATATGATGATCAATTATGGTTACATATGTTGTCAAATTTATTATTTGTATATGATGCTATCATATTTTAGACATATATATACAATGATGTTGTTATATATGATGATCAATTATGGTTATAGGATAGATAATATATCATGTTTAAAAGTTTTGATATTTACTAAATGTTCTTCAATGTTTCCATGAACCTCTATTGAAAATGTACAAGTGTGTGGATCCATGTTTAATCTCTCTTAGCAAGGAGGGGTGATACTTGAAAATATGAATAGGCCCCTAATGTTTTGGAATAAAGAGTTATTAAATAAATAGTTATTAAGCTTCTATGGAAACTTAGGCAGTGGTAAGACACGTTTTTTGGCCTTCCCCTCATTGAAATGCTTAAGTGGTTCCAAAGATATGTAAATAATAAATCTATAAATTACAACATATGATAATTTAATAAGAACTCTAAAGTAAATCATTAACAAAGAAAATTGGATAACATAACCACATAATCATATTAATATCAAAACCCGCATATGTAATAAATTTAATATCTTTTATTAGAAATAAGTTTAGTACTTATTTGAAGCACTGAGCACTTGGATCAACCATTCTCACCCTAGGAAGATTTCAGTGGTCTTGGCCCTCATAGCTATGACACATTCCAGGAGGAACCAATTCTTATTCAGAACCAAAACATGTGCTTCCCAAGCACCCAATTCTTATTCAAAACCAACCATGTGCTTCCCAAGCACACAAGCCCTAGCTAGGACAATCCCAGATGTACACTATACCCTGAGTTGGACACACACTGTGTTCCCCTTCTCCTAATGCCCATAGCCCACCAAAACCACCTTCTTCTTCCTTGAGTGATCTCCATGCTCATTCCAAGTCTCACATAGCTTCCTTATATAACCTTTTAAGGGGTGGTTTCTAAACCTTAACACCCTTTCACAAAGGTTATCATTAATAATTATTAACATACATAATAATTCCTCCCTTTTAAATGGTTTTTTTTTATAAATATTCTTTATTTATCTCCATTTTAACCAAAGGGTCATAATATCCTTTATTTTTTCCATCTCCTTTTAATTATAAACTTTATCCTTTTATAATTTTAAAGAGTTATTCATTAAATGACTTTCTTTTCCATTTTGGGGAAAAAGTCACATAACAGGAATTGACATTCCATGAAGGATTTATGCAAGTATAGTACAACTCCAACATCTTGCCTAGCAACAAAGGTGGAGGCACGGTAGAGAGTCCTCAAGCAATGTGCTCTCATGGAATGTAATGATAGTAGCATACACACAAAATGAATTTGTTGAAAAGGCTTTAGAAATGTCCAAGTAAATATAATGAGTAGATGCAAAACCAAATCTTGCAACCTTTGTCAACATTCTTGAAGCAACAAATAGACATAAGACTTACTTCAATGCTTTGTCCTATAAACATTTGGCAGGGACTCTTGCTACAATACAACTCTTGTTATCTCTAGTTTCATCTGTAAGTAAATTATTTTCTAAAACAACATTATTACATGTATCACTTATACCAACTCACTTTGTCTCATTAAAATTAAGACCTAAAATCTTTGCAAACATGCATTATCCTCATTTAGGGGTTTTAAAGTTGTATCCTTTTGTTTCATTAAACTTCCCAATAAGAATATTCTTTACCTTGTTCATATATAGTTTATTTCTCTTTATTCTAACATACATAAGTGTGCAATGCACTTACACACTCTTAAATGATCTACTCTTGCTTTCTTCCCTAATCATGCCTCTTCTGGCATGCTTTTCCAAGAACAATAATCATCAGTCTATTCTTAATGTGTATGGTAGTAGCAATTAGAAAATATGAGGGTTTGGTTGAAAAAATTTGGGAACCAACAAAAAGAGTCCTTTCTAGGGGAATTGATTAATGGAAGTTGTAGAGTGTATTAAAAAATTATGTCTTTGCTTATTTGGGTAGTAGGTAGTTTGAATGGTGTTTTGAAACCTAAAAACTCTTTCATATGGGCTAGAAAATGTTAAATTATATTTTTGTTTAGTAGCTGTCCATATATTCATATGAGTTGGGTTGAATTTCAAGCACAACTTTGTCATCTTTCCAATGCCTTTTGGCATTGAACTTGTTAACCCATTTACACCTAAATCCAAATGCACTGAATTCCTAATCTTTATAATTCCTGGGGGACTAATGTGGTCAATTAGGTTATATTGAAGATAGCTTTTGGTAGTATGTCTTGAAAGAGGTTTCCATGTAAAGAAAGGGTGGAAAGAGGAAACATGGAAATATTCATGACCAATAGTTCTTTAATATGGTTCATTCAAATGTCAAACTAGACAAGATTGCTACAATTTCTGATTTCCATAGGGATAGGCCCTGTAAAATTGCTTGGGCCATACAATGATATGTGAGATAGTAGCTCAATTGTATTGAAATCTGAAATCAAAACAATATTGTTGGAAAAACAACTGGACAAGGAAAACAATAAACATTATGTTGGTATTGTTCTTCAATTTGCTAGTATTCTTCAAATTGTTGTCTGTTGAATGATCTTCTATAACTACTTTTGTCTATAAATATTCTTTTGCACAATAGTCATTTGTATTAAAGTGTATTTATATAAAACTTGGGGTGGTGATCTAGGGCAAAATGGTAGGAACACATAAATGCATAGAAATGCCTACTAGTAGAAAACAAACTACATTTACACCATCTCGTACAATATATGCCAACTAACAATAAATCGAATCTACGAGATTCATATTCTACATTTATTACAAGGAAAATTATCCAAGACACCCAAAGCAGTTGTATATAGCTTGCTCACTCGGCAATGATGGTTTGCTTCCTATTTATCCCAACTATTAGATTTCTTCTTTACATGTTTTATTTATCCATAGTGGTAGCTACTAAGTATACCTAGGAAATGAGATCTAGTGAGATTGACATTATGCATCTACTCCAAAAACATTAGATTTAATCTACTGATAGCAATGCCATAAGAAAGTCTCTATTGTGAGAACAAAGTTTGTGAGCGATCAAAGGAAAAGCTCAATGGTGCATTCTATCAGAATTAGCCAAGATCAGCAAATGAGAACTAAGATGAACTTCCACAAAGCATAAGCACATAAAAGCCAAAATGTGTAACCAAGAGAATCTTACATTAAGATTTTACACCAAGAGTTGATGAAAATGTACAAAGAGCCTTGCATATATAGGCAAGGAGAAGGAGGTAAGAAGGAGAGAACCAATTATGACTAACCCTCCATGTGATGAACACATGTGTGCACAACTGGAGGGTGATGGACAAGTGTCTCCAGCTTCCCATAAGGTGAGGAGAGAATATCTCCAACCTTTAATGAGGTGAAGTGTCAAAATGACTAACCTCATGTGAGCACATGTGGTGAGACAAAAAAGTGACTAACCTCAAAAGTGAACTTAACCTTTAATGTCAAGGTTAAGTTAGACCTAGCCACTAAGTGTGAATTAAGCCTAGGTGTGGGTTAGGATAAACCCAACACTCTAACACCCCCCCTAAGTTATACTTAGGGAGTAGCAATACAAAGATGATGATGGGTCCCAGCTATTAGGCTATGTTAGGTACCCATGTACAAACAACTTTCTGAAAAGGCAGAGAAAAGGTGAAAACCCAGTGGGAACAAAACTCCTCTCCAAAAGAGAAAATATGCATGAAAGAAATGTACAAATGAGAAAGAAGAGTGATAGATGGAGGACTTAGAACCCCCCAAGGACTACTTCTAACACATAAGTACATAAAATATTCCCCCCATAGGAGAGAGAAGAGAGAAGGTCATGTGACCCCCTAGAAACTGTGAAGTGATGAACTTCATGTGAGGAAATGCTTCCTCCCAAAACTAATAAGAGAAGAGAAAACATGTAGCCTCCCATCAAAATACCTCCTGTAGTGTTGGTAGATGCACGACACTAGATGATGAAGATGATCCATGATCGCTAAACAATGTTTCTTCCCTTAGGAAGAAAAAGAACCACAAAAGTGTGAATATGATCTTCCCATTCTGGATAGGAACATACAGTCTAGAATGATGAATGTCTCTAAATGTCACACATGATCCAAAGACAATGATGATGCCCATGATGTCTTCGAACAATGCTCGATGATCTCCAAGCCAATGTTGTCGTGTGACGAAGATTCAGGAACACGAACCATAGATGGACGGTGAAAGATGAACCGATGTGAATCCAATACTTCTGCAGAAGGTGTCAAACTGGATGATGATAGAGTCTGATATGTAGACTCATAAGTATCTGTAGAATCAATCACTATATAAGTTGAAATAGGTGAGGCATGAACAAGTATATCTGAAGATGATAGTGATGCAACTTCATCGAAGCTAACATCGAATAGAAGATGAATGTCATCAATGGTATGATCCAAATCTGTAATGTGGGATTTTACAAACAACGATGCGATGTCCGGTAGGTATGCATCCCAATGTGGTGGATCTAAAACAACGATGATGATGTTCTAATGCAAGGAATAACTAAAAGTCATCTTGAATGAAACATCAGGTGGTGATTTTGTAGTCTGACAAAACATCAAAAAGACAGTGTGAGAGAAATGAGGACAAAGTGCATCCCCATGTTGAGTGCTCCCACAATAAGTATACTTGACTATGCAATGTTTAGACATGGTCTAATGTGCAAAATATCAAATGCAAAAAAGCCCCCCGAAACTATTGAAAGAGAGACCCCCAAGATTTTGGCACTTTATAACTTTGTGATTTTTACAAAATAAATTTGACCAATGCGTGGAGAATGAAAAACTATTCACTTTTACAAAAAACGGTGCTCAATTTCGAGCTACCGACCAAAAGTTATTAAACGGTTATTTTCTCACAAAAATGGCCTAATTTAATGAACTGCACTGAATAATGCCTATCGGAGAGGTAAATGTAGTCTTCCAACCACTTGTTGGAATTGGGGTGAAATGAAGAATATAGAAGGTTTGAATGTGAGGGGAATTGGACAACTGCCAACCTGGGCCTCACCCTTCGTTTTCAACGGGTGATTGATATGTTAGCTTTATATGTTGACTTTATATGTTTGCAAGTAAATGCAAACTTTATATGTCAACTTTATATGCTAACATGATATTGTGAATTTGAAAAGTCACTTACATAGCTCAAATACTATTTTCCTCAAAAGAAAATAAAACCCTCCTTACAGTGGTGCCTCAAACGATCTCCATGGCAAAAAAACACTCTCTTCGCTCACAGATTGATGTCGAGATTACAATTAAGTTACACTTTAACAAAAAATGCAAATGTGAGCAAAAGATTTTAGTGGTTAGGACTTCAAACCACTAAAAAATTACAATAACTGCTAAAAGAGTAATAAGTGTAACATGAAATGCACGTTGAACATAAAGAACTAACGACTTTCATGAAGGCACACGTGGATGTTGGCTGCTATTTTTTCTCTGCAAATGAAACCGCCTGGCACAAAAGTAACCGACCTCCTTACAAACATGCGATTGAAACACACGATGACCAAGTCAAACCATTAGTAGAAGCCACGACTGGTTGAAGCTCGATCTGCAGCAACTTAGTGGGGAGCAAAGAGTCCGCCAGAGCTTGAAAAGATGACTTAGAGTCCAAAGCAGGAGATCTGGGCGGCCAGGTAGCACAAAGACTCCGGATTGGGACTCTGAAATGGAGTGAGTAGATTGACTTAATGGAAGGTTGCAAATCTGCAGGGCGGTACCTTGCAGAGTAGACAGGGGCATCTTCTCCCAGCAAGAGAGCAGTCTTTGACTACACCAAGCAGGCAACTTGGTGCTCCAGGGAATACAACGTACACCAAAAAATGGCGCTGCCTTTTGAATGGCAAAACCAAGCAAAAAACTATGCACAAACGTAGCCAAAGAGCTGAAAAAGGCCGATGCAGAAGACAAAGGAGGGCAAAAACGTAGCCAAAGAGCCCTGCAGTCAAACAAATCCACGTCCTTGTAGATGGAAGAGCTTAACCAGTCAGTGCGTTGTAAACGACCGGTTGGTCGCGATTTGTACGACTTTGTGCATCTAGTCGAAACACAGTCGACCACATGTACGGCTGGCATGGTCGCAAAAATTTTAGTGGTCTGAGTTCTTAGTCGAGGTTTTTTGGTCGACCAGAGCGCCCATCCGTATAGTCAGTGAGTTACAACTCACCGACTGTTTACGCTGGGCGCAAGAGATATTGATAGGGGCCCTGCTGTATTGAGGCACTACAATAGGTATGAAGGCCTACGCCTTGCCAAGCCATGCCAAAAAAGTACTCAAAACGACTAGAGAGCAAGATTGAAGTGCTTACACAAGCCGAGAGACCACAAAAAGTGTACAAAGCAATTTGCCAAATTTTTTTTTTTGACCAAATCGACCAATGGCAAACTTGCCAAATACGGATTTTACCCTAAATGGGTAGATGAGCAGAGAAGGTTGAAAGGCCCTTTGCTAATTTATTTTTTATTTTTTACAATTTTTTTGTACAGAATTGATTTTAGTACATGAATCTAAAAATTGCAAAAATAAAAATACCGACAATGAACCTTGAAGTGGTTGAGTGCTTGATTTTGCTCAAAACGAGAAGCATTTCACTTGCATGGCTCTGATACCATGTCAGAATTAGCCAAGATCAGCAAATGAGAACAAAGATGAACTTCCACAAAGCATAAGCATATAAAAGACAAAATGTATAGCCAAGAGATTACATCAAGAGTTTACACCAAGAGTTGATGAAAATGTACAAAGAGCCTTGCCTAAAGGAGGTGAGAAGGAAATAACCAACTATGACTAACCCTCTATGTGATGAACACGTGTGCACAAGTTATGACTAACCCTCTATGTGATGAACACGTGTGCACAAGTGAATGGTGATGGACAAATGTCTCCAACCTCCCATAAGGTGAGGAGAGAATATCTCCAACCTCTAATGAGGTGAAGTGTCAAAATGACTAACCTCATGTGAGCACATGTGGTGAGACAAAAAAGTGACTAACCTCAAAAGTGAACTTAACCTTTAATGTCAAGGTTAAATTAGACCTAGCCACTAAGTGTGACTTAAGCCTAGGTGTGGATTAGAATAAACCCAACACCACATAGCAACGAAATCAAGTCAGCAAAACAGTCATAAAGTTTGGCGAAGGCATCCCATTAATGTAAGCAAAATCGTCATAAAGTTTGGAGTCAGAGTATAGAGTAAGACTCATATCATTGGAGTATAGAGTATAGAGTATAGGATCCAATGCGTTGAGAATGTCAATGACTTATTTGTTGATTTTTTGTAGCTTGGAAGGTGGGCCCGCGTGGAGGGTGGAAATTGCTTAAGGGCAACTCGAGTTGGATATTTAGCAACAGCATGATTTCTATTTTATTAATAGAATGTTTCTTGAGTTGTGAGGTGGAGATAACACCAAGAGTGATTTTATGTGTAAGGAAAGCCAAGTCTTGCAAGGAAAGTTTCTTTTCTCTTGCAAGGAAAGTTTCTTTTCTCTTGCATCAGCAGGGCTATATATATAAGATTGCTGTAGCAACATTGAATTGTATTATGTGTGGAAAGTTTGCTGTTGAGGCTGAATAGAAGATCCAACATTTGCAGGTTTTTCCCCATATTGGGGTTTCCTGATTATATCTGTGTTATTATCTCTTTGTGTATGGCTTCTTGTTATTTTTGCTTCCACTGTTATTAGCTGTTAATTAATCCAGAGTATTAATTGTTATAAATCAGATAGAGGTTCTATTCTGTGAATTTATTGTGCAATTAATCTGTAACTAGGTTATAAGAAATTAACATGGTATCAGAGCTCTAAACTCTGAATACGAAGCCAAGATTCGTGACGCAGATTTCAAGAAAAAAAAATTTAGATTTTCGTCTCCAATTTCTTTTGTAGCTATGGCAACCAGTGTTCGATATGAAGATAGGCTTGAGGGTGCATCCAACTTCTTACAGTGGAAGGTTCGGATTACATCCGTTCTCAAGGAGAACAGGTTGTGGATCTATGTTAGTACAAAGGTGACACCACCAACAAATGATCCTGTTGCCCTAGATTCGCATGAAGTCAAGGAGGCCAAGGCTCAGAGGATTATCCTGGACGGGGTAAGAGATCATCTAATTCCTCATCTATCGGGGAAAGACACTGCCAAGGAGATGTGGGATTCGCTCACAAAACTTTATCAAAGCGACTATCAGAGTCGTAAGATGATGCTGAAGGACAAATTGCATAACACCAAGATGTCTAAAGGCGAGAGCATGACCTCTTACTTGTCCAAGCTGACATAGGTCAGGGATGAGCTGGCTGCTATTCGAGAGACGATTGCTGAAGATGAGTTGGTGCGTATAGCCTTGAACGGTTTTTCGAAGCACTGGGAAGTGTTTGTCAAGTGTATTGTTGGCAGAGATTAGCTACCTAATTAGGCGAGGCTTTGGGATGATTTCGTAAAGGAAGAGATCCGTGAAGGTGCTCATCGAGGAGATCAGATAAAGAAGGGTCAAGACGAAGAAAATCTTGCTCTTGCAAGCAAGGGAAAGCAAAAGTCCAATAAATGGCAAACGGAAGGTTCTTCCAAGAATGGGAAGAAGAAAGATCTGAGCAAGATAAAATGTTTTTGCTGCCATCAAATGGGTCACTATGCCAGTCAATGTCTGAATAAGAAAAATAAGGACAAGCAGAAGAAGCAAGTTGCTGCCACAGCAGAGGTGGACGAGTTTGCATCACGATTTGAGAATGAGTTTTCACTCATTACCTGTCTCTCAAGTTCAATTACCAACAGGGTGTGGTATATTGACAGTGGGGCTTCTTGCCACATGACGGGAGTCAGAGAATGCTTCACCAAGTTGGAGGAGAAGAAGCTAGATTTCTATATTGAGCTTGGAGACAATGCCAAGTACCATGCAACTGGTATTGGCACTGTCAAGTTTCAGAGGGAGTCTGGCAAACCCTTGTTGGTGGAGGATGTGTTGTATGTCCCTGGCATGACAAAGAATTTAATCTTGGTTTCTACCTTGGAGGACAAGGGTTACATCATAACCTTTGAAGGGGCAAAGTCTATATTTGTCCCAAGGATTCCAAGGTTGCAAAAGTGATTGGAGTTAGGCATGGAAGCTTGTTTCGGTTACAGTTTGAGCCAGCACATGTGTTAGTAAGCAGCTGTAGAGGGCTAGGAGAATTGTGGCATAGGAGGATGGCTCATCTTCACCATGGAGCACTTAATGTGCTTAAAGAAATAGTGACGGGGCTGCCTGAGATGAAGACAGAAAACCATGAAGTGTGCAAGGGTTGTGCTCTTGGGAAATATGCCAAGACCAGTTTTCCAAGCAGTGAAACTAGATCCAAAGGGATTTTAGATCTTGAACACTGAGATGTGTGGGCCCATGTCAATAGTATCCTTAAATGGGTATGAGTATTATGTTACTTTCATTGATGACTTCTCTAGGAAGACGTGGATATATTTTTTGAAGAACAAAGATGAGGTCTTCAGTAGGTTCAAAGAGTTTAAGACTCTTGTGGAGAACCAAATAGAGAGGAAGATCAAGATACTGAGGTTTGATAATGGAGGCAAGTATACCTCGAATGCCTTCAAAGATTTCTGTACTCAGGAAGGTATTAAGAAAGAGTTGATGGCTCCATACAACCCTCAGCAGAATGGGGTTGCTGAATGGAAAAATAGGGCTATAGTTGGAGCAGCCAAGGCCATGCTTCATGATCAGGATCTACCTTGGTTCTTATGGGCAGAAGCTTGCCATACAGCTGTGTATTTGTAGAATAGAAGCCCTCACAAAGTGTTGGAAAATTGACTCCAGAAGAGGCGTTCACCGGTAAGAAACCAGATTTGGGGCACATTCGCATCTTTGGATGCCTTGTGTATTGTCACATTCCTGTGGAGAAGAGAACAAAATTGGAACCAACTGCAGAGAAGGGTATCCTTGTTGGGTACAATGAAACTTCTAAGGCCTATAGAGTTTACATTCTTGCTCTCAGGAAAATAGTAGTTCGCAGAGATGTGAAGTTTGAGGAAGAGAGGGCTCTTCAAAAGTCTAGCAGTTTGATAAATGAAGAGAAGCAATCACCTACGGTTGAGGTAGAACAAATCCCTCAAACTTTAGTCCCACAAGCTGGAGAGCAGAGCCAGCAAGCCGAGCAAGTTGATCAGAAAGAGGAACAAATAATTCCTCAGCCTCAGATCCCTAGTACTGAGAAGAAGAGAAATAGAGTGGCTGAGCAGACACTGAGAGAGGCCCAAGAGTATGTTGGTGACCCACAGAATTCAGTTAGACAGAGGAAAGCTCCCAAACGTTATTCTGATTATGTGGCACTTATGAGTGAATTAATTGAAGAGGAGCCTTCCAGCTTTCAGGAGGCGTCCAAGCACCAAGTATGGAGGGATGCCATGGTCGAAGAGTATTCTTCCATCATGAAGAATAGCGTGTGGGAGGTAGTACCTCAGCCAGAAGGTAAGTCTGTGGTGGGCTCGAGATGGCTGTATAAGATTAAGCATGCTGCAGATGGTAGTGTAGAAAAATTCAAAGCCCGATTTGTGGCTAAGGGGTTTTCTCAGAAGGAAGGAGTCAACTACGACGAGACTTTTGCTCCGGTAGCCAGGTACTCATCCATAAGAGCTATCATTTCTATAGCAACACAGATGGGTTGGAGGATTCACCAGATGGATGTAAAGACGGCCTTCCTCAATGGAGAGATTGAGGAAGAGATTTACATAGAACAACCAGAAGGATTTGGAGCACATGGGAGGGATTCTCATGTATGCAGGTTGAGAAGAGCGCTATATGGGCTCAAGCAGGCTCCCAGGGCGTGGTATTCACGTATTGATATTTACTTGCAGAGTGTGGGCTTCATCAAGAGTGAGGTAGATCTGAACTTGTACTATGTTCAGGTGAAGGATGAACTTCTCATATTGGTGTTGTATGTTGATGACCTATTTCTCATAGGGTCAGAGGAACTCATAGCCCACTGCAAGCGGGATCTTGCAGGAGAGTTTGAGATGAAGGACTTGGGGTTGATGCACTACTTTCTAGGATTGGAGTTGTGGCAGAAAGAGGGAGAGATCTTCCTTGGACAAGGGAAGTACATAATTGATATCCTGAAGCAATTCAGGATGGAGGACTATAAGCCCATGTCCACGCCACTTGTGACCAACTGGAAGAAGATTGATACTTCCAGATCAGAGGTAGTGGACCCAACTTTATACAAACAGTTGATAGGCTCTCTTTTATATCTGGTCAACACCAGGCTAGACATTTATTTTGCAGTGAACTCAGTCAATTTATGGTGGAACCTAAATGTGTGCACTAGATAGCTGTGAAACATGTTTTGAGGTATCTCCGAGGCACATTGATTATGGGCTGAAGTATGTTCAACAAGATGGAGTGAAGCTTGAGGGGTTCATCGATGCAGATTGGGTAGGCAGTATAGCTGATCGGAAGAGCACTTCAGGGTGCAGTTTCAGTTTGGGATCAGGAGCAGTCTCTTGGTACAGCAGGAAACAAAAGTCAGTTGCATTGAGTTCTGCGGAGGCCGAGTATATGGCAGCCAGTATGGCTATATGTGAGGCTATCTGGCTTCGAAAACTTCTAGCTGGGCTCTTTGATCAGGAGTTAGATCATACAGTCATTTACTGTGATAATCAGAGTTGTATCAAACTCTCTGAGAATCTAGTGTTTCATGACAAGTCGAAGTACATTGAGATCAAGTACCACTTCATCAGAGATTATGTGGAGAAGGGGACAGTGAAGCTCCAGTACATTCCTACTAACGATCAAATAGCAAATATCCTGACCAAGCCCTTAATGAAGAGTAAGTTTGAATTCTTCAGGGATAAGCTGGGTGTTGTGCAATACACCTTCCTCGCTAAGAGGGAGTGTTGATTTTTTGTAGCTTGGAAGGTGGGCCCATGTGGAGGGTGGAAGTTGCTTAAGGGCAACTCGAGTTGGATATTTAGCAACAACATGATTTCTATTTTATTAATAGAATGTTTCTTGAGTTGTGAGGTGGAGATAACACCAAGAGTGATTTTATGTGTAAGGAAAGCCAAGTCTTGCAAGGAAAGTTTCTTTTCTCTTGCATCAGCAAGGCTATATATGTAAGATTGCTGTAGCAACATTGAATTGTATTATGTGCGAAAAGTTTGCTGTTGAGGCTGAATAGAAGATCCAACATTTGCAAGTTTTTCCCCATAGTGGGGTTTCCTGGTTATAGCTGTGTTATTGTCTCTTTGTGTATGGCTTCTTGTTATTTTTGCTTCCGGTGTTATTAGCTGTTAATTAATCTAGAGTATTAATTGTTATAAATCAGATAGAGGTTCTATTATGTGAATTTATTGTGCAATTAATCTGTAATTGGGTTATAAGAAATTAACATTATTTACTTGTCTCATTTTTACCATAGGTAAGGAAAAATAATAAACCTTATTTTCGAGTATTAAAAAAGAAATAGAAAATCTTTTTCGGTCCCATCCCTGATCTTGTCGACTGCTTCGTCTGGCCCCACAGATGCAGTGTCACCTGGCTGAGGAACCTGACTAAAGGGATGCAGAAAATGATGACTAAAAATATTCCATGCGAACCCTATGCTTCGCACCTATTCCTGTTCTTGCTACTCGTGTCGCTGTTCCCGTTCCTGAAGCTATCATTATCTTCACAAGAAACTCTCATTTTCACTCAGCCACACTTCTGCTGTCTACCATGTCTACCTCATACACATTAGTGAAATCGTCATAAAGTTTGGAGCCATAGAGTAAGACCCATATCAATGAAACATGGCGTGCTGGAGAAGCATAGAAAGTCACACTCACAGATGTAAGTGAAATCGTAATGGAGAGCTTGCTTTGCGGTGATGTTTCCCAATTTGCTGGTGCGAAACAATTTCCTGGCTAGAAGCTGCCACAACCGACAACTCAATGGGGGATAGCCTGTTAAAAATGTCGTGGGGTCATAGTCATACAATTGTATTATATTAAATATCATATGCGTTAAACTTACTTTAAATTCCAAGGGATTTCTTGGGTTTTGAGTAAGGAACTTATTGCCAAGGATTTGAGAAGGAGCGGCCATGCAGAGCAAACACATAATTTTCTTTTCTTTTCTTCTTTCTAATAATATATTTCCTTGGGTTGCAAGTTTTCCTTGCATTTCTTCACTGCTCCCGAAGTACCGTCACTTTATTTGTGTTCATTTAGTATAAACTTTAAATATCAGTTAAGATTGAAGAAGTAGGAGTATGCAAAACTGTGGTCATTGCATAGCATATTTTAGATTCTCTGAGTACCTCTAGCATCATGACCAGAGACATGCTTACAATCCTCCCGACGTTTGGCAGCCTTGTATGTCTTGTTACTACATACACATTGGATAGGAATAATTTGGAAAATATGGAAGAAAAGTTAGCCACAACAGAGATATTAATTTACAAATGGGACACAAATACAACAAGCAAAATGCTCTTTCAGAGCAATGCAGAAGAAATCCATATGTACATGGACATTGTTAATTTTAATGTAGCTTGGACAGGTGTTCTAGTCTCGGGTGGTGATTACGAGGCTGGAAACACAACTGGAATAGTTATCTCCATACCTAGAAAATTGATTTCTCGAGAGACTTCTAGATATTAGGATTTGTTAGAGTCTAATTAATCCTAGCCGTTGATTGAGATTAAATTATGGCCATTGGTTTTCAATGAGAGGATTATAAAAGAGGATCAATGGGCATTTGGAGAAGATAGATCCGAGAAACATTTGCAGCGATAGCAAATAAATAAATTTGCAGATAGCAAATTAATTTGTAGTGAGAGCAAGGACGCAGTGATAGTGTTGGATACAATAGCAATGGAATTTCTGTAGGATAAATGGAGAGAAGAATTTCTGGAGGAGAACATTGTCGGAGCTCTGCCAGTAAGAGGCAAGCAGTTTATGTATCTCTTGATTTGATTTAATAAAATTCCTCATCTGCAGTACTAGTTTTCCCTTCGTGTTTTTCCAGGGACAATTTGTCCAAAAATATTGTGTTGCATATTTTATTTTTTTTATCTCCGTAATTATTTGTGAAGTTGCAGCTGTATTATTTTCAATATTTGCTATGAATTAATTTTCGGTAGTAAAATAATCTATTTATGATAGGAGATTAATAATCAGTAGCTACAATAGAATTTCACATGGTATCAGAGCAGATCTGAGGGCAGAAAAGGCACAGGGAGAAAGAAAAAAAATAATAAATAAAAATATAGGGTTTATAAAACCCAGTTTGACCTCTTCAAAGTTATTATTATTATTTTCTTTTGAGATGGCCTCAGCAGGTTTAAGAGATCAGGACAGATTGGATGGAGCCTCAAATTTTGGTGTCTGGAAAGCCAGAATTTCTTTATTGCTGGAAGAGAATGGTATCAAGGATTATGTGACCACTATTGTACCTGTACCTACAGATGCAACACAGCTCTTAGCATATAAGAAGGAAGATGCCAAGGCGAGGAGGCTGATTCTTGATGGTGTTAAGGATCATATTGTAGAGTTAGATACAACAAAGAAGATGTGGGACACCATTATGAATCTATACCAGAATGCTACTACTAACCAAAAGCTGATTCTTAGAGAAAAGTTGAGGAATACTTGAATGAATAATGGAGAAGACGTCACAAGTTACCTCACCAGACTTAGACTTGTCAAGGATGAGTTGGCAACTGTTGGAGGCAAACCAAATAATGACAAGCTAGTACGAATAGCCCTGAATGGGTTTACTAAGAAGTGGGATGTCTTTGTTCAAGTTATTAATGGATGGGACACTTTATCGAGTTGGGATCGACTATGGAGAGACTTCACTTAGGAGGAGCTTAGATTAAGTCTTGTTAGTGGAACCAATAGTAATAGTCAGAAAAATGAGGTGGAACAGGAAAACGTTGCCCTAGCAGGAAAAGGGAAAGCGAAGAAGAAGGACTTGTCTAAGATCAAATGCTATGGCTGTCACAAGTTCGGCCACTATGCCAGCGATTGTCCACAAAGGAAGAAAAGTGAAAAGAAAGGCAAGAAGCAGACGGCAGCTTCAACAAGCGTAGATGAGCTTTCTAGTAGAATGGAGGATGTGTTTGCACTCATAGCTTGCCTAACTAGCTCAACCTCACAGGGTGTTTGGTATATAGACAGTGGGGCGTCATTTCATATGACAGGAGTTAGGGAGTACTTCTCCAGCTACAAGGAAGAGGACATCAGATTCCAGATTCAGATGGGGAACAAGTCCAAGTGCAATCCAGTTGGGAGAGGGACTGTTCTATTTCAGAGGGAGAATGGCAAGCCTATTTCCATTCATGATGTGTTGCATGTGCCAGGCTTGGGCATGAATCTAATTTCCATATCTGTCCTTCAGGATAAAGGCTACAATGTAATCTTTAGAGGGGCGCATGTTTTAATCAAGCATAAAGATTGGAAATCACCCATAGCTATTGGAGTTAGGAGTGGCTGACTTTATAGGTTGTAGTTTGATACTCCTAAGGCACTAGTGAGCAACAATAATCCTAGAGATCAAGGAGAGCTATGGCATAGGAGGATGGGCCATATACATCATGGAGCACTTAAATTGCTTCGTGAGACAGTGACAGGTGTTCCAGAGGTGAGCACAGAGCATGATGATGTATGTAAGGGATGTGTGTTGGGGAAGTTTGTGAAAGCAGCTTTTCTAAGGAGTGACACCAGATCCAAGGGGGTTCTTGATCTAGTACATTCAGATATATGTGGACCAATGTCAATGAAGTTTCTCAGAGGATATGAGTACTTTGTTACTTTTATTGATGATTTCTCTAGGAAGACCTGGATATACTTCTTGAAGACCAAGGATGAGGTCTTCAGTCACTTCCAGGAGTTCAAAGCTCTTGTGGAGAATTCGATAGGCAGGAAGGTAAAGGTTCTTCGGTTAGACAATGGAGGTGAGTACAAAGGGAAAGAGTTCCAGGAGTTCTGTACTAGGGAAGGAATCAAGAGAGAGTGGACCATTCCTTACAACCCACAGCAGAATGGGGTTGCTGAGAGGAAGAATCGTTTTATGTCGGAGGCAGCAAGGGCTATGTTGTATGACCAAGATATGCCACGTTACTTATGGGTAGAGGCATGCAGTACAACAGTATACATACAGAACAGAGTTCCACATAAGGTATTGGGCAAGATGACACTAGAGGAGGTATTCTCAGGGAAGAAGCCAGATGTCAGTCACTTCAGGATATTTGGGAGTTTAGCATTTTGTCACATTCCAGGGCCTACACGTTCCAAGTTAGATCAGACTGCAGAGAGAGGGTACTTTGTGGGGTACAACGAAACCTCAAAGGCATATCAGATATTTATTCCAGGGACCAGGAGGATTATAGTCAGGCGTGATGTCAAATTCATGGAGGACAAGGCATATAGGAGGTCTAGAGATTTGCCAGCAGATGATCAAAATGAGCAGCCGACAGAAGCTCCAAGGCTTGTTCAACCAGAACAGGGGCAGCGAAGCACGAGTACAGTTACTATACAAGCACAGGCTCAGGTGTTGAGAGTTCACAGAATATGGAGCAACAAATACAACAAATCCAAGAGATGCATCAAGAAGATATGGAGTTTGATATTTCATCCTCTATAGTTGATAAGAGGAACCGTGAGGTTCAACAGACACATAGGGATACTCAGGAGTTTGTGGGAGCTCCTAGGACGAGTAGTAGACAGCGGAAACAACCAAGTAGGTATAATGACTATGTGGCATTGGTTAGTTAGTTGGTAGATACCGAGCCTTCTAGCTATCAGGAGGCTGCACAACAACAGGTGTGGCAAGATGCGATGGTTGAGGAATATACCTCAATAGTGCAGAATGATGTGTGGGAGGTTATGCCTAGATTGATAGATAGGGCAGTGGTTGGATCGCGCTGGATCTATAAGATTAAGCATGGTGCAGATGGTAGCATCAAGAAATACAAGGCAAGGTTCGTGGCCAAGGGGTTCTCTCAGAAGGAGGGAATAGACTATGAGGAGACGTTCGCTCCAGTGGCTAGGTATACTTCTATACAAGCTGTAATCTCACTTGCAACACATATGGGATGGCAGATCCATCAAATAGATGTCAAGACGACATTTCTTAATGGTGAATTGGTAGAGGAGGTATACATAGAACAACCAAAAGGCTTTGTAGCACACAGTAGCGAAACCCATGTGTGCAGATTGAAGAGAGCTTTGTATGGACTCAAGCAGGTTCCCAAGGCGTGGTATGAGTGCATTGATAAATACTTGCAGGGAATAGGCTTTGTGAAGAGTGAGGCAGATGCTAACCTCTACTACTTGGTGGTTGGGGGTGAAGTTCTCATTCTTGTTTTATATGTGGACGACTTGTTTTTAATAGGTTCACTGGGGCTCATAGAGGAGTGCAAGAGGGACCTTGCAGCAGAGTTCGAGATGAAGGATTTGGGGCTTATGCACTACTTTCTAGGCATGGAAGTGTGGCAGACAGATGGAGAGATTTTCCTTGGACAAGGGAAATACTGCATTGAAATCTTGAAGAGGTTTGAGATGCAAGATTGCAGAGCCATGTCTACACCTATGATCACAAATTGGAAGAAGGTAGACTCATCCAAGGAAAAGGATGTAGACCCCACCTTATACAGGATGTTGATTGGATCTCTCATGTATTTGGTCAACACTAGGCCAGATATATCCTTTGCAGTAAACTCTCTTAGTCAGTTCATGGTTGAGCCGAAGAGAGTGCATTGGATAGTGGCAAAGCATGTGTTGCGGTATTTGCATGGTACAATCGAGTATGGGATCAGCTATGCTCGAGGTGATGGTATTAAGTTGATAGGCTATATTGATGTAGATTGGGCAGGTAGTACAGTGGACAGGAAAAGCACTTCAGGGTGCTGCTTTAGTTTGGGATTAGGAGTTGTCTCTTGGTACAGCAGGAAGCAAAAGTCCATTGCTCTGAGTTTTGCAGAAGCAGAATACATAGCAACTAGTATGGCAACGTGTGAGGCTATATGGCTTCGGAAGTTGCCAGTAGCCTTGTTTGGTCAGAGGGTTGAGACTACTGTGATACACTATGATAATCAGAGTTGCATCAGATTATCAGAGAATCCAGTGTTTCATGATAGGTCTAAGCATATAGACATCAGGTATCATTTCATTAGGGATTGTGTACAGCGGAGGATTGTTCAGCTACAATATATACCTACAGATCAGCAGGTAGTAGACATTTTGACAAAGGCATTGGGGAAGGCAAAATTCATCTTCTTCAAAGATAAGTTGGGTGTTATGCAGAACACCTTCCTCACTAAGAGGGAGTGTTAATTTTAATGTAGCTTGGACAGGTGTTCTAGTCTTGGGTGGTGATTGCGAGGCTGGAAACACAACTGGAATAGTTATCTCCATACCTAGAAAATTGATTTCTTGAGAGACTTCTAGATATTAGGGTTTGTTAGAGTCTAATTAATCCTAGCCGTTGATTGAGATTAAATCATGGCCATTGGTTTTCAATGAGAGGATTATAAAAGAGGATCAATGGGCATTTGGAGAAGATAGATCCGAGAAAAATTTGCAGCGATAGCAAATAAATAAATTTACAGATAGCAAATTAATTTGCAGTGAGAGCAAGGATGCAGTGATAGCGTTGGATACAACAGCAGTGGAATTTCTACAGGATAAATGGAGAGAAGAATTTCTGGAGGAGAACATTGTCAGAGCTCTACCAGTAAGAGGCAAGTAGTTTATGTATCTCTTGATTTGATTTAATAAAATTTCTCATCTGCAGTACTGGTTTTCCCTTCGGGGTTTTTCTAGGGACAATTTGTCCAAAAATATTGTGTTGCATATTTTGTTTTTTTATCTCCGTAATTATTTGTGAAGTTGCGGCTGTATTATTTTCAATATTTGTTGTTAATTAATTTTCGGCAGTAAAATAATCTATTTACGATAGGAGATTAATAATCAGTAGCTACATAGAATTTCACAAACACTGTCAAAAATCTCCAACGACTCATGGAATATTTGTTCGCCGGTGGCACCAATGTTGTGGAACTCATTCGCGTGCAGGTGACACCAGATTGAGGAGCTGGTTTGAAAGTGATACGTACATCAAATACACACCTGAGAAGCTGCAAGGTTTTGTGTTGGACATGTTTAGAGGCAGCCCCAGCCCCTCATCTGTGAGCTCCAAGAGATCTCGTTGACTGATTTATTAACATTTATGACTTGTGTGCATATATAATACGACAACTTGACAAGTGATAAGTTGTTTACAGTTTTCTATTTTTAAAATTAGAATCATGTCTAAATGTTAACATCAAGTTTATGTTATTTTAAATTTGATGAGAGAGTGTGCTTTAACGTGATCAGGCATTTTCACTTAAATAATTCCTATTCAATTCAAATCAAAAGGAAGGTTAGATAATAACCCCATGTCCCCATGTGGCTGTTTAAGTAAGTTTTATGCTTAAAAATAAGCAGTTGAGTGGCCCCATGTGAAATTAAAATAAGGGAAAAAAGATAATATAGAATCTTTCCCTATTTTAGTGGAGCAGCCACTACTTAGAAATTGAAAACAAGCTAGATAAAAAAGGGGGGTTTGGAAATTTGCAGCAACTGCATATTGAGAAATTTGCCATGTGGCATCGTATAATTGGTTCTCTCATTTTTCACAATTCCCCCCCCCCCCCCAATTTTCCCCTCCATATTTTACGTGCACAGTTCCCCCCAAATTTTCCCTCCATATTCCTTTTAATGCTCTGCTCTGCTGTGATTCGATTTAGATAGCATATTTTGCTATCTCCAGAAAAATATTTTGCAGAAGAATCTGCCTGTGAAGACTGAGCACAAGTATTTTGCTTCCAGTATTTTTGAAGGTTAGCGACAGTTCCTTTTTGCAGTATTTTTATAATTTATATCTTAGCATAGATTGACGTCAGATTTAATTGAAGGCTTCAAGTTAAAAATTCTTCGATGTGTTTAAATTTCTTGTACTCCCTTAAAATCCACTTCTCTATGGCTGTGATTTTTCTAGATTTTTGATTTGTATTTTTGGAATGTCATACTAAGGATTAATACTCTGTTCACTCTGTAGACAACTTAGTGTGCTAGTATTAGGGCCAATGTCATACCAATAATATTATATCTCTGTTGGGGAACTCAATTGCTGCATGTTCTGTGCTTCATAAAAAAATAAAACATAACCAGAAAGAAGATATTGGCCCATGTTTATCAAAAGCATGCAGTAATGAATTTCAAAGATTTGAGGTTCACCCAGCTTGATATTAAGTCTACTTTCACTGATCCCACATACCCCAGTCTTAGAGAATAGGCGTCTTTAATACAACAGGGCAAGCTTAATCCTGTTGTCTATGGTGAGCTCACTGTACACAAAGACGAACAAGGTAGTGTGTGGTGTGAGGACAACCACCGTCTATATGTGCTCAGAATGGCCCAAGTTCCTTCAGTTCCCATCAAGTTTAAAAATAACACATTCAAATCTCGACGACTCAGATAAAAGTAAGGTGAATGATCCATCCTTCATGCCCAAGATAAGAGGTGAGAGGTCAGGGGATCTATTCATTTCTTTGCAAAAAGAGATTTCTCTGCTGGGATCTGTTTGTGCTTCTCTAGTCGCAGCTGCTATAGTTGCTACTTATTTGGAGTGGGAGTTGTTTATGTGCCAGTAAATAACGATGGCAATAGTGTTTAGGACATATTTTCCCTGGAACTTGTTTAATCCGGAATATCTTCTTAGTGCTAAGACTGTTTATTTCAAGAGTTTGGTGGAGATCGATCTCAGAATTCAGTCTCAACCTGAATTAATGATAAACATGGGCCAATATCGATCTCAAAATTTAGTCTCTATTTTTTGGGTATACCATACATTTGGTTTAATGATATGAGAAACCCTTTCCTTTCATCATCATGTAAGATTGTTTATTGGGTTGATTTCTAAATTAGGTTCTGTAACAAACCTGTTATTAGGTTCATAGCTAAATTAGACTTTGTAACCAACTAGTACTTATTAGGCCCAAGTCTCGCTTCCCTTTCCCCTATACTAAAATTAGCTGAAAACATATCCTGACCCCTGTAGCTATTCAAACCCTGCAGTGCCGTACTGGGAACAAATAGGTGCTAAAAAGCTTGAGTACCATATTTATCAGGCTGTGTATGTTACCTGCACAAACCTTGTTCTGAATTCTTCAATGCTTGGTTTTTAAATATAATTTTGAAAATTAGGTTATTCTTAAACATCATCCACTTCAATAGTCAAATATCAATTTTTGTCAACAAAAATAAGACAAATAATTACCACTTTTTAGTATGGATAAGATGTAAAGTTTCTATTGATTGTTTGACCGTTGAAGGAGATGATGTTTTAGTAGAGTGAATTATGAAATGCCTTCAAAACTTAATATATAAAGAGAAGTGGTGCTGTAGTATAATTTTTTTGATTGGTGTGTCTATTAGTTAACTAGAAAGCTTTGTATTTTGAATAAGACTTAAGAAATAAGAATCTTAAAACATAAATGGGAGAATTAAAAATAGAATACCATAAGAAATTTAATATAAATTTTGGATAATTTATTATAAAGAACCATAATATTTTAGTATTTAAAATTAAATCTTAAATTGAAAGAAAATTGCAATGGTTGATTGAACTGTTCTTTAACTTTTTCTATGTATTGGCTGACATGGGCCCACCCCTTGCATTGAACAGCCTGTTAAAAAACTAGCAGTAGTGTTTTGTATTTAACACCATTCAAATTAATAAATAAGTTTTGTAGTCCAAGAAAAGGATTCAATCAGATTGCTTTTATTGGGTAATTATCAATTCAATGATTCATTAAACTTTTATGAGAAAACAGATGATTAATGATAGGCATGTTCAAGTCCCTTTATTGTTAAATTTTATAGCAAGATTTATGTAGGTGTGAGTGGTAGACATGATTGAGTCTCTTATATTCACACTATATCTGCCTGTGGTTTCTTGCCCTTTGGATTCACACACAATAGATGCATGGTTACCCCATATATTCTCCCCTTCCTAAATCATAGAATTAATCTTTCTACAAGTACAAGCAATCCAGTGGATGAAGAACAAAATTAGATGTAGAATGATCAAATTTGCACTTCATAATTCTGAATCTTTTCGATGTTTAATTAGTGTTTTAGCAGAAACCTTAAATTGTTGCCTAGGGACATTTGTCTATCAGCTGTCTTTTTCTAGTTAGTCTTTTTGAGTTTATGGATAAAAGGCTCATGGGTGATAACTATTTTAAGCATATTCGTTGGTATATCCATGTGGATATTGGTGAATGTGCAATTTGTACTATGCTGACAAAATATTGTTGTGGGGGTATGTTCGTCCTAATCATCAAGATCTTTGAATTTTGTTTTAAATACACATTACTTAATGACTAGATCTTGGCTTGTGGATACATCCTATTTTAAAGGTTCATATTAAAGTCATTCTTTGAGCTTTTGAATAATATAGTACCACATATATGAATTTTGTTTTGGGCATGGAGTTTAGTCTTGGATCATAGACTGTATTGTAAATCCTTGTATTTAAACTTTAAAGTGCATTGCTGTGTGTTACAGGTGTGGTACAAGTAGCTTAAACCATAAATGGGAGAATTAAGAATAGAATACCATAAGAAATGTTATATAAATTTTGGATAATTTATTATAAAGAACTATAATATTTTTAATCTTTAAAATTTAAATCTTAAATTGAAAGAAAATTTCAATGGTTGATTGAGCTGTTGTTTAACTGTTTCTATGTATTTCCTTTCATCATCATGTAAGATTGTTTATGGGTGAATGTTATTTGTTTTTGTGTTTCATTTAATAAATATATGGTTTTGTGTATGTTTTGTAACCATTATTTTTAAAATGGCTCAATATTGTCAATTTGGTTTTGGTTGTTTTAATGTAGGTGCCAACAATAGATTATTTTCAATGGATAAAAGTACATACCACCTAGATTCTGGACAAGGTTTCTTACATTTCACATCAATGCTTTCATGAGATGGCATAGGTGAAAATTTGTTCTCCTCTAGTGATGACTATTGCCCAGAGTATGTTCCAAGTACACAAGTGAACAATAAGGAAGTGGTCACTGAAGAAGTGGTAATTGAAAAGGACATTCCAGCTGATGAAGTGGAAGTCATAGAAAATTAGTCTCAGGTACCTCCTCAAGTAAAAAATAGAGTTCATTGGAGCATTGCAAACACAATGGTCCTAATTGAAGCTAAACAAATTGAGAGAGAAACACAATCAAGTGGTGGTGCAATGAGAAAAGCATTAAATTCCACTGAAAAGTGGAAAATTATTCAGGAATATTACTCTTCTCATGGTGTTTCTCATACAACTAACCAATGTCGAGATCGTTGGGAGCATCTTCAACCTGATTACAAAAGAATTAGAGACTATGAGCATAATATTCCATTTGGGCATGATAGTTACTGGAATATGACAACTCGGGAGAGGGCTGAAAAGAAACTTCTTGCAAAGTTCATCGCTGAACTTTTTGATGCAATGGAGACTGCATTTGGTAAAGATCGAGCCATCAATCTAGGAAATATCACTATTGACTCTTCTGACACAACCTTTACATTTGATATGAACTACCCTCCAAATGAAGATGAGCAATTCCATGAACCTGAATCACCAAATATGGAAAGTTATGACCAATCTAAAAATGATAGTGAAAGGGACAAATAGTGCACAGGAAAAAAATGAAAATCAATTTCCAATGCAACAGGCATGAAGGATGTTATTGCTGAAAACAATAAGTTTCTGATTTCTACTCTACAAATGGCTGAGGAGGGACGAATGAAACGCCATGAACAACACATGAACAAGGATGATTTCAATGAAGAAAGGTTACTAAAACTTGAGGAGCATAAAATCAACGTCCAAATGAGCATGGTTTCAACACTAAACAATATTGGTCAAGCAATGTTGAAAATCAGTCAATCATATGCAAAAGAAGATTGACTGATGAATATTGTCCAGGGCATTAAAAACATTATTGTTCTTATTTGGATATTATTTTTTCTAGCTGAAATCTTAGGTCTATTGATTTATCTTATAGACTTATAGTTTATTGATTTGTCTTTTGTCTTGTAGTCTTAGGGCATGTCAATAAGTTTATTCCTTGTTCCAGTTTCACTTACCATCTAGTATATGATTGTAAAACTATGTCCCACCTACTATATGTGAGAGTAGTTCATCTGATTGGTTGGTGACTTCATAAATAGTTTAATTGAATTGGAGATTAAAAATAGCTTAACTGCATAACTAATTTCTTTATTCTACTGATTTACCTAATAATTGAACTGCATAATTGATTTCTTTATTCATTAGATTGAATGACTATAATACGGAATTGAACTCAAAATTTGGCAATACTTTAGCAGATGTATGGGATTTAAAGAGATGTGATTGAGAATGGTCTTAATGGAAGGGAGTAAACTAGGTTGTCATTCATATTTGTTTGATAAATTGTTTTAAATTATTCAAATATAAGTAGCATACATATATGTTGTTATTTGAGGTTTTCCAAATAACAAACATGTTAGTTTTTAAATTTTATCTTTTAAATTTAGCAAACTGAAATACTGCTCTGATATATTGTTATAGGTCATCATTTAGTTTCTTCTTTGACAAGCTTCATACATTGGCACAAGCTTTTCCAAATCTGATTTTATTCTCATACTGTGATTTCAAATCACAACATAATGTTGCTTCTCTAGCTCTACATTGTTTTTCTTTTACATTTCTTCTTGTTCTTCTATAATTAGCTACAACTTGTTGTTAATTTATGTTGGATGACTTCTTATTTCTCCAACACATTTTCCTTCCATTCTTCTTTTATGATTTTATCAGCTTGTAATGCTTGAGGTATTTTTTTTCTCAGTTTTCCACTATATCTACCCATACCCACCTTGATAAAGTTTCTTCAGATTCCTTGAATCAGTGACCCTGATACTAACTATTGTAGGGTAGGAATGTAGAAAATACAGATATAGATTTAATACTAACCATAAATGTGAAATGTGTGCTCAAGATGAAATAAGAGTCATAAGAGATCTTCTTGCCTTTACAATTCTCCTTTCTTGTATTACTACATTGTTGATTATATGTAAGCAAAAGAAACATATTTAGAAGATACCAAAATAGCACAATTGTCATGCATAGAAAAAATTCTTTGGCCGTAGAAGCCTTTCTAATTAAGCTCTTGTTTGTTTAACTATTATAACATGATTCTTTAAGAATCTGATCATAGGAATTTGAGGAAATTTTAAAAATATGATCACATATTTTGAAGTGTGGATTATATGTACAGTTTTTAACAGCTAGAGAATATCTCCTTCATTTGCTAGAATTTGCTTTTCATAGTTATCCAATCAAGCCTGTTTTGTAATTGAAATTAAAAATCACTTTATAATGTCATTGCCTTAGCTTTTTCACTTCATGTTTTCTCTAAATTCCTCTTTTTGTCGATTGGAATCCCTTCTTGACTATTTATCCCCTGTATTTATTTACCTTTCTCCATTAATTACTAGTATCATATCTACTTTCTTTTAAAGAGTGTTTTTTCAAGTGATTCTCATTTTCATTCAAATTCAACCTTTGTGTTGTTTACTAGCTACTACAGTTACAAAATAGCTATTGTAGGGTAGAAGATTGCCTCAAAAATGATTTTTGTTTGTTTGTTTGGCATTTTGGAGAAATGCAGAATGTATTAGTTACATCAATCTAATAATAGTCTTACATCAAAAGTCTCTTCCTTAAAAAAGGCTAGCACATCCATATACAAACCGTTCAAGATTATAGGAATTGAGTCGATGCTACTTCAAATAATTTGTACACTTCAGTCTTGTCACTTTAATCTGCATTAGAACTAGTTCATATAAATAATGCAAACTCCTTCAAAATGACAACCTGATGCAGAGCGCACAACGAAACCGTAGTACACAGTGCAAGTGAACACTTATAAACCTTAGCCGATGTGCCGATACACCAACTTAGCACATGCTTGGTGTGACTTACTAATACCAGTGGCAATACTCTGATTCACCGCTACGACCGGTCACCATTTGTATCCGTTGAAATGTACATTCCCCATATGCATTTGCAACATACATTTGAAACTTACGCCGATGCTAGTGTCTTCGGTGGGACTCTTGTCATGGGTGAATGCTCATACATTTAGGCCGATGTGCTTTGTCACCCCGATCTGAATCTTGGGCCGCGACTTCTGTTTAACGCCCTGAACTCCTCTTCAGCCAGATCGCCCTTAATGCTCTGAAAGGGAAATGGTTCACTGACGGTCTCTATCTCACCAACAACATCTCAACTCCTTCGATCCAAACCCTAGCACATAGAGATGCTAGGCGATCTACTGTGCACAACTGAATTTGGTCCTTTGCGCCACCGAATCATGAAACAAAACAAAAAACAAACAAATATGATACAACGAAGCCATTCCACTAATTTTGATAGAAATCTTATCAGTGGAATGCTTCATATGGCCATATTGCAACAACGGAAAGCACAGAATGGAAAGGAAATCTACAGCTAACAAACTTGCAATTTCAGAGAACAAGAATCAAAATGACGGAACATAATATCTTTATTTCTCTTTGAAACAATGTTCAATCACACTCAACCTCCTCTTTGTGATCTGATTACATTCGATCACAATATCATATGACTGATTACAACCTCAAACCCTAATACCTGATCTTGTTCATTTCCCTAGTTTTTATAGATTCGCCCAGAGTAGTACCAAACTGACTCCAAGCGGCTGGGAGATCGATTCCAAGCGGCTGGGAAACACTACTACCTATTTTTGGCATTATTGCTATTTTTAGCATTATGCGATTACAATTGACAAATGCCATTTGGGACTTACAAAACGAACCTAGATTTATTCCACTCAGACTCACACATGGCATTAGGCCTTACAATTGGTCACTTGGACCTTATACAACACAAAAACATCAAAATGAACATGAAATTAATTAAAGTATCTAGGTGCCCCTGCACCATACTCCCGGGGTTAACAAAACTCAAGTCCCTTGAGGAACAAGGTATGAAATGAAAAACCCATGTTTGATGATGTCCTCCTCGCTCATCCAGGTTGCATCCTCATCAGGTAAACCATGCCATTTGACCAAATACTGCTTGTAGATTTTATGTCTGGTCTTCTTCTGAACTTTGTTGTCCAAAATACATTCCAGCTGTACTGGCTGACTCAGTGGAAAATCAGAAATCCATTCTGCATCCCCTGCTCTTGTTACATCTGAATCTATAACATTGTCTCCCCTGAATGGAAATAGTTCTGACACATTGAAAATGGGTGATATTGCTAAACCTAGAGGAAGTTCAATTTCGTATGCATTAGGCCCAAACTTGTGTACAATTTTGCATGGACCTATCTTCTTCATAAGAAGCTTCATGGGCTGCCCCTTCAGAAGTCTTTCCTTCTTCAGATATGCCATTACCAGATCTCCAACTTTGTATTGGACATCCCTTTTCTTTTGATCAACTTTCTCTTTGTATTTCCCTGTGTTCTTCTAGATAGTTTCCCTTACAACATCATGGATATCCTTCATGCTGACTGCAAAATCTTCTCCTTGTGCACTCCTTTTCTCCATATTCTGGAGATCCCTGAGCTCCAAAATTCCCCTGGGATGAATCCCATATACAACTTCAAAAGGGCTCTTTCCTGTGCTCCTATTAACAGAATCATTATATGCAAACTCTGCTTGTGGGATGATCATATCCCATGCTTCTCTATGCTGTTTAGTCAAACACCTCAAAAGATTACCCAGTGATCTATTCACCACCTCAGTTTGTCCATATGTCTGAGGGTGATAGGCTAATGTGAAAGATAATTGAGTGCCCAGTTTCATCCACAATGTGTGCCAAAAATGTCCCACAAATTTGGGATCTCTGTTAGTGACAATATTCAATGGCAAACCATGAATTTGAACAATCTCCTTAAAGAATAGACCAGCAATGTGTGAAGCATCATTGGTACATTTGCATGGCACAAAATGAGCCATTTTACTGAATCTATCAACTACAACAAACACACTATCAAAATCTCTTTGAGTCCGGGGAAGACCTAAAATAAAATCCATACTGATGCACTCCCATGGCCTTTGTAGAATTAGAAGTGGTTGATAGAGACCTACATTGGATGAAGTCCCTTTGGCTCTTTGGCAAATGTGACAACTGTCTACAAATTTTCTGACATCTGTTTGCATCTTAGGCCAGAAGTAAAACCTTCTCACTTGCTCCAATGTCTTGTCCAGTCCAAAATGACCTCCAAGACTACCGCAATGTTTCTCTTTTATGATGTTCTCCCTCATGGAGCACCTAGGCACACACAACTAGTTGCCTTTAAATAGTAACCCCTGCTATAGAAAATATTCAGAAAATTTAGAATGATAGGAATCTAAAAATTATGAACAAACTGCATATATCTCCTTGAAGTCCTCATCATCCTAGTACATATGCTTGAGAGAATCCACTCCCACACTTTGCAATTAGATTTCCTGTATAGTGCACACTCTTCTGCTCAGAGTATCTGCCACCTTGTTGGCTTGTCCCTTCTTATGTTTGATGGAGAAAGTATACATCTGGAGTTGTTCGACCCACTTCATATGCCTGTGATTTAGCTTCTCCTACAAATTCAGAAAACTCAAAGCATGGTTGTCAGTATAAACAATGAATTCCTTGGGCAAGAGATAATGTCTCCATTTTTTCAATTCTTGAACCATTGCATACAATTCTAGATCATATGTGGAATACTTTCTTTTAGCATCATTCATCTTTTCACTCAAGAAAGCAATAGGTCTTCCTTCCTGACTCAAGACAGCACTAATGGCAAGGTTACTGGCATCACATTCCATAGTAAACAACTTATTAAAATCAGGAAAAACCAAAATGGGTTTCTCTGATATTTTCTGTTTGAGAATCTCAAAAGACTCATCAGCTGCTCTATTCCAAACAAACTTACATTTCTATCCTCCTTTTATGGTATCCAAAATGGGTGCACAAATATGACTGAATCCTCTTATGAATTTCCTATAAAAAGTTGCCAACCCATGAAAACTCCTTACATCACTGATAGTTTTGGGTGCTGGCCACAACAAAATAGCATTTACCTTCTCTGGATCCATTTCCAAACTACCTTGAGATATCACAAATCCCAGATATGTGAGTTCCTCCTTCATGAAGACACTCTTCTCCATATTGATCATCAGTTTCTCCTCATGCAGCTTCTTCAACACCTGTTCCAAATGCTACAAATGTTCTTCTTTTGTCTTGCTGAAAACCATAATATTGTCCAGATAGACAACAACAAATTTGCCAATAAAATCTTTCAATACCTCATTCATTAGACGCACGAAAGTGCTGGGAGCATTGGACAGACCAAATGGCATCACCAACCACTCACAAAGACCTTCATTAGTCTTAAAGGTTGTCTTCCATTCATCCCCTTGTCTAATCTTGATATGATGGTATCCACTCTTGAGATCAATTTTAGAAAAATACCAAGCTCCACCCAAACAATCCATGAGGTCCTCTA
This sequence comes from Cunninghamia lanceolata, assembly GCA_027924645.1. Lineage (NCBI taxonomy): Eukaryota > Viridiplantae > Streptophyta > Pinopsida > Cupressales > Cupressaceae > Cunninghamia > Cunninghamia lanceolata. The sequence goes on along the minus strand of BSBN01000130.1, from coordinate 3,375,921 downwards.
TTCTGGGCATAGGAAACCTATATCTGATGGTGATCTTATTTATGGCTCTTGAATCAGTACATAACCTCCATTTGCCATCCTTCTTGGGAGCTAAAATTGTGGGTACAATACATGGACTAAGACTTTTTCTCACCAGGCCTTTATCCAACAGTTCTTGTACTTGTTTAGCAATCTCCACATTCTGATTAGGTGGCATTTTATAAGCTAGTTTATTTGGCAATGTGGATCCTAGGATGAATTCAATTTGATGACTTATGTCTCTCATAGGGGGTAGTACATTGGGCATATCCTCCACCATGATACCCTTATATTTGTCTAACAATTCCTGCACTTCCTTAGGGACTTTTTCCTTGCTATTTTCAGACAAATCAGAATTGTCTTTAGGTTTCAAAATAAGAGCATACCCCTAGGTTCCCTCTTCTTTCACTGTATGGAGAAACTCTTTCCCACTCATTAACATGATACTTGAGCCTACATTCTTGTCTACACCCTCTTCTGGTAAAGGATCCATCTTATACTGTCTACCATTCTTAGTGATCACAAAGGAATTCAACTTACCATCATGCTGGGCTTGTACATCATGCTGCCAAGGTCTACCTATCAGTAAATGACATGTATCCATGGGAATTATATCACACAAAAGTTTATCCCCATATTCCCCTATCTGAAATTCTACCCAAGCTTGTTCATCAACTAAGACTTGCTGCCCTTTGTTCAGCCATGACACTTTGTATGGACTCACATGTGGTAATCTTTTCAAATTCAATTTCTCTACCATTTCTACTGAAACTAAATTTTTAGTGGAGCCAGAATCAACAATTACCTTACACCTTTTGTCAGAAACTTTACACAGAGTTCTGAACAGTGTCTTCCTTTGCGGTGGTTTTTGGTTCTGTGGTACCTTCAGCACCGTCCTTCTCATCATGAGATTCTCTCCATCTTGTGCTGGAGCTGCGCTTCCCATAGGTGAGTTCACACTCTGACAATCTTCTTCTTGAATTAGCTAGCTCCTCTCTCCTCCATGAGAGCTTGAGGCTTTCTCTGGAGACTTCCCTGTTGTGTGCCCGATTTGGTTACAATTATAACATCTTCTCGTGAAGACATTAGGACCTCTGCTTGGTCCACCAAATCTACCTCTCCCATTGGGTTTCCTTCCTCTGAAACCCTCTCTGGAACTAGATTCTCCACTGTGTTCTTACTAACTGGAGTCCCCTTGAGTCTTTTGGAACTGATTTCTGCCACCAAAGCTATTTTTGCCCTTGAAATTTCTTCCACCTCTGCCTCTATTCTGCTGGTCTCCCTTTCTTTTCTGCTTCTCTTCTACTCTTAGTGCCACTTGGAAACATTTGTCCATGGTTTCTAGTGTCAAGATTGTAATCTCATTTTGTATACTATACTTCAGGCCATTAATATACCTGGCAACTCTTCCTTTCTCATCCTCAGCATGTCCACACCTTAGAGACAATTTATGAAATTCCTCTGTATAGGTGGATACATCCATATCCTTCTGCTTGAGGTTCTGCATTTTCCTATATATCTACACCTCATAATCCACTGGTAGGAACTGAGCCTTGATCCTCTCTACCATCTGACTCCAGGATGAGATTGTGCTCTTGCCACTCTTCACCCTTTCTCCCTGGGTGTAGTTCCACCACGTGAGTGCAGCGCCCTTCAATTTCATCTTTGCAAACTTGACTCTTCTATTCTCCGGTACGTCCTTGTACTTGAAGTAATTGTTCAAAGCCTTGACCCATTCGATGACTTCATCTACGTCCATCTTTTTGCTGAACATTAGAATATCTATTCTTGCCTCAGATGACTCCTTACCAAGTGATTTTATGGCCTCCAAAAATTGTTTCTGGTTTGCATATATACCTATCTGTTCTGGGGTTGTTTCCTCTTCCCCATCTTCTTCTTCACCAGACTCCTCATCTGATTTCCTGCCTTTTCCCAAGGTCTTCAACTCATCCTGGAGTGCTTCCTTGACTCCAGTCTTGATCATCTCCTCCATTTCCTTGAATTTCTTGACCACTTATGTGGTCATTCCCTTTGGAGGCATATCGCTAGCCCCTTCTTCGCTTTCTCTATCTAACATAAACATTCACTGACAACACCAACACTTCTGCAGACCTTTCGCTAGCTCTGATACCAAAATGATGTAGAGCGCACAACGAAACTACAGTACACAGTGTAAGTGAACACTTATAAACCTTAGCCAATGTGCCGATACACCAACTTAGCACATGCTTGGTGTGACTTGCTAATACTAATGGCAATACTCTGATTCACCGCTACGACCAGTCACCATTTGTATCCGCCGAAATGTACATTCCCCATATGCATTTGTAACATACATTCGAAACTTATGCCGATGCTAGTGTCTTCAGCAGGACTCTTTTCATGGGTGAATGCTCATACATTTAGGTTGATGCAGTTTTTCACCCCGATCTGAATCTTGGGCTGCACTTCCGTTCAACGCCTTGAACTCCTCTTCGGCCAGATTGCCCTTAACACTCTGAAAGGGAAATGGTTCACCGACGGTCTCTGTCTCACTGAAAGCATCTCAACTCCTTCGATCCAAACCCTAGCACATGGAGATGCTAGGTGATCTACTGTGCACAACCAAATTTGGTCCTCTGCACCACTGAATCATGAAACAAAATAGAAAACAAACAAATATGATACAATGAAGCCATTCCACTGATTTTGACAGAAATCTTATCAGTGGAATGCTTCATATGGCCATATTGCAACAACGGAAAGCACATAACGGAAAGGAAATCTACAGCTAACAAACTTGCAATTTCAGAGAATAGGAATTGAAATGACGGAACATAATATCTTTATTTCTCTTTGAAACAATGTTCAATCACACTCAACCTCCTCTTTGCAATCTGATTACATTCGATCACAATATCATATGATTGATTACAACCTCAAACCCTAATACCTGATCTTGTTCATTTCCCTAGTTTTTATAGATTCACCCAGAGTAGTACCAAACTGACTCCAAGCGGCTGGGAAACACTACTGCCTATTTTTGGCATTATTGCTATTTTTAGCATTATGCGATTACAATTGACAAATGTCATTTGGGACTTACAAAATGAACCTAGATTTATTCCACTCAGACTCACACATGGCATTAGGCCTTACAATTGGTCACTTAGACCTTATACAACACAAAAACATCAAAATGAACATGAAATTAATTAAAGTATCTAGGTGCCCCTGCACCACAACCATTGTAGTTGAGATTTGTGTACGAGTATGAGTTTGATCTAATTAATTATATAACTATTGCCAAAGTGCTTTGCACAAGAAACACAAACTAGTTGTTGGTGTGAATTAATCCATTCTTTAGAATGCCTTACAAGCCTGTACATAGAGAATGATGCATGCCAATTAAAAAGCACCTGTGAATTTGTGGACATGATCATAAATTTTTAAATGATAGGGAATTTCTCGGGGAAATTTTGACCCTTTTCTTTGATCTGGCTTAACTCCAACTTCTGGTCTCCTATGATATATCCTATCATGGCATACAAGCTAAGTAAATCAAAACAAAGAAATGATTTATAGTTTCAGTCAACATATTTCAGATCTGATAATGTATATTAAGGTAGGTATCTTTGGTTCTCAAATATCAGTGTTTTTCCAGTGATGGATGCCTTGTCATTTTTGATTTTGAATGGGTTTTGGTCCTGACTCTTCTTTTGATCGTCAGGTAGGCCACTGATTGTATGGAAGATTTTATTAGAGGGATTATTATTTAGCTGCTCAGGGAATAAAACAAATCTTCCCAAAATTTGTGTGGATGTAAAATTGCTATTGACTATTTGATCATTGAAGTGGATGATGTTTAAGTAGAGTGGGATGTATACTGATTCCATATTGAATAGGTTTTGCTCCTGACTGTTCTTTTGATTGTCAGGTAGGTCATTGATTGTATGCAAGATTTTATTTGAGGGATTATTATTTAGCTATTCAGGAAATAAAACCCAAGATCCGTGTGGATGTAAAATTGCTATTGACTATTTGACCATAGAAATAGATGATGTTTAAGTAGAGGGACATATAGTGATGTATGCTTTACACACTTTTTAAAGATAGCTTTATTTTGGAAAATCTTGGCTTGGGGAATTGAGGTCCCCTTACATTTTGTAAATCCAGATTTTATGTATTGAGGATGTGTGACTTCATTATATTCTCTATTGGAGAGTGGAATCCAGGTTTTATCTACAACTTCTAAACTGGGGCAAAGTTAGGGTTGTAAATGAGGCTATAAATAGAACTGTATATCCAAATTTGGACAGTTTATCAGAAAGATATTTATTGTATGAAGATTATTGCCATAAGACTAATGATTAAGTGCCTGATTTGTACGCTTGGATCGAGAGAACTTTTGTTTGAACTAAAAACATTTTCTATGTTTACCTAACTTTTTAAAGGATAGTCACAGTGAGCCTGCTACTTTAACATCTTGGCAGGAATTGTATATTGACTATGACCTAAATTCTAATTATATGATTAATAGTGTGTATCAAAGTTATGCAATTAAATTATATTACGCATGTTAAAAAGCATTTGTATAAGTCTGTTAAAATCAAAGTAGGTAAAGAAACTCTCCATTGGAAAAAAAAACACCATGATTTCTTGTTTTATTCAGTGAGACATACTAAAATAATCTTTTTTGGAGAGTGGATCTTAAATTTGTTTTTTATTAAAAAAATGCACTTAATTATTATGTATTATTAGGAAAACCCCTATGTATTAATTAGTTGTAATTTTGCAGCATAGGTGATGGATTCGAATGGTAGAAAAAGAGTCAGAGTATTGTTAGATTGTCTTTCAGTGATACACCAAATAGCATTGCAAGTTTGGCGTGATGTTCAAGATTCAACTAACATAATAAAGAGACATAAGAAAGAATCATCTCTAACTTCTCATTATTCAGATGATGAAGTAGAACATGAAATAGATTTGGAGCTTCCTACAATATGTGATGAGCAACAAAATATACTTGTTAATTCAGATTTTTCTACTTGTCAATGGGAAGGGAAGGTTAATAGTGAATGGTATATCAAGCCACATTCCTTGCATTGGTGGAACCATTACATTTTTAAAGTTAAATGTGATGACAAATGATTTCATAGCATCTTTAGGTTACCATATGAATTGTTTCAATTTCTATGTGAATCATTGTATGAAGATCTCAAGCAAGGTGATATACCTCTGTCATTAGCAACATCTATCAAGAGTAGGGTGCTTCCAGTTGAGAAACAAGTAGCTATTTCTATTCTAAGATTGTCATCTGGAATATCTATGATTAACATAAGTGAACTTTTTGGGTGTGGAAAGTCAACATCTGCAAGAGTTGTGAACAAGTTCATTAATGCTATGCATGTGAGATTTCGAAACTACATACAATGGCCAAGGGATCATTCAACACTTGAAGTTGTAAAGCATGGATTTCACCAAAAATAGGGCTTTCCAAATTGTTATGGGGGAATAGATGTAACTCATGTTGATTTTGAGCTTCCAGCTAATGAATGTTCATCTGATTGGTATAATCGTGATCACAACTACAGTATGTCATTACAAGCCATTGTTGATAGTAATATGCGTTTCATGGATGTTTTTATAGGTTGGCCTAGATCTATCAATGATGCTAGGCTTCTAAGAAATTCTTCCTTCTATAGGTTATGTGAAGGTGGAGAGAGGTTAAATGGAATTCCAATTTCTATTGGTTCATCAACTATGAGAGAGTACATTGTTGGTGATGGTGGATATCCATTGCTACCATGGTTAATCACACCTTTTAGTGGAGCTACAACAGATAATCAAAGGTCATTCAACTTTAAACTATCTTCAACTCGTATTGTTGTTGAACGTGCCTTTGGAAAGCTAAAAGGCATATGGCGAATTTTGAATTAAAAAATCTGCCATCCAAATTTGCAAATATTGCCAAAAACAATTTTTGTGTGTTGTATTTTGCATAATATTATGTTGACATTGGAAGAAGAAGACAATGAAGCTAGTTACCTTGATGAGTATGAGAATAATATACCAAACAATGAAGCAATACTAGTGGATTGTACTACAGGGTTAGCTCGAATGGCCTTAATGGAATTCGTTAATAGCAATGAAAATGTTGTGGTGTAAAAACATAATTTGATTTTATTGTTCAAACTATATCTAATTTTGTCAAGATATGTCAATGTTATTAATTGAGAATAATCAAAGAAGTGAATTGGGAAGTCGGAACTTGAACACTCTTGACACATCATGTGTGGAAGGACCCTGTAACCCATGCAGTATGTGGGAAATAAGTTGCCTAGATTGAAGCACTGAATAGAGCATTTTTAGTCACATAGGACTCTGGTTTAAATGATATTTGCATAACCCTATTTCTATATTTCCTTAATTGTTAGTTTGCAGAAGTCTCCCCTTTTACATTGTTTTGGAAAGATTGCATTTCTTCAACTTTGACTCCTTATTCATTCTGTTCATATTTTTCCACAAGTTGGATGGTTTTCTTTCCATCCATTTTGTTCTTTATGTAGACTTGAGGAATGAGCACAGTTATCATACCATACCTGTGTAATAACTCAATCTAAATGTAATTAGGCTACAATCCTCAGGTGCACTGCAAATGTAATCAGTAACTAAACTTGCACAATGCCTCATCCTTAATGCTGAATGGTATCTGAAGTTAAAGTTTCATAGATGGCCCAGAATGTGATTGTAATTGGACAGACATTTTTTATTTTTTTTGAGAGATTTTTGTCTAGTAGTTAGTGTGGATTCATGTTTGACAATTTTTTGTTTGTTTTTCCTTTATCCAAATGTTGATTGGATTTTTGTTTGCCTCACATGAATTTAGTTATTTTGTTTTCCCTTATGACCTAATGCATACTTGATCTTTTAGACTGCTAGACAACAGATGGCTCATTCAATCATTTTCATCTTTTGTATAAAGCCTGAAGCATATGTTGTGCTTGGTTAATTCCTAAAATGTTGAATACGAACAAGTATAAGTGCTACTCTGTACATACAAATTCATATAAACGACAATGGAGTTCAAACAATTCATCTTACTATTTACACACTTGAGCAAGTTTTACTCAAAGATTAAAACTTATTTCATTATAATTATAGAGTATATGTACATTCAGATATCTTCACACAGTCTCACCAAATATACCGTACTGATAAAGAACCCACCACAGTTTAATCTAGGTTGATACTGAATTCTGAATTCGATCTCCTCTAGACTCTTCAAAGTTAACACAATAACATCAGCACTCAAACATATACCAAAATTAGTAAATAAGCTACGGGGAAATTATACCCAAAACCCTAATTGTCTTGGTGGTTCTTATACAGCTTTCATCCCCAAAAACTAGTGACAAGAGCAGCAGAAACATAGCCCACAACTTCAATACCCCCCGCGATGCTTGGGCTCGGATGCTTGACCTCCTCCTATAAGCAAAGAATATCGAATTCCCATTCAAAGCTTCTGCGCCATGGATTTTATTGTAAAGGTCCATGGATCTTTCTTAATCAAATAGTGCCACAACAGGGCTCTTCACCACATGCCCCTTGTTATCAATCCAACTCAGATATACATACGCAACAGGTGTACTTTTCCTCGCTTCCACTGTAAGAGTAAAATCTAGCTTCTGAAACTTTTCAGTAAATGTAAGACTGGAGGGATTCAGCTCTACTTTGAGCCCTTCGGGAGACTCGACCATGACCATACAATTATTGGGCATCTCCTACATTCGTCAACATTCTTGAAAATGGTAGTGAAACTTAGATAATTGAGCACATTAGAACCCAAGTCGAGGTTGAATGAGCATGAAACATTGCTTCTAGTGGTGGCTTGAATTTGGAGGCTCCGATTAAAATCATTGTTTGTTTTATGACTTCCATGTCCAAGGTGTTGTAAATTGTTGCTTAAAAATAAGCAGAAAAATTGAACATCCATGGGGCTAGTAGCTCCACAAATAGCTCCTAAAAAAGTTGAGCAGTGGCTGCTAGCCAAAATAAGCTAAGCAGCTACATGGGGACATGCCCTAACTCTACCCTGTGGCCTGCCTATCCCTCCTTCCCCAAGCCTGCAAAGAAAGAACACTAAATAATAAAAAAGATTCTTTTAATAATCTTATTTAAGAACAATAAATAATAGAAAAATTCTTTTAATAATCTTATTTAATTAGTTTGTGGATGAAAAAAATATCTTATTTAATTAGCTAAAATTAATATACAAAATATTTTATTATATAATGGATTTGTAAGATAGGTTGATTGTCTACAATATTTAATAATATTTTGTTTTGACTCATCAAAATTATCATTTTTTAAAATTTTTTGAAAGACATATAACTATATATAACAATTGTAGAGGTTAATATAAAGGATAATGATGAGGAAGATTTTGAAGCAATCCAAGCCTTCACAAGGGATTTGACAACATTTGACAATGTTAATGGAAAACATATCACTAATTCATAATTTGTAGAAGTCAAATTTGTATGTGATGATTTGTCCAACGTGCACCTATTGAATATATCACAATCCATCAAACATATATCATGGCACCAATGAATTTTTGTAAATTCAAAACCACAAAATTCATCTAATAAGACAAACAAAGAACTTCCAAAACATGAAATCCACATGACATTTTACCTTCCCACCTATTACTTAGTGATAAGGTGTTTTGAGCCTTTTGTGTTTTCTAACTACTCTTCTAAAAGTAAAAGTACGTTAGTTGAGCCAAATTATAAAACCATGATCTAGATATATAGGAATGCTCCAACATAGTTAAGTGTAAGATTGAAGTTTATATGATTTGTTGGTGATCAAAACTGTAGCTCCACAAATCCTATAAGATAGACTCAAAACCTAAGCTTGGGGAAATGTCAACCTAGGATAATGAGCTAAAACTCATAATTGGATAGTGGATAATAATGGACCAACTTGCTAAGAGAGGGTGACAATTCCTCACTTTAGGATCTACTAGACCTAAGAGGGTGTTCTAGAGGTTTACATAGGACAATGAAAGAGATGAAATAACTTACTAAGCCTTCCAATAAACTATAACCTATCAATAGGAAAACCACAATAATTTTCCACTAAGCTTTCAGTATGTTGGTTTACTTCAACATCAAGGTCTAAAAAACTCTATGTTTAGCAAGTAAGTAGTAAGTACACATGCACTAGAAGATATAAAATTGATTTGCATTTGTCTAGATTATTCCCCTTAAATTTCACATACTGCGTGTGCAACTTGAAAGCCAAATTGATGCAATTCTTTAACTATTTATCATGCATAAGATCTTAAAGATTGAGAAAAGTTATAATGCTAAACTATATTAGTTTGGCATGGCCTAAATTAACCTAAGCTACAAGGAGAGGCAAAGAGAAATTATTTTAATAAAATGTTTGATTGTTTATCCATTCAAGACTAGTGCATATTCATTGGAGAACAAAGTCAAGGTATGAGATAAAAGCAAACATTGGTGTAAATCTAAAATAAGAACCACAATACACCTTTTCAGCTCAATGCAATCTATAAATTCATGAACCATCACATAGTTCATGGGTAGGATGGGATGGATGGGTAGGTAAAGTGACTAGCTGGGTAACTTGTTGGTGGTGTGAACTATAAGATGTAATAAAACCACAAGTGGACCCAGGGAATGATGGGGTGGGAGATGGGTGTTGGAAACAATGCAGATAACTGAGAGGGGGGTGAATCAGTTATGTTATAACTTTTCTATTTTTCTTTTCTTTTCTTAACTTATCATTTAATGTTATGCCAAAGCAAGGCAATCATAAGAGCTGAAAAAGAAATTAACACATAACACAAGGATTTTTACGTGGAAACCCTTCTAAGGGAAAAACTATGGGGTGACTAACCCAAGATTGTATTCTCTATTAAAAGAATAGAGTACAAATTTGGCACTTGCCAATTAGGGCTCACTGCCTAAGCACACTGCTCACAAAAGGCCCACTGCCTACAAGAGAATTACAGTCTACAAATGCTTATAGATGATACCAAGGTGTTTGAACTAATGAACAACATCTATCCATGCAGGATTTCAGTTCCAGTTAGGTACAATATATTGATCTGGCACATTTCATTCTTCCTCTGCTCAATATAACTTTCCTGCCACATTCTGGGCTTGAATTACTGCCTTCGCACTTGTCTATACTTTTCTTCACACTTAACCATACATCCTATCACTTTCACACACTTACAGGCTTGAATCCATTGGGTATATATATCTGCATCAAGGATTTCCAACAACTTCTTAGTTGGCAACAAGAACACCTAAGATATTTGCAAGTTATTGATTTGTCGGCTGAATCCATGCTTGATTAGTGATGCACTTCAAAAACATAGGCATAGAAGTCATAAATCATGTTGGCCAACAATGTATAATATCACAGATTGCTTGATCAGGACCTTTTACATGTCCGGATTGAAGTCTGATACTCTGTCGGTTAGTTCTTCCTCTATCTACTGTGCCTGACTAGAACCCAATTCTCAGATGCTCATATATTTTTCTTGCTTTATCACAGGAGGCTAAATCTTTGGAATACAATAGTCATGATACCTCTCTTGAATTATCCAAGTCTGCAACTTACTGAGTTACATCATCTAAGAGATCCGGACCTGATTGTCAAACCTTGCTACATACTCTGTTCTTGTTCACCGAACCAAAACAATCTTCAATCTGTCTTCCGGTATAGGCATATTATGTATTGCGGATGTGTGGGATAGACTTTGTCGCCATTAATGACAACACTTATGAAGCCACACAGTGTCTCTTGCAAACAATCTCCCCCTTTGGCATTGATGGCAACACTTAGTAAAAATGGGCTAAGTGTCGCAGTAACTCCCCCTTTGCTGATGCTCTATCTCCTGCACTATTTTACCGGAGCTCCCCTTTTGTTGGATTCCACATTTTTCACTACTCTTCACTCCTCCTTTGACATCAATGGCAAAGGGTGGAATCCACATACCAAAATTTTGTAAAAATTATTCTATACATGGCCGCATAAGTATATACAAATCATATGTTATACTTACATATACTTAAGTATATCCGCAAATGTTGTCTTCAACTGGATGATTTCTATGGCCCAACTCCTCTTCATTCTGTCCAAAATGGAGAAGTGTCCACTTAACAAAAATGCATATGCTTCTACCCTTTTTAAGTCTGTTGGATCACTGGTTCGGATTGTATTTTGTGCCTCTGTCAAGGCATCATGCATTGCCTCTAACTTAGGGATGATTATCCCTCTGAGCTCACCCATTCTATCTATTATGCTCTTTTTCTCCTTAACCAGTTCTTTAATTTCATTTATTATGGCAGTAGCTTGACATTCATGATTCACCAGAGAGGTAGTAAAGGGATCAAAATTCTGAGATAAACTTGACAGTTTTCCTTCTTGTTCTTTCACTTTCTTCTCAATGTCCTCTGTCACTTTGGGCCAGGATAAGCAAAATTTGTATATGTCCCCACCATCTTTAAGAGCATTTTCAAGGCTCTTTATGCCAATGCCTAAGGTTCTTCTATCATTAGTAATTATCCCTTGTAATTCACTAAACCTCTTTCCCAAGAACTCCTTCCGGACCTTTGTTTCTGCCGATTTCTCTAAGGATTCAAAATGAGTGTTAACAAAATTGACTAAGTTTTTTAGATTACTTGATGGAGAGGCAAAAGGATCCTTTTGATAGGTGGTCATAATCTTCTCCAGCATCCCAGATGCAATCTCCAATAGCTCACAATCCTCTATGTGAGATTTTAGAAGTTCTCTTTTGCTTTGGCCTGAGAAAAAGATGCTACCTTCATTATCTGAATGGGAGATAGAGAGTCGAAGTTTAGTGGCCCTTGAATTAGCTCAGGTTTATCCAGCTCCATTATTTCTTTTTCCAGGAAATTTTGTATTGTCTCTGCAGTGTCTCTTGTAGACTCTACTTCCTTCCTTTTGGGGACATCTAGACTAACTTGCTTATTGATCTTTGTTTCTTCTTCCTGTCTTTCCTTTTCTAGAGCAGAGGAGTCTAGTGCCTCAAATGGTTCTTCATCATTTTTATTTAATCCTTCAACATCCTTGTCAGAAAATGTTTCTTCTTTCTGTCCTTCCTTTTCCAAAATAGAGGAATCCAATGCCTGAGATGATTCTTCATCATTTTTCTTTAATCCTTCAACATCCATGTTAGAAGGCTCTTCATCTATTTCCTCTATAATGGGAAGATTGAATCTCTTCAAGGCATTCTGGAGGATTTCTTTTGTTTCATTGGTTATTTGTTCAGTCTCACCAAGCATGAGTTTGTTCATTCTGGATTTACTCCAGAAATCATCTTTACACTCCTTGAAAATCATGTCCATTTATTTTGGAGTGATAGAGGGGAAAAGCTATATCATTATTTTCTCCTGGATCTCTAAGTCTTTAGCCTTTGCATTCACTTTTCTTTGTTCCAATACTTCTTCTAGGCTTTTTGGAATTAAAGAAATTATTTCAATGAATGCTTTGTTATAGATGTTTAAATACCTTACAGTAGCTTCCTCCAGAATTCTCTTGTCAGCATCATTGTATTCATCATAGAACTTTGTCACTGGCTGTAGGTTCCCATCCATAGTAATTGCCTTGATGATGTCATCAATGGAAAGAGTGGATTTTTCAACAAATTCCTCTACCTTCTCTTCCTCATTTTTGTTAGCAGAGAACTTCCCGGATGTCTTCTTCTTCTTCATTTTCCTAATTTCCTCATCTAATTCTGTTTCTTCATCATCTTTATGGCTTGTATATGTCCTTGTGGCTTTGGTCTTCATCCTATTTTCTTCTTTTCTAGATGTCTTGACTTCCAGTTTGGTAGACTTTAAGCTTTTGGAAGCGACAGGAGTAGAGCTCTTGGAGGATCTAGTCCAAGAGGAGGTTTGCATAGGAGCACTTTCTTTCTTTGCTTCTTGTCTTTCTTTCTCTGCCTTCTCCATTTTATCTCTATTGGCATCTACAGCCTCCTTTGATATGCCAAATCTTTTGGCAATTTCTTCAACTTCCTTTCTTACTTTTCTCTTCATCTTCTGCTATCTTAACATGTATTTTTATGCTTAGCTCTTCAAAGGTACCAAACCTTTTTGCTTCAGTGTCCTTAGGCTGGCTCAGCAGGTGTTGAATATGTAGCTCCAAGATTTTTTCATCGTCCTCATAACCCATAAGCATTATCCATACAGTTCTTGGCTCAACTGCCTCCATTAGGCATTGATCAGTGTCAACCATGAATCAGACTGTATCTTTGTATTTGTCAACTATTGTTTGTGATATTCTTTTTCTGGCATGCATCATGCTTTGGAAATTCTTAAAGTAACCCCATAGGGCTGTGTTTTGGGCTTGAGCATCACCAAGTCCATACATGTAATATCTGATATGAATTGCAATGGGTTTATCATTTTGCCAGACTCAACCATTTGATCTAGGCAGCTCATTCATATAATAGAAAAACATACATAGAATTAGACTACCATATTTAAAGGAGTTTTTCTTATCCTTTTTGATCTTCTACAAGTTCTCCATCAACTGATTCAGTAGAAGCTCACACAGATCATAATCTGCATCTTTCCTTAACATCTGATATGCAACATAGATTGCTGTACCAGACACAGAATTCTCCCTGCTCGAGTGGTAGATTTTGTAGCCAATTATCATTGAAGTAAACTTGACATCCGGATCTGTGATGTCATCTATAGTCATTGCTCTTTTGTCAAATTTTGATCCGGTGGCTTCAGTTACCATTTGGTTCTTCACATATTTAAGTGCAGGTACCCCACTAGATGAATGCAGTTCGATCACTGCCCTAATGACATCTTTAGTGATCTTGAATGGCCTCATTAGCCACATAAAATTATCATGCATCCTACTTAGAACATACTGGACCCAATCATCTTCCATAAAACATGGAAAATGTATGCAATGTCCGAAGTGTTTGTCCCGGAGGGTCTTGAATTCAGGTTTGAGTTCAAAATTCTCACCTATTAACTGTTTGTGATAAATGTCGACCAATTTTGAGTCTCCAAATTCTTCAATGTTTGCATGGATATAAACCCTAACATCTTCTACATGTAAGACTCCATGCGGAATACTAGAAAACACACCCAAGGGATCAACTTTTAGAGATTTGTAAGGGTGTTTCTTGAATTTTGGTCTTTGCCTATCAGAAATATTAACAACCATTGGAGTAGCCATTTTTACAAGAGATATGGAGAGAGTTTTTAGAAGGGAAGTAGCTTTTCACACTTTAGGGTTTGAAGTAGAAACTGGAGCGATTCTCTGGTTGAATTCGATCTTCAGTTGAGCTTGAGTGAATTGTAAGATCTTCTTCGCAAAGCTCTTCTTTTCTTCTTCGTGAGTGCAAGTGTGTAAATAATGAGTGAAAGAACCCTTTTATCCTTGCGTAAACCCAAATTTCCTTTTGTAATAAATGTAGAAGTTTTAAAGTCATCCGGTTACCCTGCTTCTCAAATGAGCTTTACTTGGATTGTCTTGCGGATCTTCAAATCATTTGTTTATGAGGATTGACAACATATTTTCACCTTTTTCAAACATGCCATGGGTCTGCAGATAATATTTCAATTTTGGATCATACCAAATCTATCTGTGAAATTTTGCTTTACCGGATAGCTACTGATACAGGATCTCCTCATAACTAGCTCAAATCTACATGCGGATTTGTCAAATTTAGACTAGATGATCTTCAAGGGAGTCTCCTCAAACCTTTTAAACCACAACCTCTTATTTTGACTCAAAGTGCTGAATTCAGGCACTCACTAACTGCTTGGGGGAAAGGGATCTTCTCTGTAGATCCCCTTGAGCTAGAGCTTGTCTTTTAGTTTTCGGAAGGAATATCAGCACCGGATTCTGGTGTGGATCCATCCCCAATATTCATTGTACTCCTTTTTACCCAAATCTTGCTCATTTCTTTTTAAACTTCATCTGTATTTACTTTACCTTTGCCTTTATCTTGTTTCTGATCATGTTTCACTGGACCTTTTCTATCCTGATTTCTACTTCTATAGAATTTGGAAATATGACTGGATCTATTGCAATTGTAACACACAACATTTATTTGCTTATTTGACTGATATCCTCTTGATCTGCACTCATTAGACATATGTCCAATTCTATTGCATACAAAACATTTACCATTGAAAGAATTGTTCATTTGCACATTTCTGCATTCATGAGATTTGTGACCATACCTTTTGCAATTGAAACATTGACAGGAGAAGGATGGATTGAATTGATTCATTTTGTTTCTGCATTGGATTACTTTGTGACCAAACTTGTTGCAATTGAAGCAGTATCCATTGAAGGATGGATATCTTTGAGCATTTGGTTGCCTTACCAGAGGTCTTCTAGGCCCGTTTCTTTGATTTCCTGATCCAAAGTTCTTTTGACCAGATCCAGAGCTTTAACCTTTCTCATATCCCAAGCCATGCTTATCATCTACCCTCTTTTGAATTTCAAGAAGAACTTCAAGTTGGGCTGAGCTTATCTTGAATTTTTCTTTGTATTCATTTGCAATTTGAAGATCTTGTTTAAGAGTGTCTATCTAATTCTCAAGTTGTTCTTCATTGTCTCTAGCTTCTTCAAGATCAGATTCAAGATGCCTAATTATTCTGTCCATTTTGTGGCAGTCCTCTGTTTTCTCCTTGAGGGATTGTTTTAGATTATCTTCAATCTTTCTCTTTTCTTCAATTTCTTGGGTGAATCTCATAACCCCTGATTCCATTTCATGCCTTACCATAATGACTTCTTTTGACAGCTTCTCACATAGATTATTTTTCTCATTCAGATCTTCATTAGTAATATTGACTTCACTCTGATTGGCTAATTTTTGGAGTAGTTCCTTTCTCTTTTTCATAGAAATACTAAGTTTTTCTTTTAGCTCATTTATGAAATCATCATCTTGTTTGAGTCTTTCTCTCAAATTATTGACTTCAGAGTGGGATTGTTCAAGATCATCTAGGGCAGACTGAAGTTGTTCCTTCATACCATATGCATGCATTGAGATTCCCAGATCTTCCTCAAGCTATTAGGCTTTGTTCAGAGGAACTTAGCTCTGATACCAATTGTTGGAAACAATGCAGATAACTGAGAGGGGGGGTGAATCAGTTATGTTATAACTTTTCTATTTTTCTTTTCTTTTCTTAACTTATCATTTAATGTTATACCAAAGCAAGGCAATCATAAGAGCTGAAAAAGAAATTAACACATAACACAAAGATTTTTACGTGGAAACCATGTTAAGGGAAAAACCATGGGGTGACTAACCCAAGATTGTATTCTCTATTAAAAGAATAAAGAGTACAAATTTGGCACTTGCTAATTAGGGCTCACTGTCCCCAGCACACTGCTCACAAAAGGCCAACTGCCTACAAGAGACTTACAGTCTACAAATGCTTACAGATGATACCAAGGTGTTTGAACTGATGAACAACATCTATGCATGCATGATTTCAGTTCTGGTTAGGTACAATATACTGATCTAGCACATTTCATTCTTCCTCTACTCAATATAACTTTCCTGTCACATTTTGGGCTTGAATTACTACCTTCACACTTGTCTCTGCTTTTCTTCGCACTTAACCATACATCCTATCACTTTCACACACTTACAAGCTTGAATCCATTGGGTATATATATTTGCATCAAGGATTTCCAACAAATTCTTAGTCGGCAACAAGAACACCTAAGATATTTGCAAGTTATTGATCTGTCGACTGAATCCATGCTTGATTAGTGATGTGCGTCAAAAACATAGGCATAGAAGTCATAAATCATGTCAGCCAACAATGTATAATATCACAGATTGCTTGATCAGGATCTTTTACACATCCAGATTGAAGTCTGATACTCTGTCGATCAGTTCTTTCTCTGTTTGCTCTGCCTGACTGGAACCCAACACTTAGATGCTCATATCTTTTTCTTGCTTTATCACCAGGGGCTAAATATCTAGAATACAGCAGTCATGATACGCCTCTTGACTTGTCCAAGTATGCAACTTACTGAGTTACACCATCTGAGAGATCCGGACCTGATTATCAGACCTTGTTACATACTCTATTCTTGTTCACCAGACCAAAACAATCTTCAATCTGTCTTTCGGTATAGGCATATTATGTACTGCGGATGTGTGGGATAGACATTGTTTCCATCAATGACAACACTTATGAAGCCACACAGTGTCTCTTGCCAACAATGGGAAGGAAAATAGGATGAGGATAGGCAATGGTTAGGAGGTGATAGGGTAAGTGAGATTTGCCCCCAAGTGTAGGTTACAAATGGATGGGGGATTACACATGATGGTCACAAGGGGTTTTCATCATGGTACTTGCCCAAGGTGCCATGGAAAGTGGTTTTCACCATTGGACACATTTATTTCTCTTTACTTTTTTGATTTTTTTGTGTTTGGGATGGGATGGGATGGGTAGATGTTTGATGGAAAGAGAGATTTGGAGGAAGATGGGGACTTAACCATCTATTTCCATAGGAAGGTGATAGTGTCCAATTTTTGGATGGATGTTGCACGTGGACCATGTCAAGGGTAATTATGCACATGTATGTTGGTAAATGATGGCATGAGAGGGAGATGGAGTGGATAGAATGGATGGAAGATGGTGGATTATGGATGGCAATGATGGATGATAGAGGGATTATGGATGAAGGGTGGATACCTTATGTGAAAGCATGGACCATAGGGATGTGATGGGGGAAATATGCGGGATAGGAGATATAAGATTGGGGGATGTAGGGATGTGGGAATGTCATGGGAATCAAGACCAACTGTTGCACACACCATGATGGATTTGGAAGCTTTAGGATCCATGATGGATTTACTAGGTCAAGTTGGGGGATTGTGGGAGTGCCGATTTGGGGTTTTAGGGACCTAAACAGACTTAGAGTTTTTTGGATTTTTTGATAGAGTACGAGATTTTTGAGATTTGGAGATGGAGTGGGATTTGGATGCTCCACTTGGATTTAGTGCTTTTTGATTGGGGACCCACACCATTTTGGTTTTCTCTTTTAGGAATGTGGGCTTATGTGGCCTTGTGGATTTTTTATTATTGTTGGATTTTTTGTATCGATGCCCTACGGCATGATAATATTTAGGCTTTTGTGGATTTTTTGCTTTATGTAGGGAGGCATCTAAATTATTATTTTTTAATCCCATGGGTTTGATGGTAGCTTCATGTTTGGACGATGTGTGCACTTTTTGATCATGATGAGGGATTTTGGGGGATTGAGGGGTGCGAGTTTTATGGATGGAAGGATTTGGGGATTTGAGGATGGGGATATTAGGAGTTGGGAGAAGGGGAGGAATAGTGGATTTAGGGATGGGAGGATGTTTGAATTTATGGATAGGATAAGATGTGGGGTGTATGGTCACATGGTTTTTAGATTGATGGATGAAAAGATGGAGGAGGAGGGATGGCGACATATGGTTTGGGGGTGCGATGAGATGCACTGGGTTTGGGATTAGAAAAACAAATTTTAAAAGGCATGGGGGTGGTACCAACATGCTTGGATTATTTTCCTTGAGATGTGTCACCAAGGCCATGTGTGTGTGGATGGATTTTGACATGGATGGTGGATGGATTTTGACATGGATGGGATCCAAAATGCCTTGTTTGTGAAGGCCTAAACCTTTACCTTGATTGTTCATGTTCTGGAGTATGTGATGTACAATGGCATGTGTGTTGTTTTGGAAACAAGACAAGAGTCCATTAATAGATGGGGGAGGATGGGTGGTGGAGAAAGTTGTTCTTCTCCTATGAGAGAAGTACCACAGATAGGATGATGGATTTGGGATGGGGTTGATAGGCGATGGTGAGAGGTTGATAGAAAATGGTAGAGGATTGATAGGGGATGATAGGGGATCAATAGTAAATGGTGTGGGATCAAGAGAGGGAGGAGTTGGGATACTTGTATCATGATTAGGAAGGGGATTGGATGTTTCAACATGCTTTGGACTAGGCTCTTGACATAGCTAGATTTTCATGGATGATATGGTGGGGGAGGAGCATGTAGTTTAAATAGGCTCCTCAGATTGGTTGGATGGAGAAGTGGGTGATATTTGGGATAAGACTTTGGATAGAATTAAGAGTGGGGGTGATTTTTTTTTAATGGGTGCTAGGTGGGTGATGGGATTGTCAATAACACACATGGATGGATTTGGAGGAGTGGGGTAACATGACTCCATAAGTTTAATTTGGTGATTTTGCTCTAAGTCATTAGCGAAGAGTCCTTGGAGAAAAGATGGTTTGGATTTAATAGGAGAATTGGATGGTGTATTGGATGATGAAGTAGATGGTGAGGTTGGTGGATAAGGAGATGGTGGATTTGGATAGGAAAGATAAGGATATGAAGGATGTGAATAAGAGGTAGATGTGACAAGGATTTCATATGAGGATGGGTGTTGGGATGTAGGTAGTTGATAGAATGGATTTCTCTTGTCAAGGGTAGCATAAGGATGACCATAAGGTATGCAATTAGGCTTGGAGTCAGAGCTTCTGCTAGCCTTCATTCATTGTCATAAGTTTCTTGCATATGCATTGATGGGTGAGGATTGTTTATGGCAAACTTGCTTGCAATGATTTCATCAAGGATTTCAATTTTAGCTTGGTCAACAAGACTATCATCATCGAAAGTGGATGGATTCATGATTGGATTAGGATGATGAGATGTAGGATAACTTGATGATTTGGATTTGGATTTTGGATTGGAGGGATTGATTTTGATTTGGATTGATTGGGATTGAATTGATTTTGGATTGATCAAGGTCAATTATATATGATACTTGATCTTGGATGAATTGATTTGATTTGATTAATCAAGGTCAACGACGTATGACACTTGATTGCGATTGGATCTGGATGGATTAGGGTTGATTTGGATTAGGCTAAGGGCCCTTTCAATGTTGATTTGGAGCAAGATGATCAAAGATTTGGATGTAATTTGATGAGGTTATGATTAGGATTTGGAGAAGGTTGAAGGGGGTGAGTTCCTTAATCAATATAGATTTGCAAAGGATAATTTTGGATTAATGATGAAAATTTTTGATTAAAAATGGATAGGTGAATGATGGATGATTTTGGATGAGGCATAAGTGGATAAGATGATTTAGATGGAATGTGATTGATTTGGAATAGATTAGGATATAGAGGTGAATGGGATTAGATGGATAAGGGGATTGGTTTAGAATGATGTTAGTGGATGAAATTAGGATTATAGGTTTGATTAGGAGGATGGATTGGATTAACATTAGGGATGAACACAATTGGATTAGGTATGATAATGGATCAATGGATAAGTGGATAAGGTGATAAGGATTAGGGAGAGTGATGTGGATTATGATGAAAATGGATGAAAGATGAAGCTCAATAATGGGATTGTGATGGGGATTGATTAATGGATGGGATGATTGTGATAATGGGGTGATATTGTATTATAGGGGTGCACTTAGATAGATTAAGGATGAATGAAATGGGATTAGGGATGATAATGGACTAAGGGATAAATGGATGAAACGGTTCAGGATTAGGGATGGTGGATTATGAATGAATATGGATGAAGGGTTAGATGTTGGATTAGGATAAAGATGGATGATGGAAGTGGATTAGGATAATTGGATTACAGAGTGATTAAAAGGGATGATTTAAGTGGGATTGATCTCAAGGATGGGATTTGATTAAGCTCAGGTGATGGGGTTGATTAGGAAAGTAGTGATGATGAAGAAGTGATTAGGTGGAAAATGAAGGATTTGGATTAGGACCTTGTCTTGATTTGGCAAATTGATTTGGATTAGGGTCCTAAATGATGGACAAGGGATGGATTAAAATGGATTAAGAAGATAGTTAGGATGATTAGGATAATTGAATGAATGATTAGGATGAAATTGGATTAAGGTAAGGTGGATTAGGAAGAAATTGGATTTGGATGACTTGGATTAGGAAGGTGGATGATTTGGATTTGGATTAAGATGGGTGATTAAGAGGTGATTAGGTATGGCATGATGGATGCTTGACCTTAGGCAACTTGAGAGCAATACATTTCACACTCGATCATGCACAAGATGCAAAGTTTTTGAATTTGGATTAAGGGAGTGCATAGACTTTGATGGTTAATACATGCTAAAGACAAAAACACCCTAGATTAATCAAGTGGGAGTGTTAATCCTTGTGGGCCCATAAATATACTATTTATCAAGTGATGGATAGCTAGGGTATGCAAGGTCATGTACCACCATTGCATCCCTTACCTTGAAGGAGAGAATTCCTTGCCCAAAGTGAGTTCTATCTCCCCACTATGAAAGTATGTTGTGAGTGACTTCTCAAGCATTTTCATAGTCGATGCACCATAAGGAAGAATGACTGAAAGGTCTTATGCTAGGATGAACAAGGCAACTAGAGTATCCTTAATACACACAAGGTGCATGAGGCCTATGTCCGTGAGATGAGGGGTATGTCTAATGGAATGGTGTGAGAGGATAACCCACTCTCGTTCACTTTGCAAGGTATAAAGTTCTTGCAATCTTTGCCCAAATGACAAATGTCCTCCAATAGGAGAGTCTTTCGATTCTCTCCCAAATTTTTATACCCCTCCAGAATATGAGGTTTGAGTTCATCCCCTTGGTGATGAAATATAGGGTAGGCCCCCTAGAGGAAAGAATCCAAGGTGTTTTTGATCTCCAAGATCACATGAAGCACAAGGATAGAGCATACGTACCCATGACCTTAGGATTAACAAGATTGATCAAATCAAGTTTTTTGTTCCCCAAGATCACATGAAGTGCAAGGGTAGAGAATACACATTGAAGTGATCCAAAACAAAGAAAACAATGATTCTTTAACCCCTTAGAAAAATAAATGTTCCTAGATTAGTGGAGAAACAAGATAAGTCCTTTGACAAGTGTGCTACAAAACCATAAGATTATTAGTTTGATTGTGTGTTTTGGACCAATGATATCTACACAAAATTATGTTAGATGACAAGGAACATGCAAAAGATACCAAGATTGAGGGCTTAGAATGCACAAATCCCAAGAAAATAATAGAAAACTATTAACAGAGAAGAATCACCCAAACACATAGCATAACCACCCAAATGATTGTAGAACCACTGATTCATTGTTAGAAGAATAAATGTATACCTACCAATGTTGAAAAACCACCCAAGTAGTTAGCAGAGCCACCCAAGTGTATGTAGAAATGTTGAACTTGGTTAAGGACCTGAAAATGAGTGATTTTTCAAGAAAAATGATCAGTTTTTGGATAAACTCTGATGATAAGAGGAATTTTGAGTAGCATATCCCCCTATAAAAGTGACCCCTATCATAAAATATAATGTTATAAATGATATAAAATGATGGGATCAAGTTTGGAAGATGGAAAGTTGGATATGTAGTCCCTAAAGCAAAAATGTTGAAGTAGGGTGTAGAACTATCCAAACACCCACATAACCACTGAAGTAGAGTCTGAAGCTAGGAGTAGGAGCCATTCCTAAGTTAGAACTACCTAAAAAGGTCACAAAACTACCCAAGTGTAGACATAATCGCTAAACTGAGCCAGAACAGTCAAAATGGGGCCTACACCTTGAAAACAATCTTAAAACAAGCAAATATGATTAGATAAAGACCTAAGGGGGTTCCCATAAGGTGTGCCAAATGTATTCATGTGAAAACATTTGAACTTAAATAAAAAAGATAAACTAAGTTAAAACCTATTTCATTCATCTTCAAATACACCTCATGTTTGAGCAAATAAAGGAATGCATACAGAAAGGAAACTAAACAAAACTAGTTACCATGCAAACCTTTGTTGTTGTGATGTGCTCCTTTGGTGTTTTAATGTAGGTGGATCCTCAAATGGACAACACTACTTTGCAATTCATGGAGTCTTGAAAATGGCTAGGATGAGTGGCTATTTATAGATTTTTTGATGAGGGATTGGATGGATGAGATTAATTTTGGAGCTCAAGGGTTGAGGTTGATTGAGAGATCTCAATCATGGAGAGCTTACCAAGGGCTTGATTTGGTTCATGGATGAGGGTTGTCCTTAGATCAAGAAGGAATCAAGGGTGGAAAAGTGATCTTGGACTTGAAGGGGATGGTTGAGATGAAAGGAGGACAAAAAGGACCTTGACCATATCTTTGTAAGAAGGCCATGTGGGCTTGTATATAAAGGCTATACCTTTGTACACATGGGGTGTTGTGAGGGTTTGAATAGGATTAGATTAGGGATAATGGAATGTGCAAGTGGGAGATTAGTTAGTTAATTAGGTTTAGGCAACCTAATCAAAAGTGTAGAAAATAGGGAATTAAATAAATATAAATATTTATTGAATTCATGGGATGGAAAAAGGGGATATTAGATAAATAAAATTTATCTAATGTTTGGACTATAGGGGAATTTTCATAAATGATTAACTAATCCTTTAGGCTAGGGATAGGTACAGATGCAAGTATGGAGGAATAGTCAAAATTACGTGAATAGTGATTTTGACAATAAAATATTATTTAATCATGATTGGAAGGGGATTTAAACACTTAATTAAATAAATGGGGATTTATCTAATTAAGGGGTTAAATGACGGCTTGATTAGGGTTAAATAGTGTCAAGATGAAGAGGGGTTAAGTTTAGGTGTCTATAGTTGTTACTTCCAGACTTATGCCAAAATTCCATGCCACAAACTCCTAACTTCTACTATTTTCTAAACTTGCACTACCTACTACTATTCCAATCATAACTGCTTCTAATTGTCTACTATCATCCCTCTAAAATATAACAACCATAGTGTCTTTTGCCTTCATACATCCTACATATCCATCTTTCCTACTACTGTGGTACAACTCAATACATTTTTTCCTTACCCAATAACTTTTGACACTCCTTTGGTTACCCTATTTGAGGAACCCTTCTCTTGCAACATTTTCTTGATTACCACATATCTTCTAATCACTTCCTTTACTTCTGCATCTTCCTCTATTTTTTCCTTGCCTTCAAACCTCCTTCATGTCAAGTCCTTCCATTCAAATTCTTCATCCACTTAAAGCAATGGTCCTGTCCATTCCCTTAGTTTATCTACTATAAAATCCTTACTCCTATTGGTAACACTTCCACTGCAAAATATATCTTCACATTTCCAATCTTGCTTGCATCCTTGTATAATTTCTCCTCCTCAATTTCCTCTTGTGTCCTTATCTATTTCCACAAAATCCCATATTCAGTACACCAATCTCATATTTAACTTCAACTTTATTCTTCCCTTGTTAACTCCATACCACCATTCCTTCCTTTGCGATACAAATTATTATCTATCTCTTCATCTAGATCTTGTCTATGATAATTCCTTCTCAACCTAGAATAAAATATCTTATCTTTTCACAAGAATCTAAAATTTTCATTGTTCCAAATATCAAACATCCTCATTACATCTGATTTTTCTATTCCACCTTCTTTCCAAACCTTCAAGTATTCATTTCTCTTCACTAGCTATCCACAATCCTTTATGATCATCTCAAAACATGCTTCACCTATTCTATGCCTTTTGCACATTAACCCCACTCCTCCACAGACTCTTAGATTTTCCCAAACTCCATCACACATCTGATTCTCTTGTATCTCTCTTTATCTTGACACTTCATCCTCATCAAATCTACACTTTGTCTTTTTCCCTATATCAAACTCATTTTTCTCCACCACAAGTTTCATTACATCTCCATACCTAGTTTCTATCTACATTCCTTCTTCCATAGTGTCTTAAATTATATCCCTAGACTTGTCATATGATCTTATCTTCCACATCATGATTAAATCAAGATGAACCTTGTAAAAAATTAGCTAGGAGTCAATAGCAAACATATGTTGTAAGAGGTCATCTGTGAGAACAATATTATCCAATATGAATGTGTCCATCACTGGTTGTTGCCCTGGCGTTGTAGTGTCTTAGCAAGAGTCCTGGGTCCCATAATTGCACAATTTACCACATGAACTACAAAGATATGGGAACAAACGACGCCTACTTCTCTCTCCCTCATCGACCCGAGTAAGATCATCGCCATGTTGTGCTAGAGACTGGGTGAGAGAACTTAATGAATGCAATGTCTCCACCTCAACACTCTCCTACAATGTGGAAAATGCTTCCTACACTAATCTAATGAGGAAAGATTTATGTAAATTTTAACTTTTATAGTTACAAATTAAGATGCACATTAACAGAAAGGTAATAACAATATTCAAATGCAAAACTCACAACACAAGATATACGTGGGTAAAACCCTTTCAGGTAAAAAAGCCCACACTCCAAAGCCGCCCAATATATTATTTAGGAATCAAGAAGATTACAATATACTTGCAGATCAAACTTTCATAGGAGTATTAATCAACAGAGATCTGAAGGTAACTCAACATCTATAAGACTCTTTCACACAACCTCCATCTCCAGCTCCTACTAAATAGGAGATACAATATAGTAAACCATCAAAAGTAATTACAAAACCATGAGCCAAAACCACCCAAAAGTGGTGCCCAAATTATCTCCAATAAAAGATGCCTTATGACGTGCCAAATCACACACCAACATGTGTAATTATCCTCTTTACAACTATTTTAATTATCTAACACATTTTCACATTTCCCAAAAATAGGAGGTCCAACTTCTGGAGGCCATAACTTTTGATCTAGGTGTCCGATTGACAAATATTTAGGGACCTCTAAGTGCCTCAAAACTGAGTTCAAAACTTTTTCCGACAGTTTCAAAAATAGAAACTTTAATATCTCACAATCCAGGTATGATCTTGAGTTGAAACTCACTTGAGATGTTTACTTAGTCATTCCACGCCTTTTGGGAAAATTTAAAGTCCATCAAAGGTTAAATGTAGAGTTACTAAAAATATTAAGTCCTGCCATTTTTAGCCCTTTTGGAAAATTTTAAAGTTCTAGACCATTCTTCAAGATAAAGGATATTCAAAAAGACCAAAACTGGGAAGAATAGTAACCTTTCATAGTTACAAGGTTGAGACACTTTTCCTAACATTCTCCCACTTGTCAAACACCTTACAAGTGCAAAGGGAGTATCAACACCATGATTTAATTACTAGGGGTTGAGAGGGCCATAGACTTTGAACACCATTTGAACTACTCTGTGCTCAAGGGTTTTGTCAAGGAATCTGCAACATTTGTCAAAGTGTCAACTTTATCCAAGTTTACCTTTCCATTCTCTACCATGTCACGAATAAAATGGTACTCGACATCAATATGCTTAGTCGTCACGTGGAAAGTAGGATTCTTCGCTAAACATATGTCACTCTGACTGTCACAACAAACATTAATCTTCCCTGCATCAAACCCAACATAAGAACACAATCTCTTAAGACAAATGACTTCTTTACAAGAATGAGTTTCTTCCATGTACTTAGCTTCAGTAGTGGACAAAGAAACCATAGGTTACCGCTTACTCATCCAACTAATAGCACCACCAAACGTAGTGAACACATAAGCACTGGTGGATCTCCTGTTGTCAATGTCACCTGCCCAAGCTGAATCCACAAATCCACAAGTACAAAGTGAATCCCAAGGTCCTGTAGGATAACCATGATAACATAAGTAATACTTAGAAGTACCCCATAAATATCTAAACACTCTCTTCACTACATCCCAACATACCCATCTAGGATTAGCCATAAATCAACCAAGGACTCCCATTTCTTGGGTAATGTTTGGTCTAGTACAGACCATTGCATACATCAAACTTCCAACCACACTCGCATATGGAACTTTGCTCATATCCTCCATCTCAGAAGGAGACTTTGGACAATCTCCAATAGATAACTTTGTCCCCCTCGTAACATGAGTAATCAAAGGTCTGTAATCTACCATGTTGAATCTCTCCAACACAATATTAACATACTTACTCTTGCCTAACCAAAGTTTTATGTTTGCTCTATCTCTTCTGATCTCCATCCCTAGAATGTACCGAGCTGCCCCTAGATTTTTCATCTCAAACTATGCTAACAACTGAGACTTTAAATCAGAAATCAAACTTTTACCATTCCCAATGAGTAACATATCATTGACAATGTAATAATGAGAATGCGATCATTGTCAAACTTGTAATAAATACAATGATCTGATTTTGATCTTAGAAATCCAATACTCAACACAAAGGCATCAAACTTCTGGTACCACATCCTAGGAGACTATTTCAAACCAAACAAAGACTTTTTCAACTTGCAAACTAGATATTCTTTACCTTTCACCACATAGTGCATTGGCTATGACATAGATTTCCTCCTCCAAGTCATTGATGAAGGAATGTTGTCTTCACATCCATTTGTTCCACTTCTAGATCATATGCTACTACAAGAGATAACATGAATCGAATAATGTCAGCTTTGTAATGGGAGAGAAAATATCACCATAGTTAATTCTCTCCACTTGAGAATACCCCTTTGTAACCAATCTAGCCTTATATTTCTCAACACTACCATCTGCACCAAATTTCTTTTTGAACACCCATTTGCATCCGATAGGTTTTTGTCCTTTAGGAAAAGGCACCAAGTCCCAAGTATTATTATTTTGCAAAGAAGCCATCTCCTCTTCCATGGCTTCCTTCCAGAAACCTGCATCTTTCATACCCATAGCCCCTTTCACAGTTCTAGGCTCATTAGTGTTAGAAATCAAAGAAAAAATACAATTGGAATCATGCAATGAATAACCAAACCTATCAGGTTGCCACCTTATCCACATGGACCTCCTCAAAGATTGAGGTTGAGGTTCTTCATCTTCTTTTGAACTTTCAGAGCTACTAGAGCTCTCCTCATTATCAGGTCCAATAGATGTTTTTGGTTCAACATTCTCATGGGTGGAAGGAAACTGAACCACATCCTCTTTCTTCTCTTCTTTCTCTGGTTGCAAGACAATAGAAGAAGGATTGAGCTCTCTGAAGATCACACTTCTGCTATATAGAACTCTCTCGACTGTTGGATCCCAAATCTTGTACCCTTTCACACAGATGCCATAACCAATGAATATACACTTCACAGCCTTGTTCTGCAATTTAGACCTCTTCTCCTTAGGAACATGTGCATATGCCTCACAACCAAATACTTGAATGCATCTTAATGAAGGCTTTTACCAGACCACACCACCATAGGTGTCTTCTAAATGAGCACTAATGTAGGAGACCTGTTAACCAGGTAACAAGTGGTAGCAACAGCTTCAACCCATAAATTTTGTTCAAGGCTAGCTCCACTGAACATAATCCTTACCCTCTCCATCAATGGTATATTCATCCTCTCTACAACTCCATTCTGTTGAGGGGTATACGAAGTCGTCTTGTGCCTCTCAATCCCCTATTCTTTATAGAACTTGTCAAAATCTACTGAACAAAACTCACAACTGGTGTTAGTCCTCAAACACTTAATGTTTCTATCCTTCTGATTCTCTACAAGAGCTTTGAACTCTTTTAATCTACTAAAGACTTCAAATTTTCTTCTAAGGAAATACACCCATGTCCTTCTACTGTAATCATCAATGAATGAAAGAAAGTAAACAAATTTTGAAATTGAAACATTAACATGGCCAAAAACATTAGAATGAATCAAGTCCAACATCTCATAAGATTTGTGAGAACTAGAATAAAAATGAACACAATTTTTTTTTTCTATAAATGCAATGTTCACAGAAATCAAACTTAAGGTTACAATCATTCATACCCTCAACAAGATTTTTATTTTTTAGGGTCCTCAAACCCTTTTCACCAATGTGACGAAGCCTTTGGTGTCATAACATTGTCTTCTCAACAAGAAGTTTCATTTCCATAGAATGAGCACCCTTAGGTATCTAGAAAGCACAACCATAGGAAGTAGATGAACCAATCCTCTTTGTTGCTAGTTCCAATGGTGAGGATGAAGACTCTAAAGCTCTCTTCTTTGAAATAGAGGCACTATTACACTCAATTATACATGCATCAAGATGAAATTGAGTGCCAATCTGAACACCCTTAGCCAACACCATAGATCCTATAGTCATCTTACATCCTCCATTCAAGAAAACAACCTGCACACCTACATCATTCAACTTACTTACAAAAAGAAGGTTCTGTACCAAACTAGGGATATGCAGAACACCATTGATTCCCTTCACTCATCCATCAGAGAATCAAATAAAGACTCTTCCACGGTCAACAATCTTCAGGTGAGAATCATCACCCAAGTACACCTTTCCACCATCATATTCTTTAGACTTTGAAAACCAACCCTGATGCAAGGTCATGTGAAAAGATGCACCAAAGTCAATGAGCCACACATGCTCAGATGCATGCATTGCCATGGTAATGACAAATGCTTCTCCTTCATCTTGAGATGACTTGTCAAAATCTGAATCATAGTTCTTCTTTTTCTTTTTCTCCTCCTTGCACTCCTTGTGGAAGTGACCAAGTTTTCCGTAGTTCCAACACAAAGCCTTGGACTTTCTGGGAGACTTAGATCTCCCACAGGATTTGGATCTTCCTTTTTCTTCCTTCTTATCCTTTTTCTTTACCTTCTCTTTAGATCTACCACAAACTGCAAGAGCCTCCTTAGCTGATTTGGAAGACTTTCTTCACATCTCTTCAGACAACAATGAAGAAACCACTTCATCCATCTTGAAGGTGGTAGTGGTACTCCCGATGGCCATGAGAAGATGATCTCATGAATTTGGTAAGGAACATAGTAATGTCATACATCGATCCTCCTCCTCCATCTTCACACCAGCAAAAGTCAACTAGGCAACAAGCTTATTGAATGTATTCAGGTGATCAGTGACAAATCCTCCATCTTCCATCCTTAGAGAATACAATTTCTTTCACATGAATAACTTGTTCACTAGGGATTTAGCCTAATAAACATCTCCAAGCTTCTTCCAAAGATCTTTTGTAGTCTTCTCTTCATGGATATTCAGGAGCATTGAGTCAGCCACATAGAGTCAAGTATCAAATCCTTAGCCTTCTAATCCATTAGATCCTAATCTTCTTGTTTCATGCCCGATGGCATGGATCTAGACATTGCGAGCCATAGATCTCTATCCACTGATAAGTCCTCCATCTTGAGTTTCCACAACTTAAAGTTGCCTCCATTAAACTTCTCTATATCAAAACTCCCAAATGTGCTCATCATCTCTTTCCTGCAACAAAGATTCTAAAATCCTCTAGACAAGCTCCCACTCAAATGAAGGTCAACTCAAAAAACCCTCTACTTAACAACTAGAACCAAAGGTGATCAGGCTCTGATACCAACTGAAAGGAAGCAAGGTATGCGGAAAATGCTTCCTACACTGATCTACTAAGGAAAGATTTATGTAAATTTTAACTTTTTGTACAGTTATAGATTAAGATGCACATTAGTAGATAGGTAATAATGATATTCAAATGCAAAACTCACAACACAAGATATACGTGGGGAAAAGCCTTTTAGGTAAGAAACCCAACACTCCAAAGCCACCTAATATATTATTCAAGAATCAAGAAGATTACAATGTACTTGCAGAGAAAACTTTCATAGGAGTATTAATAAACTAGAGATCTAGAGGTATCTCAACATCTACAAGACTCTTTCACACAACCTCCCTCTCCGATTCCTGACATATAGGAGATACAATACAGTAAACCATCAATGGAAATTATAAAACCATGAGCCAAAACCACCCAAAAGTGGCACCCAAATTATCTCCAATCAAAGATGCCTTATGATGTACCAAATCACACACTAACACATGTAACTCTCCTCTTTACAACTCTTTTCGATTGATGGACCATTTGTTGTGTCAGAAAACTCATGAATAGATCTATCAAGTTATAACCATCTTCGACAGTTACAATAACTTTCAAGGCATTTAGGGACCTCTAAGTGCCTCAAAATTGAGTTTGAAACTTTTTTTGACAATTTCAAAAAATAGAAACTTTAATATCTCACAATCCATGTATGATCTTGAGTCAAAACTCACCCAAGATGTTTACTTAGTCATTCCACATATTTTGGAAAAATTTCAAGTCCATTCGAGGTCAAATGTAGAGATACTAAAAATAGTAAGTCCCGCCATTTTTAGCCCTTTTGGAAACTTTGAAAGTTCTAGACCATTTTTCAAGCTAAAGGGTATTCGAAAAGACCAAAGCTAGGAAGAATAGTAACCTTTCATAGTTACAAGGTTGAGACACTTTTCCTAACAGTGCCCCCTATCTATCTTGATCAGAGCCACCACCTCTGCCCTAGAACTCTAGAATGTTGAAGTAATTAGGAATTTCCTTGAGGATGAACTCACAATAGAGTCTCCTTAAGCAATATTGTGGCACCTCGTTGTTATTACAAGGGTGCTCATCAAAGACCATGTACGATCTATCCCAAAATTTTGGGATATATCTTCATTCACACACCAATGAATCAGGAACTATTTGCAAGTCTCTTCTAGTGTTTGGCCAGATTTAGGATTGATAAAATGTGAACATAATTGAGATTTTGTAATTTTTTTGTCCTTGACTTATTTGTAAGATAATTTTTTAGCATAGTATTGCCGACTCCTCTCCCTATAGTCATTCCATTCATTTGGTTTGTCATAGATTCAATATGAGAAACAATTACCTCTAATGACTTGGCAAGGGATCTCCTATGATCGGTACTTGTATTTAGACTAATTAACGTTTCAATTAGGGTTTCAAGATGTTTTTTGTTTTCTTCAATTTTCCCTAAATAGTTTTCTTGTGTGTCTCTTTCATGGTGAGCACGTGAAGGTGGAGTGTTTTGAGGGTTTTGGGGGTTGTTTTGAGCCTCCTCTACAGGATTAGGGTTTTGTGGTGTCTCATTGACTAAATATTTAACATAAAAATCCAATCAAAATGTTGCAAAATTAAAAAATTTCTTTTCAAATTCACAAAAAACAATCAAACCCTACCTTGTTCAGCTGCTACACCCTCTACTCTTCATTCACGACATCCTTGGGAGTGGGATTGGTGAGGTGGCATGGTGAAATATTTGATTGCACTTAGAAATTGTTGATTCCCTTCTTCTTGTAATGCGCTGCCACTGTCAAAGGTGAAACCTATAGTCGAATACTCCAAATGAGCCACCGGTTTGATTTTGTGCCCTTTTTATTTTGACTTTTATATAGCCAAAACATGAGCTCGTTGTTGGTATTTTTCCCAGATTGGATGCTTGTTCCCAGTTATCCCTACAAAGTAGCCAACATTGATCAACAGGATTCCTGGGCCAGGGGCCAACAGTACAAGAGATAGACTCTATAAATATCTCCTCATCTTTAGGCTCTGTAGAACCAAGGGGGGTATTCCCTATTCAACATCTATGAAATGCATCTATGTATTAGCTAGGATGTTGACACAAAGTAGATAAATCCTCTCTTATGTAGACCAAAACTATGAGATAAGTGTAAAGGGGCTAGCTTCGGGCCTATATTCAGTTGTAGACAGAGGATTCTGGTCCTAAAACTACTTCTAAAGTACTAAAAGTTTGTATTTAAAGTTTGAGTTTGATTTTATGTTTGGATGCAAAACTGAGACTTTGGGTTGCAACCTAAATACAAGACTAGATTGGTGCCTATCCAGGGCTTGGAGTCAATAGACATATATGTGAATGTTTATCACATACCTAAAACAACAATCAGATTTCAAGGGGATTATGCAATGTCTGCCTTACAGACAACACCCAAGAATAAGTATTTAGTTATTTCTACTTACAAACATCTTTACTGTAATGTATTTTTCTAAATACTTAACCCAAAACATTTAATCTACTCCTTGAGCAGAAGTAAAAGACTAAGCATTCAACATAGGGAACCCATATCCTAAAATCTCTCACACCCCTTAGCTATTTAGATTCAAAAGAAGAACACATTCAATTTGGAGGCAAATAACAAAATACATGCTATAAAGCATTACTCATTTAAATCAACATGAAACTGATGAATTCTATGCATAAGACATTCAACATATAACTCATAAAATTACAAAATACCCAGAATAGAGCTACCAATGAAGTTGTATTTCATTACAGCACCAAAACTTGTCCAGTTTTCAACAACCAACAAATGAGTGACACAGTTTTCCATTTATAGCAGGGTTGTGTACTCATCAAAATAATTACATGGCACTTCAAAAAATCACCATATACATTACGTGAGAAATGGCACCCAAATAATGAATGTGGCAGAGGGACAAAGAGGAAGGAGCAAGTGAGTTTGGGATCTAAGCTGCCGCTCAAAGGTTTTCATCTTAAATCTGGTAGTTGGCCTGTCATTCCATCAATCATCCTTCTGCAAGTGCTACCATTATGATCAACCTACCTGCAACCCTCATAAATGCAGCAACAGATGCATCAAAAGTTTTTCCGCTAAAAAACGTGGCCGCATACAAAGAAACCCTTCGCTGCTGCGAAATTGAAATATAGCCATTGATCCTCCTTCCATCGCCTAAGATTAACGGCCTCAAAATATGCTGAAAAGTCAAGAACCAATGAGAATGTGCCATGTAGGCACCCTGTGCATCCATCACTGACTTTTTCTTTTCTCATTTTGCCTTTTTCACCCTTGTATATGCATGCTCAAATGCAGATTCAATCACCTTTTTAAATCTTTGTATATGCAGGATGCATATACACTCAACCACTTATCATACAAGGCGGACCCAAAATTGTCATAGAACAAATTGAAAATCAACTCGGGTCCGGCTTGTATCTCCATTTTGCATCTATCGCTTTGTATATGTGCATAAACATTTACTTCATACATACAAGGTGTGGACCTCAAAATTTATGAAACATGTTGCATCCGCCTTGAAATCTAGCTTGTACCTCATTTCCCTTGTATATCGGCACATATA
Organism: Cunninghamia lanceolata; assembly: GCA_027924645.1. NCBI lineage: Eukaryota > Viridiplantae > Streptophyta > Pinopsida > Cupressales > Cupressaceae > Cunninghamia > Cunninghamia lanceolata. The sequence continues at coordinate 3,341,976 of BSBN01000130.1, read as the reverse complement.
CAAGCATCCAAACATACAAGCCATGGACGCTAGCCATTGAATTAGTCATATTTGACTTTTACATCGGGTCTGGCTTGTATCTTATCTAATGCATATTTTCTTTGTACATCGCATATACAAACGCGATATACAACCCGTGGACTCTAAAATCCATCTACTGCAACATATTATTCCTTTGCGTCCGGGCCATGTACATTTTTTCTTTGTGTATTTGCTTGCACATTCAATTGTATATTTGGAATATACAATCCCAAACATACAAACAAGGAATCTTTTCCAGAATATGCGATATACATTCTACTTTGTAAATGGGATACAAAGCCCTTTGCATGTGAGACGGACCCCACCAAATGTATCTCCTATTGCTTTGCATGTTGCTGAATATACAAGGCCCCTTGTATATTATACTGTAGCAAATGCATGTTCACTCCTCCTTGTATATTTTTCATTGCACGAACCCAATGTATATTGGATATACATTGATTCTTGCTTGCATATATCTGCAGACCCAACCATTATTTTAGCCCTGATTTAATCCCTTTTGAGATCCAATGTATCCTCGCGTTGTATATTTGGACATACAACAAAACATGTACAAGCAAACCCGATATACATTTGGGGAATCTACCCAGAATCTGCAACAGATTCCCCCCATGTATATGCAACCTGATATGCATTAAAATATGCATATAACTCAATTTTACCATTTTTCAAAAGTTGACTGAGATTTCACAAGCCCGCCAACATACATGACCACTTGCACATACAAAAACCTAGTATTTTGCTCATGTGTGACAGGAACAAGCAGTAAAAATTTGCATGTGAGTCGAGGAACAACCTAACCTAAGGCACTAAGGGTTTGAAAAGATAAAAAAAGAAACCTGCAAACTCAATTTAGAACCCTAAACATAAATGGGTACCAACACAGGCTTTGATTGGGGACGTACATGTGCAAGACTGCAGCGAGGACCAGACTACTCCGGGGCAGACCAGACAAAATGCAAAACTCAAAACACAACCGACTATACAAGGCATGTACAAAATATTTACCTAATTTACAATGTGCATAGAAGACATTCATCTATGAGAAATAAGCTTTAAAGAATTTACCGTGCACAGGCAATTCCAGTAGTTCACCATTGAGGGCCTGGAGGAAGTAGGAATCATCTTCATGAATGTTACCAATTTGATATGGGCCAATCCATAGGGGCTCAAATTTACCATGCTTGCCCTTATCCTAGCTTCTTGCATTCCATACAAGGACCATATCACCTATCTGAAACTTTCTTTCTGTAGCCCTTTTATCAAACAAATATTTCACTTTTTGTTGTTTCTTGATGTTGTTTTCTGTACCTCCCATCTGATTTCATCTAATGCAACCAGCTGATTCATTCTTTCAGACATTGAGTCCCCAATCTCCTCATCGTTGCCTTGGATGAACTTATAAACTGGCAGGAGGTTGTTCATAGGTAGTTTAGCTGCTGCACCATATACTAATTCAAAAGGTGACCTTCCAATTGCTCTTTTCACTGTCACCCTATCAGCCCATAATGCCAACTTCATCTTTGAATCCCAAGCCTTCTTATTTTTATCTATCACCCTCTTGATGATTTTCATAAGACTTCTGTTGCTTGACTCTTCTTGACCATTTCTTTGTGGATGGTATGGTGATGTATGAGACAAATCAATTCCATAAGTTTTGCAAAAATCAATAAATTCACCAAACCTGAAGCACATTGTATTATCTATGACCACTTTGGCTGGTACTCCAAATCTGATAACAATATTTTCTAGAATGAAATCCATCACCACTTTGCTTGTAGCTTTTTTAGTTGGAATGGCCTCAATCCATTTAGTGAAGTAATCAGTAGCAACCAAAATCCAATTGTGTCCTCCACTTGATTTTTCTAAGATTTCCCCTATAAAATCAATTCCCCATTGCTGGAATGGAGCTTCTACAGTTATAGTCCTAAGGGGCAATGCACCTTCATATTTTAGGTTTTGAGAACCTTTGGTAAGGATCACATTTTCTTACCATTCTTTGTGCATTTGAGAAGAGAGTTGGCCACCGGTAGCCTGCTCTAAGAATTTTGTGGGCTGTAGTCTAGGCAACATAGTGTCCACCACACACTCCCTTGTGCATGTCACTTAAAATATTCCTGGCCTAATTTTCATCTATACATTTGAGTAATACACCATCAGGATTTTTCCAATATAGCTCTCCTTGAACAATGATGTATTTAATAGCATGTAGCTTCAAGGTCCTCTTCTGATTATCACTGAGATGGGAAGGACATTTCAAATCCTGAAAATAATGTACTATGTCCTTATACCATTCAGATTCTGACATATTTACAACTTCATTATGCACTACATTCACTTGGCATGCCTCTAGATTTGATTGTGTCATCAATTTTACCAAACCTTGTCCTCTTACCAATTTTGTGATCTGCATTTCAATGTTAAACTCTTGCAATTTTTTTATCCATCTGCATCTTCTTCCAGTTACCTCCTGCTGAGTAAAGATATCCTTAACTGCTGCATGGGGCACATATGCAATTATCTAAGAACCTACTAAATATGGCTTGAAACTTTTGACTGCTCTAACCAGTGCATATGCTTGCTTCTCCATGATGTCATACTTCAACTCAACAGCCTATAATGACCTACTAAAGAAAGCTATAGGTTGTTCAAAACCTTCTGCATTTTTTTGTAGTAAGCATGTAGCAATAGTGTGGAAAGAAGCAAATGAGAATAGCTGAAATGGCTTAGAAAATATAGGAGATTTCAACACAGGAGCCATCTTTATAGCCTCTTTTCTATTCTGAAATGACTTAGTTGCTTCATCTTCCCATTTGACAATTGCACCTTTCTTCAACATTTTAGAGATATCTTTTGTGGTCTCTGCAAAATTAGGAACAAATCTTCTAACAAAATTAATTTGCCCAAAGAAGAACTGAATACCTTTCACTGTTCTAGGGATCTGAATTTTGTCAATTGTAGCCACCCTTTCAGGATCAATCCTAACTCCATCCTTGGAAACAATGTGACCAAGAAATTTTCCTTCCACTACCCCAAAAGCACATTTCTTTGGGTTGATTAAGATGCCATATTCCAATGCCCTAATAAAGATTTGTTCTAAGTGCATACAGTGCTGCTCCTCCTTTTCTGAATAAGCTGTCAAATCATCTTGATATACAGCTAGGATTGAATCAATTAATCCTACAAAAGTAACATCCATAGCCCTTTGAAATGTGGCACCTGCATTTGTCAGCCCAAATGGCATTCTCACATATACATAGGTTCCCCATGGACTGGTGAAGGCAGTTTTGAACTGTTCAGATTCTTTTACCTTCACCTGATTATACCCTGAAAATCCATCCATCATGGATAAAAGTTTACAGCCAGTCACCTTCTACAACATGGCTTCCATGTTTGGCGATGGATAATTGTCCTTCAAAGAAGATACATTCAAATTTCTAAAGTCCACACAAAGCCTTATGTCACCATTCTTCTTTCTAACTAGAACAAGGTTGGACACCCAAGTTGAGTGTCTGATGGGCATAATTATTCCAGCCTCCCTAAGCTTCATAAGCTCTTCTTGCATTTTTGGAGCTAAAGTTGGGTTGATAGGTCTTTGTTTTTGTCTAAATGGTTTAGCTCTAGGCTTCAAAGGGATTTCATGCTGGAATAAATCCTCTCTATAGGCTTTCAGGTCCTCATATGACCAGGCAAAAACATGCTTATATTTTTTTAGTAGTGCAATCAGCATAGTTCTGATATGTGGCTTGAGCTGTTTGCCAATGTATACCTTCTTGGGGGGCATGAGATGTCCCCAAGTTTATCTCCTCTAAATCATTCTTGTTTGCTGGAGATGCCTTTGTAACAAATTGGTCCCTATTGTTAAATGCTCTCTCCAAAGCAACCAACGCTCTAGGGATTTTATTTGTCTTGAGTTGAATTAGCTCCTTCCCTAAGAGAGTTTCTTTCCCATCCACAACTTCTACAAAATTCTAAAAACCCACTTCCTGGTTCTCATATTCATCAATGCAATGTAGAAATCTCACCAAATCTTTGTCATCATCAAACACTTGCCAGCTGCATACATTATCTGGCACTGCAAGTCTAAGTTTAACCTCAACATTTGAAACATCTGACAGAGTAACATCATCTGGCCTTATGGCTACATTAGCTAAAAAATCTGCCCTGACATTTTTTGATCTCTCAATCCAACTTATTGAAAAAGCATCAAACAATTCAATTGTATCCCAAACAGCATGCTTATACTGTTTTAACCTCTTATTCTTTGATGCATACTTATCTCTGACTTGGGAAACAATTAACTCTGAATCCCCAAATTCTTTGAGCATCTTGATCCCATGCTTCAAAGAAACATTCAATCCTAATAACAGAGCTTCATACTCTGCAATATTATTTGTACAAGAAAACTTCAGCAAGAAAGAGAATTTTAGAAGCTTACCAGCTGGAGACAGAAATACAATTCTAGCACCAAAGCCTTCCTTTCAACAAGCTCGATCAAAATACATGGTCTAGAGACCCTGTTGGTTCAGCTCTTGAATGCAAATGTCTCTCCCTTTACCCTCTTGATCATCTGAGACAACTCTAAAATTTATCACAGTTAGTATCCACAAAGCATATATGTTCCTCTGACTCTTGATCCTCAACTGTCTCTAATGACCTTTCCTCTCGGATTAGTTTGACATTCTTACCATCCATTGGAATCATAGCATATGATAGGTCCAATTGCATACTTCCACCAATCAATGCTGCCCATCTTCTTGACAATAACATGCCACACTTTGGCTTGATATCAACAACTGTTATATTCATTTTGTAGGTCTTTTCAGGATATGTTGCTAGTTTGAAATCCACATCTTTCATGATTCCAATGACAGGTACTTCTCTAGCATCCATGGCATAGCATTTCCCACATGCCTTATCTATCTTTAACCCAGCTTTCTGCATAATGGCCAAAGACATGATATTTGTTGATGCCCCTAAATCAAGCATACAATTCTTAATCACTTTTCCATTTATGACAAGGGAAACATAAAATGGTTCAACCTGTGAAGGGCATTTTGTCATGATTACCCCCAGATATACTTCATGAGTCTCATCCTCATCAATACACATAGCTTGTTTCCTACCCTGAGTCTCAATATTCTGATTAGCTTGATAGGGTACTCCTGAAATCAGGGACAATGTTTTATTTCTGAATTCTTCAACTTTCATCAGCTCCATCAATGGAACATAAACCTTTACTTGGGACAAGACCTGAGCTATGTCAAACGGAGCATAATTTTGTATAACAGTTGTAGCCTGATCTATAGTTTTACTTTTATCTTGATATGATCTAGCTTTAATTTTTGTGGCTCTCTGATTGTCATCTTTGATCTAAAAATTTTTGTTTTGATCCTCAAGCTGGGGAATTCTATTTTCTGATCCTTGAGAATCATGACCTATTTTTTGCTTAAAATTTTGCTTATTATTGGTCCATTGTTTCTTTTGTGGTTCAGTCCCTTTGCGACTTTGCACTAGTTGGTTGACAAAAGTATTCTCTGGTTGGTGTGAGTTACTTACCTGGGCTTTACCCCTAAGATTGTAATTGCTTTTGACTTGAGCAACTACTGCAGCTGTGAAGGCTCTAATCTCTTCATCAGAAGGTCTCCTCAAGTTATTCAAAAAATTGTGTGAGTCCTGAGCATAAGCAAAATTATCTTCATCATCTTCATCACAGGGAAACTGCTGGCAGACTTGAATCTCATTATTTGTGCTTGCATCAACATCATGAGAAGGATACTCCCTATTTGTAGACAACATATTGACATTGTCATCCTCCATGCAATGCGGCTCATTGCACTCATCACAGGCAACAACATTATTATACAGAGACTGAGCAATCATACATTGTGACTGTGAATGAGGCATTTGACATATGATCCACCAAGGGGTATCATTAACAATATTAACAGCTTTTTTCAAAGGATCAGGAGTTTCCTTAACATTTTGAGTCCTTTGACTTGGGTTACTATTTGGGAGAATGGGTTTACCATTATGCCAATTGGTATTATATGGCATATCATGTAATGATGGTCTTCTTTCTTGCCTTTGGTAAACTTGCCTATCAGGACCTACCCCCTTTTCATTTTTAGCCATTCTATAGCTCAGGTCCTTGACAATAGTTATCAATTTATCTAATTTATCCTCAGAAGTAGATGCATTGCCTTGAACACTTTGAGATTTAGTATTTGGATTTTGCAGAATTTTTACATCATCTCTTCTGTTTGTCTTACCAGACGCTTTTTTGTTATTTTCAATATTTGTTGCTATATTGAAAGCATCTTCGAGGCTAGCAGGACTTTTATCCCTTAATCCATAAGCTGTTTTGGCATCAAAAGCATTTATGTACAACACTATGCACATAGGTTCATTATGCCTCAGGTGATGTGGCAATTTGTTCAACACCTTAGTGAATCTAGCATTGAAATCAACAACCTACTCATTCGATCCTTTGGTAATTCCAGTAAATTCATTAATGAAAACACTAGGATCAATTTTGTCACCATATTGTTCTTTGAAAATTATTCTGAAGTCATCGCATGATGAAATACTCCTGTCAGGCAGACCCTTGTACCATTCTCTAGCCTCATCAACTAAGGATTGCATAAATAATTTCATAAAAACATCCTCATGCTCAATCTCAAAGTTGTCCATGATATTCTGAAAATCTTTTAAGTGGTCTTCTCCTAACACAGTATTATTTCCTGAAAACTTTGGCACCTGCGGCCTCACATGTTTGTTAATAGGATTGGGGTAACCAAGAATGCCATAAAAAACCAGTCGTTTGAATCTGTCCAGCTGCATAGGCTGTCTATCAAATTGATTAACATTTACATTTCTATTTGCATTCTGACTCCTTACATTATTTAATGGTACTCTAGCATTATTTGCGTTCTGTCTCTAAGCATTATGTTGATCCTGCATTTCATTTCTGTGCTGGTTCCTCAGCACATTTGTATTGTCAAGGGTGGGAACTGAATCATTCTGGGCAATTCTCAGAGCTTGCACTTTCTGTCTCATATCATCTCTAATTTTTATTGCCTGCAGATATTCTAATTCTGCTCTTAGGCTCTTGATTTCTTTGGGTAATTCCTCCTCCCTAGGCATAGAAGAGGATGGTTTCATTACATTCTGATCATCATTATCATCCCTTGGGGATTCAGCTTCTTCAAATCTATCAGGGGAATCAAGGAAAGGGCAATCCTGAAACACCTCTGACCTCATTCTCAATCCACCACCCTGTTGTCTTTCATATACATTCTGGATTTCAGCCTCAGTGTTTGAAAAATAAGGTATTGTCTGCTCTGAAGATCCTGGATTGTCCTGAATATTATCATTACTTCTGGGAGAACCCTCTTGACTGGCTTGAACAGTACCTTTTCTCCTGTATGTCATTTTTATGGATAAATCTTCAAACAGAGGATTACACAGGGATCTTCTCCCTTGCATACAAATTTTTACTTTACCAGTTGGGAGATTTGTTCGGAGTTGCCACCTACAACTAGGAATTGTTTTCTTTTAAAATCAGGGTTCTTTCATAAGGCAGTTCCCCAGCGGAGTCGCCAAATCTGTTGGTATTTTTCCCAGACTGGAAGCTTGTTCCCAGTTATCCTTGCAAAGTAGCCATCATTGATCAATAGGATTCCCGGGCTAGGGGCCAACAGTATAGGAGATAGACTCTATAAATATCTCCTCCTCATCTTTAGGCTCTACAGAACCAAGGGGGGTATTCCCTATTCAACATCTATGAAATGCATCTATGTATTAGTTGAGATGTTGACACAAAGCAGATAAATCCTCTCTTATGCAGACCAAAACTATGAGATAAGTGCAAAGGGGCTAGCTTTGGGCCTATATTTAGTTGTAGACAGAGGATTCTGGTCCTAAAACTACTTGTAAAGTCCTAAAGGTTTGTATTTAAAGTTTGAGTTTGATTTTATGTTTGGATGCAAAACTGAGACTTTGGGTTGCAACCTAAATACAAGACTAGATTGGTGCCTATCTAGGGCTCGGAGTCAATAGACATATATATGTGAATGTTTATCACAGACCTAAAACAACAATCAGATTTCAAGGGGATTATGCAATGTTTGCCTTACAGACAACACCTAAGAACAAGTATTTAGTTATTTCTACTTACAAACATCCTTACTGCAATGTATTTTTCTCAATAGTTAACCCAAAACATTTAATCTACTCCTTGAGCAGAAGTAAAAGTCTAAGCATTCAACATAGGAAACCCATATCCTAGAATCTCTCACACCCCTTAGCTATTTAGATTTAGAAGAAGAACACATTCAATTTGGAGGCAAATAACAAAATACATGCTATAAAGCATTACTCATTTAAATCAACATGAAACTGATGAATTCTATGCATAAGACATTCAACATACAACTCATAAACTCACAAAATACCCAGAACAGAGCCACCAATGAAGTTGTATTTCATTACAGCACCAAAACTTGTCCAGTTTTCAACAACCAACAAATGAGTGACACAGTTTGCCATTTATAGCAGGGTTGTGTACTCATCAAAATAATTACATGGCACTTCAAAAAATTGCTAGATATATTGCATGAGAAATGGTGCCCAAACAATGAATGCAGCAGAGGGACAAAGAGGAAGGAGCAGGTGAGTTCGGGATCTGATCCACCGCTCAAAAGTTTTCATCTTAAATCTGGTAGTTGGCCTGTCATTCATCGATCATCCTTCTGCAGGTGTTGCCATTCTGATCAACCTACCCACAGCCCTCAGAAATGTAGCAACAGATGCATCAAAAGTTTTCCCGCTCAAAAACGTGGCCGCATACAAAGAAACACTTTGCTGCTGCGAAATTGAAATATAGCCATTGATCACCCTTCCATTGCCTAAGATTAATGGCCTCAAAATACGCTGAAAAGTCAAGAACCAATGAGAATGTGCCATGTAGGTGCCCCGTGCATCCGTCGCTGACTTTTCCTTTTCTCATTTTGCATTTTTCGCCCTTGTATATGCATGCTCAAATGCAGATACAATCACATTTTTAAATCTTTGTATATGCAGGATGCATATACACTCAACCACTTATCATACAAGGCGGACCCCAAATTGTCATAGAACAAATTGAAAATCAACTCGGGTCCGGCTTGTATCTCCATTTTGCATCTATCGCTTTGTATATGTGCATATACATTTACTTCATACATACAAGGCGTGGACCTCAAAATTTATGAAACATGTTGCATCCGCCTTGAAATCTGGCTTGTACCTCATTTCCCTTGTATATCGACACATATACAAGCATCCAAACATACAAGCCGCAGACGCCAGCCATTGAATTAGTCATATTTGACTTTTACATCAGGTTCATCTTGTATCTTATCCAATACATATTTTCTTTGTATATCGCATATACAAACACGATATACAACCCGCGGACTCTAAAATCCATCTACTGCAACATATTGTTCCTTCGTGTCTGAGCCATTTACATTTTTTCTTTGTGTATTTGCTTGCACATTCGATTGTATATTTGGAATATACAATCCCAAACATATAAACAAGGAATCTTTTCTGGAATATGCGATATACTTTCTACTTTGTATATGGGATACAAAGCCCTTTGCATGTGAGGCAGACCCCACCAAATGTATCTCCTATTGCTTTGCATGTTGCCAAATATACAAGGCCCCTTGTATATTATACTATAGCGAATGCATGTTCGCTCCTCCTTGTATATTTTTCATTGCATGAACCCAATGTATATTGGATATACATTCATTCTTGCTTGCATATATCTATGGACCCAACCATTATTTTAGCCCTGATTTAATCCCTTTTGAGATCCACAATGTATCATCATGTTGTATATCTGGACATACAACAAAACATGTACAAGCAAACCCGATATACATTTGGGGAATCTACCCAGAATCTGCAACAGATTCCCCCCATGTATATGCAACCCGATATGCATTAAAATATGCATATAACTCAATTTTAGCATTTTTCAAAAGCTGACTGAGATTTCACAAGCCCGCCAACATACATGACCACTTGCACATACAAAAACCTAGCATTTTGCTCATGTGTGATAGGAACAAGCAGTAAAACTTTGCATGTGAGTCGAGGAACAACCTAACCTAAGGCACTAAGGGTTTGAAAGGATAAAAATAGAACCTGCAAACTCAATTTAGAACCCTAAACATAAATGGGTACCAACACGCGTTATAACACACTCATGTTTTAGGCTCGGTAATACCGAGCCATAATGCGAGTGTGTTATAATGAGCTCATGTTATTGGCTGTATGGGACCAAAAAGTCTATGTGGCAACTTGTTGGTCCCCATCTTTGTGCATATACCCATGTGTTAAATAGCTTAGGTATACTAAAGCATAATGCACCTGTGTTATAACATGCATGAATTAAAATGTGTGCATGTTAGTTCCTATTCTAGCATCAAAATGGTTTTCACAACTTTTTAGCTCCCATCTTTGTGCACTTACCCCAAGGGAGAAATTTTCAAGTAAAATACAATCCTTAATAGAGTAAAAAAATGATATAAAGTTTTATTGTGGCCCTTAGCCATGAGCTTCCTCTATAAGGTTTAACTAGTAATTTGTTTGCCTTTTGCCTACATGTAGCTTTATTTAAATATTGGTTTTACTCAATTTGTGCCACCATGACTTGGGTGCATACATATAAATTTTGATCCTATATATTTTCCTTTGGTCATACTGTGAGGGGGAAAATGGATTAATTAAAATCAATAATATAAAACCCAAACACTAATGAAATATGAAGATACAAAGGATTTTAATAACAACAAAGTGATACTTACACCTCTTACCTTGCATCTTCCATTATTCGCCTATCAGCTCTTGATCTTGATAAATGTGAAGCCCTCAGAAGCGTGTGCTCCCTTGCTTGTTGAAGATGACAAGAGTAGAATGGCTAGGATACTTGCTTGTTTTTGAAGATGAGCTTCAAACACAAATGTGAGGTAGATGCTATGAAGTGTTATGAAGTGTTAAGAAGTGCTATGAAGTGCTATGAAATGCCAAAGGCACGCTTGTATTTCTGCAGCATAAGTTCGCTCAAGTAATGGATTTATGAAATGAAGAGAAGAAAGTTGTATTTATAGAAAAAGGTGAGGGAAGATCAATGGTTGAGAAGAAAAGAGAAGATCAACGGAGGAGGATTGTTGAGGAACGTACAACAAATGGAAGAAAGACATGTGTCATTCGAAAAGTAGCTTTGTGGAGTTAACTCTTCTCTTGATGAGGATGAGATTTGATTTTCTTAATTTAGAATTTATTTTTCTAATTTAAGAGAAAGTTTGCTTTAAAGATGCTTTAAAACTACTTTTGCTTTTGTATGACAAGAGGAAAGTATTTTTGGAAGATAAGAATGATTTTTGAAGATAAGAATGCAAAATTAAATAAATAGATTTATTTAATTATTTGTAGATAATTTGGAGGAAAAGAAAGCAAATTAAATAAATAAATTTATTTAATTCATTTTTAGAAGATTTAGAAGATAAGAAAGCAAATTAAATAAATAAATTTATTTAATTCATTTTTAGAAGATATTGAAGATAAGAAAGCAAATTAAATAAATAAATTTATTTAATTCATTTTTAGAAGATATTGAAGATAAGAAAGCAAATTAAATAAATAAATTTATTTAATTTATTTTTAGAAGATATTGAAGATAAGAAAGCAAATTAAATAGTAAGGGTGAGCGGGTTAAAGACTATTTTTCACAAAAAAATAATAGTGTGGGAAGCAGCTGGGCATGGAATTCTCTAGAAGAATTCAGACTTCCCCTCCATTTCCAAGTAAAACTAAACAAAGCTTTACAAGAACGGAACTTCAATCCACGTTCTGGGGAGGACATAATCATATGGGCTGCCTCAAAGAGTGGTGTATATAATTCGAAAGAAGGTTTCAGAGTTATTTCAGGGATAGATAACCCTTCCACCGGTCTTCCCATTGATCTATGTTGGAACAGAAACTGCCTTCCTAAGGCAGGTCTATTCTCATGGGCTGCACTACAGAAAAGGATTCTCACTGCTGAATGGTTTGAAAAAATAGGTTACCATGGTCCTTCCAGATGTGCCCTATGTGAGAAGGAAAGTGAAACGATTAATCATATTTTGTTAAATTGTGAGTTTGCTAATAAATGTTGGCTTTGGGTACTAAAGAAATTAGATCTGAAGACTGCTCTTCAAAATGATATCACAAAAGTATTTAATTCTTGGCAAAGGTCATGTAAAGAGGACTTATATAGTAAAATGAGATACATAATCCCATCTCTGTTAATATGGGAATTATGGAAGGAAAGGAACCGCAAAATTTTTCAAGATAAAAAGATGAACATTGAGAGATTTTTGAACAAATTAGAGGCAAATATAGTAGAAATTACAAATAATAGAAATATGCTAGGACAATCTAGGATGGAATTCTCATTAGAAGACAACAACCAAAGGAAAAAGTGGTATGGTTTGAAAGTTCCACCCTGGATTGGTCCTAACATTGACAATAAATCCTTATTAAGGGCAAACTGTAAATGGAAACCACTGGAGCAAGGGTGGATTAAGTTGAACTTTGATGGGGCAGCCAGGGGAAACCCGGGGGTGGCAGGAATTGGAATATGTCTACATAATGCGGAAGGAAAGCTATTAGGAAGGATAGCAAAACCTATAGGAATAAAGACAAATAATGAAGCTAAAATAGAAGCTATAAGAATAGGTTTGGCATGGTACAAAAAATGGAAGCTTAAAAGAATAGCGATTGAAGGAGGCTCATCTATAATAATAAATGTAATAAGACAGGGTAGAACACTGAATTGGAAACTAAATAGTGCTATAGAACAAATAATGGAAACTCTTGAATATATAGGAGATTATACAGTAAATCACATCTATCAGGAGGGCAATACAGATGCAGATAAATTAGCTAACCTAGGAGTCGATGGGCAAGAAATTGAAGAAATTGATGTATGTGTGAGAGAAGTACACGGACGGTGAAGAAAAGAGATTTCATAATAGGAAATCAAGTATAGCGGTAAATGATTATATACGAATTTAAAGGTAAACAAGTGCAGATACATTTGTGAGTATATTATAAATTGCAGATATATAGACATATATATAAATAGCATAAATACATAGATTAAGGTGTCATCCAGTCCTTTAATTTATGCTCAAAAATTTCCTCGAAATTTAGCTATGAATATAGAAGAAGCAAATCTAATAAGATCAAAAGCTTAATTCTTGTGATCTTGAAGATGAGGGAAGACAGTTCTACTTCACAAAAGTACACACACATACTCATGAGGACCAATCTCTCTAGATAAAGATCATGCTCAGGTATGAATCACTTGCGAATGACTCCATCTCCAAAAAATGGTGCAACAGTGCTCACAGGTTATTTAAGTCGGAAGAATCGTAAGAAATTAAGCTTTCACCTACTAATCCTAGTTTAGCTTGATTTTGCTCCATCTGACCCTCTTGAAGCCATCACTAAGGAAGCCAGAGATTTAGAGTTAGCCTTAAATTCCCTAAGTACTATGCTCCATCACCAATAATTTACCCTAAAAAGCAACAAAATCCCCCCTTTCTCATCTGCATATCTAGTGGCATTTGGATTTCTTATTAGCCAATATAAAAACTAGGAATATGAACACCCTCATAGGATATTGCCTTGTCAAAGTCCCACACACCACAGTCATTCTGAGCCGGAATGATGACTTGGCCTTCAGGAATCCATGACAAAACAAACATTTTGGCATCTCACAGCACTAAAGGTTATCATTTTTCAGTAGGTGCAATTTGAGATTGCTTGTGAATATGTTAGGTTATCTGGAATTTGGAATAATTGAATAGTTAGCAGTGTGTCACTAAGCTTCTACCTGTTAATTACTATGGGTGTCTTGCTGAATAAAACTACCTCTATAAAGTATAGTCACCAAAGATTTGAGAGTAGCTAAATAAATACATAATATGAATATGAATAAGGTGAATATGAAATAATTCAGAATTATTTATAATTGTGTGGTGAGTAGAGTTGGTGTAGTAGATTCTTATCTTGCAGGAACAAAAAAGTGTGTATTCATATGAATATAAACTAAAGATGATGTTATAACAGCAATAATTAGTCTATGATGAAAATGAATATGTAAAAAGTGGTAATGGTTTTGATTGCAATATGGCTACGAACACTAATGTCAATACTTGTAGCATCATAGTATAGTTAACTCTTTACTTGGGCTGGCACATTGAATTAATATAGACAGAATCATAAAAATTTAGCTAGAAGAATAGAGGTGGTGGGATGCTATCCTATTTTGCAGGTTTACAGGGAAAGTATAACAGCTCATAAAAGCAGAAACAAACACCAGAAGGCTTGAAAACACATTAATGCAAGGGCAAGACATAAAAGGCAATGGCAAGAGAAAGCAATGGTACGACCACACAAAAGGACAGCTAAAAGAAAAACAAGATACATTATTTACAAAAGATAAGGAATTAGAATACGAAACATTGATAAGTATTTATGTATTGTAAAAGATGGGTATGCCCATCAGCTCGATATATAAGAGCGATGTAATCAAAGTATAATAAAAGCCATGTTCTGAATCATGGACGTATGCCTCCATTAACTTGTATTAGAAAGGGAATGCCCTTCTCGTCTCCATCAAAGGGAGTTTGTAAACCTACGCTTGTAGGAATTTTGTACTTGCTAATATTTTCTGGACTCGTGTCCTGGGCCAGACTGGAGGTTTTCTTCCCCGTTCTTTCCTACCAGTGCCTGCACGAATGGAGGAAAAAATGTAAATTTATTGAAAATTAATATAATAAAATCAAGTCCTCGGCCGTTTACTGATCAAAAAAAAAAAAAAAAAGCAAATTAAATAAATAAATTTATTTAATTTACTTGCACATGATTTTGGAAGAATAAATAAAATATTAATTATATTTTATTTTTGGAGAGTGAGGATTTAAATAAATTTAATTAATTTATTTAAATTTGGAGGAATAGACTTGACTTAATTAAATAATTTAGAATTATTTAATTGCTTGGAAGAATTTAATTAAATAAAGGATTTTATTTAATTTTGACTTTAGAAGAGATAATTAAATATTTTGATATTTAATTAACTTAGAGGAATATGAATCGAATAAATAAATTTAATTATTTATTTATTGATAGAGGAATGTAGACTTAAATAAATATTAAAAATATTTATTTAGATAGAGTCGTGTCATTTTTAGGTGTATACATTTTGCCCCTCTTTGATGCAATGTGTTTTATCATGTTGTTTCAAAGAATAAGATTGTCTGAAAATGATACATGCCCCAGTTTGCCCCTGGTACAAGTTTTAACGATAGGATTCCCCCTTGGGAGCTTGGATTAGGAGAAGGTAGAAGGCATGAGATGGACAATCTCACGATGAGATAGGTTGATAGGAAAATAAATGGTTGGAAGCAGAAGAAAGAGGCAAATGATAATGCGATGCAAGATAAAATGATAACATACACAAGCAAGTAAGCAAGTATGCCCAAATGGTACAAGAACAAACAAGGTATTGCCCCTGTCGAGTGGTAAACCAAGGATATAGGTCGATGATGTCTAGTTTCAGGAATGAAACATGTCGTATAAGACTCTGGGTCTAGTTTCGACAATGCGACATCCTGTCTAAGACATTTGATATGCTAACAATATACGACAGTGTTGTCATGGCGGGGAATGATATATCCCTAGAGCAACACGAAGGATAGTTATGACTGATTGATATAATTTACGACAAGATTAGAATCAAGACCACTGATTGTGATTGGATAATTTGACAAGATTGACTTGACTCGATTGGTATGGATTAAGGATAGACTTGCATGTGGATCGCTGCTCAGGACTGACAACTAGAACTGTTGATGAGAGACATGAAGACAAATAGAAATTTGATTGATAGAAGAAGGACTTGATAGAAGAAATTACAAGCTTTTGTAAACATTGATTCGCTACATTTTGGATCCTTATTGGATGGGATATGGAGAAATGCAATTGGATATGGATACAGATATGAGACGCAATTGGATACGTTATGGATATGGATATGGATATGAACTACAATTGGATATGATATGGATATGGATATGGATATTTGTCATCTTGATATAGAAAGTACTTTGAAGTGCTTATTTCATCATTGGGTTTTTTAAAATGTTGTAAGAAGATACAAGCATCTAGGTATAATTAGACCGAGATGACCTGAGTATTACTTATATGGATTTTGATATAGCAAGTTAATACAAGCATCTAGTCAAAATTGAATTTAGATGACCTGAGTATTTCTTGCGTTTCAACAGACAAGGATTGCCCCGTTTCATGTTTAGACCTCGGAGTCCTCGATGATCTTTGGCTGATCATGTCATTAGACAGAAGTCGTCACATTACTAAAGTTTGATCCACAAGTAGTAGACAAAGGAAAAGATTATGCCCCCATCATAGCATCTCTAGCTTTTGGCATCCTCTAGTAGCATAGGAAGACATAATGACAAAAATCCAAGACCCTGTAAGTTAACCTGTTCACAAAACATTCTTGCATTAGATGTGTCTTTTTGCCATAATTGATATAGAATTAGCTTGAGTGTTTCAGTATGGTGCTCTTCTTTGGACAGGTTGATGTTTTTTGCAAAGGTTTTGTTTGGAAACGCGTTGTGCTACACTTGCTTGCCTAGTGAAAGGGTGCAGACGCGGATAGAGAGAAGGACAGACGACAAAATATGGAACAGATGGGAAGTGGAGCGGAGAGGAGCCTCGGGGGCGCATTGAGAATGGCCTTGCCTACATGATAATGCAGAGGCAACGTAGTTCGGGAAGAACCCTGATGGACCTAAGATACGGATTGGATGAGACACGATATGGGACAGATATGGATCAGATAGGGATCAAACATGGAACATACATGGAATAGCTATGGATCAGATATGGAATAGATAACACTGATGATAGAGGCTATGCTAGCCTGACACTGTGGACAGGATACTGGATAAGAATTATGGATAGCCTTAATGCTAGATACTGATGACAAGGGAAACACCATGGATAGGCAGATGTATGGGTGATAAAGAATGGAATGGGTATATATGGGGATGGGAAATAGTCGATAGGAGGAATCAAGGATGTGATCTCCAAGGACTATGTCACATAGGAATAACTCGAAGCTTACAACGAAGGACGATGAGAGGATAATGAAGGATTTGCATGGTTTTGGAGGGATAAGGTATGTCAAGAGACATCTAGAACATCTGTCAACATTGTGCCCCCAATCTTTATCAAGATAAAAAATAGAGGGAAGGAAGATTTAGGATGGATGGACACGACAAGATAGGTATGTAATGGATAGAAGGATGTGATAGGAAATGGTATGGAAGGAAACTGATAGGAGAAGAGTGATATGCTGATGAGACAAGGTGCCCCCAAGTGTGGGTGACATGGAAAATCAACTTACACATGATGCCTATTTGCCAGGTTTTCATCATGGTACTTATCCAAGGCACCTGTTTACCAAGTTTTCACCATAGGACGATTTTTTTTGTTATTTTCTCATTTTTTGATTTTTTTGTTCTGTTTTTTATCACTTTTTTGATTTTTTTTTTTTTTTGAATATTTGGAGAAGGTGGAATATGGAAGAGAGGGACTCCGGTATCTAGTTCCTTGAAAGGTGATAGTCCCGCTAGAAAGATGTCATCATATTGAACATGTCAAGTGTGCTCATAGATGTTGGTAGGGGATTGTATGAAAGTGAGATGAAGTAGGTAGATAGTGGATTATGGAAGGTGTGATAGTGGATGATGATGCAGAATACAGAAGGACTTATGCAAGGATGGAAGGAAAGTTTATGCAAAAGCATGGACCATAGAATGAGGAAGATATGTAGGATAGTAGTGGAAGGGAGGGGAGATGGAGTATATGGAAGTGTTGTGGAATGGAAGGGAACCATGACCAACGGTTGCACATACCATGATAAACATTGAAGCTTATGATAGGCAGGTGGTGTGGGAAGCAATGAAGACTTTTGCTTGGTAGATAAATGATATAGGCCTTTAGGTACCCACATAGACTTTGCATTGTTCTGATTTTTGTTTGTCATGTGGGATGGAAGGGTTTGATACTTTTGGATGGCATGGGAGAAAGTGAATGGTTGGGATTCATGAGAGGTGGATGCCTCCTTTAACTTGAGGGCTTTTTGCTTAGGTACCCAAACCATTTTGCTTTTAGATTTTACCTGTGAAGGTATGGGCTTGGGTATATTCAGCTTTTGTGCAGCTTCAGAGGTAATTAGTTGTTGCTTGGGGACCCACACCTTTTTCAGTTTAGCATTGAGGTGTATGGGTGTATACAGCTTCTGAGATGGGTTTTTCTTTGATTCTTGGATTTTGTATCCTAGGTCATGAAGACTCTTAGGATTTTTTATTTTATAGGTAGAGGCATCCACATTTTTGACATTGAATTCCCTTGGGATGGTGGAAGTGAGGTTGGTGGAAGCTCGTTGTTTAGACAACATGTGCATTGGTTGGCCATGATTGGGATATTTAGAGGATTTATAGATGGATGGATAAGGTGTTGGAAGAAGTGGTGGTAAAAAGCATGGAGGGGTGTTAGGATTTGGAAGTAGTGGAGGTAGATTGGATGGTGGAAGGTGTATGGTCACATGCTTTTGACAATTGTAGGATGATGGAGGTGGAATGGCAACATATGTTTTGGGGATATGATAGGGTTTGCGATGGAAAGTAGTAGACTTAGGAGGAGTGGAGGAAGTACCAACATCTTGAGATTGCTCACCTTGGGGTATGTATCCAAGGCCGTATGAGGGTGGAGGAACATTTGACATGGACCAGCTCCAAAATACCTTGTTCATGAAGGCCTAAGCCTTTACCTTGATAGTTCATATTCTGGAGTATGCGGTGGACCATGGGATTATGTATAGTTGCACTAGCAGTGAGTTCCTTATAGGATGAGGAAGATGAGATAGCGGATAATGGTTGTTGGTGTTCTAAGGAAGAACATTCATGCATGAAGGTAGTGAGACCAAGGTTATAGGATAACGGATTTGTAGCTTGGTCAATAATGGACGGTGAAGGATCACTAGAATCTTGATCATCATTATGCTCTTTAGGATCCAAGTTATTGGGTTGATCATTCAGGTACACTTGGGAGGCAAGTGTCTCATCAGAGGAAGTGGAAGTTGTTGGATCATGGATGGGATTAGATGGAAGATGGATAGAAGTAATGGAGGTTTCTTGCTCACGGATGGGTATGGGATCAAGTTGTTCAAGGATATTTTCTTCATAGGGAATATCTTGATCATAGAACAGATAAAGGTTATGGATGGGTTGGAGTTGGATTTCCTTCTCATGTATAGGATCAAGTTGCTCATGGAGAGGTTCATTAATATGGATATTATCTTGATCATAGAAAAGACACATATTATGGATAGGTTGCATGAAAGTGATTTGATCTTGACTTAGACTAGGGGTGGATGTTTCCACATGCTCTAAGCTGTGCTCTTGACATAGCTCTTGGTCTTCTTGAATGGAAGCGGATAGATCTTGGATAGCTTCTTGGTTAACAACATGGATGTTTGACTGACCTTGACTTTGGTTCATGGTAGGAGGTTCTTCAATAAGCTCAAGGGGTTGTAGGATTGGACATGTTATTGGAAGAATCTTTTGTAAGGTCAAGGATTGGATTTTGGGGACATGGTTGACTCTCTGCTGGTAGTCCTTGGATCACATCCTTCGTAGGTGTATGGATAGGTGAATGAGGGGATTAGGCTTTCTCCCTAGCTTTTCTCTGGTTGTATAAATTTGGAAAAACTCTTTCCCACCACTCATCTGATTCTTTTTTGGTCATCCATTTAGAGTTTGAGGAACTAGATGGTGGTGTTGGTGTAGAACCGGTATGTTTTGGAATATGTGTCTTAGAAGGTGGCGAAGGAGGACTAGTAGACGGGGTGGTATATGATTTCTGACTTGAGGTGGTGCTTGCCTTGTCATGAGTATGGGAAAAGGTTGTATGAATTTGGGGCCAGGCATAGCTAGTACTGGCTTGTTCAGCTTGCAAGATTGCCATTTCTTGTTCTAAGACTTGGAATTGTTGAGAAATTGCTACACAATTTTGGGGAGAGGGATCTAAGTTTATTTGTAAGTGTAGGTATTGGAGTTTTTGACCAATATATTCTAATTGGTTTGCCATTGACATAAGACTGGAAAAGCTTACTGGTTTGGATGCGCAAAAACAAATGCACCAGAATAGAGTGCAAATGCGCTACAAGTCAAATCAAATGCGCAACACTGGTGATACTTCAAATGCGCCGCAACAGATGTTAAATGTGCCAAAGGTAGGGTCAAATGCACAATACTGGAAAATGCACCACAACAAAATTCAAATGCGCTGGAAGTTGAATCAGATGCGCCACAGGTTGTGGCAAATGCGCAATTCTAGCTTTGTCTTGTTTTCTCAAAATTTTGGAAGATTTTAGAATGTTTTCAGGATTTTTCTATTTTTGGTTTGAAAAACTTGGTGTTTCTGAATAGTCTGATGTTTAATTATGGCAAAAACACAGCAAACACATAAACATTTTTCATGATTTTTATCTTTTTATATTTTTTTTGTATTTTTTGGACTATTTTGACTCAAAACAAGTACAACCTAGGCTAGATATGACAATATTCATTAAATCCTCTAGCTGTGCCACTCAAAGCATGTAGCTCCAGAATCTGGTAGTGTCAGCTCCCCTCCATGGTACTCACTTCTCACGCATACCAGATTCAGGTTTCCTTAGGCTCGTACTCACACTGAACCTTAGGATTGTCCCTACTACCTCTACTAAGAGTCACTTGAATCGAGGCCGCTTCAAGAGCTCTGCCCTTTGCATCAACAAATAGGGGTTTTTGGCTTGCTACACAATTGGTTCTTAGTCAGGGCAACTGTTCGAGTGGTTACACGTGCAGTGACACTACTCTCCATTATGGAGTCTCTCAGCCTCAAAGGGTTACACCTTAGAGGGTTTTGGGGGAGGTTGTCCATCGGTGTAACACAGCAGCACTCGTTGCTTGAGGTTTTCACCTCAAGCACAATTTATTTTAAATGGCTTGGTAGGGCTTGGCTTTAGCCTGTTACCACTCAAGGTCGTTCCCACTTGGACAAGCATGCATCCAAGGGCAGGCCCCCCTAAAGGTTTAACAAATAGAATGACAAGTCTGGCACTTTGGTCACCTAGTTAAGGGGAGAGCATAAGCCTATTATCATTTGCAAGCACAGAAAACACTTGTTAATCCAACCTAGTTAAAAGTAGAAAAACTAAATGGGCTACTCTACTTGTGCACTCACATGATTGTTAACTTGGAAGTGTTTAGATCATAGAAATATTTATTTTCCCGTTTGTTAACTTGGAAGTGATTAAGACATAGCAATGTTCATTTTCCCGTTTGTTAATTTGGAAGTGATTAAGACATAGCAATGTTCATTTTCCCGTTTGTTAAGATAGCAATGGTCTAATCTAGGAAAATAAATGAACAATGCAAAGATAGCAATTGGGTTTAGTTACTTCCTTCAAGTTATGAACTATGTGGAGTTTGTATGAAATGCACTTGGTTATTTTTCCCTTACTTAGTCTAAGTGAACTAGGCAAAGCATCTAAATGACCTAATCCAGCCACTAACCCTACAAAACAACTGTTAGATCCAACGCACAAAATCACAAACCCTAAAAATAGAAAGCATAATCAAATGCGTCGCACTGCAGCTTGAATGCGCAGAAATAGGGAGTGCATGTGGCGTTGTACAAAAGTGCAAAAATAGAATGTAAATGCACAAAAATAAGAGTTATATGTGCAACTATAACAGCTACGCCATTAGACAAAGTAGATACACCAACAGACAAAATACATGCGCAACTATAATGGATGCGTCGTTAGATAGAATGGAAGCACCGAAATGCAGGGTATATGCGCAGCTACGATGCAGGCGCAAAAATAGAGGTTGGATGGGTAGTTTCTGAGGGTAAATGCACCGAAGCATCAAATGCGCAGTCTGGGAAGTTAGATGCACCGAAAGGTCAGATGCGCCAACTCAGAATGCAAATGCGTCACTTCAGGGGTTAGATGCACCAGATGCCTCTGTCAGAACCTGTTCGTCACCTGTACGGACCTGTCACTTGAAAACACTCAGTTTATTGATTAGTAAGAGGGGCAAGGGCCCCATGGTGGGCGCTAAAATGTGAGGGGGAAAATGGATTAATTAAAAACAATAATATAAAACCCAAACACTAATGAAATCTAAAGACACAAAGGATTTTAATAACAAAGTGATACTTACACCTCTTACCTTGCGTCTTCCATTATTCGCCTATTAGCTCTTGATCTTGATAAATGTGAAGCCCTCAGAAGCGTGTGCTCCCTTGCTTGTTGAAGATGACAAGAGTAGAATGGCTAGGATACTTGCTTGTATTTGAAGATGAGCTTCAAACACAAATGTGAGGTAGATGCTATGAAGTGTTAAGAAGTGCTATGAAGTGCTATGAAGTACCAAAGGCGCGCTTGTATTTCTGCAGCATAAGTTCGCTCAAGTAATGGATTTATGAAATGAAGAGAAGAAAGTTGTATTTATAGAAAAAGGTGAGGGAAGACCAATGGTTGAGAAGAAAAGAGAAGATCAACGAAGGAGGATTGTTGAGGAACATGCAACAAATGGAAAAAAGACATGTGTCATTCGAAAAGCAGCTTTGTGGAGTTAACTCTTCTCTTGATGAGGATGAGATTTGATTTTCTTAATTTAGAATTTATTTTTCTAATTTAAGAGAAAGTTTGCTTTAAATATGCTTTAAAACTGCTTTTGCTTTTGTATGACAAGAGGAAAGTTAAGAATGATTTTTAAAGATAAGAATGCATAATTAAATAAATAGATTTATTTAATTATTTGTAGATAATTTGGAGGAAAAGAAAGCAAATTAAATAAATAAATTTATTTAATTCATTTTTAGAAGATTTAGAAGATAAGAAAGCAAATTAAATAAATAAATTTATTTAATTCATTTTTAGAAGATATTGAAGATAAGAAAGCAAATTAAATAAATAAATTTATTTAATTTATTTTTAGAAGATATTGAAGATAAGAAAGCAAATTAAATAAATAAATTTATTTAATTTATTTTTAGAAGATTTGGAAGATAAGAAAACAAATTAAATAAATAAATTTATTTAATTTATTTTCAGAAGATATTGAAGATAAGAAAGTAAATTAAATAAATAAATTTATTTAATTTATTTTCAGAAGATATTGAAGATAAGAAAGCAAATTAAATAAATAAATTTATTTAATTTATTTTTAGAGGATATTGAAGATAAGAAAGCAAATTAAATAAATAAATTTATTTAATTTACTTGCACATGATTTTAGAAGAATAAATAAAATATTAATTATATTTTATTTTTGGAGAGTGAGGATTTAAATAAATTTAATTTATTTATTTAAATTTGGAGGAATAGACTTGACTTAATTAAATAATTTAGAATTATTTAATTGCTTGGAAGAATTTAATTAAATAAATGATTTTATTTAATTTTGACTTTAGAAGAGATAATTAAATATTTTGATATTTAATTAACTTAGAGGAATATGAATTGAATAAATAAATTTAATTATTTATTTATTGATAGAGGAATGTAGACTTAAATAAATATTTAAAATATTTATTTAGACAGTCGTGCCATTTTTAGGTGTATACACATACTATTTGTGTTTCTCTTTGATCTAGTTTTTCCTTATGCCTTATACATAGTTGCTTGCATTATGTTTTCTCTTCCCTATTTTGTCTCGTATTCCCTTTTTCTAGTCTTAGAGGTCTTTATTGATTTTCACTACACTTTCAAGGGGTGTACATCCCCAACCAAAACGTATGTGTTTCATAAATCTTGGATTGCCCTATTTTTACTCCTTGTAATGTTTTTGTATCTTTGCACGTGTTGTTGGGTCATGCTAATTTAGTGGGCTCCTTATATTAACCTTTTGAGATAAAAATTGGGGTCCTTAATGTTGGACATGGATCCCCATGTTATTTTCTTTTCCCTTGTTCTTTGGTTGAGATTTTAATTTTATATCCATGGTAGCCTTCTAAAACCCTATATATGTCTTATTTAACACCTTAGCCTAGACTCCTAAACTTGTTCCTGAATTTCTTCCTAAGGTCAATTTCTTTTGGTGGACTCTGATGCATAATAAAGTCCTAACTCTAGATAACCTAAAAAAAGAGGATTCCAACTACCAACTAGATGTATCCTTTGTGAAGTAGAGGAGGAGTCATCATCTCATCTATTTCTTCACTGTAATTTTGCTTGGAAGGTTTGGGGTTTATCCCTCCAAAAGTTGAACCTAAGCTGGGCCTTGAATGTTAATTTGGAGATGGTGGTTTGGGAATGGAAACCCCCTTTTAGCCTGGTGTTACCGATCTCTAAAGAATTCTTGACTCAAATTCCCCCTCATCTTGTCTGGAGTCTGTGGAAGGAACGTAACAATAGAATCTTTAGAGATAAGAAAAGAACTCCTTTGGAAGTTGTAGAGTAACTCTACATTTGTTTTAGTTTCAGTAGTGTTGCGATAAAGTTAAAGTGGCTTATTATATTTGTGTCTTTGTGTTTCTGTGTGCGGGTCGTGCCAAGTGTCGGAGCTACAACAATGGAGCAAGCATCAAGTTTTGTGCGGAGTGCGCCACGTATTGGGTAACATCTTTTATTGCATTTTGTTTGTTGCAGAAGGCACCACATGTTGCTTGTGGAAGCAATCTCAAAAAGTTTCTTTTCTTGCTATATGCTTGTGGAAGTTGCCTTGTGTCCTTTTGAGTTTTATACAGATGATGCCGCATCTCCCTTTTCAGAATTTATATTGATATCAGCATATATATGGTGGGACACAGTTCAAAGATAGTTTCAAGCTTGCGGGAGGTGCCACGTGGTGATAGTGGAGAAAGGTTTTACTTTATTCATAATATTCTTGTAGCAGAAACATTTTGATTCACAGTTGCAGTGGAATGTGACAAGTGTCAGTTTCTGAAGGATCCTTCAAAAGTTTCATAAGTTTCAACTAAGTTCTCAAAGATTGCCGTGTGTCTAATTTTGTTTGTTGCGGAGGGTGCCATCCATCCTAGTTTATTTCCTGTGTAGGTAATGAGTAACGAATGTTGTGGGTCCCATTGATATTATGTCTCAGTTTCTAAGTGAAGCCGGTTGTTACAGATGTCACAATGTTGAGGTGCCCGGGTATAAAGACACAATTTTTAAGCATTCAGTAGGGCAAGACACGTATCATTTTCAAGGCTATGGAGTGTGACAAGTGGCTATTTCCTGTGAGTTTCTTTGGTAGGTAAAAGAGTTTCTAAGTATATGCAGACGCTGCCATCTGTCATAATTTCTTTTGAGCATTGAGTACACGGGTGTCGCCATGTGTCTTAATCTCAATACAGTTAGTGTGCCACATATTACTATGCCCCAGCCAATAAAAGTGTAAGAAGGATGGCTGTTGCAGATTCAGAAGATTGTAACTGCCATGGACTTTCAATAATCTTTAGTTCTGTTTGGCCATTGAAGATTCAGGTTGTTACAGGCAATCTTGGGTTAGGTCTATGATTATAAATATGTAGAATTTGTAATAGCTAGGGACCTTTTTTCAAAAAAGAGTTTCAGTTAGAAATTTTGTAAAAGATCTAATAGAGAATTCAGAGACTTTGTTGTGACCAGTTTATGTCATTTTGCCTTTATTTTGTTGTTCTTGATAAGAAAGTTGATATATCTGTGCATGATTTATGTGCCTTTTATGTTTCTAGAAGATTAATAAGAAGAACGTTGTTCTGTGCCTTGGTTGATATCATCTGTGTCTTTGCAAAGTTGTCTGGTTATAAGCCTTTGACAAGTATTCATTGTATCTATTTATATTGATCATATAGTATCTGCTCTTTAATATGACTATATCTTGAGAATAGTTTCACTGTGCTTAATTTGAAGGAATACTTTTTACTTAGGCATATCACCATAAATTAAATTTGCTTATTGTATCTGTAATCCTGTTTAATCTCTTTCCCTTTACTCAAAACTTGATTGAAATAAGAAGAGCCAGCTTCTTTAAAATTTAGAGGTTGTTTCAAGTAGCAAGTCTCACATTCTTGAAACTTCCCATGTTGGTGTTGGAACCTACACAATTTTATACATCAACAATTTTTGGCACACCCGTTGGGACCTTTCTTGAAGTTCCTATCAAGATCGTATGAGCCAAAGAGTGACAAGCAACTAGAGCTGTGGACCTACAACAAGAACTCATTCTACTGCTAATCTAGACATTCTTTTACCACCGTTAGTTACTACTCCAAGAAGAAGGGTGAATCAAGTTGTAGTAACACAAGGGATAAATATGGGAGCACCTATACCTATAAGGAACTATGCAAATTGGAACATTGGTAGTCCTCTCATTCTCCCAGTACCGCCAGCCACTTGAGATCCTATTCCAACCAATGCTTTGAAGGCTCTACCTAAGTTCAGTGGAGAGGATTTCAAGACACCTAGGAACATCTACAAGATGTATCTGATGTGTATGTAGTGCATGTTATTACTTAATAGAATGAAGAATGCCTAGATTAGCAGTAGACTGAGCACTTGTCGTAGGTCCATAGCTCTAGCTCCTTGTCACTCTCTACTCCAAGAAGGGTGAATCAAGTTGCAGTAACACAAGGGATAAATATGGGAGCACCTAAACCTCCAAGGAACTATGTGAATTGGACACTGGTAGTCCTCTCATTCTCCCAGTACCGCTAGCCACTTGAGATCCTATTCCAGCCAATGCTTTGAAGGCTCTACCTAACTTTAGTGGAGAGGATTTCAAGACACCTAGGGAACATCTACAAGATGTATTTGATGTGTGTGCAGTGCATGTTATTACTGAATAGAATGTGGCAATAAGACTGCTAGCAGTTTCTTTCAAAGGAAAGGCTTTAGACTAGTATAGATCTCTGACTCCAAATACAATATCTACATGGGATCAGCTTGGTGATGCTTTCTTTGTAAGATTTGAAGAGAAAGGTGATAAATCTTCCCCGCTGCAACAATTAATAACTATCAAAAGGGCACCACAAGAAGCCATGAATGATTTTAACTCAAGATTTCAAAAGACCTTGGATAGAATTGCTGCCACAACAAGACCATTATCAGGTATGGCTATTGTGTTCTACCTCAAAGCTTTTAATTCTGATATATCAGTAATGATTCAGTCCCTAGGGGATCAGACACTGTTGGAAGCATATGAGTTGGCTGTCAAGGCTGAAAATAACTTGATAGATGCTGGAAAATTGTCCACAAGGCCTCCTATGCCCATGTTCCTAGAAATCTCCCTCCCTTTACCACAAGAAGCTCTGAACCTTGCAGTTCCACCTATGTCCATGTATTCCTTCCCAGTACCTCAACAACCTGCTATGGCAACTACCTCTGCTTAACCATCTAAAATGGATGATGTCAAGAATATCCTAAGGACCTTTTCAAATGAGATAATTAACCTAAAGAGACAAGAAAATCCCTATTCAAAGCCTCCTTACCAGGGTTTCCAAGGAAACAGACCCCCTTACCAGCCAAATCAATACCAAGGCCCTCAAAGGCAAAATAATCCTCAGCCTTCAAATCAGTTGGTTTTAGTCCCTACACCTTTACAAACTATTCCCCATAATCCCAATAGAGAAATAATTCTAGGACAAAATAACTTAACAGAAGACACAAATTCATGGTGTTTTCCCTACAATAATGCCCATATGCCCAGAGACTATCCCAGAGGCAATTTATAGCAAAAGGTAGCAGAATAGAGAAGGGTAGAAAGACAATTCCTGACATCCAATGCTCCACCATATTAGTCCCCTGGTGTCTAGAACGCAGTAATGGTTGCCTAGATGCAAGGGATGTCTATACAACAAGAAGAGGAAATTGCTCCTGAACATGCCTTATTTTCATGGATTGAAGAGGAGGATTCAGTGTTCTTGAACGAGGCATCCACTTCAAAACCATTGGTGCAGTTAGACTATTATACCAGATCAAAGAGGAGAATAATGGAGTAGCCTGAAGTCACAAATAATGAGATTATCGGGACTCCTCCATTTCAAAATTATCACAATCTAGTCTCTAGGCAAGAAGTACCCCAGCCGGTGCAGAATCAGTTAGCCTTAGGTTAGATGCTAGAGAAGTCAAGGTACACTCCAAAGACACAAGCATTAGGACTTGTGAATGTGGTGGACTAACTGAAAAGAACTCTAGCACATGAATTAATTTGGGATATGTTGGCTATTCCCAAGCAGAAGACACTATTACAAGAAGCTCTGCAAAGTTAGGTGGCCTCTAAATCCACTAGTGCTAAAGAAGGAGCTACTGATAAAAGGAAAATCCAACATAAAGATATTACACCTCCACAAACAACAACTTTGTTGAACAATGCACCTGAGGTAGGTAAATCTAAACCAGATCCATTTTATCTAACTTTGATAGTTGGGAAAAAATTGTTGCATAATGCAATGATAGATTCTAGAGCCAGTACTACAGCAATGTCAAAGTAGATAGCAGATTCTTTACAGATAAAGTATGAGCCACTTACTAGAGGAGTCATGCAATTAGATGAAAAGTTTGTTCAAACTATAGGAAAAATCAAACAACTTCCGTTACAACTATATACTTGTCCCAATATAACTGTCAATCAGAATGTGGTAGTCATAGATATTCCCCCTATTTTTGGTTTGTCTGTCCAGAGATTTCACAGCCAAAATAGGAGGTTACATGTCACTAGATTTGTCACACTTAATCTTAAGAACCAAGTATGGGACAAAGATAAAGGTGTTGTCTGAGCCATTATCTAACGACCATATTACTAATGAACCAACCCCAAAAATAGAATCATCCCATGCCATGATGAATAAGGAGGAGAGAGTCTTTGTTGAAGAATTAGGTGACTGGATTGAACATGACCAACAAGAAGAAAACAATCAGTTGTTGACCATGATGTAGAGTGATCCTTATGGAAACTATGACTCTACTAGTTTAGGCATTTATGTTATTTTTGAAGAAGACCAAGAAATCCTGAATATTATAAAGAAAGAAGTATCAGAAAGTGGAGGATCTGAAGGAAACTTTGAAATCTAGACCTTAAATTTTGATGGGGCTAGGAGAAAAATGGTGCTGGAATAGGTATTTGCCTTACTGTCTCAAATGGTGAGAGATTTCTAAGAGCCATTCGCTTTCAGTTCACCTATACAAATAATGATGCTGAATATGAATCTTTGGTGCATGGGCTCATGTTGGCCAAGAAAAAGGGAATTAAGAATCTAATAGTTAGAGGAGATTCAGAACTAGTGGTAAAACAAATTAGAGAGAAAGAAATAGCCAAGAATATAAGAATGAGGTCCTATCGACACAGGGTTTAGGATCTGATAGATGGCTTTGACGCTTTCAATATTGAGGTAGTGCCTAAAGCCCAAAATTTAGAAGCAGATATAATGGCACAAATTGGTTCTCAATTTGACCCAACAAGTGATCTATTAGTTAAAAATGAGTCAGTTAAGGTTATAGTAAGACCAACAATTCCAGACAATGATCAAAATTGGCAAGTTTTTGACAGTGATTTTCAAGTACTTTCATTTTTACAGCAATCAGGGGAGTTTGTGGACCAGTTGCACCCCAAATTGAGGAAGCATATGGTGACCAATTTATTCAGCTAAGGTCAAATAAACTCCCTAAAGGACTAATTACTCTAGAGAATTTATTTGACCCTGAAGATGCAAGCTTACAGAAAAGGATGTTTAAGGCAATCAAGGATGATTATTTTGAAATTCAAGTTAGTGAAGGAAGAAATTTAAAAATAGGTAATGCTACAACCCAAGAGGAAAAAGAGAGGTTGATTGCTTTATGTGACAAATATGATAGGGTGATTGCTTGGACCTATGAGGACCTCCATGGCTATAATAGAGATATCATCTAGCACACCATAGAGCTTACTGAAGGATCAAAACCAGTCTGACAGAAGCAAAGGCCAGTGAATCCTAGAATTGAACCTCTAATGGTAGATGAACTACAAAAGCTTCTGGAATCAAAGATCATTTTCCCAATTAAGCATTCAACTTGGGTGTCAAACCTAGTGCCTGTAAGAAAGAAGAATGGTGACATAAGGCTCTGTGTTGATTTCAAGGATCTGAATAAAGCATCTTTGAAAGATCATTATCCCCCGCCTTCTATGGAATGGATTTTACAGACTGTGGCTGGATCAGAGAGGTTTTCCTTTCTTGATGGTTTCTCAGGATACAATCAGATTTGGTTAGAAGATGAGGACCAACATAAGACAGTGTTCACTACGAAGTGGGGAACATTTGCATATACTAAGATGCCCTTTGGCCTTTCGAATGCTAGAGCTACTTTTCAGTGTACAATGGATATAGCATTTGGAGAACTTATAAATAAGATCATTCTGATCTATCTAGATGACCTGACTATTTTTTCTAAGAATGCCAGAGATCATTTTGACCACTTAGAGGTTGTTTTCAAGAAATGTCAATAGTTCAAGATTTCTCTAAATCCTAAGAAATGTATCTTTGCTATGCCTCAGGGTAAACTTCTGGAACACATAGTGTCAAAGGATGGGGTTTCCATTGAGCCATAAAGGGTCATAGCTATAATGAATCTATCTTTGTCAGTTAACAAGAAAGCAGTTTAGTCCTTATTAGGGAAAATTAACTTTGTCAGCCACTTTATATCTGATTTTGCAGGTCTAATTAGACCAATGACACTATTGCTTAAAAAAGACTTGGTCTTTAAATGGACAACAGAAGGGAGACATGCTTTTGAAGAGGTTAAGAGAGCCATTTCAATAGCCCTAGTACTAAGGAACCCAGATTTCTCTAAATCTTTTATAATGTATGTGTATGGAGGTGAATATAGTGTGGCCACTGTCCTTACTCAGAAAGATGACAAAGGAGAAGGGGAACATCCAATAGTTTTCTTCTCTAGAACTCTAAGAGAATATGAATCAAGATATAATTTCGTGGAGAAACAAGCATATGCTATGGTAAAAGCCCTTAAAAAATTCAGACACTTGGTAACAGGAAATAAAATTATGATATTGGTGGCCCACCCTAGTGTAAGAGAATATATTATGGAGGGTGAGATCACTAAGAAAAGAGCCAATTTGATAACTAATATTTTAGAATATGATATAGAAGTAAGACCCACCAAGTTGGTTAGAGGCAAAGGATTGTGCCAATATATGACCCAAGACATAGAAAAATCAGTTTCTGAAGAAAAGGAAAATGAAATAGTGCTGAGACTCCAAGAAATAGATCAAGATGCTTGGGTCAAGGACCGAATACAGTTTATGAGAACTGGTGTGTTCCTGAGCGAACTCTCCCCTAATAAGAAAAGGTACTATAGACAGCAATGAGTCCATTTTGCATTACTTCACCATATATTATTCAGAAGAAATAGTGATGGGATATTATTAAGATGTGTAGAGAGGGATGAATCCCAAAAGATATTACATGAATTGCATCATGGAGCCTCAGATGGATATTTTTCAGCAAGGACTACTACAATCAAAGTGACCCAAGCCGGTTATTTTTGGCCTACCCTATTTGTAGATTGCTATCAAATGGTCAAAGAATGTCAGGCTTGCTAATTTTATACTGGAAAGAGGAGAAATGCAACAATGCCTTTAAGCCCCATAGTTGTGGATGAACCCTTTGCTCAATGGGGTTTAGATTTTATTGGCATGATCAATCCTGTGTCAAATATGGGACATAAGTGGATTCTTATAGCAACATATTACTTTACCAAGTGGAGTGAAGCAGTGCCACTCAAAGAGGTAACAGAGAAGATCATACTAGAATTTTTAGAAGGCATAACTTCTCAGTTTGGTCCTCCTCATACCATCATATCAGCTAACGCTAAAGCATTTTTGGGGACTAAATTGTTTGAGTTTTCTTTAAGAAATGGGATATATTTGAAGACATCTTTCCAATTATTACCCTCAAGGTAATGGCTTGGTAAAGTCCACTAACAAGAACCTTATCAGACTCATAAAAAGAATAGGAACTAATTATCAGAGAGAGTGGCACAAGTTACTTAATACAACACTGTGGGCTAACAGGATCACACCAAAGCAAGTAACTAAAATGTCTCCCTATGATTTGGTTTATGGTAAACCTGCAGTGATGCCACAAAGTTTAGAGATTCCTACTTTACAGTTGTTGAAGCATATAGAAATTGAAGAAAATGGCCCAATGCAAGTCAGACTTGTTGAGCTATTAGAGGTTCAAGAAAAGAGAGAAAAGGCACATGAATCAGTAATGAAACATCAAAAAATGGTTAAGAATTGGTTTGACAAGAAGACTTCTAATCCCATTTTTGAAGTTGGCTCTATGGTATTGAAGTGGGATGAAAGAGCTGCCAAGCCGAGTCAACACAACAAATTTGAATCATTATGGATAGGCCCTTATAAGGTTCATTCTTGCAAGCAACAAAATTCATTTGAGCTAGAAACCATGAATGGTGAACCTGAGGAGATTCCGGTAAATGGGATCTTTTTGAAACATTTTACCTAAGAAAGGGCTCATGATGTATCATAGTTAGTTAGTTGTTTTCTTTTCTCGCTTTCCATTTCAAATAAGTGTTCAGTGAACACGTGTCAGCAGCGCAAAACCCCTTCTCTGTAAGCCTTTGCATTTATTAAGGTTGTTCAACAATCCCTAAAATTCCAGGGAGGTACACACTTTTTTAGAAAGATAGCCACTCTCATAACATATCTGACACTCCGTCCAAGTGGATTCGAAAAGATACATTAATTGTCTCTCAGAATTAATGTCATTAATATGATGGGATGTGTCATTTACTATTCCATAAGGCCCAATAAACTAGGTATTAAGTTAATTGAAAGTGTCATTTGCTTCTATCCTCCTGCCCTAAATCGCTGTTGTGTTTGAGTTCTGTTCCTTGAAAGCATTTTTTAGCTAAGTACAACTCTGCTACAATTTTTGCTCTTATTTGCTATGTCAAAACTTTCTAAAATTTTCTCACAAAGATATAGACATGTCGGAGACACAGTCACCATGAGAGGGACTTGGAATTTTTGAGTCAACTAATAAATTGATGAACAACAAATCATATGCTTCTGCACCTGCGTAGCTAAGGAAGTCCTATCCAAGAATAAGGGTTCCTGAAGTAGGATTATTTGTTGACCTAGATCAGGTCAAAGACTATGCAGATAATATATATGATACAACTCTTCAAAAGAACACCAAGAATCTCTGAGAGGGAGCACATCAAAGGTGCCTCTTCCGAGCGAACAAGGGGCAGTATGAAACTTTTGGTATGAGAATATGGACTTCTCAATTGGCACAGTTCCTAGTCCCAAATGTGCACTCTTGTCTTGAACTGATTGAATTATGTACAAAGTTATTTCATGCACCATCAAATTCTATTCAACAAGGTCCTTTCATAGTTCATATTACGCCTAAGACCATAAGGGACATGTTGGCCCTGCAATATGATAAAACAATGACATTTCCAACTATTGCCAAGATGCAAGGCACATGGACAAACTTGAAAGGAAGCTAGGTGTGCGGAAATCGCTTCCTACACTAATCTATTGAGGAGAGGGCTATGCAAATTCAAATTTATCCTAACTATTACAGCAATGTTAAACCATTAACATGAGATATTGTAGCAAAACACAAGAACCAAAATGTAGATAGAAGAAAAGAGAAAGATTTATGGTGGGGAACACCCTTATCAAGTGAAAAACCCCACACTCAGAAACCTGCACAATGTATTAACAAATCTGAAAGAATGTTTACAATACACTTGCAATGCAAGCTTCAATGGTCTTTGACACTCGTGTCTAGAGTCAATCCGGTAGCATAATAGTACCTGTAAACTTGTGATACAAACTCCATCTCCAAGCACCTGTTTAAATAGAACATACAAGGCAATTTTGGACCTTTCTTGGAATGGGCGTCCAATATGGCATCTTGGACCAAAACCCACACCTAGGGACACTTGGTCAACATTGTAGAATATGTCTGACACTTGTCCATAGTTCCCATCTCAAAGAGGTCACCTATTTCCAAAATGGGCTATGACAGATTCTCTTACGACACTTACGACCGTCATAGAATCTGTCATAGCGGTTACAACTTACAACTCTAAGAGAATCTGTCATACACATGCTATAAATAGCATATTCCCTTACAACATGTCATATTCCACCTTGGAGCACCCAAATATGCCTCATTCAAAGATGCTTCATGACACATGTCATTACCTGTCTTACAACATTCTATTCTCAACTCTTACATGTCATAGATTCATCATAGGAATCTGTCATAACCGTTTTGGTCAAACATTGCTTACACAACATAGAAGATGCTGACACATGGTAGAATATTCTTACCACTAAGTGGGACGCCTATCTCCCCATGTGAGGACAAAATAACAAGTTGTCATAATCCATGTAGGATTGACACATCACCGTGCCACATCCCACAATATGACAAAGTGGAATTTCCAATTATTTACAACATAGGTAATGAATAATAAATACAGATATTACAAATGCAGAGAATTACCAAGGTTGAGACACCTTAATTCCCAACATTCTCCCACTTGTTGAACACCTTGTAAGAGCCAATAGAGAAACAAGATTTAACTGCTATAGGCCGAGAGGCCCATAGACTCCGAACACCATCTGAACTTCTCTATGCCCACTGGCTTTGTCAATGCATCTACAACATTCTTTAAAGTATCTACCTTCTCCAAATTTACCTTTCCATCCTCAACCATGTCCCTCACGAAGTGAAACTGAACATCAATGTGCTTAGTTCTAGCATGGAAAGTTGGATTCTTTGCAAGGCAAATTGCACTCTGACTGTCACAACTGATCATGATCTAACCTGCATCAACACCAATATCATAACACAATCTCTTAAGCCAAATGGCTTCCTTACAAGCATGAGTTGCTGCCGTGTACTCAGCTTCTGTCATGGACAAAGCAACAACTGGTTGTCGCTTAGTCATCCAACTAATAGCACCATGAAACAGTGTAAAAACATAAGCACTGGTGGATCTCCTGTTGTCAATGTCACCTACCCAATCTGAATCCACAAATCATGAATATCAATAGAATGCAGAGGTCCTGAAACATTACCATGATAGCAAATGGAATACTCAGAAGTACCCCTCAAATATCTGAACACTCACTTAACTGCATCCCAATGAACCCGTCCAGGATTAGCCATAAATTGACTAAGGACTCCCACTGCTTGGGCAATGTCTGGTCTTGTATAGACCATAGCATACATCAAACTGCCAACAGTACTAGCATAAGGTACTCTGCTCATATCCTCCACCTCACTAGGAGATTTTGGACAATCCTCAACAAACAACTTTGTCCCCAAAGAAACGGGAACACACAATGGTTTACAATCTGCTATGCTGAATCTGTCCAACACAGACTTCACATACTTACTCTGGCTTAACCAAAGTTTTCTATTGGTTCTGTCTCTTCTGATTTTCATTCCTAGAATGTACCTGGCTGCCCCTAAATCTTTCATTTCAAACTGAGTTGACAACTAAGATTTAAAATCAGAAATCATATTCTTACCCTTCCCAATGAGCAACATATCATCAAAAATATGCTCAAGGATTTCCGGCCTATAAGCCTCTATAACACCTTTTATAAAATATGCACTAAGCTATTGGTTTTCATATTGCAACCTTATTTGGATAAGATCATTTCTCCCACGCAAAAAGGTTTTGTCCCAGGTAGACAAATTTTGGATGTTGTTCTTGCTACTCATGAGACTATTCATTCCATGGAAAAAAGTCGGATACCTAGCGTGGCTCTCAAACTTGACATCTCTAAAGCTTACGACCGGGTTTCTTGGCAGTTTCTATTCAAGATTCTTTACAAATTGGGTTTTAATGATAAACTCCTCATTCTTGTCAAGGAAGTTGTTACTACTACAAAATATTCAATTCTTGTGAATGGTATCCCAAGAGGGTTTTTCTCCCCTTCTAGGGGAATTCGACAGGGAGACCCTCTCTCTCCCTACCTTTTTATTATGATTGCTGAGGCATTGGGTAGATCATTTTTAAACAAAGTCTCCTCTAAAGTTATCACTGGGATTAAACCTGCCACCTCCCTTACTCCTTTGACGATCCAATAGTTTGTGGATGATACTATTCTATTTGGCATTTCTTCCATGGTGGAGGCTTTTGCTTGGAAAAGGTTACTGAATGAGTATGCCAAGGCTTTTGGGCAACATATAAATTTTCAAAAGAGCAATGTTTTTTTCTTCAATACTCCTGATGATCTTCAAAGAAAAATTGTTAAGATTCTTGGTTGTGCTACTGCTAATCTCCCTTCTGTTTATTTGGGCCTACCCCTCACTGTTAAAGATGTTACTCCTACCTTTTGGCACAGCATTATTGAAAGAACTCAGAGAAAGGTCATGGGTTGGAAAGGCAAACTTCTCAGCAATGCTGGGAAACTTCAACTTTTATGAGCTTCCCTTCAAGGCATTCCCACATACTTCCTATCTCTTTTTAAGATGCCTAGATACCTAGCTGAAAAACTGGAATAGATTCAAAGGACTTTTTTATGGACTGGAATGGAGGAAAAGAAAAGGATTTCTTTGGTCAAGTGGGAGCAGGTCTGCTGTCCTAAATCTCATGGGGGTCTTAACATCAAGACTGTCCAAAGCATGAATAAAGCTCTGTTGTCCAAGGTTATGTGGAACTTCATCAACAAAAATAAAGATTGGGGAGATATAATGAAGGCTAAATATCTCAAAGATTCTGATAGCTACTAGGTACTTCTTCAAGAAGGTATTCTGCCAGGTTCTGCCATTTGGAATAAAATGCTTAAAACTAGGAGCATCATTAGAAAAGGAATGAGATGGAAATTAGGGGACGGTTCTCTCATCAACTTTTGGGAAGACCCCTGGTTAACTAATCAGGCTCTCTCAGCCCAAATTGATAATAAAGATATTGTTGCCTTGGACAAGCAATTTTTTGGCTCTAAAGTTAGTAATTACCTTACCCAAGACCATGGGATTAAAAGGTGGAAGAATCTGTTACAATGCACCATGAATAACCCTGAGTTTCATTAGAAACTGAATATGGTTCAACAATTACTGATGGACATCAGACTTCCTTTATTCCCTCAGAAGGATGAACTCTTGTGGTATGCTGACAAAAAAGGGAGGTTCTCGGTAAAATCTGCTTACCTTCTGCTAGTGGAGGATGTCAACAAAGATGAGATATGGGAGAAAGTTTGGAATTGTAAAAGTCTTCCTAAAATTAACTTCTTTTGGTGGACTGCCACCCATAATAAAATTTTGACTCTGGATAACCTCCAATGTAGAGGGTTGTAGCTTGTCAACAGATGTGTTCTTTGCTGCAATCAAGAAGAAACTGTGGCACATCTCCTCATTCATTGTGATTATGCCTGTGAAGTTTGGAGCAGAATTCTAGAAAAATTTGGTATACAATGGGTTTTTAACAGAGAAATTCGTGATTGTATCACCAGTTGGAATGTTCCCCTTAAACACCCTTGGTTGCGGGAATTGTGGAAGCAGACCCTTCCTTCACTTGGGTGGGCCCTGTGGAAAGAAAGAAACAATAGGATTTTTCGAGACATTCATAGGTCCCCGATGCAGGTTTGGATCTCTTTTTTTAAGGCTATTGTTGAAAATGTTTCTAATGCTAACATTAAACCTGCAGATCAACCTTTGACCAAACAGGAATCTCGGGTGGCTTCTAACTGGGGTTTGTTGAACCAAATCCTAGCTTTTGATGATACGAAACTTTGAAAAAGACTTAATACTATTGGGGCCCCACCTGAGCCGGGGTGGTTGAAACTTAATTTTGATGGTGCTACTAAAGCTGATGGTTACGCCAGTGGAGGAGGTATAATAAGGGATGAACATGGTGATCTTGTTGTGGCTTATGTCGGAGGACTTGGAAAGCATTCTAACAACATTACTGAGGCAATGGCCCTCCTCTGGGGTCTCAAAGTGGCGATCTCTTTGGGGATTAGCCATCTCCACATACAAGGTGATTCTAAAATCATTCTGGATGCGATTATCGATCTCTCTACTTGTGGGTGGAAGTTGAGTGACATTATATCTGATACTCAAACCATTCTCCATGGCATCCTGAATGTCTCTTTCTCCCATACTTATAGGGAAGGCAACTCGATTGCTGATGGTCTTGCCAACTTTGGCCAGGAACTTCAAATCTGGTAGGTTTGGTGCCAAATTAGCAGCATTCCTGGTCACATTGGAATGCTTATTCATAAGGAGAAGAACTCTATTATTACATGATGTCTACTCAAGTGTTGAGTGATGAGGTGGCGTGTTTTTCCACCCTGTCTAGGCTTATGCATGATCCCCGTGTGAATTGGCAGTGGCGTATGTACTCCCTTCATGCAAACTTAATGCTCATTATTTGGGTTGCGTTTTGAAACTTGAAGTATCATGATTGGCGTCGGCTGGTTTTTGTTCACATGAATACCGCTTGGTGGATTCCTCTGAAGGGTATTCTGTAATTTATTTTTCTTCTCTTGCTGGGTATTGCGGCGTGGGCTATCATTATGGGTGGTGAAAGAATTTGCACTGAACCAAACACCTGCAATGAATTCAAAGATAATGCCATTGTCTGGCATTACTGCAAGGAGGGGGTATAATTTAATGCCATTGTCTGGCATTACTGCAAGGAGGGGGTATAATTCTGTTCCTGGAATGCCTTAATGGGCATGATGAGTCATTATCCATCCAGTGTGCTTCTTCGTGGGTTGACAGATGGGTCACCATTGGCAGTGTCAGTTTTGAGATCTTAGAGAAAAGTATAGCTGAGGCAACGGGCTTATCCCTTAAAGGCATTAAGTTGCCGAGAAAAATGAGGGTTTCTGACACGCAGAACCAAAAGCTTTTCTTGGGTGATGGCGAAGAGCTGGTTCCATACCAGGGAGGGTTCAAAAGGGTGAAGCTTCCTTAGCCTTGGGCGGACATGTGCTTTTTAATCATGAAGTACTTCACCTTGGAAGGCCGTTATGCCAAGTTTTATTACTACCATCTTCCCCTGCTCAATCATTTTCACAGAAAATTGGCTATTTGTTTCCCTTACTACTTGCTTTCTTCTTTAGAGCACTCGGTTAAAATGGTTCATAAGAATTTAACCTCTAGGCCGTTGGAGAAGCCTGTGCCCCTACACCAAGGCCTCATGCACAGACTTTACCAGTTTCACTTGGCCTTGATGCCCCCTGCCATGCTCCATCACCCGGCTGTGGAACCCTCCCCCAATACTCCGTCGGCTTCTATCAAATGTGATTCCCTACTCACTCCTGTGAAAAATAGTCATGATGGCCCAACTTCGGCCTCTGTGGAAACTAATACCCCCACTCCTGGGTCTACCTCTACCCCTAAGATGAAGGATTCTGTTAAGTCTAGGAAGCGGCTTCATTGCCTCTCTGAACTGGCTGAGGAAGTGGCTATTCTTAGCTCCCTCAAAGATAGTCATGGGACCCCTAAAGGCAAAAACATGTCTACTGAGAATCCTGCTAAAAAGGCTAGAAAGGGCAAAGGGAAAAGCATATCCCCTGGTGTCAGACACTCTACCAGAATTGCTAGGAAGCCAGCCCCCAAGGTTAAACTTATAGACTACTTTGAAAGTAACTCCGAGGCTTCTTTTCACGATGAGGAGGCCGATAGTGATGATTTGAAGGAAATTTGCATGGAGAATCCTATTTCTGGGGAGCAGTTTGATGGCCATGACTCTCTGCAGAATGATTATAGGGATAGCCCCGAGAATGTGATTGGTACTGGTAGTGATAAAGATGAGTTTGACCATCAGAGCCTTGTGGAGGCCCAGTATGATACTAGCGAAGGAGAGGGGAACATGAATGAGCAAAATCCTACTGGTGCTGAAGAGGTGGAAGTGAACAGTCAGTCTGTCCCTGAAGAGATTCAAGATGATGATGTCAGGGCTACTGCTGAGGATGGCAATGTGAATGAGGGCAGGGATAGTAACTCTCTTTTTGTTGAAGTGACTCAGTTAAAGGACAAGATGGTGGCTCTGCAACTCAAGCTGTCTACTCTTTATAAGTTCATTACCCGCATGCTG
This sequence comes from Cunninghamia lanceolata, assembly GCA_027924645.1. Lineage (NCBI taxonomy): Eukaryota > Viridiplantae > Streptophyta > Pinopsida > Cupressales > Cupressaceae > Cunninghamia > Cunninghamia lanceolata. The sequence goes on along the minus strand of BSBN01000130.1, from coordinate 3,301,664 downwards.
TGCAAGTCTTCCATGATCAACTTAACCCTTTTGCAGGATATTCAACTTTTCTCCCCAGGAGCCAACAATGACAGAACTCAAGATTTGGACAAAGTTTTTGAAGTTCTTGCTAAATACTGGGAGGACTCTATGTCCTAGTGTGCCTTCTGCTATCTGTTTGCTGGTTTTTTGCTGTTGCTTACTATCTACCGTTTGTAAGCTAGTGTTTCCTGGGTTTTGGTTCCAAGCTCTTTTTGTTTCTTGAGCCTGTGCTTTTTCTTATGTAATCTCTATTTTGGGTTCTGCCCCTTGCTTTTACCGCCTGTTGTAATAAAAAACATATCATCAACATACAGTGCAACAATGAGAATACAATCACCATCAAATTTATAATACACACAATGATCCGATTTCGATCTCACAAATCTAATTGACAACACAAAGGCATCAAACTTTAAATACCATCTCCTAGGGGATTGCTTCAAACCATACAAAGACTTCTTAAGTTTGCAAACCAAATTTTCTTTACCTTTTAGCATGTAATGCTCTAGATGTGACATGTAGATTTCTTCCTCCAAGTCACCATGAAGGAAAGTTGTCTTCAAATCCATCTATTCTACCTCCAAGTCATAAGCTGTTGCAAGTGACAATAGGAATCGAATGGATGTCAGCTTTGCAATGGGAGAGAAGATCTCACCATAATCTATACCCTCCACTTGTAAATACCCCTTCGCAACCAATCTGGCCTTATACTTCTCAATATTGCCATCTGCACCAATCTTCTTCTTAAACACCCATTTGCATCCAACGCGTTTCCGTCCAGGAGGCAAAGGCACCAAGTCCCAAGTTTGATTCTTATCCAAAGAAGCCATTTCTTCCTCCATGGCCTCCTTCTAAGAACCTGCATCCTTCATATCCAAAGCCTCTGATATAGTTCTAGGTTCATCACTATTAGTAAGCAAAGCATAAGCATAACTAGAATCAAGCAATGTAAAACCAAACCTTTCAGGTTGCTTTCTTATCCATGTAGACCTCCTCAAGAGATGAGGTTGAGGTTCAGCTTCTTCATCTGAGTTTTCAGAGCTGCTAGAGCTCTCTCATCATTAGGTCCAACATTGTCTTTCTATTCAGTCTTCTTAGGGGTGAGAGGAAACTGAACAACATCCTCTTTCTTTTCTTTTTCTTTTGGCTGCAAAATAGTGGAAGAAGGTGTAAGCTCTCTGAAGATGACACTTCTGCTATACAACACTTTTTCAGCCACAGGGTCCCAAAGCTTGTATCCTTTCACACCAACACCATAGCCAATGAAGATACACTTAACAGCTTTGTTCTCCAACTTTGACCGCTTCTCCCTAGGCACATGTGCATATGTCTCACAACCAAAAACACGAAGATGCCTTATTGAAGGCTTTCTACCAGACCACACCTCCATGGGTGTCTTTCCAACAAGAGCTGATGTAGGAGATCTATTTACTAGATAGCAAGCAGTGGCAACAGCTTCAGCACAAAACTTTTGTTCTAGACCAGCTCCACTAAGCATAATTCTAGCCTTCTCCATCAGTGTCCTATTCATCCTCTCTGCAACTCCATTTTGCTGTGGGGTGTATGGAGTTGTCTTGTGCCTTTCAATCCCAAGTTCCTTGCAATACTTATCGAATTCTGTAGAACATAACTCACCACCATTGTCAGTTCTCAAACATTTAATCTTTTTGCCAGTCTAATTTTCAGCAAAGGCTCTAAACTCCTTAAACTTGCTATAGACTTCAGATTTGCTTCTGAGAAAGTAAATCCATGTCCTTCTACTGTAATCATCTATAAATAATACAAAGTATACAGATTTTGATAATGAAGGAACATTAACAGGACCAAACACATCAGAATGAATAAGGTCCAACACACCAGAAGACTTATGAGAACTCAAGTAAACTGAACATGGTTTTGTTTTCCATAAATGCAATGTTCACAAAAGTCAAACTCAAGATTACAATCATCTAACCCCTCAACGAAGTTCTTATTTTTCAGGGTACGTAGACCCTTCTCACCAATGTGGCCAAATCTCTTATGCCATAACATTGACTTTTCTACAGGAAGTTTAACTTCCAATGCATGATTACAACCATCAAGACTAGAAACAATAGATTTCTTCACTGCTCATTCAGATGGTGGGGATGAAGTGACTGCTACCCTCTTCCTTGAGTCAGAAGAACTATTGCATTGTGAAATGCATGCTTCCAGCTAAAACAGAGTACCTCTCTGAGTACCCTTAGAAAGCACCATAGATCCTCTAGTCATCTTCCATCCTTCTTTCGTAAAGACAACCTGCACACCTGCATCATTCAAACTACTTACAGAAAGCAGGTTCCGTGCTAAGCCTGGGATGTGCATAACCCCAGATATCCCCTTCACTCGACCATCAGGGAATCGGATAGAGACTCTTCCATGACCAACAATCTTCAGATGGGAGTCGTCACCCAGATACACCTTTCCACCATCAAACTCTTCATACTTAGTGAACCAATCTCGATGCGAGGTCATGTGGAATGATGCACCAGAGTTGATTAGCCACACATCATCAGATGCATGGGTTGCCAGGGCTGCGATGAAAGCATCACTGTCATCTTGTGATTTGTTAGAATCTGAATCAGGAGATTTCTTCTTTGTCTTCTTCTCCTCTTTGCATTCCTTTCAGAAATGCCTGATCTTGCCACAGTTCCAACAAAGAGCCTTGGACTTTCCAGGAGATTTGGATCTCCCACGAGATTTGGATCTACCCTTCTCAGCTTTCTTGTCCTTCTTCTTCCCTTTCTACTTAGGTCTTCCACGAACTGTAAGGGCTTCTTTGGCTACCTTAGAAGACTTTCTCTGCATCTCTTCAGACAACAGTGAAGAAACCACTTCTTCCATTTTGAATGTGGATGTGGTGCTTCCGATTTCCATGACAAGATGATCCCATGAGTCTGATAGAGAACAAAGCAGGGTCATACACGGATCCTCCTCCTCCATCTTTACACCAATAGATGTTAATTGTGCAACCAACATATTAAAGGTATTCATATGCTTAGCCATGGATCCTCCATCCTCCATTCGAAGAGAATACAACTTCTTTCTCAGGAAAAGTTTATTGACTAGGGATTTGGCTTGATACACATCCCCCAACTTCTTCCAAAGGAGTTTTGCAGTGGTCTCTTCATGGACATTTAACAACATAGAATCGGAAAGACTAAGTCTTATGAGACCCTTAGCCTTCTGATCCTTGAGATCCCAATCAACTTATGTCATTGTAGTTGGTTTAGTTCCATTCACACTTTCCCAAAGGTCTCAGTCAACTAACATGTCTTCCATTTTGAGCTTCCATAGCTCGAAATTACTGCCATTGAACTTCTCTACTTCAAACCTTCCTGATGTGCCTGCCATCTCCTTGCTACAATAAGATATAGAATGCTCTGCATAGACTCCCACTCAACCTAAGATTAGCTCAAAAAACCCCTACCCTACAACTAGGACCAAAGGTGATCAAGCTCTAATACCAACTGAAAGGAAGCTAGGTGTGCGGAAATCACTTCCTACACTAATCTATTGAGGAAAGGGATATGCAAATTCAAATTTATCCTAACTATTATAACAATGTTAAACTATTAACATGAGATATTGCAGCAAAACACAAGAACCAGAATGTAGACAAAAGAAGAGAGACAAAGATATACGGTGGGGAAAACCCTTATCGGGTGTAAAACCCCACACTCAGAAACCTGCACAATGTATTAACAAATCTGAAAGAATGTTTACAATACAATTGCAATGCAAGCTTCAATGGTCTTTGACAATCATGTCTGGAGTCAATCCGGTAGCATAACAGTACCTGTAAACCTGTGATACAAACTCCATCTCCAAGCACCTGCTTAAATAGAACATACAAGGCAATTTTGGACCTTTCTTGGAATAGGCGTCCAATATGGCATCTTGGACCAAAACCCACACCTAGGGACACTTGGTCAACATTGTAGAATGTGTCTGACACTTGTCCATAGCTCCCATCCCAAAGAGGTCACCTATTTCCAAAATGGGCTATGACAGATGCTCTTACGACACTTACGACCATCATAGAATTTGTCATAGCAGTTACAACTTACAACTCTAAGAGAATCTATCATACACATGCTATAAATAGCATATTCTCTTACAACATGTCATATTCCACCTTAGAGCACCCAAATATGCCTCATTCAAAGATGCTTCATGACACATGTCATTACTTGTCTTACAACCTTCTATTCTTGACTCTTACATGTCATAGATTCGTCATAGGAATCTGTCATAACCGTTTTGGTCAAACATTCCTTACACAACATAGAAGATGCTGACACATGGTAGAATATTCCTACCACTAAGTGGGATGCCTATCTCCCCATGTGAGGACAAAATAACAAGTTGTCATAATCCATGTAGGATTGACACATCACCGTGCCACATCCCACAATATGACAAAGTGGAATTTCCAATTATTTACAACATAGGTAATGAATAATAAATACAAACATTATAAATGTTGAGAATTACCAAGGTTGAGACACCTTAATTCCCATCAAAACTTGCATAGCACACTAAAATTTCTGAATACAGAGATGCATCTGGGCGAAGATAATACTCAGTTACTTGCACTACCTACTGGCCATGCATAATTTAACCTTGATGTTCAGGATGCTCTTTCAATGTTAGCTTTCATCTTTGGAATGAAGGAGGACAACACAGTTTATGACTGTCAACTGGCAATCATTTTTAGAATGAAAACTGTAGACAAATCTCAGGAGTATCGGCTGGACTTTTCGAAGCAGATCGTTGCAGCCATGATTGATTAGCTTGTCAATTTCTGAACAAAACGAGTGTTCAGGTATTCTGCCTATCTATTTCATCTTATGCTATATCAAAATTTTGGTCTTTTCATGCAGCATATGCCCCTAAATATGTACGACTCAGATTCAGATCATAGTAAAACTATTCCTGTGTCTACATGGAGTCATGTGTTGTTAGATACCTCAGACCCCTATGAGTTTTATGAGTTTTTTGTCACCCCTACTTTTGGCCAGTTAAGTCCCAAGCCTGTGGAACATAGAATGACACAGAGTATAAGGGGTTTTCTAACCAACTGTCCAATCCCCTGTGACTACTTCTTTGGAGCCCACACTACCATAATCATAGTCCAAGGTTTCACCAGAGAGCCTATGCTATTGCCTAAGTCTTGACCCCTAGGGTCACATTTTTAGAGGTTGCCTGTCAATTATCTGTTGTAGATAATGACTATGGCCACAAGAAAAGAAAGAAAAACATGTATAATGTTCCATGGACCAGAGGAAACATAACAATTGAAGTTAGAGGAACAGAGAGCCTCTTACTAAGGAAGTTAGTTTCCCATGGTTTCCTTATTATAGAAGATAAATGGAAATATGACCCAGATAGTTTCTTGGCTTCCTAGATAATAAATAATAAGGTTCACGCCTAGATTGTACATGAAGGATGCCCATTCTGGGAGGATAGGAGGTCTCCAAAAGAAGATGGCCCAGATTTCTATGTAGAACTAACTGATTTGCCCTATGAGGGGCCGAGGTCATGTGAAACCTTCTATGTCAAAGAGAAAGAGTATGACCCTAAGCTAAAGATGACAACGAGTCTAAGGAAATCATTAAAAGCAAAAGACTAGAGAATAGAAAAGATTGAAGCTTATTGGAAATATAGGCAAGAGATCTTTGAGCTTACACATTCATTTGGAAATGTTGATACTGATGAGACATGGGAGTCAATCTGGGATGAGTGGCATCCATCCCAAGTCTCAAGTCTAGACACAAGCAGAATTCAAGAAAAAGGTGAGGAATCAGAGGAAGAAATAGAGGAGACCCCAAGAATGCAAGAAATAGGACAAGCATCATCTGCTGATCCTAGGTCTTCATGGCCTCAATCCCTTAGCACCTTAGAGAAACAAAAAGGAGTTGTATCATCACCATTTCTTAAAACCCATATAGCTTCAGCATCCAGGGATCCCAGAATGGTCCCTTTGCAACAACCAGTGGTTGTAAATATTGAAGAGGAGGATCCAGAAGAAGAAGAGGCAGGGCCTCGAAAGAAAATAAGGAGATTGATACTGCTAGAGGAAGAAGAAGAAGAAGTAATAGCACCATAGCAACAAGTGCTAGTCATCTCTTCTATGACTTAAGTAAGTACTTCTTCTCTCTTCTCTCCTACATCTCTTTCTTCTCACTTAGGAGTGGCAATCCCAAATACCCAAGTTTCTATGTCTCCTACCACTTCTGTTGTGCTCACACAAAGCTCTACCCCAATTGCCAGTGCACTGGCCATGTCTTCACAGGCCATAACCCTACCATTGTTTTCTCCATTTGTGCCTAAACGAACCCCACCTCAAGTTTCCCCTAGAAAACAATTATCTGCTATTCCTTACGGCTTGCCTCAAGATCACCCCTTTGCTAGAGGTTATATTGTATCTCCTCCCACCTTCCAAGCTCAAGCAAATACAACAAAAAGGGCCAGAGAGGCCAGAATGGAGAAGAAGAGAAAGAAGGAAAACAAAAGCCCTGTTGTGGCTCACATGAGGTCACTCTTTGACCCTATTCAACAATCATTGACAATGACACATTTGTCCCCAAATGTGGTAAAATCAAATGAACAGATGCAACCACAAGATTATGCTATGAATGTTGTGGCTATGGATATGTCTCTCTTCAGGCCATAGGACTGGGTTGAGCTGATGAATGAGATTGCAACTGCTGTGGCTACATATTACTTGAAAGTGTCTAAGAAGTTACAAAAGACAGAGAGTGATTTGACTTAGTAGAAAGTGAATAGCAGTAATCTCACTTGGGAGATTCAGTCTAAAATAAATGAGATTGATAATTTGAACAAACAATTGCAGAACATTGTTTCTTTATAGATACATTAGGATATATAGGCTCAAGTTGCTTCTCTAAAGACTGAGCTGGCATAGGAAAAGGTTGCAGTGATTGTTTTAAGACAAGAGAAGGCCACTATAGAAAAGAAGTATTAGGATAAATTGCAAGAGGCAACACATTTGCAACAAAAATTATTGAGTGAGCAAAATGCCAATAGTGCAACTCAAGCACAATTCCTGGCTGAGCAACAGAGAGCAAAACAATTGACAATTGAATTGGCTAATAGACCATAGAATGCAGGAGCTCTGAATTTGGTAAAAGAGCTATATATTTCAGTATGGAAGAGAATCTCTGAGGAGATTATTTAGCTAAAGCCATCTTTGACTTTTTTGTTAAATGCTCAGTGGTTGTGTGAGAAGGTAGAGACTTTTGTATAAGCCACTTTATCTACTATTTCACTAAGGGTTTCTAACTCTCAGCTTTTGTTGAAAAAGTTGTATGACACAATAGATGAGGCATTATCAGCAGTGGGTATTGATGATAGAATGATTGCTGCTAAGAAGGTCAATGAAGTTTTGAGTTGCAATTCTCCAACTACAAATTATCAAGAGCTCCTAGATATAGTGAATGAAGGAGTAAAAAATATGAAGAAACATATCAAAGATTTGGTGCATCTGGGACTTCCTTCACCTTTCCCAGACAATAATATAGTGTTGATGATAGATGACATCAAGGCCCTTCTTTTGACAAAACAAAATGATCAAACAATTTTCCAAAGTCTAAGTGATTCATCAACAGTAAAGGAAGTGGAAACTGTGTTGATACCTATGGCCTAGCTGGAATTTCAATTAAAGGCTATGGTTCAGATTCTCCAATCATTTTCCCATAAAGATATAATTAATCTTGATTTTTCTTTTCAAGATTTGCAGAGTGGACAGGGGCTCTCAGATTCAGAATGGTCTGTATATCAGACTGCATTGCAAAATCTATAATTTGAGTTTTCATTTCAATAACAATATCTTTTTGTCAGTTTTGGGTTCTTTCAAAGCAGGCTTAGAAGTCCTAATGGTTTCCAAGAACTGTAGAGTAACTCTACATTTTGTTTCAGTTTTAGCAGTGTTGCAATAAAGTTACAGTGGCTTATTATATTTGTGTCTCTATGTTTCTGTGCACGGGCCGTGCCAAGTGTCAGAGCTACAACAATGGAGCAAGCATCAAGTTTTGTGTGGAGTGCGCCACATATTGGGTAACATCTTTTGTTACATTTTGTTTGTTGTAGAAGGTGCCACATGTTGCTTGAGGAAGCAGTCTCAAAAAGTTTCTTTTCTTGCTATATGCTTGAGGAAGTTGCCATGTGTCCTTTTGAGTTTTATGTGGATGATGTCATGTGTCCCTTTTCAAAATTTATATTGATATCAGTACATATATGGTGGGCCACATTTCAAAGATAGTTTCAAGCTTGTGGGAGGTGCCATGTGGTGATAGTGGAGAAAGGTTTTACTTTATTCATAATATTCTTGTAGCGGAAACATTTTGATTCACAGTTGCAGCAGAACGTGACAAGTGTCAGCTTCCGAAGGATCCTTCAAAAATTTCATAAGTTTCAACTAAGTTGTCAGAGATTACCATGTGTCTAATTTTGTTTGCTGCAGAGGCGCCATCCGTCCCAGTTTATTTCCTATGTAGGTAATGAGTAATGAATGTTGTGGGTCCCATTGATATTGTGTCTCAGTTTCTAAGTGAAGCAGGTTGTGATAGATGTCACAATGATGAGGTGCCCAGGTATAAAGACACAATTTTTAAGTGCTCAGTGGGGTAGGACACATATCATTTTAAAGGTTGTAGAGTGTGACAAGTGGTTGTTTCATGTGAGTTTCTTTGGTAGATAAAAGAGTTTCTAAGTATATGTGGATGCTACCATCTGTCATAATTTCTTTTGAGCATTGAGTACACGGGTGTCGCCATGTGTCCTTATCTCGATACAGTTAGTCTGCCACATATTATTATACCCCATCCAATAAGCAGGCAAGAAGGATGGCCATTGCAGATTCAGAAGATCATAACTACCATGGACTTTCAGTAATCTTCAGTTTTGTTTAGCCATCGAAGATTCAGGTTGTTATAGGCAATCTTGGGTTAGGTCTATGATTATAAATATGTAGAATTTGTAATAGCTAGGGACCTTTTTTCAAACAAGAGTTTTAGTTAGAAATTTTGTAAAAGATCTAATAGAGAATTCAGAGACTTTGTTGTGACTAGTTTATGTCATTTTGCCTTTATTTTGTTGTTCTTGATAAGAAAGTTGATATATCTGTGCATGATTTCTATGCCTTTTATGTTGCTAGAAGATTAATAAGAAGAATGATGTTCTGTGCCTTGGTTGATATCATCTGTGTCTTTGCAAAGTTGTCTGGTTATAAGCCTTTGATAAGTATTCATTGTATCTGTTTATATTGATCATGCAGTATCTGCTCTTTAATATGACTGTATCTTGAGAATACTTTCACTGTGCTTAATTTGAAGGACTACTTTTTACTTAGGTGCATCACCATAAATTAGATTTGTTTATTGTATCTATAATCCTATTTAATCTCTTCCCCTTTACTCAAAACCTGATTGAAATAAGAAGAGCTAGCTTCTTTAAAATCTGGAGGTTGTTTCAAGTAGCAAGTCTCACATTCTTGAAACTTCCCATATTGGTGTTGGAACCTGTGCAATTTTATACATCAACAGAAGTTTTTCATGGTTTTTCAAAACTATTGATGGAAAATATTAACTCTTGCAAATTTAAAGCTGCGGATAGCCCCCTGGGGAGAGAAGAACAAAATATGATAAAAAATTGGAACATTGCCCATAACTCTTACCAGGTTGACAATTCCAAAAGGTTAGCCAGAGTGAAAACCAAATGGGCTTTACCACAACAAGGGTGGTTTAAGCTCAACTTTGACGGCACGGCCAAAGGGAACATGGGTGTTGCGAGTGGTGGAGGCATTATAAGAATGGACACGGGGGTTTGTGTTGCTGCCTTCTCAGGGGGAATTGGTATCAAAAGTAATAACGAAGTGGAAGCCATGGTGATGCTCTAAGGAATTAAGCTTGTTATCTCCATAAATATCAAAAGATTGCATATTGAAGGTGATTCTCAGTTGATTGTCAATGTTGCCTTGGGTTTGTCTTAGATCAGGTGGAATTTGGAGGATATTATGGGTGACATTAAGGTACTCCTTACTGGTTTGGAGGAGTATAAGGTTACTCATATTTACAAACAAGGAAATGTTGTGGCCGATGCTCTAGCTAACACAAGTAGCATCAAAGAGGGGTGGCGGTGTTGGAGAAACATTTCCAGCTTGCCTCAAGAGATCTATAATTTAATTGTGCAGGATGTAAATAGCCATGAAGCATAGGTGGTTTGTTTTTCTAGTTACCCTCTAGTGTTTCTAGGACAAAGGAGAGGCCAAAGGTCTTTCCTTTGATCTGTTGAACAATGGTTATGAATTCATGGAAGGCGGGATCAAAGATTCAAATTTTAAAATTGTTCTTGGCAGGAAAAATTTTAAAATTGTTCTTGGTGGGATCGAAAAGGTCATAAATCATCGGTGGTCCATTAGATTGAGTAAGCCCAGATGGAGTGGTACGATTGCCTACAGGATTGACAGGCAGGATGGGGAGGATGACTGGTTAATTAGTGGTGATGTGTCTAGGCCATGGCCAAGTAGGCAACCCTTAACGAATAAGAGCCAGGGAAGAGAGGTCTAGGTGGATCTTGGGAAGGACACTGTTAGTCATACTATTTAGAGGTTGATGGGAAAGTCTAGTTGGCATGATAATAGGCGCAAGGACATTGGTATTGGTGGATATCTGGAGTCTAGATTATATTGTTTAAAAGGGATGACGTGTGGATTTATGGCAGGGATTTAGAGAATGGATGGGATTGTTTTCTTCATGACTAGTTATGGTTGGGTAAAGCCAGCAACCAGTATCACCTATCTTCACATGAGGTGGTGGATAAATCCCCCTCCCAAGGAGATATATCTAGGTGGCAAGGATACGACATATCACACCAATTATTACATTGCCATTGTTACCCCTTCTTAATGAAATTATCATTTTAATGGGCTTCTTGCTATTTTCAAGACCGTCGGTTGTAAGCATTTTTATTTTGAACACCCTCAATACCATGGAGTCTGCAAGTTACAGTCTGAGGAAATGAGAGGAGGTATTGTGAAAATTGAACCTAGCTTGGTGGAGGAATTTAAACAAGACCCAATCATGTGGCACATTATACAGGAAGGGGAGGTGGTGCCTTTCCTGGAAGGAATGGTGGGCCATGATAAATATCTGTCACAATAGTTTGCTAAAACGAGGAATGAGGAAACCAGAGAAGTTAAAATTGGTGCCATCAGCTTCCATGTGTCAAAAGAGGTGATAGGGTAGGCCACTGGGTTGCCTACGAAAGGGAAGAAGCATTTGAGGAGAAGTAGAGTCCCTGACACAGAGCACATGAATCTTTTCTTTCACGAGGGCAAGAAACCAGTGAAGCTTCATGGAGGGTTTGAGAGGGAAAAACTGTCAGAGCCTTGGGGCCACATCTGCTTGATGCTAATGAAATTTTTCACGCTGGAAGGAAGATTTTAGGTATATTATAATTACCACTTTTCTCTTCTCAATCATTTCAGAAATAAAATTGAGATTAGCTTTGCTTTCTTTTTGCTATCTTCTTTAGACAATTCCATTAAGTCTGTTAGGGAACTCAGAGCTAAGAATGCTACCCACCCGCTCATCCCCATACACCAAGGTCTTATTCTGAGACTCTATCAATTCCACGTTGCTCTATGCCCACCAAAACTAATCATAGTCAAAAATTTTGAGGACCCACAGCCAAGTACTTCCCCTGGGGATAAAGGCAAAGTGAAGGTTTGTATGGGGACCCCTAAAATTTCTAAGGGTGGCCCCTGTGTTGGGGAAGCTAGGACCCCTGCTACTACTAAGAACAAGAAACATAAGCTTACCACCCTCGCAACTGAAAAGAAGACTGCCAAAAGAGAAAGGGTGGAGGTGGAGGAAATGGAGACCACCCTAAAGAAAAAACCTAAAGAAGATAAAGGTGTTGCTATGGTGGATTCTCCCATGAAGATAGTTGGGATTGACCTTGGGTTGGATCCTATGGGTAGCAGTGAAGGTGGCAAGGCTATCAATCTGAGGATTCATCGGTCCAAAAGGATCGTTGGCAAGCCGCTGGTGAATAATCAGGGGGTGGAAGTTTTAGATGATTCTAAGTTTGTGGAGGAGACTGTGGAGGAAGGTGGGGATGAAACTCCCACAGAAGGTATCCATGAGGTTGAGGGCACCAGTCATTTTGCCTCTATGAATGAGTCTAGGTCTAAAGGTCTGGAGGACACTGTGAGGGTTGCCATTGGTAAAGACTCTGAGAGGGATGCTAGGGATCAAGATAGAAAGGGGAGCTTGTTGGAATTGGTTTGAACAATTGAGAGGGGGTGAATCAGTTGTCACACAATTCAAAATTTTTTGCCTTTAATCTTCTTTTACAACTTCTAATCAAATTAATGATATAAACATTAAAGCATGAGTCAATGACACATGACCACAAACATAAACAACACACTTGACACCAATATTTTGATGTGGAAACCTAGTTAAGGGAAAAACCATGGTGGGGGTTAACCCACAAAGATTATACTCTGTTAAAAGTATTACAAAGGGGAACGCATATGCATTCAGGCTCACTGCCTATAGAAAGAAGATTACAATGAATTTGAACTGGTGATTAGCATCTATTAATGCAAGGATTTAGTTCCGGTTAAGCACATAATACTGACTTGATACACTTCATCCTTACTCTACCCTGTTTACTACTCTTCTATCATCTGAACCTTAGATCTCTGCCCTTTTTGCACTTAATCCATAGTTGCATCACACACACACACACACTAATCACTTAAATCCATCAGCTATATATATCCACATCATGATATTCAATCACTTTTCAGTCAGCTTCAAGAATAGTTAGAGCTTTGTTGAAGACTCTGCTCTGTCGGCTAAATCCATGCATAACTTGTAATGTAGACCAAAACTTGCATTTACAAATCATCAATCATGTTGGGCACTATCACTGATCATCACAAATCATCAAACTGATAACTTCCATTTATCCATAACTAAGATCAATTACAAGGTCGGTATGTTCTACTATCTGCACTATCAAATTGTAACCCTATACTCAGATGCAAATAACTTTTGAATCCTTCATCACCAGAGGTTAAGATTCTAGATTTAGATTACCCTGACAATGCTTATGACTCCTTCAGATTTGTAGCCTACTCTATTTTACCACCAGAGAGATCTAGACCATGATACCGGAGCCTGTCTCATGCTCTGTCTCTGGCTACCCAGACTTAGATAAATTCTGATTTTGACTTTTGGTATGAACAAATTATGTTATGCGGATGAGTGGAATAGTCTTAGTTTCCATCAATGACAACACCTATCATGTGAAGCAATGTCTCTTGCCAATAATCTCCCCCTTTGGCACTGATGGCAACATTTAGTGAAAAATGACTAAGTGTTACACATTTACTTCCCCTTACCATATACTCTTATGCTTCTCCACTGATTTCGGAGCTCCCCCTTTGCTAGATTCCTCATTTTTCACTATTCTTCACTCTCCCTTTAACATCAATGCCAAAGGATGGGGTCCGCAAGCCAAAATTCTAAAAAATTTTGAATACAATGCCGAATATGTACAACCAATCCTTAAGTTATATTTACATGAACTTGAGGATATCTACAAAACTACTTTTCTATTGCTCAAGTTCAGAGGCCCAACTTCTTTTCATTCCATCCAAAATTGAGATGTGTCCACTCAATAGAAATGTGTAAGCTTCTGCCTTTGTCAGATCTAAAGGATCACTTGTTTGAACTGTAGTTTGAGCTTCTGATAGTGTATTAAACTTTGTTTCTAGCTTGGGGGCAATCAATCCCTGGAGCTCACACATTCTCTTCATAATATTGCCCTTTTCTTTAACAAGCTTCTTTATTTCATTAGTCAAGATGATTACTTGACACTCCTAATTTATAGGAGAAGCTGTTAGAGGATCAAAATTTTGAGATAGATTTGACAGTTTTTGTTCTTGCTCCTTTATCTTCTTCTTAATATCCTCACTGACTTTGGGTCAGGATAGACAAAATTTGTATATATCACCTCCATCACTTAGAACATTTTGAATACTCTTTATAATGATACCAAGTATCCTCCTATCACACCCTATTAGGCTCTTTATTTCACTAAATTTCTTATCCAAAAAATCCATTTCTGACTTTAGTCTTTGTAGACTTCTCAAAAGACTCAAAATGTGTACTTACAGAACTTACAAGATTCTTCAGATTTCCAAAAGGAGAGTCAGAAGGATTCTTCTGGAAGGATTCTTCTAGAAGGTTGGAAATATCTTCTCCAATACTCTGGTTGCAAGGCCTAGTAGTTCACTATCCTCAATATGAGATTTTCATCATCTTTTCTCTTGCCTTTGCTTGTGTGAAGGATGCTACTTCATTACTTGAATTGGAGAGAGAGCATCTAGATTGATCGGTCCTTGGAACAATTCTAGTTCATCAAACTCAAGCATTTCTTTACTCAAGAAACTTTTCACTGCATCTACAGTTACTCTTGCCACCATTTCTAGACCACTTTCCTTTTCTTGAGTTTTCACAGTATCAGGATTATCAACATTTGCACCATCTTCTTCTGCTTTATCTTCCTTACTTTTGACTTCTTCTTCACTTTTCTCTGTGTTATCTGTAGCTAGATTCTTTCCTTTGACTTCACTATTTGCAATTTGTTTCTGAGGATCTTGTGTGGAAGCAGTATTCTCAACATTATCTTCTTTTTTGGATTGATTAGGAGAAGTTAGAGTATCTCCTGCATCATTAGTTTGATCCACCATCTCTGTATCTTCTATGTTTATTTGTTCCTCTTTTAGAACATAGGAGTCATCAACTTTGGTTTGCTGCTCATCTGTTTTCATCTTTTCAATATCCGGGATTGATGAAGCAATACGATCATCAGTCTCCTCCTCAACAAATGGAAGATTGTGTCTCTTAAATGCACTTAGAAGTATTTCCTGATTTTCTTTAACTATTTGGTCCAATTCTCCAAGCATCAGTTTGTTCATTCTCTTCTTGCTCCTGAATTCATCCTTCACTTCTTTGAATATCATATTCATTTGAACTTGAGTGATTTGAGGGCATAGTTTTATCATTACATGCTCTCTGAGTTCCATATCCTTGCTTTTTGCATTTTCTTTCCTCAACTCCAAAATGTTTGCAAGACTTGGAGGGATCTCAAAAGTTATTTCAATCAGGCCTTATTATAGATATTCAGATATCTAACAGTTGCTTCCTCTAACACCCTCTTATCTGCATCACTGTATTCATCATAAAATTTAGTCATGGGTTTCGTATTTCCATCCACAGTGACTAATTTTATTACATCTTCCACGGAAATTGTGGGCTTCTCAACATATGTATATGTCTTCTACCTTTTGCTTATCTTTTTGCCTCCAGAGGGCTTCTCCTTAGTCATCTTGGTAGCTTTAGTTCCAGAGGCTTTCAACTCCTTTACCTCAGCATCTAAATCTGTTTCTTCTTCATCAACTTTTGTGCTCTTATAGGTTCTTGTGGCCTTTGTTTTCACTCTTTTTTCTTCTTTTCTGGATCATTTGCCTCCCGGTTTCTCAGGATTGGAAGATTTTGGAGAAACAGGGGCAACAACAGAGCTCCTAGTAGCCCTTGATGTGGAAGAGGGTTCCACCAGAGCACTTCCTTGTTTCTTATCTTGTTTCTCTTTCTTAGCCTTTTCAATTCTTTCTCTGAATTGCCTAACAGCTTCCTTTGTGAGACCTATATTCTTGGCCAACTGCTCAACTTCTTTTCTTACTTTTCTTTTGGTTTCAGGTTCTCTGAGCTCAACATGCAGTTTCAAACTTAACTCCTCATATCTCCCAAATCTTTCAACTGTTGTATCCTTTGGCTTGCTCAATATGTGTTGAGCATGCATATTCAAAAGTTTCTCATCAACCTCATAGGCCATAGGCATAATCCATACAGTTTTGGGTTCCACAGATTCCATTAGGCACTGATCAGTGTCAACCATAAAACATATCTCATCTTTGTATTTCTCCACAACTGATTTGGGAATTCTCTCCCTTGCATGCATCATACCCTAAAAATTCTTAAGATATCCCCATATTGTTGTTTTCTATGTTTTATAGTCACTAATGTTGTTTAGATGATCTCTGATCTGAATAGCAACTGGCTCATCACTAGTCCAGTGTACACCTTTTACTCCAGGTACCTCATTCATAAAGTAGAAGAACAAGCATAGAACCAATGCACCATATTTAAAAGTGTTTTTCTTATCTTTCTTAATTTTGTTTAGGTTCTCAATCAGTTGATTCTGCAATAATTCACACAAATCATAATCTGCATTTTCCTTTAGCATCTTGTATGCAACATATATGGCTATTCTAGAAACAAAATTTTCCCTGCTGGAGTGATAAATCTTGTAGCCAATCACCATGGAAGCAAACTTAACATCTGGTTCTATAATGTCATTGATGGTCATTGCTCTCTTATCAAACTCTGCACCAGTTGCATCAGTAATAGTTTGGTTTTTCATAGATTTCAACATGGGTAATCCACCGATTGAATTTAATCCAATCACAATTCTGATAACATCCTTGGTAATCTTAAATGGTTTTAGTAGCCATATGAATTCATCATGCATTCGGCTCAAAACATATCGGACCCACTCATCTTCATCAAATGTTGGAAACTTCATAATCTAAATAAAGTGTTTATCCTGTAGTGCCTTATACTCGGGTTTAAGGTCATGGTTTTCATCCCTGAGATGATTCTCAAACAAGTCTACATATATTGAGTCTCCAAATTCATCTATGTTTACATGAACATAAACCCTAATATCTTCAACATGCACCACACCATATGGAACACTTGAAAAAGCACCTAACGGGTTGACTTCAATTGATTTGTGAGGATGCTTCTTAAATTTGGGTCGAGAAACTTTCAGTAATGTCAACAACATGAGGAGTAGCCATCTCAATAGATTTTAGATTTGAAACTTTATAGAGAAGTACCTTTTTCTTTCACGGGGTTAGGGTTGATCAATTGCCAGTTGAATTCGCTCTTCGTGCTTCAATCTCTAGATTTGTAGCTCAGATGCTCTTCTTCTTGTTTCCTTCAAATGCAAAGTGGTTCAAATGCATGACCAAGTGACCTTTTATCATTCACAAAACCTAATTTGGCATTGTAATAAATGTGTTGCCCTAACTTCATCCGGTTACTCTATTTCTCAAACAATTCTTCATGAATCACTCCGCAAATTTTCATATCAACATCTTTTGTTCTAGAAATCCTTCCACAAGTTCTAAAACAATTCTAAATATCTTCTCTCATTGTGCCAGATCCAGACACCCATTTACTGGCTGGGAGGATTTGATTTTCAATGTAGCTCCCCCTAAGACAAAGCTCCAAATTCAATTCCCAGAGGAATTATCAACACCAGATTCTAGTGCAGATTCATTACTATTGTTCTCAATTGTTTTCTTGACCCATATCTTGCTCATTTCATTCTGGATCTCATTCACATCAATTTTTCTTTTGCCTTTGTCTTGTCTCTACTCATCCAATTTTTTGTTTACCGGACCTCCTCTTTCATTAATTCTACTTCTGCAAAATCTTGCAATATGACCAGATTTATTGCAATTAAAGCACATAACATTTGTTTGCTTATACACTTGATTTCCTCTTGATCTGCACTGATTAGCCATATGTCCAAATCCATTGCAAGAAAAATAGTAGCCATTGAAAGAGTTGCCATTTCCTCTATTGTTAGAGTTATTTATTATCATACTTCGACATTCATTTGATCTATGACCATACCTTTTACACTTGAAGCATTGTCCAGAGAGGGATGGACCATTTTGATTTTCTCTGCTTCTGCACTGAGTAGCTTTATGACCAAATTTATTGCAATTGAAACAATTGCTATTGAAGGATGGATATCTTTGAGCATTAGGTTGTCTTACTAGAGGTCTTCTAGGTCTGTTTCTTCCATTCCTTGGTTGGAAATTTCTTTATTCAGATCTAGAGCTTTCACCTTTCTCATATCCAAGACCATGCTTGTCATCAACCTTTTTCTAACCTTCAAGCAATGCTTCAAGTTTAGCTGAGCTTATCTTGAACTTCTCCTTGTATTCATTTGCAATTTCTAGGTCATGTCTGAGAGTGACAATTTTCCTCTCTAGTTCTCTCTCATTGTTTCTACTTTCTTGTAAATTAGACTCTAGAAGGCCAGCTATTCTGTCCAACCTACAACATTCTTCAGTTCTTTCTTTTAGATTTTGATTCAGGGTAAGTGCACAAAGATGAGGGACCAAAATGGGGTCTTAAGTTGCCACTTTTTTTTTTCTAAAATCAGGAAACATTGATGTTGGATGAGAAATTGAAGATAGCTACACTCAAAATTTGAAGATGGAACAAAAACAAGAGTTGTAGTGCTCTGAATCTAGTTTCTAAACTACTATTTTTTTCCAAAAATGGTTGAGATTAAGGGGTTCAAAAAGGGGGAGCACACAAATTGGTCCTATTTTTCTCAAAAAAATAGAACATAGCGTCTGGTGTGCTCCCCCTAAAATGTTAACTTTTTTTTAGTATTTCAATAATCACTCTAGTAAGAAATTAGGTAACACCATGTAGTTTATCCCTAATTTTTATGATAATTTTTTAATGAATAATTGATTTTTTAGTAATTTTTAAAGTGGACACGTCCTGAAAAATAGAAATTTGAGCGTGCTCCCCCCTAAAATGTTTGAAAACTAATTGAAAATCAATTTTTTTTAAAAAAATTTGTGTAGAATGGAGTCTAGTTTCTAAAAATATAACTTATTTCAATTTTCAATGAATGGTTAAAAAAACCAGTTAAAAATACTAGACACTGGTTTTTGACAAAAACTGGACACACTTACAAAAGAAATTCAAGATGAAACACTAAACGTACTCAAAATGTGAAAAAAATTATATGGTTAGATAGCTAACAGAGAGCTTAAGATTATGGTGGTATATTTTTTGAGTTTTCATTGAAAAAAGTGCCATCCTGATGGGGAGTAGGCTCTAGATTATCTCCAGATTTTGTTAAAAGTTGATAAAAACACATCAAACAAAGCTCATCATAATGCAAGCATGTTATAACATGCTCGCATTATGATGAGCATAACTTGCAATACACATGCCAATTGCATTTGCTTGAAAGTTTCTAAAGCCTTTTCAACAAATCCTTTTTTTGCATATCTTGCAATCATTGCATTCCATTATAGAACATCTCTTTGAGGTGTTACGTCTTACAATTGACATGCCTTGTCTATATTTCCACACTTTACATATATGTCTACAAGGGCAGCTGCACTTCATATCGTCTCTCTCTCTCTCTCTATTTCTCTCCCCTCTCTATGTCCTACCCTTTCTCTGAGTCTCTGCTTCCCTCCCCTCTCTACCTCCCACATTCTCTCTCACTCTCTTCTTCCCTCCCCTATCTAGCTTCTACTGTCTCACTCTCTACTTCCCTCTCCTATCTACCTCCTACCCTCTTTTTGAGTCTTTGCTTCCCTTGCCTCTCTACCACCTACCTTCTCTCTCACTCTCTTCTCCCCCTCCCTCTCTCTCACTTTCTACTTCCCTCCCCTATCTACCTCCTACCCTCTCTCTCACTCTCTACTTCCCTCCCCTATCTACCTCCTACCCTCTCTCTCTTCTTCCTTGCCCTGTCTACCTCCTATGGTCCTCTCCCAATCTCTACTTCCATCCTATCTCTACCTCCTATCCTCTCTCTCACTCTCTACTTCCCTCCCCTCTCTACCTCTCCTCCTCATTCTTCCCATCCAAACAAATTTAATAAATTATCTTGTTTCCATTTCATTGAATCCCAATTTATATCATCATCCATCTTTACATGTCCTATTTTTCTTACATTTCCATGTTCTTTGTTGACAAGGGAGAGCGAGAGGGAGGAAGAGGGAGAGAGGATGGAGATGGAGGGGAGAGAAACCTGGGAGAGATACCTTGTGATAGGGAGAGAGAGAGAGAGAGTCCTAGTTTTCTTGTTTTGGAGAGAGAGAGAGGGTGGGTCGGGTTTATGAGTTTAGGATTGCTTAAGTTTAGGGTTTAAGGGAATCATTTAGGGTTTAGGAGTTTAGGGGTTTAGGGCTGCTCAGGTTTATGGTTTATGGTTTAAGTGTTAGGATTTAGGGGCATTATTCAGGGTTTAGGGGTTTTGGGAGAGAGAGAGAGGTTTAGAGTTGCTCAAGTTTAGGGTCATTATTTAGGGTTTATGAGCTTAGGGTTGCTTAGACCTTTAGGGGCATTATTTATGGTTTATGAGTTTAGGGTTGCTCAAGTTTAGGATTTAGGGTTTTGGGTTAGGGTTTAGGGGAATTATAAATAGGGTTTAGGGTTTTACAGTTGCTTAGGTTTATGGTTTAGGGGTTAGGGGTTAGGGTTTAGGTGTTAAGGATTTTGGGTTGCTTAGGTTTAGGGTAAATAGGGGTTAGGGTTTAGAGAGAGAGAGAGTGAGGGGATCGATAGATATTGGGAGAGATCTAGGGAGATAGAGGTTTAGAGTTGCTTCCAGGGTTTATGGTTTAGAGGTTTGGGGTTTAGGGTTGCTCAGTTTTAGGGTTTAGGGGCATTATTTAGGGTAACTTAAGGTTTATGTTTTAGGGGTTAGGGGTTAAGGTTTAGAGGTTTAGGTTAAGGTTTAGAGAGAGAGGAATGATAGGGAGATATAGAGGAGACCGAGGGGAGACATAAGGAGATAAAGGGTGAGGGACATGGCTAGAGACATAGGCAGAGAGATTGAGAGGTAGAGGGATGATAGAGATAAGGAGATAGGGTTTAGGTTGATCAGATTTAGGGTTGATCGGGTTTAGGGTTTAGGGGTTAGGAGTTTAGAGAGGGAGAGATATAGAGATAGAGGGTGAGGGACATGGCCAGAGACATAGCCAGAGAGATTGAGATGTAGAGAGATGATAGAGACAAGGAGATAGGGGTTTAGGGTTGATCAGGTTTAGAGTTTAGGGGTTAGGAGTTTAGAGAGGGAGAGATAGGGAGATATAGGTTGATGGACATAGCCAAAGACATAGGTAGAGAGATTGAGAGGTAGAGGGATGATAGAGACAAGGAGATAAGGGTTTAGGTTTGATTAGGTTTAGGGTTGATCGGGTTTAGGGTTTATGGTTGGTATATATGATGTATAGAATGGTGTAAATGACTAACATATTGGCGCTTATGATGTTCTGATGGCTCCTGTGGCTGGCAGAGGGTAGAATGACACATGTGACTAGCTAGGTGTAGAATGATGTTTGTGATTGATAGGTAGGTGCTACTAAGGAGCATATTGGCACATACGATATACAAAATGGTGCAAATGACTAACAGATTGGCACTATGATCTTCTAATGGCTACTGGTGAGGTATTTGTTTGATTTTGATTATTTTTGGGATCGTTTGAGATGGAGCTTAGATGGATTTGGGATGAAATGGATTGGTTTAGGGATGATGAGAGGTGAAAAGGACTAGATTAGGAATGATTTGGGAATGATTAGAATGGTTTTAGGGATGGTGTGAAGTGGTTTAGCGCTGATTAGGGAATGATTAGAATGATTTAGGAATAGTTTAGGGATGGTATTTGAGATGAAATCTAAGTTGATTGGAAAATGATTAGGGATGAAGTTAAATTGATTTGGATGTGATTTGGGATGGTGTGAAGTGGTTTAGGTCTGATTAGAAGTGGTTTAGGGATGATTAGAGATGAAATTGAATTGATTAGGAATGATTTGGGATTGATTAGGAATGAATTTGGTTAGAATAAAAGCTTAATGTTTTCATGTTTTCATGTTATAGAGATTGGGAGAGATAGGGAGATAGAGGTTTAGGGTTGCTGCCAGGTTTTATGGTTTAGGGGTTAGGGTTTTAGGGGTTAGGGTTTGTCATTTTTAGGGTTTAGGGGTTAGGGTTTAGGGTTTAGGGACATTATTTATGGTTTAGGGTTTATGGTTTAGGGGTTAAGGGTTAAGGTTTAGAGGTTTAGGTTTATGGTTTAGGTAGAGAGGCAAATAGGGAGATACAGAGGAGATTGAGCTTGGGAGAGATATCTATGTCTCCTCTATCCCTCTTTCTAAACTATACCTACCTCTCTATCTCTCTCTCTCTCCTTGTCTCTCTATCTTGCTAGATCTCTTTTGATCCCCTCTCTCTAACTCTACCTTTCTATCTCTCTCTCCCTCACTATTTGAGGTTTACATGAGTTTTGGGTTTCTCAAGAAAATATGGTTTAGGTTTTAGGGTAAGGGTTTAGGGGAATTATTTAGGCTTTAGGGGTTTAGGGATGCTCGAGTTTAGGGTTTAGGGTCTAGGAGTTAGGGTTTAGGGTTTACGGGTTAGGGTTTTAGGGTTGCTTGAGTTTAGGGGTTAGGGTTTAGGGTTTAGAGAAAGATAGAACAAGGGAACCAATAGAGATTGGGAGAGATAGGGAGATAGAAGTTTAGGGTTGCTTCCAGGTTTTATGGTTTAGGGACCTTAGGGGTTTTGGGGTTTTGGGTTGCTCATTTTTAGGGTTTAAGGGTTAGGGGTTAGGGTTTAGGGACATTATTTAGGGTTTAGGGTTTATGGTTTAGGGGTTAGGGGTTAAGGTTTAGAGGTTTAGGTTTATGGTTTAGGTAGAGAGGCGAATAGGGAGATACAAAGGAGACCAAGCCTAGGAGAGATATCTCTATCTCATCTATCCCTCTCTCTAAGTATACCTACCTTTGCTTCCAGGTTTTATGGTTTAGGGACCTTAGGGGTTTAGGGTTGCTAGATTTTAGGGTTTAGGGTTAGGGGTTAGGGGCATTATTAAGGGTTTAGGGTTTATGGTTTAGAGGTTTAGGTTTATGGTTTAGGTAGAGGGGAGAATAGGGATCCCTATCTCTATCTCTCTAGACATATGGATCCCTATCTCTTAATCTATCCCTCGCTACCTCTCTCTCCTCATCCTTCTACCTCTTGAAATATCTCTCCCTATGTCTCTAGACATCTCTTGATCTCTTTCCCTATCGAGCTATCTATCCTCATAACCCCATCTCTTAATATACCCCTCTACCTCTCTCTCTATATTTCCCCATCTATCTCTCCCTTGCTATATCTATTTCTCTATATCTCCCCTCTCTATATATATGTATCTCTATCTTTCTCCCTCTATAGACCCCTTTCTCTATCTCTATCCCCATCTTTCCCTTTCCCCATCTCTATCTCCACCTATCCTCTCTATCTCCATGTCCCTCTCTATCTCTCCATATCTCTCGATCCCTCTTTATATATAGGATAGAGAAATGAAGAGAGAGAGAGAGAGAGAGAGAGAGAGAGAGAAAGACTCTCTCATGTAGATACAAGGTTACCTTTATGTTATCATGCTTCCCATAACACGCTCGCATTATAACGTGAGTGCGTTATAATGTGATCGTATTATTGGAAGCATGGAAAATGGTAAAAAAGCATGTGGGATCCGTGTTTCAGACCCCACATTGCTATTATTCCTTCTTTTCACAAGTATATCAGACAAAAAAATGCTTTTTATGCTGGTTGACTAATTGAGAATCATTTTTATATGAATCCACCACCTTTTTTTTTTCAAAGTAGAAGTGATTTTTCATGTTTTTGGAGAAAATTTGATTATTTAAATTGAAAGTTTCATGTTTCATGTGTGATTTTGTTTCAAAGCTAATTACCATTGATATATAGATTGAATTTGATGATATATTTTTGTTTTTTAGATAAATTTTACTAATCCTATTATAGAATTATATAGAATTCATAATCAAACTTGAGAAAAACAAGAATTTGAGAATTTTGAAGCCATATTTTGGAGAATTGGTCAACTGCAATATCAAATTCTAAGGTATGTTCAATTTTAATTCACATATATATGTTCTTATGTTCTTTATGTCTTTATGTTTTTTATGTTCTTTATGTTCTTCTTGACATATATGTGTCTAGGTATATCAGTTAGTTCAGTCAAAGAGACTCCAAATTCTTTATGTTTCCACCTTGTTTCGGCCCTTCATGCCTTTATTTCACCTATTTTCAGATATATAAGAGAAAAACATTATCAAATACTTCATAAAATAATTTTAGTGAACAATTGTTTGTCATACTCATATTCGAGTGTATACATGGAGCCAAAATTGATTTTGGAAGACTCTTAATTTTTGCCCTAAGATGACATAAGATGATACAAAGGGAGTTACAAGGAGACAAAACACTAAAAAGGAGGTTTTCATGAGTGCAGGATAGTCATGTAAGTCTATATAACAGTCCACTATCATAGTCTATATATAACCATGCTGCCATGTATGATCCTCCTTGCATTTGAAGGTCATTTTACAATGCTATGAAAGTTATATTTTATTACAAAGTGGTCCTTCTTATTGCATCTATGTACAATGAAATTCATACATTTATACACTGTTTACAATGAATGTGTAAAGAGTTCTCTTCCTACAACTATGCACATGCTACAACTGAGATAAGAGTTTGTGCACATTACAATAATATAAACCATCACTGTTATGCTACAACATGCTACAAGTCATCTATGTTACATGCTACAACATTTATGTTACTATGGAACATAATGTGCATGCTTACAACACCCAAAACATGTCATCACTAGCTCTTACATTCTCTATTTTCCTTGTCCTTTCTTGACCTCCAAGTGGCCATACTTCTCATACCCACCCATAGTGAGTGAAATGTACTACTTGCTTTCTCTACAAGTGAAAAACTTGAACACAACTCAATCCATAGGAAAAACTTGGAGTGCTAATCAAATGCCCCTACAAATGAAAGAAACTCACACTTATCTCCTTTGAAAATCAAGTAAATACTCTATCCAAGTATCATTACATACTAACATCATTGAATGTTGATGTAGACTCATGTGAGAGTTGTTCTCTCTTTGAATTTGATGTTTTAGTGTGCTTTTTTTCCTTTGTGGTTGCTTACTCTTGCGTTTGTCATTTGGGTGAACCTCTAGATGAAGCTTCCAACACTTGTCATAACAATATCCTCAAATCAACTTGTTTGTTATCTTCTTTGAGTTTGTTTTGGCCTTTCTCTTCCCTTAGTTTTGGAGAGTTACTTCTTTTTCCATCCTTACTATGGAAAATATGCTCCTTAGTGGTGTTTGCTTTGTGCATCATTCTACAATTTACTACTTCACCTTTCTACTTCTTCAAACTTTCCACAGACCCCTAAACTCAGTAAACAGTCCTTATTTAAGTTGCCAAACTCCCAAATCCACACTCACATTCAATTGGCATGATCATTTATGATGCAGACACAAGAAGGAATTCAAAGCATTGATACCATATTTCACAAATCAACTCAATCATAAACCAAAATCTTGCAATGGCCCAACTAGGTGCTTAAGGGCATGATAAAGTATTTAGACACCCATTATGGAGTAGAATAAGATATCAAAAGATTTCATGCCCTTGTTTTAGGAAAAATGTGAGTTCTATGACTGGCCCTCTCTAGAAATAGGCCTAATTTGGTCCAAGTAACAAAGCAAGTACCCTAGGATCATTCAATAACCACTCCAAACCCCAAAACAACATATCTATATGTCACAAAACTTCAAATTGCACCATTGGTTAGTATAGCCATGCTCATCTAGGGTGCAAACTAGAAAACCCTTCATTTCTTCACAAATAAGGGGGTTTTAATGAAAATCTCATATCCACTCCAACCCAGAACAAAGTAACACTTGATTCACCTTTAAATAGGCCTGCATATGTTATAGGAACACTTACTTGGCCAAGTTGCATTCAGATTCACAAAGAACCACTATTTAGCTACCCTTTCCACTTGGAAAATGCATGAAAATAGGGTATAACGAGTTACAACAAAAAAATAGGGTATAACTTCTTATTTCTTCCTCCAAGTTTGTCCTCCTCTCTCCTATTCAAACTAGATTCAAGTGTATATGTGTGTTCAAATGCATACTCCATGACTTATGTATGTTCAAGTTATCTTGATATGAGGTGTCTTATTCAGAAGTTTGTAAAACCTTGTTATTCATTCTGATTGTGCTATTCATTGTCATTATAAAATTTCTAATGATCATTGTCTTATTCTTCATGCTTGTAGAAATCATCATCATGCTGAGGAAATGAACAAAGACTCTAACACCAGAAGAGCGTGAAGCTGAGAATGAGAGGAAAAGAGAAAGAATGAAGCAAATTCAGGAAAGTAGGAAATTGTCAACCATACAAGAAGATATTCCACCATTGCCCACTAACATTGCACCATATGATACTAACATTGCACCATATGAGGACTGTTGTACATTGACAAGATTAAGTAAGCTACACTCTATCAGAAGCTCAATTGCAGGTTCATGGAGTATACATACGCGGAAGATGGCGTGCTTTCATTCTGCATGTACAATTCAAGCCTGGAATGACTATGAGTCAAGGGAGTGGGTTGATGAATGGCAGTTCAGTTATCTTTGCCCACTTGACACGTATCAACCCTCGACGACACTAGGATTGATAGAGATGGAATCATTAGTTAGCTTTGACCACATATCAGATCTAGTTCAACCAGGTAATATATCTACTTGCATAGTTAAATTTAAAATCCCTAATGTTATCTTAAACTTTGTAGTATTTTTGTAATGTTGTAGAAATTTCATCTAATTTGCTACACATATCATTGTAGGGCATGTTTATGCAGTTATTGTAGATGAAGATAACGAAGAGGGAACATATTATTACTTGTGTCATTGTGTTGAGGCCAAAAAGAAATTGGAGGCCCCAGTTACAGATGGAGAAAACATCGAATACCCTACAGGCTCAGTGGTCATTACTAGAACATGGATTAGAAGGTACCCACATAAGAGTCTTAATGTTTGGTTGTTTGAGGACTTTGACATGCATCAGAAGATTCTTCATTACTCCAACCTTGTCGTGGCAACCAATGTTCATTTGATACAATATCAAGGTAGACCTTTGAACAAGACCTTGTGGAAGGTGCGTGACTCTGACCATGAGGCCATACTTGACACAATAAAGAGTAGAGAAGACCCAGATAGTTCATTGGATTAATTTGTAAGTATGCATAAAACTTTCCTAGATGGTTACATGTACTTTGTTTTGATATAAATAGTAGTATGAATTGCTTCCCTCTAGTATATTTATGTTTAGTCAATTTTGCTTTTTGATGCTTCTCATAGGAGTTCACAACTCTAGTCCATCCAACTATGGACAAAGAAGCTTGAGAAAAGATGATGGAGAGTGATCATCAGATGGCGGTAAGTGATCAATTACATAAGTGATGTTATATATTTCATGTACATTTCATTTGATTTGTTTCATGAGGTTAGATCTAATTAATGGATGAAGTTGATCCTAATTGGTCTTAATCCTATTCACTCATCTTTCACTCATGTCATATCAAGATTCATGTCAAAGGGTTTGGATGTTAGTTTATAACATTCATAGTTATCATGTTACAATAGTAGGACATAGTTGTTTATGTCATTGGTTCATGACATTGGATCATTGGATTTTGATTGTGCTTCTTCATCATAACATGTCATGCTTTCAAGAGTTAGATTGGGTTGTGGTTCTTCCTCATGATAGGATTTAGTTCATGTCTTCATGCTTCTTTGTCCTCCATGTCTTCAGTGTTCTCAGTGTCTTCATGCTTTGAGGAGTTAGATTGGGTTGTGGTTCTTCCTCATGTTTGGAAAGGCGCTAGGAGTGACATTTTGCATTACATAGCTTGTGGGGCCAAACGGATTTTGCCAATGCATCGGGATGGATGGGTAAATGTCAAGGGAGGTCTCGTTTTGTGTGCCAAGCATCACATTTGTTCAGGGTAGTAGGCTATCGAAAAAGTCCCTTAAGCGCCCTAAGATGAAAAAATTGCCAAACTTTGACAGGGCAGTTCTCAGAATTTGTGGTAGCTGGGAAAATTCTGTTTGGACCTATAGGTGCACATGGGGTCCATCCATAATAACCTCTCTCAGTTTCATTCAACTCCAGTTTGTTTGACTTTGCTGAAATCAAACGCATTATTGCAAAATGCTTCAGTTTCATGTAGTGGAAAGGTGCTAGGAGTGACATTTTGCATTCCATAGCTCATGGATCTGAATGGACTTCGGCAACACGTTGAGGTGGGTGAGTAAATGCAAAGGAGGTCTCATTTTGTGTACCAAGCATCGCATTCATTCAGGGCAGTAGGCTACCGACAAAGTCCCTTAAGCTCCCTAAGATGAAAAAACTACCAAACTTTGATGGGATAGTTCTCAGAATTTCTGGCAGATGGGAATATTCCATTTAGACCTACAAGTTCATGTGGAGTCCATCCACAATAACCTCTTTCAATTTCATTCAACTCCAGTCCATTTGATCATGCCGAAATCAAACACATTCTTGCAAAATGCTTCAATTTCATGCTGTGGAAAGGTTGCCAGGTGCCATATTTTTTGTTCTGCTCATCATGGAACTGAATGGACTACACCAACACATCGGGGTGGGTGGGTAAATGCTAGGGGAGATCTCGTTTCATGTGCCAAGTGTCTCAGTCATTCCGCCCTGCAAGCTACCGGTAAACTCGAAAAGTGTTAGGTCTCGGTAACTTGTAGGTTAGAATGACTGGGATGCTTGGCACACAAAATGAGACCTCTCCTAGAATTTACCCACCCATCCCAACGTGTTAGCATAGTCCATTCAGCCCCATGATGAGAAGAACAAAAAATATGGCACCTGGCAACCTTTCCATAGCATGAAACTAAAATATTTTGCAAGAATGCGCTTGATTTCAGCACGATCAAACAGATAGGAGTTGAATGAAACCAAGAGAGGTTATTGTAGAAGGACCCCATGTGCACCTATAGGTCCAAATGGAATGTTCCCAGCTGCCATGAATTCTAAGAACTGTCCTGTCAAAGTTTGGTAATTTTTTCATCTTAGGGAGCACTTAAGGGACTTTGCCGGTAGCCTGCTACCTCAAACAAATGTGACACTTGGCACATGAAACGAGACCTCACCTGGCATTTACCCACCCACCTGACACATTGGTGAAGTCTGTTCAGACCCATGAGCTATGAAATGCAAAATGTCACTCCTAGCACCTTTCCACAACATGAAACTGAAGCATTTTGCAAGAATGCGTTTGATTCTGGCACGGTCAAAGGGATAGGAGTTAAACGAAACTGAGAGAGGTTATTGTAGATGGACCCCACATGCACCTATAGGTCCAAACAAAACATTCCCAGATGCCACGAATTCTGAGAACTATCCCATCAAAGTTTGGTAGTTTTTTCATCTTAGGGAGCTTAAGGGACTTTGCCGGTAACCTGTTGACCCAAACAACTACGATGCTTGGCACATGAAACGAGACCTCCCCTGGCATTTACCCACCCAGCCTAACATGTTGGAAAAGTCTGTTTGGCCCCACGAGCTATGGAATGCAAAATGTCACTCCTAGCACCTTTCCACTACATGAAACTGAAGCATTTTGCAAGAATGCGTTTGATTCTGGCACGATCAAACGGATAGGAGTTGAACAAAATTGAGAGAATTTATTGTAGATAGACCCCACATGCACCTATAGGTTCAAACAAAATGTTCTCAGCTACCACGAATTCTGAGAACTGTCCCGTCAAAGTTTGGCAATTTTTTCATCTTAGGGAGCGCTTAAGGGACTTTACCGGTAGCCTACTACCTTGAACGAATGCAATGCTTGGCACATGAAATAAGACCTCCCCTGGCATTTACCCACCCACCCTGATGCATTGGCAAAGTCCGTTCAGACCCATGAGCTATGGAATGCAAAATGTCACTCCTAGCACCTTTCCACTACATGAAATTGAAGCATTTTGCAAGAATGCGTTTGATTCTGGCACGGTCAAACGAATAGGAGTTGAACAAAATTGAGAGAGGTTATTGTAGACGGACCTCACATGCACCTGTAGGTCCAAACAAAACATTCCTAGCTACCACAAATTCTCAGAACTATCCCATCAAAGTTTGGTAATTTTTTCATTTTAGGGAGCGCTTAAGGGACTTTGTCGGTAGCCTGCTGCCCCGAACGAATGCGATGCTTGGCACATGAAATGAGACCTCCCCTAGCATTTACCCACCCACCCCGACACATTGGTGAATTCCATTTGGACCCATGAGATATGGAATGCAAAATGTCACTCCTAGCACCTTTCCACAACATGAAACTGAAGCATTTTGCAAGAATGCGTTTGATTTCAGCACGATCAAATGGATTGGATTTGAATGAAAATGAGAGAGGTTATTGTGGAGGGACTCCATGTGCACTATGCACCTATAGGTCTAAACAGAATGTTTCTAGTTGCCACTAATTCTAAGAATTATCCCATCAAAGTTTGGCAATTTTTTCATCTTAGGGATCTTAAGGGATTTTGTCGGTAGCCTGCTAACCCGAATGACTGCAGTGCTTGGCACAGGAAACGAGACCTCCCCTAGTATTTACCCACCCACCCC
Source organism: Cunninghamia lanceolata (assembly GCA_027924645.1). Taxonomy (NCBI): domain Eukaryota; kingdom Viridiplantae; phylum Streptophyta; class Pinopsida; order Cupressales; family Cupressaceae; genus Cunninghamia; species Cunninghamia lanceolata. The sequence goes on along the minus strand of BSBN01000130.1, from coordinate 3,271,141 downwards.
GATGTGTTGGCAAAGTCCATTTGGTCCCATGAGCTATCAAATACAAAATGTCACTCCTACCACCTTTCCACTGCATAAAATTGAAGCATTTTGCAAGAATGCATTTGATTCCGACACAGTCAAACAAACTGGAGTTGAACGAAACTGAGAGAGGTTATTGTGGACGGAATCCACATGCACCTATAGGTCCAAATGGAAGGTTCCTAGCTACCACAAATTTTGAGAACTACCCCGTCAAAGTTTGGTAGTTTTTTCGTCTTAGGGATCCTAAGGGACTTTGCCGGTAGCCTGCTGACCCGAACGACTACAGTGCTTGGCACATGAAACAAGACCTCCCTTGGCATTTACCCACCCACCCCGATGCATTGGTGAAGTCCATTTGGTCCCATGAGCTATGGAATGCAAAATGTCACTCCTACCACCTTTCCTAATTGTCCTTTGTTACTACATAATTGTCTAGACTTTGGGATAGTTGTTATAACTTTTTCCATGGGTCAAGAAAATGAACTACAGATTGATTTTTCAGAAGTTATGAACCTTGTGCATGTCTAGGACAGCTTGGGCATTATAAAAATGAGTTTTATCAAACCTACAATAGCCATGAACCTTCAACATGGTGCTTCATTGTTTCATCATGGTTTCATGGAGTTTTCAGTATGATGAGAGAATGTTCTTTCCTAGATTATGAAGTGTCCATGACAAAATTTCACACTTACACCACTATATGGCATAAATACACCCAATATGGACTTAATTAGACCTTATAGCACCAAAAATAATATGACTTGGACATACAAAACTCACTAAAGGCTCTTATTTACAACATTTGACCAATGTTGTGAAGGTGCTCCTGCACTAATGAGGATGGAGGAAGACTTTTATGACACATTTGACATGATTTTGACTATACCTCTTGATGATTTTGAGTAAGGCAAGGGAGTTCTAAATTGTTGTTCCAACTATTATAATAGTCTTATTATAGCTGATAGGAAGGATATTCATTGTGAAGTTCATAATATGAACTTGATCTATATCAAACCTTGCAATAGAATTTACCACTTTATAATGGGAATTGATAATGAAGTTTACGGTACAAACCCATTTATGTAACTTCCCTATGAGACATGTATGCAAATTTATGAAACCCATTGATAATGTTGTAGTTGCAACTACCCTGTGAGACATGTATGCAAAATGTTGAAGCATGGACAAGGAACATGAACTGTTTGACATAACACCTTAAAGAAATGTGGTCTGATGGAATGCCATGATTGCAGGATATGAACAAAATAGATTTGTTGAAAAAGGCTTTAGATATTTGAAAGATATGGGAATTTTGTTAGATGTTGTAGTTGCAATTGCCCTGTGAGACATGTATGCAAAATGTGCAAGCATAGATAAGGAATATGAACTGTTTGACATAACACCTCAAATAAATGTCATCTCATGGAATGCCATGATTGTAGGATATGCATACAATGGATTTTTTGAAAAGGTTTTATACACTTTCAAGAAAATGCAATTGGCAGGTGTAAATCCAAATTCCAAAACCTTTGCCAGCATCCTCCTTGCATGTGCCAAAATCAAGTCATTGGATCAGGGTATGGACATCCATCAAAGCATGAAGGATATGGGAATTCTATCAGATGTTGTAGTTGCAACTGCATTGAGAGACATGTATGCAAAATGTGAAATCATAGACAAGGCACATGAACTATTTGACAGAATACCTCATAGAGGTGCCATCTAATGGAATGCCTCGATTGTAGGATATGCATAAAATGGATTTGTTGAAAAGGATTTAGACACTTTAAAGAAAATACAGTTGGTAGGTGTAAATCCATATTCCACAACCTTTGCCAGCATCCTCCCTGCTTGTACCAAAGTGGGATCTTTAGAACATGGTATGGACATCCATCAAAGCATGAAGGATATGGGAATTCTATCAGATGTTGTAGTTGCAACCGCATTGAGATACATGTATGCAAAATGTGGAATCATTGACAAGGCACATGAACTATTTGACAGAACACCTCACAGAGGTGCCATCTAATGGAATGCCTTGATTGTAGGATATGCACAAAATGGATTTGTTGAAAAGGATTTAGACACATTAAAGAAAATACAGTTGATAGGTGTAAAGCCATATTCCACAACCTTTGCCAGCATCCTCCTTGCCTGTGCCAAAATGGGATCTTTGGAACATGGCATGGACATCCATCAAAGCATGAAGGATATGGGAATTCTATCTGATGTTGTAGTTGCAACTGCCCTCAGAAACATGTATAGCAAAATTAGAAACTTTCAAGCAAATGCGATTGGTAGGTGTAAAGTAAAATTCCACAACCTTAGCTAGTATCCTCCTTGCCTATGCGAAAATGGACATCCATCAAAAGGATAAAACATATGGGAATTTTGTTAGATGTTGTAGTTGCAACTGCCCTCAGAGACATGTATGCAAAGTGTGGAAGCATAGACAAGGAATGTGAATTGTTTGGCATGATGCCCCAAAGAAATGTCACCTAATTGAATGCAATGATTGTAAGATATGAACAAAATGATTTTTTTGATAAGGCATTAGAAACTTTCAAGCAAATGTGACTGGTGAGTGTAAAGCAAAATTCCACAACCTTAGCCAGTATTCTCCTTGCCTATGCCAAATTGGACATCCATCAAAAGGATAAAACATATGAGAATTTTGTTAGATGTTGTAGTTGCAACTGCCCTCAAAGACATGTATGCAAAGTGTGGAAGCATAGACAAGGCACGCAAACTGTTTGGCATGATGCCCCAAAGAAATGTCACCTCATTGAATGCAATGATTGCAAGATATGAACAAAATAGATTTTTTGATAAGGCATTAGAAACTTTCAAGAAAATGTGATTGGCGGGTGTAAAGCAAAATTCCACAACCTTAGAAATGGTATGTTTGGAGCACAGTATAGACATCCATCAAAGCATAAAGGATATAGGAATTTTGTCAAATGTCGTAGTTGTAAGTACCCTGCAAGACATGTATGCAAAGTGTGGAAGCATATACAACAAACGTGAACTATTTGACATGATCCCTCAAAGAAATGTTGTCTCATGGAATACAATGATTGCAAGCTATGCATGAAATGGATTTTTCATAAGGCTTTCAAAACTCTCAAGCAAATGCACAAAAATAAATTTCAACCATTTACGCAAATTTTGGCACATCTAAAACCAAATTGTACAACCTTAACCAACTTCCTCCTTGCCTATGCTATAATGGGATCTAGAGAAAATGGTGTGGACAACCATCAAAGCATAAATGATATAGGAATTTTGTCACATGTATTGTATTTGCAAAGTTGCCCTTGTAGACATGTATGGAGACTATGGAAGCATAGACAAGGCACGTGAACTATTTGAAATGATGCCTCAAAGAAATGCACAGTCCCACATAATTCAATGATTCCAAGATATGCACAAAATGGATTATTTGAAAATGATTTATAAACTTTCAAGAAAATGCAATTGGCACGTGTAAAACCAAATTCCTGTAACAATAATTGATTATCATATTAAATATTTAATATAAACTGTCATATACATAATGTCATGAACATAACATCTAGTTTATATAAAAATCCATATAGGCATGTCCAAACAAAGCCATACAGGAAAATATACAAAAATATACATCAGATTAACATACAAAAGTATGTATACAAAGCCATCTAGGCATACAAAAAATGTCCCAAAAACTAGTTTCCTATGGACTTTTATGAAATAATCAGCGGCCCTTCTTTGACTATGAAGATGGAGAGCCAGTCCGTGACTCATCCTCTCTATGCTATCGAGTAGACCTCTTCGAATAAAGTTCATCCAGGTGCACCTGTTAATACAAACAAACAATATGCACATTAGTATAGAAAATGTATCAAATATATAACATTGAACATATGTAATTGATCACTTACCGCCAACCGATGATCACTCTCCATCATCTTTTCTGTAACTTCTTCATCCGTAGTTGGATGGACTTGAGTTGTGACCTGCTGTAAGAAGCATCAAGAAGCAAAATTGACTAAACATAAATATCATTTATGTACATCAAATGACATGAGATAAAACAAGAAATACAAAATTATGACATTTTCATGTTATTGGCTCATACCTTGGTCAAAGGATTTGTAGACATTATGGCTGAATCAATGCCTCTCTACACTGAATCATAAACATCAGGAGTCTTTAGATTTAGCATTTGAAAATCAAGTTCAAGATTAATCGACAAAAATAAATACATAACATTAGTTTAAAAATGCATAATGATTAGAAATGGTTAAATTTACCTCCGTATAACTGGTGGGTTGGTGTCTAGGGGACCAAGGATACAATGTAGTTGCCGGTGACTGTTGAAATCATCAAATTGTTACAAAATAATATTACCATTAACATATCTACAATAATTACGATCATGTGATAAATTACATCCCTGTTGTCTTGACCTCCTCTCATAACCTACCAGTGGATGGCTAATGGAGGTAGGATGAAGACTTTGACCTTGGAAATTCATGTGACAATTACATACATTTGACTTATAATACAAATAATCATATAAAAATAATTACAAATTTCAAATAACAATATATTAAATCATAATGAAACTTGTAACAAAATACCTGAGAATCAATGCCAAATGTATGATGTAAGAGATCATCACTGAGAACAAGATCATCCAATATGGATGCCCCCATCAATGGATGCTGCCCCCGCGTCACATCATCCTGCCCCTGCGTCACAACATCCTGTAGAGAGTCCTGTCATGCATCCTGCATCCCATAATCACATAGGTTCCCACATGAACTGCACAAATGTGGGGACACATGACGCCTACTACTCACACCCTCATTGGCCTGGGTAAGATCATCGGCATGTTGTGATAGAGTTTGGGTGAGAGTAGTCAGTGAATGTAACGTCTCCACCTCAACACTCTCCTTCAAAGACAAAGAGAGTGACCTACAATCTAGCCTCACTTGGGGTACAGGCACACGGTTTTGATCTCGTTGAGCCCCGGGTCTATCTTGGTCAGAGGCACCAGCTCTACCCTAGAAATCATGAATGTCAAAATAATTTAGAATCTTGTTGAGGATGAACTCGCAATAGAGTTTTCTCAGGAAATATTGTGGTACCTCATCATTATTGCATGGGCGCTCATTGAAGACCATGTACCATCTATCCCAAAAGTGTTGGGATATTTCTTCATTCCTACACCAATGTATAGGAAACCATTGGCAACTTTCTTCTAATCTTTAATCAGTTTTAGGATTGGTAAAGTGTTCACATAATTTAGATTTTGTAATTTTTTCATTCTTGACTTGTTCATATGATAAGCCATTGGCATACAATTTCTGACACCTCTCCCTATAGTCTTGGAATTTGGTCATTTGTTTTGTCACCGAATCTGTGTGAGCAACAATCTCCTCTAGTGATTTTGCAAGTGTCCTCCTACGATCAGTGGTTCCACTTGGATTGTTTAGGGTTTCAATAATAGTCTAAAGATGTTTCTGTTTTCTTCTATTATCCCAGGTAATGTTCTTGATTATCCCTTACATTAAAAGGAGATGAAGGTGGGTTTGGAGGGTTTGGAGGCTTTTGGGGGTTGTTTTCAACCTCCTCAGCTGGATAAGTTTTCTCTTTCTCCAATAACTGTAAATGCAATCTAAAAACAAATCAAAAATTGCAAAACTTAAAAATTGTTCTCAAACTAACAAAATTAGTCAAACCCTACCTTCTTCCTGTGCTGGAGCCTCCAAATTTGCACGACGATGTCTTTGGTGGTGAGGTGGCATTGTGAATTTATTGTTTTCTCTATCAAACTTAATTCAATAGGCTTTTATTTAATGTGCTCATGTTTCTCCTTTTCTTCTTTGTTGCTGTCAAAGGAATGCTCGTGGCCGAATGGGCAAAACAAGGTTTTTTTTGCTTTTATTGAAAGCAAAATGCGAGCACGTTATAACATGCTCGTGTTTTAAAATGTGTGCATGTTATAACACGCTCGCATTTTTCTTTATTTTTGGAGATGGTGGTGTCTTTTTGTCCCCCATCTCCTTGCATTTACCCTTCAGGTCTTCTTTAGTTTTCTTCCTATCTTCGATTTCCTTGGTTAGCCTCATCACCTCGGATTCCATCTCATGTTTTAATACAATAACTTCTTTAGTTAACTTCTCACATTCCTTTGTCTTCTCTTTTAGGGCCTTATTCTTGTTATTGTCTTCATAATGATTCCTCGGTTGAAGAGGTTGCTCCTTTCTCTTTTTATTAGATTTGCTCAAATTTTCTTTTAAAATCTCAATGAAGTCTTCAACATTTTTAAGGTTTTCTTGTAGCTCATTGACTTCTACTATGGACTACTCAAAATCTTCTAAACAGAGATTAAGTTGTCCTTGAAGGTTGTATTCATCCATTTTACTACCTTCCCAGATCTTGCTCAAGCTGTTAAACTTTTTCAAAGGAAACTTGCTCTAATACCAACTGTTGGAATTGGTCTGGACAACTAAGAGGGGGGGGGTGAATCAATCATCACACAACTCAAACTTTTCTACCTTTAATCTTCTTTTACAACTTCTAATCAAATTAATGATATAAACATTAAAGCATGAGTCAATGACACATGAGCAAAAACATAAATAGCACACTTGACACCAAGATTTTGATGTGGAAACCTAGTTAAGGGAAAAACCATGGTGGGGGTTAACCCACAAAGATTATACTCTATTAAAAGTATTACAAAGGGGAATGCACATGCATTCGGGCTCACTGCTCAAAAGAAGGCTCATTGCCTACAACAGGCTCACTGGCTATAGAAAGAAGATTACAATGGATTTGAACTAATGATTAGCATCTATTAATGCAAGGATTCAGTTCTGGTTAAGAATAGAATATTGACTTGATGCACTTCATCCTTACTCTGTCATGTTTACTACTCTTCTATCATTTGAACCTTAGATCTCTGCCCTTTTCTCACTTAATCCATAGTCGCATCACACACACCAATCACTTAAATCCATTAGCTATATATATCCATATCATGATATTCAATCACTTTTTAGTCAGCTTCAAGAATAGTTAGAGCTTTGTTGAAGACTCTGCTCTGTCAGCTAAATCCATGCATAACTTGTAACACGAACCAAAACTTGCATTCACAAATCATCAATCATGTCAGGCACTATCACTAATCATCACAAATCATCCAACTGATAACTTCCATTTATCCGGAACTAAGATCAATTACAAGGTTGGCATGTTCTTCTACTATCTGCACTGTCAAATTGTAACCCTACACTTAGATGCAAATAACTTTTTAATCCTTCATCATCGGAGGTTAAGATTCTAGATTTAGATTACCCTGACAATCCTTATGACTCCTTCAAATCTGCAGCCTACTTTGTTTTACCACCAGAGAGATCCAAACCATGATACCAGACCCCGTCTCATGCTCTGTCTCTGGCTACCCGGACTTAGATAAATTCTGATTCCGACTTTCAACATGAACAAATTGTGTTATGCGGATGAGTGGAATAGTCTTAGTTGCCATCAATGACAACACCTGTCATGCGAAGTAGTGTCTCTTTCCAATAGAGCCGTGCCTTGTGTGACAAGAATGCTGAGGATATCCAACATCTCCAGAGGAAGATGGAAACCATGTAGAAAAACTGGAAGGCTATGGTAGAGTTTGCGGCCAAAGCCCTGCATAGGGCTGCTTCCATCTTTGCTACAGTCAAAGATCTAGACAAAAAGGTCAAGTAGGTAGGAATCGACAATTTGGGAGATTACAAGGAGATGGTTGAGTTCCTTGGTAAGTTTGGGGTGACTGATAGCCCATAGTTTCTTGTTTTTGCTATTTTTTGTTGTTGTTGTTTATGTGGTTTTTGATTAGTTGTTTTATTGGTCTGTTGTTCAAGCACTATTAATCTGCTATTTCTGGCTTGTTAATGGCCTGATGCCTGGGGTCTATTTTGTTAAAGGGATCTGGACCCTCTTTTCTAGTTGAACTATTCAAAAACACTTTATCCTAGACCCTTGAACTTTATTATTATATTTGTTTCCAGTGACTTGTTTGGCAAGCCTAATATGTTTTAAAATTTAAGATCCATAGTGTAGTGGAGGTCACCACATTCTAAGTTCAAATTTCCTTTATGTCTTGTTTTCTATTGACTAGCTAGTGGAGGTTGCCACATTCTATGTGAAGATCTTTTGCTCTTTGGGTGACTAAGAACTAGCCTGACAAAGAGTTTCCTTCACAATGTGGAGTCAACTAAGCTAGTCACCTCCCCACTCTCTACTAGCCTATATTCTCCATATTGAGGTACTACATCATCACTAGTAGGAAGGAACCTTCATACCAAAGAGTCCCATTTAATCAACTACTTTCCACTCTTCACTATCGATTAGGTGTTATGTTGTTGTTGGTTGACATGGATGGTGGGTGTATGTAACTTACTTATTGTCCAACTCCTAATTGAGGGAACAATATGGGTGGCTCTTAGAATACATGGATCAATTATTTTATATGTGTCCATTTAGTAGATGATGGTGGAGACCCCCTAGCATTATTGAATCCAGGCTATGTGGTATAGGTAGTACAAGTATACAATATAGGTGGTAAATGCTTAATTGATTTTAATTGGTCCAAGAGACTAATAGGTGACTATTTCATAGGACATCATGTTCATATCAAATGGCCTGATGCCATGTCTCTTAGAGTTGGCAATTGTGGCAAGCTTTGTGTTCCTATTTAGTGGGACTAACAAATTTTCAAAGGGAAAAATGCTTATATGGGAGGGGACAAAGTGGTAGTTTGTTGTTCACTAGTAGGAAAATTGGATTCAGTGAGAAAAATTATTCCTTGCATCTTGATTTCAATGGTCACTAGATGTTGGTCATCTAATCTTGAGGCCCATTCACATATTTGTTGGTCTCTACTCCCTATTCAAAAGATTTAGCAAAGCTTGTGCTCATAGGAGTATTAAAAGAACATCGCATAATCCTAGGGTTTCTATGTGTAGGTGGAGAGAAATACATAGGCACATATGGATCAATGTGGGCCTCAGAAATATTTTAGGGCCCAAGAGAAATCTAATATGGTGTGTGCTCATGATGGTGGCCAATACCTACCATGCTTGTTAAATTTAATGGCTTCCTACAAAAGGAAACTAGATCTATGGAGCCATGTGCAAAGGTTTTATTGGAAATAATGGACTTGGATAATGCTTGTGTCATTTGTTCTCAAATAGAACAAAATCAAAGAGGCATGTGCTACATTTCTTGCATTGAATTAGTTCCAAAACTAAAAGAGAAATGTGTTTGCAAGTGGTTCTCATACAAGTAAAGGGAATTTTCTCCCCTACTTATGCACAACCAAATCCCAAGAGAATTCTCCTTGTATGCAAGATCATCTTTGAATGCCCTACTATTAAGAAAATTTAATGACTAATCTACATAGCTAGTAAACTTGGAAAAGACTTAAGATTGTCACATGTATCATAATCTCATGGTTTTTTGGGAAAATTGATAGCTCTATGTATACATGTTTTTAGATGTGAACGAGGTTGGTCATTTAATGAATTTAACATGTAAGAGTAGTCCTAAAGTTAATCTAGGGAATTAAATGCTACATGTCATTGCTTTGTTAAGGTGGGAAACTATTTTATATAAACATGTGAGGTTTAGTCACTTGTAGAGACTATTCCATGGTTTGGATGTCTCCATGTATAATAGAGATATTTCAAGAGATTGTTTCTTATATCTCTTATTTGTAAATGTGTGCACACCTAGTTCCCATTTGCTTGTTCATATAAATGAGTTCTCTTCTTTTCGCAAACTTTAACTCTATTTCCCAATGAATAGGAACTCATCCTTGTTGGCTTAATGATCGATATTTTATTTTAATCTTGTTCCTCTTTATAGTTGAGTAGTAGATTAGGTCCTACCAACTTGTATGTTTCAAATTTAAAACTTTTGTCAAATCCTTTGTAAGCTCAAATTGATAGAGATTAAGAGAATCATGGTTGTGTTGTCTCCAAGTTGCACATGTGTATGCAATGTTTAAGGATATGCACTTAAAGGGATACACATATGATTTACATCATTAGTTGCATGTGCAATCTCATTCTCATATACTAAATAGAGGTCTTATGGATTTACTCCATGGTAGCCAATATAGTGTGGTCATAGTGACAAAATCTTGGGGCTCACTTATACATAGGGTATGATTGCTAAGGCCTAATGTGTTTTATTATTTCTCTTTAATTAACTAGTTGAAAACCTCTAAGAACACCCTCTTGAGTCTAATAGAGCTTGAAAATAAAAAGACAACCCTCTCTTTGCAACTAGTCTACAATTGCTTGCATTATGATCATAAGTCTACTTCACCATCTTAGATTGACTTTATCCTTGGGACTAAGTCTTCAGGTCTAGCCTTTAGGTTTGTGTAGTATGTAGTTTCTGGAACTAACATGTTGAAATTTTAATCTTATAGATTTGAGTAGATATCTCTATGCACTAGGCAAGGAGTGTTATTAAGTGTTTCATCTATGTGTCTCAAAACATTAGATAGCTTGTAAATGGTATTATCTCTCATGTTATTACCCATATCATCAAATTTTATATATAACCATAAAAATAGAATAGAATGGAAACTATTTGTTTAATATTTCAAATTTAAAGAATTTATAATGTATATTTAAAGTCATTACACACATATATAGAACAAAAAAAAGGAAAAACACCTATTTAATATGTAAAATGCAAATTGAAGCTTGTATGTTGTGCAATCTAGGAAATCTTGTGTATCAAGTAAACTAGTTGAAACTCTAGCCTTTTGTACAATCACCTTAGAGAGATATTTATTTGTAAAAATAAGCTAGATGAATTGACTAGGTTTTTATTTACATAATTCTAGTAAAAAAATTTCCAACTAGATCTATTTTGGTTGGATCACTTTGTGCCACATTAATGCCATTAGCAAAAAAATATTCCATTCAAATTTACCTTTCTTTTTTTCACTTGTCCTAAATATGGGCGCAACTTTGAACTTTCATCTTGTAACATCAAATAGTTTCAGAAAAATATAAGGGAAAAATATTTTTCCTAATTCAAATCTACACTAATCAAATAATTGCAAGAAATAAGAGCACAATTAACCTTGATCCAATTAATGACTACTAGGAAATGATGAATTGCAATAAATAAATATTCTAAAAATTGAATTAGGAGGATTGGTACTTAGGTCTAGGAACTTTGATGAACAATAATCCTAATGTCCCATAAAAATCACTCATTTAGATGTAGAAAATGGATGCCTTGGATATACTCATTGTTTGGAAAATATATGTCACCAAATCCTATGCAAGTTAGATCCACATTGTGCATGATCGATCCCATGCTCCATGAAAATGTTCTAAGGTGCAGAACTATTCTAAAACCCATGGGATTGATCTACATGTCTATATAGTTTTTCAATCTACTTCACCCCAGTCTCTACTATCTGTTCAAGCATAAAGACTAGTGGTATTTAAAATACCAAACGGAAGTTGTTGGATTGTGAGGGTCACATTCTCCTTAGTCAACCCCTTGTTTTACCATCTTTATGTCCTTTGGCAAGTGATTGAAGAGAATATGTCTACTTAACATGCAATGCCCTAGACTATTAAGTTTTTTGGTTCCTTTTAATGCTCCAAACTAAAATGTTCAACAAATGAATGCTTCTTATAGTTAATTTCTTTATGATGATTTAAATACTCAAAAGGATATCTTTAAATACTAAGACACAATGGATAATCAAATAAATAAGTACCAAGTCACCTATTAACAACTAGTAGGAAAGAGGAGTTGATAAATTGAAAAATTAAAAATTTGAATTTGGGATTAGATTTGTATTGTGTGGGAGTGAGCCTACACATCCAAGATTGACCCAGAGAAAATAATGTGGGATCTTATGATAAAAAATGGATACATGGAGTGTGGGCTAATAATGAGATAAATGTATGAAAATGAGAATAAATGAAGATATATAGGGATCGAAAGAAAGAACCAAATTGAATACAAATATGTAATTAGTATCACTATATAATCATGTTAAATCATCATATAAAAAAAACTTAAAACTAAATAAGAATTGGCCTAGATATACTAATTTCACCATTACAAATATATTAAACACATTAAAAATTAACAACATTTTAAAATATTGATAATTAAAATTATTTTTATATACATTCTTTTGATGATAACTAAAATGAATGTTACTAATATATTAGATCACCACCTTTATTCAATTTAATTTTTTTATTATAATACAATTTTTTTCATTTAATTACTTTATATTTCCATCAAAACTCCAACTATTAAAAAAATTGTCAAAGAAAAAAGTCATGAAGTAATTATTTTAAAAATTTTAAATTAAAAAATATTTAAAGGGTCAAATTTCAAAGGAAAATGAAAAGTTAAATTTTTGAGGTCCTGCAGCTCGCCTGTGTGATTGGAAGATGGTGAATATGTGCCAAAGAAATTGTAGTATGTGCAACTCAGCTTCTAGATTGGGAGCTTTGAGGCAAATCATGTGTTGTTATAGAACAATTATTCTTCTCTTAAAGAGCTAGATAATGAGGAGATGACTCTCAAAATTTGTTAATGAATTGTATTTCCTAGAATGTTTGGGGTCCTATAGACCTCCCACAAAAATACTCCGTTCGTGATGCTTGAATTCAATTTTTAGGTTTAGATATTCTCTGCCTTCAGGAGGTCAAAGTATTTGGTTTTTTTCTTTCTGCAACTTGCCGAGTTATTTGGCCTTCCAACCATTTTCTTTACAGTAACAATGAAGCTAGTTGGGGAGGGGTTGTCACCTTTCTCTCTCCCATGTGGCATTAGCTTTTGGTTGATCATGAATACAACCTCACTAATTGTGCACTATGGGCTCTTTCAACATTAATAATGATTCCTTTGGGATTATTAATGTTTATGCTCCTAATGATGCCATGGAGAAATATTCCCTTTGGAAATGGATTGAAAATTCCATGCTTGTCACCACTTGGGTCTTGTGTAGGGATTTTAATATGATCAAGATGGCTTATGATAAATATGGAGCCTTGCCTATGCGCTGGACAATTGGTGAAAGGGAGGCATGGTTTCTTAAGTATAATAAATTGGGTCTTTTTGATTCCAATTTTGGCCACCACCAAGATCATATGACCTGGTACACATGGAGTAATTTAAGAGTTGGCCCTGACATGGTCTTAAAGAGGCTTGATCGGGCTATGATGACAACCCAGTCTTTCTTCACCTTTGTTGAGTTGTTGGTTGACCTTTCCTTGTCTGACCATTTCTCAAGTGGTAGGTCTCCAAGCCCAAAGCAATATAGAGTCAATTTTTCCTCAACATGTCACTCTTCAATCACAAAGCCATGTCAACCCACATTCAATGTGTTTGAAAATTGGAGCCATGTCCCATGCATGGGGTTGGTTCGATAGCTTGGTAGAATGATGTCATAATCCATACTTCACGGTTCCTCTATATTTATGGGTGACAACTTGCTAATTTCTACCACTACTCCTATGAATCTACCACTCATGAGCTCTTCTAAGCCACTGCCACTTTGGAGGGTCAACCATTTGAAACTACTGCCCAACTTCAAGTGGCTCTTGACTGTGACATCAAAAACAAATTGTTGATGTTTATACATCTCATGGAGCCCAAAACAAAGCTTGGCTTCATTGGCTTAGGATTGAAGATAAAGTGATAAAGGATTTTTTTCCAAGCCTTACATGCTCATCATACTTTCCAATCCATTAAAGAGATTTGAGAAGGCCAACAACTCTTGCAAGAATTTCCTGACATTCTTAAATCCTTTGTTTGATATTATGAACAAGTCTTTTCAACACAAGATTACACTCTAGCTAGGCAAATTGCCCTGCAACACTGTCTTACTGAAGTCCCCTACCAAGTTTCTAATTCTCAACATAGTCTTTGCGACCAACTTCTCACTCATGATGATCTTAAGGAGGCAGTTTTTTCTATGGCCAATGACAAGACCCTTAGATTAGATGGTTTCCCTTGCGAATTCTACAAAAAATTATGGGATATTGTGGGTAGTGACTTGCATAATGTTTATCTTGAAGCTATGCAATCTAGATCCTTGGGAAATCTTATCAATAAAGGTAACATAAAATTCATACCTAAGGTTGGCAACCCTGAAGAAATCAACAACTAGAAGCTGATCACGCTATTGAATGTCTCCTACAAAATCATTGCTAAGGCTTTGGCCCTTAAAGTCTTATTCATGTTCCCTTGATTATTCGATCAGAAAAAATTGGATTTATTAAATCTAGATTTATTTTGGACATCATAGCTATTTGGAAAGTGATTGAATAGGATCACCATTCTCAGTAATTAGTTATTTTCATTAAAAATAACTTTGCTAAGTCTTATGACCGTATTGAATGGCCATTCATCTTAGCCATGTTATAGACACTAGGTTTTGGTCCTTGATTGATTCATGATCTAGATGTTGATTGCGAATGTCGAGCTACGTGCATCACCATTGCCATCCATCAATCCAATTCCCTTGGGCTCTTTTAGTCCATCCATCAGGGTTGCCCTCTTGCCTCAGCTCTGAATGTTTTGGTTGTTAAAGGTTTTACTTATTTATTGGCACAAGCAATCTCCCAATCTCATGAACTAAGAGGATTTCTCTTCCTAATTCTTCCCAACAATTGGTTAATGGTTACTGTTCGATGACTCCTTCCTTACTCTCAATGAAGAGGAGAATAATGTCAAACAAGTACTTCACTACCTTGACTTTTTTTGTCAAGCCTTGGGTTTGAGCATCCAATGGAAAAAGACCCAATGTTACAGAAAATCCTTCCTTCCCAATCCAGGTTGGCTTGAATCTTTTGGGTGGAAATGGATTGACCATGGTGAAACCCTTAGGTTCCTAGGATTCCATTTTTCTTTCGAGGCCTCTCCCTCTAAGCTATGGTAGGTAGTGATTGATAGAATTGAAAAAAGCTTCACTATTGGATAGCCAAGCCCCTTTCATTGGTTGGTAGATTTTAAATCTGCTCTAAAATTCTAGTTGCCACACATGTCTATTACACATCTTGTTGGGTCCCCTCTAAGGCTTCCAACTTGAAGATTAAGAAGCTCCTCAAGGATTTTCTTTGGGGTTCTAGTCATGGGCATCAAGGCTTCTTTCATGTTACTTGGGAGTTTTATTGCATCCCTCATGAAGTTGGAGGGCTTGGTTCGATCTCTATTCGCAGACAAGGCATTGCCTTGTGTGCTAAATGGATCATTAGGGCTCTTCAAGGTAATGAACCCTAGAAAATTTTTATTCGACATTGTATTGGTGTTGGTACCCCTTTAGGACATCCAACGTGGAAAGGCTTGGATTTAGGCACCCTTCTCGCTATGAGGGAACCTATTACCATTCAGGGTACGTTTGTTATTAAAAGTATTTGGAAAGCTTGGGAAGCCATCAAACATTGGCTTTGATGGGTAGGAGATGATTTTTCATAATAGGTTATCCATTAATCACTAGTCTATCTAGAGGTCTCCTATTCTCAGCTCTCAAGACAGGCCTGTGGCCAAATTGTATTAAATTCATGCTTTGAAGTTTTTTAAACGAGTGTGGGTTCATTGGGCCACCAAGAATTTTCTATCATGGCCTGACTTCATGCTTAAGTTTAAGCTTGCTAGGCATTACTAGAAGAATTTTTAGGCTGTTATTGATGCTATTCCTCCTTAGATGCTTCATAAGATAGGGGTACGATCTCTCAATCCCTAGTGGAAAGATTGGAAATGGTATTCAGACACCCCTTTTGGAATTATAGGCCCTGTAAAGGCTATCTATGGTTGTCTCCACATCTTCATATGGTGGATCAGCTTAACCATCACTGACAACTCCAATCTTGTCTTAGAATGTGGCACAGATAGTTTCAATGCATATAGTCAGTAGTGTTGGAACCCAAGTTGGCTCATTTTGTTTGGTGCATTCTATACCAAGGCCTTCCAATGGGGCCCCATCTTGCTTATATGGGTATTCCCAAACCTCATTGTCCTTTCTGTGGATAAATTGAGACCCTCAAGCATCTCTTTTGGTTTTGCCCATGGGCTCAAGAAGCTTGGAATTGGATCCATGATTTCTTTGGACCCTTCCATCCTACCCATTCTTCTTGGCACATGGGGTTGCTTAGAGACTGGCCTTCTCTCCCACTCTAATATACCCAGATCCGACATGTTTTCAGGGTGGAAATTCTTTTCAATATATGGAAAGATAGAAATACAACTTTATTTTCTCAGTGTGTTGTTGATGCTTGCTTTTCTCTCTACACTAAAGCTTTAATATGTGAACTAATTTTCTTATGCAAACCCAAGTGCAAGCTAGTAAAGTTGCACTAAAGGTTGCTCATCTTCAGGAGCAGCTGAACAAATGCTCCTTGCACTGTTTCCATGGTTTTGCCTGACTCTCCCTCTCCTCCAAGAGGTCGTCGGCATGGATGTAGTCATTCTGCCATACATGATCGTGGATCTCATTCTCATGGTCCTCAGCCTTAGAATTCTAGGTACTTCGCTACTTGTGGAGGATGGTCCGAGCCCTCCAGGCTACTCTCTACTTCCTCTCTTGGATGTGAGGTGCTGGCTGACTTGACTTAGGCAAGTTTCCTCGTTTACAACTTGTCGTTTGTGCTCATCAGCCCATTGAAGAGACTCCTGAAGAAGAAGAAAGTGCTCTCACTAGCTAGGAGCCAATTGATAATGCTACCCCTAGAGATGTGTGGGGAAACCTAATAATCAAGATCTACCCTCTATTGGCATTGCATTAACTACTTAGTGCTCTTTAGGCTTGGCCCTTTTGTTTGTTCGTCTTTGTTTTGGATTTTTCCTTGTTAGACTTTGTGGGTGTGTCTTTCTACCATCCTACCCTTTTTTTTGTGAATATTGTACTATTTTTATATACTTAATATAAAGTTTAATAGGGCATATTCATAAAAAAAGGTTCAATTTTATAAGATGTATTGATAAAAATCTCATTCTTTTTAATAGCTAATAGTGGTTATTCTTAAACATAATCCAATTCAACGGCCAAAGGTCAATTTTGGCCACTAAAAACAAGTCAAATATTTACCTTTTTAATGTGGATGAAGTGTAAAATTACTATTCACTGTTTGACCATTGAACCGGATGATATTTAAATAAAATGATTTATAATAATGTGAGCTTGGAATTTCTGGGAACCAAAGGGTTGACTTAGTCAACTTCAATTACTAAAACAAAGGTCTGTTTGCAGTTATATTTTATTTAAAAGAAAGGAAGTCAAACCTCCTTTAATTTTCAAAATAACAAAAATCATGCATGAAATCCCGGATAACTAAATAAGCTCAAGTATTGTCGCTCCCACGGGCATAACTGGGTCAACCGACAATGTCTCAGGGACAAAGTCAAACAATTGTATTATATTAAATACTTGTACGCGTTAAACTTACTTTAAATTCCAAGGGATTTCTTCAGTTTTGAGCAACAAGAATGGACCGTCTTCCTCCTGCTGTGCCAGCTCGACAAAAAAGCTGATCTGTACAAAGACGTGGGTTTGTCGTATCTCTTTCTCGTGAACAACCTTCACTACATAGTACAGAAAGTGGATGGCTCCGAGCTCAAATATATAATGGGGGACGAGTGGCTTAGAAAACAGTTGAATAAGCTAAGGCGGTACGCGCTGAATTATGAGAAGACCGCGTGGATGAAAGTGCGGTCGGGTCTAACAGATGAGGAAGTTCCTGCGAGTAAGAGAGATTAAAGGGGCTCAATTCAGCGATGGAAGAGATGAAGAGAATGCATGGTGGATGGAAGACGTGGGCCTGCGAGAGAAACTTGGGGTTTCAATTACTGAGAAGTTGATACTGCCCTACACTTCCTTCCTTACCAGATTCAGGAGTTTGTTTGAAAGCGATATGTACATCAAATACATGCCTCAGGAGCTGCAAGATTTTGCTTTAGGTCCTCATCCGTGAGCTCCACGAGATCCCGATGACGTATTTATTCACATTTATACATTGGCATTCATTTTTTGTAACTTGTGTGCATATCCAATATAATAAAAATATAGTCCGTTGCAGAATCCATATTGTATTTAGAGGGAGGTTCAGATGGTGTTGGGAAGTTGGGTTGTTAATTCCATATACTCATACTTTTTTGTGAATGGGACTGCAAGAAAAAGCGGTTGACCATCTGTTAGTAGTAGAAACCAAATCTACAGGTGATAACCTGCTTACACTTATGTATTTTAAAAAATTAGAAACACCTGAAAATGAATTAAATCTTAGTGTCACGACTCGCTAGGTTACGCACTTAATAATTTAAAAAATTAGAAACACCTGAAAAATGAAGTAAATCTTATTGTCACGACTGGCTAGATTTGGTAATAATCTTTATTAAGTTTGCTATTTTAAATTTGATTAGTAGGCGTGCTTTATTCAAATCAAATTAAAATCGATTGTGAGGAAGGTTTGGTAATAATCTTTTAAATTTACCCCGCCTATCCCTCCTTTCCGGAGCTTGCAAAAAAATCAACAATAAAAAGTAGAAAAGATTATTTCAATTCTAATTAAAGTGGGAGTAGTTGTTATGGGATCTGGGATCTTTTCATACTTATGTTAAAGAGTTAAAAATGTATCTTATTTAATTACTTGTGGATAAAAATATATAAAATTATTAATTGTTTATATGGTTGATAAAGAATTTAAGATTTGTTTTTTTTAATTAGTCTTTGTCTTAGTAGGCAATTGTTGTTTTCACCCAATTACAACCGCATTTCTTTGTTTGGGTATCGTGTATTTCTGAAGTATTAAATCGATTGCTAAGGTTTGGATTTTTTTATAGGTTTTTTTTCTAACTTATGATGTTTTGTGATTGGAGCTGCATTTTAGGTCATGTATTTTATTTTGAAGAGAAGCGAAGGGTTTTGGTTGTCCAATGAAAAGGCCTGTGCAGAAAAAATTCATGGGGTTTCTAATGTTTTGCATGGATTTAGATGTGTCATCATGTGCGTTCGAGGGTTTGTTCAATGGTAGGTGTCCATGGCTGAGAACGTGTGTTTTGCTTGGTGGAGAGAACGTGTTTTGTTGCAATCTTGTCCAAAATAGGTGTACTGACTTCCTGCATTGGGTGTTTCCCAAAATATGGTGGAAAAATGTATATTTCTAGAATAGATCCAAGTAAAGGTTTTGTGTGGTATTGGGTGAAGAAGTTTTGGGTCAGTGGTTATTTTTTGTTTTCATTTGTTCCATGTTTTTGTTTTGTTGTTGTTTGATCCATTTTGGTTTTCTTTGTCTTTAGGGCTTGTCTATTATGAGCAGTTCCCAAAATCTTCGAATGAGAGTGTTGGCTTTTATTCTTTCCACAAATGGTGCTTGTGGATGATATAAACTAAAATGTTATTTTTAGATCGATAATTTTGTTTGGTAGAAGCTTTCACAGGATTAGAACTATTGAGTGATGTTTGAGATATAATTGGTGCTTATGAGGATTGAAACTAGGAAATTTTATTGAGGCCCCTAGTTTTGCTAGTGAAGAACTTTGTGGGATTTGGACTAGCATGTGTTGTTTTTGGTGAATGATGTGTTGCGGGGTTTAAACTAAACTATTAGATGCGCACTGACAACAATGGGTGGAGGGTGGATGGATTTGAACTATTTACTACTATGTTTGGCAAATGGTGCTTTTAAAGATTTAATCTAAACTAGTGTTGCTTCCCCTAATAGAAATGGATAGATTGACCTTAACGAGTGGTTAAGTTTCGTTGGATGTTGTTTTTGGTGGATTGTGCTCGTGGGATTAAAATAACTATTTATTTTTCCTCAGCATCAACGAGTGAATATAAGAATTGTTAACTACTTTTTTGAAAATGGTAGTTTTTGGTATTTAAGCTGAACTGTTGTTGCATTTCCCAACAACAATGGCTACATGGATTAGGTTAACCTTGATGATGGTTGTGATTGTTATGGAGAAGAGCTTTTCTTTGTTTGGATTTTATAGTTTTTTAGAATAGATGAACTGGAGAGAGGAAAATAATCATAAGTGCATGTTTTTTGCATCATACAGTTGAATTGAGTGCTTCTTGTAGACTGGGTTCCTTTCTTGCTTCCTAGAAGTATTTGTGGTAAACATCTAGAATTTATGTTCCAGAACAATTTGGAAAAATACAAACTTTGTTATTGCAAAGAAAAAATTGCACATTTGTCCTTTGTAATGACTAGTGTTGCCAGGTTGATTGAGTCAAAATGTCTTTGTGCTACACAAAGACTATGGCATGATCTCATTGAAGAAAGTATGGACTAGAAAATAATAGAAATTTTGCCCTAGAATGGAAGTTTGGGGAACCTTCCTCTTGAGAAAATGAGAGTATACCTTTTTGATTTTAGGGGAGTTGTCACATTTTAGAATGGGCTATTTTTTTGATCTCTTTTTATTTATTAAATTTAGGTCAAACCTACCATTGTGAACGCTTCATCTTTACACCATGAAAAGACAAGTTTGTTTGTTACTACTAGGATCAATGCTTCTCTCTAGTTGGGATAATGCATACTTTATTTTGGACATGAGATTACTATCTTGGAGTGGAATGATCACATTTCCTATTGACATTTTTTCTTGATTTTGTAATAGATGTATATCAATCATAAATAACAATGTGGAAATTAATTGTTAATGACTAGGCTACTAGGCTACTTGCATCAAGTCACATATAAGGATCTGTCAAATGGGGTCAGATACATGCCCTCACTACATTAGAGTAGAATTATGGTATAACCACTTGATATAACAAATATCTATATGGAGATTAACCAAAGTGAGTCAGTCTAGGTTACCAACAGGTAGGGAACTACATCATTCTACTTCTCCATACTCAACTTTATTTATCTATTTATTTTTCAGAACCATTCATCTTAAATTAATTTGTGAGTACAAGAATCACATAAAAATGTGGGCTTTGATAGAACCCCCTCCAAATGGCGAGGAAAGCAAGCATATCTGATTTTGCAAGTATTGGGAAAGAATCAACATCTATTCTACCAGCAACAACATGTTCTACAACTCTGCTAAATCCTTGCTAAAAAAGTTATCTTAACTATTTAGAATAAAAGTCTACCTGATAGGTTGATTTGCAATGCATTTTCCAGAGAAAAGAGATTGCAAGAAGGTGAATAATTGCTCACATTAATCTAGCTGGTTCTTTTGTTAGCAAGAAGAAACAAACTAAAATGTTCAACTTTTCTATATAACAATGGATTGTATTAATGTAAAAATGTTTTGAAAAGAGAATGTAGACCATTGCCTAGCTTGGCTTATGGGGAGTTTTAAGAAATAAGAGCTAGTGCTTGATTGTTTGCCAACTTTCTTCTAGAGAATAAAATGTTTCCTACAATATTTATTTTATTATCTACAAAATATGGGACGATTGTATTATTGTTTTCTATTTAAGGATAAGTTCATTTCTTTAGGGTACTCCTAGGATGTACCTTAGATCCTATTCATTTGAATGTTTTCTATTATAAGATGTTGACAATCTTTGATCATGCTCCTATGTTGTTCCATTTCATTTCTTGTTATCATTGTACAAGTGAAGGCACACTTATGTTCCTGCTTTGGTTCCTTTTACTTTCCATTTGGCATATGCATTTATTCTTGTTTATTCTGATTGGATGTATTAGTTGCTCAACCAAGGGATTTGGGTTTCCTAGGTTTTCATATATTAGCTATCTTTCTTTGTTGCCCAATTCTCAAAAAAAAATTATCTAAACATATGTTTCCATCTCATCTCATATCATCTATGTCGTGTTACAAAGGTTTCTTTTTAAATGGTCTGCATAAACAATTACTTCCAAAGGAAAATCTTTTCTAGCATCCTAAAGAATTCTTCCTTTTTTTTCTTTTTTTTTTAGAGTGTTAATACTATTCTAGAGATTTGTCAGATGGTGACATCTAATACCACAAACAATATAGGGAATAAGGTAAGTTGTTACAAATGCGAAATACTTATTGTCCTTTCAAAATCAACAATCTTTGTATTTATTTCAAATGGTCTAAAAAATAGGATAATATTAATGAATTCTGATGGCCTTTTTAATTTAGCTAACATAGCCTAATTAATACAACTCCTTGGTTCTTGCTCAACTATTATGCACTAGTTATTTAAAATAAGTTTATGGAGCATACTCGTGTCTCATTATTCTTAATGAAGGAAAATGAACCCAATTACAACCTAAATCATGTATTCTTTTTAAAGAACTATGACACTCTTCTCTTGGTAAATGGAAGGTGAAGGTTTTTCTCAAGTCCCAACTACAACACAAATCATTATATTTATGCATTTTACTAAGGGCTTATGACACTACTTTGACTAAAGGATGAAATGTGAAGTTTTTTTCTAGATCAGGGCCAAGTCATACTTCCTTTTCCAAGCCTACTAGAGGATTTTGCCAATGTTGGAAGTTCAGGTATGGGAGTTTGGTACATGGATGTGGTGATAATTTTTTGGGGGGCTAGGTTTTCTTTTAGGTTTGTCTAAACAAGACATATAAAAAATTATATATAGGAAGGAATTAAGTTTAGAATCATATAATAAACAAAACCATCAGAAAATATTAAAAATTAAAAATACTACTTCAATATCATTCCAAATTGAGGAATGGAATCCCTTTGTTGAGGTGGGATCAAAGGGCTGCTAGAATGCTAAGCAGCAAAAGGTAGGCTTCTTGGAGTAGCCATCATATTTTGAGGGACATTGAGATAAATATAGAGTTGCAAGCTAAGCATGCACCATCGACCTAGTGACTCCATTAGTCATAATGTTCCATATTTCCATGTTTTACTGCATCATTTGATTTGAAACTGTGGAGTTTCATTTTAAAACTTGTTTCTACCAATTAATACTTCAGAAGATCTAACTATAGGCTTCATTGTATTTACTCATTGTGCTATTGGATAGGTTTCAACTCCTTCTTCTAAATTTTTCTTTGTAGAATTCATAGAGCATAGAAATGCAATTTCCACTATTTATTTTTTGCTAGATAACCATTGGGCTAAAATAGTAGATGAAAAGATTTAAATTTTCTAGATCTGAACCACATCAAAACCTTTGCTTGATATTTAATGGGAGAGTGTAAACCCTCAAAAATTTGTAATCACAATTTTAATAGAAAAGATTTGAAAATCCTTGTTCAACAAGTAGTGGATAGTGTAAAACCAAGAAAATGAGTATGAGAAACAAGTTAAAACACTAACCTATTTCACCCAAAATCTAAGCTACCTCAGATTGAGCAAAAGGAATTCAAAACAAGAAATGAAGCTAATTTATTAACCCCAAATGCAAACCTTGATACTTGGATGTGCTCCTTGATTGTGTTGATATGGATGGCTCCTCAAATGGGTAGCAGAACCTTGCTTCTCATGGAGTCTTGGAGTGAAAATAGTAGCATTGTGTTGCATGAAAAGGTTGTGTGATTTGTGAAGGGGTGAGCTCTAATTTATAGATTTTTGGAGACTCAATTGGATGGTTAGGATTGAACTAAGAGATCAATGGATGAGGATTCTTGAGAGCTCTCAAGCAAGGAGAGCTCGCCAAGTGTCATGATGAGATTGGTGGATGGAAGATGTCCTTGAAGTGAGGACAAATCAATGGTTGAGATTGGGCTTTGGGAAGATTAGAGGGATGAGATTATCTTGGTAGATGGGAGGTATGGATTGGATTTGACTGGAATTTTAAATTGGGGAGCATGGGTACATGCCCAATTTAAAATTAGAGGAAAAAGGATGAGTTGGCTTAGATTTTAATTTTAAATTAGAATCATGGGTACGTGCCCAATTTAAAACTGGAGGAATAGGGGATGGAGGATAAAAGGACCTTTGTACATGGGTTCTTGACCATGTCTTTTGTAAGAAGGCCATGTGGACATGTACAAGAGGCCCATGCCTTTGTACATTTAGGGGAATGGAGAGGATTTGACCAAGGTTAGATTTGGATTTAGGTTGTGCAAGTAGGGGATTAGGTTAGTTAATTAGGTTTAGGTGACCTAATCAAAAGTGTAGAAAATAGGAATTAAATAAATACAAATATTTATTTAATTCATGGGATGGGATAAGGGGATATTAGATAAATTGAGTTTATCTAATGTTTGGACTATGGAGAAAGGGGATAAATGATTAATAAATTATTTTGGCTTGGGATAAGTATTGATGTAGGTACCGATATAGGTACAGATGAATAGTGAATAGTACATGAATAGTGATTTTAACAATAAAATATTATAAAATCACAGATTGAAGGGGAATTGGTTAATTAACTATTTAATCATGTATTTATTGAGTTATTTGTGGAGAAATGGTGGTTTAGATTTGTTTAGAGATGATTAGTGATGGTTTAGGGATGAATTGGGGATAAGTAGGAATGAATTAGGGATGTTTAGAGATGGTTAGTGATGGTTTAGGGATGACATGAAGAGTGACAAATTTTAGGTGTCTACAGATAGTATGTTGGAATTGAATTCAGAACAATGGAGTAAATTATTACAAAGATTGATAACTATTTGGCAAACATCAACATTTGTCATTCCATTCATAAGCTTATAATGCCTTAATAAACATCTATTCTACATGCAAAAGGTTTAACAACATTATATTGGAAACTTTAAAAGATTACTTAAGATTGTTGCACTTATATTGTTATTGATGTCAACAGTGTGAGTTTCAGGTGTGTTGATAGTAGTGCTGGCATGAAGAAGGCCAGAAGTAAAGTGAAAAAGAGGTGAATGCCAAAGGAAGTCTATGGAAGTATGATCAGAGAAGACAAAAGAAGATAGATCAGAGATGAGAAGGGTAAGATAATAAATGTCACCAATATCTCCTGAAGTTGAATAGACAAAGAGTGTGCTAATATGAAGATTCTTGCTTTGAGAAAAGAGTTTGTTGTTGTTATATGAAGTTGAGAATGAAGTCTTTACTGTGGAAAATATTGTATTCATTGTTTCCTGAGAAAATGCATTGCTCTATTTTTGAAAGAAAGATTCAAGTTGTTCAATGCACTGAAGTTTGCACAAAATAAGCTCAAGAGAATGCTCTGCATTCCTCTACATTTTATGGTACGACCTTGTAGTTTGGGAGTTGATCAGAGACATGTGTGAAGATTGTATATTCCTGATTTTAGAGCTTGAAGATTAATGCAGAAGATACTAGAGCTCGCAGAGTGAAGACAATTGTTCAAAGTTGATGCAATTAGGATGCATCTAGGAAATGCTCTGCACTTCTCTGCCTTTGAAGTTGAGGTCCTGCAGTTAGAAGGATGATCATTTATCGATGAAAAGATAATAATATTCAAGATTCAGTTTCTAAGGTGTACTGTAGAGGTTCTCCAGGGTCAACAGAATAGAGATACATCTTACTGCTAACTAGGTTTGTTAGAAGTAGAAAGCAGAAGCCACCGCATTTCACTGCAATTTATCTTTTAGCTTTGATGTTTGGAGGATATGTTCATATATTCAGATAGATTATTCAATTCAGGTTCGTAAAAGCACAAAGTTGTGTCACACTTTCAGCCAACTTATCAGCATGTAAGTGAATTTAAGTATTTCTAACTAAAATCAATTTTGGTCAAACATATGATCTTGTAAGATTCATTCTAGCTAAGGTAGATATGTCCACAACTTTTCCAACTAAAATTGTTGGTTAAATGCATATGTAGCACCACAAGGAGGCCAATTTACTAAAAAATAAAATTATTTAAAAATCTTGATATTTCAACAACTTCTACTTGTTTAAATAACATTTTTTAAAAATATAAAATTACCCTTTTGTAGATCTATAAGTTAAGTTTTTTTTAAAAAAAAAAATTAATCGTTTAATTATTATTTATATTTTCCTTTTTATTTTTACTAAAAGTAGGTATCAACACAAAACATTAGGGCAATTACCATGTCAAGGAAAAATAGTAAAACTTATTAAAAAAAATTTAAAAAAATATGATGCCCTCGATAAAAGAATCTATATCAAGATGGTATATTTTTTTTCTATTTTAGATAAATAGTTAATATGAAAGTTGACGTCGACTAGAAACAACTACATTTTAATACACACATATTTTAATATTTATTTAAAAATATGTATTTATCAAAATTGGAAAAAATATATCCATGCCCTAAAGTTTCAAGTTATAAATACACAGAAAAAAATTGAAGAAAAATAAATAAAATTTACTATATAAATATTGACATCTCATGTAACTTCATTTTTCAACATTTTATCAGTAACTAAATTATAGTGTCAATTTATTAAAAACTATATTAAAATAATTTTTTTATTTTTTCAAAAAAGTACAAACATAAAATATACTAAAAAATAAATATTTCATTAGTTTACATCATTTCAAAATTCAAAACATATATGTCACTTTTTAGTGATTCAAGTTTAAAAGTTGGATCAGTGTTGGTTGTTTCCTTTATAAAAGTGTGACACAGCTTTGTACTTTTGTGAAAGTGCACCACAAACTTTGGTTTTTCAATGTTCTATCTTAAGACTATGTTTAGTGTTTGTTTGTGATACCAGGCTCAGTATCTGTTTTCTTGCACCAGAAAGAAAACATATATTTTAGAAGAAGGATTGATTGAGAAGATTTGTGTAAGTCTTATGTTGCTTGTGTGAGGATCCACATGATGTAAATTGATCCCTTCGGTACCACTTTTGGTATGGAGCTATTAGGCGGAAGGATGTGTGTTTGTGGGGCCGACTTCATGCATTTTCAATGTTCCTGCCATATGATTTGAAGTGTGTGCTAGTTTGGAATAATGTGATAATAAATAATAGGTCTTGGTTATCACTTGGCTTGAACTACATTGATTTTTTACATCTTTTGGATGCTAACTTGGGAGAAGGTGTGGCCTTGCATGTTTCAGGAATACACATTTCATCTTGGCTGACTTGGGAGAAGGTTTTTTTTAAATTTTGTGGAAGGTATAAATGAAAGATCTTGTTTGCTGAAGAAAGTATGAGTGTGTGTGAGTGTGAGAAGATGTGTGAGAAAATGTGAGAATGTTTGTGAAGGTGTGCTAGAGGTAGCAGTGTTTGCTAAGTAGAGAAAATGAAGTTTTGTGACAAATTAAAGTGTGTGAATGATGTGGAGGTGGTTTGTTTAGCAAGATCTATTTAATGTAATATCAAGATGTTGTAGCCTCATTCTATAAGTTTCATTGCATTATATTTCAAGGATTTGTAGCTTCCTTTGGGTTGTAGCCCATAAATAATATTGTAATCCTATTTTATCTTTATTTGTGAGGCTAGATTTGGACAGTAGATCCAAGCAGCTTGCTCACCGTGGTATTTTCCTTCTTAGGTTTTCCACATAAATCTAGTGTTGTGGTTGTGTGCTTATGTGTTGTGTTTTAATTGGTTTAATTTGCTAATATTCTAGTTAAAGCAGTTAGAATTTTTGATTATTGATGCTAAACTGAAATAAGTTTAGTGATATAGTGATTTACCCCCCTCTCAGTATATCCTTGTGTTCTAACAATTGGTTTCAGAGCAAGGTTCCTTGGTGTAGCCTAACAGCTAAAGGTAGATCTTGGAATAAAACACATGGCTTAGAAGGAGTCCTCTACTAAAGCTCCTATGTTTCATGGAAATAACTATGGAGCCACATCCCATGCATGGGGATGGTTAGAAATCTTGGTAGAATGATGTCATAACTCATACTTCATGGTTGCTCTACATTTAAGGGCAACAACTTACTTGTTTCTACCACTACTCCTACGAAGCCACCACTCATGAGCTTTGTCAAGCCATTGCCACTTTGGAGGCTCAACCATTTGACACCGCTACCAAACATCAGGTGGCTCAACTGCGATAACAAAAATAGATTACTGATGTTTTTATAGCTCATGGAGCCCAAATCAAATCTTGGCTTCATTGGCTTAAGATTGGAGATAAAGTGATGAAGGAATCTTTCCAAGCCTTACATGCTCATCATACTTTACAATCTGTTAGGAACATTTGGGAAAGCCAAAAACTCTTGCAGGAGTTGCCTGACATTCTTAAATTCTTTGTTTGATAATATGAACAAGTCTTTTCATCCAAGATTACTCTCCAGCTAGGCATATTACCTTGCAACATTATCTTACTAAAGTCCCCTTCTAGGTTCTTAATGCTCAACACATTCTTTGTAACCAGCTTCTCACTCATGATGATATTAAGGAGGTAGCTTTTTCTATGGCCAATGACAAATCCCTTAGCTTAGATGGCTTCCTTTGTGAACTCTACAAAACATTTTTGGATATTGTGGGCAGTGACTTGCATAATGTCTATCTTGAAGTCATGTAATCTAGATCCTTGGGAAATCTTACCGATAAAAGGTAACATAAAATTCATACCTACAGTGGAAAACTTGAAGAAGTCAACAACTAACAATGGTTCATGATACTGAATATCTCTTACAAACTCATTGCTAAGGCTTTGGACCTTAAACTCTGATCCATGCTTCCTTTGATTGTTTAGCCAGAACAAACTAGATTTATTAAATCTAGATTTATTTTTGACAACATCATAGCTATTTGGGAAGGGATTAAATGGGCTCACCATTCTCAGTAATTAGCTATTTTCATTAAAAATAACTTTACTAAGGCTTATGACCATATTGAATGGATGTTCATCTTAGCCATGTTGCAGGCACTTGGTCTTGGCCCTTGATTCATTCACATGGTCTAGATGTTGAATCTTGCAGATGCCAAGCTACATGCATCGCCATTGCCAATGATCAATCCAATTCCTTTGGACTCTTTTAGTCCATCCATAAAGGCTCCCCTCTCACCCCGGCTCTGTATGTTTTGGTTGTTGAAGGTTTTGGTTATTTGTTGGCACAAGCAATCTCCCAATCCCATTTTAAGAGGATTTCTCTTCCTAATTCTTACCAACAATTGGAGAATGTTAACATATGAAACATCAATGCAAACACATCCAAACACATTAGAACACTAGATTTACGTGGAAACCCCAACAAGGGAAAAACCATGGTGAGGATTAGCTCACATATATATGAATAAAACACCAAAAATCAATAGGCTCACTGCCAAGGGCTCATTGCCCAGAAGAAATGCTCACTGCCAAGGGCTCACTACCTAGAAGAGAGAAGAAAGAGGAAGACTGTTATAGAGAGATTCACTATCTCAAAGCAATAGGATAGATCCACCACTACCACTCCTTTCCATCCACAACCTTTGGCTCACTACCTCCAACAACTTCTAGCACACTAAAATGTAGACACATTCTGCTCACTACATTCTAGAGTCATAATAAGAATTTAAGTTTGCACACAATTTTATTGCCCTTGATTCACATTCACATATTCTTCTCTACTTTTCTCCACTCATCTTTAGCTTGCATTTATGCCATCTACAACTGAGACCTATCTCAATTAGGTCAGTCCTAATGAACGTGTGCATTACACACATGTAACATTACTTAGGTTGGCACTAAACACTTCCACGGTCGAAAGAAGTGAAAGTAGACCATGTCAAGGGATAACTAGAACTCAAATCTATATCACCAAGCTACTTATCACATCCACAATCCATGAGATACCTCTACAAATGGTGCTAGTAAGCTAGGTCAGCCAAACCTAAGCTAATGACCATATCCATGCTTCTCCAAGTCCAAGAACATCATGCGGACCAGAGAGACACTCCAAATCATTCACACACCTTCCTAGAATACTCATCATCATCATAAACTTCTGTAACACTGCCACAACCGTCTGAATCAAAGAATGTCTTCATTATGCACATCAAGACACATTGTTACTGATCACAAACACAAGAACTAAACTTGTGGAGCATCCCAACATTGGAAAGTCCAAAGGAAGGTGGAAAAAGATAACATAAGAACTCTCCCAGAAATGAAAGACATGAAATCTCAATGTGGAGAAATGCGGAGCATTCTCATTTCTTCTAGACACCCTCTTTCATAGTCAAATATTTTGTCAAACACATCTTCTACTTCCACACAATCCAAAACCTTAAACTCTAGATATAATATCTTTGAACACCTTTGATTTGATACTTCCAAACCATACAAGCATATCTTAAATTAGAAAGAAATGCATAGCATAATACTGAGAGGCACCTTTTATCAAATTTTCTCAAAAGCACTTGGAAACCAAGTGAACCATCTGCTAGGAGTTGACATCAATGACAACACCAGCAAGTTTCGAACATCTTGAGGCTCATTCACAATAATTGTTGGTCTCTACTCACTAATTAAAATATTTAATAAAGGTGTGTGCTTGTATGAGTATTAAAAAGAATAATGCATAATACTAGGGCTTCCATTTGCAAGTGGAGAGTGATACATAGGATGTGTGCACAAGTAGATCAATGTGGGCCTTGGAGACATTTTAGAGCCTAAAACAAATATGATATAATGTGTGCTCATGATGATGACCATTGGCTAATGTGTTTGTGACATGGTAGGTCCCTAAAAAGGAAAACCAAATTTGTGGAGCCATGTGCATAGTTTTTATTCGTAACTGTGATGGAATTGACTAATTCTTATTTCATGTGTTCTCAAATAGAATAAAGTCTTGAAGAGGCATGTGGGAATCATTTTTTGTATTTAATGAGTTCTAGAAGATTGATAAAGAAATGTGTTTGTAGGTGGTTTTCATATAATTGAAGGACATTTTCTCCCCTATTTTTGTAAAACCAATCCTAAGAGAATTTATCCTTGTATGCAAGATCATATATGAATGTCCTATTGGTGACGAACATTTAATGACTAATCTAGAGAGCTAGTATGCTTGGGAAAGCCTTAAGATTGTCACATATATCATGATCTCATGGATTATTGGGAAAATTGATAGCTCTCTATATATATATGTTTTTTTAGATGTAAATGGTGTTAATAATTGAATAAATTTGGCATAGGGCTAATACTAAGAATAATCGAGGGAATTAAATGCTACGTGTCATTGCTCTATAAAGGTGGGGAACTATTTTATATAACATGTGAGATTTAGTCAAGTAGAGACTACTCCATAGTTTGGATGTCTCCATGGCTAACATAGACGTTTCAAGAAATCATGTGAGTGTATCATAGGATTTCTCAAACAACATTTTTTTATTTGTTGTATTAGGGATTAGTTAATGTGACAAAATTTTAAAACATTGCAAGGCTCTTGTAATGGTATTTTCCATAATGTATATGGGATATTTCTAATTAGAGATGGATTATTTGAAGTAAATTAAATTACACGATTATCTCTTATATCTATGATTTGTAAATGTGTGCATGTTGAGTTCCTATTTTCTTGTTCATGTGAATGTGTTCTTTTCTTGTCATAGACTTTTACTCTATTTCCTAATGAATATAGGCATCACTCCTTATTGGCTTAATAACCAATCTTTCATTTTAATCTTGTTTCTCTTTATAGTTCAACAATAGCTTAGTTCCTACCCACTTGTATGGTTCAATTTTATTTAACTTTTATCAACTCTTCTGTGAGCTCAAACTAATAATCATTTAGGGAATCATGCTTGTGTTGTCTCCAAGTTACACATGTACATGCAATTCTTAAGGGGATTCACTTAAAGGGATACAAATATGATTTACATCATTAGTTTCATATGCAATATTTTTGTCATCTACTTAATAGATGTCTTGTAGGTTTTTTCCATGGCAATTAGTATGGTGTGGGCATAGTGACGAAATCTTGGGGTTCGCTTATACATAGGGTATGCTAGGGCCTAATTTTTTTTCTCTTTTAAGTAACTATTTGGAAACCTATAGGAACACCCTCCTAGGTCTAGTAGAGCTTGAAAAGAAGAAAACCACCCTCTCTTAGCAATGAGTCCACAACCACCTCAATTCTAATCAAAAGTTTTCTTCATCATCCTTGATTTACTTTATCCTAGGGTCTAGGTCTTGAGGTCTAGCCTTTAAGTTTGTGTAGTATGTAGTTTTAGGAACCAACACACTAAAATTCCAACACCATATATATGAGTCTATCTTTATGCACTAGGTGAGGAGTGTTTACATGTTCCATTTATATACCTCAAGACATCAAATTGTCTCTAAATAATATTATCTCTTAGGTTATCAGCCATATTTAAATTGAAATTATATTTAATTATTTGAATCTATTCTTTTCAAAATAAAGTATACCTCTTTATATATAACTATTTTATGTTTTTTTTTTCCCTAATTTCCATATATAAATAATATAATATAGCTCCTTTTAGGATGTGTATATAAAATGGTAAAATAGTAATAAAATAACCATATACATACATAAAATAATATATATTCAAGAATTATATATAAATATAAGAAAATGAAAATTATTTTTGAATAGGTCAAATTTAAAGAATTTAAAATGTCTATTTATATTCATTACACACACATATAGAAGAAAAAAGGGAAAATGTCTATTTAATATGTCAAATGCAAATTGAAGCTTGTATATTAAGCAATCTAGCTGAAACTCTAGCCTTTTGTACAATTACCTTAAAGAGAAATGTTTATTTGTAAAAATGAGCTATCTGTTCAACCATTGGGTTGGTTTTTGTTTGTATAATTCTAGTTAGAACACTTCTAGCTAGAACTATTCTAATTAGAACACAATGCACCACATTGGCACCATCAACCAAAAAATGTTCTAGCAAAAATTAGCTTTCTTTTTATCACTTATCTTAAACGTTTGACAAAACTTTAAACTTTCACCCTATAAGATTAGATGGGTTCACCAAAATGTAAGGGAAAAATACTTTTCCTAACGTAAATCTACACTAATTGAATAAATGCAAGCAATAAAAGCACAATTAACCTAGATGTAATTAATGACTACTAGGAAATGATAAATTGCACTAAATAAATATTTTAAAAATTAAATTAGGAGGATTGGTACTTAGCTCTTAGAACTACAATGAAGATTAATCCTAATATCACATAGAACTTGATCACTTATATACAAAAATGGATTCCTTAGATTTACTCATTATATAGAAAACATATATAGTCACAAAATTTTATGCAATTTAGATGCACATTGTGCATAATCAAGACTATGTTCAATGAAAATGTTCTAAGGAGCAAAACTATACTAAAACCCTTGGGATTGATTTGGATTTCTATATAGTTTTAAAATCTAGTTCACCCCACCCTCTGTTATCTATTGAAGTGTAAAGACTAGTGGTGTTTAAAAATACCAAAGGGAACTTGCTAGATTGTGAAGCTCATATTCTCCATAGTCAAACCCTTGGTTTAAACCATCTTTATTGTCTTTGGCAATTGATCGAAGACAATAGACTCAAGAATGTAATACCTTAGATGATTCTTATATAAATGTTTATAACTTTAAATGCTCCAAATCAGAATATTCCATAAATGAATGCTTCTTGTAGTTCAGATGATCTAGGATTGCTTAATGTTAATTTAAATACTAAAATGAATGTCTTTAAGGACCAAGACATAATGAATAGTTCCATAAATAAGTACCAAGGTGGCTCAGAATGGCTAGTAGGAAAGGGTAAGAGTTAGTAAATTGAAAATTTAAATATTTGAATTCATGGTTAGTTCCGCATTGTGTGGGCTAATAATGAGATAAATGTTTAGTGATAAGTGCAAATGAATCAAGGATAAGATTAAATGTATCAAAATGAGATTAAATGAAGATAGATAGGGATTGAAAGAAGGAACCAAACTAAATACAAATATGTACCACTTGTCACTATATAATCATATTAAAAAATTGTATTAGAATTTATTTAAAATGAAATAAGAATTAGTACAGATATACTAATTTCACCATTACAAATATATTAAACATATTACAAATAAACAACATTTTAAAATATTGTTGATTAAAACTATCTTCTAAGTTGTCAATATATTAAATCACCACCTTTATTCAATTGAGATCTTTTTATTATAACACAATTTTATCACATATAATTACACCGAAGGCGTTCCCTCTATGAGGTGAATTGGCCTGGCGGAAAGGATTGATGGTGGAAGGCTTCATAGAGGTGTGCAAGATGATGAAATAAATTTTGGCCGTTCAATTTTTCCACTACCTTTTTTTCCTGCATCAGGTATCGTCATGAATATTCACCATTTTTTAAGACTTTCAAAAATTTAAATTGCCATTATTAATGCTACATACTGTAATTTTTAAATAGCCATATAAAACTTTAAAAATAATTTGAATAGGGAAAGCTAGTAGTGGGCATTGGCTTTGAGTATATAAGACTTCAAACTAGATTTCATTTAAAAAAAATTCATACATTTCATGTTCAAAAGAGTCCAATGGATTATGTTGCAGGAATGTGGAATATTTAGACACATAGCCTATAAGTGAAATGAAGATTATATATAGGCATAACATGTCTGACAATTAAAAAACTCTTTAAGATTAGGGGTAAGTGTTTTGATTAAAATAAATTTAAATCATGTGTCTTTGAATTTTGATTAATTGTTTCATATTTTAATAAGTAAATTAAATTGTTATTTTATAATTAAAAAGATATATGATATTTTATATACTATGTAGATTACTATATTTATTTTTAATAGTGTATTATACAATCATATATGTAAATTAATATTGTTGTTTCTATCTTTATCCCATTTAATATTGCTTAATTTTTAAAAAAAGGTATTTAGAATAAAAATTAAAAAAACAAATGGCATATTATAATATTAAATAAATAATACTATATAAAATATTACATAAACAATACTAAATGCTATAAAAAGTAATATACAATATTATATATTTAATATTATAGATAGTTAAGTATTTTATATATATTTGTTATTTAAATTAATATAATAATTAATGTGTGTGTGTATATATATATATATATATATATATATATATATATATATATATATTTGTTATTTAATTTTAATGTTTATCATTTTTAATATTTTTATACATTTAAATATACAACATTAGATATTTAATATAATAGTAATTAAATATTATATTAATAAGTTTCCACTAAACTATATATTTAATTATGTAAAAGAAAAATTATATATATTAAATATTTGTTTTTATATTGTTAATTGTTTACAAATATTCTATTCATGCTAACTGTGTAAGATCAAGATTCACAACTTAGAATTCCATATTATATGTCCCTTTTGGGATTTGAACTTGGATCTCCACAATAAAATCAAAGTGCTTTAACCAATTAAGCTCAACCCCTTGGACACATATCAAATATTTAATATTTATATACATTTTAATATATAACATTATATATTTAATTGCCAAGTAAGATTTAGAATAAAGCAAATATAATTGTATCAATTTTTTTAATAAGAAACTTAACCAATATTATAAAATAAACATTAAAATTAACTAAGATATAAAATTAGTAAAATATTAAAACCTAATATTTTAAAAAGTCATATATTATGCATACTATAATTGTACAAACATATTCTATACTAACAATAATATTTTACTCTTAAAAATTAAATTTAAAAAACCTTAAGTATATAAGCTCTCTTCTCATGTTTAATTCGTTATTCTTTTAAGATTGGATTGTATCACTAGCATGAAAACGCTGCAATCTAAGAAAGTTAATTAGAATATGGCATGCTTTCTGGTAATGTGTGATGATTTTGATGTCCTTTTGATTCTTTGTTACTTTTTTAAAGAAATAAATCCCTTAATCCCTACCACAATAGTCAGAACACATTAATCCCTTTATTAATAACTGATTGTTAAAAAGTAAAACATTGAATTTAAACGCCTGCTGCAACAAAGTGTGTGAGCAAAAGTCCAAGATTAATGGATTAGATATCAAATACAATTGCAATATATTGAAAATGAACTAAATTGCTTTACAACTGATGAGGTATAAATAAGTGAAGTTTGAGAGACAATACTCCACAAGAATAGGAGAGGTGGCGAAAATGGAACCAAGAGAATAGCTCAAGGTTCAACCACCCTGAAATGTAGTAGTGATTTGTCAAATATAAGGCGGCACATCTACTAACAACTCAACAAGAGGACTTAGTCTTTCCACGTGTGAGGAAAACTGCCTAACTATGGTTATGTTAGGAATAACTCATGTGAGTTATACACCAACACCCCCCCTTAAGCATAGCTTAGGTGGGTTTATTAGATATGAGTCCCGGCTGTGCGCCATTTTAGGTACTCATTTACAAAACATCTCTCATAAAATGGAGAAAGAAAGAAAACCTATGGGAAAAAAAACTTTCCTCCTAAAGAGAGAAAACAAAGAGAGGACTTTAGATCGCCCCTCCAAATGATGATGATGTTGATGTAGACCCAAATGCTGTTGTTGAGAACTCTCCAAGCAAAATATGTTGTAAATTCTAAATTTTCTGAATATGCAGTGATAGAAGGCCGGATTGAGCCTAGCGTGCAAGAAAAATTGACAAATCATCTCCAATGTGTATAGAAATTGGTATATTGAAGCCTGATAAAAGGATGTGCATATGCACACATGCGAATGAGATTAAGAATATGTACGATTCTTTAAGAAGTGATTGTTTCCCCCATTACACTTTATAATTCAATGTATTATATAGTTCCCAATTTTCATGATTGATTACACAAGTGATTTTTATTTGACACTTTTTTGGAAGTGCAAGTACAACAAAATAGCTTTATTGGAGTTAGGTAATAATTAGCTTAATTTGAGCCATCTAAACTGAGCCTTGAGTTGATACTAGGCTCTGAGTTAACTTCTTCTTCATCAGTTGTAAAGTGTGAAAATATGAAGCAGGCTTCTAGATGGCAAACTTTACCAACTGCAACTAGTTTTTTTATCTTTGGACTCTCTAATGAGGGCAACATCTATAGTGAATTCTATCATCTTTTCAGAATCAGTAAGTGCATATACTGAGAGATAATTTTTAAATAAACCAGGAATGTAGTATACATTATTTAGAATACCATTCCCTAGTTCAACTATGCCTTTACCACCAACATCATAATACCTTTGGTTCATTAAAATCATGTAGATTCTACAAGGTTCTATTTTTATGAACATTTCCAGAAATGGTGACATATGATCACCAACAACTGAACTTATGACCCATCAGTTTAACTCTGTTTTAGATGGTGGCATTTTATCTCTTTTTATCCCTACTTGAATAAGTGATTAAGGTGGTGCTTTAGTAATAGAATAAGTGATTGTGTGCACTCTTCTTACTTATCTACCCCCCTTAAAGTGACACTTTATAAGTAGTGCACAACATCATAGAACGATACTTTCCCTTTTTCTTTCTTTCCTAACAAGCTTGCAATTTGAGATGAAGTAGTTTTAAGAACCCTAAACTTAGCTTAATTTGGCACTTTATAATGATAGTGTGTTGATAGGCTAGAATGATAGAGGACAAAAAATTAGGCACTTTTGCCTTTTGAATGACTCGATTATGAGATCGTACGCAAAAGTTATGGCCTTTATAGTTTTTTGCATATGCAAAAAAAAACACTTTCAAATAAAATTTTTAATGTACTTGAAAATATAAATTTTGCAAAATAATATTTGGAGAAAGAAACTTGATGAGGGAAAAATTTAAGCCCCCTGTGGTAGAGTGTGACCAAGGGCTGAAAAACCCATATGACCAAGGGCTTATTGTGAGAATTTTTGTGCCCCTCCCCCCTTTTGATTTCTCCTCTTTGCTGATGACAACTTGTCTTTGATAAAGATTGATGCCTGTCGTGGTTTGAATGTGGCTCCAAGCATGCCAATAAAAAAACTATATTTGCACCAAATGAACTGGCCAAAGAAAGGGTGTTGCAGACCCATTTGAGGGCGATCAAAGGGAAATCTATGCCACAAAGAATGGGTGATGTCCACTTTAGATAGGAGTGAAAAAGCTGCCAAACCAGACTCCACCTACTATGTGGCTGAAATGCCACAAAAAGAGGCAATGTCGACTGTAGAAACGTGGCTTACAATGCCACGAAAATGTGGTGATAGGCTGACTGGGTCGTCCGTCCATAGGCATAGGGAATCAGCCCTCTTTGAGCACCATTTACTGTAGCAACAAGCTGATTTTGGCCTTTGAACAAGTAGCAAGATTTGCACTCGACTTGGCCTCTTTGTGACGGATGAAGACCAAAGAAAAAATGGCCTCTGTATGAGGCACAATAAAAACTAGATAAAAATGCCTCTGTGTGAGGCTTCCTAGCAATGATTCGACCTCACTATGGTGAGAGTCAATGAGCTCTGCAATGACAATTTATAACCTGCACAAAAATGTTTCAAATATGCTTTGAAAACCGATTTATACCTCCTCAAAATGTAGTGATAGAAGGCTGGATTGAGCCTAGCATGCAAGAGAGGTTGTAGAGATTCACAAATGGAGATGTTGTCAACAAACAACTGATTTGAAGCTATTCCAATCACTCTGATACCATGTGTGAGTGAAAGTCCAAGATCAATGGATTAGAGATCAAACACAATTGCAATATATTGAAAATGAACTGAATTGCTTTACAACTGATGAGGCATAAATAGGTGAAGTTTGAGAGACAATACTCCATGAGAATAGGAGAGGTGGCAAAAATGGAACCAAGAGAATAGCTCAAGGTTCAACCACCCTCAAATGTAGTGGCGATGTGTCAAATATAAGGCGACACATCTACTAATGACTCAACAAGAGCACTTAGTCTTTCCACATGTGAGGAAAACCACCTAACTATAGTTATGTTAGGAATAACTCATGTGAGTTATACACCAACACAAATTCATGTTATACGTGTGCACATGTGCATGTGTGTGTGTGTGTGTGTGTGTGTGTGTGTGTGAGAGAGAGAGAGAGAGAGAGAGAGAGAGTACCATCTTTTTGTTTTGAAGCCTATTTATCTAAAGGGGATCAATATCCTTTTTTTGTTCTCTAGAACTTGGGGTACAAAAGTTACTTTGCATTATTTGGGAATACCATTCAATTATATTGTATCTAAAAAATTGGAGATAGGAAGAGCTAGAACATTCACAAATTTATAAAGTTATTGTAAGTGGATGAACAACCAATACATGCAATATGAAGGACATAGATCTAGATCTTCATCATCTAGAGAGAGAGGAAGAGAGAATAATAGAGAGGGCGATTGATATAAATTAATCAAGAATCAAGAGAGAGTGAGAGAAAGAGGAGACATAGGGGAAAAAATAAGGAATTGAATAGAAAGAGATAGAGATATGGACATATATTCATTCTAACCCTGGTTTCATATTGCAAGGATTGAATAGAGAGAGAGAGAGAGAGTAAATTTAATATATTATACATTATATTAGAAATATGTTTACTCTTAATTTATGTGTCATGCATAATTCCAAAATATATATAGATATATAAATATAATTTAAATACTCAATTTTAGAATAAATATTATACTAAAAGTATTAAAATCTAATATTATTCTATATATTGTTTTCCAAATATATTTATTTTTATCTATAAATAAGGCAACCACATGACAAAGGACAACAAGCTTGATTTAACATGATCAAAGGTTAGGACCACGTACATTCGATTCATGAAGGAGACTTTGTAACCAAACATTTAAAAATTGGCTTCCATAGATGTAAAATTATTCATTATAGGATACCATATTTTTGTTTTGAAGCATGTTTATCTAAAGGGGATCAACATCATTTCTTTGTTCTCTAGAACTAGGGGTGCATAAGTTAGTTGGCATTATTTAAGCATACCACTCAATTATGTTGTATCTACAAAAAATGGAGATAGGAAGAGCTAGAACATTCACTAGTTTATAAAGTTATTGTAAGTGGATGAACAATCAATACATACAATATAAAGGACATGATCTTAGCCAATGACTCCACTCAACCAAAACAACATTGGTTACCTAGGTTGTTATAAAACTTAACATATCTAAAACATTTTACAAGTGTGATTCAAAATTCCTTTTAAAGCCTCTAGATGAAAGTTTAGATTCAACAAACAGATGATTGATTGGATACAATGTTGTATTTGCACCCCCCATTCTCCATCACAATAAATATCCAAAAGGATAAATAGTTGTAGAGGCTTGAGGCAAGTAGATCCCCTTAGCTCCTAACTACTTATTATCATGGAAAAAACACTTTTAAGAAATATAGCTTTCTACTAAGAAAAGAAAAATTTATGGCCAACTAGCTGTAAATGGAGAAACTATATACATAGGTTATTCGATTTCTAATACACTAGAAAGCAACAAATAGGCTAAGGGAAAAGAACCAATACATCACTTATGTCAACAAATGGGCTAGAGATAGAGAAACAAAGAGAGAGCAAGGGAGGGAGAAGTGAGAGAGAGTGAAAATAGAGAAAGACAAAAAGAGATATATAGAGAGAGAAAGAGAGATAGAGACGAAGAGGGAGAGAGAAGTGAGAGAGAGTGATAAATCTTAGATAGAGGAGGGAGAGGAACATAGGGAGAGAGAAATCTTTGAGAGAGGAAGTGTGTGACAAGGAAATAGAGATAAAGAGAGATACAAAGAAATAGAGAGCTAGAGAAGGAGACACACACACACACACACACACACACACACACACACACACACACACACATATATATATATATATATAGAGAGAGAGAGAGAGCCTTTCAATTTCAAGTAGAGAACATGACTACATGTATAACCTTTCTATGAATAATTATTTCCAAATTTGACCTTTACCCTCACAATTGAAGAGACATTTCCTAAAACACACAATTATTACTCATCATGAGATTTCAAAACTACGGTTATGTCAACCATTCCAATGCTCTTTCAATTTCGGCGTACCCATTGCACACTAAGGTGGGATTGCTAGTTATTAAGTTTAATAGAGTGCCATCAAAACTCGAGCTATTGACAAAGCAAAAAGTAATAAAATAATTTTTTTTAAATATAAATCAAAATTTTATTTTAAAATAAAATTAAATTAAACAGTCAAATTTCAAAAGGAAAACAGAAAGTTAAACTTTATAAGATGCATGATTTAAAAAAAAAAACTCAATTTTTTCAATAGTTAATAGTAATGCGAGAGCCTCGAATTTCTTGGAACTAGATGGTTGACTTAGTCCATTTCAATTACTAAAACAAATTATTCAGGTGTGTGTACTCGTCATATTTTATTAAAAAATAACAGACAGCATACACTCATTTGTAATAATAATACGAGCTTCAAACCTCCTTCAATTTTTCAAAATAACAAACATACATGAAATCTGGGATACCTACCATCAGGCCTGGAATTTGACGGTCACCCCTGCCTGTCATATAAAATTTTTATGACAGTTTGGTCATTTAACTACCTTTCAATTGACATTTTAAAAAAACTATAACTTGTCAAAAAAATGTTGAGTGATTTTCTTTTTATATTGAAAGAATGCAGGTTACAAAAAAACAATCTAAAGACTGCGAAAAAGAGTAGTAATCAACAACACAGTCACAAACAAAACTACAAACATCAAGAGACCTCTTCCTTTGGAGAAACTTCACAGTGAACACAATTCAGATCAATTGTTTCAAGTGGTTCACCTTGACATTGACAACTACATACTAATGTTCTCTTGGCTACAGAGGATTCTTGAAGCTGAGATCGTTGAATAGAATTCCCACTTGCAAATTGCAATCATTCAAATGACATTTCAAAAAGATAGCAGAGTAGTAAGTTCCACAAATATTGGCCACATACCTTAAGAACAACCCATCCACTCCACAAACCAACTTTCCCTCCTTTTGAAGTCTTAGAGAACTTTCAATCATCGATTCACCACATTGTGCTTAGGACTTGACTTCTTTAGTTGTATCATTGTTGAGAACATTTTCAATTTGACTCTGATGTATGCATCTTGGTGCACTGATAGAAAGATGACCTTGGTGAATTAAATGACAATGGAGGAAGTAGTATCAATTCTTTTTAATTCCTGTAATTGTAAATCAACTCTTAATTACAACTCTCCTTAATCTTTGTAATTGTAATTTGCAAAGTTGTTTTCTAAATTGATTTTTAAAATTAAAAAACAATTATGGACAAAGCAAAGATTTGTTTCTAAATTGATTTTTAAAAATAAAAAATAATAAAACAAAGAAAAATTTGTTTTTAAATTGATTTTTTAAAATTTATTGAAGATAAACATTCTAAAATATCATTTACAATTATGTTTGAAAATATTCTAATTTAATATATATTTCTATATCAATTTTTAAAAAATATTCAAAATAACATTGTAATGGAAAACATCATTTATATTTCTATAACAAATTATTATAAAATAATATATATTATAAATAAGAATATTATATTATATTATATTACCCTATATTAAAATTTTATGGTTTAAGAATAATTTAGAGTGTCATATATACGGTTATGTAAAAATTTGACAAGTCAAATTATACGGTCTAATAAATTTTTAAGTTGTAAAACACGGTCTAAAAGGGAAAAAACGGCCAAATAGACCATCAAATTCCAGGCCAGCGGCTACCATCCACACTCCAACTACTCCATAAGAACTGGGTCAAGCGAAAATGTCGTGGAGACAAATTCATACAATCGTATTATATTAAATATTTGTACGCGTTAAACTTCCTTCCTGACCAGATTCAGGAGCCGGTTTGAAGATTGGAGATTGGGGTTGTTAAATCCATATTCGTACTTTTTCGTGAATGGGACTGCAAGAAAAACCGATTGACCATCTGTTAGTACTAGAAAACAAATCTTCAGGTGATAACCTGGGTCCTGTGTACACTTTTGTGTTTAAAAAATTAGAAATACGTGTAAAGTGAAAGTAAATCTTATTGTCGCGACTCACTCGCGCAGCGCGTATCGCCAGGTTACGCACTCATAAAAAATTTGCTTGACAGGCAGGGTCGACCGTCAAATTTAAGACCGACATGGCACTACAAATAATATTTCGTTTATGTTATTTTAAAATTGATCGGTAGTTTTAAAACACCGCCTTTCCCTCCTTCCCCAATCCCCCCATAAAACAACAATAACAAGTATAATAGATTATCTCAATTCTATTCAAGGGGTAACAAGGGGTTTTTTTTCGCGTTGGATCTTGTCATAATTACTGTTAAAGTTTTGAGTTAAAAATTATTTAGTTACTTGTGGATAAAAAATATATCTTATTTAATTAGTTAAAAGTAATATTAAAATTATAAGAAAATGTATTTTTAATTTAAGTTGATTGTAATATTTTTAAAAATTTTGTTTTAACTTATTAAAATTATTAATTGTTTATATGGTTGATTAAAAATTTAAGATTTGTTTTTGTTTATTTTTGAAATTGTGTGCATAAAAAATATATAGGTGTTAATATAAAAGATAAAGATAAGGAAGACTCTAAGATAATTTAAGTCTCTATAAAGAATTTGGCAATATCAAAGGAAAAGTATATCAACTATTTATACCTCTGTAGAGTCAAATTCATTACGTGGTGAATTTGTTGATATGCCCATATTGAAAATATCATAACCCATCAAACATATATCATGGACTAGTGAATTCATCTAAATTCATAATCACAAAATATATCTAATAAGACAAACAAAGAACGAACTCATCCAAAACATAAAATCCATGTGGCATTCTACCTTCCCAATTATTACTTGTTGATAAGGTATTCTGAGCCTTTTGTGTTTTTCAGGTACTTGTCTAAATGTAAAGGTATGTTAATTGAGCCAAACTGTAAAAAGCATGATCTAGATATTTAGGAATGTTGAAGACAAGTTAAGTATAAGTGTGAAACTTATATGATCTAGATGGATTCTATATGCACACACCAACAAGTGTTATTGCTTATATCCTTAAAGGGGTGGATCCCCTATAATGACTCAATAGGTAATGACCTTGTAGTTAAATAATTCACAACTCCCTTTATGATGTGAAGCATCTTCCTTAAATTTCTCCCTCGAGTTTTGATTGTGGAGTTTGTTGCAAACTTTGTAGGGTGGTAATTTTTCTATATTTATTATATGGTTGAACTATTATAATTTTGATTGATTCTAAATAGTGGACAATTGTCAGCTAATGTCTAATCTTAGTTTGATAGAGTTTGGTTAGGGGAAAATCTTTAGTTTTGTTGTAGAAGTTAGGGATTCATCATTTTTTGGAAAGTTAGTGATAGGAAAAAAATATTAGAAAATAGAGAGTTTTTCCAATTCGATAGAGACTCATAAAACTTAAATGGAGATTGTAGGTTTTTTATGTGCAATTTTTTGAATCCTTCCATTGCTATGATTATGGTGGTAATTTTTGAGTTTTGATTTAATGCATAACAAACAGTTGCTTAATTCTTTTTTGTGATAAAATGATAATTCATCCTCTCTTAGTTCTTTGCTATTGAAATTGTCTATATTATTTAAAGGTAGAACAAAATAGAGTATACTTTGAATTAAAAATTTGTAGGTTCCTAAAGTTTGAACTGCATCACTTTATGACTAAATTTCAAAATTCACTCCACTGTTGATCTTCAGAGTACTTTTCACAATTCAAGAAAAGGACTTTGAGACCTAAGCTACTATCATACTAAGCATAATCAAAAGATTTATCTGTGCATCTTCCCATTATGCTATTTATTATCCCTATATTTCATAATCTCAACACAATAATTTCAATGCTTCAAGTTTTTGTGTTTAACTTTCATTCTCTTGGATAATGATAATCATTTTAATTAAGATACATAATATTGTTAGTCAATAGTTTTCAAACCTCAAAGCCCACTCTAGTATAGCTACCTCATCTTATTGTTGTCCTTGCATTTTCACCATTTTTCATCACAATTAGGATCACTTTGTTCCCTATGTTCATTAACATTC
Source organism: Cunninghamia lanceolata (assembly GCA_027924645.1). Lineage (NCBI taxonomy): Eukaryota > Viridiplantae > Streptophyta > Pinopsida > Cupressales > Cupressaceae > Cunninghamia > Cunninghamia lanceolata. The sequence continues at coordinate 3,226,268 of BSBN01000130.1, read as the reverse complement.
TAACTTTGTTCCTCATGTAAATATTAAAAACTAATGTGTGCCTTGGTATTGAATGGTATAGATAACCACTTCCAAATTATGGAAAAAGATTAGGGCATTGAGAACCTTATTAGGATCAATTTTTCATTACTACTATTCTTTAGTTGTTGAGGGTATTTTAAAGGCTTCCCAAACAAAGGGTATCAAGACCAAACTTGTCTCACTACTCATGAAGTGATAAATGGAAATTTCCCCACAAATTTGAATATAGGTTTTGATGTTAGCTAAGGCCAAAACATGGGTTTTTTGAAGTCACCCTATGTAATCAATATTTCATCTTCACCTTTTTCATTATATGTGAGCCATTTTTTTATCTTTTGTGCCACTTAGTATGAAATTTTTGGTAAGTTTTTAAAATTTTCAAGCCTAAGGTTATGTAGGGTAATAGTGAAAATTTCATACCCATGCCTTTTCCTCTTATGTTATGGGTCTGTTTTGATTATAATGTCATAAATATAATAACATGTGTACAAGTGTCATATTCTTTAATGAATTTAGGTACAACATCAACATATCATGATCCCACTATCACTCATCCCTAGAGATTTGGTCTTGATCCCTAGATACCCCATAATCCTTGATTAGATCCATGAGTTCAGATTTTACCTAGCTCACTTATGTAATTATGGTTCTAAACTTTAATTTAAAAAAAAAATCAAATTAAACCCCATTGAATCCATCCAACTAGTCATTATGAGACAACCTAGCACACATTGTGAGTTGACCTAGAGCTCTAATGATGAAGAATTCCACCATCTCATAGCCATATTATCTTGTCCTTGAGGTACAAAGAGAGTAACTTCTTAGAGCTATTTGCTTGGCAATGAACCAAAGATTTTAGGTGTCTAATGGCTTATTATAATTTTTTGATATACTTCAAGGTATGTGGAAGATCAAATCTATTTGTAGATGGCCTGAGTATTGATGATTTCTTTCCTACCTTACTTCACATGTTGAAATATTCTTAGCCAAGAATCACAACTCTCTATAATATTTAAAACCCTTGGCATAGGGTTTCTAACCTATACCACTATCACAAGGGAAAAAAATACTACAAAAAAATTCTTAGCACCTAACTACTATCACCAATTTCTAATCAACAAGATCCTCTAAAGGCAAGGTGAGAGCATATGGTGGGTAGTTCTAGTAAGCCAGTAAACTATTATAGCTATTATAAAATATGATCCTCGAAAGTGCACTAAAACCACTTGGTAGGAACTTATACCTAAAAAATATTATCAAACAAAAGTAAAAGCATACAAAAATAACACAATGCTTGGAAAATAGCTACAATATGAATATATTCATGAATTTGGAACAAACGTCATAAGCCTCTTCAAGGGGGCAACCTCCTTAAGAGTAAAACTCCAATGCGATTCAAAGATGATATTTTCTTCATTATAACACCAATATGTAAGTATCACAAAACTTAATTATGAGGTACAATCGATATGGGATAAATCCATACACTTAATATGAACTCATCACACTATTAAAACTTCATGTGATACATACATTGGGATCTAAATCTGCACAATGTACATATTACTTAAATAAATAAGCTATGATTATTACAATTTGTATAATAATAATAGAAGGTTATGATGTAAGGGTCCTAACAGTTTTAGATCAAATCAAACAAATTGAAATAATTTGGTTCAATTAGGTATGTAATCAAGATTGATTGAGCCCTAGGAACCCAACTACACTGAGTTTGCTTTCATTGGTGCTCAAAGAGCCCCAATTTTGCACCTAATTGAACCAATTGAGTGCATATTTGAGACTATTTAAGTAGAGTAAACCTAATTGGATCAAATTATTTCACATTAGGGTTTGTGTAAATGAAATTGCACATGCTAATCGAGATAATTGAGTACTATTTTAATCAAGTGCATAGATGGTTATAATCAAGCCCTAAAAACCAATTACACGTATTTACGACATTTTGACGACTCAAATAGCCTAAATTGGTCATTGAATTGAATTAGTCATTGAGTAATTAGTTTAATATGATGCATAATTGGGGTTAATCAAACATAGTGTTCCCAAACGGATCTAATTAGTGCACATTGTAGCATAAGTAGACCCAATTATGCACATGATTTAACCATTTATTTATTGTTTCAATAATTTGTGTGAATGAGGTTGATTGAATCATTGGAAAGCAATTAAATTGAATTATCACACACCTAGAGCTTGAATATCCCTACGTGCACATTTGATAGAACCAATTTAGTAGATAGTTCAACTAGTTACATAATCGGGGCTAATTGAGATTAAGAAAAAAACCTATTGTATTGAATTGGTGCATAGTAGGGCTTGATAAACGTCAATTATACACCCAATTGATATTAAGTAAGTAATTTGTTCAATCAAACATATAAGTGCGGATAATTGAGTAGACCAAAACATAATGAGATAAAATTAGCAAACATTAGGAGTTGAATTGCTACAACCATGCATCAATTAGTCACAATGAAGAAAGTTTTAGGAAACTAATCAAATCAATATGTTGTATATTAAGACTCAATTAATTACAATAATGCACTTTATTATATATCAAGACTCAATTAGCTACAATAATACATTTAATTGAACCAATTACATAATCTCCAAGAAACTAATTACATCATTAGTATTAAACTAAGTATACATGTAACTAAGCAATTGAATAATAGATGCAATCTAAAATTTGTTCATTTTTTCAAAAAAGTGAAGACTAGTGTTTTCAAGCCTTGAGTGAGTTTGATTCACCCATGTCATAAAGTTACATATTCAACCATAACATTAGACTTGGCCTTTGTTCAGATTTGTGTGTCGTTAAAAGAAATGGATGAAAAAGGAGGACCTTCCGAAGTAGCCAAGTTGAAAGGAATTTGTAATAGGAAAGATTCACCGGTCAACGAGATTTGTCGTCACTTGATTCAAGTCCCAGTATTAAAAGAAATTATATACGTGGCATCAAACTGGGCAATTGGTTTGTGTTAGTAGTTGGGTCAAAAATCCAAAATTGTCTCCGCGGACAAAGTCATACGTGGGAAACTAACTTCAAATTATTGGGATTGCTTTGCTCCTTGTAGTTTGTACGCGAGTGCAGGGCAAAGACTAGATACACGAGTGAGTGCGTTCGAGTCTTCGCTCTCGCCAGAAAGTCCGTGGGGGGAAAAACGTTCGTACAATTTGAGCGTAGAGAAGGTGAGGTTGAATGATGTAGGGAAAATGGAGGGAGAAGTTCTAGATGCAAAGATCAAGAAATGGGATTTGCACTACAACCAGTGTAGTTATAGTTAACAGGTAGTTTTATTTTTAGGTTCGTTGGTGGTTAGATAGAAGTTAGTTTCTCATTCAATTTGTATTCTTTTTATAAATGTAAACTCTTTTATCAAATAAATATATGGAGAAGTTTTAGACCTTACATATTTATTGTACTTGTTGATGATTTGTAGATCACTGTTAATTTTTATTGTTTCCATTCCTTCATCTAGTATTAGAGTATTGAGAGGTCTTGTTGGTGTTTCATCAGGGATTGAAAAACAAAGTGATTAAAGAAATGGAATGAGGCATGCAAAGCGGTGTTAAAGGAGGACTACTAGTATGATATATTATATCAAGTTGTTTATCTATTTCTACCGTGGTAGATTGTATGTCAGAACAAGTGCAAATCAAAGGCTTTATTTTTTCTTAAAGCGTTTAGTGAAGGTTTGTCTTAATTCTTCTATGAAAGCTTTAATCACAAAAGACAAATGTGCATAGACATAGTGTTTGGTATATATAATTGAATTTGCTTTAAAAGCATAAGGGAAAATATAAAGGTTTCCTATGTGTTTTTTGGTCCCATTTTAAGGGATAGGGGAAGTTTGCAAGGATTTGTGCTATATAAGTTTGTAACAATTTGTGAGACGGGGAGTATTTTTTTGCAAGACATTGTGTTGTGATTTTGCAAATATGGCAAGGACATCTGGGTTGTTAATTCCTTTTTTTGATGAGAATAACTTTACCTATTGATGTTCTAGGATGCAAAATCTACTAAAATCTAAAGATTTATGAGACATTGTAAACCTAGGATATGAAGAACCACAGGATGTAAATGCATTAAATTATTAGCAAAACAGAGAGCTTAAAGTAATTAGAAAAAGACAATGAAGTTTTTTTTTTGTTTTGTTTTTTCTAATTCAAGGTGCACTTAATGAAATAATATTTCCTAGGATCAATGGTGTTGTTCATTCTAAACAAGCATAGGACATACTCATTAATGCATATCAAGGTGCACAAACTTTAAAATTACAATCATTGATAAAGAACTTTGAAAATATAGAAGAGCCATAATGAATCTATGAATGATTTTTGACAAAAGTGGAAGATCTGGTTAGACAAATGAAGGTTTTAGGTGAAAATGTCACTAATAAGCATGTCATAGAGAAAATATTAAGTAGTTTGATTCCAAAATTTGATAATGTCATTTCTATAATTGAAATTTCAAAAAATCTCACAACTATATACAAATAGATGAATTGAGTGGAATTGTGCTACTACTAAAAAAAATGAATAGTAGTGAAGAAAGATCAGAGCATGCATTTTCCTTTAAAGAAAGCAACAAGGGTAAATAAATACATTTTTTCTAAGAATCATCATAAGAATGAATATAGAGATGACTTTAGCAATAAAAATAAAACTAGAGGAGAATCTAGCAACATTTGAGGAAGAGGTAAATTTGAGAGATAAAAGTAGCAAATTCAAATGAAAAAGACAAGGACGAAGGAGGAATAATCGGAGAGATAATAATTATAAAAGGAATGTCCAATATTTTTATTGCAATAAGTTTGATCATTATGAATCAAAATGTTGGAATAAATAGGCTAGCCATAATACTATTGAATATAAATAAACTTTGTTCATTTCCTGCTTCAATATAAATTTCAATGAGAATAATGTGTGGTATATTGATTTTAGATGTTCTTCTCATATGGCATCTCATGAGAAATTGTTCATTAATTTAGCTAAAGATATGAATAATAGCATAGGGTTATTGGGAGATAATCAATCTCATGGAACCAAAGAAAAGGGTATTATTGTAACTACAACTAAGCATAGTGAGACAAACTATATTAATTAAACTCTATTGATTCTTGCATTTCAAAAGATTTTTTTTTTTTGACAAATATTAGAACAAAATTATCAACTGATTTTTTATAAAGATGAATGCATAATTGGAGACAAATTACGTAGGAATGCAGTTGTTGCAAGAGAAAACATGACAAGTGATATAATGTTTCCTCTCTATTTGGCCCAAAGAAACCAAGATTTAAGAGATAGTGAAATAAATGAAATTTGAATATGACACCAAAGGTATGTACATCTTAATTTTGGGTAAGTTCACAAAGTTGGGGGGGCCAAAAAGTAGCCAATCAAATTTAAAACAAAATTTGACATAACACACTCATGTTACAATGCACTAGTGTTATGGCTTGGAAATCTTGAGCCATAACGTTCTCACGTTATAACAAGAGTGTATTATATGGACCTAAAAATAAAGAAAAGATGCTTGTTTTTGCTTTATTTTGTACATGTATAATGCATGCATGGTATAATGCACTTGTGATGTAACACACACATTTCATTTTAAGTTGCTTTGGAATACCACCCTTAGGCTTGGATTTGGCTTGGATATTTGAGCCAAAGGATTGGATCTACGTGTAAGGTGCCCAAAGATACATGTTTTGCATAAAATAGGGGAAAAAATAAATGTTGAATGTACTCTCCATAAGATTTGCATATCTTAAGATATTATTGTAAAAAATTCCATGATGACATCAACATCTCTCTTACCTTTCAAATGATGTATTTTTTTCTACAATTTAAATACATTAAGATTTTGATCTTCAAGTACTTATACTAGTATCCTAATTTTTTGTCAAAAACCTATGCATAACTTTCTTAGTGTCATTTTTTATCCACTTATCAAAATTTTAAAAAAATTATATTTCATATTCTAGACTCCATTCTATACACATTTTAAAAAATGATTTTTGATTAGTTTTCTCAAAATTAAGGAGGGAACATACTCAATTTTTTATTTTTCAAGATGTGTCCACTTTAAAAATTAGTAAAAAAAATATATATTCATTAAAAAAATAACATAAAAATTTGACATAAACTATGTGATATTAGCTAACTTTCTACTCAAGGGATTTGTGAAAATCTAAAAAAAAAACATTTTAGGGGCACTAGAGTTGACACTATATTATTTTTTTTTACAAAAATAGGACCATTTTGTGTGCTTCCCCTATTTGATCCTCTTGGTTTCCACCATTTTTAAAAAAAAATAGTAGTTCAAAAACTTGATTTTGAGCACTACTAATCTTGTTCTTGTCACATCTTAAAATTTTGAGTGTGGGTATCTTGAATTACTCATCAAAGATTAGTTTTACTAATTTTAGGTGGCTACTTTTGACCCCCTTTTGGTCCCCATTTCCATGAACATACCCTTTTAATGGTTTTTTTTTACTCAACAAAATAAAAATTGTTGAAGGATTTACTCTTTATTGAAAATAGAAAAAAAGTGTGAAGAATGTATTATTGGAAAACAACATAGAGCTAGTTTTATAATTTGTATATCTAGAAGAGCTAAACAATCTCTCAAGAAATAATTCATATAGATTTGTGTGGTCCCATGAAAACACCTTCTTTGAACAAGTCAAAGTATTTTCTAACTTCCATTGATGATTACTCATGCAAAAATTTGGTATATTTCTTGGCTACAAAATCAAATGTATTTGACAAATTTGTGGTAACTACATCAAAGTAATAAGGTCAAATAATGGAGAGTACAAATTAAATATATTTTACATTTATATAGAAAACATGTAATCAAGAAAGAGTTCACTACTTCCTATACTACATAACAAAATGGAGTTGTTGAAAGAAATAATAGGACCATAGTTGCTAGATGACAAGGAGTATGATGAAAGAAGAGAAATTGGATAAGATTTTTTGGGTAGAAGTGGTATCTACAATAGTTTCACTACTAAATAGGAGTGCTACAAAAGCATTTCAAGGAATGACTCTTGAACATATGTGGTCTAGAATTAAGGCAATAGTTGATCATTTGAGGGTGTTTGGATGTGTTTCTTATGCACACATACCAAAATAAAAAAGGTATAAGATTGATGATATACGATTAAAATGTATTTTCATTGGGTATGGATCTAAAAATAAAGCAATAGGTTGTACAATCCAATAAGAAAGAAATTGGTGATAAGCAGAGATGTAATATTTAATGAAGAATTAGACTACAACAAAGGAAAATCAAATTATGGTTGATATAGTTGAAGTGGAAGAAGAGTCTAATCCAATTTTTGAAGAGGAAGAAGATCCAATCCAATTGTGATTGATGTAGCAGACCATGAATCCTCAATTTTGGGAATTTAAGAAAATATCAAAAATATCAAAGGAGAACTAAAAGTAATCATCCAACAACCCTTATGTTGGACATAAATTTTGATAGAATGACAACAAGTTCACAAGTAAAAATGAACTATGCCTTTATGACTCAAATCATGAAAAATAAAGAGCCGTAAACTTATGAATAAGCTCATGAATTAGAAGAGTAAGTTGAAGCAATGACTAATGAGATAGTAGAAATTGAAAGGAATTACACGGGATTTGATTGAGTTACCTCTTGGTAAGGAAGTTGTTGGTACAAAGTGGGTGTACAAAACTAAGTACAAATCTAATGGAAATGTTGATAAGCATAAGGATATAGACTAGTAGCCAAAGGGTACACTCGATAAGAAGGCATTGATTACATTTAAATATTTGTACCTATTACATAAACAAATATTGTTGGGTCTTGAAATTGTTGCTCACAATACTAGAGGGATCAACTCACTTCAAGGCTTGGGACTTGTCATCTTGAAGGTGAATCAATCAACTCATCAAGAGAATATGCATGATTAAAGGCCAACTATTAAGAGTGAGTATGCTTTCCTTCACTTCATTCCCATCTAGACCTAGGAGGGTGTTCCTAGAGGTATCCTTAATGGGACATCTAATTGAATAAGATGAATCATAACTGAAACAATGGTAGTTATACCCAATGTACACTTGACCCCTATATTTATCACTAGGTTAGAGATTAACTAACTACCTATAAAACCTCTAATTAATATAAAGCTACAACCTTGCATATGCAACTATAGATGGTAACAACATGATATCCCCAAAAGTGAATCCACTTCACATTTCATACATAAGTGTAAGGTGTAGGCATGCATGACCTGATTCTCTAATAATTTAACTATTTGAGGTCACTTAGGAGGTTCCCTAGTTTGCAATAATAAATCATGAAATCATGTGAAACCCTATTCTACTCCTAATCTAAAGAGGATAGAGAGGATATCAAATAAAAGATGTTTTATCTCTCACCAATTAATTGGTGCCTACTCCATTGGGTAATAGAGTCATGGACTACAAGGAAGAAGGGAAATGCATCCACAAAGCATAATGAAAACCAAACATGCATATACATACAAATCACAAATGACATTCATGCAAATGGACATACTTAAGGATCCATCTCAATACTACAACTAACCATGTGCAACATAAGGAAGACCATCACAAAAGCTTTGCAATGAATTAAAATGTTGTCATGTACATTAATCTAACTTATGGAAAATAAGAGTAAGACCATTTCAAGAAAGTGTGTAATGCATTACAATTCTATGACATTAATCAAGATCCTATTACACTCATAAGAACAAGTGTGGCAAGTGGAAACCCACAACTAGATTCAAGGGTTTCCGTGAATAATTAAAAACTACCATGGAAACATACCATTTACATTCATGATGTTTATCGAATACCCTTCCTATGCTTTAAAATATGTATTGAACCATCCCCTCATAGACCATCCATGCAACATTTGTTTGATGTCCTAGAACTAGCTTGAAGCACCTACAGTCAAAAAATTAGCTCAAAGACCAACCCTTTGACTGACAAACAAACTTGTTTTTATAGAATTTCCATTTCTTACCCTTGGCCATTTGTCAATAATTCAATGTACTAAAGAATTCTAAGGCATTGCAATCATTCCAAGATGAAATCCCATGAAATCCATGTTTGAGAAGTTTCTCATTCAAAATGAACATGGTGCATACGTGAAGGAAATTGGCAGATGAAACCCAACCATCACATCGGTGGTGACTATACCTCCTTGATCCACCATTGAAATCTGCAACTAGAATCATTCCCTTGAGATGAGTGATGTTGTATGGGTGGGTAAAATGCATTTGAGATGTTGCAAGGGTCAAATTGGGTCATTAATGCTGATCTAGGAAGTCGCTGAAGCATTCCAGAGTGTATTAAAGAAGTTTGAGAAATTTGTAAAAATTCAATGTAGAACTAGACATGAGGACTAGACATTGGAAGTGGGATAATGGGAAAGTTACGTGAATGAGAAGAGGATGTGGGAAATATGCAGGAAAGGGAGATAGGGCCAGATGTGGAAATCTATGAAGGAAATATGGAAGTCCATTAGGTTTTTGTAAAGGATAAAAGTAAGTGATTGGAAGAAATGTGGGGGTTTAGTGTAACACAGGAGGCTAGGATGGGATAAAGGATAGGAGATGAACATGTCTAGTTTGGATGTCTAACAAAAAACTACATAGGAAGAAAATGGGAGAATAAAGTTGGATGGATAAATGTAAGATTTTGGCATGGGACTAGATATGGGAAGTGAGGGGATGATGCCCTGAAGTCTATGTAAATCTCATAGATACAAGGAAGATAAAAGGTTAGACCAAGAAGAACTTCACAGGAAATCAACATGGAATTGAACGTGGGAATTGGAGGTGCCGAATGAATTAGATTTAGAAGCAAGGTAAAGTCTTGCAAAGGGGTTGAGAAAAATGCGAAAAAATGATGAGGTACCATATGTTTGGAAATGGGAGGAAAACTAAAGGAGCCAATTAGGATTCCACAAAATTCTAAGTGAAGGAATCTGGGAGTGAAGTGAATGAAAAAAGATATGTGAAAAAAAATGATAGGGGTAGGAGGATAGGATGTTGGATCTTGAAAGATGAAGTTTGGTAGCCAAGCGAGATTTTACAAATTGCAAGAAATGGGTGGAATGAAAAAATCTAAGGGCACAATAAGTATCTGTGAAACTTTTACATAGAATAGGAGGTGGATACATGATATGGAACAATTAGAATACATCTAGTAGCCAGTAAAAACTCGTAGAATAGAAGAAATGAAGGAATAGGGGAAGAGAATGATCCAATGAAGTTTGGTGGAATATTTACATGGAAGAGGAAGGAGGAACTATATGGAAGGTGAAGAGGAAATGTCTGATTGTACCCAAAAATTCTGCAAAACACTAGAAACTTAATTAAAACTTCCCAAACTTAGGATTTTCTTAAAGATTTTTACAAATTCAACATATGGTAAGAACAAGGGGGATTACTTTGAACAATACTTAGGTAGAAATTGACCAAGGGAAGACCCACTTAAATTTTCTTAGATCAGTTCTATATGGTGGGAAAGATAGGGTAAGTGTACAAGTCAGACAAAGAATTAAGGTAATTTTTGCATTTTCAAGTTAGGTCCCAATAGATACTTTCAAACTAGTATTGTCTATGGTAGCTCAATAGGGTTGGACCACTTATCAAATGGATGTTTAGAGTTCTTTCTTGAATGGTTATATTGATGAAGGGGTTTATGTAAAACAACCCAAAGGATTTGAAATGCCTTCTAAAGAACACTGTGTTTATGAATTAAAGAAGGCATTGTATGGTCTTAAGCAGACACCAAAACATTTTATTCTAGAATTGACTCAAACCTACAACATAAAAGTTTAGTAAAAAGTCAGTCAGATGCTAATATTTATCTATAACTCAAGTGGAGATATTCTTATCCTAGTTCTCTATGTGAATGATCTTATCTACACTAGGAACAATTCAACCTTATTTGTAGTATTTAGAGCAGTTATGATTGTAGAATTTGAGATGATAGATTTGGAACACACAACATTTTCTTGGTCTAAAAGTATGAAAAAATGAAGATGGAATATTCATGTCTTAGTAAAAGTATGCTTCAAATATCATTCAAAGAGTTCATATGAGGGGTTACAAACTAGTTGTAACACCTATTTAAGTTGGACTTAAGTTGCCAACTTCTAAGGAATCTAGTATAGTTGATGCAAGTGGTATTCCTACTCACTTCTGCAACACACACAATTAATCTTGCACAAACAATGACTCTCTACTCACAAATTGAACTCACAAACCATACAAGATTGCAACAAAATAATATTTCACTTTATTATATCAAATTGTACAACAAAATTACAAATAGGGTCTTCAATGGATGCTCTGTCTCTTTCAAACCTACACACACAAAAATTCCATGGCTTCATTTGCATACATGTATTCACTCTCACCTCTACACCCTTCCCATTGCGGAGATTTTCCTCTCTGAAATCTACCTCTAAGAAATCTGCCTCTTATCTATTGAAACATTTTTTCAAATAGCACTTTATCTAAAATTTTTGGATTTTCATATTCCTCAAAATAGTTTAGTGCCTCTAGAACAACAACACCACATTTCTAAGAAGAGAATCATGTTTTTGAGAGCCTTTATTTACTTTCGAATGCCAAAAAACACAAAAATTGTTTTTTTTTTATTATAACTTTTGATTGGGATAATATATTTACATGGAAATTGACCAATTTGAGCATAAAAACCTCTTGAAGCTTCCCATAAAAGGATTTCACTCCATCTTTTTTAAAATTTTTAAAATTAATTGTTTCCATAGCTTGTTGGGCAAACTGTTTTGATTTTAAACTCTCCCAAACAGTGAAGAATTTGGCCATGAAACCTTCACCACATTATGAGAAATGGAGCTAAGAATATCCCTATAAAATTATTTCATCCCAGCCTTCATAGATTTCCAGAACAATTGTTTTTGTAAAAATGCCATGCAAAGCCTTAAAACAACAATTTGACAAAAATTGGAATTTGCAAATCTAAGTCATCTTGAACTTTCTTGATGTTAAGAGATGCCTAAAAACACTAAAGCAAACCAGAACACACACCAGAACTAAAATTGAATTAAAATATTTTTGGGCGATGCAGGATCGCCTATGGACTTGGATGCTCCTGCATCAGACATTCCAGGTAAAATGTTTGTGAGCATGGGCTCACAAAGGTGGAGTGGAATGGTAGAATATTTCTTCTAGATTACAAGTAATCTATAGAAAACTCCATCGTTGTGTCAAGTGCACACAATTTTTTTATTTTTTTGCTTCTCTTCTAACATCTCGCCGGAACAACTGTCATCCTCCTCCCGTAACTTTGCTCTACACTCTTCTTCCCTCTTGTGGACTCATGTCCACCATGAATCATCCTCCTCCACCAAAGAATATCTTCACTTTTCTCCTTCTTCATGGGTTTTGACTCACCACAAATCGACCACCTCCACCAAAATATCACACCATCTACATCACAACCTACAACATCCTCACCAAAATCTGCATCTACTACTCCATAGAAATTAAAGATTTCCATGTGCTCTTCTTCATACTCTTCAATTCTCATCATAGCAAATGAAGGGAAATCAATATTATCACAAAATACAATAAGATTTACCTCATCCTTCTTCACAGTTGTAACATCATCCTTCATTGCGACATATCCCACATCATCATTAGTTGCAACTTTTCTTTCTTTACCCTTCACTGCAACAACAAGCTTTTCCATCAACTCCTCTATCACCAACATCTTCAACAGTAAATCATCTTTGTCTTTTTCATTTGCAACCTCTTCACATTCCATCGCTGCAATCACATCCTCTACAGCTGTAATCTCATCAAGAGCTGTAATTTCTTCACTACTCCTTTCTTTACCTTTGCCATCTTCAACCAATGCTACTGCACTTGTATCCTCTTTCCCATTCTCCTCATTCAATGCAACCTTATGCTGATATTCATCATACTCAACAAATTCTTCATGCTGCCAAGTTTCCAATCTTTCAACTCTCACATTTATATTAACCACCATCAAAAAAATTTTGCTCTTTTCATACTACATCCAACCCTCCCATATCATGGGCTTCTTCTTTATGACTATACCCATCTCATCTACTACAATCTTACATAATTCTCAATCTACAAAATAAATTCTTTCACAACTTCCCAACTCTCATTTGCTTAGGCCTCCTCTCTACCTGCAACAATCTTTTGAGCTCTTCACAACCGCCTCACTCTTCCCGCAGGTCTAGCTGTAGGTTGGCTCATGTTCAATACTCTACCTTTGCTCCTAGGAACTCCAGCTCTGATACCATTTGATGCAAGTGGTATTCCCACTCACTGCTGTAACACACACAATTAATAGATTGCACAAACAAAGACTCTCTCTACTCACAAATTGAACTCACAAACCATACAAGATTGCAACAAAACAATATTTCATTTTATTATGTCAAATCCATACATCAATCAAATTCTACAACATTACAAATAGGGTCTTCAATGGCTAATCTCTCTCTTTCAAACCTGCACACACACAGCTCCCATGGCTTCCTCTACATACATCTATTCGCTCTCACCTCTACACCCTTCACATGGTGAAGATTTCCCTCTCTAAAATCTAGCTCTAAGAAACCTGCCTTTGATCTATTGAAACATTTTTTTAAAATAACACTACTTCTATAATGTTTGGCTTTTCATATTCCTTAAAATAGTTTAGTTCCTCTAGAATAACAACACCACATTTTAAAGAAGAGAATAAAAATTTGCATGAAAATTGGTCAATTTGGCCATAAAAATCTCTTGAAGCTTCCCATAAAAGGATTTCTCTCTAGCTTTTAAAAAAATTAAAAATTAATTATTTTCGTAGCCTGCTAGGCAAAATTTTCTGATTTTAAATTCTCCCAAATGGTGAAGAATTTGTCCATGAAACCTTCACCACATTATGATAAATTCATCCAATAATATCCATATAAAAGTATTGCATTGCATCATTTATAGATTTTCAAAAACAATTATTTTCGTAAAATTGCCTTGCAGAGCCTTAAAACAACAATTTGGCGAAAATTGAAATTTTGCAAATCTAAGCCAACTTGAAATTTATTGATGTTGAGAGATGCCTAGAAACACCAAAGAAAAATAGAACACACACCAAAACTAAAATTAAACTAAAATATTTTTGGGTGATGCAGGATCGTCTATGGACCCGGATGCTCCTACATCAATAGTGAACCCCACTAATATAGACAGTTGATTGGTAGCTTGATATGTTTGACTACTACCCAACCTAATATCACATATGTAGTGAGCTTTATATTTAGGTTTGAATTTCAAAACCTAAGGAGACATGTTGGAGTGCCGCTAAGAAGATTCTTTTATATCTTAGAGGACATTGAATTGTGAGGTGAAGGTTTAAAGTTGTCCCACTTTAGGCCAACTTATCAGCACAAATGAATTTAAGCATTTCCAACTAAAAGTTAATTTTAGTCAAATATACATGTTATAGTTGTATTCATTCTAAGTAAATTATATCTAGTCCATAATTGTTCGAGTTGGAAGTGTCCACTAGATACACATGTAGCATCACTTTGGGGCCAATTGGTCTAATGGACTAATGGATGACTATTTAATAAGACACTAGGTGCATATTAAATGGCATGATGTCCTGTGGCTTGGATTTGGTGATAGTGACAAGCTCAGTGTTCCTATTTAGTGAACCTAACAAATTTTCAAAGGGAACAATGCTTTATAAGGCAGAGGGAAAATTGGTAGTTTTTTGTTCATTAGTAGAAAAATTAGATTCAATGGGAAAAGGTATTCTTACCATATTCACTTTAGTTACTAGATATTGGTTATCTGATCATAAAGTTTATTCACAATAATTGTTGGTCTCTACTTGCTATTCGAATGATTTAACAAAGGCTTGAACTCACAAGAGTATTAAAATAACAATGTATAATGTTAAGGTTTCCATGTGTAGGTGGAGAGTGATAAATAAGATGTGTGTACAAGTGGATCAATGTGGTCCATAGAGACACTTTAGAGCTCAATTGAACTTTGATATGGTGTGTACTCATGACAATTTAGCCAATGTGATGTAGTCATGTGACCAGGGGGTCTTATCAAACTGCCCAGTCATGTAGCCAACACAACAATGAATTCACAAAATAATAAAATTCCATTTGACTTTATTCAAAACACATATTCTCAACATACATTGTTGCAACAAAATGAGAAATGAACATTTTTACATTTCAATTTGGTTTCTTCTTCTCCAGGGATGATGCCTCCTTTTCAAAAAATTCTTAATTGACTGACACTTCTCTGGCAGTCCACATCCTCACATTCTCTTTCTAATTCTAGTAATTTCCTCTGGCAATCATTTCCCTCCATTCTACTTTAGAAACTACCAAGATCCCCTCCTTGGCTAGAAACTACCAAGATCCAATTTGAGGAAGTTAAACCGATTAGTATGGAAGTTGAACCGTTTCCAATAGTTATAGAATTGAACGATTAGATGGAACACTTGAATTCTTCTTTTGCAAGATTTATTAGTGAATCGACATTTTTTTGAACTTACAAACTTCACTTGCAAATGCCTTTTGGTGATTCAGAGAATCGATGAACTTGTGAACTCTTGAACTTGCCTCTTACAAAGTCCTTTTCAATGAGTCAGAAAACCAATGAACTCAAGAACTTCTTTCTTTGTAAAGCCCTTTCAACAATTCAGCAGATTTTAGAACTTGTGAACTCTTCCTTTGAAATGTGTTGAACGCCAAATCTGTGATTCAACAAATTGTAGAACTTTGAAACTTGCCCTTTATGATACCTTTCAGCACTTTCTCAAACCTTCAAACTTGTGAACTCCATGACTCTTATTGTTTTGGTGATTCAGTGATTTGTAGAACATGCAAACTCATCTTCATGTGCCTTTTTGGAGAATTGGAAAATCGATAAACATTTGAACCTACAAACCTTTTCTTTACTAAGCCTATTTCAGTGAATTGGAGGTTTGGCAAACCTTCAATTTCTTGATCCTTTCTTCACAATGCACTTTTGGTACTTTGGGAAAACTTCAAACTTTACTTTGGCCTTTACAATCCTTCAAACTCTTCTTTTAGGAAATCAACGCTATCACAAACTTTTGGACTCCTTATTAGTGTTTTCTTTGGTTCACAAACTTAAAACTTCACTGAAACTATGTGCTTTCGACATTTTCTTTGGATTACGTGAACATAAAAGTTTGCTAAAACTATGCCCTTTCAGCATTTTCTTTGGTTTATGAACTTGAAAATTTGCTAAAAATTTCCTTAAAGAAATCTCTAATATCTTTTAAAACATTTTCAGCACAAGTGAAAGTTTGTGAACTTGTAAAGTTTCTGAAAAGTAAGAACTTGGACAACTCTTCCAGTATAAAGTGAAGTTAACAAACTTGTAGTTTCAGCGAAAAGCTTGGTTCACAAACTACAAAATTTGCCAAAACTCTATTGAACTCATCAAATTTCTTCCAAACTTCACCAAATTCAAATCATAGATACCCATTATGCTCTTTTATAAGGTGAGGAAGTTAACTTGAATGAATTGAACTTGAAAATCTTCTTGAAGCAAATTGCCCAAAACTAATTAAAACACAACAAAACTAAACAGAACTGAAAACTAAACCTAAAATATTTTTGGGCAATGCAAGATCACCTATGGACTTGGATGGTCCTACATCAGACACATTGAGTAAGAAATTTTAGAGCATGGGCTTGTACAAAATAGAGTTGAATGGTAGAACCATCCTTTCAAATTGTGAACATTCTATCAAGAAATCCATCACTGTAATAGGTTCATCAAAAAACTTTTTTCCTTCATCTCTTCCAACATCTATCTAGGACAAGTACCGTCCACCTCTACCAAGTACATTCTTCAGTCCTCTTTCCCTTCATGGAATTTGATCCACCATAAACTGACCTCCTCCTCCAATTATACTTTCCTCTCTTTCTTTCTCTCATGGGATCCAACTCACCATAGTTTGGCCTCCAAAATTCTTCTACCCTTACCAACTCATCCATACACAAGTTGAGATAATCAACTTTATGGAAATTAAAGATTTCCATCTTCCCCTCTATATTCACCTTTTATACTTTTCAACTTCCTCATCTCCTTTCATTCTCACCATCTAAACTGAATATGAATCAACTTCATTACAAAATTCAAGAAAATTAAAAATTACCTCTTTTCCTTCTACGGTTGCAACATTTCCTTTATCACCTTCTACTACAACTTTTCCCTCTTCATTATTCTTTTTTGCAATCTCGTTATTTTCTTCTTCTGTCTTCTCTTCCTCTTCATCTTCACTCTCATCTACACTTTCATTTTCCAAAACCTTCACATCCTCCAAAGGACACACAACAAGTCTTCTACACCATCATTTTCCTCCTCAACCTTTGCTACAACTTCTTTCACCACATATTCCATGCCTTCCAAAAGACATTCTCTACTGCTACAATCTCCTCTTTTCCTTCTTCTTCCTCTTGCATAAGGATTTCTTCTTTAGTGTTATCTACATCACACTCTACTTCATCTTTTCTTCAACCTGCAAACAAAAGAGCATTACAAAAATCAAAGGAGTCAGATTCTTCCATCTTCTCTTTTTTTCTCTTTTCTTTTCTTCTACTCTCCTCCAAGGCATCTAATCTCCTAAATACTTCTGCACACACTTTGTTTGAATCCTAACCAAATTTTCTTCCTCTAAAATTCTCTCTCTTCTCTCAATAAAAGCATTTTTTAAAGCCTTACCCAAGGCCAAAATCATACTCTTCCTCTTTCTTGACATCTTCAAACACTCACAATCAACAACTTCACACAATCTGCAATTTCTGCAACCTTCACACACACACACACACACACACACACACACACACACCTTTAGACAAACTTTAACTCACAAAAAATTTAGAGCCTACACTCTTTGTAGTTACAAGTCATCTTTCATACTTGCAACAAAACTCACATAGACAACTATCCTCTACCCAACATAAATCTTAGAAGATGCACCTCTCAAAATTCCCTCTACACACTTTCACACTATGGAGGAAGTTTGTACACCTTCTACCTAGCTTTCATCTCTACTGGAGGATAGCCAACACGTCTCACACAAATTTAACTCTTTTGACTCTTTGTAGTTACAGAAATTTCTTTCACACCTGAACACACTTCTCATCAATCTATCCTCTCAACACATCCCTTACCACAACACACTTCTCCCAGTGAGCCACCATGATCCAATACCATTTGATGTAGTCATGACCAGGGGGTCTTATCACACCACCTAGCTATGCAACCAACACAACACCAATTTCATAAATATAATACAATTCCATTTGAATTTATTCAAAACATACATTCTCACCATACATTGTTGCAGTAAAATGAGAAATATAATTTTTTACAATTTCAATTTGGTTTCTTCTTCTCCAAGAATGATGTCTCCATTTCAAATCACTCCTTAATCAACTAACACTTCTTTAATAGTCCTCTTCCTCACATTCTCTTTCTAATTCCAACCATTTCCTCTAGCAATCATCTCCCTTTGTTCTGCTTCAAAAACTACCAGGATCCCCTCCTTGGCCAGCAGTGAACCCCCAATAGAATGCATCCACCTCCTTTATATACTTCTAGTTGAAGAAGTTAAATTGATTACTAGTATGGAAGTTGAACCGTCTCTAGCAGTTATAGAATTGATGGTCAGATGGAACACTTGAATTGATCTTATGCAAGATTTATCTGCGAATCGACAATTCTTCAAACTTACAAACTTCAATTACAAATTCTTTTTGGCGATTTAGAGAATCAAAACTCACAAACTCTCAAACTTGCCTCTTACAAAGTCCTTTTCACCGAATCGACAAATCGACAAACTCATGAACTCAAGAATTTCTTTCTTTGTAAATCCCTTTCGACAATTCAATGGATTTTAGAACTTCTAAACTCTTCCTTTGAAATGTGTTTCAGTGAATTGTAGAAATTTTAAACTTTCCCTTTATGGTACCTTTCAAAACTTTGACACTTTCTCGAAAATTCAAACTTATGAAGTCCATAACTCTTATTGTTTCAGCAATTCAACAATTTGTAGAACTTGTGAACTCATCTTCATATACCTTTTCGGTGAATCAACCAATCAAAAAAATTGCAAACTTATGAACCTTTGCTTTACTAATCCATTTTTGATGAATTGGAGATTTGGTGAACATTTAGTTTCCTGAACCTTTCTTTCTAATGCACTTTCGGCACTTTGGGAAAACTTCAAACTTTACTTCAACCTTTACAATCATTTAAACTCTTCTTTCGGTGAATTAGCGCTATTAAGAACTTTCAAACTCCTTATTGGTATTTTCTTTGGTTTGCAAACTTAAAAGTTCATCAAAACTCTGCCCTTTTGATATTTACTAAATGGTTCGTGAACTTAAAAGTTTTCTGAAACTATACCATTTCAGCATTTACTTTGGTTCTCAAACTTGAAAGTTTGTCGAAACTTTCCTTAAAGAAACCTTTAATATATTTTAGAATATTTTTGACACAAGTGAAAGTTTGTGAACTTGTAAAGTTTTTGAAAAGGAAGAACTTGGACAATTCTCTTGGCATAAAGTGAAGTTAGTCAACTTGTAGTTTTAGTGAAAAGCTTGGTTCGTGAACTGCAAACTTTTTTGAAACTCTCTTGAACTCATCAAATTTCTTCCAAACTTCACCAAATTAAAATCATAGATACCCATTATTCTCTTCTATAAGGTGAGGCCATTAACTTGACCGAATTGAACTTGAAAATATCCATGAATAAAACTTCCCAAAACCAACTGAAGTTCACAAAAAAATCAAACAAAAACTAAAAACTAAACCTAATATATTTTGGATGATGCAGGATCGCTTGTGGGCCTAGATGCTCCTATGTAATGCTTCGTCATGCAACCCTAGAGAGATAGACCAACAAGTGCAAGACTTACATAAATATATTTTTTTTTGAAGCAAGTAAATGCAATAACAGTAACCAAAGATATCATAATACACAACATGAAGAAAGGTGCACTTCTAACTCCTCTAGGGAAACATAACTGCATCAGTGAATATAAAGTAAAAACCTCACAAGATTAAACATTTTACTGCTACTTTAGTTAAGACAACTTTTACATTAGCAAGATAGTTTATTTACAAAGTTACAATGCAAGATTACAAGACCGATCGAGTCGGTTTACAAAAGAATACATAAGAACGTATAGAATCACTGAAGATAGAAGGTAATCTGGGGTTGGAACACCTCTACACAGAACTTGAACTGCATCTCCAAAAGACCAATGAATAGCTCTGCCTCCCAACCATGTGGAACCTTGAGGTCCACCCCTCCGAGCTAGGAGATAACAACAAGGATTCCACCAAGCCAAAGAAAACAACATCCAAAAATAAAGAACGACAAATGACATGACACAACTGACCATAACAACACAACTACACAAGACAAGACATTACTCCAGAGGCACTACCAAGGAACAACAAAACAACGTAAGGAGAGTGTCATTGCATGGTCCTAGCATGGGTTACCCAAGATATCAATCACTCGAAGTTGGCCCCCATCTATGGTTACCCTGGTAGCCTCTCTCTAGGCATCGGCCCCATAGGGTGACACATGCGGAGCCGACAGGTCCTCTCATGGAGACAAGGAGGTCGGCCTTGCCAACCAGGCCTTCTCATCCCATCCTTAGCCTGTGAAAGCACTCAAGGCATGGGTGAGGTCTCTTACTTATCTTGTTAAGTTTTTTTATACCCCAACCCTCTTGATTAGGTTATTAAGTTTTCCTCATGCTTACAACTTCGATGGGGTTACCCAGGTGACCTCTCACTAGGCACTGGCCGCACCATGAAAGCCACTCCCTTAGCGTTCTCTGAATAATCATACATACCACAACGTATGGGTATAAAAAAAACATAAATCAATTCCGATCCACAACTTACATCATTCATTAGGCCATAACAATAAGTCCATAAATTCCCTTCAAAATTAGCAGCAATACAATCTAGAAACCAAGTACTATATTCAAGAGACCATTATCCCATTCATTACAGGGCATGAAAATCCAAATATCCCATTACATGGGCATGCCACAATCTGAACCAAAGATCAAGACACCACACCTCTGGAGTTAGGTACAAACCAAAGATAAAGTCGCCTTTATCTGACAGGGACAAAACTTCCGCCATGTCTCCAAATACACAAGACACCCCTCAAGATTTCCTCTTCACAAATAACCAAAACATAGACCAAACTCCAATCCCAAAGTAACATAATGATCCAATACAAACATAAAGAAACAATAGGGAGGGCAATCAAGCATAAGAAATTCAATGAACTCCTAATTCAAACAAGAATCAACTTATGACATTTAACATCAATTTATAAGAAAATTCAAGTTCACGACATTAACAACAATAGATGTTATAAACTAACATTCAGCTCAAAGTCTCTAAAATGAAGGAAAAATAATATAAATAATGACATCCTCCATTTACGAAGCACGAAATGGAATATCACAAGCATGACTAGCAAATTAAAATTCAACAAGGAATCAATACACTATAATTACCCCATGAACTAGAAATAGTAATTCAAAACCCTCTACAATCTCCATCACAATATTTATCTACTACAATAATATATCATGGAAACCTCTTCCCAAAGATATCATTACTCCCAACAATGAATTTTCCAACAAACCATATTTGAAAATGACTTGACGTAACCCTCAAAGGATGATATAAACTGACTATCATAACAAGGCTTCAATGTAATGAAATGATTTAACATATACTATATCATTTACATGGACATCACTACAGAAATCAAGTATTATAACTCGAAAAACCCAAAAGCTCTAACTTAAGATATATTTACTAGAAACAAGGTATCCTATGATAGTAAGAACAAAATTACAATTAGTGTGCGTACTCAAAAATTTATATAACCAACTTGCATAATCTATAACATCATAAAATAATGTTAATTCCACAAGATTACGAATCTAAACAATATATATATATATATATATATATATATATATATATATATATATATATATATATATATATATATATATATATATATATATATCTTTTAACTTCATAGTACACAGGGCAGAATTAATTTATCTATCTAAAATATGATGGCAATTGTGCCAATCAATCACCAATATCAAAGCCAATTCACAAAACCAGCAAGTAGACCACACTGCCCACAAACCTTGCACAAAGATTACAAGAAATATATAAATCTTTTGCAAGAAGAAATTAATAATCTTATTATGATAGCAATGCTACAATGTTTAATTGCTAATAGAATCCTATAGATTCCCCACATCTAATGCTAACAAGATCCAGTTATTATCATTCTACTATACCACCATCATTCTAATACACATCTGAAAGATTTCTCTAGCAATAAAGAAAAATGAGGATATTACAACTCTTCTGGCAGCTGAGGATTTCATACCAAAATTAATAGTTGTAAGTGTTAAGAAAATAAAATTTTTGGTCTCCCTATGCAACGTCAAACAAAAGGTAACTTCCAAAAAGGAAAAACTTCAACTCCCTAAAAGGCGTCACCAAGAAAGGAAGTTGTAACCTACATTCTAAACTTGAAGTTTCTTTCTTAACAATTCTGGCTAAAAGCAAGATTGCACTGCTAGAATAACACAGAGGAAGAATATCAGCGAGAATAGACTTTAGACTGGATCAATTGCCAAAAGTTATATTTGAAAATGTTGGTTATGACCATACCGCGACACCAGGAGGAGGAAGCTATTTGCTTAGATTCCTTCAGAGGAAGGCTCCACACAGATTCAAGATTTCTACGCTGACAGAAGTACAAGGAAATTAGAACTGATGAGAGAGACCCGTACGATGTCAAAGCCCAGTTCTAAAGGTTCTTTCTTCAGGAAAAAAATATCCAAGGAGGGATAGGAGGAGAAAATGCACGGCATTGGTAAAAGGAGGTGATTCCAGTTTCAAAAAGTAGTTGACAAAAAAAAATTAACCAAAACATTACTAACAACAGCTAACCAAAATCAGAGAGAGAGGTGATGAGCATGGCTGTACAATAGCTCCAGGTGCAAGGAAAGCCTCAGAGGCTGTAACACTAACTCAATGATCTAAACAACATCAATATAGCAACTTAACTCAATCTCGACGTGATTTTCTAACAAGAGTTATCACTACTTGCGTTCAAGAGGATTCCATTTCGAAGCTTACCAAAAGAATAGATTAACATTCTAATTCCTATTACACTACAACCAGACCATAAAAAAAAACTTTAATAGTTTGGAGCATAATTACCATTCAATGAGAATAACCAAAGAGAGAAACAAGAAGAAGATTTATCAAAGATTACACAGAGATCATAATAGAGATCTAAATATCAAGAATGGGCAGTTCTGGCAAGGTATGAGTCTTAGATAGAACGAAAGACAAATTGATATTATTGATAATTGGTAATGCAAGGTCAAAGGATGAACGGCCATCCAGATTTGATATCAGGTGTAGAGAGGATTGGTTTGTAGAGGAAAGCATTTAGTTCTCTTTGCTGAGGTGTCTCCAGGCAAACGTTAAGAAAAGAAAATAATATTGTTGAATAGACTTAAGGAGTAGAGTGCAATCAAATCTAGAACCAAGCTAGCAACATGAAAACCAGGTTGGAATCTAACTTCTCTAAGAATTTTTCATAGGTAGGAATTTAAAAGTGGAAAAACAACTATTGTGAGCATGCTGATTGCTTGACGCCAAGACTGGAAGGGTTAATTAGTCCTACTAGTGATCGGTTCAAAGATTAGAGTGGCATGCAAATGAACAACAGTAAACAAGATGATGAAAGCATCCAATACTACACCGGTAGATTTTCAAAACGTCTCTTGTCACTAGTAATCCCCTGCCGAGAATTCTTCACACTAAAGTTTGAGAAATAGCTCAGGCAACAAGATAGATTGCAAGCTTTGAGGAGACCAAACAACATCAAATTAGGGCCAATTTTGAGCAAGTAACTCAGGCATGCATATCAAATGAAAGAAGAGGCTAAAATGACATGAACACCAAGGTGGGTGTTTAGACAACCCAAGTGGACTTTGGACAGATTGCCCCAAAAAGAAGGTGTCTGTCCTTCAATGCATATGACCACAAGAGTGATGCCGATAATTTCTCTAATCCCTGAAAACCTAGTCAAATTGCATGTAAAATGTAATAGCACAAATATATTGCATGATCACTAGATTAGAATGCCACAACGAACTATATCAAGATCACAAATACACACAAAATAGATTGTTTGAAAAGTTATCAGAAAAAGTATTGGCAGATACAATATTAAGAGAGATGAAGAAATATAAGCAGAATGCCTCTGAAATCAATTATCCTATGAAATGCGTAAACACTAGTATAATAGCACTTACCTGAAATTTCAGCCACCATGATCCATACTTATTACGAATATGCTTCCCTATCCTTTCTAGATTTGCAACGAGATAAACTACATCCACCCAGAAATTCTCTCCTGTGCTACTTCCATCCCCCCAACAAAAATCCCCTCTCCCGAAATAAAAATAGATACATCTCCCTAAATTCCCACTACCAAAAACCGTTACCGAGACTCCCAATACCCACCAAAACTGAAAGCAATTAATTTCTCCTCCTCAGAAAGATTCTCAAATTAGAATTTAATACCACAACTTTCCCGACAACCAAGAACCATTAATGCATAACCAACATTATTCTTTAATTAGCTAAATACTAATATCCCGAAACCACAACTTATGACACACATAATCTTCGACAACAGATAATTAATTCTAGTCTATTATAAAATATTACAAGGGTGTCATTCCAAGATCTTGGCTAAACCAAATATTATCTAATAAACAAAATAGAAGCATTATTATTAAAACATTAAAGTATTTTTTTTTTAACCACACACGAGCATAATTAAGCATTATTAAACACAACTTGACGACACTCCTCAACACAAGATTTCCAACATACAAGGCAAGGACCAAGCATCACACATGACTCGAGACAACAATAGAAGACAAGGACTGACCTATTGGAATAGACCTCGCGTTATCTCTAATCACTGATACCCATTGGTGCAAGAACCCGCTCAAACCTGCTATATTAGGTGGAGTCGAGGTTCAGTACCTGCAGCCTGCATCCAAACAACTGGTTGTTGTATACGATCAAACACATATATGTCTACACATAGAGAGTCAGAGAATCCCAGCGTAGTAGGGTACTCGAAGCGAGTAGTACTACACCGTCTCTGCTCTTGAAACAATATCATAACAACTTTTATCTGAATTCAAATACCACCAATCAATTGACACGTGATAACATTAATCCGTATCATAACTGGAATAGTAGTAATGCCATCATAACTCATAACACATGTCTAATTCAAGATCAAAATAAACATAAATCATAGCCTACTAATCCAATGTCTCAGGATTGTATCAATGTAATGAACGACTAACAACTGTCTCTGAATGACAGAGAACAATGCAAAACTACCACTATTACAAGCCAAAAATGAGGGGGCACTACATCCTAAATCACAATGGCTACCCTTCTAGTGATGTGGTGGCTCCCTAAAAAGGAAAACTAAATTTGTGGATATATGTGCAAAGGTTTTATTGGTATTGATAGACTTGACTGATGCTTGTGTCATGTGTTCTCAAATAGAACAAAGTCTTGTAGAGCCATGGGTCACATTTATTGCATTTAATGAGTTCCAAAACTAATAGAGAAAAGTGCTTACAGTTGGTTTTCATACAAGTAAAGCACATTTTCTCCCCTACTTTACATAAGCAAATCCCAAGAGAAGTTATCCTTGTATGTGAGATAATATTTGAATGTCCTACTATTCAAGAAAAATTAATGACTAATCTAGAGACTTAGTATATTTGGCAAAGCCTTAGGATTCACATGTGTCATAATCACATGGCTTATTGGGAAAATTGATATCTCTATATATACATGTTATTCAAATGTAAATGGGGTTGGTCATTGAACCAATTTGGCAGACAGGTAGTCCTAAGGATAATCCAGTGAATTAAATAATACATGGAAGTGCTCTATAAAGGTGGGGAACAATTTTATATGAACATGTGAGGTTTAGTCAAGGAAATATCACTCTATAGTTTGGATGTCTCCATTTCTAATAGAGATATTTGAATAGATCACGTGAGTGTGCCATATGGTTTCTTAAACCATATTTTCTTATTTATTGTACATTAGGGATTAGTTAATGTGACAACATTGTAAAACATTACAATTTTCTTGTAATTACCTTTTCATTAATGCATAGGGGATATTTCTAATTAGATATAGATTATCTGAATTAGATTCAACTGTGTGATTTTCTCTTCTATCTTTGATTTGTATATGTGTGCATGTCTAGTTCCTATTTGCATGTTCATATAAATGAGTTCTCTTTTGGTTGAAAATTTTTACTCTATTTCCAAATGAATAGGAACTAGTTCTTGTTGGATTAATGATAAATATTTAATTTTAATCTTGTTTCTTTTTATAATTGAGTAATAGATTAGGTCATACCCACTTGTACGATTCAATTTTATAACTTTTATCAAATCCTTTGTAAGTTCAAATTGATAAACATTTATAGAATCATGCTGTTGTCTCATCTTGCACATGTGTATGAAATGTTTAAGATGATTCACTTAAAGGGATATAAATATGATTTACATAATTAGTTGCATGTGCAATCTTGTTCTCATCTACTCAATAGAAGTCTTGTAGGTTTATTCCATGATAGCTAGTATAATGTGGGCATATTGACAAAATCTTGGGGGTCACTTATACATAGGGTATAGTTTCTAAGGCCTAATGTGGTTTATTATTTCTCTTTAATTAATTGGTTGAAAATCTCTAGGAACACGCTCTTAGGTCTAGTAGAGCTTGAGAAGATGAATACCAACCTCTCTAAGAGCAATTCGTCTATAATTACCTACATTCTAAAAATAAGTCTACTTCACCATCCTAGATTGACTTTATCCCTAGGCATAGGTCTTTAGGTCCATCCTTTAGGTTTGTGTGATATGTAGTTTTGGGAGCCAACATGTTAAAATTCTTGTCTTATAGTTGTGAGACTTTCTCTATGCACTAGGTGAAGAGTGTTATTAAGTGTTTCATCTATATATCTTAAAACATGAAATAGCATCTAAATGATATTGCCTACCATGTTTTCACCCCTATTTACTTTAAAATTGTATTTGATTATTTTAATCTATTTTTTATCAAAATAAAGTATACCTTAATAAAATAACTATATACATACACACAACAAACTACTACTATTTTATGATTGTTTTTCTAGTTTTCACATAAATATTATAATATAGCTCTTTTATAGCTATTATATATACACATTAATTTTTATATATAGTACATAAGAAATATATATTAAAGTAATTATATATACCTACCATAAAAATAGAAGAAAAGAAAAGAAAATATTTATTTGATATGCCAAATGTAAAGAATTTAGAATGTACACTTAAAGTTATTATACACACGTATATAAAAAGAAGATAAAAAGAAAAAAAACATATTTAATAAGTCAAATGCAAATTGAAGCTTGTATGTTGAGCAATCTAGTCAAAATCTTGTGTATGAAGTAATCTAGTGGAAACTCTAGCCTTTGTATAGTCACCTTAAAAGACAAATATTTGCTTGCAAAAATGACCAAGCCAAAACCATTGATTGGGTTTTTATTTATGTAATTCTAGTCAAAACACTTCGAACCAAAACTATTCTAATCGGAACACATTGTACCACATTGGTGCCATCAACCAAAAATGTTCTAACCAAAGCTATCTTTCTTTTTTTTTCACTTATTTGAAATGTGAGTACAACTTTGAATTTACACCTTATGAGATAAAAAAGTTCACCATAATGTAAGGGAGAAATACTTTTCCTAATGTAAATCTACACTAATTGAATAAATCCAAGCAATAAAAGCATAATTAACTTAGATCTAATCAATTACAAAACAAAACTCTAAATTGAAAAATAAATAAATTAAACGGTCAAATTTCAAAGGAAAATGTAAAGTTAAACTTTTTAAGATGCATTGATAGAAAAGCTCGTTATTTTCAATAGTTAATGGTAATGTGTGCCTGACTTAGTCCACTTCAATTACTAAAACGAAGGCAGGTTTGCAATTGTATATTTAAAAAATAGGAGCTTCAGAATGATTGTCAGAAGTCAAACCTCCTTTAGTTTTCAAATAACAAACACCATGAAATCGGGGATACCTACCGTGCACACTCCAACGACTCAAATACGGGCAAACACGAACTGGGTCAAGCTAAAATGTCGTATGTACAAAGTCATACAATTGTATTATATTAAATATTTGTACGCGTTAAGCTTGCTTTAAATTCCAAGGGATTTCTTCGGTTTTGAGTAAGGAACTTATTGCCAACTATCTGAGCAGGAGCGGCCAAGCAGAGCAAACGCAAACTCTGGTCGAACATAATTTTGTTTTGTTTTGTTTTCTTGTTTGTAATATATGTCCTTGCTTGCAAGTTTTCCTCGCATTTCGTCACTGCTCCCCAATTGCTGAACTACCGTCACTTTATTTGTATTCATTTAGTATAAACTTTAAATATCAGTCTAATATTCAAGAAGTAGTAGGAGGCAGAATTGTGGTTAGTGCACAGCATATTGTAGAATCTCTGACTAACTCCAGCAACATGACCAGAGACATGCTTAGAATCTTCCCGACGTTTGGCAATCCTGTATGTCCTGTTATTACAAATACATTAGATAGGAATAATTTGGAAAGGATGGAAGAAAATTTAGCCGCAGCAGAGATATTGATTTCCAGATGGGACACAAATACAACAAGCAAAATGCTCTTTCAGAGCAACGCAGAAGAAGTCTGTATGTACATGGACACAGTCGAAAATCTTCATCGACTCATGGAATATTTCTCCGCCGGCGGCACCAACGCTGCGGAACTCATCCGCGCGCAGCGGCTGATGAAAATGTCGATGGCCCGTCTGCAGAAGGAGTTTCACAAAATTCTGTCATCTAACAGCGACCCCATCGATCCGGACTGGGAGACATCGGCCCGGCCGTCCTCCCGTTCCAGCACAGAGGACAGCGTCACTAGTTCCAAATGCTCTGACGGCGACGACGGCGGCAGCAACGACTCCAGCTCCAACTGTTCGTCAACAGACATAGTCTTCGAATTCCACCTGCTTCCGTTGAACGCCGTGGTGGATCTGCGGAAGATAGCGCAGCGCATGGCGAAAAGTGGGTATGCGAGTGAATGCGTTCGAGTCTTCGCTCTCACCAGAAAGTCCGTGGTGGAAGAGAGTTTATACAATCTGGGCGTGGAGAAGGTGACGTTGAACGATGTTCGAAAAATGGAATGGAA
Source organism: Cunninghamia lanceolata (assembly GCA_027924645.1). Classification (NCBI taxonomy): domain Eukaryota; kingdom Viridiplantae; phylum Streptophyta; class Pinopsida; order Cupressales; family Cupressaceae; genus Cunninghamia; species Cunninghamia lanceolata. Next base: position 3,196,730 of record BSBN01000130.1, on the reverse strand, counting down.
ACTTCTTGATGAAAAGATCAAGAAATGGATTTGCGCTGCCAAAATCAGCATCCGGATTCTGTTTGCCCGAGAAAAGCGGCTGTGCGACGATGTGTTTGAGGGGCTTGACAAGATGAGAGATGCTTGTTTTGCCAAAATTGCCAAGGAACGCACAAGCAGGCTTCTCAACTTCGCAGAAGGAGTAGCAGCCACAAGCTGGGCGCCGGAAAGGATATTCAGGGTGCTCGACCTCTACGAAGCCATCACCGATCTCATGCCCGACATAGAGGCCACATATTTTCAAGACCCCTGCCGAAGCGTGCAAGAGCAAGCCGACAGGATTCTGGCTCGGCTGGGCGAGGCTGCCCGGGGGCTTTTGACAGAATTTGAGAAGGCCATTGAGAAGGAGAATTCTAAGGCTCCAGTTGCGGGCGGCATTGTACATCCTCTCACCAGATACGTTATGAATTATCTCACTTTTCTCTCCGATTACAAGGAAACTTTGGTAAACATAACTGCAGATATGCCTGGGGAGCTACTCAAGGCGCTACCGGACGATTTCGCCGTGGACAATGAGGTGAACGATCCTTCTGCCCCGCTGTCCGCCCGCCTCGGATGGATCGTCTTCCTCCTGCTGTGCAAGCTCGACAAAAAATCTGATCTGTACAAAGACGTGGCTCTGTCGTACCTCTTTCTCATGAACAACCTTCACTACATAGTGCAGAAAGTGAATGGCTCCGCGCTCAAATATACACTGGGGGAGGAGTGGCTGAAGAAACAATGGAATAAGGTAAGGCACTACGCGCTGAGTTATGAAAGGACCGCGTGGATGAAAGTGCTGTCGTGTCTAATAGGCGAGCAAATTCCTGCGAGTGGCGGAGTTTGGTCCGGGGAGGGTTTGAAAGAGAGATTAAAGGGTTTCAATTCAGCGATGGAAGAGGTGAAGAGAAAGCATGGTGGATGGGTGGTGCCTGACGTCGGCCTGCGAGAGAAGCTTAGGGTTTCAATTACTGAGAAGTTGATACCGCCCTACACTTCCTTCCTTTCCAGATTCAGGAGCCGATTTGAAAGCGATACGTATATCAAATACACGCCTGAGGAGCTTCAAGATTTTGTGTTGGACATGTTAAAAGGCAGGCCATCATCCGTGAGCTCCAGGAGATCCCGATGACTTACTTATTCACATTGGCATCCTTTGTAGTAACTTGTGTGAATATCCAATATAATAAAAATATAGTCTGTTGCAGAATCCATATTGTATTTAGAGAGAGGTTCAGGTGGTGTTGGGAAGTTGGGATTGTTAATTCCATCTACTCATACTTTTTCGTCAAAGAAAAAGCAGTTGATCAACTGTTAGTAGTAGAAAACAAATCCCCAGGAGATAACCTGCTTACACTTCTGTATTTAAAAAAAAATAGAAACACTTGTAAAATGAAAGTAAATCCTAGTGTCGCGCGACACGCGATTCTATTAAAGTGGGAGTCGTTGCGATGGGATCATGGGTTCTTGTCATACTTACTGTTAAAAGTTTAAAACGTATCCTATTTAGATATTTGTGGATAAAAATAATATTAAAACTATATAGTGATATTTTATAGAAAATGTACTTGTAATAAAGGTTGATTAAATTTTGTTTTAAAGCATTAGGATTATCTTTACTTATATTGTTGATAAATAATTTAAGATTTGTTTTTGCTTATTCTTAAAAGGTGTGTAATTATACATGAAATAAAAAAATATCTAGGGGTTAATATAAAAGATAAGGATAAGGAAGACTTTGAGGCAATCCAAATCTTTCTAAGAGATTTGGCAATATTCGGCAATGTCAATGGAAAATATATTAATTATTCATAACTCCATAGACTTGAAATTTGTTAGGTGGTCAATTCATCCAATATGTCACTTTTGAAAATAGATGACAATCCATCAAATGTATATTAGGGGTACTAGTGAATTCATCTAAACTCAAAATCACAAAATTCATGTGGTAATACAAACAAGGAACTCATAGGTCTAAAATATGAAAGCACATAGTGCTGTACCTTCCCAATTGTTACTCAATAATAAGATGTTTTGATCCTTTTGTGTCTTTTAGCTACTCTTCTAAAAGTAATTTAGTATGTCAATTGAGCCAAATTGTAAAAATTATGATCTAAATATTTAGGAATGCTCAAGCATAGTTAAAAGTAAGAGTAAAGCTTATATGATCTAGGTGGATTTTGTAGACACACACCTATAAGTCTCATTTCTTATTTCCTTAAATGGATGGATTCCCCAAAATGACTTAACAAGCAATGACTTTGTAGGTAAATATTTCATAACACCCTTTATGGCTCAACATTGACATTCATTTCATTACTAATCTCCATAGTACTTTTCATAATTCAAGAAAAAGACTTTATGACTTAAGCTACTAGAATACTAAGCATAATCAAAAGATTTATCTATGCATCTTCCCTTTATGCTACTTTATCCCTAGATTTCATAGTCTTGGCATAGTTATTTCAATGCTTCATATTTTTGTGTTTATCTTTCATCCTCTTGGATAATACTCCTCAAAGGAATCATACTGTTCAATGCTTGCATCTTTAAACACTCCATTGAGGTAGCATAATATAATACTAAGATTTTAAAAAAATTCTCTCTATCCATTTCTTCCTTGTTTCAATTCTTTTTCTTGGAATCCTTTAGAATCTTATCATTTTTACCCCTTCCTCTACTTCTATTATTTTAATTAAAAAAATTTCTTAACTACATGCACCAATTCCATCTCCTTAGCTTTACCATCCTCTAAGATTTGATTTTGCTTCTATATATTGACATCCCCTTTGGGGTTTAAGATCTATAGCTAAAGAACAATCCATTATTTCTATTGCTAATGGCATGCATCCCTCCACCAAGAGGATCAACTAGAAGAATTTTTATCTCATGTACATTCTCTTGTCTTATGAAGTACTTGAAAATAATTCCAACAATGAAAACAAAATTTCTTGTAATCTAACAATTGATTCTAGATTTCATTACCTACTTTCATCTCAATTTCTTTAGGTAAAACATTACTAAAATCCATTTCCACAAGAAGCTTGGTCAAAATCACTAGCATATTCCTATGAGCATCAAGTGACATATTAGTGATGAACTTTCTCAAAGAATCTCCTATCTTTTACAAAGTAGAGTGCATCCAAAACAGTACAGGGAAAATTTGAGTGTTTTTGGATTAAATTATGTTTTTTATCATCAAAAAATAATGAAAGTGATGAGAAGGATCGTAGTGGAGATAAGGATGAAATGTGGACTAGGGAAACATCATATCTCTAAAGTATAGGAAGGTTTAGAATTCTTACCCATAAAGGTGCTACCTAAATGTTTTTATAGATAAATTAAAGCTAAGAAACCATGGTTTCAAGAACAAGGATGCCTCACCCCAATACTAGGGACCTTTTTCTAAGATCACATTCTTATCATTCATGGAATCACATACCACCACCAAAACCTTATGCATAGAGATAAATTACCACTTGTACAACAAAGAAATAGCACTAGGTATTCTCAATCTATTTATTCAAAGTAGGAAGAGAAGGCTATAGAGAATTGAACCTCCCAATCAATCTCTTCTCCTAGTATCACTCCATCTCAATCTCTTCATCTTCTCCTAGCTCAAGAATAGGCATTTTTTAACATTTTTCAAGTTGTTAAAACCTACCCTTTACTCCAATCCCTTGTGCATAATTGTCCTAAGGAAGTTGGCAAATGATTTTTTTATAAAAAAGACTCTTCACAATTTTTTTTGGCTTTTTCATTGACCTACATAGGTACTTGCTTGTTTTACCTCCACCATCTTACATCTTATTTGGCATAATAGGATCCACATTTCCCCTACCATTAATCCTTACTTGGGATACTTGATTTTCATCGTTATCTCCACTAAGGGCCTTCTCATCACTTTTTGCTTGCTTACCTTTTTCTTCAACATTATCACAAGCCTACCATAGATCCACTTCTATAGTCACCTATGGTGGAAACTACACTATGCTTCACAATAATGTATTAGGTTTTTTCCACCATTCTCCATCTCATCATATAAATTATTCATACTATATAATTCTAATAAGCCATTATTAGATCAAAGTTATTTAATCAAAATTTCATCATCAACTTTTTTTATTATATGTAGGTCTATGTTATTTTTTTTGCCACTTAGCGTGAACCTTTTGGGAATGTTTTTTCAATTTTTTAGAGTTGAGGTTATGGAGGGTATCCTTTTGTATGAAATTGTAATAGTGAAAATTGTGTACACATGCCCTTTTCCCTTATGTTTTGGTCCCACTTTGATTAGAGTATCATAAATGCAATAAAAAGTGTACAATTGGCATCTTATTGCATGAATTTGGGTCACGAAATCAACATATCATGATCCCACTATCACTCATTCCTAGAGATTTGGTCTTGGTCCCTAGATCCCTAATGTCCTTGATTAGAGCAATAGGTGCAAAATTGATTGAGGTCATTCATATGACTATGATTATATATAAACACTAAAAATTTAAACTAAAATTTTCAAATTAAATCCCACGAAATCTCTCCTAGTAGTTATTGTGAGAGGACCTAGCACACATTATGAGCTAACCTAGAGCTCTAACTATGAAGGATTCCACCATCTCATAGCCACATTATCATGTCATAGAGGTACAAAGAGAGTGTCTTGTTAGAGTTAATTGCCTACAAATGCACCAAAGGTTTCAGATGGTTGATGGCTTGTTAAGGTCAAGTTTCTAGACTAACCCTAGAGGGTGTTTCAATATACTTAAAGGTACATGGAAGCTCAAGTCTATTTGCAGATGTTGTTTGAGGCCTAGGTATTGGTGAGTCCTTTTCTACCTCACTTCACATGTTGAAATGTGCTTAGCTACCAAAAGTGAATACTCTCTATAATATTTTAGAACCCTTGGCATAGCATTTCTAACATATACAACTATTACAAGGAAAAAAATGCTATAAAAATGCTAAGTACCTCACTACTTTATTTTTTATCACCAATTTCTTGTAAAGGTGGGTTGAGAGTATATAGTGGGTAGTTACAATAAGCCACTAAAGTATTATTGCTATTATGGAACATGGTCCTAGAAAGTGCTTTGATGTCACTTGGTACCTGAACTTGTACCTTAAAAATGTTATCAAAGAAAAGAAAAAAACATATGAAATAGGTCACAGTGCTTGGAAAATAATTACAATATGCTTATGTTCATAAACCTGGACTTAGTATCATAGGCTTCTTTAAGAGGACAACCTCCTTAAGAGCGAACCTCCAACACAAAATACTATTTAAAGATGATCTTTTCTTTATTATAACACCAATATGTAATAATCATAAAAGTGACTTATAAGGTATAATCCATATGCGATAAATCCATACACTTAATATGAACTCATTACACTATTAAAACTTCATGTGATGCATGTGGGTTAAATCCAGATAGCATAATAGAAATTAAATAACTAAGCTATGATAGCTACAATTCTAAGAACGATAATAGAAGGTTAGGATGTCCTAACAATTTCACATCAAATTGAACAAATCAAGTAGTTGGCTTGATTGGATATATAATTAGGATAGATTGATCCAGGAGAATCCAACTGCATTGAGTTTGCTCACATTGGTGCTCACTGAGCCCTAATAGTGCACCTAATTAAACCAAGTGAGTGCATAATTAGGGCTATTTAAGTATAGTAAACCTAATTTGATAGAATTGCTTCACTCTAGGATTTGACTAGACAAAATTGTGCATGCTAATCATGTAAATATTTTAATCAAGTGCATAGATGGTAGTAATCGAGCCCTAAAAACCAACTAGATGTAATTAGGACATGTGGAGGGCTCAAATAGCATAAATTGATCATCTTCTTGAACTAATTCAATAATTTGTTCAATATGATGCATAAATGGGGCTAATCAAGCATAGTATTTCTAAATGGATCTAATTAGTGCACATTGGAGCATAAATAACCCAAATTATAATGCACATATGATTTAACCATTTGAGTAATTTTTTTAATAACACATGTGAATGGGGTTGACTAAATCATAGGAAAGCAATTGAATTGAATTATCACACACTAGAACTTGAATATCCCAATGTGCATAGTTGATAGAACCAACCTAGTCAATAGTTCAACTAGTTGAATAATCGGGGCTAATTGAGATTAAAAAAATAATAATTGTATTGAATTGGTACATATTAGAGCTTAGTAAACTCAATGATACACCCAATTGAAGTATTTAAGTAATTTGTTGAATCAAGCATATAAGTGGGGACAATTGAGTAAGCTAACATGATGGGATCAAATTAGCAAACATGAGGGGTTGAATAGCTCCACAATTGTAAATCTTCTAGAACTAATTGAGTAATCATTTCAATCAAATGCTTAAATGGAGATAGTAAAGTTTTGTGAAACTAATTGAACCAGTTTAATGTACATTAAGACTTAATTAGCTACAATAATACACTTGATTAAACCAATCAAATAATCTCAAAAATAACTAATTACATCATAATTTATTAAATTATGTTGATACTTAATTAACCCTGAATGTACATTCAGTTGAAACACTAAAGTAATGGATACAAACTAAAAGCTCATTCATTTTTTAACAAAGATTGGTGTTTTAGCCTTGAGTTTGTTTGATTCACCCATGCCATAATGTTGACATATTCAATCATAACATTAAATTTGGCCTTTATTTAGGTTTGTGTGCCGTTAAAAGAAAATAGATGAAAAAGGAGAAGCTTTCAAAGTACCAAGTTGAAAGGAATTTGTAATGGGAAAGATTTACTAGTCAACTGAGATTTCTACGTAGTCACTTGATTGAAGCCCCAGAATTAAAAAGAAATTATATACGTCGCATCAAACCAAGTAATTTTGTTCGTGTTGTGTGAAAAATCTATTACAGTTACTGATTATTAACCTCCTATCTTGTAAGATTATTTGATCAACAAATATTGGAAAATAACACAACTGTAACTTCACAAATACAAACACATAAAAATACCCAACAAGGTGAACACAATATTTTTGGACAATTGTCCATGGAAAAACCCTGTAGGCAAAAACCAGTACTACAGATGAGAAATATATTAAACTTCAGCAAATCAAGAGATACAAATACTGCTTGCCTCTTACTGGTAGAGCTCCGACAATCTCCTAATCCTCCTGCTGATATTCCTCCACTGCTATCCCCAACGCTATCACTGCGCCCTTGCTAACACTGCAAGTTTCTCTAAAAACCTCATCTTTACAAATGACCCAATGACCTCCTTATATACTACTCTTGTTGAAAATCAACGGCTGAGATTAAGACAACTCAATAACCATTAACAACCTTGGTTATGAGGTGTCACCTAAAAGGAGTCAATATTAAATAACAATTATTTTTATCCTAACAATATTTGTTTGACAAAAATAACCATTTTCTAAATTCTAGGCCAGGACGAATAGCTGTCCAAACTACCCATAACTAATGCTGCTATATTCAGGTGAGGACAAACAGCTGTCCAAGCTAATAAAATTAACACTCCCTCTTAGCGAGGAAGCTGTTCAGGATGACATCCAACATCTCTCTGAAGAAGATGAATTTTGCCTTCCCCAATGCCTTTGTCAGAATGTCTGCTACCTGCTGATTTGTAGGTACAAACTGTAGCTCAACAACCCTGCGCTGTACACAATCTCTGATGAAGTGATACCTGATGTCTATATGTTTCGACCTATCATGAAACACCAGATTCTCAGTCAACTTGATGCAACTCTGATTGTCGCAGTGTATCACCGTAGTCTCAACCTTCTGACCAAACAAAGCTACTAGCAACTTTCGAAGCCATATAGCTTCACATGTTGCCATGCTAGTTGCTATGTACTCTGACTCTACTGAACTCAGAGCCACGGACTTCTGCTTCCTGCTGAACCAAGATACAACTCCTGTTCCCAGACTGAAACAACACCCTGAAGTGCTCCTCTTGTCCGTTGTACTACCTGCCCAATCTACGTTAGTATAGCCCATCAAACTGATTCCTTCACCTCGAGCATATCTAATTCCATACTCGATTGTACCTCACAAATAATGCAGCACATGCTTTGCCGCAATCCAATGCACTCTCTTTGGCTCAACCATGAACTGACTAAGAGAGTTAACTGCAAAAGCTATATCTGGCCTGGTATTGACCAAATACATGAGAGAACCAATCAACTGCCTGTATAAGGTGGGGTCTACATCCTTCTCCCTAGATGTGTCTACCTTCCTCCAATTCGTGATCATGGGTGTAGACATGGCTTTGCAATCTTCCATCCTGAACCTTTTCAAGATTTCCATGCAATATTTCCCTTGCCCAAGGAAAATCTCTCCATCTTTCTGCCATAACTCCATGCCTAGAAAGTAGTGCATAAGTCCCAAATCCTTCATCTCAAACTCCGCTGCAAGGTCCCTCTTGCATTCTTCTATGAGCCCCAGTGAACCTGTAAGAAACAAGTCATCCACATATAGGACAAGAATGAGAATCTCATCTCCAACTACCAAGTAGTAGAGATTAGCATCTGCCTCACTCTTCACAAAGCCCATTTCTTGCAAGTAACTATCAATGCGCTCATACCACGCTCTGGGAGCCTGCTTGAGTCCGTACAATGCTCTCTTCAATCTACACACATGGGTCTCTTTGCTGTGTGCTACAAAGCCTTCTGGTTGTTCTATGTATACCTCCTCTTTCAACTCACCATTAAGAAATGCTATCTTGACATCTATTTGATGGATCTACCATCCCATCTATGCTGAAATTGAGATTACAGCTCGTATAGAAGTATACCTAGCAATTGGAGCAAATGTCTCCTCGTAGTCTATTCCCTCTTTCTGAGAGAACCCCTTTGCCACGAACCTTGCCTTGTATTTCTCGATGCTACCATCTGCACCGTGCTTGATCTTATAGATCCAATGTGATCCAACCACTGCCCTATCTGTTGGTCTAGGTACTACCTCCCACACATCATTTTGCATAATTGAAGTATACTCCTCAACCATTGCTTCTTGCCACACTTGATGTTGTGCAGCCTCCTGATAGCTAGAAGGTTCACTATCTACCAACTTACTAACTAATGCAACATAGTCATCATACCTGGCTGGTGGTTTCCGTTGTCTACTACTCCTCCTAGGAGTACCCACTAACTCCTGAGTATTCTTCTGTGTCTATTGAACCTCACGGTTCCTGCTGCCAACTGTAGAGGATGAAATATCAACCTCCATGTCTTCTTGATGCATCTCTTCTTGTACCTGTTGCTCCATACTCTGAAAACTCTCTCCTCTTGAGTTTATGCTTGTACTAGTAACTGTACTTGAGCTTTGCTGCCCTTGACTTGATTAAGTGATCCTTGGAGCTTGTGTTGGCTGCTCACTCTGATCCTCTATTGGCAAATCTCTAGACCTTCTAAATGACTTGTCCTCCATGAACTTGACATCATGTCGAACAATAATCCTCCTGGTCCTCAGAATGAATATCTGATATGCCTTTGAGGTTTCACTGTACCCCACAAAGTACCCTCTCTCTGCAGTCTGATCTAACTTGGTACGTGTATCCTTAGGAATGTGACAATATGCCAAACTCCCAAAGATCCTAAAGTGACTAACATCTGGCTTCTTCCCAGTGAATGCTTCCTCTGGTGTCATCTTCCCTAGTACCTTATGTGGAACTCTATTCTGTATGTATACTGCTGTACTGCATGCCTCTGCCCACAGATAACGGGGTATATCCTGGTCATGCAACATAGCCCTTGATGCCTCCATTATAGACCGATTCTTCCTCTCAGCAACTCCATTCTGTTGCGGATTGTAAGGAACAGTCCACTCTCTCTTGATTCCTTCTCTAGTACAGAACTCCTAAAACTCATTGCTTTTGTACTCGCCTCCATTGTCTGACCGAAGAACCTTTATCTTCCTTCCTGTCGAATTCTCCACAAGAGCTTTGAATTCTTGGAAGCGACTGAAAACCTCATCCTTGGTCTTCAAGAAGTATATCCATGTCTTCCTTGAGAAATCATCAATAAAAGTAACAAAGTACTCATACCCTCTGAGAGACTTCGTCGACATTGGTCCACATACATCTGAACGTACTAGATCAAGAACGCCCTTGGATCTGGTGTCACTCCTTAGAAAGGATACTTTAGCAAACTTCCCCAACACACATCCCTTACATACATCATCGTGCTCTGTGCTCACCTCAGGAACACCTGTCACTGTCTCATGAAGCAATTTAAGGGCTCCATGATGGATATGGCCCATCCTTCTATGCCATAGCTCTCCCTGATCTCTAAGATTACTGTTGCTCATGAGTGTCTTAGGAATATCAAACTGCAGCCTATAAAGCTGACCACTCCTAACTCCAATAGCTATGGGTGATTTCCAATCCTTGTGCTTGATCAACACATGTGCCCCTCTAAAGAGTACATTATACCCTTTGTTTTGAAGGACAGATACAGAAATCAAATTCATCCCTAAGCCTGGAACATGCAACACTTCATGAAGGGGAATCATCTTACCACTCTCCCTCTGAAACTGAACAGTCCCTTTCCCAACTGAGTTGAGTTTGGACATGTTCCCCATAGAGATCTGGATTCTGGTGCTCTCCTCCTTATAACTAGAGAAGCATTCTCTAACTCCTGTCATATGATATGACGCCCCACTATCTATGTACCAAACACTCTGTGAGGTTGAGCTAACCATACATGCTATGAGTGCAAATTCATCTTCCATTCTACTAGAAAGCTCATCTGCACTTGCTGAAGCTGCAACTTGCTTCTTGCCTTTCTTTTCATTCTTCTTCCTTTCTGAGCAATCACTGACATAGTGGCCAACCTCGTGACAGCCATAGCACTTGATCTTCGAAGAATCTTTCTTCTTCTTTTCACCTTGTGAATTTGATCCTTTACTAGACCCCTTCTTTGCTTTCCCTTTACCCGCTAGGGCAACATTTTCCTGTTCCACCTCACTTTTCTGACTCTTATTGTTGGCTCCATTGACAAGACTTAGTCTAAGCTCCTCTTGAGTGAAGTCACTCCAAAGTCGATCCCAACTCGGTAAGGTATCTCGTCCATTAATAACTTGAACAAAGACATCCCACTGCTTAGTAAACCCATTCAAGGCTATTCGTACTAGCTCGTCATCATTTGGTTTGTCTCCAACAGCTGCTAACTCGTTCTTGACAAGTCTAAGTCTGGTGAGGTAACTTGTAACATCTTCTCCCTTATTCATCTGGGTATTCCTTAGCTTTTCTCTGAGAATCAACTTCCGATTAGTGGTAGCATTCTGGTACAGATTCATAATAGCATCCCACATCATCTTTGCTGTAGCTAACTCTTCAATATGCGGAACAATATGATCCTTAACACTGTCAAGAATTAGCCTCCTCGCCTTGGCATCTTCCTTCTTATATGCTAAGAGCTGTGTTGCATCTGTAGGTACAGGTACAACAGTGGTCACATATTCCTTGATACCATTCTCTTCCAACAATAAAGAAATTCTGGTTTTCCAAACACCAAAATTTGAGGCTCCATCCAATCTGTCCTAATCTCTTAAACCTGCTGAGGCCATCTCAAAAGAAAATAATAATAATAATTTTAAAGAGGTCAAATTGGGTTTTATAAACCCTCACTTTCTTTCACCTAGGGTAAATCTCTTCTACCCGAACTTAGCTCTGATACCATGTGAAAAATCTATTACAGTTACTGATTATTAACCTCCTATCTTGTAAGATTATTTGATCAACAAATATTAGAAAATAACACAATTGTAACTTCACAAATACAAACACATAAAAATACCCAACAAGGTGAACACAATATTTTCGGACAATTGTCCCTAGAAAAACCTCGTAGGGAAAACCAGTACTACAGATGAGAAATATATTAAACTTCAACAAATCAAGAGATACAAATACTGCTTGCCTCTTACTGGCAGAGCTCTGACAATCTCCTAATCCTCCTGCTGATATTCCTCCACTGTTATCCCCAACGCTATCACTGCAAGACTACTTGCTAACACTGCAAGTTTCTCTAAAAACTTCATCTTTACAAATGACCCAATGACCTCCTTATATACTACTCTCGTTGAAAATCAACGACCGAGATTAATACAAATGAACGGCTGAGATTAAGACAACTCAATAACCATTAACAACCTTGGTTATGAGGTGTCACCTAAAAGGAGTCAATATTAAATAGCAATTGTTTTTATCCTAACAATATTTGTTTGACAAAAACAACCATTTTCTAAATTCTAGGCCAGGATGAACAGCTGTCCAAACTACCCATAACTAATGTTGCTATATTCGGATGAGGACAAACAGCTGTCCAAGCTACTAAAATTAACATGTTGGTAGTTGAGTCAAAATAAAAAATTGTCTACGCGGACAAAGTCATGCAGGAAATCGCATTAAATATTTGAACGCATTAAACTAACTACAAGTTATTGGGATTTTTGAGTTCCTCAATAAGAGGTGAAGAATTTAAGCAGCAGTGGCAATGTTCGGTTAAACATGAACTTTTATGTTATGTTTTTGTTATTAATAATATTTTTTTTGGACTGCAATGTTTCCTCCTTATAGTTTCCCATGAATATTGAATTGTTGAAACATCATCACATTATGCGAACTCATATACTCTAAATCTCACGCGAGATTGAAGAAATTGAAGATATTTGTATGTACATGGACATAGTTGAAAGTCTCCAACAACTCTTGGAACATTTGTCCGTTGGTGGAAGCAGCCCTGTGATGGTGGAAAAATGGGGGCAGAGAAGCAGAATGGACAGAATAAAAACAAGATTTATATTTCTATTCAAAAAAATTTACATCCAAAAAGAGTACAAACAAATTTCAAAGTTGCTGCTCTGTTCTATGGTTTTAGAGAGATTCCTCTCTCATACTTTTTCGTGAATGGGACTGCAAGAAAAGGCGGTTGATCATCTGTAAGTAGTAGAAAACAAATCTCCAGGAGATAACCTGCTTGCACTTTTGTATTTTAAAAAATTAGAAACACTTGTAAAATGAAGTAAACCTTTAGTGTCGCTACTCGCGATCCTATTAAGGTGGAAGTAGTTGCGATGGGATCTTGTCATAGTGTTAAAAGTTTGAGTTGAAAACATATCTTATTTAGATATTTGTGGATAAAAATATATTATTTTATTAATGAAAAATAATATGAAAAGTATATAGTGATATTTTATACAAAAATGTATTTGTAATAAAGGTTGATTAAATTTTGTTTTAAAGCATTAAGATTATCTTTTGCTTATATGGGGTAAGTGCAAGAAGATGGGGGGCCAAAAAGGGGTCTTAAGTGGCCACTTTTTTTCTGAAATCAGGAAATACTGGCCTTGGATGAGAAATTGAGCATAGTTACACTCAAAATTTAGAGATGCAACCAAAACAATGTTCGTAGTGCTCCGAGTCTACTTTCTAAACTACTATTTTGTTTTGAAAATGACATAGATTAAGGGGTTCAAAAGAGGGAGCCACAGAAATTGGTGTTGTTTCTGTCAAAAAAACATAACATAGCATGTTTTGTGGCTCCCTCAAAAGGTCAACTTTTTTTTGGTATTTTTAAAATCGCTTCGGTGAGAAATTAGCTAATAGCATGTAGTTTATGCCCGATTTTTCTGATAATTTTTTGATGAATATTTGATTTTTTACTAATTTTTAAAGTGGACACATCCTAAAAAACAGAATTTTGGCCGTGCTACCCCTATAAATTTTGAAAACTAATTGAAAATCATTTTTTTATTTTTTTAATATTTGTAGAATGGAGTCTAGTTTCTAAATATGTAATTTTTTTGAAATTTGAATGAATAGTTATTTTACAATGAAAAAAAGACCAAACAGTGGTTTTTGCATAAAAACGGACACACAAACAAAAGAAATTAAAGATGAAAGGCTTAACATTGTTAAAATGTGAAAAAAATCACATCGTCAAATAGCTAAGAGAAAGCCTAACATTACCCATGTGTTCGATTTGTTCAACCTTGAAACACGTGCAAATCTGAGGGTTAGCACGAACGAAATTATGTGAAATTTTGAAGAATACAGAAAAACACGTCTGTGACTGTTCATAAGGCACTCCAAGCCTTTGGGTTGGAAATCCAAAGCAAATCCCAAGCCCAAGGCTTGGGATTCCCAAAGCAAGAAATAACGCGAGCGCGTTATAACGCGCTCGCGTTATAACGCGCTCGCGTTATTTATTGCCTTACATTTTTCCCGCAAGCCTGTCTTTTCCCATGTTCGACATAACGCGAGCGCGTTATAACGCGAGCGCGTTATAACGCGCTCGCGTTATGTCCCACTCAAATTTTTTTACACTCAAGGCTATTCATCATAGGGTTAAGGCATAAAGGATAGAGTTGAAAGGTTTACGGATAAGGGATTAGCGTTTAAGGTATAGTATCGAGCCCGTTGAGGGTCTAGGAATAAGGATAGCGTTTAAGGTTTAGGGATGAGGGATGACAGATTACGGTTGAGGGTCGAGGGATCAAAGTTAAGGGTTGAGGGATTAGGGTTTGACATTAAGGGTTGAGGGTTGAGGTTCAAGGGTCAAGGGTTTAGGGATAGGGTTTAGGGTCGAGGGATTAGGGTTAAAGTAGAGTGTGGAGGGTGTAAGGATTAGGGATAGGGTTGGAGGGTTTAGGGATAAGGGATTAGGGTTTAAGGTATAGTATCAAGTCTGTTGAGAGTTTAGGAATAGGGATAGCATTTAGGGATTAGGGATGAGGGATTATAGTTGAGGGATGATGGATTAGGGTTGAGGGTTGAGGGATTAGGGTTTAGGGATAAGGTTTAGGGTTGAGGGTTTAGGATTAGGGTTTAGGGTTGACGGATTAGCATTTAATGTCGAGGTTAGGGTTAGAGTGTTGAGGGTAGAGGGATTAGGGATAGGGTTTAGGGTTTAAGGTTTAAGGATTGAGGGTTGAGGCTTTAGGGATGAGGGTTTAAGGCTTAAGATATAGTGTCAAGTGTTGAGGGTGTAGGGATAGGGTTTAAGTTTTAAGGGTTAAGGGTTGAGGGATATGGATTAGGGTTTAAGGTATAGTGTTGAGGGTCAAGGGATCAGAGTTAAGGGTTGAGGGATTAGGGTTTGACGTTGAGGGTTGAGGGTTGAGGTTCGAGGGTCAAGGGTTTAGGGATAGGGTTGAGGGTCGAGGAATTAGGGTTAAAGTAGAGTGTGGATGGTATAAGGATTAGGGATAGTGTTGGAGGGTTTATGGATAAGGGATTAGGGTTTAAGGTATAGTATCGATTCTGTTGAGGGTGTAGGAATAGGGATAGCATTTAGGGTTTAGGGATGAAGGATTAGAGTTGGGGGATGACAGATTAGGGTTGAGGGTTGAGGGATTAG
The DNA here is from genome assembly GCA_027924645.1 of Cunninghamia lanceolata. Classification (NCBI taxonomy): domain Eukaryota; kingdom Viridiplantae; phylum Streptophyta; class Pinopsida; order Cupressales; family Cupressaceae; genus Cunninghamia; species Cunninghamia lanceolata. The sequence goes on along the minus strand of BSBN01000130.1, from coordinate 3,181,334 downwards.
GGTTTAGGGATAAGGTTTAGGGTTGAGGGATGAGGGATTAGGGTTTAAGGTATAGTGTTGAGGGTTTAGGGATAGGGTTTAGGGTTGAGGGATTAGGATTTGACGTTGAGGGTTGAGGGTTGAGGTTCGAGGGTCAAGGGTTTAGGGATAGGGTTGAGTGTCAAGGAATTAGGGTTAAAGTAGAGCGTGGAGGGATGACGGATGATAGATTAAGGTTGAGGGTTGAGGGATTAGGGTTTGACGTCGAGGGCTGAGGGTTTAGGGTTAGGGTTGAGAGATGAGGGATCAGAGTTAAGGGTTGAGGGATTAGGGTTTGACGTCGAGGGCTGAGGTTTGAGGGTCAAGGGTTTAGGGATAGGGTTGAGGTTGAAGGGATTAGGGTTTAGGGACAAGGTTTAGGGTTAGGGTTGAGGGATTAGGGTTTAAGGTATAGTGTTGAGGGTTTAGGGATAGGGTTTAGGGTTGAGGGATTAGAGTGAAGGGTTGAGGGATTAGAATTTGGCGTTGAGGGTTTAGGGTTTAAGGTATAGTGTTGAGGGTTTAGGGATAGGGTTTAGGGTTGAGGGATTAGGGTTTGACGTTGAGGGTTGAGGGTTGAGGTTCGAGGGTCAAGGGTTTAGGGATAGGGTTGAGGGTCGAGGAATTAGGGTTAAAGTAGAGTGTGGAGGGATGACGGATGATAGATTAGGGTTGAGGGTTGAGGGATTAGGGTTTGATGTTGAGGGTTGAGGGTTTAGGGTTAGGGTTGAGAGATGAGGGATCAGAGTTAAGGGTTGAGGGATTAGGGTTTGACGTCGAGGGCTGAGGTTCGAGGGTCAAGGGTTTAGGGATAGGGTTGAGGTTGAAGGGATTAGGGTTTAGGGACAAGGTTTAGGGTTAGGGTTGAGGGATTAGGGTTTAAGGTATAGTGTTGAGGGTTTAGGGATAGGGTTTAGGGTTGAGGGATTAGAGTGAAGGGTTGAGGGATTAGAATTTGGCGTTGAGGGTTTAGGGTTTAAGGTATAGTGTTGAGGGTTTAGGGATAGGGTTTAGGGTTGAGGGATTAGGGTTTGACATTGAGGGTTGAGGGTTGAGGTTCGAGGGTCAAGGGTTTAGGGATAGGGTTGAGGGTCGAGGAATTAGGGTTAAAGTAGAGTGTGGAGGGATGACGGATGATAGATTAGGGTTGAGGGTTGAGGGATTAGGGTTTGATGTTGAGGGTTGAGGGTTTAGGGTTAGGGTTGAGAGATGAGGGATCAGAGTTAAGGGTTGAGGGATTAGGGTTTGACGTCGAGGGCTGAGGTTCGAGGGTCAAGGGTTTAGGGATAGGGTTGAGGTTGAAGGGATTAGGGTATAGGGACAAGGTTTAGGGTTAGGGTTGAGGGATTAGGGTTTAAGGTATAGTGTTGAGGGTTTAGGGATAGGGTTTAGGGTTGAGGGATTAGAGTGAAGGGTTGAGGGATTAGAATTTGGCGTTGAGGGTTTAGGGTTTAAGGTATAGTGTTGAGGGTTTAGGGATAGGGTTTAGGGTTGAGGGATTAGGGTTTGACGTTGAGGGTTGAGGGTTGAGGTTCGAGGGTCAAGGGTTTAGGGATAGGGTTGAGGGTCGAGGAATTAGGGTTAAAGTAGAGTGTGGAGGGATGACGGATGATAGATTAGGGTTGAGGGTTGAGGGATTAGGGTTTGATGTTAAGGGTTGAGGGTTTAGGGTTAGGGTTGAGAGATGAGGGATCAGAGTTAAGGGTTGAGGGATTAGGGTTTGACGTCGAGGGCTGAGGTTCGAGGGTCAAGGGTTTAGGGATAGGGTTGAGGTTGAAGGGATTAGGGTTTAGGGACAAGGTTTAGGGTTAGGGTTGAGGGATTAGGGTTTAAGGTATAGTGTTGAGGGTTTAGGGATAGGGTTTAGGGTTGAGGGATTAGAGTGAAGGGTTGAGGGATTAGAATTTGGCATTGAGGGTTTAGGGATAGGGTTTAGGGTTGAGGGATTAGGGTTTGACGTTGAGGGTTGAGGGTTGAGGTTCGAGGGTCAAGGGTTTAGGGATAGGGTTGAGGGTCGAGGAATTAGGGTTAAAGTAGAGTGTGGAGGGATGACGGATGATAGATTAGGGTTGAGGGTTGAGGGATTAGGGTTTGATGTTGAGGGTTGAGGGTTTAGGGTTAGGGTTGAGAGATGAGGGATCAGAGTTAAGGGTTGAGGGATTAGGGTTTGACGTCGAGGGCTGAGGTTCGAGGGTCAAGGGTTTAGGGATAGGGTTGAGGTTGAAGGGATTAGGGTTTAGGGACAAGGTTTAGGGTTAGGGTTGAGGGATTAGGGTTTAAGGTATAGTGTTGAGGGTTTAGGGATAGGGTTTAGGGTTGAGGGATTAGAGTGAAGGGTTGAGGGATTAGAATTTGGCATTGAGGGTTTAGGGATAGGGTTTAGGGTTGAGGGATTAGGGTTTGACGTTGAGGGTTGAGGGTTGAGGTTCGAGGGTCAAGGGTTTAGGGATAGGGTTGAGGGTCGAGGAATTAGGGTTAAAGTAGAGTGTGGAGGGATGACGGATGATAGATTAGGGTTGAGGGTTGAGGGATTAGGGTTTGATGTTGAGGGTTGAGGGTTTAGGGTTAGGGTTGAGAGATGAGGGATCAGAGTTAAGGGTTGAGGGATTAGGGTTTGACGTCGAGGGCTGAGGTTCGAGGGTCAAGGGTTTAGGGATAGGGTTGAGGTTGAAGGGATTAGGGTTTAGGGACAAGGTTTAGGGTTAGGGTTGAGGGATTAGGGTTTAAGGTATAGTGTTGAGGGTTTAGGGATAGGGTTTAGGGTTGAGGGATTAGAGTGAAGGGTTGAGGGATTAGAATTTGGCGTTGAGGGTTTAGGGATAGGGTTTAGGGATAGGGTTTAGGGTTGAGGGATTAGGGTTTGACGTTGAGGGTTGAGGGTTGAGGTTCGAGGGTCAAGGGTTTAGGGATAGGGTTGAGGGTCGAGGAATTAGGGTTAAAGTAGAGTGTGGAGGGATGATGGATGATAGATTAGGGTTGAGGGTTGAGGGATTAGGGTTTGATGTTGAGGGTTGAGGGTTTAGGGTTAGGGTTGAGAGATGAGGGATCAGAGTTAAGGGTTGAGGGATTAGGGTTTGACGTCGAGGGCTGAGGTTCGAGGGTCAAGGGTTTAGGGATAGGGTTGAGGGTCGAGGAATTAGGGTTAAAGTAGAGTGTGGAGGGATGACGGATGATAGATTAGGGTTGAGGGTTGAGGGATTAGGGTTTGATGTTAAGGGTTGAGGGTTTAGGGTTAGGGTTGAGAGATGAGGGATCAGAGTTAAGGGTTGAGGGATTAGGGTTTGACGTCGAGGGCTGAGGTTCGAGGGTCAAGGGTTTAGGGATAGGGTTGAGGTTGAAGGGATTAGGGTTTAGGGACAAGGTTTAGGGTTAGGGTTGAGGGATTAGGGTTTAAGGTATAGTGTTGAGGGTTTAGGGATAGGGTTTAGGGTTGAGGGATTAGAGTGAAGGGTTGAGGGATTAGAATTTGGCGTTGAGGGTTTAGGGATAGGGTTTAGGGTTGAGGGATTAGGGTTTGACGTTGAGGGTTGAGGGTTGAGGTTCGAGGGTCAAGGGTTTAGGGATAGGGTTGAGGGTCGAGGAATTAGGGTTAAAGTAGAGTGTGGAGGGATGACGGATGATAGATTAGGGTTGAGGGTTGAGGGATTAGGGTTTGATGTTGAGGGTTGAGGGTTTAGGGTTAGGGTTGAGAGATGAGGGATCAGAGTTAAGGGTTGAGGGATTAGGGTTTGACGTCGAGGGCTGAGGTTCGAGGGTCAAGGGTTTAGGGATAGGGTTGAGGTTGAAGGGATTAGGGTTTAGGGACAAGGTTTAGGGTTAGGGTTGAGGGATTAGGGTTTAAGGTATAGTGTTGAGGGTTTAGGGATAGGGTTTAGGGTTGAGGGATTAGAGTGAAGGGTTGAGGGATTAGAAATTGGCGTTGAGGGTTTAGGGTTTAGGATCAGGGTTGAAGGTCGAGGGATTAGAGTTAAGGGTTGAGGGATTAGGGTTTGATGTTAAGGGTTAAGGTTCAAGGGTTTGATGTTGAGGGTTGAGGGTTGAGGTACATTTCTGTGTGACATTTAAATTGTCTTGCTGATATACACTGTAAAGGTTATTTTGTGGACTTTCAAGGATTTTTTCACCTGTGTTAATGTTCAACTTGTTTCGCTCTGCATCAAGGGATTACGGTTTGACGTTGAGGGCTGAGGTTCGAGGGTCAAGGGTTTAGGGATAGGGTTGAGGTTGAAGGGATTAGGGTTTAGGGACAAGGTTGAGGTTGAGGGATTAGGATTTGACATTGAGGGTTGAGGGTTTAGGGATAGGGTTGAGGGATTAGGATTTGACATTGAGGGTTGAGGGTCAAGGGATCAGAGTTGAGGGTTTAGGGTTTAGAGATCTATAGGAGGACAAAACGCGAGCGCGTTATAGCGCGAGCGCGTTATAACGCGCTCGCGTTTTGTAATTCTACTAAAACGGTAAAAAAGTGGTTACCCCCGTGATCCAGGCCCACATGCTCTGTTTTCTTACTGATTCTGCGCGTGCTCCGACAAAAAAGAAGTGCTTTCATGCTATTGGGAAGTTCACATGCACATTTGACACATTGTACCACCTTTGCATGATCTTTCCACCACCTTTTCTGCTTTGCCAACTTGAGAAGGAGGAAATAACATAGTTTTCAAACCAAATTTGATATATATCTATACAAGTTTCAATTTTTGTAGTATTGCAATGTTAATTTTGATTCAATTTTAAGAATTTAACATTGAAAAGGAAGCAAGTGGTGAAAAACTCAAATTGTTGAGGAGTTTGATGCAAGAAGATAAAAACACTACATAATTGGGTACTCTCTCCATTCAAATCTTCGTTTTTTAGGTATGTCAAGTCTTTACATGCATGTTCTTTACATTTTCCTTATTTCGGATTGAATTACTTTATCATGCATTATCATACATGTTTAAAATAGACACATTTCCAATCAAGAAAGCAACCTACAATCTCACATGATGCCATGTATATTTTCTACACTTGGGCTCTTTAATAATTATGTGTAATAAACAAACCTTAGTTCATACCATGATGTCAAACTATACAAGAATAAATCCTTACAACATAAAAAAAATACAATCCCACTATTATCATGTATTCATTTCTTAAGAACTAATATTGGTCTCTTTATCATGCTACAGACAAATTCTCCGTCATGCCGAGGAAACGATCAAGAATTAAACCAACACAGGAAGAGATAGAAGCTAAGAATGCAAAGAAAGCAATGGCTATGAGGGAACTTCGTGAGAAGAGGAAATTGGACACGATAAATGAAGACATACCAATTGAAGAGGAACCACAACCATCACAAAGAGATATGGTATTGGCGGCACAAAGAGAACGAATGCAAAAACTTCGTGGTACGAGAGATTTAAATACCATAGTTGGAGACACATCCTTTATCGCAAGACAACATGTAGGGACACCATCTACCACATCTCAAGTTGAGAGTACATCATCACTCACATGTGATGAAGGAGGTACGCCATCGTTCCCACCTCAACCTCAAGGTATGTCATCTATTCCATCTTCGATCGAAGGTATGCCATCTAACCCATCTCATTTAAATATTGATGAAATTCCTAATGTTGAGATGAATTTACCTAACTTGACACCACCTAGAATTTTGCATAGAAAGCCAAAGTATTTGATTGATATTGATGAGAATATTTTGCAGCCAATGGAAGGTAAGATTCCAAAACGCACTTGTAGAAGATATGCTAATAAGATTTGGAGATTGTTCTTTGAAAAGTTAAATGAGACTGCAAGATGTCAACTATTCGTTGAAATGATGCGAAGTATAAAGTATAGGTCTATCATGAAGATTCTTGGGTTGAGAACATCAGAGGCTTCAAGTGAAAAATCTATTGTCAAGAATCTAATGAGTGCGTATGAGAGTGTGGGTAACACCTCACGCACAAAAGATAGTAATGCAACACGGCGTGTGATTACATCGACTATAGTAAGTAGTCAAACGAGGAAAGCTCGTCTTATTAGAAAGACAAGTCAAAAATTGAGAATTAATAGGAAAACTTTATCAAGAGCCGTTGGAAGACGCCAAAGAATTGAGGACACTAATGCCAATGAATTATGGGCGTTCTCGGGGAGACTACCACGAAAAGATAAACCAATTGTTGAAGCATTGAGGTCACTAATTGAAGACTTTTGGAAGAATTACACAAGGGTATCTCCGAATCAAAGGGATGTGGTAAGAAGGAGAATTGGTAGTCAGAACCGCGAGCCACATCCAAAGCATTTTTTGGATGAGACTCAAACACAGTTTTATGGTAAATTTCTAGAGAAGTATCCTCAAATTAAAATTTGTCAAAGATATTTTGAAATGCTAAAACCTTTCTATGTTAAGATAAATCACACACGCACTACTTGTTGTTGTAGATTACATATTGAATTTTCTAACCATTTTGATGCTTATAGGTCTATATGTTTAGATATGCATACTAACAATGATTTGCAGGGTTGTGCCATATGTGCCCCACCAACATCTTCAAGAGATTTCATATCAAGAATTTTATGTGAAAGAGAGGAAGGTCAAATATTCTACAAGAAATTATGCTTGGATGGCACATGTCATCGTTGCGGTGGCTTGCAACATTTGCCAATATGTGAACATATGGAAATAACACATGCGGTTGGAAATGAACTAGTAGAATTTGGCAAGTATAAAACAGTGGCATACAATACAAAAGATGGTAAAGAAGCAAAGAGGTGTGAATTAGTTATTGAAAAGATTCCAGTGTATCAGTTTATGCCTATATTTCGTGACAGCATAGTGTATGAGTATGCAAGACATGCCCATAGAGCTCGATGGTTGGACTTGCAATTCAAGTTATGCAAGGACACATTTCCAGTTGGTAGCATTGTTTCAGTCGTCGACTTTGCAGAGAACTACAGTCTACAGCCACAGCGTGAGGTGCAATCACAATATTACAACTCCACACAGGTTTCTATATTTGTGCACATCGCATTCATTCATGCGAATGATAGTACAGAGGATGACAGAAAGATCATAAGGGAGTATCATTTCTATATTAGTGATGATCGCACGCATTCTACGGAGTTCGTGCAAGGTTGCTTTCAGGTGTTCTATAATGATTTGGCTAGAAGGGGCATATCGTTCAGTCAGCATATCATATGGTCGGATAATTGTGCATCACAATTCAAGAACTCGCGGAATTTCTATTGGCTGAGTAGGAGGCATAATTTTACAGGTATTCAACATATGTGGAACTTTTGTGAGGCCGGGCATGGAAAGGGGGAGCATGATGGTGCAGGAGCATGTATCAAAAGAGCCATAGCACGAGAAGAGTTAAAGTATAAAGACAATGCAAAGTTGACAGATGCAAAATCGATTGTCGAGTGGTGTAATGCTTCCATGGGTCCAGGTAATGAAGGTAAGTCTTTAGTTCGTAGATTTTTTTGGTTGATAGATGATACTAACATTGCACCATATGAGGATTGTTGTACACTGACAGGATCAAATGAGATGCACTCTTTCAGAAGTTCAATTGCAGGTTCATGGAGTATCCATACACGAAAGATGTCATGCTTTTGTTCTTCCTGTACAATTCAAGTCTGGGATGAGTGCGAGTCAAAGGAGTGGGTTGACGAATGGCAGTTAAGTTATCTTAGCCCACTTGACACGTATCGACCCCCGACGGCACTGGAACTAACACAGATGGAATCGTCAGTTGACTTTGACCACATATCAGATTTAGTTCAACCAGGTAATATAGGGCACATATATGCATCTAATTTCATCTAGTTCAACCAGGTAATGTCATCTTACTTTGTAGTGTTTTTGTAATGTTGACTAATTTCATCTAATTTGCTACACATATCAATGTAGGACACGTATATGCAGTTATTGCAGATGAAGATAATGAAGAGGGAACAGATTATTACTTATGCCGTTGTGTTGAGGCCAAAAAGAAATTGGAGGCCCCTGTTACAGATGGAGAAAACATCGAATACCCTACAGGATCAGTGGTTATTACTGGAACATGGCTTAGAAGGTACCCACATAAGAGTGTTAATATTTGGCTATTTCAGGACTTTGACATGCATCGAAAGATTCTTCATTACTCGAACCTTGTCGTGGCATCCAATGTTCATTTGATAAAGTATCGGGGTAGACCTTTGAACAAAATATTGTGGAAGGTGCGTGAGTCTGACCATGAAGCAATACTTGACACAATAAAGAGTAGAGCAGATCCAGATGGTTCATTGGATTAATTTGTAAGTATTCACATTGATTTTGTAAAGTTATGTTACATTGAGTTGTAAGTATGCACATTAATTTGTAAGGTTTGTCTTTTTTTATTTCCTCCTGCATTTTTACACATATGTACACATTTTTCCATCATCATGTTATGCATTTTTGGTGTCCTGCTCCTGATGCGACCAAACTCATAACTCACCCTACTAGACACCATTTGATGATCTCTCCAACACTCTGGATCCAGGGCGCCCAATCATGATGATGACCTATATACCATTCTCCCAAGGCGCTCATAATGAATGAATGATAAGGAGCGCCTTGACCTCTATAATCAAGGTGATTTTAAGTCACTTTGAGTCATTTGGGGTCAGTTTGAGTCTTTGAGTCATGTTGCAAAAAAGTGTCAATGTTGTCAAGTTGCACAAAGCAACCTTTGCATTTTTGGTGTCTTGCTCGTGATGCGACCAAACTGACTGTTCCAACGCGTCCGAATGGGTACATTTATGCTAGGCATGGTCCTATTTCTCACCCAAACATGTCGAAACAGTCGGAGCTACATTGTACCGACGATATCCCTGAAGAGTCCAAAGTGCAAAAAGGCAGCAATCTTTGACGAGATGTTACTCAAAAATTATGTCACTTAGAAACATTCCGTCTGAGGCAACGGGATCACGTAGAGTGCCTCTACAATAACCTCTCTCGGTTTTTTATAGCTCTGAGGCATTTGCCCGTGGTGAAAGGTTTTCTGCTGCCCCAAAAATCGTCAGAAGGAGGCAGTGTAAAGTTGCAAAGGGGTGTAACTTTCGTCCTGCTCCTGATGCGACCAAACTGACTGTTCCAACGCGTCCGAATGGGTACATTTATGCTAGGCATGGTCCTATTTCTCACCCAAACATGTCGAAACAGTCGGAGCTACATTGTACCAACGATATCCCTGAAGAGTCCAAAGTGCAAAAAGGCAGCAATCTTTGACGAGATGTTACTCGAAAATCGTGTCACTTAGAAACATTCCGTCTGAGGCAACGGGATCACGTAGAGTGCCTCTACAATAACCTCTCTCAGTTTTTTATAGCTCTGAGGCATTTGCCTGTGGTGAAAGGTTTTCTGTTGCCCTAAAAATCGTCAGAAGGAGGCAGTGTAAAGTTGCAAAGGGGTGTAACTTTCGTCCTGCTCCTGATGCGACCAAACTGACTGTTCCAACGCGTCCGAATGGGTACATTTATGCTAGGCATGGTCCTATTTCTCACCCAAACATGTCGAAACAGTCAGAGCTACATTGTACCGACGATATCTCTGAAGAGTCCAAAGTGCAAAAAGGCAGCAATCTTTGACGAGATGTTACTCGAAAATCGTGTCACTTAGAAACATTCCGTCTGAGGCAACGGGATCACGTAGAGTGCCTCTACAATAACCTCTCTCAGTTTTTTATAGCTCTGAGGCATTTGCCCGTGGTCAAAGGTTTTCTGTTGCCCTAAAAATCGTCAGAAGGAGGCAGTGTAAAGTTGCAAAGGGGTGTAACTTTCGTCCTGCTCCTGATGCGACCAAACTGACTGTTCCAACGCGTCCGAATGGGTACATTTATGCTAGGCATGGTCCTATTTCTCACCCAAACATGTCGAAACAGTCGGAGTTACATTGTACCGACGATATCCCTAAAGAGTCCAAAGTGCAAAAAGGCAGCAATCTTTGACGAGATGTTACTCAAAAACCGTGTCACTTAGAAACATTCCGTCTGAGGCAACGGGATCATGTAGAGTGCCTCTACAATAACCTCTCTCGGTTTTTTATAGCTCTGAGGCATTTGCCTGTGGTGAAAGGTTTTCTGCTGCCCCAAAAATCGTCAGAAGGAGGCAGTGTAAAGTTGCAAAGGGGTGTAACTTTCGTCCTGCTCCTGATGCGACCAAACTGACTGTTCCAACGCGTCCGAATGGGTACATTTATGCTAGGCATGGTCCTATTTCTCACCCAAACATGTCGAAACAGTCGGAGCTACATTGTACCGACGATATCCCTGAAGAGTCCAAAGTGCAAAAAGGCAGCAATCTTTGACGAGATGTTACTCGAAAATCGTGTCACTTAGAAACATTCCGTCTGAGGCAACGGGATCACGTAGAGTGCCTCTACAATAACCTCTCTCGGTTTTTTATAGCTCTGAGGCATTTGCCCGTGGTGAAAGGTTTTCTGTTGCCCTAAAAATCGTCAGAAGGAGGCAGTGTAAAGTTGCAAAGGGGTGTAACTTTCGTCCTGCTCCTGATGCGACCAAACTGACTGTTCCAACGCGTCCGAATGGGTACATTTATGCTAGGCATGGTCCTATTTCTCACCCAAACATGTCGAAACAGTCGGAGCTACATTGTACCGACGATATCCCTGAAGAGTCCAAAGTGCAAAAAGGCAGCAATCTTTGACGAGATGTTACTCAAAAACCGTGTCACTTAGAAACATTCCGTCTGAGGCAACGGGATCACGTAGAGTGCCTCTACAATAACCTCTCTCGGTTTTTTATAGCTCTCAGGCATTTGCCCGTGGTGAAAGGTTTTCTGCTGCCCCAAAAATCATCAGAAGGAGGCAGTGTAAAGTTGCAAAGGGGTGTAACTTTCGTCCTGCTCCTGATGCGACCAAACTGACTGTTCCAACGCGTCCGAATGGGTACATTTATGCTAGGCATGGTCCTATTTCTCACCCAAACATGTCGAAACAGTCGGAGCTACATTGTACCGACGATATCCCTGAAGAGTCCAAAGTGCAAAAAGGCAGCAATCTTTGACGAGATGTTACTCAAAAACCGTGTCACTTAGAAACATTCCGTCTGAGGCAACGGGATCACGTAGAGTGCCTCTACAATAACCTCTCTCGGTTTTTTATAGCTCTCAGGCATTTGCCCGTGGTGAAAGGTTTTCTGCTGCCCCAAAAATCGTCAGAAGGAGGCAGTGTAAAGTTGCAAAGGGGTGTAACTTTCGTCCTGCTCCTGATGCGACCAAACTGACTGTTCCAACGCGTCCGAATGGGTACATTTATGCTAGGCATGGTCCTATTTCTCACCCAAACATGTCGAAACAGTCGGAGCTACATTGTACCGACGATATCCCTGAAGAGTCCAAAGTGCAAAAAGGCAGCAATCTTTGACGAGATGTTACTCAAAAACCGTGTCACTTAGAAACATTCCGTCTGAGGCAACGGGATCACGTAGAGTGCCTCTACAATAACCTCTCTCGGTTTTTTATAGCTCTGAGGCATTTGCCCGTGGTGAAAGGTTTTCTGCTGCCCCAAAAATCGTCAGAAGGAGGCAGTGTAAAGTTGCAAAGGGGTGTAACTTTCGTCCTGCTCCTGATGCGACCAAACTGACTGTTCCAACGCGTCCGAATGGGTACATTTATGCTAGGCATGGTCCTATTTCTCACCCAAACATGTCGAAACAGTCAGAGCTACATTGTACCGACGATATCCCTGAAGAGTCCAAAGTGCAAAAAGGCAGCAATCTTTGACGAGATGTTACTCGAAAACCGTGTCACTTAGAAACATTCCGTCTGAGGCAACGGGATCACGTAGAGTGCCTCTACAATAACCTCTCTCGGTTTTTTATAGCTTTGAGGCATTTGCCCGTGGTGAAAGGTTTTCTGCTGCCCCAAAAATCGTCAGAAGGAGGCAGTGTAAAGTTGCAAAGGGGTGTAACTTTCATCCTGCTCCTGATGCGACCAAACTGACTGTTCCAACGCGTCCGAATGGGTACATTTATGCTAGGCATGGTCCTATTTCTCACCCAAACATGTCGAAACAGTCAGAGCTACATTGTACCGACGATATCCCTGAAGAGTCCAAAGTGCAAAAAGGCAGCAATCTTTGACGAGATGTTACTCAAAAACTGTGTCACTTAGAAACATTCCGTCTGAGGCAACGGGATCACGTAGAGTGCCTCTACAATAACCTCTCTCGGTTTTTTATAGCTTTGAGGCATTTGCCCGTGGTGAAAGGTTTTCTGCTGCCCCAAAAATCGTCAGAAGGAGGCAGTGTAAAGTTGCAAAGGGGTGTAACTTTCGTCCTGCTCCTGATGCGACCAAACTGACTGTTCCAACGCGTCCGAATGGGTACATTTATGCTAGGCATGGTCCTATTTCTCACCCAAACATGTCGAAACAGTCAGAGCTACATTGTACCGACGATATCCCTGAAGAGTCCAAAGTGCAAAAAGGCAGCAATCTTTGACGAGATGTTACTCGAAAACCGTGTCACTTAGAAACATTCCGTCTGAGGCAACGGGATCACGTAGAGTGCCTCTACAATAACCTCTCTCGGTTTTTTATAGCTCTGAGGCATTTGCCCGTGGTGAAAGGTTTTCTGCTGCCCCAAAAATCGTCAGAAGGAGGCAGTGTAAAGTTGCAAAGGGGTGTAACTTTCGTCCTGCTCCTGATGCGACCAAACTGACTGTTCCAACGCGTCCGAATGGGTACATTTATGCTAGGCATGGTCCTATTTCTCACCCAAACATGTCGAAACAGTCAGAGCTACATTGTACCGACAATATCCCTGAAGAGTCCAAAGTGCAAAAAGGCAGCAATCTTTGACGAGATGTTACTCGAAAACCGTGTCACTTAGAAACATTCCGTCTGAGGCAACGGGATCACGTAGAGTGCCTCTACAATAACCTCTCTCGGTTTTTTATAGCTCTGAGGCATTTGCCCGTGGTGAAAGGTTTTCTGCTGCCCCAAAAATCGTCAGAAGGAGGCAGTGTAAAGTTGCAAAGGGGTGTAACTTTCGTCCTGCTCCTGATGCGACCAAACTGACTGTTCCAACGCGTCCGAATGGGTACATTTATGCTAGGCATGGTCCTATTTCTCACCCAAACATGTCGAAACAGTCGGAGCTACATTGTACCGACGATATCCCTGAAGAGTCCAAAGTGCAAAAAGGCAGCAATCTTTGACGAGATGTTACTCGAAAATTGTGTCACTTAGAAACATTCCGTCTGAGGCAACGGGATCACGTAGAGTGCCTCTACAATAACCTCTCTCGGTTTTTTATAGCTCTGAGGCATTTGCCCGTGGTGAAAGGTTTTCTGTTGCCCTAAAAATCGTCAGAAGGAGGCAGTGTAAAGTTGCAAAGGGGTGTAACTTTCGTCCTGCTCCTGATGCGACCAAACTGACTGTTCCAACGCGTCCGAATGGGTACATTTATGCTAGGCATGGTCCTATTTCTCACCCAAACATGTCGAAACAGTCGGAGCTACATTGTACCGACGATATCCCTGAAGAGTCCAAAGTGCAAAAAGGCAGCAATCTTTGACGAGATGTTACTCAAAAACCGTGTCACTTAGAAACATTCCGTCTGAGGCAACGGGATCACGTAGAGTGCCTCTACAATAACCTCTCTCGGTTTTTTATAGCTCTGAGGCATTTGCCCGTGGTGAAAGGTTTTCTGCTGCCCCAAAAATCGTCAGAAGGAGGCAGTGTAAAGTTGCAAAGGGGTGTAACTTTCGTCCTGCTCCTGATGCGACCAAACTGACTGTTCCAACGCGTCCGAATGGGTACATTTATGCTAGGCATGGTCCTATTTCTCACCCAAACATGTCGAAACAGTCGGAGCTACATTGTACCGACGATATCCCTGAAGAGTCCAAAGTGCAAAAAGGCAGCAATCTTTGACGAGATGTTACTCAAAAACCGTGTCACTTAGAAACATTCCGTCTGAGGCAACGGGATCACGTAGAGTGCCTCTACAATAACCTCTCTCGGTTTTTTATAGCTCTGAGGCATTTGCCCGTGGTGAAAGGTTTTCTGCTGCCCCAAAAATCGTCAGAAGGAGGCAGTGTATTAAGTCAGGATGAAAGCCTATTCACTCTAGGCGCCTGTTTTTGACCAAATCACACATGCGCCTTGAACAACTCTGTCTTCAAGGCGCTTTTCTCTAATCTCTGTAACTCTCCAAATCCACTAAGGCGCAAATTTTACCTCTTGGGCTCAAGATATAGGTTCTTCATCCAAGGCGCCAGAATGGTCCAAAGGCGCATTTCACCTCTAACCTCACCTCTGACCTTACTTGGAGGCGCTAAACCTCATCTCATTGCTCTCCTCCATTACAAGCGCTCACTTACCTCAATCTTGGGCGCATACCAACATCTCAACATCCAAATCACCTAGGCGCTCAAAACCTTCAAGACTCAAGGTGCATTTTATGATCAAACAAGGTATCTCCTGAACAAGGCGCTCATAGTCTCATTAGGGCGTTAATCATCATCATTAGCACTCATATTGTTCTAGGCGCACAGTTATCTCTGGAATGCTCAAGGCGCACATACCCTTCTCTAGGCTAGTTTACACTTATTCAAGGCGCTCATTCCAAACTTACATGAACTACTCATTACAAGACGCACAAACTAGATGATCCTAGGGCATAAGGGCGCTCATAGGAGTTGTTATGTGTCATTTTGGCCAAGGTTTTCTGGAGCAGTGAAGACATTAGGAAGGGGATGATCGTTTGGATAGTTTTGAATGCTTTATTTCTCCTTGTTTAAACTAGGCGCTCACTGAGGATTGGAGTAGCCTTTGCACCCTCACATCACGTTAATCGGCGTTTCAGAGGCAATCATAGTATAGGAAGATTTGCGCCTTGAAGAAGAGAGTTATCTGGTGAGTGCTTAGGAGTTCTGGCGCCTAGGGGAAAGGTCTAGGTAGAGCGCCTTCAGACTTTCACAGTGAAGTGCCTTAAGGAGTTGGATGATGTTTTTGGCGCCTTAAGGATGATGATGGAGCGCTTTGGAGTCAGGTTAGTCTGGAGCACCTTAAGAAGGTAAAGCACTTCAAATGTAAACACAAGTGTTTTGAGCGCCCTAATGAGAAGTTGTCTTGGCACCATAAGTTGTTCAAACGAAGATATGCGCCTTGGATAGTTGCAAAGACCTAATTTAGCGCCCAAGGTTGGAAGACTCTTTGTGAGCGTCCAGTGTTTGAAAGCTCTTTGTGTTTGGTGCATTAAAATGAATTTGGCACCTAAATAGTATTGAAACACTCAACTGAGCGCCTAAAGCCCATGAGAGAAGTGATATGCGCCTTGATAGGAATATCATGGAAGATGAGTTTACTGAATGGCGCCTTGAATGACTTGGTTGATTAAGTGTTTTAGCACCTAGATATGGGATGAATCATTGAGCGCCTTTGGTT
Source organism: Cunninghamia lanceolata (assembly GCA_027924645.1). Taxonomy (NCBI): domain Eukaryota; kingdom Viridiplantae; phylum Streptophyta; class Pinopsida; order Cupressales; family Cupressaceae; genus Cunninghamia; species Cunninghamia lanceolata. Next base: position 3,165,896 of record BSBN01000130.1, on the reverse strand, counting down.
GAGATGATGTCAGCACCTTTGAGATTATAACACCTTGGAGTCAAGTTCGAAGGAGCACCTTGAGAAGGTAAAACACTTCAAATGTTTTCAAGGAATTGGAGAAGTCACTTAGTGCCTAGAAGGAATTCCAGAGCAAGAGGGTTGGAGCGCCTTGAGCTTCAAGTCAGATATGCGCCTAGACCTCTACCCTTTAGCAAGTTGAAGCCCTCTGAGCCTTGACAACGTGAGAATGCCTTATAGTGAATATGCGCCTTGGGCAAGGTTGAATACAAAGTTGAGGAGTATATCATAATGAGTAAGTGCACTGTAGGGTTAGATGATAAAGACTAGTGCCTTGAGTGTCTTGGTCAAAATTTTGACGTGAGAAGTCTTGCAAGATCAAACCCTGGAGTGCGCCTTAGAGAGAACCTATTGATCCTTTGCTTTGACAAGATTTGGGCGCCAGAATGATCCTTAATAAATGGAATGTATCTACACCAATTTTGCGCCTTTAGGGAAGTGATGGTGGCCAGAATGATCTTTAATCTCATGTTTGTGCGCCTAGGTCTAGAAGCAAGATTTGAGCGCCTTAGGATAGGGTTTTTTGCACCTTGTCTTGGAGAGTGAATTTGCGCCTTGGATGATGTTGAAGCGCCTTGGGATGAAATGCGCCCAAACTTATAGAGGGCCTTCAGTGAGGGAGTTGAAGAGAGTGCTTAGAGGAAGGATAGCCTTAAGATCAAACTAAGTACTTAGAAACCTAAGATTAGCGCCTTATTTGAAGTTATACACCTATTCTGGCGCCAGAGAGTGAGTTTGAGTGTGAAGAAGTGAATGTCTGCGCCTTGAAGGGGATACAAAGGGAAGATGATGCACCTTGATGGGTTGATGATGGAAATTTGCGTTTTGGAGCTAAATGTGCGCCTTGAAGGAGATAGTGCATAGAGGTACAATGAATCTTCCGGAGAACATGGATAGACAACTAAGTCTCCAACTTGAGTCTTCTAAGTGAATTGGATAATGAAGAGAGTCTAGTCATTTTGGGCGCTAGTATCAGGATGAATCATCCAAAATGGGTGCCTAGAACTAGAAGGCGCCAATGCATGAGTTCAAGGATCCTCCATTGGAGCGCCTAGCCCAGATGGCTATAGATTGAAAGTTTTAAAGCTAAGTGATGTCTCTTACGTGAATTCCTAGCCCAGGTGCATGTGTTGGGAAAAACTCTTTGGCTCTGGCGCCTAGAATTGGGAGCTTTGTAAGATGCACCAATTGATGAAACATTTCCATTTTGCGCCTAGAATAGAACTCTCTCACATAGTTGAAATTGACTTGATAGAAGGAGATAAGTCTTAAGGACTAGTTTGGCGCCTCACTTGCCTATCTCACCTTTGAAATGTGCTTTGGTTGATGATCATCATTGATGGAACCTAGTGAAATGTAAAGCTATTTGCATCTCCAGAGGATCAAAATTGGATTAGGAGATCATCCTTGCAGTTGAGATTGACAGAGAAGTGTTAAAGGAATCACTTCAAATGGGCGCCTAAGCTAGTTGAGGTGCATATCAATTCCACTGTAACTCCAGACTGACGCTTAGGATCCAGTCATCTCCTAAGGCGCAGTTCCATTCACCCATGACCTCGCTTGGCGTCTAAAACTTGGAAACTCCTTTGGAAAGCTCCTGTTGCGCCTAGAAGATGAGTTTGGGATATCAACTTGCAAAAGGCTTAGAAACTCTTCAAAGATGTTAGGCACAATCCCATGGCACTGGAGCTCAGTTTTGGCGCCTTCAAGGAATAGCACATGAAGGAACTTGGGAGGTCAGGTGCTTGTAAAAGGGAACACCTTGGAACATCTTCCAGGGGTTGAAGTAGTAAGAAAACATCAAGTGAGTCTAGGCGCACTCCCTTGTGTGAACAGTTTAGCTCTGGCGCCTAGCCACAGAGTGAGCCAGAAGAAGTAGTTTGGACATTAGAAGATAGGCGCTCATTCTACAATGAAGCATTCCACCTTCCTAATCAACAAAGACTTGCAAGAATTGACAAAGGAAGCTAAGGCGCACCTTCTACTTGTTTCCACCTCTAGAATGCGCCTAACCTTGAAAGGGGGTTCAAAGATGTTTGTTAGACCTTTTCACTCAAGGCACTCACCTTAGGCGCACTTTCTAAGTCCTTGTCACCTCAAGGAAACACCTAGTTTGGAAGGCGCTTGCCCTGTTCTCCACTCCTTTCAATTGGCGCCTAGAACACAGAAGGCATGAAAGGAGCGCCTAGACTCCAGAGGGCTGATTTGGGCGCGTAGCATTTAAAACACTTTCATAATGATGATGTTTTGGCGCCTACTCTTGGAAACAATCCAGAGCATCCATAAACTCTAATTGGCACCTAATGTTGACAAGGCGCAACTTCAGGAGGAGGTCACCTCAACTTGGCGCCCAAGTCAGAAAAACCTGTAAATCCTTCAAATATGCGCCTACCTTGTGAGGTGATGAGTTGAACATTCCAAATCTTCAAATGTTGCTCAAATAAGGAAGACATTGTAACATCAAGGCTTCAAGGCCTGTCCTTGTATTTCCATTGAATGAGTTGTACTTCATGCTATTGAAAGCATTTTCCATGTAATAAGACATTGCAAGTTGATTGAATCAAGTAACAAGACAAGTACCCAACTCTAATGTTGTTTCATTCAAATAGTTATCTTGATGTATATCTTTATGTTATTGAAGTAGTTGATGAATTGTTAGCAAGTAAAAGTGTTTAAGTAAGGAAAATTTTTCGTAGAACTAGTTGGGTATCTTACACTTACACCATGCCTATCCATCAAACATCACAATGCAATCAAAATCCTAACAACATGCCTATGATCCAAGATCAAGTGCAATCATGCAAAGATATTATCAATCACAAGCCTATTAAGAATGAACTAGAGTCTTCTAGTACCATACTTTTCCATCAAACACCATCATGTAATCCATGGCCTATCAAGCCTATCAAAGAAAATGCAAACATCCTATGTAATACAATCAGACTTTAAATATTTGAAGTAGCCATCTACAAATATCCATTCAAAAGTGGATTTATAATGCAAGTATGGACGCCATCAATAAAAAAGATTTGTATTAACCAAATATCCATATACGCATACATCAATATCTGTCGATATAAGTATAACATATATACAAAATAGCCATATAGGCTTACAAGAATGCCATATAGGCATACAATGTCAACTATGTACAATACAAAATATATGTCCACAAATGCCATATAGGCATACAACAGAGGAACACAATAAAAAGTCATTCCCCTCTAGCTGGTGAAGAGAATAAATCACGAGCAGCCTTTGATCTTCTAGGGGATGGAGACATGCATGTGGGTGGTCTACTACGAACCCGAGGGCTACTTTTCCTATTTAGTTCTTCCTGCACCTTTACCTGTTACAAAAAAAAGTATAGATATTAATATATAGAAATTACATGTTATAAAAAAATGAAACATTTAACAAAATAATCACTTACCGCTAACATATAATCTGTCTGCTCGCTTGCCTCAGTAGAAGGAAAAGGCCCTGGTGATGTCATGTCCTATAGAAACCATCCAGATAGAAATTAAACTTCAAATCAATAATCTTTTGATTTTTCAAAAATAGACAACTATAACAATGAATGTAAATTGAAATTTACTAATCTGCCTCATACCCCTGTCAATGCCATAGAGCTATGAATTGCAGAGGCCACACCCTGCTCCATTGCCCTATGAACATGGGGAGGTGTATCCGCAGCCTGCATCATCTGGAAATAAAACAACATTATTCAATTACGAAAACTATAATAGTGATGCAAATCATGGCTCCTAACATACACACACGCTCATCTAAACATGGAAGTACACACAATAAAACACACAAATCACATACAAAAATTTAGTAAGTACAATTCATTCATTAAACTATTTATTTTATTACCTCCGTAAAGCTTTGAAGTCCACCACCGCTGGCAGGTGTTGCCATGAAATCTACAGTGTTAACCTATTCAACATCCAAAATCAGAAATTAGAATACCATTCATATAACGATGCTATTCACATGTAATATTTATAATTGTTTATTAGTTACATACCTCGACAGTAGATGATCTAGTGAAAAATGTAGGTGGAGAACCACTGAAAACTGCATCGACGCTATGACCCTGAAATTTCATTAAAATCATCAATTTAAATTAGTTAATCTTGTATTTCAAAAATAAAATTTAATAAATTAAATTCAATAAACTTGCTAATATTTACCTGAGTATCAAGGCCGAAAGTCTCACTCAGGAGGGTATCTGTCATCGCCATCTGCTCAGCTGCAGATGTAGCCTGTGCACCTGCGTCCTGACTGTCCATGGGGTCATAACCACAGGCTGACCCGCAAGCCTGGCAAGTATGCGGTGGGACCCTACTCCTCGCACTATCTCCCAACCCACTCTGTGTTGCAGGATTGGCATGCTCTATGATGCTCTGGGTCAAGGCACTAATCGACCTCAGTGTATCGACCTCAACACTCTCCTTCACAATGGAAGGAATAGAAACATGCTCGTGGGCTGGTCTGCTGATTACTCGTCTCACTACCCGCTGTGGGTCAAGACGTGCCCCTGGTCTATCCTGTGCTGAGCCCCCACCTCTACCCTGGAAGTCCCGCATATCAAAATAGTTTGGCACTTTATTGAGGACAAACTCGGAGTAGAGTTTCCTCAAAAAGTATTGCGGGACCTCATTGTTATTGCATGGAGGATGGTCAAAAACCATCCACCACCTCTGCCCGAAATTGTCCCTTATCGCTTGGTTGTTGCACCAATGGATAGGGAACCTCTTGCATGTAATGGGTGGAGGTTGATTTGTTTGTGGGTTTGTGAAAATTGAACACAAGTCTACTTTTGTAATTTGTAATTTTTTGACATCTTGATATGACAATTTATCTGCATAGTAATCTCTAAACTCTCTCTTTTTATCGGTCCAACTAGTTATTTGCTTGCTAATTGAATTTACATTTGATAACATAGACTCAAGAGATTCGGCAAGCGTGGACCTATGCAAGGTTGAAGTGGAAGGATCTTTCAACCTTGCAATTATATCTTCAATTTGTTTTTTGTTGTTTTCAATTTCCCCCATTATATTATCTTGTGTTCCAGGGGCATGTCGAGGAATGAATGGAGGAGGTTGTTGTTCTGCAGGTATTTCTTCCTCAAGATTTTGTGGATTTTGAGGATTTTGAGGAGGAGGAGGAGGTGCATTAACATTTCCTACAATTAATAAAATATGCATCAAAAATCAACACAAAACCTACCTATTTAGGAAGAAATTCAAACAAAAAAACAAAGATAACTCACCCCTTTGGCGTGCTCGACGTCGCGGCGGCATTTCGGCGATGAATCGACAAATCTTTTGTGTTGAACGGTGTTTTGTAGAACGCGAGCGCGTTTTTGAAGGGTTTTAAGCCGCGGGCGGAGGAAAAACTCACAATGAAATGAACTAAAATGAAATGACAGCGTTTTTTTTTATATATGAAGCGCTTTATAACGCGAGCGCGTTATAACGCGCTCGCGTTATGCCTAAATTTTTTTTCAAAATTTTTTGGCCACTTTTTGGCCCCCCATCTTTTTGCACTTACCCTATGGTTGATAAATAATTTAAGATTTGTTTTTGTTTATTTTTAAAAGGTATGTAATTATACATGAAACAAAAAATGTCTAGGGGTTAATATAAAAGATAAGGACAAGCAACACTTTGAGGCAATCCAAGTCTTTGTAAGAGATTTGGCAATATTTGGCAATGTCAATGGAAAATATATTATTTATTCATAACTCCATAGATTTCAAATTTGTTAGGTGGTGAATTTGTCCAATATGTCACTTTTGAAAATAGATCACAATCCATCAAATGTATATTAGGGGCACTAGTGAATTCATCTAAACTCAAAATCACAAAATTCATCTGATAATACAAACAAGGAACTCACTTGTCTAAAATATGAAAGCACATAGTGTTATACCTTCCCAATTCTTACTCAATGATAAAGTGTTTTGATCCTATTGTGTTTTTTAGCTACTGTCCTAAAACTAAAAGTATGTCAGTTGAGCCAAATTGTAAAAACCGTGATCTAAATATTTAGGAATGCTCAAGCATAGTTAAGAGTAAGAGTGAAGCTTATATGATCTAGCTGGATTTTGTACACACACACCAATAAGTCTCGTTTCTTATTTCCTTGAAGGGATAGATTCTCCAAAATGACTTAACAAGCAACGAGCTTGTAGGTAAATACTTCATAACACCCATTATGGCTCAACTTTGAAATTCACTTCACTACTAATCTTCATAGTACTTTTTATAATTCAAGAAAAGGACTTTATGACTTAAGCTACTAGAATACTAAGCATAATCAAAAGATTTATCTATGCATCTTCCCTTTATGCTACTTTATCCCTAGATTTCATAGACTTGGAATAGTTATTTCAATGCTTCATATTTTTATGTTTATCTTCCATTCTCTTGGATAATGTGAAAAATCTATTACAGTTACTGATTATTAACCTCCTATCTTGTAAGATTATTTGATCAACAAATATTGGAAAATAACACAACTGTAACTTCACAAATACAAACACGTAAACATACCCAACAAGGTGAACACAATATTTTCAGACAATTGTCCCTCGAAAAACCCCGTAGGGAAAACTAGTACTACAAATAAGAAATATATTAAACTTCAGCAAATCAAGAGATACAAATACTGCTTGCCTCTTACTGGCAGAGCTTCGACAATCTCCTAATGCTCCTGCTGATATTCCTCCACTGCTATCCCCAATGCTATCACTGCGCCCTTGCTAACACTGCAAGACTACTTGCTAACACTGCAAGTTTCTCTAAAAACTTCATCTTTACAAATGACCCAATGACCTCCTTATATACTACTCTCATTGAAAATCAACGACCGAGATTAATACAAATGAACGACTGAGATTAAGACAACTCAATAACCATTAACAACCTTGGTTATGAGGTGTCACCTAAAAGGAGTCAATATTAAATAACAATTATTTTTATCCTAACAATATTTGTTTGACAAAAACAACCATTTTCTAAATTCTAGGCCAGGACGAACAGCTGTCCAAACTACCCATAACTAATGCTGCTATATTCAGGTGAGGACAAACAGCTGTCCAAGCTACTAAAATTAACACTCCCTCTTAGCGAGGAAGCTGTTCTGCATGACACCCAACATCTCTCTGAAGAAGATGAATTTTGCCTTCCCCGATGCCTTTGTCAGAATGTCTGCTACCTGCTGATCTGTAGGTACAAACTGTAGCTCAACAACCCTGCGCTGTACACAATCTCTGATGAAGTGATACCTGATGTCTATATGTTTCGACCTATCATGAAAAACTGGATTCTCAATCAACTTGATGCAACTCTGATTGTCGCAGTGTATCACCGTAGTCTCAACCTTCTGACCAAACAAAGCTACTAGCAACTTCCGAAGCCATATAGCTTCACATGTTGCCATGCTAGCTGCTATGTACTCTAACTCTGCTGAACTTAGAGCCACAGACTTCTGCTTCCTGCTGAACCAAGATACAACTCCTGATCCCAGACTGAAACAACACCCTGAAGTGCTCCTCTTGTCCGTTGTACTACCTGCCCAATCTGCGTCAGTATAGCCCATCAACCTGATTCCTTCACCTTGAGCATATCTAATTCCATACTCGATTGTACCTCGCAAATAATGCAGCACATGCTTTGCCGCAATCCAATGCACTCTCTTTGGCTCAACCATGAACTGACTAAGAGAGTTAACTGCAAAAGCTATATCTGGCCTGGTATTGACCAAATACATGAGAGAACCAATCAACTACCTGTATAAGGTGGGGTCTACATCCTTCTCCCTGGATGTGTCTACCTTCCTCCAATTTGTGATCATGGGTGTAGACATGGCTTTACAATCTTCCATCCTGCCTTTTCAAGATTTCCATGCAATATTTCCCTTGCCCAAGGAAAATCTCTCCATCTTTCTACCATACCTCCATGCCTAGAAAGTAGTGCATAAGTCCCAAATCCTTCATCTCGAACTCCGCTGCAAGGTCCCTCTTGCATTCTTCTATGAGCCCCAGTGAACCTGTAAGAAACAAGTCATCCACATATAGGACAAGAATGAGAATCTCACCTCCAACTACCAAGTAGTAGAGATTAACATCTGCCTCACTCTTCACAAAGTCCATTTCCTGCAAGTAACTATCAATGCGCTCATACCATGCTCTGGGAGTCTGCTTGAGTCCATACAACGCTCTCTTCAATCTACACACGTGGGTCTCTTTGCTGTGTACTACAAAGCCTTCTAGTTGTTCTATGTATACCTCCTCTTTCAACTCACCATTAAGAAATGTTGTCTTGACATCCATTTGATGGATCTGCCATCCCATCTGTGCTGAAATTGAGATTACAGCTCATATAGAAGTATACCTGGCAACTGGAGCAAATGTCTCCTCGTAGTCTATTCCCTCTTTCTGAGAGAACCCCTTTGCCACGAACCTTGCCTTGTATTTCTTGATGCTACCGTCTGCACCATGCTTGATCTTATAGATCTAGCATGATCCAACCACTGCCCTATCTGTTGGTCTAGGTACTACCTCCCACACATCATTCTACATAATTGAAGTATACTCCTCAACCATTGCTTCTTTCCACACTTGATGTTGTGCAGCCTCCTGATAGCTAGAAGGTTCACTATCTACCAACTTACTAACTAATGCAACATAGTCATCATACCTGGCTGGTGGTTTCCGTTGTCTACTACTCCTCCTAGGAGTACCCACTAACTCCTGAGTATTCTTCTGTGTCTGTTGAACCTCACGGTTCCTGTTGCCAACTGTAGAGGATGAAATATCAACCTCCATGTCTTCTTGATGCATCTCTTCTTGCACATGTTGCTCCATACTCTGAAAACTCTCTCCTCCTGAGTCTATGCTTGTACTAGTAACTGTACTTGAGCGTTGCTGCCCTTGACTTGATTGAGTGATCCTTGGATCTTCTGTTGGCTGCTCACTTTGATCATCTACTGGCAAATCTCTAGACCTTCTGAATGCCTTGTCCTCCATGAACTTGACATCACGTCGAACAATAATCCTCCTGGTCCTTAGAATGAATATCTGATATGCCTTTGAGGTTTCATTGTACCCCACAAAGTACCCTCTCTCTGCAGTCTGATCTAACTTGGTACGTGTATCCTTAGGAATGTGAAAATATGCCAAACTCCCAAAGATTCTGAAGTGACTGACATCTGGCTTCTTCCCAGTGAATGCTTCCTCTGGTGTCATCTTCCCTAGTACCTTATGTGGAACTCTATTTTGTATGTATACTGCTGTACTGCATGCCTCTGCCCACAGATAACGGGGTATATCCTGGTCATGCAACATAGCCCTTGATGCCTCCATTATAGACTGATTCTTCCTCTCAGCAACTCCATTCTGTTGCGGATTGTAAGGAACAGTCCACTCTCTCTTGATTCCTTCTCTAGTACAGAACTCCTAGAACTCATTGCTTTTGTACTCGCCTCCATTGTCTGACCGAAGAACCTTTATCTTCCTTCTTGTCAAATTCTCCACAAGAGCTTTGAATTCTTGGAAGCGACTGAAAACCTCATCCTTGGTCTTCAAGAAGTATATCCATGTCTTCCTTGAGAAATCATCAATAAAAGTAACAAAGTACTCATACCCTCTGAGAGACTTCATCGACATTGGTCCACATACATCTGAATGTACTAGATCAAGAATGCCCTTGGATCTGGTGTCACTCCTTAGAAAAGATACTTTAGCAAACTTCCCCAACACACATCCCTTACATACATCATCGTGCTCTGTGCTCACCTCAGGAACACCTGTCACTGTCTCATGAAGCAATTTAAGGGCTCCATGATGGATATGGCCCATCCTTCTATGCCATAGCTCTCCCTGATCTCTAAGATTACTATTGCTCATGAGTGCCTTAGGAATATCAAACTACAGCCTATAAAGCCGACCGCTCCTAACTCCAATAGCTATGGGTGATTTCCAATCCTTGTGCTTGATCATTACATGTGCCCCTCTAAAGAGTACATTGTACCCTTTGTCCTAAAGGACAGATACAGAAATCAAATTCATCCCTAAGCCTAGAACATGCAACACATCATGAAGGGGAATCATCTTACCACTCTCCCTCTGAAACTAAACAATCCTTTTCCCAACTGAGTTGAGTTTGGACATGTTCCCCATAGAGATCTGGATTCTGGTGCTCTCCTCCTTATAACTAGAGAAGCATTCTCTAACTCCTGTCATATTATATGATGCCCCACTATCTATGTACCAAACACTCTGTGAGGTTGAGCTAACCATACATGCTATGAGTGCAAATTCATCTTCCATTCTACTAGAGAGCTCATCTGCACTTGTTGAAGCCGCAACTTGCTTCTTACCTTTCTTTTCATTCTTCTTCCTTTCTGGGCAATCGCTGACATAGTGGCCAAACTCGTGACAGCCATAGCACTTGATCTTCGAAGAATCTTTCTTCTTCTTTTCACCTTGTGAATTTGATCCTTTACTAGACCCCTTCTTTGCTTTCCCTTTACCCGTTAGGGCAACATTTTCCTATTCCACCTCACTTTTCTGACTCTTATTGTTGGCTCCATTGACAAGACTTAGTCTAAGCTCCTCCTGAGTGAAGTCACTCCAAAGTTGATCCCAACTCGGTAAGGTGTCTCGTCCATTAATAACTTGAACAAAGACATCCCACTGCTTAGTAAACCCATTCGGGGCTATTTGTACTAGCTCGTCATCATTTGGTTTGTCTCCAACAGCTGCTAACTCATCCTTGACAAGTCTAAGTCTGGTGAGGTAACTTGTAATGTCTTCTCCCTTCTTCATCCGGGTATTCCTCAGCTTTTCTTTGAGAATCAACTTCCGATTAGTGGTAGCATTCTGGTATAGATTCATAATGGCATCCCACATCATCTTTGCTGTATCTAACTCTTCAATATGCATAACAATATGATCCTTAACACCGTCAAGAATCAGCCTCCTCGCCTTGGCATCTTCCTTCTTATATGCTAAGAGTTGTGTTGCATCTGTAGGTACAGGTACAATAGTGGTCACATATTCCTTGATACCATTCTCTTCCAGCAATAAAGAAATTCTGGCTTTCCAGACACCAAAATTTGAGGCTCCATCCAATCTGTCCTGATCTCTTAAACCTGCTGAGGCCATCTCAAAAGAAAATAATAATAATAATTTTAAAGAGGTCAAATTGGGTTTTATAAACCCTCACTTTCTTTCACCTAGGGTAAATCTCTTCTACCCGAACTTAGCTCTGATACCATGTGAAAAATCTATTACAGTTACTGATTATTAACCTCCTATCTTGTAAGATTATTTGATCAACAAATATTGGAAAATAACACAACTGTAACTTCACAAATACAAACACATAAAAATACCCAACAAGGTGAATACAATATTTTTAGACAATTGTCCCTGGAAAAACCCCGTAGGGAAAACTAGTACTATAGATAAGAAATATATTAAACTTCAGCAAATCAAGAGATACAAATACTGCTTGCCTCTTATTGGCAGAGCTTTGACAATCTCCTAATCCTCCTACTGATATTCCTCCACTGCTATCCCCAATGCTATCACTGCGCCCTTGCTAACACTGCAAGACTACTTGCTAACATTGCAAGTTTCTCTAAAAACCTCATCTTTACAAATGACCCAATGACCTCCTTATATACTACTCTCATTGAAAATCAATGGCCGAGATTAATACAAATGAACGACTGAGATTAAGACAACTCAATAACCATTAACAACCTTGGTTATGAGGTGTCACCTAAAAGGAGTCAATATTAAATAACAATTGTTTTTATCCTAACAATATTTGTTTGACAAAAACAACCATTTTCTAAATTCTAGGCCAGGACGAACAGCTGTCCAAACTACCCATAACTAATGCTGCTATATTCGGGTGAGGACAAACAGCTGTCCAAGCTACTAAAATTAACAATCCCTAGATTTCATAGACTTGGAATAGTTATTTCAACGCTTCATATTTTTATGTTTATCTTCCATTCTCTTGGATAATACTCCTCAAAAGAATCATATTCTTCAATGCATTTTATCTTTAAACACTCCATGAGGTAGCATATGATAATACTAAGAGTTCAAAATTTCCTCTCTATCCATTTCTTCCTTGTTTCAATTGTTTTTCTTGGAGTCCTTCAAAATCTTGTCATTTTCCCCCTTCCTCTACTTCTATCATTTTTATAAAACTTTTTTCTTAACTGCATGCACCAATTCCATCTCCTTAGCCTTACCATCCTCTAAGATCTGATTTTGCTTCTATAGTGACTTCCCCTTTGGGGTTTAAGATCTATAGCTATAGAACAATCCATTAGTTCATATTGCTAATGGCATGTATCCCTCCACCAGGAGGATCAACTAGAATAATTTTTATTTTTTGTACATTCTTTTGTCTTATGAAGTACTTCAAAATAATTCCAACAATGAAAAGAAAATTTCTTGTAATCTAACAATTGATTCTAGATTTCATTACCTACTTTCATCTCAATATTTTCAGGTAAAACATTACTCAAATCCATTTCGAAAAGAAGCTTGGTCAAAGTGATTAGCATATTCCTATGAGTATCAAGTGACATAGTGATGAACTTCTCAAAGAATCTCCTATCTTTTACAAAGTAGAGTGCATCCAAAATAGTAGAGGGAAAATTTGAGTGTTTTTGGATTAAACTATGTTTTCTATCATAAAAAGTAATGAAAGTGATGAGAAGGATCTTAGTGGAGATAAGGATGACATATGGACTAGGAAAACATCATATCTCTAATGTATAGGAAGGTCTAGAATCCTTACCATAAAGGTGCTACCTAAATGTTTTTATGAAAAAATTAAAACTAAGAAACCATGGCTTCAAGAACAAGGATGCCTCACCCCAATACTAGGGACCTTTTTCTAAGATCACATTCTTATCATTGATGGAATCACATACCACCACAAAAACATTATGCATAGAGATAAATTACCACTCGTACAACAAAGAAATAGCTTGAGGTATTCTCAATCTATTTATTCAAAGTAGGAAGAGATGGAGCTTGAACCTCCTAATCAACCCCTTCTCCTTGTATCACTTCAACTCAATCTCTTCACCTTCTCCTAGCTCAAGAATAGGCATTTTTTAGCAATTCTAAAGTTGTTAAATCCTACCCTTTACTCCAAGCACTTGTGCATTAGTTTCACCTTCATTGACTTATTATCCTAAGGAAGTTGGCTAATGGATTTTTCATAAAAAGACTCTTCACAGAATTTTAGTTAGTTTTTTCATTAACCGAGCAGGCATAGGTACTTGCTTGCTTTCCCGCCACCATCTTACATCTTATTTGGCATAATAGGATCCACATTTCCCCTAGAATTAATCCTCACTTGGGATACTTGATTGTCATCCTTATCTCCACTAAGGGCCTTCTCATCACTTTTTTCTTGCATACCTTTTGACTATGTTATGTTCTTAATTTCCTCCTTGGTCACAATGTTTTCTGCACCTTGTTCAATTTCTTTTTCGATTTGATCAAACCCAAGATGTTCTTCCTCTTGTTCATTAGTAATTAGATCTTGTGCTTCTTGACTATGTTCAACCAATCCTTCTAAGGTTGAATTTCTCCCAATTGTTCTTCTTATATTTTTATCTTCATCAGACCTTCGATAAAAAATACTTGACCTATTCCTTTTGTTCCCCATCACAAATTACCTTTTAATTCGAGCCTACACAAATATGTATATGTGAGGGCAAGGTCAACTAAAAAAACTCTAAAAAATAAAAAATAAAAATCCACACTGTTTCTGATTTCCAAGATCATCTTACAATGCGAGGAAAGAGCATACACGAATATGGACTAGGGAAGTTCACATAAACCACACTATTTTTGCTTTCTAAGATTGTCTTACGATACAAGGAAAGAGCATACACGGATATGGATAGGGAAGTTCACATAAACCACACCGTTTCTAATTTCCAAGATCGTCCTACGACATGAAGAAAGAGCATACACGAATATGGACTGGGGAAGTTCACATAAACCACATCGTTTCTAATTTCTAAGATCATCTTATGATGCGAGGAAAGAGCATACATGGATATGGCTAAGGAAGTTCACATAAACCACACCGTTTCTAATTTCCAAGATTGTCTTATGATGCGAGGAAAGAGCATACATGGATATGGATGGGGATTGTTAATTATATAAATGTAAGTTTATTTTTTATTAATTTGTATTGATTTTTTTATTATTAATCTAGGAGTTTTTTTGTATAGTATTTGTCAATTTTTAGAAACCCTAATTAACAAAAAATCAATGAAACCACGCCGTTTTTTATTTCCAAGATCATCTTACGACGCGAGGAAAGAGCATACGCGGATATAGATAAGGAAGTTCACATAAACCACACCATTTCTGATTTCCAAGATCATATTATGATGTGAGGAAAAAGCATACGCGGATATGGATAGGGAAATTCCAATAAATTTAAGTTTATTTTTTGTTAATTTGTATTGATTTTTTTGTTATTAATCTAGGAGTTTTTTGGTATAGTATTTGTCAATTTTTAGAAACCCTAATTAACAAAAAATCAATGAAGCCACACTATTTTTGATTTCCAAGATTGTCTTATTACGTGAGGAAAGAGCATACACAGATATGGATAAGAAAGTTCACATAAACCACACCGTTTCTGATTTCCAAGATTGTCTTACGATGCGAGGAAAGAGCATACACAGATATGGATGGGGAAGTTCACATAAATTTAAGTTTATTTTTTGTTAATTTGTATTGTTTTTTAATTATTAATCTAGGATTTTTTTTGTATAGTATTTGTCAATTTTTAGAAACCCTAATTAACAAAAAATCAATGAAACCCTACTTTAAAAAATTAAACCCTACTTTAAATCAATTAAACCCTAATAAAAAAATTCAGTTAAACCCTAAAATAGTATTTTAAAAAAATTAAACCCAAATAAAAATTGAATTAAACCCTAAAATATAATTTAAAAAAAATTAAACCCTAAATAAAAAATTAAACCTTACTTAAATAAAAGATTAAACCCTAATAAAATTAAATCAATTATAAAATAATAAACTTTATTATTGTTTATTTAAAAAAAATTTACCCTTGCTTGTAAATTTTTTCTCTTGTATTTGCTCTATAAAGTCTCTCTACCTGCTGTCATGTCCTGACACTGTTATTCTATACCATACAGAATCTACATTAAAAAATAATTATTTATAAATTTTAATTATAAAAAGTAGTTCCGAGTGGAACATTACCAATTGGTAAGGTTTCGCCCTCATTGAACTAGCCCCTCACAGTTCTGGGTGTAACCTTACCGGGCAGAACCATACTGCCTGGTAAAGTTACGCCTGGAACTGTCTATGTGGCATCCTATGTGGCAATCCACCCCCTTCCCCACAATTTTAAAAAAAAATCATCTTCTGCTATTAATTTTTGCCATTAAAATACACCTTTTAAAAAATTGACGAATACCCTTTTGTAGTACTCGGAACGTAGATTGTAGATATATGTTTTTTTCATATTTCAATTTTTTAATTATATATATTTTTAAATTTATTGTAAGTAGGTTTTTCCCATCGAACATGAAGCTGATTAGAAAATAGATATCAATAGGCAAAACATATTAAAAAAAAAATTATATGGTTCACTAGAGAATGGAATCCTCTCCAAGAGGGTATGCGTTTTGTTAAAATTAATGTAAAAAAGTTGACGTCCCATGGAAACTACTATGTTCTGATTAAAAGTGACTTTAAAAAAAATATATATATATATTTATCAAAAATTAATTTTTTTTCCATGCACTAGATATTTGATTTGACTAATTAGGAAAAAAAAATTAAAGAAAAAAAATTAATTTTGCTATATTTTTCTTGACGTCCCATCAATGTCACTTTTTTCAAAAAATATGGGCATTTAAAATTCATCAATTAAATTTTTTAAAAAATATATCCAACTATTTTTTAAAAAAATTAAAAAATTATAAGCATAAACTGCATTAAAAATTCTGCATTTCATTAGTTTATGTCATTTTAAAATTCATAACATACATATGACTTTTTTGACATTTAAGTTGGAAAAATATGTTTGTGTTGGTTTTTCTCTTATAAAAGTGTGACACAGTTTTGAACTTTCACCCATTTAGACAAACCCTACTGGATCACTGAACTTTCACCCATTTAGACAAACCCTACTGGATCACTAAGGATGCAATTATGGTTGTGACTGGACTCATCTCAACAAGACCAATACCAACAATGAAGGCAATAAAAAATTATAAAGGACCACTGAGCTTACATGGGCAAAACCTGATGGGAAGAGCATAAGTGTTAAGGATATAATAGATCCATGGGTTTGGTATGCAACAATGGGGATAGCTTACAAAGTATATTATGGAAACAGAGAGGGATCTGCTACCACCACTGCAATACATAAAGCATATCAAATGGTAAAAGATGTCAAAGATTTCAACCCCTATGAAGGAATGAGAGAGCAACTGTTGGAGAATTTGAAGTGGACCAAGGAGTCCAAGTATAATTTCCAGTATGGTACCCTAATCATATATCTAGTATTTTATTTCCTAAATGAACTACTGATATTCAAAGGGAAAGTATGGTAACAACACCTCATAGTTGCCACACAAATCAAACACCACATTAGAAGCTTTAGTGACACAAAATCTTTCAATACTATGTATTGGGGGTTCTTTAAGACATTACAAACAGATATGCAAGCTAGAGAAAGAATACCCTATGAAGCGGTAAAACAATTTACATGAATCACATAACTTTCATGATAGACAAAGACTACACCTATATGGAGGCAGTGGAACCTAGAACATATTAGATTCCTAGGTTACCCTATGAGGTCACAGAAAAAGAAATATTTACATGCCTATGCAAAAACATTGTTGAGAAAACCTAAGGATGCTACCACAGAAAGCTTTGACACATATAAAGAGATCATGGATAAAATGTACAAGAAGAATGCAGAGGAGCAACTACATAAAACAAAGAAAAATTGCATAACACATGGGAAATCCCACCACAAGTAGGCACATCTTTACCACAAACTACATCATTAGCCTCACAAGCCACTACAGAGGCTCTGCACTCTACCTCATCAGCTCCACAAATTCCAACCTCATTGCAAAATCCTAGGAGGTCAAGGAGAAGTGCATCTGCGGTAGTTAGTGCACAAGATGCATCACAACTAGCATCTTCCACACATATAGTATTTACAAGAAGAAGAGTTACATTGGAAACATTGGTACAATTAGGTACAGAGAAGAAAAAGGCACCTAGGCAAAAGAAACAAGTTAAAAGACAAAAAAACCAATCTCTGACGAATGAGGCATAAGACAAAGAAAGGGAAGAAGACGTCTCCCAACTGCAAAAGAAAAAGAAACAAAAACAAACAAAACAATAGATTCCACAAGAACCCTTGAGATTAGATGCAATATGGAATGGGATAGAATGCCATAGGCTACTTTAAGAAACAACAGAGTTATATAGTGAAGTATCTGTTGAGAATAAGAAAATAATTGAAAGAGCTATATAAAGTATATAATAAAATCAAACAAAACAATGGATGAGATTTTGGGAAAATTACCAGAGAGCCTAACAAAAGCCTTGAGGCAAAGAAGGGGAAAAGCTTTGAAATTAGATGAAGATCTAAGACAACAAGCTATTGATGGAGTTGATAGAAGGACAAATTAGCCCAATCACAGACTAAAGAGCTCATATCAAAACAAAGGGTGGATACCCTTATGAATATGGAGCAGGCTGATAGAGATAAGATCTAATTAGAAATAGAGCAGATAACTAAGATATATGATACTGTCAAGGAGGCAGAGAAAAATGCAGCACAACAGGAGACAAATCCTCCACAAAGTGAATAACAAAGGGTCTCTCCTCCATATAACACAAATACAGATTAGGAGGACTGACAACTTGATGAAGAGGCTTTGGATACAAGGGATAATCAGCAAGATACTCAGGATGCATCCTCCTCTGCTTCCCCTATTCAATCCATCAAATATTTTCTGGTGCAGTAAAAACAAATACAACCTATGGTGACACCACAATTGCTACAATTGCCAGTAATAGGAGGGCAAGTCAACTTGTCAAGTATATCAGCTATTTAGAAGTTACAACTTGGTGATATCTTCCACTCTACATCAAGGGAAGAAATTTGGCAACAACACATAGAGGGTAGTGAAATACTACTAGAGGCTATAAATATGATTCAAAATGAGATGTCAGAGGCTCGGAGGGATACAACCCTACTACCAACACAACAACTAAAACAACTAATGCAAAGCTTCAAAGCACACTCTAAATACTTGGAGAATAAGGTAGAATAAAGAATAATAGAGCAAATAAATAAGAAAAGGCTAGCTGATGCATCGAACAAATGTGCCAAAGCACACAATAATCTTGAAGCCCAAATAAAGAGCATCCAGAAGGCATGTGGAGAAGGCAAAGGTACTATAATAAATTTATTTATAGTGGCCTACTACAACTAAGAATATAAAGGATCAGATAAATGCATTAGAGACACAAATAATACAAGTAGCTAGTACTTATGATCTGGTACAATATATTAATGGGGCCATAAGGGCACAAGTAGAAACATTGCACTCCCAACTCTAGTAGTTCCAAGACTAGAGGGAACAAATCATAGCACTAATCAAGCAACTGAGAGAGGTGGTAAGCCTAAGGCTAGCATCCCTGACTGAAGTGTTTACTAAGGCCAAACAGATTGCACAAAAGATACATGTACCGACTACATTGGGTGATGCAAAGGACACATATATTCAGTTGGAGAGACAAATTCAAATTTTGAAATCAACAAAGAAACAGTGGGACACAATCCTCGCCCAGATCAGAGTGATATACAAAAGCATCCTACCTTCAAATTGAACAAAACATGTCTTGAGGACAAGACATAATTTTAAAAGGAGGAATGATGTTGGCAGAGTACAGGGCAACCAACAGAACCTATTGCAGGTTATTGCAAGGGGCATGCAGAGGATAAAGCTGACACACAAAAAGGTGTTTTGGGAAAGGACACACCTCTATGTGGATATATACTAGGATATACATGTAAGTAATGTAACTTAGCAAGAGTGAGTAAGAGTGTGTAAGAGAGTATGAGAGTGAAATAGATATGTATAAGGCAAAGACTCAGACCTGCCAAAATGAATGTATATGTACCAATTGATGATGAATATATAAAGGAGATATAATGGTTCTGATATATGTATATGTGTCTTATGAATGCTTTACTTGACATAGATTGTATCGAATAACTTATTTCATTAATGTTTATCTATGATTCTCTTACTGTATGATTGGGGTATAAACTTGACTTTAGAGACTTGACTGAGGACCAGATCTCCAGACTGGTTTCCCTCTCATTTCTTGCCAACAATGGTCACAAAATCCTATACAAGATGGATCTACATTGTGCATGATCAACCCCATGCTCCATGAAAATGTTCTAAGGTGTTGAACTATTCTAAAATCCATGGGATTGATTTAGATGTCTATATAGTTTTGCAATTTAGTTCACCCCGATCTTTACTATTTATTGAAGCATAAGGACTAGTGGTATTTAAAATTACTAAGGGGAAGTTGATGGATTGTGAGGGTCATGTTCTCTTTAGTCAAGCCCTTGGTTTACCATCATTATGGCCTTTGGTAAGTGATTAAAGACAACAAACTCAAGATACATGCAATGCCCTAGATGATTGTTGTGCAAATTCTTGTTCCTTTTAATGCTCCAAATATAAATGTTCCTATAAATGAATGCTTCTTGTAGTTCGGATGTTCTGGGATTACTTGATGATGGTTTAAATACTCAAATGAATGTCTTTAAATACTAGAACACGATGAAAAGTCGCATATAAATAAATACCAAGTTAGCTCCCAACGACTAGTAGGAAAGGGTAGAAGTTAGTAAATTAAAAATTTTAAAAATTGAATTCGAAATTAGATCTGCATTGTGTGGAAAAAACCCACATTTGAGATTGACCTAGGACAAGGAATATAAAATCTTAAGATTAAAAATGGATATATGGAAGTGTATACTAATAATGAGATAAATGTTTAAGGATAAGTTCAAATGAAACAAAAATAAGATTAAATATGTGAAAATGAGAATAAATGAAAATAAATAAGAATAGAAAGAAAGAACTAAACTAAATAAAAATATGCACTACTTGTCACTATATAAATATTAAATCATTATATCAAAATAAATCTAAAACTAAATAAAATTTGGGATACGTACATCAAATACACGCCTGAGGAGCTGCAAGAATTTATGTTGGACATGTTTAAAGGCAAGCCCTCATCCGTGAGCTCCAGGAGATCCCGATGACTGATTTATTCACATTGGCATCCATTTGTAGTAACTTGTGTGCATATTAATATAATAAAAATATAGTCTGTTGCAGAATCCATATTGTATTTAGAGGGAGCTTCAGGTGGTGTTGGGAAGTTGGGATTGTTAATTCCATCTACTCATACTTTTTCATCAATGGGACTGCAAGAAAAAGCGGTTGATCATCTGTTAGTAGTAGAAAACAAATCCCTAGGAGATAATCTGCTTACACTTCTCTATTTTAAAAAAATAGAAACACTTGTAAAATGAAGTAAATCTTAGTGTTGCACGACTCGCGATTCTATTAAAGTGGGAGTCGTTGCGATGGGATCATGGGATCTTGTCGTACTTACTGTTAAAAGTTTGAGTTAAAAACATATCCTATTTAGAAATTTGTGGATAAAAATATATTATTTTATTAGTGAGAAATAATATTAAAAGTATATAGTGATATTTTATAAGAAAATGTATTTGTAATAAAGGTTGATTAAATTTTGTTTTAAAGCATTAAGATTATCTTTGCTTAAATTGTTGATAAATAATTTAAGATTTGTTCTTGCTTATTCTTAAAGGGTGTGTAATTATACATGAAATAAAAAAATATTTAGGGGTTAATATAAAAGATAAGGACAAGGAAGACTTTGAGGCAATCCAAGTCTTTGTAAGAGATTTGGCAATATTTGGCAATGTCAATGGAAAATATATTAATTATTCTTAACTCCATAGACTTCAAATTTGTTAGGTGGTGAATTTGTCCAATATGTCACTTTTGAAAATAGATCACAATCCATCAAATGTATATTAGGGGCACTAGTGAATTCATCTAAACTCAAAATCACAAAATTCATCTAATAATACAAACAAGGAACTCACTTGTCTAAACTATGAAAGCCACATAATGTTGTACCTTCCCAATTGTTACTCAATGATAAGGTGTTTTGATCCTTTTGTTTTTTTAGCTACTCTTCTAAAAGTAAAAGTATGTCAGTTGAGCCAAATTGTAAAAACCATGATCTAAATATTTAGGAATGCTCAAGCATAGTTAAGAGTAAGAGTGAAGCTTATATGATCTAGGTGGATTTTGTACACACCAATAAGTCTCGTTCCTTATTTCCTTAAAGGGATGGATTCCCCAAAAAGACTTAACAAGCAACAACCTTGTAGGTACAAATACTTCATAACACCCTTTATGGCTCAACTTTGAAATTCACTTCACTACTAATCTTCATAATACTTTTCATAATTCAAGGAAAGAACTTTATGACTTAAGCTACTAGAATACTAAGCATAATCAAAATATTTATCTATGCATCTTCCCTTTATGCTACTTTATCCCTATATTTCATAGTCTTGGCATAGTTATTTCAATGCTTCATATTTTTTTTTTATCTTTCGTTCTCTTGGATAATGACAACTATTTTAATTAAGATATGTAATCTTGTCAATTGATAATTTTCAAACCTCAAAGTTCACTCTAGTATAGTCACCTCATCCTATTGTTGTCCTTGCATTTTCCCATTTCTAATCCCAATTAGGATCACTTTGTTACCCATGTTGTTCATGAAAATTCTAACCTTGTTCCCCATGTGAATCTTAAAAAATAATATATGACTTGGTCTTTATTGGTATAGATAACCGCTTTCAAATTATATTTAAAGATTAGGGTAATGAGAAGATTATCAAGATCAAATTTTCATCACTACTATTCTTGAATGTGAATTTTGAGGACATAGATTCTTTAGTTGTTGAGGGTATTTGCAAGGCTTCCCAAACAAAGGGAATCAAGGTCAAACTTATCTCACCACTCATGAAATGAATAATAGAGATTTCATACCATAAATTTGAAGATAGGTTTTGATGTTACTTGCATACAACGATCAGTAGATATAGACGAAGTTTTCATAACAATCTCAACAATACTATCAATTGCATCACATTGGGAAGCAATGACCACATGGTCACCAATACCACTGAGAGAAGGTGAGATTGCAAGCATCCGGTCACCAACCAAGCTCCTATAAATAGGAGGCTCTTGATCAGGAGGTTTAATCTGAGTTTTATATTCAGATATGGTTCGAGATGTTTCTTCTCAAATTATTGCGAACATTTATGGACCACTTCCAACTGAAACTATCCAACCTGATCTTTAAGAATATCTTCATCTGGATATGGATCGTTAAACTTGCAAATGTCATGTCCAGTCGGAAATGTTTGGCTAGGACATCCGATTAGGATGTCCGGTTGGAATAACTTTCTTATTTCAACAAATTTTGAGAAAATTCCAAAGGTGACCCTAGCTAAATTTTGATACTCTTTTAGTTTAAAACCTCACTCAGAATCTATGGCATTCAGAATGATTGCTACTTTGTAACTTTAGCTTTTGCCTTTACTGTGAAACCAACACACAAGAGGAAAACAAGCAAAAAGCAAAAAGAAAGTTGGGGGTTCTCATTTTGCTAGGAGCAAAATGGGGTGTTTTGTGAGACTACACAACACTACCCACTTGTATGATTTAGTTTTCTAACTTATGTCAAACCTTTTGTGAGCTCAAATTGGTGAATATTTAGAGCATCATGCTTATGTTGTCTTGAACTTAAAGGGATATAAATATGATTTACAACATTAGTTGCATGTGCAAGCTTGTTCTCATCTACTTAATAGAGATCTTGTAGGTTCATTCCATAGTAGCTACTATAGCATGGGCATAGTGACAAAATCTTGGGGTCACTTATACATAGGGTATAATTTCTAAGGCCTAATGTGATTTATTATTTCTATTAATTAATTAGTTAAAAATATCTAGGAACACCCTATTAGGTCTAGTAGAGCCTAAAAATAAGAAATGACCCTCTCTAATCAATTACACTATAATTTCTTGCATTCTAATAATAATTCTACATTAGCATCGTAGATTGACTTTATCCCTAGGTCTAGCTAGGTCTTGAGGTCCATCCTTTATAGTTGTGCAGTATGTAGTTTTGTAGAGAAGCTAAGGTAGCAGAATAACTTCCTACACTAATCTTGAGGGGAGGGATATGCAAAATGTTTTAGATCTTTAAAATAGTTATAGAAGTAAACACAAATAGCAGTCATACCACAACACAATAATTACATGGGGAAACACTTTTGGGAGAAAAACCCACACTCCAAAGCCGCCCAATATATTATTCAGGAATCAAGAAGATTACAATATACTTGTAGAGAAAGATTTCACAGGAGTAGAACTAACCAGAGATCTAGAGGCAACTCAACATCTATAAGACTCTTACACAACCTCCATCTCAAGCTCTTGATATATAGGAGATACAGTATAGTAAATTGTCAATGGCAATTACAAAACCCTAAGCCAAAACCACCCAAAAGTACTACCCAAATTATCTCCAACCAAAGATTCCTTGTGATGTGTCAAATCACACATGGACATGTGTAACTCTCCCCTTTACATCTCTTTTAAGTGTCCAACATGCTTTCGCGTTTCCCAAAATAGGAGGTCCAACTTTCGGAGGCCATAACTTTTGATTCGGGTGTCCGATTAACGAACCATTTGATGTGCTGGAAATCTCGTGAAGAGATATATCAAGATATAACCTACTTCATTGGTTACAAAAATTTTCAGGGAATTTAGGGACCTCTAAGTGCCTCAAATCTGAGTTTGAAAATTATCTAAGAGTTTCAAAAAATGGAAACTTTAATATCTTATAATCTAGGTATGATCTTGAGTCGAAACTCACTCAAGATGTTTACTTTGCAATTTCACACCTTTTGGGAAAATTCTAGGTCCATCTGTGCTCAAATGTAGAGTTACTAAAAATAATAAGTCCTTCCATTTTAATCCCCTTTTGGAAACTTTGAAAGTTATAAACCATTCTTCAAGATAAGGGTATTCAAATAGACCAAAACTGGGAAGAATAGAAACCTTTTGTAGTTGCAAGGTTAAGACACATTTCCTAACATTCTCCCACTTGTTGAACACCTTGATAGAAAAAGGGGAGTATCAACACCATGATTTAATTGCTAGGGGCCGAGAGGCCCATAGACTTCGAACACCATTTGAACTTCTCTGTGCTCACAGGCTTAGTTAATGAATTTGTCGCATTCATCAAAGTCTCTACCTTAACTAGCTTCACCCTACCATCCTCGACCATATCTCTAACAAAATGATATTGTACATCAATGTGCTTGGTCTTCACATGAAATGTTTGGTTCTTAGCTAGGCAAATCACACTCTAACTATCACAATAAATTGTCACTACACCTTGTTTTATTTTGATATCTAGACACAAGCTCTTAAGCCAAATGGCTTCTTTACAGGTATAAGTAGCTGCCATATACTTAGCTTCAGTAGTGGACAAAGCAACCACAGCCTATTGCTTACTCATCCAACTAATTGCACCACCAAATAAAGTAAATACATAAACACTTGTGGATCATCTACTATCAACATCACTTGCCCAGTTTGAATCCACATAATTGTCAATATCAAGGGAATGCATGTCTCTTATCAAATTACCATGATAACACAAGGAATACTCTAAGGTACCCTGTAAATATCTAAAGACTCTTTTGACTGCATCCCAATGAACTCTACTAGGATTAGACATATATCTAGAAAGAACTCCCACTGCTTGTGCAATGTTTTATCTACTATAGACCATAACATACACCAAACTTCCAACTGCACTTTGGTAAGCCACTCTACTCATGTCTTCCATCTCTGATGGTGATGTTGGACATTGTGAAGTAGATAACTTGGTTCCAATTGTAAAAGGAACACATAATAGTCTACAATCCTGCATGTTAAACCTCTGTAAAACTGAATTGCTATACTTACTCTAGGTAAGCCATAGTTTTCTATTCACTCTATCTCTTCTTACTTTCATCCCAAGAATATGTTTATCTACACCAAGATCATTCATTTCAAATTTAGCTCCAAGTTGAGACTTTAGTTCTAAAATCATTCCTTTCCCTTTACGAATAAATAACATATCATCAACATATAATATAATAAATAGGAAATGATCACCATTAGGTTTATAATAAACACAGTGATCAGATTTAGAACACTCAAATCCCAAGCTCAACACATATGTATCAAATTTTTGGTACCACATCCTAGGACTTTGTTTGAGGCCATACAAGGATTTCTTTGATTTACAAACCAAATTAATTTTACCTTTCACCATGTAGTGCTTTGGCTGTGTCATATAAATATCCTCCTCCAAATCACCATGAAGGAAAGCCATTTTTACATCCATTTGCTCAACCTCTAGATCATAAGAAGCAACAATAGAAAGCAAGAATGTAATGGATGTGATTTTCACAATAAGAGAAAATATCTCACCATAATCAACACCCTCAACTTGAAAGTAACCTTTTGCAACCAACTGTGCTTTGTACTTCTCAATACCTCCATCTAAACCAATCTTTTTCTTGAACACCCACCCATTTGCAACCAACAAGTTTTCATCCTTTAGGCAATGGCACTAGATCCCATGTATCATTCTTTTTCAAAGCTGCCATTTTTTCATCCATAATAATCTTCCAAGACTTTGCATCAGTCATACCTAATGCCTCTTACACAGATCTAGGTTCATCTATGTTAGTATTCAAAGAAAAATACATCTCCAATCATCAGGTGATTATCTTTTAGGTGGTTGTCTATGCCTTGTAGACCTTCAAACAAGTTGAGTTGGAGCTTCTTCCTCCTCTTTTGACTATTTAGAGCTAGATGATCTCTCCTCAACTTCGTGTCTATCTAGGGGCCTTGATTGAACTTTCACAGGTGTAGCCAGAACAAAGTGAACAAAAAGATGTGATTCAACTTTCTTAGGTGTAGAAGGGAGTTGAATCATATTTTTTTGTTCACTTTTTTTTGGCTGCAATGTAACAAAAGAGGGCTTAGTTTCTCTAAAAATAACACTTCTACTATATATTACCTTCTATGCAACAAGGTCCCAAAGCTTTTATCCTTTCACACCATAACTATACCTAATGAAGATACATTTCACATCCTTGTTCTCCAATTTTGTTTGCTTCTCCTTTGGCACATGTGCATATGCCTAACAACCAAAAACTATAAGATGTCTCAGTGAAGGCTTGTACCTCGATCAAGCTTCCATAGGTGTTTTATCAACAAGCGCTAATGTAGGAGACCTGTTAATTAGGTAGAAAGCAATAGCAACAACTTCAAGCCAAAACCATTGTTCTAGACTAGCACCACTAAGAATACTCCTAGCCTTCTCCATCAGTGTCATGTTCATTCATTTTGCAAATCCATTATGTTTTGGAGGATATGGAGTTGTCTTTTGTCTCTGAAGGCCACAGTCTTTACAGAATCTATCAAAATCATTAGAGAAAAATTTACCACCATTAGCAATCCTCAAACATTTTATTTTCTTTCTAGTCTACAACTCAACCATTGCTTTAAATTCTTTAAATCAACTAAAAACATCAGATTTATTCTTTAGAAAATATACCCATGTCCTTCTGCTATAATCATCAATAAATGAAACATAATATGTGGATTTTACAATGGAAGGAACATCTATAGGACCAAACACATCAGAATGAATAAGATCAAATACAACATAAGATTTATGAGAACTCAAGTAAAATTAAACATGGTTTTGTTTACCATTAATACAATGCTTATAGAAATCAAAATCAAAATTACAATCAGTCAACCATTCAACAAGGTTTTTATTTTTCAAGGTCCTTAGACCCTTTTCTCCTATGTGGCCTAATCTCTGGTGCCATAACATAAACTTCTTTGCATGCAATTTTGATTTTGAAGAAAGAGCACCCTTAGGTACCTAGAAGCCACGACCATCCACTGAAAATGAAACCCTCTTTTTCCAATGAAGTAGTCATAGATTTACTTTTTACAGAAGTACTATTGCACTCAACAGTGCATGCATCAAGCTTATACAATGTGCCAAATTTGACACCTCTAGAAATTACCATAGCACGTCTTACCATCTTGCATCCTAAATCAGAAACTTGACTACCTATACACCTTCATCTATTAGTTTTCTCATAGATACTAAATTTCGTGCTAATCTAGGGATATGCAACACACCATGAATCATTTTTATTATACCATTAGGAAATCTAATTTTAACTTTCCATGGCCAACAATATTTAAATGAGAATCATCACCCAAGTACACCTTACCTCCATCAAATTCTTCATATTGAGACAACCAATCTCTATTAGGGGTCATATGGAAAGATGCACCTGAGTCAATTAACCATGCATCATTACTGCACAAGTGGCCAAAGTTGCAATGAACGCATCACCATCTTCCTTCTCGGACTCAAAATCATAATTAAATTTCTTCTTTTTCTTCTTCTTTTCTTCTTCTTTTCTTCTTTACACTCCTTACGGAAGTGTACAGGCTTACCACAATTCTAACAAATAACTTTGAACTTCCTAGGAGATTTGTATCTCCCTTTGGACTTGGATTTGTCATGCTTCTTGCTCTTCTTTCCTTTTTATTAGGGTCTTCCATGAACACTTAGGGCTTCTTTGGAACTAATGGATACCTTTGATCCTGATGTCTGATTGACGAACCGTTTGTCTGATTGGTGAACCGTTTGATGTTTTGGAAAGATCATGAAGAGATCTATCAGGCTATAACCTACTTAATTAGTTACAACAACTTTCAAGGAATTTAGGGACCTCTAATTGCCTCAAATATGAGTTGGAAACTTTTACAGAAGTTTCAAAAAATAAAAACTTTAATATCTTGCAATTCATGTATGATCTTGAGTCAAAAATCACCCAAGATGTTTACTTTCCAGTTCCACACCTTTTGGGAAAATTCTACGTCCATCCATGCCCAAATGTAGAGTTACTGGAAATAGTAAGCCCTGTCATTTTTAGTCCCTTTTGGAAACTTTGAAAGTTCTAAACCATTCTTCAAGATAAAGGGTATTAAAAAAGACCAAAATTCGGAAGAATAGAAACCTTTTGTAGTTGCAAGGTTGAAACACCTTTCCTAACATTTTTGGAAACCAACATGTCATAATTTTAGTCATATAGATGTGAATCTGTGTCTATGCACTAGGTGAAGAGTATTATTAAGTGTTTCATCTATATATCTCAAAACATCAAATAACCTCTAAATGACATTATCTATCATTTTTTCACCCATATTTACATTAATATTATATTTAATTATTCTATTCCATATATAAATAATACAATATAACTCTTTTAGAATTGTTTTTTGTGTGCACATGTGCATATGCGTTTGTGCACACACACACACACACACACACACACCTTTTTTATATTATAATAGAAATATAATAATAAAACAACACCATATCTATATAACTATGTCACATCCCCAACTTATGATTTAGGTTAATCTTACTTTTGCATGGTAATCAGGATGATTAACTAGAGTTGAATGATTAGATGTTTGTGGAAAATATCATATTAATCATTGTTTATGAGGAAACTGACTAATGCTAGTTAGATATGAGATTTCAAGTTGAAATGCTTGTTTAATTATTATGATTTATCGATCATATGATGATACACTAATCATGATTTTTTGGTGGTGAGTTTGATTAGGAAAGTAATCATCCTTCAAAGATGGAAGGAGGGTATCATCTGGGAGGAAGAGATAGATGTCAGGAAAAGGGGTTAAATAGCCATCTGAGTATCAAACTTTGTCCTTTGAATCTTTGCTATTAGGGTGAGTTTCATCTCCCGTGTTATTATTTTATTTTCTCTCTTTGAATGGTCAACTAGACTCTACTTGACATCTTTAATGTCTATTTGTCAATATGACGATGTTCGCAAGAATGTCTTTTTGAGTCATTTGTCAATTTTTGAAAAGTTGTTGAGGACCCTTTGGTTCCATGTTTATTTTTTGCATTATGTATTGTGACTATTTTATCTAGATATTTATGTCATTCGGTGAACGATACTTTCAAGGGGAGTGGTGTTTGACCCCATAGTTGCATTGCAAGAATGCATTCTTATCTTAATATGATGATAATTGTTAACCCTTATAAGGGAGTATATGTATATTTATATAAATTATATTTGTTTAAACCCTTCATGAGGCTGAATATGTTTAATAATTATATTATCCTTTTATTCAAATGTTGTTTATGTTTTGGTGGGGGCACTCGGCCAGTCACCACCCATGAGGAGTGGGAAGAAGAGTGGTTACTGAGTGTACCCTATTTCCATGCCATTATCTCAGCCAACCTAGTGAATATAGAAAGGTGGCGAGCTTAAGCTCAATGAGGAGGGTTCTTGTTTTGCATGCATGCAAAGAATTGGTTAATACTAATTAGGGATAGAGAGACTTAGCTTTTGATTCGCATGTATGGTGTCATGTTTTTGTTATACTTTGGTATGACTCTTGAGCAGGAGAAATAGAGAAGATTATTCAGGGATATTGCTGCTACAGCAAAAGCTCAGTGGAGTCGAGCTTGGAAATTGCATATGTTTAGTGCCTAGCTACTACCTTCTAACAAGCTTTAGTTTTAGGTATGAGTTATAACTCAACATTTTATACTTGATAACTGTATTTTAATATGAGTCTTCTATAGTTTATAAGAGAGTGTTGATGGTGTCAACCTGTGTATGTTATTCACTGTTATGCTATGGTTTACAAAGATGTAATGATCACAAGGTTATGTTCTGTGTATTATCATGGTGGTTAACTATTTTTATTACCTTTGCTAAGGTTGCATAAACCCTACTATGTATACATCAAACCCTTGGCCAACTTGGAGTTTGTAGTATGTGTGTTATGCATACGTGAAGCTTTCTGTGCACTGTTTGGTAGATAATTAAACTCCATTTAAACTTTTATTTTATCATGTCATCATATGATGATTGTGTTTAGTGGGTAAATATTATCATTGCACACCTGTGATAAAACTTGTATAGGGTTATCAACTATTATCAAATGGCTTTCGAGCCTTGAATTTTTTATAGCATTTGGTTGGCAACTGCGAAGGCTTAAAGTTTGATTTAACTATAAAGCCCAATAGAGCGCTTGTATTTTAAATGGTTGTGATAGATGAGAGCATAGATTCATGCACTTAATAACTAGACCCTTGCTTATGATAGCAGGTAGAGGCCGAACCATATTATATTATAGAGTTATGATAATAACTAAGGCCAAACCATATTATGATGAAGACTGTTTTAGTCCTGATGGAAAACTCTCTTTTGAAACTGCTATTCTTAACATTAAAACTATCACCTCAATGAAAGATGCAAAACATTGATTGCATGTAAGGATACCTTTATGCATGTAATGTACTTTGATATTATAATATTTTCTCATGGTAATGAGAAGGCTCTTATGGACATGTTGTTGTCTTTTGACTCCTATGGGTTGAGTCATTTCTTTTTAAGGGAAAGTTATTCTTGTAATGTCCTTTTTCAAAATTAGAACCTTGTCACCATATATCATGTTAAGTAATAGTACATGAATGCCTTCTTTTCAAATGGCTAAGTTTCTTCTTTAAGAATTTGGACATTATGACCTAAATCTAAACCCTGAGATGAGGTAATCAAAGTAAACACCAAGCCAATATGGTTAAGTGTGGAGAAAATGATTGAACCTTTTTATGCAAACAAATGCAGGACAAAATGATGTGGAGTCACTAGTTTCTAGTTGTCTAAGCAACAAGAACCTTAAGAATGGGTTATCAAGCTAGAAGTCGAATGTCCAAGGAATGGACTAAGATGTTTTAAACTTAACTGTTCTAGACTGAGAAGGGTCAAAATATGTTTACTGTAGGACATGACAACTTATAAGTTGAGTCTAGGTGGTGGACATACGACAACATTCATTGTGTAGCATTTATGTATGTAAATCTTTGGCCAAAGTAATGCATCTGTCTCTACATGCATTATCGGTCCACAGTGCTCCAGATGACATAATGTCTCCAATAGTGTCATACATAGTTAGAGTGTATCTATAGTTGTGTGACTGAGAGGCATTATGAAGGACACAACACCAGATACTCAGATGGCTAACCTAACGGTTCCTTATATCTATACCTTCCGTGAAGGGTAGGGCAGTTTCTAGGTAGGAAGTTGTGCAGGGGACCACCAATTTGTGGTTGGAGGAAAAACACCTAGATGATGCTCTCCTTCCCAAGCATGAGACAATCTAAGGCTTATGAAAATAGATGTCATATGTTCCAGACACAGTGCTATTCATTTTATGACTTGATAGTCAATTATTATGTATAATTTGATATTTGATGCCATGAGCATAGCTTTGTACATGCATAGTGAAGGTCATTCAATAATGAGGTGTAAATGGATATTGTAATTGTAAGTTTTGTTATATTCTGGTTTAGAATAACATGCTTAATTATTGAGATGATAATGATTCATTCTTGTTAACTCTAATTTGAGTAATCATGATGTATTCTAATTCTTGTTTAAGATGAATACTTGTGTTAATTATTGAGCATTATGGAATGTGATGTTACATATGGTATCATAGCTACCAAGTTCAATACATGGACCTATGAGCTCACTACTTGATGATTATTTGTATCCAACATTAACATATGCTAATGATTGGATGTTCTATGCCAGAATGGTAAGAATTACAACACCCTGAAAGAAGGTAACAGAACATGGATGTTACCTACGTCATCAAAAGGTCTTGAGGGAACAAGCCTCAAGAATGAGAAGACTTAAACAGACTGGCTACTTAGTAGGAGCATGGTTGACTGATGAGGAGACCTTCTCTAATGCCATGAAATGCATCAAACAGGAGTTAAGAAAAGAAGTTAGGATTGCTGCCCTAGACTCTACTGATGCATCAACAGAACCCTCTACACCTAAAGCACCAGATGTGGAAAACAATCCTAGGGATTATGATGTACCAAAGGAGGTTGTGGAAGAGTACCTATGTGTACCTCCACCTCCTAAAACTGAAATGATAAACCTCAAAGTTGAGAAATAAAAATGGGAAGTTATCCCAAACTATAAATGACTTATAGTAGCAAGTTGTAAATTTTTTTTTTGTAATTTTGGTGGATTATATGTAATCCAATGAAAACTATAATGCAATTGAAAATTTCTGACAATCTTTCCTTTCTTGTTAAAGATTACATGAACGAGAATAGATTTGTATTGTGAATGAATTCAATGACATGGAAAAACTAATTCGTGATTAACATGCAAACTTTAGGAAGAAATCGATTGTAGCAAAGGTTTAGATAAGAACTAGGATGAGAGATAGCTAGGATGAAGGGCAACCTTCAGGGCACTCTAAAACTAAACTCGACTAGATTATTGCCTTTCTTCAAGAAACAAGAGAAAGAGTAGGAACTCTTGAATAAGAAGTTAGGGGTTGACAAGGACCTAGACGAGATGCCTATGATGGGGGTTATGATGAGACATGTCATAATGATTCCACCCAAAGTGAGCACAGAGAAAATAGATCTGAAGATAGACAAGAAGTGGATAGAAGGAGCCATATGGCTGTAGAACTATCCCAAGTCATGAAAAAGGTTATGCCTCCAAACTTGATGGATCTATAAGTGGAGATGCCGTGAAGGCATGGCTTACAGAAATGGAAAAGTATTTCAAAATTAGGAACTATAATGAGGTCACTAAAGCAGTATGGGGGGCATTACAACTAGCAGGTGAAGCATCCACATGGTGGATGAATAAAAAGATGGAACTAGGCTTGAGGTCTACAAGCCTTACATGGGACAAGTTCGTGGAACTTTTTAGGCAAAGATGGTTGCCTCAATTGTTCTATGATCAGAAGCTTATAGACTTTCAAAATATGAAACAGGTTGATTTGTCTATGAATGAATATTGGGAAAAGTTCACCCGCTTGCTTAAGTATGTGTCACAGTACCAACAGGATGAGAGATTTCATATTCAGAAGTTTATAATGGGATTGCACACCCAGATTGGGGGCAAGCTTGATGTTCATGGTCCTACTATGATGGACCAGGTCTATGAAAAGGCCATCAAATGGGAACAGAAATTGAAAGCTATGTCAACTTATAGAGAAAGGAACTGAAATAGATACAATTGGTCCCAATCCTCACAATCCTCTAAGAAAAAGGGGAAGAAATAGGATTTTACTGAGAAAAATGATAAGGGGACCAAACCTAAGCAAACTGAGTCCAAGGGAGAGAAAAAGGGCAATAGCTATTCCAAGAAAAATGGAGACAATTTTGGAAAACCTCAAGAGAGGTGAGGACCAATGGGAGGGTGCTACACATGTGGCGAAGATCATTACACCAACTAGTGTCCTAACAAGACACAAGGAGCACAACCAAGTGGAAACCCTCTACCCTCTCAACAAGTGGCATTCCAGCAATGCATTCATGTAGCCTTGGACAATAGGCAAGATGAATACCAAATAACTCCCATTGAAACAACATGTATATTATTTGGTCTTCCGATTTTAGTTTTGATTGACACTGGTGCTACCAAATGTTTTGTTTCTCCTAAAATTGTAAGCAAAATTTCTAGAAAGGTTGGATTCATGGATAACACATGGTCTGTAGAATATGCAAATCAAACCAAGGATTAGGTAGAGCAATGCATGTTTGAGGCTAGGGTTGAATTTCTAAGTTTCTCCATAGAAGTAAATATTTATTTAGCCCCACTAGGCTTGTATGATGTTATCCTAGGGATAAATTGGCTATGGAGACATCAAGCCAAAGTGGATTGTTATGCCAAAACAGTAGATTGTCTTGATGAATTAGGAAACAAAGTCTTTCTCCAAGGGAACCCTAGGGAAGTTAAGCTAAGACAAATTTCTGCCCTGCAAATGAAAAGAGCTCAAAGAAAAAGATGCCAACTTTTTGCTATCAAAATGGAAAAACTAAATGAAATTGAGGAAACCAATTTCCAAGATGATTTAATGTTTTATGAATCTCAGAAACTCAATGAAGTTAGGAAGGATTCCATAGATCAGGGAAGATCATATATGGACAGGTATCATTTCCTTAGAGATTTTGAGTATGTATTTCTAGATGAGCTACCGGAACTACCTCCTAAAAGAGCCTTTGACTTCTCCATTGATATAATTCTAGGGTCAGAACCTATTTCTAAAGCCCCCTATAGAATGACCACTATAGAACTAATGGAGCTAAAAGCTCAATTACAAGAATCGTTAGATAAAGGGTTGATTAGACTCAGTGTGTCACCCTGGGGAGCACCAGTTATATTTGTGAAAAAGAAAGATGACACTTTGCAATTATGCATAGATTACCACATGTTGAATAAAGAAACAATTAAGAATAAATACATGTTGCCTTGCATTGATGATCTTTTCAATCAAATGAGGGGTGCAACCATGTTTTCTAAGATCAATCTTCGATCTGGGTATTACCAATTAAGATTAAAGGATGAAGACATCCATAAGACAACCTTCAGAATAAGGTATAGGAATTATGAGTTTACTATCCTACCTTTTGGTTTAACGAACGCATCGGCGGCATTTATGAACCTAATGAACAGTGTGTTTAGGCATTGTTTGGACAAGTTTGTCCTAGTGTTTCTTGATGACATTCTAATCTATTGAGATTAAAGGATGAGGACATCCATAAGACAACCTTCAGAACAAGGTACAGGCATTATGAGTTTACTGTCCTACCTTTTGGATTAACAAACACACTGGGGGCATTTATGAACCTAATAAACAGTGTGTTTAGGGATTGTTTGGACAAGTTTGTCTTAGTGTTTCTTGATGACATTCTAATCTATTCTAAGAATGAGGAAGAACATTTGCAACATTTTAGAATTGTTCTTCAGAGGTTGAGAGAGTATAGACTGTATGGAAATCTCTCTAAGTGTACTTTCTTTCAGAAGGAAGTGTAGTATTTAGGATACATAATCTTAGCTAAGGGAATAGCTATGGAGCCAGCTAAGATTAAGGCTATTTTGGAATGGCCAATACCAAGAAATTTTCATGAGGTCCAAAGTTTTATGGGCCTTGTAGGTTATTACAAGAAGTTTGTGAAAAACTTTTCAAAAATTGCATATCCTATAACTTCCTTACAAAGAAAAGGCAAGAGATTTGAGTGGTCAGAAAAGTGCCAGGAGACCTTTGACCTACTAAAGGAAAAATTGACTTCAGCACCAATTTTGAAGGTACCTGACCCAGAGGGTCAATTTTTAGTCATTACCGATGCCTCGTGGGAAGGCTTAGGTGGTGTACTAGTCCAGGATGGACAAGTCATTGTGTATGAATCCTGAAAACTAAAAAAATATCAACAAAACTATGCCCCACATGATTTGGAACTGGTAGCAGTCATTCATGCATTGCAAATGTGGAGACATTATTTGCTCACAAAACCTTTTGAGTTAAAAATAGATCATCAGGCACTCAAATATCTATTCACTCAACCACATCTTAATGCTTGACAAAGAAGATGATTGGAATTCATCTCAGATTATGATTTTGAGATAAAATATATTTAAGGAAAGGCAAATTGAGTGGCATATGCTTTGAGTAGGAGAAGACACATCTCCTTAATGATCTCCATACATTTGGATTTTAGGAATCAGGTATTACAAAAATCTAAGGGAGATGAGTTCTATGAGTGTTATGTCAGAAAAATGCACCCTTGGGGGCTTTCTCCTTTAAGGTTTAGCTCTTGGGTCTTTAGATTGCATTTAGAGCATCTTGCATGATAATTTAGACTCTTGATGAGAAAACCCTTGGGTTTTGTGACAAATAGGACCTAGGGGTGCTAATTTAATGATGCTAGAACAAAGACAGGAGGTGGAGTCCAGCCCTATTTTGGATCTATCGTAAATTCAAATGTCAAGTTTGTGACCATTATTTGGGTGCCAGGCTGACATCATAAGTTTCAAATACGACATTCTTGGCAGGAATCTTAATAGTTGCATATATAATCATGTTTAGGTTATCATTTGCAAACTAGAAGATATCTAGATGATGATTGTGAACTTTATGCATACTTGAGATTTTTGTGATATCATTGTGTTGTAGAGCATAGCATTGTTATTGTGTTTATTTTTGTAGGTTAGATCACATCTTCTCCTCATGGCATTGAAGAGCTTCTTCCTTCCATGAGAGCTTCATCATCAAGGTGACATTTATTGTGTTTTATCATCATTATCATTTAGATTTTTGCATCTATCCCACAAGGATACACACTCTCTCTGATAACAATGTTTGGAAGACTTGAATGTCTCTCCGGGGCTTGACTAAGGCAAGCCTCTAAACACCATAACACCCTCCCACACTCCTTGTGATTGCAGGTTATAGGTATCAGATCTAGAGAAAGTGGAGTTGCAGGGAAGATAGAAAAACATTGAAGATTCAGGATTCGAAAAGAAGCAGACACTGTGTAGGATTTCAAGACAAGGGCACCATCACCTTTGTCCTCCACTGTCAGATCCCTAGAAACTAAAGATATAGCAGAGATATGTCTCGGAAGGAGAAAGAAAATCTACAAAAAAAGTTGTACCTTGGACTAGGGCGCCATCACCATTGTCCCTGACATTTCTATTTTCTAGATTGTGAAAAAATAGTGAGTTAAGGTTCTCTGCCCTTTACCTAATTCTGGTAGCATTTGTCATAATTCACAAATTTAATTATTGTTTTGCTTAAATTAGGGTTTCAAGGGCATAAAAGCATTAATTGGTAACATTGTGTGATAACTTCTGAATTTCCCAGCAGAAAACCAAGTGGCAACCTAATCTGATAGATGACTCTCCTCTTGATGGGAGAAGCACTTGGTTGAAAAGCCATTGGAATGTTTTATGGAAAGGAGGATTCAAAATAAAACATCAACATCAAATCCCCCCTTTTCATATAAATTTTTTTGGTGAACCTATGTTTTAAACTTTTTGGTACCTTGTTGAGTGTTGTTTCATAGATTTACATTCATTCATTTAATTGCATTCAAAAATTTACAAAAAAATTGATATATTTAGAAAAATTGAAAAAAAATTGCATTCTAGGGTTTGATTTTTAACATAGTTTGCATTCATACAATTGTATTTCATTAATTCTCTAATTTTTACATCAGATTTGAAATTCATTATCATTCAATTCATTATTTTCAATATTGCATTTGAAAAATTAAAAAAAAAAATTCAAAATTAGAAAATTTGCAAATATTGGCATATTAGGCTTGCATTTTTCTAAAATTTGAAGTAATTGGCATCTAATTTCAACTAATTTCTGTTATTTGCATTAGATCTGATCCAAAATATAGAAATTCATTATTTACAACTCATCTGCATTACATTTGCATGCTTGATTTGTTAAAAATTGCTTGAAATTTTGCACTTTTAATGAAAACCTAGTTTTCCATGAGCTAGGGTTGTAGTCAAAATCTTGTTTCAGATTTTACTACCTTGTTAAAAAACTCATTAGGGCTGATCTCTAATTGTAGTGTTGCATCATCGTGGCCTCATGAAATTTCATGTCTAAGGCTTGAAAACTTGCATTTGTTCACTAGATTTGGCCTTATTGTCTTATTAGATTTGCACTCCAAGTGTGTTGTAAGGGATTTTACTGCACTAATTAGCTGTTATTAGGGTTATTATCCACTTCCCCTTCTCAATTTCCTTACAACACCCTTTCTTTTAGGCCTTTGCATTGAAATTTTGGGAAAATTCTTATATTTTTGTTATCTTTGCAGTAGGGTTTGATCTAGATTGGCACTACAGGTGTGTTGTAATGGATCTTTTGGTATTAGGTGGTTGTTACTATTTTTATAAGTTGCTTTCCATCATCATTTTCCTTACAACACCCCTTGCCCTACCTTTTTGCATGGAGATTTGGTGAAAAATCGCATATTTTGGCCTATTTTCACTAGGTTTTGGCTTATCAACTTTCTAGAGTTGCTTCAAAAGCATGTTGTGAAAGGTATTTTTACGTCAGTGGACTATTTTTAGGCATATCATGTGTTGTCCCTCTTGAAAATTTTTACAACACCTCTTATTTCATTCATTTGCATTGAGAAAATTTAAAAAATCAAGCATTTTAGAGCATTTTTTATATAGCTTTTGCACTTGTTTTTTGCATAAGTTTTTGAAAATCTTTAAAATTTGTTTCTTTCTATTGTCATATGAAATTGTACCCTTCTTGGAAGGATTCCAAGCATTCCAATGACACAATCAGAATGATCTCAAAGTGTGGGACCTTGCTCAAAGAGATCAGACCTCCGAAGAAGGTCAACTTCCTTGACTAATTAATACCTAAAAACTACTAAATTTGAGAGGAAAAGGGGAGAAGGAATGCTTTTTAAATGAAAAGATGAAAATATGAAAACTATAAGTGAAGGTGATGCACCAGATAGATTAAAAGAAACTTTCACAGTACTGAGAAAAATACACAACACAACCAGATATAGCGAGTAGGTATACACAGATTAGATGATTCTAGCAAAGGTAAGAAGCAATATGATTGAGAGGAACAAAGATGTTCACAGATAGTCACATGCAGATTTACACTAAACTGAAATTTAGTAAAAGAGGTATGATAACTTGCATATATTCAGTAGGAAGGTAAGGTTACAGTAGTAGAAAAAGCTCTGTTTGGAAATAGAAAAGCCTCAATGCTAAAATTTTTCCAACCCTATTTACATCATATTACAATGTATATATAGCACCCAAAATGCCCTAAGTCAGTTCTACAAATCGCTCAAAGAGCTATATCAAAAAAATATCTCCTAAAGGGACGTCCACCTATAGAAGTTATGATGTGGAAATATCTGGAACAAGGGCAAGTGAGAGATATTTTCAGTCTTTAATGCAAGCAGCTGGATCCTCGATCTGTAACAATGGAATGGCAGAAGATATCTGGGCATTGAATGTGTGCAGCTTCAATGGTTATCTTCAACAAATATCTATATTTGCATCTGCAAAAGTCGCTGAAACATCTAGTCACTAGAATATGCAAAACCAGATCCAAAATTTGAAAGTGAGAAAATCCTGTTGAAAACCCTGCCAAACAAAACAGGAGGCAAAAACATGCATTTTGCCTTTTGCAGCATGTGGAAATTTGCTAAAATAGAGGAGATACAGTCGGTCAAAGTTTTGGTCAACTACTTGTATATATCGCTTTGCATCTGTTGCCTGAATTGGCCTTGAAATGCCTTTGTATATGCATTTGAAAATGCATGTGCCTACATACAAACATGGGTCTTTCTCTTTTGAATCTATCTTTGAAATGCACCTGACACGTGGCACCACCTGGTTAGTCGCTGAATTGATCCCTAGGGCCCATCGCTTAAAAACTGCATCTTGCCATCAGCGGTCGGAATGACCTAAAATAGAACCGCCGATGCATAATGTCTTGCCGAAATATGCCTTTGCATATTGGCCTTTGTATATTTGATTTTATGTATGAACATACAATCACATACATGCAATTGGAGGGCCCATCCTTTTATATCCTGCCTTTACCTGCTGCTTGCATGTAGATCAGCCAATGTATCTTTGCTTGCATGTGGCTTTGGTATATTTGAATGTACATCGGCACATGCAATCATCTCCTCATACAACTTGCGGACCTCAAATGATTATCTGCTATACTCAACTTCGCAGTCGGGTCTAGCTTGTATACCACAGTTGTATCTGACCCTTATATATCATAATATACAATCACAAATATATAAGGGAATCTGAAGACTCACTTATACATTGC
Organism: Cunninghamia lanceolata; assembly: GCA_027924645.1. Lineage (NCBI taxonomy): Eukaryota > Viridiplantae > Streptophyta > Pinopsida > Cupressales > Cupressaceae > Cunninghamia > Cunninghamia lanceolata. Next base: position 3,125,738 of record BSBN01000130.1, on the reverse strand, counting down.
AAATACCTACTTCGGCATGTGCAAAAATCCTTTGTATATCCGATTGTATATGAAAACATACAATCACAAATATACATACAATGAGGACTCCTCAATGATCATTAACTGCATTTGAGTTCCCTGTCGGGTCCAGCTTGTACATCTTTTCTTTGTATATTTATTTGTATGTTGCAAAAATACAAAGCACTTATACATATAAGCCGTAGACTCGATGCTTGAATTTGTTAGAATTAACTTCTCAATCGAGTATGGCTTGTATGTATCCCTTTGTATGTTGGCTTGTATATCGCAATATACAAATCCAACATGCAAAGTGCAGACCTCAAATGATTATGGAGCAGATTGGAAATGCTATCAGGTTCGGGCCTTGTATGTCTTCTTCTTTGTATACTGCTCCTTTGTATGTTTTCTTTGCACATTCACCGCCGATGCATCTTTGTATGTAGCCAATATACAAATGCCTTTGTATATCATGGACCCCACCTTTAGCATCTTGCCTTGTATGTCGAAACATACAAGCAGAAGATACATGAAAAGCACTTGTGCCTTGGCGGACCCCACCAATTGTATCTCCCTTGTATGTGCAAACATACATGCATCTTTTCTTCGTATCTTGGACTTACCCTTGTATGCTTTTTGTATATACAATGGCCATTGTATGTCCTGCCTTGTATGTTTCACTTGCATCTTCTCGTTGCATATTTGATTGTATATTAGAAACATATAAACAAAAATATACAATGGCGGACTTTACCTACCTCACAAATGTAGTTAACCATCCTGTTGCATCCTCTTTGCATCTGCCTTGCTTGTATCTTTCAATATATATTGGATACACATTCACCTTTGCGCCTGCCAATATGCATTGACCATTGCACATTCTTTCTTGTATATCGGCAATGCATGTTGCACTGATGCACATCGGCGATGTACATTGCCCCTTGTATACAAATTAGACCCCACCCTTTGCACATTTTTTCTTGTATCTTGACTTGTATATACGCTGATATACATTCTCCTTTGTATGTTGCCCTTTTGCATATGCGAATATACAAAGGTGAATGTATATGACCAATGTACATTTTCTTTGCATATGTTACTTGCATCTTTTCCTTGTATGTGCGAACATACAATATGACTTGTATATGTGCCTATACATTGAAAAATGCATATACAAATACTAAGTAAAAAATTGAGATTTATCTGCGATGGAAAACACTTGAAGACAAAAGATTTCTGGGTTTTCTACAAAGATTCTCAAGGTGAGATTTTTGGGATTTCTTGACAAGGCATAGCATAAATATTTGAAGGATTTAAGCCTGTAGGGTCATTTCTAAAAGATTTTCAAGGATAATATAAGGTGAACTGTTTAACTCTAGACAGAGGAAAAATAGGTCAACAATTTGGCGACCTCTATGGGATGTTTGCCTACTAAACAATTAGATCAGTGGCCTTAAGTATCTATTGGGCATGGAGTCATACAGAGACTAAAGATATATCTTTGACAAACAATCCTGACCTTAGCAACTCAGTATATTAGTAGTGAAGAACAAGGAAGACCAAACCAAGAAAAAAATGCTGAAGGCAACACCTCCAATTGTGCTAGACAACACTTAGGGAAAACAAAAAGGATCTAAAATATTGTGCAGCAACACTTATTGGAAGCAATAAATCTAATCTACTAATTTACAAGGCACTCATATCTCAAAACACCTCTTTAGGTGTGTCCCATTGACTGGGATAGGCAAATTTTGTCCATCCATATTTGATAACTGAAATGCATTGTGCTCCTTGCATTCAGTGATGAGAAATGGGCCACTCCACATGTCAAATTTGGAGTGCTTTCCTGGCCTGCTCTTCAACTCATCCCATTTGAGCACCATATCATCCTCTCTAAAATTTTTGGAGGTGGCCTTCTTATCAAAATTTCTTTTTGTCTGAAGCTGATGATACTCCATAGCCTTCATAGCTTTATCTCTGCTCTCTTCAAGCTCTATAAGTTGAGCATATCTGACAGCCATGGGGTCTTCTTCTTCAAACATTTCCAGTTGATTCATGATATCAAGTGCTGGCAGCTCCACAGACACAGGCAATCTTGCCTCTTTTCCATACACTAGCACATATGGGGAGTTTCTAATAGACCTCTTAGGAGTTATTCTATCTGTCCATAAAGCAAATTTCAAGTTGGTGTGCCAGGCCCTCTGGTTATCCTCCATTGATCTCTTAATAATCCTTATGAGATTCTTATTTGTAGACTCAGCCAAACCATTACCCCGTGGGTAATAATTTGATGAAGTATTCAAATAGATCCCATTCTTAACAGCCCAGTTAGTTATCCTCAATCCAACAAAGGCTAAAGCATTGTCTGAGATTATTAATTCAGGAACTCCAAATCTAAATATCAAATCACAATAAAAATTCAAAACAACAGTCTCATTGGATTCCTTCAGAGCCACTACCTCAGTCCACCTTGTGAAATAGTCTGTAGCTATAAGTATCCACCTATGGCTTGCACTTGATGGTGGGTTAAGAGGACCTACAAAATCAATGCCCCACCTCATGAAGGGCTCCTCTACTTGAATTGGCTACAGAGGTAAAGCTGATAACCTTTCTTTGCCTATAAAAATGGCATATTTTACACATTTTCTAGCCCATGCATGGGCATCCTTAAATAAGCTAGGCCAGTAATAGCCAGCTCTCATTATTTTCCAAAAAGTAGTCCTTGGGGCAAAATGGCCCCCCATTGTTCCATCATGAAACTCATGCAGCACTTTGTCAGTCTGATCATTATCAATGCATCTTAACAACACACCATTAAGATCTTTTCTGGAAAGGATGCCATTTATTAAAACATATGGAATGAATTGCATTCTAGAATCTCTTCTTTTAGTTCTATCTAGACCTGCTAGACATTCATCATTTTGCAAAAATTAGGTCATGTTATTAACCCAACTGGTGCCTACCACTGTTGTATCATTCTGATGCTCCTCCTCAATGGTTAGAAGCACCTCCTCTTCTTTTTCTACCTCATTCTCTAAACTAGTAGCAAGTTGTTCACTAAGTCCTCTGCCTCTGACTAGCTTGGTTATCTTGATATCTAGGTCATATTCCATGACCTTGGTGATCCAACTAGCCCTTTTCTCATTAACATCTTTACTTAACAGGAACTCTTTCACACTAGGGTGAGAAACCATCAAATGTATCTTATAGTTAGAAATAAGATGTCTAGATTTCTTGAGGCTCCTTACCACTATAAGGATGTGTTTTTCAATGAAGCTATACCTCTGCTCATACTCCTCCAGCCCTTGACTAAAGAAAGTGATTGGTTGCTCAAAACCCTCACTCTGCTACTGTACCATAATCACAGAGATTGTATCCAGGCCACCATAAGCATACAAGATAAAGTCTTTGGAGAAAATAGGATTTACTAGAGTTGGTGCAGCTGCTAATGCCTCTTTTATGGACTCAAAGCTAAGTTTGGTCTCCTTTGTCCAACTGAAAACCATATTCTTCTTCAACATAGACATCAAAGGCTTCAATAAAGTTGCAATGTCGGGGATAAATCTTCGTAGAAATTAATTATGCTGATAAAACTTTGTAGTCCCCTCTTGTGACTGGGTAAAGGTAGCTCCAAAATAGCCCTCACTCCTTCTGCATCAATGGTAATCCCCTCCTTCGACACAACGTGCCCTAACAGTTTGCCCTCATGCACAGCGAATATGCACTTCTTGGGATTGAGAGATATCCCAAACTCTTTGCATCTTTCAAATACTAGCCTCAAATGGGATAAATGTTCAACTGCATTCCTAGATAAAACCATGATGTCATCAATGTACACTAGCACCAATTTATACAACAAACCCTTAAAAGCCATATCCATGGCTCTCTAAAAAGTAGAGCCAGCATTTGATAAGCCAAAAGGCATTCTCTTGTAGGCCATGGTGCCCCATTTGGTAGTAAAAGTGGTTTTAAATTGATCTTCCTCCTTGACTAACACTTGATTATAGCCAGAGAATCTGTCAAGCAAGGAGAATCTTTCAAAACCAGCCACTACTTGCAGAATTTGCTCCATTGAGGGGAGCAGGTAGTGGTCTTTTAGGGAGGCTCTATTAAGGTCTCTGAAGTCAACACACAGCCTAATCTCCCTATTCTTTTTCCTCACAGGGACAAGGTTGGAGACCCAAGAAGTATATTTGATTGAAAAAATAATTTTCCCCTTAATCAGTTTGGTCAGTTCTTTAATCATTAGAGGCTCAAGCTTTGGATTTAAAGGTCTTTGCTTCTACCTCATAGGTTTAGTACCTGGTTCTAACTCTATGGTATGCTAGGCAATGTGAAGGTCGAACCCTTTTAGGTCTGAGTAATCCTAGGCAAACACATCTTCAAATTCTTGACAGAGGGCAATAAAAGCTTTCTTGTCCTCAGGTGAACAAATTTTGCCAATTTTAAGAAGCTTACGTTTGAAAATTTCTAGCTCCTCGTAATGCTCTTCTTTAACCTGCATGCTGGTCTTGCCTTTCTTTAGTTGATCATCAGTCCCAAAAATGGATTCCAAGGTTACCAATCCTTTGGACATTTTGTTTGTCCTTAACTAAATAACTTGACCATCCTCATATTGTTGTTTGAATTTATCCTGATTTATCACAAAAAACTCATCCTCCTCTAACAGGAAATGCAGGATCTGCTCATCACTCTCAAAAACCTGCCAATGAATATTATTGTTAGGGATAGAGGGCCTATCAACTATTTTTACATAAGGTTGTACCTTCTCCCTTTGAATATCACTAGGGATGTCAAACTAAGCCCCAATTGCAGCTAACCTATTAGCATGATAATTCTAATTTCTTAGAATAGAGATCAGATTGAAAGCATCAAACTCTTCAATCATGTCCCATACCCTATGTTTGTAGCATTTCAAAACATCATTTTTTGTAACATATAGCCCCCTCACCTGATTCACAATGAGTTCACTGTCACCATTTACCTATAAACAACCAATTTTCCTCTTTCTTGCCCACTGCAGACCTTGGATCAATCCCTCATACTCAGTAGTGTTATTTGTACATGAAAAGGCAAAACAGAAAGAAGAATAATATTTTTCACCCTGTGGTGACACCAACATTGCACCACCACTAGATCCATTCCTGTTCCTAGAGCCATCAAAGTACATTTTCCATACCTCATTTGGCTATTCTATCTATTGTTCTGCATCCTTTACAAGGGTTGGAATTACTGTTTCAGGTTCATGCAGTATGTAAACCCCTATACCAGTTTCTTGGATGTGTCCCTCAAGATCATCTATAACATTTTTTGAGGCCCACTTCTTTAACAACACCTCTAGTATACTTTTAGCTTGTAGTTCTTGAGCAGCAACAAGTTCAGGATCATCAGAAATAATGTAATTTTCATTAACAACACTTGGTGTGTAAGACTCTATGTGGTATTTGGCAAGCAATTCAGATTTTAGGGTCACTTTGGTGCCATATCTGGTTATAAAAAACATGTGGGACCAGTCTGAGGATAAATATCCTCCTATCTTGGCTGTAAATTCTCTTGATAAGCACATGGCAAAGTAAGGAGGCAAATCTATGATGAATACCTCCTATGAAATGGAAACATTGGGATAGCTATTCAGAGTGAGACCTAGGTCTTTTATCACACCCACAGTATTAATAGCTGTGCCATCTAATTGGAGTACACCCTTCTCAAGGGGCTAGTATTTCAGCCCTAATTGATCTGCAATCTATTTTGGCATCACAGAACTACTTGTACCACTATCCACCATGCAATTATGTACTAGCTTGTCTCCAATTATTAAGGACACATAAAATGGGAGTGGTTTGGCACTTTTGTTTGGCTGCTTGCTATTATCCTAGATGAATTGGTGAGGACAGTCCTAGTTGGGTCAACAGTTATATCATTGGACACATTCAAATCCAATAAGGCAGAATACAACATCTTCTTTTGGCCAGGGATGGCTAGGGAATCCCACATGGACACTGTCACATTCATCTTCTTCATATTTTCAATAATATTGAAAGGTGGAGTGGCACTCACCTTCTGTTGTGATTTTGTAGCAATAGTGTCAGCCTACAAATGAGGCATTTCCCTTGCTGTTGCTAGATTATTTCTTTGTAAAATGTGGAGAAAATGGGATGTAGAAGCATCAGCATGTCCTTTTCCTTGATTTGTTGCTTGCTCTACCTCATAAACCCTCTTCTTAGATCTTGTATTGGCTGCAATTGGAGTATTATCGCTGCTAATGCCACAAAATTCAACTTCTTACCAATTTATGAAGGCAGAATCATTCTGAGGTTGATCTTGTTGTTGTGCAGCTCCATCATTTGGTATGTTTGGTTGTAAGACTGCAACATTCTGCACCATCAGAGCCTAATTTATTACCCCATTTGAATAAGCTGCTTGACTGTGTGGCTGATTGTATGGGAAGCACCATTCATACTCCGCAACAAGGTTGTTCTGAATAGGGACAAGGTCATTAACAACATTAATGGGCACCGGATTGTAAGGTTGAAAAGGCCTCTGATTCACATTCTGCCTAGCACCTTGGTAATTGCTTTGATAAGGTGGCCTGTTAGCTTGATATGGTTGATTTTGCCCTTGATTGGGTTGCTGATAGGGCTACCTGTTCTAAGACTGTTGCTTTTTTATGTTTACCAGCTCATTTCCAAAAGTTTGTAGGATATTCTCTATTTTTTTATTGGCTATTTTTGATCTCTTTTAGCTCTTGGGATGAACTAGAAGCAACAGGTTCAGAATTGGCATTATTTGGCAATGCTACTACAGCAGGTACATGGGCAAAATATGGGTGGGAAAAGGCATTGAAGCCTGAATCTCAGGAAAGATGGGCATAGGTGGCCTAAGTGCTATTTTCCCAGCTTGAATCAAGTTGTTCTCTGCTCTTATAGCTATTTTGTATGCATCAGGTAGGCCTGTACCTCCCAATTATTGAATCATTACTAAAATATCACTATTTAAAGCTTTCAAGAAATAGAGAAAAGCATATTCAGTTGGAGGCCTTACCATGGCAAGAATTTTGTCCCATGTCTTCTGAAATCTAAAGTTGAAATCCATAATTTGCTCCTAGGGAGCTCTCTTTATTGTTGTCATTTGTTCAACCAATGACAAGTTGTCTGATTTATCTTGAAATTTCTTGTTTATCTTATCACCCAATTCATCCCAGGTTCCTATGGTCTGTACTGGTAAACTTCTAAACCACTGCAAAGCTTTTCCTTCAAATGAGGCAGCTAGAAGCCTAATAGCCATGTTTTCTTGAGTGATATGATGCACACTGCATAGAGATGACATGTCTCTAATGTGCTCAATAGGGGTAGTTTGATTCTCCCCTATGAAATAGGGTAGACTCTTCAAGGTTGCCATGGGTATAACATCATGTACTATCAAATTCAATGGGCTACCCCCATCAAAAGCCACAAATGGATGATTTCTTGCCATTTGAATAGCTAAGGGTAGGATTGCTTGCGTTGATACAGGGACAACTGATGCAACTGGCCTAAAATTTGGTGGAGTTGACTGTACTCTTTTAGAAACTGGAGTCCTTACCACAGCTCTCCCCTGTCTTCTAGGTGGTGATAGTTGCAAGTACTCAAATAAATTTGAACTCCTACTTTGAATCTTTCTCATAAAAATGTATCAGTAGAACTGATCTGCTTGTCCTTCCTCAGTGTGAGTCACCAGATATGTAGGTTTTGACCTCTTACAAGTTTGAAATCACTAGCTGCACATCAAAACTAGCAATAAAAGGTAGCATTTGATTATTTTCTAACTCTTAGGTCCCACCGTGTGTGCCAGAAAATATTGTCACATGAAATTGCACCTTACTTGGAAGGATTCCAAACATTCCAATGACATAATGGGAATGATCTTGAAGTGTGGGACCTTGCTCAAAGAGATCAGACCTCCGGAGAGGGTTGGCTTCCTTGACTGATTATCACCTAAAAACTACTAAATTTGAGAGGAAAAGGGGAGAAGGAATGTTTTTTAAATGAAAAGATGAAAATAAGAAAACTGAAAGTGAAGGTGATGCACTAGACAAATTAAAAGAAACTTTCACAGCACTGAGAAAAATACACAACACAACTAGATATAGCAAGTAGGTATACACATATTAGATGATTCTAGTAAAGGTAAGAAGCAATATGATTGAGAGGAACAAAGATGTTCACAGACAGTCACATGCAGATTTACACTAAACTGAAATTCAGTAAAAGAGGTATGATAACTTGCATATATTCAGTAGGAAGGTAAGGTTACAGTAGTAGAAAAAGCTCTATTTGGAAATAGAAAAGCCTCAATGCTAAAATTTTTCCAACCCTATTTACATCATATTACAATGTATATATAGCACCCAAAATGCCCTAAGTCAGTTCTATACATCACTCAAAGAGCTGTATCAAAAAAAATCTCCTGAAGGGATGTCCACCTGCAGAAGTTATGATGTGGAAATATCTGGAATAGCGACAGGTGAGAGATATTTTCAGTCCTTAATGCAAGCAGCTAGATCCTCGATTTGCAACAATGGAATGACAGAAGATATCTGAGCATTGAATGTGTGCAGTTTCAATGGTTATCTTCAACAAATATTTGTATTTGCATCTACAAAAGTCGCTAAAACGTCTAGTCACTAGAATATGCAAAACTAGATCCAAAATTTGAAAGTGAGAAAATCCTGCTGAAAACCCCGCCAAACGAAAGAGGAGGCAAAAACATGCATTTTTGCCTTTTGCAGCATGTGGAAATTTGCTAAAATGGAGGAGATACAGTCGATCAAAGTTTTGGTCAACCACTTGTATATATCACTTTGCATCTATCGCCTAAATCAGCCTTGAAGTACCTTTGTATATGCATTTGAAAATGCATGTGCCTACATACAAACGCGGGTCTTTCTCTTTTGAATCTATCTTTGAAATGCACCTGACATGTGGCACCACCTGGTTAGTCACTGAACTGATCCCTAGGGCCCATCGCTTAAAAACTGCATCTTCCCATCAGCAGTCAGAATGACCTAAAATAGAACCGCCGATGCATAATGTCATGCTGAAATATTCCTTTGCATATTGGCCTTTGTATATTTGATTGTATGTATGAACATACAATTGCATACATGCAATTGGTGGGCCCATCCTTTTGTATCCTGCCTTTACTTGCTACTTGCATGTAGATCAGCCAATGTATCTTTTCTTGCATGTGGCTTTTGTATATTCGAATGTACATTGGCACATGCAATCACCTCCTCATACAACCTACGTACCTCAAATGATTATCCGCTATACTCAACTCTGCAGTCAGGTCCAAATTGTATACCACAGTTGTATCTGACCCTTGTATATCGCAATATACAATCACAAATATACAAGGGAATCTGAAGACTCACTTATACATTACAAACACCTACTTCGGCATGTGCAAAAATTCTTTGTATATCTGATTGTATATGAAAACATACAATCGCAAATATACATACAATGCGGACTCCTCAATGATCAATAACTACATTTGAGTTCCCTGTTGGGTCCGACTTGTACATCTTTTCTTTGTATATTTCTTTATATGTCACAAAAATACAAAGCACTTATACATATAAGCCATGGACTCGACGCTTGAATTTGTCATAATTAACTTTTGGGTCGGGTTTGGCTTGTATGTATCCCTTTGTATGTTGGCTTGTATATCGCAATATACAAATGCAAGATGCAAAGCGCGGACCTCAAATGATTATGGAGTGGATTGGAAACGCTATCGAGTCTGGGCTTTGTATGTCTTCTTCTTTGTATACTGCTCCTTTGTATGTTTTCTTTGCACATTCGCCGCCGATGCATCTTTGTATGTAGCCTATATACAAATGCCTTTGTATATCATGGACCCCACCTTTAGCATCTTGCCTTGTATGTCCAAACACACAAGCAAACATACAAGAAGAAGATAACATGCAAAGTGCTTGTGCCTTGGCAGACCCCACCAGTTGTATCTCCCTTGTATGTGCAAACATACATGCATCTTTTCTTCATATCTCAGACTTGCCCTTGTATGCTTTTTGTATATACAATGGTCATTGTATGTCCCGCCTTGTATGTTTCACTTGCATCTTCTCATTGTATATTTGATTGTATATTAGAAACATACAAACAAAAATATACAATGGCAGACTTTACCTGCCTCAGCGTCTGCTTTGCATCTTCCTTGCTTGTATCTTTCAATGTATATTGGATACACATTCACCTTCGCACCCGCCGATATGCATTGACCATTGCACATTCTTTCTTGTATATCGGCAATGTATGTTTCACTGATGCACATTGGCGATGTACATTGCCCCTTGTATACAAAGTGGACCCCACCCTTTGCACATTCTTTCTTGTATCTTGACTTGTATATGCGCCGATATACATTCTCCTTTGTATGTTGCCCTTTTGCATATGCGAACATACAAAGGCGAATGCATATGACCAATGTACATTTTCTTTGCATATGTTACTTGCATCTTTTCCTTGTATGTGCAAACATACAATATGACTTGTATATGTGCCTATACATTGAAAAATGCATATACAAATACTAAGTAAAAAATTGAGATTTATCTGCGATGGAAAACACTTGAAGACCAAAGATTTCTGGGTTTTTCTGGGTTTTCTGCAAAGATTCTCAAGTTGAGATTTTTGGGATTTCTTGACAAGTCATAGCATAAATATTTGAAGGATTTAAGCCTGTAGGGTCATTTCTAAAAGATTTTCAAGGAATATATAAGGTGAACTGTTTAACTCTAGACAGAGGAAAAGTAGGTCAACACTTACATTTGTCGAAATTCACAGATTTAATTATTGTTTTGCTTAAATTAGGGTTTCAAGGGCATAAAAGCATTAATTGGCAACATTGTGTGATAACTTCTGAATTTCCCAATAGAAAACTAAGTGGCAACCCAATTTGATAGATGACTCTCCTCTCGATGGGAGAAGCACTTGGTTGAAAAGCCCTTGGAATGTTTTATGGAAAGGAGGATTCAACCTAAAACATCAACATCAAACCCCCCCTTTTTATATAAAACATTTTGTTGAACCCATGTTTTAAACTTTTTGGCACCTTGATGAGTGTTGTTTCATAGATTTATATTCATTCATTTCATTACATTCAAAAATTTACAAAAAAATTGATATATTTGGAAAAATTGAAAAAAAATTGCATTCTAGGGTTTGATTATTAACATAGTTTGCATTCATACAATTGTATTTCATTAATTCTTTAATTTTTACATCAGATCTAAAATTCATTATCATTCAATTCATTATTTTCAATATTGCATTTAAAAAATTACAAAAAAATATTGAAAAATTAGAAAATTTGCAAAAATTGGCATATTAGGCTTGTATTTTTGTAAAATTTGAAGTAATTGGCATCTAATTTCAACTAATTTATGTTATTTGCATTAGATCTGATCCAAAATACATAAATTCATCATTTACAACTCATTTGCATTACATTTGCATGCTTGATTTGTTAGAAATAGCTTGAAATTTTGCACTTTTAATGAAAACCTAGTTTTGCATGAGCTAGGGTTGTAGTCAAAATCTTGTTTCAGATTTTACTACCTTGTTAAAACACTCATTAGTTCTAATCTCTGATTGTAGTGTTGTATCATTGTGGCCTCATGAAATTTCATGTCTAAGGCTTGAAAACTTGCATTTTTCACTAGATTTGGCCTTATTGTCTTGTTAGATTTGCACTCCAAGCATGTTGTAAGGGATTTTACTGCACTAATTGGCTATTATTAGGGTTATTATCTACTTCCCCTTCTCAATTTCCTTACAACACCCTTTCTTTTGGGCCTTTGCATTGAAATTTTGGGAATATTCACATATTTTTGCTATCTTTACAGTAGGGTTTGATCTAGAGTGGCACTACAGGTGTGTTGTAACATATTTTTTGGCATTAGGTGGCTGTTACTATTGTTATAAGTTGCTTTCCATCATAATTTTCCTTACTACACCCCTTTCCCTACCTTTTTGCATGGAGATTTGGTGAAAAATTGCATATTTTGGCCTATTTTCACTAGGTTTTGGCTTATCGACTTTCTAGAGTTGCCTCAAAAGCATGTTATGAAAGGTATTTTTGCATCAATGGACTGTTTTTAGGTATATCACATGCTGTCCCTCTCTAAAATCTTTACAACACCTCTTATTTCATTCATTTGCATTGAGAAAAGTTGAAAAATCAAGCATTTTAGAGCATTTTTATATAGCTTTTGTACTTGTTTCTTGCATAAGTTTTTGAAAATATTTGAAATCTGAGTTGGCATCCAACATATCTCATTATGGAATCTTCATGTTATCCATCTTTGAAGTCTTTTCTTGAGTATCTCCTAGATTTTGAAAATTTCTCCAATTTCACTATTAAAAATCCTCATGTTCTAGAGCACATAGCTTCTGTAAGTAGTATTGATGCTTCTATATGTTTGACATATGAGCTGCAATTACTTTGTTATACACATGATTTTACTAGATTTGCTTTACTCATAGGAGCATATCCTTTGATATTAGAAGATTTAACTAAATTCATCTCTAGGGATACTCATGTGAAAGATGAGAGTGAAAATTCTTTTTCCACTAACACTTTGAAATTAATAGCTAAAGAACATGATGATGATGATTCCATAGGATATCTTACTTCTCCTATAGTTTAATATCCAAAAACCTTAGATGAGAAAACTATGGATAGCTCTATTACTGATACAACACCTAACCTATTGAATGCTTTAGGGATAGATGTTAATTGTAATCAAGAGGAAAATAATGTTAATTCAATCTTCACAAGTAGATTATGTCACAATATTCCTAAGATGATTGTACAAGGGGCACCTAGTGCAGTTTCTTACTTCAAACCGATGATTACGGTTCAAGGTGCTCAACAACCACCTAGACACCCTGATTACATCCACAACTATGCAACACAAATGTCTCAACCAAGTCAAGGTGTTCAAAATGTGTTTCAACAACCACACCACAACGTGATTGCTCATGCATACAACACTTGTAAAAACAAGCAAAGTAAGCAAGAACTACATGTCCCTATCTCTCTTCCATGTTCTCAACCTATGCTCCCTCCGCCACCTCATCTTACTCATAAAATTGGTCAAGAATATGATCTTGTCGAACAGCTTCACGCTACTCCATCTAAGATCTCTCTTTGGGATTTAATACAAACATCACCTACATACCATGGAATGCTCCAAGAAGCTTTACAAAAGGTGATCATACCACCCACTACTAAGCTGATTGATGTAGTAGCAGTGTTGTATAGTATAAATGCGAAAAAATGGACATTCTCTTTCAACCACATGAAATACCATCAGCACAAGATGAATATGATCCACTTATGATCTTTGTCATGATAAATAAAAAGTTGGTAAAATGAGTTATGATTGATAATGGATCATCCCTTAATGTTTGTAGCATAAACTTACTACATAAAATAAAGGCTGACACATCTTTAATCAAATCGGATAGGATTAGCATTCGTGGCTTTGATAATGTTGGAAGATAATCAATGGGTACCATAACTTTACCTATACAGGTTGGACTTGTGACATTAGATACCCTTTTTCATGTTATGCCTAATTCACTTTCATATAATATGATTCTAGGTAGACCATGGATTCATGCCATGGGGGCAGTCCCGTCCACCCTTCATCAATCACTTAAGTTCATTTATGAAGATAAGCTCTACACTTGGAAAGCCAATCCTGATCTGAATACTTGTTCACATATCAAGATGACAAAACAAGTTAGAAATCAGAAAAGACTAAACAACTTACAAATTCATTCAACAATGCCTCTTGCCATAGATAATGTTGTGCAAAACTCTCAACCATTGAATGCACTTTTTGGTGACGATTGGGGTTAATTAGATTTTAACCCTTGCAGTATGGGAGAATATAAACTTAATTCATCAGAAGTCACATCGATCTCATCCAAGCAATCTTTTGAATCTCCTAAGACGTCAAAAGTCTCCTTGGTTGAAAATAAAGACAATACTCTCACTTATACTACAAATTACAAGACCTATGAGGCTTCACCATCGTCTAAAGAAATGGACTCTCTATATGGTCATGGATTTCAAATTTTGTATAAGAAATGATACTATGTAGGTAATGGATGTGTTATAAATAAACAAGGGATTCGAGTACCTATAGAATCCACTTCAACACATTACTCAAGTGGCATTGGATACAATCCTTTTAAAGAAAAGAAAGCCTCTCGTCATCCTAAACTTAATGTTAATGCAATATCAACAAGATCAAATCAATATGTGAGATATCCTAAGCTGATAAGCCATACTTGTTGTAGTGAATATCATAGCAGCTCTCAAGGGTGGCCTCCTCCTAGATATGTATGTTCTTAACATTAGGATCTACCAGGTAAGTATCTCTAACCATTTATCTCTCGTGATGTGTTTCCCCCATGATGTGTTATATATGTTGTTAGGACTCCTTGGATGACCCTTGCTTCTCTTGTAAGGTCAAGGATACTAGGAGACTACCTTTGTTGTGACCTTCTTCTATTTGTATCATCATTATTCTATATTTTACTCTCCCCTTATTTCATTGTTGTGTGTTGTGTCTTACAGACATAGCGTTGCAGTTGGTGAATTGGGGACACCCTCCTACATGACTGTCCCTAAGGCACTTGTTATCCTCTCTGATTTATTGTTTACCTTCCTCTAGTGTTTCCATCTAGCTGGCGGATGATGAAAAACATATTATACTAATGCGAACCTAGTGTCCCTTTCGTGAGTAATAAAAAAATGGACCTAGTCCATATATGATGACGAGGTTGTAACAAATTATCTGACGCTTGGCTAGTGGAATCACTCTGTGATTTCTCTATCTTGATGTTGATGTTGATGTTATCTTATCTTGCTAACAACACTTTAACAATACTGTTGCTTTGTGCACTTTGTTTATTAAGGATATCGCCTTGCTTAGCTCTTTCATGCAGTTGATCATGTGCACTGTTGTTTATCTTGATTATTTGGACACTAACACCTTTCTTGCAGGGATGTGTTTGTGGGAACATTTGGCTATCGTAAAGTACATGTCACCTCTAGGGGGCATGGGCTTAGCGAGAGCTCATGTTCCCTTGTGTGTTTTCTTCCTACCTTAACGTGCTTGATATTGGTACGTGATATCAACCACCTTAAGTGGTGCAGGAGCACTTCAAAACTTGAAGAATCTAGAAGATTCCTTACATTTTATGTTATGTCCAAAATGTAATATTGCAATGCCTTTGTGCCATATGGAGTCATATCTAGCCAAGTACGGCATAATGTTGAAAGATTGTATATGTGTCAAGAAAGATTAAAAATATTGTAACCGAACAAAGTGGTTGTAACTGGTCGGCAATGGTGGTTCATCTTCCACCATGTGCAACTGCCAAATCGAGTCTTTAAATAGGTGGTATGTGTTTGTTAAGCATATAGAGTAGACAAAGAGAGGAAAAGAATTGACATTATATGTGTATTTTTGAGGAGGAGGAATAAATTAGTTTTGTTCTTGGTTTAATTCTAGAAATGTAGATTGGAGTCATTCCACTGGTTAAGATTTCTTCAAAATTAGTGGAATGACCTCCGTAATGTTAGATTTATTTTTGTTATATAGATATTAGTTGTTTCTATGTATCGTTTGGTTACAAGAATCATCTATTGTATCAGGTTTATTGAATGCATATGGTGAATGCATGTCAGCATTGTATGTTGGGAATTATACATTTTATGCATATACTACAAAAGCATGTCGAGAACAATGCATGTGTATATCACGATTGTATCTGAGTAACATTTTGTGTGTATCTTGCATTTAGATATCGAGAGTTGTATGTTGCAAAAGCATTGCGAATGTACATTGGATTTGATACAAAGGAGGTCAACAGGAGGTCAAAGGCCAGTTTTGTATGCATGCTGGAAAATGCATCTTTTGGTTGTATGAGCGGATGTACATTGTCAATGTGCATTGTGTTAGGTGCAAGTGATGATTGGCCATATCAGTCAAAATGGAGGAAGATACATTGGGGAACCGGCAACAGGAGGTCATGCATTGTTTATGCAAAGTGAATACATCGGAGTAATGAAAGCCATCAGGGAAGATGTTGGAAGTCACAGCGAATGACAAAGTTATGCCGATAGAAAGCATATCAGAGAGAACAAGGTGGAAGTCTCAATGAAATGTGTATATATCGGTGTAAGATTGGATATCGGAAGATGAGGAGCGAGTTAGGCCGACCGTAGTATGTGTTGCTGACAATGAAGATAGGATATATTTTGGTCTTATTTGGACCTTGCGAAGGGGTTTTTAAAGCTATTTAAACTTTATTCTATGTGAACTATGGGTTAATGGGTATTTACACCCTGTTATGTAAGTTTCCCCTGCATGCTCTGCATCATTAAGGTGGGGGCATATATAAGGTAAGTTGTCTGCTTTAGATGATAGTATTTAGTGTGTTTAAACAATCTGAAAATCAATCAAAATCAGTTAAGCCCTATGTGGAGGTGGGATATCAAGCATATCCTTTTATCTTAAAATCTCTCATCATGAGATGGGGATGATGTATTTCTCGAAGAGATTGCATTATTCTATCATTTTCAAAAGTCCTCATCGTGAGGCGGGGAGTAGTTCTATGACTAACTCAACCCTTAAGTGTGTTTTTGGTGGTTGTTGTGGTGAAGCCCAATCGTTGGTGTGTGCCTATAATGTGCCTAAGATGGTGATGAACCTAGCAATAGTTTCACTCCATTGCTTGTCTGCTGTGTTTTCTCTATGTCTTCAGCATGTGTGTATGGTGTGTTTGTTCTCAAAGTACAGGACCAGTGGTGAGGAGATCCTCTAAACTTTGGGATTTGTTTGGTGTGTTTGTTCTCAAGGTGCAAGACCAGTGGTGAACAACTCCTCTACACTTTTTGGGATTTGTTTGTTTACTTTCCTTGTACTTACATTTTGTATTTCATATAGGAAAATCAAAAAGAAAATAATCACTACATTCATTGTACTCTCTGTTCTCTGTGTGTCTTCAATGTTGTATTCTCCATGTTTCACATGACTATAACTGTCTTCTCTGTGTTTTGCGTCCCTGTTAATGTCTTCAATGTGTTTGGTGTGTCTCCTCCGTGCTTGGCATGTTTGCTGTGTTTGTTGACCTTACTTGAATGCATGTATTGTACTTGCATTTAATACATACATTAACATGGGGGCTAAATGTTATGTCATAAAAATGTACCCTTAGGGGCATTCTCCTTTAAGGTTTAGCTCCGAAGTCTTTAGATTGCATTTAGAGCATCTTGCATGATAATTCAAACTCTCGATGAGAAAACCCTTGGGTCTTGTGACAAATAGGACCTAGGAGGTGCCAATTTAATGATGTTGGAACAAAGATAGGGGGTGGACAAGGGCGTTAGCACCCTAGTCCAACCCTATTTTGGGTCTACCCTAAATTCAAATGTCAGGTTTGTGACTATTATTTGGGTCCCAGGCCAACATCATAAGTTTCAAATATGAAATTCTTGGCGGGAATCTTAATAGTTGCATATATAAGCATGTTTAGGTTATTATTTGCAAACTAGAAGATGATTGTGAACTTTATGTATACTTGAGATTTTTGTGATATCATTATGTTGCAGAGAATATCATTGTTATTGTGTTTGTTTTTGCATGTTGGATCACATCTTCTCCTCATGGCATTGAAGATCTTCTTCCTTCCATGAGAGCTTCATCATCAAGGTGACATTTATTATGTTTTATCATCATTATCATTTGGATTTTTGCCTCTATTCCACAAGGATACACACTCTTTCTCTCTGAAAACGGTGTTTAGAAGACTTGAATGTCTCTCTAGGGCTTGATTGAGGCAATCCTCTAAACACCACAACCCCCTTCCACACTCCTTTTGATTTCAGGGTACAGGTATCAGATCTGGAGAAAGCGGAGTTGCAGGGAATTTAGGAAAACATTGAAGATCCAGGATCTGAAAAGAAGTAGACACTGTGTAGGATTTCAGGACAAGGGCGCCATCACCATTGTCCACCCTTGTCACATCCCCGAAAACTGAGGAAATAGTAGAGATCAGTGCCATAAGGAGATCGGGAATCTACAGAAAAAGTTGTACCTTGGAATAGGGCACCATCACCATTGTCCCCGACATTTCCATTTTCTGGACTGTAAAAAAATAGTGAGTTAAGGTTCTCTACCCTTTACCTAATTTTGGTAGCATTTGTCATAATTCATAGATTTAATTATTGTTTTGCTTAAATTAGGGTTTTAAGGGCATAAAAGCATTAATTGGCAACATTGTGTGATAACTTCTGAATTTCCCAGCAGAAAACCAAGTAGCAACCCAATCTGATAGATGAATCTCCTCTCGATGGGAGAAGCACTCGATTGAAAAGCCCTTGGAAGTTTTTATGTAAAGGAGCATTAAAAATAAAACATCAACATCAAATCCCCCCTTTTCATATAAAATAATGAGTAGGTAAAACATGCCCTTGAGGAAAACCCCCAGAATCTGAGATATGAGGGTTTCAACCTTAAACCAGATGGGTTATTAAGGTTTAAAGGAAGGATGTATGTACCTAAATCTATAGAGTTAATGAATATGGTGTGGAAGCAGGTTCATTTTGCACCATATTCTGGACATCTTGGAGTAACAAAGTTACTTGCTGATGTGAAACCCCTATGTTTTTGGAAAGGAATGAAGAGGGATGCTGCAAATTTTTTAGCTACATGTATAGAATTCTAGAGGGTGAAGGTGGAACACCATCACCTAGTAGGACTCTTATACCCTCATGAAATTCTTGAGTGGAAATGGCAAATTATATGCATGGACTTTGTGCAAGGGCTTCCTATGTCAAGGAACGGGCACAACACTATCTTGGTTGTGGTGGATAGAATCACCAAAGATGCTCATTTTATACCTAGGAACTTGACGGATGGGGTACCCATCAAAGCCTAAAAATTTGTTCAAGAGATTTTTAGACTACATGGCATTCCTGAGAAGATTATCTCAGATAGGGATGCATGAATGACATCGAGGTTTTGGCAAACCTTGTTCTCTTCACTTGGAACCCACTTGAATATAAGCTATGCTTATCATCCTGAAATAGATGGGCAAACTGAGAGGGTAAACCAAGTGCTAGAGGATTTATTGAGAATGTATTGCATGAATCAACAATACAAATGGGAGGATTATCTTCCTCTGGTGGAATTTACCTATAATAATTCCAATCACTCTGCTATTAAGATGGCTCCATTTGAGGCATTATATGGACGGAAGTGGAGAACCCCTATAAGCTGGGATAAGCTAGAAGATATGGTTAGCCTTCGTCCAAAAATGCTGTTAGAGATGGAAGAGAAAGCCCATATGATTAAGAGAAGGCTAGCAGAAGCCAATGATAGAAAAAAGAGTTATGCAGATGCTAAGCACATCGAAAGACATTTAACAATGGAAGAGAAAGTCCTATTAAGGGTAAAACCTTAGAAGAGTTCCATTAAATTTGGAAAGATATCCAAACTGGCACCTAGATATGTGTGTCCCTTCAAAGTTCTCAAAGAAGTCAACCCAGTAGCATACAAAATTGCTCTACCACTAGCTCTTGCCATGATGCATAATGTGTTTCATGTTTCTTATTTGAAATAGTTTAATACTATAGATAATCAAATTCCTATGCTTGATTGGAATGTTATACAGGTGAAGGACCCATGGGTGGTGGTGATTGAGCCCATCAAGGTGCTTGAGACATGTAAGCTATGCTTATGTAATAAAGAGATAACATAGTGCAAGGTCCAGTGGGACCAATATATAGAGGAAAATGCCACTTGGGAAAATTATGATGACTTTTATGGGAGATTTCCTTATATTGTCTGAAATTTTTTTTATTATGCTCTCAAAACATTTCTCTTAATATGTTGATTGACTATGAAGACATTAAATCATCGGGGACGATGATTCTTATGGGGGGAGATATGTTACATCCCTAACTTATGATTTAGCTTAATCTTACTTTTGCATGGTAATTAGGATGATTAACTAGAGTTGAATGATTAGATGTTTATGGAAAATATCAGATTAATCATTGTTTATGAGGAAACTGACTAATGCTAGTTAGATATGAGATTTCAAGTTGAAATGATTATTTAATTATTATGATTTATCAATCATATGATGATACACTAATCATGATTTTCTGGTGGTGAGTTTGATCAGAAAAGTAATCATCCTTCGAATATGGAAGGAGGGTATCATTCAGGAGGACGAGATAGATGTCAGGAAAAGGGGTTAAACAACCATCTGAGTATCAAACTTTGTCCTTTGAATCTTTGCTATTAGGGTGAGTTTCATCTCCCGTGTTATTCTTTTATTTTCTCTCTTTGACTAGTCAACTAGGCTCTACTCGACATATTTAATGTTGATTTGTCGATATGACGATGTTCACAAGAATGCCTTTTTGATTCGTTTGTCGATTTCAGAAAAGTTGTTGAGGACCCTTTGGTTCCATGTTTATTTTTCACATTATGTATTGTGAATATTTTATCTAGATATTTATGTCATTCGGTGAACGATGATTTCAACGGGAGCAGTGCTCGACTCTGTAGTCGCATCGTAAGAATGTGTTCTTATCTTATGATGATAATTGTTAACCCTTATAAGGGAGTATATGTATATTTATGTAAGTTATATTTGTTTAAACCCTTCATGAGGCCGAACATGTTTAGTAATTATATTATCCTTTTATTCAAATGTTGTTTATGTTTTGGTGGGGGCACTCGGCTAGTCACCACCCACGAAGAGTGGGAAGGAGAGTGGCTACTAAGTGTACCCTATTTCCATGCCATTATCTCAACCAACCTAGTGAAGATAGAAAGGTGCACTAGTAAAATTTGACAAACAAATGACTACGTGAATAAAACTTTTAGTCACAACAACTAAAAATGACTAAATTATACTATTTTTTTGCAACTCAGCTATAAATGAGTAAATAAATGACTAATTTGGTCATCGACTAAAACATTATTTACTCATACAAATAAAAATGACTAAATAGTTAGTCATGCAAATACAAATTAGACAAAATAAAAAAAAACATTTTATGAAATTATTGATAGGAGTGTATTGCACACGATTCATTATTCATTGAATTCCTCATTTCATTGGTTGGTTAGCCTAGCACTAAGGCATTTTGGGTTATAGTAGCTACTTGCATGGGCAATAAAGCTTGTTTGAAGATGACCTGGAGACTTCTGAAAAGGTGGGTAAGGAATTCAAAGTTTGCTACAACTAATTTGAAGTCAGCAAGGCCCTCTGCAATGAAGTCAGATTTGGGGATGCCCTATGTAGCAAATTCAGAGGTAATTTGAAACCCTCATTACATTAAACACAAAATCTATGGATTTATGATTGGCAACTTACAGTAGTTACATAGGTAACTGAGTACTAGAACCATACAATCAATTTAGGGTTTAGGGGACTATTTTTCATTAGTTTCCTCTATGCATTTTGGAGCATGTGGGAATAGAACTTGTAACTCAAGTGAAACACCACCTTCTTCTAGTCATTGGAAGAATTCCATATCCTTAAAGCACACATAAAAAAATGCAGAATTAGCACTAGGGCTTTTATTTATGAATTCAACCCAAATGTCATTTCCTAATGCCTTCATAAACATTTATTGAGCCAACTCTAGTTCATCACGCTCAACACGAAGAACCCCAATGTTCTTTAACAATTCAATGGATACTTCTTCTCTACTCTTCTTCAGAAGAGACTTTGTTGTCTTAAGAGAATCTAAGGCTGCACTGGGGTCTGATGATATTAATAACTCACCCATCTTGATAAATGCATGGGCATCACGTGGATCTATGCAATTTTCTATTCTTAAAATTTTTAAAGCCTTCTTTGCTTGCCCTTGCTGAGCATATATATGGCCTACAACTTTTAAGCTCTCACAGTTCTCAGGGTGGACCTCCAAAACCTTTTCAAAATTTGAGAGAGAACTCTTAAGATCTCCCACCTTCAATTGAACTTGTCCACAAAATCTTGTGGCCTCTGACTTTCCTTGACTAATTCCATGTAGTAGTGGTCAGTGGTGTCATAATCACCTTTACTATGATAAGGTCATGCAAGATTACAATATGAATGGGATTTCATGAGAGGGTGATCAGTTGAAACAAGAGCTATCTTAGTCAATTGTTCCACAAGAAAACGTTGCCCTATGAAGAAAAAATGGTTTGCTAAATGATTCAATGCCATTGCACAGTACGGGTATAATTCAAAGGATCTACACATCTTTTCCATTCCTTCATGAACACTACCTCTTTCACTAACCGTGAGAATCCTACAAGTAAAAAATGCACAAAACTGACTATAAAAGTTTTTTGAGCCAACTCTAGTTCATCATGCTCAAAATGAAGAACCCCAATGTTGTTTAACAATTCAATGGGCACTTCTTCTCTACTCTTCTTCAGAAGAGACTTTGGCATCTTAAGAGAATCTAAGGATGCATTGGGGTTTGACGATATTAATAAATCACCCATTTTGATAAATGCATGGGCATCACATGGATCTATGTGAGTTGCCTTTCTTAAAATTTCCAAAGCCTTCTGTTGGTTCTCAAATTTGCATTATGCAAAACCTTAAAAGGATGCCAAGCTTTATGATTAGGTTATGCAACCAATTTGGCCAACTAACAGAATCAACCCAAGTGGTTAGGATTCTCTACACTTTAGGCTCTTCTTTGCCCAGGTGGGTGTTACCTTATATTCACCAATGATTAATTACTCCTCAAATTTGTTGGTGACTTCAGAGAAGATTAAGGGACTTATGTAATTTTGCCAATTGAATCATCTAATTCACCCTAATCCAAACTAGCATATGATTTGAATTAGATTTTTTTTAATTTTCTATTTTACTATTTCTCCTACTCCTACACAATAGAAAATTAAAATTGAAATTTTTGAATATGATACAAGGAAATGATTCTAGAAAAGAATTGATCAGTGTCTTTCTCAACAATTAGGTAACAGAGTTTGTTCACAGTAAGATTTGTGCTTTCTATCTAGCCACAACTCGAATTACTTGGCATGGGATTGTCTATGACTAGCATAGACATGCAAGATTATTATTACCTGGCTCTTCTTAATTATCCAAATTGAATCCTCCAAGTTAGAGTGATCTATTCAATGGAATTTAATCCCTACTTGAGGAAACCCAATTAGATAAACCACCCAAAAACAACAAATGTGTTTTAAAGAAATAAACATATACTTGATATGTTAATTCAAATAACAAGGAGAAACAAAAATGGAGACAACTAGATAAAGTATAACATGAATATTCAACAAGCAATTGAGAACTAGATATATGGCACCAGAGAAATAAAGTTTACTTTTATTGATATATCTTTGAAGAGCAGGCCTTACAATGTCTTTTTCCAAAATCAAATTCCCAGAGAGCTTTCCCAAGGTCTTGGTTTCCTTCTTATAGGGGTGAAGGAAGATACAGGACTCAGACCTTTCACATTCCAAAAAATGACTTTTCATATACCCACCCCTTAATATGACCTATTATAACATATACTTTTTGGCAAATCTTAAAAAGACTACCAAATATATTTTGAATACATTGGAAAGCATAAAAACAAGAAAAAGACAAAATAGGAGGACGTCCAAGATTTGTCAGTGCCATGTTGACACCCACTTGATGCTCATTGCTCCTCTGCATACTTGGCCTACTTATTCTTTAGTTGTCAAATACTGATGCTCCCATTGGTACACTGTGAAATCACTAGGCCACTTATATTCTTGGATTTGGAGTAGGTTGGCTTGGTGATCTTTCCATATTTTGTCCTACAGCACTTTGACATCAATGATGAACTTTGTATATCCAGCATCTAGAGCAATTACTCTATCCAAAATGACATTGAAACTGAGAATATTTATGTTTTCATCTTTTTTCAAGAAATCAATGATTTGAGAAATTATTTGACCATATTCACTTTTCCATGCATCAAAATATTTGATCTTTTTATCCTCTGTCAAAATGGAAGGAATACACTGGTGTTTGAAGGTAGCAAAAGAATCAATCTTTGCCTACATTTTCTAGCTCTCACCATTCACATACTGAAATTCATCCAAGATCATTTTCACCATCTTCTCTGTTGGCTTGAGTGAGGCCGGAGTACCTGGATCTCTTTGTAGAACTTTGCACAAGGTTAGAAATGTATGGTGTACAAGTTGCCATTTCTTGTCTATTGGATCCAAAACAGAAAGATTGACCTTCAACTGATCAATGGCCTGAGACAAGGAATAATATGATTCATACACATCTCCCAACTTGTCAACAACCAATCTTACTTTGTATTCCAAAATCTTCTCAAACAACTCAAGGATTTTCAATTTGGCCTCATCCTTTGTCTTCTCATTTTGATTTTTCAAATCTTCAATTTCTTTCTCCAACTTCAACTTCAATGCATTCAACTGATCAACTGGGATTATATTATCACTAGTTATTTGTGGCACAGGGGCTTTGTCTGGCACAATTGCTTTACTTTGAGAATCAACACCCTTCAACTACTGCTTTAGTTTGAAATTTTCCAAATACAGCCTATTCACTTCATCATTCATCTCAATTTGAGTTTTTTCATAGTCGAGCAATCTTTGCTCCATTTTCTTAACAGAAAATTGTGTGAACATTACAGAGTGCATAGTAAGGGTGGTAGCTTCAAGCACTAATGTATCCTAAAATGTTTTCACCACAGTTGTCCTCCTCAACTTCTAGACTACATGAAGCAATCTTGGCTTGTTGGTGTTCTTCTATGTGGCCCATATTGCTAGTCTCTATCTTTGGGTTAAACCCACAACCACTGACACCATCCTCATAATCAAATCCAAAAACCATCATGGTGTCATCTTGATTTCTCACTTGGTCAACAAAAACATTTTCTTCAATTCAAGGCCAGGAATGATCAGCATATTACTCTTCAAAACCATTTGTCTAGCCTCATCAGGGCTAACTTTTATTTCATCTATTTTCAAATCCTTGAAAGTCTGTGTCACAATTTGATCATGATGAGATTCATCAACACCCATTTTATTTATTTCCACCTTTTCTTCAAATTATTTCATCTTCATTTTGAGCCAAAAATCTTTGAATTCTAGGGTATTGATGAAATCATCATCCTTGATGAACCTCATAGAAGCCACAACACTTTCATTTTCTTGTAGTTCAGGCTCACCTTGTGCCTGTTCATCCATTCTTGCTTTTGGTTTGTGTGCTTTTGTTTCTTGACCAACAAGGGGTTGATCAACTTCCTCTTCCTCTCCCATTTGCCTCAAAATACTGGCCACGTCCTCAGTGTCACCAACTCCTTCAGTCATTTCATATGGAACCAATGGAGAAACATCATTAGTCTTTTGTCTTTTGGCAAGTGGTGAATTAGGAATAGCTGGATCTTGCATTGACATTGCATCTGGAGCAGGTTCTTGAGTTACAACTCCTTTTAGCTTTTTGACAAGGAGCTTGGTAGCCTTTGTAGGCTGCTTCTTAGACTTTCCATATATTCTTTCAAAATTATCAATTATCAAATCTATTCTTTTCAAAGGGTCCTTCTCTTCAACAAAAAAATTTGAAAAATTAGGGTTTTGTTTTCTTTTGTCATCCTCAATCTTCTTCAAAATTTCCCATTTTCTTTTCTTATTATATACCTCTTCAAAAGTGACACAATTTCTGATCACATCCTCATCAAAATTGATTTCATGGGATATCCCCATCCTGGTAAGGATGATTTGTCTAAAAAAGTTCATGTGGCCCTTTGGATCACAAACCCTTTCTGTCCCTAATTTTAGAGAATATTTAGCCTTCAAATAGGCTTACAACTCCTCTAAGGTATCTGCACCAATGGACCATTCACCAAACACAGTGGAATCTGGAAGAAATGTGTCATTCTTTTGTTTTTTCATCACATCTTTCTCCATCCAGAGTATCTACCACATGAATTCAAGAAAGCAATTCTATTTGGCACAAATTTTAGCAACACATGGGGTGGTTGAGTACACCCATATACTCTGATTATAGTATTGTCAGACAAGAAATACCAATCAGCAAAGTTATGTTTATGACCCTATTCTGGCCTATGAGCAAGAGGCCTCAACATTTCTCTGACCTCTTTGGTCAATCTAGGAGAAAGTCTACCAAGGGAATTCATTATTCTAACTGAGAAATCATCATGGAACACAACATAGTTATAGTGAGGACAATGAGTGTCCCATTTGTAACACCAACACTATGTAGGCAATCTCTGTCTCTTTTGATCAATCATGCTCAAGTCCATCCTATTGGGCCACTTCCTTCTATTCTGATACAAAATTAAATGACACAACAAAGAATAATATTTGAACTCCATATGTATCTTGTTCTCCCTTATTTGCAAAAATCCATCATGCAATTTCTTCTCAATAAACGATGCAAAATCATACTCAACATTAACCTCTGGGTTCTATATTCTCATGGCCATCGTCATCATGCCAACTGGCATTCTATCTTGGGCATCAATTCCTAGCACTTGACACAAAGAAAAATATGTCCTTTTGAAATACATAGCAAAGTCATCAACTGGAAAAGGCTCAACTGCAGTGGTTGGGATTGAAATCCTTCTATTGTTTGCCCTGTCCTCATGTACATGGGCAACTCATCACTCCTATGTGTATTTCTCAGACTGGTATATTCTTGTTCACTCTTATTCAAGTTAACTTTTGTGAGGGCTTGCTTGTTGAGCATGAAGCAATCAATGATTGCATTTTTGTCCACAACCACTAATGGTGACCAATTTGGAAACCTAACAATTTTTGTGGCTGGATGAAAGTGCTGTGCCAATATCCTGATCAAATCCACATCAATTAATACATTTGGCACCACAAGCTTAGCCAAATTCAAATTCCATGGGTTTGCAACCGGTCCCTATCAATCTTTCTTTTTAAAAAAATACCAAGAAAGGTTCCATCCTCAGATAGGGACTCAGCATCCTGACACCCCTTTGCTACATCCTTGAATAGTTTCTTATACCCTTTATCAATAGAATTTGGCAAAATATCCAATAGTGACTGTTGAAGGGACCGCTTCTTGGGAACAAGGGGTTCAGTGCTCTTACTTGTAGACTCATATTTCTTAGGTGCCATAGTTTGATGCTTTTATGAACTAGGGTTTTGATAGTCACTTGCTCTACCAAACCAGTTCAAAATGAAGCACAAACTAAATACCAACTTTTATGAAGAGAGCGATGAGGCGGACTTACCCGGTTGGAAGATGATCGAAGTACACACACAAAGCTTGAATTTTCTGTCTGCAATCACCACTGAATTTGCTTGAATGAGGAAATACAAACAAATTCCAAATTTTATTTTGCTGTGGAGCTAGTCATTTTGCCATTACTTTGGTTCATGCCATGAAATTGACAAATCTCAATATTCAAGTCTTTCAAACACAGATTGTTGATTTGGTCCAATCCAATAGCTGGGCAGGCACTTGAAGATTTGTAGTCTTTTCATTGATAACCGCAATCCAATAGGCATAAATGATAACCACTACGGGGCGGCAATATAGTCATTTCAGCATTTAATACTTTACCACATCACCGCAAGACCTATTCAGATCTATCATGGGACTGTGAGAGCTTTTGGACAATTATATTACATCTTTCACTGCTTACTGCCACCCTGCAAGCCTTGATACGCATCATCACGGGATGGCAGGATACATGTTACCCCTTATACCTCATACTGCATTACCACCAACCTTTGATCTGACCATTGCGGGACCGCAGGATCCTTTGGCATCCCTTCACTATTTACCGTATCACCGCAAGAATTGGATTTGACTATGGCGGGAGTGCGGGACATACTTTATATTACTTCTACCACTTACCGCTAGCCCGCAAGACCTCTAAACTATCACAGGGCTACGGTATGTGTTATCTATCCGCTTAGCCCTTACCGCCATACCGCCAGTTATCTTCTTGTCTGCCACGGGGATATGGTGAACCTTTACTATTTGCTCTTATCGCATCACCGTAGGTCAACATTTTGTTTGTCATGGGGTCGCGGTGAAATATTATATGCTACTCAAACTCTTGCCACCAGCCTGCCAATTACTTTTGAGACCTCCGCGGGGCCATAGTAACTACTCTCTGTATACCACAACACCGCAAGTGAAGTTCCTGGATGCTGCGGGGAAGCAGTAACTGTCTTTTCACTTTGTTTGGTTCCTGCACATCGGCCAAAGCTATTTGAATGTACTATGGGGCTGCAGTAAGAGACAAAAAACACATCAATGATCAAAATACAAATGTCTTTCACATGGACATGATATGGGATGCTTATGAATGACTCTCAGAATAATTGTAAAAGGAATATGGACTCCTATGATGAATTTTATGGAAAGAAAAGTGTATGAAACCAAGTGGGACTAGCTAAATTTTGGATGATCCTAACACCTTCTCTACCTATCCTTATGGCCTACAAATTTTAAGCTCTCACAGTTCTCAAGGTGGACCTCTAGAACCTTTTCAAAATTTGAGAGAGAACTCTTAAGATCTCCTAGCTTCAATTGAACCTATCCTAGCCCAAAGTATGGCAATACAAAATCCTGTGGCCTCTAGATTTCCATGACTGATGCCATGTAGTACCAGCCAGCAGTGTCATAATCACCTTTACTATGATAAGATCATGTAAGATTATAATATGAATGAGATTTCATGAGAGGGTGGTCAATTTAAACAAGAGCTATCTCAGTCAACTGTTCCACAAGAAAATGTTGCCCTATGAAGAAAAAATAGTTTACTAAATGATTCAATGCCATTACATAGAACGGGTATAATTCAAAGGCTCTACACATCTTTTCCATTCCTTCATGAAAACTATCTATTTCACTAATTGTGAGAATCCTACAATTAAAAAATGCACAAAACTAACCATAGAGATTTTTGCCCATTTCAAATAGCAAAATTGCCAAAAAAATGCATTTAAAACCTGTAAAAAAATGCAAATAAAATCACACTAATTTTCACGCCAAAAAAAACCATGAGACCATAGCTTGTTGCTTACTATTATGCTTTGATAGATTTTTTCCAAGCATCGATAGCTTGTTTGAAATCACCTATTTTAGGCTTTTAACCATAGCAACAAGGCAGTGAACTGTTTGATAAAATGCTTTGGTAGACATGTATGAAAAATGTGGTAGCATAGACAAGGCAATGAACTTTGGAAAAAATGCCTCAAAGAAATGTGGTCTCATGGTGATTGAATGCCATGATAAGCAAATTGTTATAGATTGTCATGGCATTCCATCACCATGAGACCACATTTCTTTGAGGCATTGTTTCAATCAGTTCGCTGTCTTGTCTATGTTATTGCTTACTATTATGCTTTGATTGATTTTTTCCAAGCATCCATAGCTTGTTCGAAAGCACTTATTATTGGCTTTTAGCCATAGCGACAAGGCAGTGAACTATTTGATAAAATGCTTTGGTAGACATGTATGAAAAATGTGGTAGCATAGACAAGGCAGTGAACTGTTTGAAAAAATGCCTCAAAGAAATGTGGTCTCATGGAATGCCATGACAAGCAAATGCAATTGGCAGCTTCTCCTAGTTATTAGCTATGCAATGTGAAGTAATTGCATAACTGCTTAGATTGACTTTGTAAAAATTATATTGTAATTGAAATTTTCTCATCTATCAGCATCTAGTTATTAGTTATGCAATGTGAAGTAATGCTTTTAGTTTGAAAGATGCGTAATGCAATGTAATCAACAATTTAAATATAAACTACAAAAATCTATTTTTTACAATTCATTTGTTAAAATCTCTATTTTATTTGCTCTCTATAACTCTATTTCTATAGAAATGCCTTTCAATTAAAAAAAAAAAGTTTTTGTCTGTTAGTCTACAATTTTTTACATTTTTCTAAAAATCTAATTTTTTCCCAATTTTTTCAAAAAATCTTGAACTTTTGGTTTGCTGATTTTTTCCCCAAAAGATTTTTGTTGCTATGTGTAGAACATTATGGATGGATCAGCGTCAAAGGTTGACTACAGATTAATACCATGCATTTGATGAGAAAGTAGCCAATGACAGGGACGTGGACAAATATCCATGTCCATGTAATGATTGTCTTGGTGGAAAGGTGAAAAAAAGAAATCTGATTTATCGACATAAGATAAGATATGGGCATTGTGGTATAAACCCTTGGGATTACAATTATTATGAAGATATGATAGAATTACAGAGTGTGAGAGATGAAGAGGCAACAAACATAGATGAAGTCGCACCAAACATAGATGAAGAGGCAACAATATTAGACAAAGGGTTTGAAGTTGATAGAATGTTGAATGAGGGTCTAAATGATGATTGGGCCAAGTTGATGGAGGATGCTTTAAAGCCTATGTATGCTAATTGCAATTTAAGTCATTTGACAACAATCCTTCAAATTCTTAACTTGCAAGTGGTGTTTGGTTGGACAAATGAGAGTGTAGATCAGTTATTGGCATTATTAAGTTTGTTGTTACCACCTAACTCCACATTGCCAACAAAACGAAGTCAATGTAAAAAGCAAATCACTAAGCTAGGCTTAGGGTATGAAAACATCCACACATGTGTGAATGGTTGTGTATTATATAAATTTTGCAATAATCTTGCAAGTGAGAGTGAATGTCCAAAATTTCATGAAGTGAGGTATAGACAAGGGTTGAAATCAAGTATGGTTCCTAGAAAGGTTCTTCGCCACTTTCTGATAATACCATGATTACTCCAAATGTATAGGTGCAGAGACATTGTTGAACTTATGCAATGGCATGCCCAAAATAAGAGCACTGATGGAAAACAATGACATGTGTCTAATTCTAAGACATGGATGGAATTTGATAATAGATGGCCTGATTTTTCTCAAGATCCTTGTAATATAAGGTTGGGTTTGGCTCTAGATGGGGTGAACCCATTCTCAAATCAAAGTACTAAATGGTCAACTTGGCCAGTGTTTTTAATAAATTATTAAGAGTGTATGTTTAGTACTTTTTAAGAGTGTGACTTCAAAATCAAACCATTTTTCTTAATGCTATCATTGATTATACCAGGAAAGAAAAGTGTGACTTCAAATACAATCGATGCTTATCTAGAGCCATTATATGATGAGCTAATGGAATTGTGGAAAGGAATTGAAGCAATTCAATCTTTAAGGGATGGTCATTCAATTAAATTCACTTTAAGAGCTTCCTTATTGTTTACAATTCATGATCTTCCTACATATGGCACATTGTCTGGTCTCAGTGTTCATGGATACCATGGATGTCCTGCTTGCAACTTTAAGGATTTTGTGAGGCACTCAAGAAGTTTACGTAAGTGTATTTATTGTGGACATCATGCTTACCTTAAAATGGATCATCCATATCATTGACAAAAAACACGTTTCAATGGTCAAGAAGAGAATCTTGAAGCACCATTGCTAATAACAGGTGATTACATTGTTGAGAATGGACAAAAAAGAATGTCATTTATTGAAAATGATGGGATTGCTGGTAGTAGATATGATTCATGTAATGAAAGAAGTGCAAAACAATTGTGCATATTCTATAAGTTGCCATACTTTAAGGATATAGCCATTCGACATACTATTGACTTTTTGCATATTGAGAAAAATATAGCCTATGCTATTATAGAAACTCTTTTTGGTGCTTTTGATACTATTTCATCACATGAAGACTTTCAACAACTAAAGATTCATAAAAATATTTGGGTTGAAAAATGTGATGATGAAAAATATAGAAAACCTAGTGCTCCTTATGTTTGGAGAAAGGAACAACATGCACAATTCTTACAGTTGATGTCTCAGGCTCGCTTTCCCACTAGATATGTAAGTAGTATTATTAGAAGCCAAACTGGCATTAATGGCTTAAGAGGCCTCAAGACCCATAACTATCATGTCATAATTGATAATATTTTACCTATTGTAGTAAATATATCAAGTTTGGCAAAGGGGCCAAGATTGGCAATTATAAGGTTGGGCCTAATATTAAAGAGAATGAGTTTACATATATTAGATCCTTTGAACTTTGATAGTTTGAGGCAGGAGGTTGTTGAAGTCCTATGTCTATTGGAATGGGAATTTCCACCAACAATCTTTAACATTTCTATGCATCTTTTGATACATCTAGAATATGAACTAGAGCATTATGGCCCAGTAAGAACGAGATGGATGTATCCTATAGAACGATATATGAAGGTTTTGAAAAAAATTGTTCGTACCAGGGCAAAATTGGGAGGCAGCATATCTGAGGGATATTCAATGCAAGAGGCCATGGGATTTTGCACAGAATATATGAAGGATTTTAAAAATGTCAATCAACGTGTATGGGATGATGACGAAGATGAGAGAGTTGTAAGTGAAGTATTAGAAGGCAATGGATGTCTCTTTAAGCTATCACATCAAGAAAGAAGTGTGATACATGCCTATATTCTTCAAAAGACATCTTCGTTCGACAAGTAGTGTAGGTAAAAAAAATTACACAATAATTTATTTACTCAATTGCACTTACACATTTATATTATTAATCTTACTATTTGTATGTTAATATTCTATGTAGAAAATATGAAGAAGAGAATCAGGCTTGGATGCAACATCAACCTCAAAAGTGTAGATGTCATGATTTGATTAGAGGTGATTCTTTTCCAAAATTTGAAGAATGGATTGCTAATGCAGTCAATGATGCAAAAGAAGAAGGTCAAGATATAACAACAAAGGAAAGTGAGCTTTCACAATCTCCATATTTATGGGCTATGTATTTTAGTATAATGTGGGCCTATGGTAGTCATTTAAGAGTGGAAGAAAAAGACAAAGGAAAGACAAATTGTGATTGTGTTGTTAGTGTTGAATTTCTTCACAAAATTGAGAAGAAATTTTATGTTGGATTCATCCAAGAAATTATTCAAGTGGATTTTGGTGAAAATAGTCCTATGTTATTAAAATGTAATTGGATCCAACCATCCCCAGTATAATTTGAGTATGGATTTGTACACGTAAATACACGATAATTTTTATCAAAGACGGATGAGCTGTATGTTTCCCCTCTTCAAATTAATGAATCATTTCTAATTGATGATCTAAGAAGCCTAGGATGGTCGTATGTCATTCAAACAGAGTCTCATTTGAAACAAAAATTCATGGAAGTTGTCGATATAATGCCTGATGGGTAATATGTTAATTTACAAGAAACATTCAAAGAAGTGGATGAAGACGATGGAGTGTTTGAAGAAGAGATTTTGATTACCAATGAAGAGATTGGGAAAGAGAATGTATTGCATGTCACAAATGAGGATGAGGAAGAAAATCAAGTAGATGCAGATAGGAGTGATCAAGATTTTGATCTTGCTAGTAATGCAGATGATTATTATGATGTTTTGTCACCTTAACTAGCCTGTCACCTTAAGAGGTTAGCTTTTCACCTAAACTTTGGATATATGTGGTGGTACCTGTCTAGGTTTTAGGGTTTTGAGACAGCTTTTATCAATTGTCTTCTTTATTTCCCCTTAAAACCCTAAGTCTTGAAGTCATGTTGTTACTTTATGTTATAATCCATCGTTGACTGCCTAGCCTAAGTTACTAGTCGTCTAACTTGGTCGAAGAAGTACTAAAATTCCAAGCTTTTGCAAGTAAAACTAGTAAGTTTAATCTTTTCCAGCTGCATATATTTCAATTGAAGTTGTTGTATTGTTTAAGTTGCTATCTATTTCAATTTTGAGTTGTAAGTTTTAATTTCTTGCATGTTGAATATATGTTCTCAATAAGCAGTTTATCAGTTTCAGATTGCAATATATGAAAAATGCCTGTGAGCATGTGTTTCCATCAATTGTCTCCTATGTTGTTTGCATTTCTCTTTTGAATGAGGATACTAAGGGTTTCTAAATTCTTGAATATAAATTTGCTATATTGCATGTCTGATTCACTGCTTCTATTTAAGGAATAGATTAAAATGCTCTAAATCAGATATGGGGAGGTGTGTTTTGCAATAGGGATATCTGTAAGAAGAGTTGCTGGTAATACCCATTCTTGGATTGTTTCTTGTAAGGCAGGAACATAATAAATCCTCTAAATCTACATATTTGTGATTCTTAAGACAAGTAATCTGTATTTGTAAGGAATTGACTCCAAACCCTAGGATTGGCACCGATAAGAGTTGGGCTTATTTTCATAAATTACTCACAATCAGACAATCATATACATAAAAAGAAAAATGAATCAACTTGTTAGTTTTAGGAGTAAGGTTTAGTTCCATGTTCTTTGAGCCATCTAGTGAGCCAATTTCCAAAGGTAGTCACTTTGAAGCAATCATACAGTTTTGGTTTGCATTCAAGAGAACATATCTGCTTAAGTGTCAATATCTAGTTGAAACAAGGGATAGTCATATTGATAGTCTGATACCTATAATTCTAAACATCTTCTTGGTTTTTGACTACAAATTCTTTTTAATCTGTAAACTGAATTCTATTTTAAGTTTCCATTTGCAGTTATCAATGGATTGGAAAGTCAACAGTTATCAACTTATGAACTCAATAAAGTTTTATTGATTCAATTTGTTGATTTATACATTATTGTTTATTTGGACTTCAGGAAATGAGGAAAAGGACTGTAAGGCACAAATTAGATGATAGTGATCATAATGCTAAAATTTTAGTGGCATATTATGAGTGCTTTCATAGAGAAAAAGTGGCCAAGAATAATGAATATTTATCGCGTCTTGGTTTGACAAACAAGCAAGTTGTAAATCCACTAAGTAGTATATTATTTGTTTAATAGTGTTTAATGAAATTTTATAGGCAAGAGCTTTATGTATATGACATAATATGATTTTTTTTGTTTTATAGGCAAGAAAAAGAGTACAAAGAAAATGTGGAGAAAAAATAAAAGGAAAGAAAAGATACAGTGCCACCATCTTGTAGAAGCTGACACATTTGTGATTCAACAAATGCAATTGGTGAAACCAATAGTTGCAATGATGTGCAGCCTGATATAGCATATGGTGATGTGTAGCCTGATATAGCACATGTGGTGATGTGTAGCCTGATATAGCACATGGTGATGTGCAATCAGATATAGCACAAGGTGATATGCAACATCGTGATGATCTCTTAGCACAAAGTCTAAGAGAGATTATTGAAAAATATCAAAGCAAAGGAACAACAGGTCTGCAGATGATTTATTCAACATTAAAGGATGTGTTTGAAGTGAAATCTATAGAAACCAACCTACTGATCTACCTACTCATGCCACACCTGATGTGGCCAAGGAGCATGAAGTTCCAGTTAATGAAAGTCATGAAGAGAGACCACTTGCATCTAGAACTTTTGATGGAACTAGTGGATCAGCTAGAAATACTGGTAGTGGATTAATAGAAAATGTGTCTGCTTTTGTCAAAAGACAAAGATTGAGTCAAGATTTGTATAGATCTATAGAGAGGAATGCAAAAGAAAGAAAATTAGAAGGAAAGAAGCCATTCTTGGTTGAGGTATCGAGAGATGGTGAGCCCATTGGGCCAAATGCTGCAAAGTGGGCCTCCAAGTTGGGTGTAAGATGTAGGGCCCATTTGGATATTTTCAAATCAAGTTTTGCAGAGAAAGATCCACAAACTGTGGAAAATGTTATACAAAAAATGGAAAATGCTTTTGAGACTACTGGTGGACAAATCTCTAGAAAATATTACAAGCAAAAGATGAGAATTTTGATGAACAATTTTAGATACAATTGCAGAAAAAACAATCATGGAGGGAAAAGAGAGGTTAGATTCCACTCTATCTCCCAAACAATGGGAGGCATTGAAAGAAAGTATGCATTTTGAAGAATATTTGGCAAAGAGTAATAGAGGCAAGAGAGAAAGAGATAATGTGAGGGTTGGATATACATTTGGCCGAGGCAGGTTGCAGGCCTAAATGGACAAATTTGCAGTAAGTGTATGGCTTTTTGGTTCAATTTACATTGTGTTATTTATTTCAATTTTTTATTGAACTGACTATATGTTGAAATTCACATTATATTTTAGGTGGAAAACAGTAATAGAGAAGCATGTGCAGAAGATATTATCAATTATATGGTAGCACTAGATCGACCTAGTAAATCTAAGAGTAGGATCAAGTGGAAATCTAGTTCGTTAATAGAGATTTCATAGCCATCTATTAAATGCCCAGTAGGAGCCTCTCTAGATCATGTCAACTCAAATGAAGGGTACCAATAGGTAATCAGTTGCATATTCAGTCTCACTCAGCAAGTTTTGTAGTTGGTTGCCTCTATTAACCCTATAGTTTCTGCATGGAATGAGCATAAATCCACGGATTAAGATGAGGTAAGAGGCTCTATTGATCTCATTTCTTCTTGTTTGGAAATTCTGTAATTCTGTATACAAATGCCTCTTAATATGTAGAATATTGAAATCTAAGTGTAGGAGAATCCAACCCAGTTTCTTTATTATTGGAGTGATCTAGAAAATGTTCTTTGGACAAATTTATAGCTTGCATTCTTTACTTGACTATTGAATGCTTTGTATATTTTTTTGCATGATGGTTAAACCACATGTAGAGAAATTTTATCAAAGCACCAGGAAAATGAAAATGCCTTCATGATGTCAACAAAGCTACCAATATTGATAGTGATCATGATGAACTGGACAAGAATGTGCAGCATAGTCATCATAGTTGTGCTGAATTAGTTGAGGTAATATAATAGTTGTCAGTTATCTGTCGCAATTTTTTGTCATTCTTCATGCTTAAAATGTTCTTTTGGACAAAAAATTATAGCTTTTGCATTCTTTAATTTTTAAGTTAATATATCCCAATGTTTTTTCATTATTCTTTTAGACAAAAATTTATAGCTTTTGCATTCTTTAAGTTGTAAGTTAATCTGTCCCAATGTTTTGTCATTCTTCATGCTTAAAATGTTCTTTTGGACACAAATTTATAGCCTTTTCATTCTTTACTTGACTTATATTAATTTTTGCATGATAATTAAACCACATGCAGAGCAATTATATGAAAGCAAAATGAAAAGAAAAGGCCCTGTCAATAGATCTCTCTGCAAAACTGTACAACTTCATGTCAATGTTGATAGTGATAATTATGATGATGAACTCAATGAGCATGCACATTATATTCATAGTAGTAGTCATGTTGAACTCGAGGTGAGTTATATGAAACCACATGCAAGTAAGTACTATTCAAGTAATGGTTGTTTTATTATGTAAATAAGGGTAATCATTACCTATTTGATAGAAGCTAGTTAGAATAGTAGTGAAGTGTAATTAGCTAGTATACATAGATTATGGAAATAAGGGAGAACATATAACTTACATATGGAAGCTTAGAGCTTAGTTGTAATAGCGTGCATACATAGATTTTAACAATGCATTAGTGCATTGTGTTCTAGGATGTCATGGTCCTTAATTGGGGGGACTTCATTGCCAATCCATGTCTCTTTCTAGAGTACTCATACAGTCTAGCACTATTGTAGTTTTGCCCTCCATTTGTTTGTACCTCGCAATGGGTTAGTTTTTTTCTTCAGAGTAAAAAGTTACTTCTTTATTATTCAACAGAATCAAAAAAAGCACATACAAAAACTGATTTGTTTCAAGACATAAGACATTACATAGAGCTATCAAAAACAATATAATGTGTGTTTTATATCTCAATATAATGTGTATTTTCTTTTTGCAAACATTTACTGATAAACTCTAAGAAGGGGATAAAGTTGGGGTGTTCAATCTGTTTGATGGTGTTGCTGTGGGTATTAGGCAGATTCACTCACTATCTATTGTCCATGGAGTCAAATTGAAAGGAACAGAAGATGCAAATGTAAATATTTTAAAGGTCACAAGTAACATACCCCTTGCTTATGATGACAAAATAGATGGAGTTGTCCGTCTGAAAGAGAAAGAAGGGACCTTCACACGGTGGCCACTAAAATATTTTAAAAAATGGCATAGTTGATGTTTATCATGTACTAGCTATTAGACAGCTTGGCCCACTACTTTTTGCAATAGTTTGAATGTGTTGTTCATGGATCTTAGTGTTTTTTGTCTGTTTTGGAGCTGTATAAGCAAAAAAAAGGCATTGTAACTCAGTTTTCTCAGTCACAGCACTGAGAAACACACTTTGTAACACATTTTTCAAAGCAAAGACACATATTTAAGTCTTATGGGTTTTTTGGAATTGATTTTATGTTGCTTTTCCTCCCTAAACATTTAGCATCACTACCTTATATGCCTTTATGAAACTCCTAAACTAGTTGTTCATAAGTAGAGTTATCTTGTAGCTTGCTTGGATGGAATTTGAAATGCACATTGGAACACTCTGAAGGACATAGTATTCTTAGCAGTATAAAACAAATGACCATATCCTTCCATCTCTACATTGTCCAAATCTACATCCTGTCAACTGCTAATTTGATGATAGTCATGAGAAAATGAATGAAATTTTCAAATTTAGATGAAGTTTTACTATTTTAGTAAAAGATGTCAAAGAACCTCATCCACCTAGCGAAGACAATTCTCCCCTATAGAATGCATCATCAATTCCTAGGCTTAAGCTTGCAAGTTCAATAGGTAAATTCAACTTAAAATGCTCTACTTTTTTCTGGAATATGAGGTGAGTGTTTGTATGCACACAATAGAGCATTTTCCCTAGAAGATACAACTAATTCTTACTGAATAAAAGTTACATGCTCTAATTTTTCTTTTCTTACTGAAGAATATATTATTTGGAAAAGAATATGAATGGCAACGAATTGCAACTCGTGTTTTAGAACCATAACCAGATCACTATTTACAGCTCAACAATACATAGCAATAAATAAATATGGTCACAAAGTACTTGCATGCATAGACATACATGAAAATGTGGAAGCATAGACAAGGCAAGTAAAATATTTTTAAAAATGTCTCAAAGAAATGTGATATCATGGAACACACCCGCTCTCCCGTAAACTCTTCAAGTCATGCTAGCAGTGATGCGAGAAAGTCTGGAAAAAAATCCCTGCTATTATGCTTTGATGGATGTCCCTTTGTTATTACTGGATATTTGATGTAGTGTACATTATTATAGTGCAAGCCTATTTTTTAGATTGTTTCATTTAGCATCACGAATATTCTAATACTCAGGCCAAGTGTATACATTAAGAGAGATTCAAATGATAGAGAAGGTTATCTAATGGTTTTGTTTTTGCATTATTCATGGTTTCCTTGTAATGGGTTGAATATGTTCATGTGATAGAAGTTTTTTTGAGTATGAATGTATTGTGTAAACCCCTATAACAATACTTAAGTTATGCAAATGTTCATGTCAATGGAGTTTAGTAATGTCAAGGGTCTATGATTATCATAAGTGTGAAGATAATTGTGTTGCATTTACTTGTGCACATAGAAGAGAATTGAATCACAATACTACATAATGCCATTGTATTACTATGTTCTTGGAGTGTGTTTTGCTTTGGATAGTAGTATGCTCTAATTGAGATCATTGACACTTGAAGGTTGAGTGAATTTGTCAATATTCATGTGACAGAGGTCTTGTGGTGTCTTGGATTGATTTATGATTCTTAGGATATCTATCTATGTTTAGTCAATGTTTTAATTACAGACAAATAACATAATTTTTTGTTGCATTTATCACAGAAACAAAGGCCTCTTCTGATTGTAGTAGAGGATGTAGAGAGTGAAGCATTGGCTACTTTCATCTTGAATAAGCTTCGTGCAGGGGTGAAGGTTGGTGGATTTTTCTATTTAAATCTTGTTTGCTTTTTAAATTATTTTTTAACTTTAAATTCTAAATCTTTAACATTTTAAAATATATTTGTGTCTAAATTAGGTTTGTATTATTAAGGCCCTTGGTTTTGGTGAAAATAGGAAAAATAACTTGCAGGAGCTTGCTGCACTTACTAGTGGATAGGTTAGGTTTATGTTTCTATGTATCTACTCTCTTTTTTGGCTTTGGAGTTTCTTGTTTGTTATGCAAGTTTGTCTTCTTCATGTGACACCTATTGAACCAAATTTGTTTCTCAATTGAGTTAGTTTGCATGTATTTTGCAATTTTGTTTTCTCTACTTCTCAAGGAAAAGTATTTATGGCTGGTAGTTATCTTCAGGCCATATTAGAGGATCTTGGTATGAAGCTTGACAAAGTAGAATTTGGCATGCTTGGAACAACTAAGAAGGTAGGTAAACATAGTAGTATCCTTATATATAGGCGTATAATGTTGCTATCATCCATGGACAAGGTTTTTGTTGTGTTGTTACTCAAATTCTTTTTGTCATTTTAACATTTTGTTGTATGATAAGATTAGTTGTTCTTTATTCTAGGTGACTATCTCTAAGGATGATACTATAATTCTTGATGGAGGTGGTGACAAAACAACAATTGAAGAGAGATATGAGCAGGTGAGTTTTATTAGAGTGAAGCATGATAATATTTTTGCAAGACAATAATGCTTGGTGACAATAGAGCTGATAAGAGATTTGTGTTCGCATGCTTGGCATGGCTGACAAAATATTTGGTCATAGATCTATACTAATGTTGAAGCAAGCACGTCTGATTATGACAAAGAAAATCTCCAAGAGAGGTTGGCAAAGCTATCAAGAGGAGTTGTTGTTCTCAAGGTTTAACTTATAATCAAACTGTGATTAGTTGTTTGAAGATAATTTTCAATATTTTCAAATTACGATGATACATTGTGTCTAGATTTTTTGGATGGTCTTTTTTATTTAATTTAGATTGGAGGATCCAGTGAGCTTTAAGTTGGAGAGAAAAAAGATAGTCACTGATGCATTGAATGCAATGAAGGCAGCAGTAGAGAAGGGCATTTTACCAGGTAAACAAATTTATAAATTTCATTAAAGCATTAGAGATGGTAATATTTTTGTTAGGAAGGTTATAGCTCTGTGCTTACTAGAAGATACATTCTAGGTGGTGGTGTTGCTCTTCTCTATGCAACAAAAGATCTTGATACAATTCCTATAGCCAACTTTGACAAGAAGATTGGAGTTTAGATAATTTAGAATGCATTGAAGGTATAAATTACTAACCTAGACTTTCTTTTGTTTATGTCTAGAAATAGGCTAAATATCTCAATGTTTAATCATTCATTTTTTCTATTTTTTGAAGTCTCATGTACATATAATTGCTTCCAATGCTAGTGTCAAGGGTGTTGTTATAGTGGGAAAACTACTAGAACAAGAGAATCTTGATTATGGCTATGATATGTTGCTAAAGGTGCACTTAGAATATGACCATATTATGTTCTTCGTACTTAACATTATAAAGTTTGATGATCTTTGAAATTGATGATTTTTTTACTAAATTGATAATGCTCCTTTAGTTGTTGGTTAGTTGCTTGATGATGATTGTCCCGAGGACTTCATCAAAGGTCTTATTCTTTCTGTTCATTCTCTCCTTCCTATTGAACCACTTGTTGAAGAATGTGAGAAAAAGGTAATGTAAAAAATCTCCAAAGCTATTTTCCAATTTCCATAAGGTTTATATTAAGCTAACAGTTCTTGTTTTGTCTTTGTTTATTCCAAGAACCAGCTTTGATTGTTGACACAATTTTTAGAGCATCTTATGAGTGAAGGAAGTTAGGATGTACATAGGACCCTTAGGCTTCATGTATGGGATGAGATATATGACCCTTAGGTTTCATTTTTCAATTAGTTCTTTTATGTTTTAGAATTGTATAAGAAAAAAATTGAGCATTGTAACTCAGTTTTCTCAGTCACAACACTGAGAAACACACTTTGTAACACATTTTTCAAAGCAAACACACATATTTAAGTCTTGTATCTGCTGTAAGAACACCTTTTCTCAATAAAATATCAGTATTTTGCCTTCTTGATTATAGTTGTTTCATTATGTGCAAATGAATGATTGATTATGTTTTTCTGTGTTTTATATTTAAACCTCAAAAGCATTGTCTCATTTCCAGCAATTTTAGGCAGAAATTAGTGAACAAAAACAATTAAATAAACTACCAAATGAATAAATATACTACCAATTGACAGAGTAGTGAATAAATATGACTAAATATAATGATTATGCAATTAATAAACAATGTATCAATATACTACCAGTTGACAGAAATCAGTGAACAAAAATAATTAAATAAACTAACAAATTGATCAAAATGATGATTAAAATTAATGACTAAATACACTACCAATGGATGGAAATCAATGAATAAAAATGACTAAATAAGTGACCAGTTAACAACAATCAATGACTAAATATATCAATGAATAAAAAATGACTAAATAAGTGACCAGTTTACAACAATGAATGACTAAATTAATGACTAAATATACTACCAAATCGATCAATCAAAACAACCAATAAATGACTAAATATGGTTTAGTCATCAATTCGATCGCGTTATAAATGACTGACAATAAATTACTAATGGTCACGTGACCATGTTCAACTTCATTTATATGCAGTTTTAAATAGTTTTTTAATCATATATTGTTAGTTTTGTACTAGTGGTGGAGAGCTTAAGCTTAGCGAGGAGGGTTCTTATTTTCCATGCATGCAAAGAATCAGTTAATACCAATTGGGGATAGAGAGACTTAGCTTTTGATTCACATGTATGGTGTCATGTTTTTGTTATGCTTTGGTATGACTCTCAAGCAGGAGAGATAGAGAAGATTATTCAGGGATATCATTGCTACAACGAAAGCTTAGTGGAGTCAAGCTTGGAAAAGTTGCATATGTTTAGTGCCCAGCTACTAGACCTTCTAACAAGCTTTAGTTTTAGGTATGAGTTGTAACTCAACATTTTATACTCGATAACCATATTTTAATATGAGTCTTCTATCATTTATAAGAGAGTGTTGATGGTGTCGACCTATGTATGTTATTCACTATTATGCCATGGCTTACAAAGTTGTAATGATCACAAGGTTATGTTATGTGTATTATCATGGTGGTTAACTATTTTTGTTATCTTTGCTAAGGCTACGTAAACTGTACTGTGTATACATCAAACCCTCCGCCAACTTGGAGTTTGCAGTATGTGTGTTATGCATACATGAAGCTTTCTGTGTGTCATTTGGCAAAGAATTAAAATCCATTTAAACTTCTATTTTATCATGTCATCGTATGATGACTATGTTTAGTGGGTAAATATTATTATTGCACACCTGTGATAAAACCCATATAGGGTTATCAACTTTTATCAAATGACTTTTGGGCCTTAAACTTTTCATAGTGTTTGGTTGGCAACCGTAAAGGCTTAAAGTTTGATTTAATTATAAATCCTGATAGAGCGCTTGTATTTTAAATGGTTGTGATAGCCAGGAGCATAGATTCATGCACTTGATAAATAGAGCTTTGCTTATAATAGCAGGTAGAGGCTAAACCATATTATATTATAGAGTTATGATAATAACTAAGGCCGAACCATATTATGATGAAGACTATTTCAGTCTTGATGGAAAACTCTCTTTTGAAATCATTGTTCTTAACATTAAAACTATCACCTCAAAGTGAAAGATGCAAAACATTGATTGCATGTAAGGATACCTTTGTGCATGTAATGTACTTTGATATTATAATGTTTTCTCATGGTAATGAGAAGGCTCTTGTGGACATGTTGGTGTCTTTTGACTCTTATGGGTTGAGTCATTTCTTTTTAAGGAAAAGTTATTCTTGTAATGTCCTTTTACAAAATTAGAACCTTGTCACCATATATCATGTTATGTAATAGTACATGAATGCCTTCTTTTCAAATGACTAAGTTTCTTCTTTAAGAATTTGGAATCAAGAACCTACCTCTTGAGAAAGAAATTAATTAAAGGAAATCGACTCTATGAGTCTTTACAAGTTCACCCATTGACATTATGACCTAAATGTAAACCCTAAGATGAGGTAATCAAAGTAAACACCAAGCCAGTATGGTTAAGTGTGGAGAACATGATTGAACCTTTTTATGCAAGCAAATGCAGGATAAAGTGACGTGGAGTCACTAGTTTTTGGTTGCTTAAGCAACGAGAACCTTAAGAATGGGTTATCAAGCCAGAAGTTGAATGTCCAAGGAATGGACTAAGACATTTTGAACTTAATTGTTCTAGATGGAGAAGGGTCAAAATATGTTTACTATAGGACATGACAGCTTATAAGTTGAATCGAGGTGGTGGACATATGACTACATTCATTGTGTAACATTTATGTATGTAAATCTTTGGCCAAAGTAATGCATCCGTCTCTGCATGCATTATCAATCCACAATGCTCCATATGGCATAGTGTCTCTAGTAGTGTCATACATAGTTAGACTAGATCTATAGTTGTGTGACCGAGATGCATTATGAAGGACACAACACCAAATACTCAGATGGCTAACCTAACAGTTCCTTATATCTATACCTTTTGTGAAGGGTAGGGCCACTTCTAGGTAGGAAGTTGTGCGGGGGACTGCCAGTCTGTGGTTGGAGGAAAAGCACCTGGATGATGCTCTCCTTCCTAAGCATGAGACAAATCGAGGCTTATGAAGACAGATGTCATATGTTCCAAATACAGTGCTATTCATTTTATGACTTGATAGTCAGTTATTCTATATAATTTGATATTTGATGCCATGAGCATAGCTTTGTACATGCATAGTGGAGGTCATTCACTAATGAGATGTAAATGGATATTGTAATTGTAAGTTTTATTATATTCTGGTTTAGAATAACATGCTTAATTATTGAGATGATAATGATTCATTCTTGTTAACTTTGATTTGAGTAATCATGATGTATTCTAATTCTTGTTTAAGATGAATACTTGTGTTAA
This sequence comes from Cunninghamia lanceolata, assembly GCA_027924645.1. Classification (NCBI taxonomy): domain Eukaryota; kingdom Viridiplantae; phylum Streptophyta; class Pinopsida; order Cupressales; family Cupressaceae; genus Cunninghamia; species Cunninghamia lanceolata. Next base: position 3,080,827 of record BSBN01000130.1, on the reverse strand, counting down.
TTATTGAGCATTATGGAATGTGATGTTACAAACTATTACTAATTTATAATTATTTTTCTAATTTCTATATAATATAACTCTTTTATAACTAACATATACATATACATACATACATACATATATGGAGAGATACATACATACATATACACATCCATTTTTATATCTAATGGGAAAATAGTAATAAAACAACCATATATATAAGTATATATATACCTACCATAAAAATGGAAGAAAATATTTATTTGATATGTCAAATTTAAAGAATTTAAAATGTATATTTAAAGTAATTATACACATATATAGGAGAAAAAAAAGGAAAGCACCTATTTAATATGTCATGGAAATTGAAGCTTGTATATTGAGCAATCTAGTTAAAATCTTATGTATAGATTAGTCTAGTTGAAACTCTAACCTTTTGTATACTCACCAAGTAATGAGAAATATTTTTTACAAAAATGAGCAAGCCAAAACCATTGAGTGGATTTTTATTTATGTAATTCTAGCAACTAGCACTGTTCTAGTTGAAACTACCTTTCTTTTTCTTCGCTTATCTAAAATGTGGGCACAAATTTGAATTTTCACCTTATCAGATCAAACAGGTTCACCATAATGTAAGGGAGAAATACTTTTCCTAATACAAATCTACACTAAGTGAATAAATCCAAGCAATAAAGTCATAATTAACTTAGATCTAATCAATGACTACTAGGAAATGGTGAATTGCAATAAATAAATATTCTAAAATTAAATTTGGAGGGTTGCTATTTAGATTTTGAAACTATGATGAAGAATAATCCCAATGTTGCAAAAAACTTAGTCATTCAAATATAGAAAATGGATGCCCTAGATGTACTCATTGTTTGGAAAATATAATGGTCACAAAATCCTATGCGGGTTGGATCCACATTGTGCATGATTGACCCCATGCTTCACAAAAATGTTCCAAGGTGTAGAACTATTCTAAAATCCATGGGATTGATCTAGATGTCTATATAGTTTTGCAATCTGGTTCACCCCACTCTCTACTATTTGTTGAAGCGTAAGGAGTAGTGGTATTTAAAATTACTAAAGCAAAGTTGATGGAATGTGAGGGTCATGTTCTCTTAAGTCAACCCCTTGGTTTACCATCATTATGGCCTTTGGTAAGTGATGAAAGACAACAAAATTAAATATGCAATGCCCTAGATGATTCTTACATAAATTCTTGTTCATTTTAATTCTCCAAATCTAAATGTTACTATAAACGAATGCTTCTTATAGTTCAGATGTTCTAGGATTACTTGATGATTATTTAAATACTTAAATGAATGTCTTTAAATACTAAGGCACAATGAATAATCACATAAATAAATATCAAGTTAGCTCCTAGGTAATGGCTAGTAGGAAAGAGTAAGAGCCACTAAATTGAAATTTCAAAAAAAAGAAATCGAGATTAGATCTACATTGTGTGGGAAAGAATCCACACATCTGAGATTGATTGAGGACAAGGAATATTGGATCTTAGGATCAAGAATGGATACATAGAAGTGTAGGCTAATAATGAGATAAATGTTTAAGGATAAGTGCAAATGAAACAAAAATAAGATTAAATGTATGAAAATGAGAAAAAATGAAAATAAATAAGGATAGAAAGAAAGAACCAAATTAAATACAAACATGTACCATTTGTTACTATATAATCATATTAAATCAATGTATCAAAATAAATTTAAAACTAAATAAAATTTAAGATAGGTATGCTAATTTTAGCATTACAAATATATTCAACACACTAAAAACAAAAAATATTTTAAAATACTATTAATTAAAACTATTTTTATATACATTCTTTTGATGATAAGCAAAATGAAAATTATCAATATATTAGATCACCACCTTTATTCATTTTTTAACAAAAAAATCATAATACAATTTTATTGGTATTTAATTATTAAGTTTAATGACTTTAAATTGCCATCAAAACTCCAGCTATTGAAGAATTTGTCAAGAAAAAAGTCGTGAAATATATTTTTTTAAATTACAAAACAAAACTATAAATTGATTAAACGGTCAAATTTCAAAGGAAAATGAAAAGTTTAACTTTATAAGATGCATTGATAGAAAGCTCGTTATTTTCAATAGTTAATGGTAATGTGAGAGCCTCGAATTTCTTAGACCCATAGGGTTGACTTAGTCCACTTCAATTACTAAAACAAAGTCAGGTTTGCCGTTGTATTTTATTTAAAAAATAGGAACTTCCAGAATGATTGTCAGAAGTCAAACCTCCTCCAATTTTCAAAATAACAAATCCCTCCCACATGAAACACTGTCCACACAACAACTACTCAATAAGCTAACTGGGGCATAACTGGTCAAGCTAAAATGTCGTAGGGAGAAAGTCATACAATTGTATTAATATTAAATATTTGTACGCATTAAACTTACTTTAAATTTCTAGTGATTTCTTACGTTTTGAGTAAGAAGCTTACTGCCAACGATTTGAGCAGAAGCGGCCACCCAGAGCAAACGGAAGCTCAGGTCGAACATAGTTTTCTTTTCTTTTCTTCTTTTAAATATATTTCCTTGCGTTGCAAGTTTCCCTTGCGTTTCTTCACTGTTTCCCAGTTGCTGAACTGCGGTCACTTCATTTGTACTTACTAACAGTTGCACGAAATTTATGTGCAACAGAATAGTCCATAGGTGTATCAATATCTCATCTGTAACCGTTAAAACGAAAATGTAAGAATATTTAGAAAGAACATATTTGTAATTGTATATGATTAGGGTGTATCAATTTGTAATTGTAAATTTGAAATGCAATCTTGCATGAAAGACATTGGGAAATAACTTAACTTGTAGAAATATTGAGAAATAAATTGACCAAAAAAATGTTGGCATGGCTTCTAATGCCCTTTTTAATGTGTTTATTGCACTAAGTTGGATACCAACTTAAAAAAAAAAATGAAATTATAGCGGTGTTGTTGCTACTCTTTAAAAAAATACACATTGTTTTTACTCAAATTAAAACAATAATTTTTTTTTAAAAAAAATTGTGATTACATTGGACTAAAAAAAGTTGTAAAATTTTTAAATAGTAAGATAAATCTATGAAATTATAAAAATAAAAAAACATTAGTAAATACATTAAATTTTATATATTAAATATATTAATAATTAAAGATCTAAATTAAATATTTTAAAATATTAATTTTTTATGCATTAAATTTTATAAAATATTAATAGGGAAAGCATCGGGAATGAGAAGATAATTAATATCAGAGAAGACATTTCTAGGATTTGTGTTTTTTAGATGCTAGGATGACAATAGAATTCAAAGAACTTTTTAGAGAAGCCACTTCTAGGATTTGTTTTTTTAGATGTTGGGATGACAACAAAATTCAAAGAAGCCACTTCTGGCCAGGAAGAATAGAATGGTGTCAATGATAGTTAAATCATTAAACCACAAACAAGAAAATTTGCAAAAAAATTCTCAACAAAGCAAGCTAGAAAGATCCATATTACCGTACATAGAATTAAACCATCGTAGATCTTATCGCACAATACATAGAAGAGATCTTTGGAATTAAGTAGAAAATATAAGTGTTGACAACCTTCCCATTAAATTCAGTAACACGACCACTCTTAATAGCAAACACAATAGCTTATCAGGAATCTTTCATTCTTTTGAGTTCCATACCCTCTTTCTCTGAAATAGGACCCCATAAATTTACTTGAATGGGGCAAAGTGACCTGTCCTGCATCTGTAAGCTTCTCCTCAACACTTCGGTTCCATCTCTACATTGTATAGTTGACATATCACTGATAGTAGTAACAATTCCAATAATATCAACAAGACTATTATTGTCCATGTCTGAGAATTTGTCAATGGATGCACGAATTTAAAATTATGTTTTGGCATTGAGGGGTCATCATCACAATGCCGCAAGATTGAGTCCTACTCCAAAGTGATTTCAAGATGGCTATTGAGCTTGTTATAGTTCCTATTTGTTTCCTTTATCAATCCTTTTGAAAGCATGTACAAGGCTCCAACTTGCACCTGTTCATAATGGAGCTCTGCTATATATCATTGAAGCAAGTAACCCTAATTTTAGTTCCCTGATTGTCTATCATGTTGAAATAAAAAACCTAGCCAGTGTTCCTGAGTGTCTTAAATTTGTGCATATTTTTATTTGATGTTACCTGACCTTTAATTGTCCATCTTCCCTGGTAGGGGTTTAAGCATTTGATAGGGCTTATCTTTTCAATCGTGTTCTCTTGTCGAGAAAATGTGTTTAGACCAAACATTGCGCTTCGACTACATGAAGAGCCGCTTGGAAAGCCTCCCATGTCTGGATGCATTTGTTGTTCCTATTGTTTGAACAAGAACTTGGGTTGGCCAATTAACTGGCAGTATTTGGCAATGACTTCTATTTCAAAGAGTATCAATGTTCTATAAGAATTAAAGGAAAAGAATGGTGTAAATATGATGGAACATATGTATATTTGGCCATGAATAACTAAAAATCTCTGACAAAGATGAATCTTACCTTGAATCTGCAGTGGAGCGACATATGTAATTCTTCAATCGCACTATAGATCCTACCTTTAATGTTTGGGATGAGAAAAGCATAGTAAATTTTCTTAGGGAAATGGCCATCTACATATGCAAGCCATTGGATAACACAACCTTATATCAGTCACAAGAATTTGCACCAGGGCTTAGCTTCTTTAGAGAAACAATTTGAAGTGATGGAGATGTTACTCATGTCCCCAACATTTATAGACTAAATTGCTCGAGGAGTGAGCTCAACTGCCATTCGAACAGTACACACATAGTTTTTTCAAAGTTAATCAATTGGAGTCGCACAATGTAAAAAAATTAAACCTAATGAATAGGAGGAAATGCTGTTCAAATTAATAGAGTACGAGTATAGTTTTAGGATTAAAAAACCTATGCAAACAATGGAGGAAAAAAAAGAATACAAATAGAAAGTTGCTTTCTACTGACAAAACTAGGGAATAACATTTTTTATGCAATGCATATGTATGTAAAAAATGTTTTTTGTACCATAGCGAACCTATCCTAAGCAAAAGAGGAAGTTCAATTATTAGCATTGTATGAGAAGTTATAGTATATCAAACATTGCGGGAAAATTGAATCGGACCAACGCAAGTAAGTGTATGCAATCAATGTTTGAGTTCCTAGTTTATACACATGTAGAAATTTGAGTTCCTTTTATCACTTCCCAAAGGAGCAGCATTTTCTTTAGAAGTTGTGAAACTACATATAAATTTTAAGATAATTTGCATGCCTTTTTGGATAAACTAAAATTGTAGTTTAGAAAAAAAGCTTTGGACAGGAAGGAGTAGTTGTGAACAACTAACAATAATCAAATCTAAAAAAGTAGATCGATTTTCTTCAAATATAAAATACTAACACAAACATAGCGAAAGGGGGAAAAGAAACTTTTTCTTGGAAGAATCATGAGCTCTAAGAGAACTTGCATACCTTTTTTGATAAAACAAAAGTAGAGCGAGGAAAATAGGTTTCAATAGGAAGAAGCAACTGTGTACAACAACAAATATGTTAACAAGGAGCACTAAGCATAAACCACAAAATCTCAATGTTAAGCATCAAATATTAAATCCTAACAACTAAAAGTTGAACCTTGAATGTAAACCATCAACCTTGAACTCAAAACCATAAACACTTAACCTTTAACCTCAAACCTTACACTTTATTCCCTAAACCATAAATGTTATACCTTAAACCCTAAACCGTAAATGTTGAACCCTAGGGTTGACCCTTGAACCTTGAACAATGAACCCTAGGAACCTAAAAACATATATTATATAAACCTCTCAAATCATAAACTATTATATTTTATCCTTATGTCTACCAAAAGGGTCTCTTATTACTCTAACTTATCACACCTACCTTTCAATATACCTCTATCTCTAGTCTATAAGATGAACCACCCAATAGAGTAGAGTGGCACTAAGTGACATGGTATTGAATGGTAATATGTCTATCTAAGACCTGATACTTAAATGATAAACCCTTTAAGCACTATAGTAGACTCTTTATGCAGAATCTATCTTAGCCAAAAATGACAAAGCCCTAGAAGAAAGAGGCTAGATAAGAAATATTTAGGGTAAAGGTTTAGAAGAAGAGGAGATGAAAGATTGTCAAACTCAAGCCACTAAATATCAATGTTGAACTCTTCAAGTTGCATGTTAAACCTCAAATATGAACTCTAAACACCAAATTTTGAAACTTAAACTCTAAACCATAGTTAATAATCCTTGAACCATGAACAATGAACCTTACAATTGAACCACATACATAGACAACCAAATCTAAACACTAAACCAAGAACATTGAGCATAGACCACAAAATGTCAATGCTAAGCATTGAATATTAAACCCTAACAACTAAAAGTTGAACCTTGAATGTGAACCCTTAACCTTGAACACTAAATGCTAAACCATAAATGTTGAAGCATGGGGAAGACCCTTGAACCTTGAACAATGAACCCTAGGAACCCTAAACCTTATATTGTATAAACCTTTTAAATCATAAACTCTTATATTTTATCCTTATATCTACTAGAAGGGTATTATTACTCCAACTTATCACTCCCACATTTCAAGACACCTCTATCTCTGGTCTATAAGACAAACCACCCAATAGAGTACAGTGGCACTAAGAGACATGGTATTGAAAGGTAATAGGTCTTTCTAAGGCATGATACATAAAGTATAAACCCTCTAAGAAATACAATAAACCCTATATGGAAAATCTAGCTTAGTCAAAAATAACAAATCCCTAGAAGAAAGAGGCTAGATGAGAAATCTTTGGGGTAAAGGTTTAGAAGAAGGAGAGAGAAGAATGTCAAGTAAGGAATTTCATGTTCAAGTGAGCAAATGAGATTTAGTTGGAGGGAGCTAATATAAGCCTAGAATTTAAATTTGAATGTGCAAGTTTTATAGCCATTTCCACATCTATAGAACTAAATTAAGTCTAGTTTTTTCTAACGGATTTGACTTGAGATTTAATGAATGGCTAAACTAAGAATCATGACTAATTCTTAAGAATGGATGCAGATAAAATCAAATAAAAATCAAATTATTTACCAACTCATGCAATTTTCAGCATTACACAAGTATAAAACAATCCTCATAAAGAGAGAGAGAGGGGACTTCTCTGCAATTATCTATTATTCAATAATGTTTCTTCTGTTTTTCTTCGACAGAAATTTAAGCTTTTTATTACGTTATGTGCTTTTAATATGTCTGATTTTCTAATGGAATTAAGAGAGACATAGCAACTTTTTAAAAAAAATATCTCTCGTTCGGCGCGAACCGTTGTCCAAGTTGAAAGGGTCGCGAATAAAATGTGAACAAACGATAAAACTACCATTGCGTATCAGATAAACATCACTGACACACCGACGGAGGAAGGCCAAAAAACAACAGGAAAATGGCGAAACAGAAAAAACGGCGGAATTTTTCGACGGCAGCAGGCAGAATGATGATTTATCGGCGGTGCAAGAAGGCAGGTAGGATGACGATTTTCCGGGAGCAAAAGCTCCCAGTAAGAAGCCTATCGGCTAATAAACTTTAATAAATATCAGTCAAGATTGAAGAAGTAGTCGGAGGCAGAACTATGGTCACTGCATAGCATATTGTAGAATATCTGGGTACCTCCGACAACATGACCACAGACATGCTTAGACAAGGAAATTCCTGTGAGTGGTGGAGTTTCGTCCGGAGTGGGTTTGATTGTAATATTTTATAAACTTTTGTTTTAATGCATTAAAATTATCTTTGTTTATATGGTTGATAAATAATTTAAGATTTGTTTTTGCTTAGTCTTAAAAGGCCTGTAATTATACATGAAACAAAAAATATGTAGGGGTTAATATAAAAGATAAGGATAAGGAAGACTCGAGGCAATCCAAGTTCTTGTAAGAGATTTGTCAATATTTGGCAATGTGAATGGAAAATATATTAACTATTCATAACTCCACAGACATCAAATTTGTTAGGTGGTGAATTTGTCCAATATGCCACTATTGAAAATAGATCACAATCCATCAAATGTATATTAGGGGCGCTAGTAAATTCATCTAAACTCAAAATCACAAAATTCATCTGATAATTATTTAATGATAAGATGTTTTGATCCTTTTGTGTTTTTTAGCTACTCCTCTAAAAGTAAAAGTATGTCAATTGAGTCAAATTGTAAAGATTGTGATCTAAATATTTAGGAATGCTCAAGCATAGTTAAGAGTAAGAGTGACACTTCTATGATCTAGGTAGATTTTGTACACACACACACCAATAAGTATCATTTTTTGTTTCCTTAAAGGAAGTGATTCTCCAAAATGACTTAACAAGCAATGACCTTGTAGGTAAATATTTCATAACACTTTTTATGGCTCAACTTTGAAATTCACTTCACTACTGATCTTCATAGTACTTTTCATAATTCAAGAAAAGGACTTTATGACTTAAGCTACTAGAATACTAAGCATAATCAAAAGATTTATCTATGCATCTTCCCTTTATGCTACATTATCCCTAGATTTCATACTCTTGGCATAGTTATTTCAATGCTTCATATTTTTGTGTTTATCTTTGATTCTCTTTGATAATGAAAACTATTTTAATTAAGATATGTTATCTTGTCGACTGATAATTTTCAAACCTCAAAGTTCACTCTAGGATAGTCACCTCATCCTATTGTTGTCCTTGCATTTTCTCATTTCTAATCACAATTAAAATCACTTTGTTACCCATGTTATTCATGAACATTCTAACCTTGTTCCACATGTTAATCTTACAAAATAATATATGTGCCGATAACCACTTCTAAATTATAGCTAAACATTAGGGCAATGATAAGATTATCAATATCAAATTTTCATCACTACTATTCTTGAATGTGAATTTTGAGGACATGGATTTTTTAGTTGTTGAGAGTATTTTCAAGGCTTCCCAAACAAAGGGAATCAAGGTCAAACTTATCTCACTATTCATGAAATAAACAATAGAAATTTCATGCCATAAATTTGAAGATAGGTTTTGATGTCACTTAAAGCCAAAACATGGCTTTTCTGAAGGTGCCCTTCTAATAAGCCATTTTCTAAAGATAAATTAGAATGGGTTCTATAGGGGTCCCCACCCTTTGAAGATAAAGTGCAATACAACATTTCCAAATATCAACCAAATAATAATTACAAAGGGTTTATGAATATTTAACGGATAACTAAAAGAGAAACCACAAGTTTGGGGGATTGACTTAATAAACTAATGACATATCATATGTGTTCATAGGGTACTAAACAATTGTGCCAATTTCATTTCTACCCCTCAAATTTATGTTCTCGATACTCCCTCGTCATATGCTAGTATAATTAAAATACCTCCTTATTTTCGCCAGGCATCCTTTGTACTTATTTTTTTGGTTACATTTTTACATCACCTGATTATTTCTACCCTATCAACTAAGGGAACTACCCACACCTACATCTAACTCAAAATTAGTTTTGAATGTCATTCCATACATTAAATCCTCAACATAGAAAATGTAGATGAGCTATGACAAATGTGTCATCTTCAAAAATCTTTCATTTAAAAGAACTTATACATCTCAACCTCCAAACCCTTGTCACACCAACTCTAACAATGAATCGCCATAATAAAAATATGTCAATTATATTATGCATATTAATCTAAATTGTAATTGAAGGGTTTTAGAGGTACCCAATGATTCTTTTGGGTAGGTTCATGGTATTATCAAAAGGTGTCCAATAACTATTTTTAGGAAAATTTGGTAGGATTTTAGTGAGCCTACATGACCTTGGTGTGACCATTGTTTCCTTTGTTAACTATCTTAGAGTTAGGATTAAGTAGGAACCCCTAGGATTATGAGGCTTTGACATAATACAAGACTATGTGGTGTAGAAAAAATATAGCTTTGTGACCCTAGCAAGACCAACTTAGTGAATGACATTTCATTTAATTGGCCTATGTAAAGGTTCTTTGTAGATGATTTAGAATGTCACTTATAAACACCCCAACCCCTCTTTTATGCATGCTTCCCAACCACTAATACCTAACTTATCATATTAAATAAGTCAAACCCTTTCCCCTAATACTTAAGTGATATATTAGGTCATATTGTAGTTATTTAAAAAACCCCAATATGCATTCACATGGTAAGTTATTGATATAGAGGTGAATCCCTATGACAGTAAGACACAAACAATAAAATACTAACAATCAACCCCATCTATTTTACTATCAACATTTTGGTTTTAAATAAGACCATGGTGCCATTTTCAAAGAAGCATTTCTTTTGGATTTTTCCTACTTCTAACTATAGTCCATTCATATGCTTTATGTGCTAAAGGAGACATAACTTCTTCCCCTTCACTATAGATTCCAACTTTTGTAATATAATTTACTCCTCAAAAGAATCATATTCTTCAATGCCTTGCATCTTCAAACACTCCTTGAGGTAGCATATGATAATTCTATGAGTTATAAAATTGCCACTCTATCCATTTCTTCCTTATTTCAATTGTTTTTCTTTGAATCCTTCATAATATTTTTATTTTCCCCCTCTTCCTCGACTTAAATCATTTTTATAAAACCTTTTCATTAACTACATGCACCAATTCTATCTCCTTAATCTTACCATCCTCTAAGATTTGATTTTTCTTCTATATATATTGTCTTCCCCTTTGGGGTTTAAAGATGTGTAGCTAAAGAACAATCCATTAGTTTTGATCCTAAGGGAATGCATCTCTCCATAAAGAGGATCAACTAGAAGAATTTTTATTTCTTGTACATTCTTTTTCCTTATGAAGTACATGAAAACAATTCCAACAATGAAAAGAAAATTTCTAGTAATCTAAAAATTGATTCTAGATTACTTTATCTACTTTCATCTTAATTTCTTTAGGTAAAACATTACTCAAATCCATTCCCGCAAGAAGCCTACTCGAAGTCATTAGCATAATCCTATGAGTATCAAGTGACATAGTGACGAACTTTCCCAAAGAATCTCTTATCTTTTACGAAGTAGAGTGCATCCAAAAAATTAGAGGGAGAATTTGAGTGTTTTTGGATTAAATTGTGTTTTTCTATCATAAAAAATAACTAAAGTGATGAGAAGGATATTAGTGGAGATGAGGATTAAATATGGACTAAGGAAACATCATACCTCTAAAGTGTAGAAAGGTTTAGAAGCCTTACCCATAAAGGTGCTACCTAAATGTTTTCTATGAATAGATTGAAGCTAGGAAACCATGGTTTCAAGAACAAGGATGCCTCACACTAATACTAGGGACCTTTTTCTAAGATCACATTCTTATCATTCATGGAATCACATACCATTCCATAAAAACCTCCCAAGTCAACTAAAGCATTTGGAATGATCATTCCCCTAATTGACATGGTGATCACAGGGCTACTTGGATCACCATATTTTGGTATCAAGTTTTTTAGAGAGGAGGTCTACTAGATATCCCTCTACTTGGATGGTATTAGTTTGCTTCTTGTTCCTACTAGGAGTTTTAATATAGAGTTGCTTAATCAACTAGTTTAAATCTAGAATCTCCTTAATGGCCTAAAGTAATAGAATCTCTATATTCAAGATTTCTATTTCTTAAATTAGTTTTGTTTAATAAAATGGTGTTGGCTTTATAGGAGATTTTGGAATTTTCCTAAATATTTTAGGAAAAGGAGCATGCTTTGGAATGGACTTAAGACATGACTTTGAAATGAAGAATTTTTTTGTATAATTTGTCATCCTAGGGTTCAATTCTAGAGGAACTCAATTTGATGGGTTGAATAATGATTTTGAAGTTTACCTGGAAAGATAATGGGTCTGACCTTTCAAAGCTAGTCTTAATGGGTCTTCAGAGGAGGTGTTGTTGAACCTCGTACTTTAGTGGAATAAATTATTGTCAAAGCAAGGGGTGTCTGAAAGCTATTTGTAGAAGGATGATGGGAAGCCTTTCCTAGTAGGCAAATTATTCTATCAAAAAGGAAATACACCCACTCTTTAATCTATTAATAAGAATTCAAATGGCTATCTACAAAATTAAAGTGCTAGATTGAATGAAAAAGATTAACTACATAATAGAAATGTTGAAACTAAATAGAAAAGATTTTAATTACAAAATAGAAATGTTGAAACTAAACGAAAAAGATTAACTATGAAATAGAAAGTTACTTATGCTACAAAATAAACCTTAACTACTGAATCAACAAAATGAAAAGATTTCAACCCAAGAATGTAACTTCTAAGGCATGAATGAAAATTTTCTTTTTTTTTTTAATTTTCTTCTCAAAATTAATAACTACAGAAACTTCACATAACAATGTTAATAACAAATTTCTTAAAAAAATTAACAATAAGCATAGCCAGTAACATTAACAAATACACATACACACATGAAACCTATAGGTTAGACATATACAACTACAACAGGAATAACATCGCATATAAAATAAACTCAAAAGATACTTAGTTACATCTAGAGTTTCATTTTCTCCAATGAGTGGTCATCTCTCCAAATGAAAAGAATTATTCTTAATTTAGCATTCTTAACTTGAAACAATAGAAGACCTTGACATCGGATTCATGCATAACATAAGTGCTTCAAAGTCTATAATATTTTATTTCTACTCCTAGATAACTTATAACTGATAATTGAACATATGTTTTTTTCTGAAAGAAAAGATGATGATAAAAAACAACTACTATAACTAACTACTTAACTACAAATTTAAAGTAGGTTCCTAAAATCTAGCTATGTGTTGTGCATGAACAAGCTATCCAAGTCTTTTGAAATTCTTAACAGAAATAAATAAATGAGTCTATTATACATAGATAAAAATATGTCTTTGCATGGATTAATAAAATATTTTTGACAATGATTCTCAACAAGAGTCTTTTAATCTTTAACTGCTTCATAAACAAGAGTTGCTCTTTATTGCAAAATTATCACAGAAACTAGATTAATGGTGAATGAGGTTGTGCATGCCTATGGAATCCTTGATCAATATAGGAGTTCTTCCTGCTATAGCTTGTTGTCCTACTCCTTCCAGAGCTACTCTGCCCTCTCTAGAGCTCAAAGGTTTTGGAGTTGGTGAAAGAGTCTCTAGGGTAATCCTTTGAATCAATTGAGGTCTTTCAAAGCTCCACTCTTCTTTCCAAAAGTGTATCCATGGCATTCTATGGAGGCAAAAATAGATCTTTTGCACACAATTTTATCATCTTTTCATCATGGTTAGTCCATAATAAATAAACCAACTAAATGCAATTTTTCCTACTCCAAATAACAAATAATTCCAACAATGAAAAGAAATTTTTTTTTACTCTAACAATTGATTCTAGATATCATTACCTACTTTCATCTAAATTTCTTCAGGCAAAAAATTACTCAAATCCATTTTCACAAGAAGTTTGATCGAATTCATTAGCATATTCTTATAAGTATCAAGTTCCCTTAAATTCTCCTATCTTTTACAAAGTAGAGTGCATCCAAAAAAGTAGAGGGATAATTTGAGTGTTTTTGGATTAAACTATGTTCTTTTATCATCAAAAAATAATTAAAGTCATGAGGAGGATCTTAGTGGAGATAAGGATGAAATATGGACTAGGGAAACATCATATCTCTAAAGTATAGGAAGGTTTAGAAGCCTTAGCCATAAAAGTGCTACATAAATGATTTTTTATGAACAAATTGAAGCTAGGAAATGATTATTTCAAGAATGAGGATGCCTCACCCCAATACTAGGGATTTTTTTCTAAGATCACATTCTTATCATTCATGGAATCACATACCACCATAAAAACCTTATGCATAGAGATAAATTGCCACTTGTACAACAAAAAAATAGATCTAGCTATTATCAATATATTTATTCAAAGGAGGAAGAGATGGATATAGATTATTGAACCTCCTAATCAACCCCTTCTCCCTGTAGCACTCCATCTCAATCCCTTCATCTTCTCCTAGCTCAAGAATAGGCATTTTTTTTGCAATTTTAAAGTTGTTAAACTCTACCCTTTCCTCCAAGACCTTGTGCATTAGTTTCTCCTTCATTTCTTATTATCCTAAGGAAGTTGGCTAATTATTTTTGCATAAAAAATACTCTTCACAAAATTTAATTAGCTTTTTCATTGACCTACATATGTACTTTCTTGCTTCCTCCTACCATCTTGCATCTTATTTCGCATAATAGGATCCACATTGCCCCTACCATTAAGCCCTACCAAGGATACTTTATTTCTATCCTTATCTCCACTAAGGGCCTTCTCATCACTTTTTTCTTGCATAGCTTTTTTCTCAACATTATCACAAGCCTACCCTAGATCCACTTCTACAATAAGCTATGGTGAAAACTACACTATGCTTCACAATAATGTAATAGGTTTTTTCCACCATTCTCCATCTCATCATATAAATTATTCATACTATAAAATTTTAATAAGCCATTAATAGATCAATGTTATGTAATCAAAATTTCATCATCAACTTTTTTCATTATATGTAGGTCTCTATTATTTTTTGTGCCACTTAGTGTGAATCTTTTGGGAATGTTTTTTAATTTTTTAGAGTTGAGGTTATCGAGTAGATATGTGCATGGAAATGGGGGACCAAAAGGGGGGTCAAAAGTGGCCATCTTTTTCTGAAATCAATAAAAACTGATCCTAGATGAGAAATTGAAGATAACCATGCTCAAAATTAGAAGATGTGATAAGAACAAGACTGTAGTACTTGGAATTTAGTTTCTAAACTACTATTTTTTTCTAAAAATGGTGGAGATTAAGAGGTTCAAATAGGGGGAACACATAAAGTGCTCCTGCTTTTGTAAAAAAATATAACATAGTGTCTAGTGTGCTTCCCCTAAAATGTTGGTCAACATTTTTTAAGTATTTCAGAAATCACTTCAGTGGATAATTAGATAACATCATGTAATTTATACCTGATTTTTCTATTAAATTTTTAAAGAATATATGATTTTTTTATGAATTTTCAAAGTGGACATATCCTGAAAAATGAAAATTTGAGCATGCTCCTCCCTATTTTTTTGAAAACTAATCAAAAATCAATTTTTTTTCAATGTGTATAGAATAGAGTATAGAATCTAAAAATGTAATTTGTTTCAAATTTTGACAAACACATAAAAAATGACACCATAAATACTAGACATAGGTTTTCTCCAAAAAAGAAGACATTAGCAAAAGAAATTGAAGATGGAAAATTTAATGTTACCATATTTTTGAAAAATTACATGGTTATAATGCAGGAGCATCCCTAGTTCAAGAGAAATCTTGCATCAACCAAAAACATTTGCATTTTAGTTTGTTTGCATTTTAGTTTGTTTCTTTTCATTTTCAAGTTCAATTCAGGAAGTTCAGTCAAAAGCACTTTTAGCTTTTGGTCCGGTATTCTACCACAGTTGCATTTCACACTTTATGGATTTGGACTTAGCATCTACATTCATTCATCTACATCATATCCAGAATTCAGAGCATTTGGATCAATTACCACAAAGTTATCATTATCAGAAGATCAATTGTTTTCTCAGAGCAAAGCATCTTGACAGTCTCTGATAATCAGCTAAAGGAGAAGGCTTGTAGATCATTCCTTGACTTGTGGAGCCTAATGACACATCATTCAATGATCTTTGGTTCATGGTCAACCTTTCCCAAGGGTCTGCACATTATTCTACTCATTTGAGGAAGTGTTCTATGCATTTAGGTCCAACCTATCTGTGTACACGTGATAACTCTTCATTGGAGTTTGTGACCTTCCTTAACCGACGTGGAGGAATCTATTGGTCCAAAGAAGATGTATTTTGATGTAATAGATCTGTAGGAAAGTAGTTTAGAAGTTATTAATAAGTTCATAACATAGTGATAGCTAATAGTTTAGATTTTGTGCAAAGGAGCTTTAAAGCTTTATCTTGCACATGTATGTAATCAGGCCTGTGAGCCCTAATTGTAAGCTCGCATGTTACCGGCTGATCTCTATTTGCATTCTAAGATATATTAAATAACTAAATATGCATTTCCTCCATTTCTTTGAGTTGTTTCTGTTGTGTTTACTCTTGCTGCATGGTCCGAATAGTTCATTCTATAAACCCTCCTACTATGACTGCACCAAGTGGTATCAGAGTGAAAGTTTGAATCTTTGGGAGTGAATTAAGCGAATTGAGTGAAGTTGGCAAAGGAATTCTGTAAGATCTTGCTGTGAACAGATCACCAAATTGAGGCAGGTTACTTGTGTTGCAATCGATCATCGATTCTAAGGTAGTTGTCACCTTGTAGCCTGATCGTCAAACCTAAGGTAGTTTGAACTTGATCCTAAGAAGAATGCCACTGCAGAGAGTTGCTGCTATTGGAACAATGGCTAGTAGAATTGATGAGATGATGGAGATGATGAAAATAATATGAATTCATTTGGATGTTGTTGAAGAAGATAGGTGAAGAGGATTGACACTGAGACCTAATGTTGAAAGTGATGAGGAAGAAGAATTTCAATCTGTTGAACAAACTAGCGAAACCCTAGGAGGTGATGAAGAAGAAGAATCAGATCAAGTAAAGATGTTGTGAGCTATTTCAAAGATTGGAAAGAGACCTAGAGTTGATGTGCAAAACTATACTCATAATTTGAACCCTGAAGAATTGATTGACTGGATAAATGACATGGAAGAATACTTTGACTATGAGCAAATTGAAGATCCAGAGAAGGTGAAATTTCTAAAGACAAAGCTGAAAGGACATGCTGCTATATGGTGGAAAGAAGTTTAGTTGGAAAGAAACACAAGAGGAAAAGAAAAGATTACAAAATGGGATAGGATGGTGACAAAGTTGAAGAATCAGTTTATACCTGCTGACTATGAGTTGGAGCTATTGAAGAGATTGCAAAACCTAAGACAAAGGGAGAAATCTGTGAAGGAGTACATTGAAGAATTTCATAAAATGATCATAAGGATAGGACATAGTGAAGAAAACAAGGATAAAGTGGCTAGATGTATAAATGGACTGAGATTGAACATTCAAGAGGAACCAAGCTTGGTAAGGATGACATCTTTGGAAGAAGCATATCAATTTGCCCTGAAAGTTGAAGAGAAGCTGAATAAAAGACATGATTAGAGACAAAGAGGTAGAGGAGGTAAATTTTAGAGAGGTAGGACATTTTTTGGAGGAGACAGATCATATCAGGAGCAGAAAAAGTTTGACAGCTCATTTAAGAAGGACGATAGAGATAATAGTGCTTGCCGGAGAGATACCAAAAATTTTTACCAGAGGGGAAACCCTAGTCCATACTGGAATGAAGGATACAGGAGGGAAGGAAGAGGATTTGATAAGAGAACATTTAGAGGTACTTGTTTCAAGTGTGGAGGTGAAGGACATAGATCATTTGAATGTAATCAAGGTAGTACAAGTAAGAGGATAGAAAATAGTGGAAGGGCAGCTTATGTTGAAGAAGAACCTATTGGATCACATGGTTTAGTTGGCAAACTTGAGAAAGGAGAATCATTGGTGATGAGAAGAGTACTATTTCAAGTAGAGACAGGTGAGGAACCACCGCAGAGGAAAAGCTTGTTCAAAACTAGATGCAAATCAAGAGGTAAGTGTTGTAAAGTTGTGATTGATAGTGGTAGTTCAGGTAACCTAGTTTCAGAGGAGATGGTGACTAAGTTGAAGTTGGAAAGATTGAAACACCCTAAGCCCTATTAGATAGCATGGATTCAGGATGATCCTAAGGTACTGGTGAGTGAACAATGTTTGGTGAAATTTCATATTGGATCTTATCATGATGAAGTCTTGTGTGATATTATGCCTATGGATGTTTGTCATATCTTGTTGGGTAGACCTTGGCAGTATGATAGAAAAGCTATACATGATGGGAGAAAGAATACACACTCTATAACAGCAAATTGAAAGAGAATTACCTTGATTCCTTTAGAAGATGATCCTAAGAGTGAAGTATGTGGGAATGCTAGAATCTGTTTGGTAGATGGAAGAAAATTTCTGGATGGTTTGAGACATGAGAATATGTGTTATGCCTTGATTCCTACGAAACCCAAAACATTGAAGGAGACTGAAGAATCACAACCAGAGGAGATAAGAGAATTGCTGGCAGAATATGAAGACATCATATCAGACAATGTACCTAAAGGATTTCCATCTATAAGGAGTACAGTCATAATATGGATCTTATACTGGGAGCAAGTTTGCCTAACAAAGTAGCACATAGAATGACACCGGCAAAGAATGAAGAACTAAATAGACAGATAAAGAGTTGTTAAGGAAAGGTTTGATCAGAGAAAGTTTAAATCTTTGTGCAGTACCTGCAGTGTTAGCACCTAAAAAGGATGGAGAATGGAGAATGTGTACTAACTCTAGAGCAATAAATAAGATCACAGTTAAGTATAGATTTCCTTTACCTAGGATGGATGATATTATGGATTGTTTGAGTGGAGCAAGATATTTCATAATGATAGACTTGAAGAGTGGATACCATCATATCAGAATTAGAGAAGGTGATGAATGGAAGATTGCTTTTAAGACAAATGAAGGACCGTATGAGTGGTTAGTGATGCCCTTTGGACTGACAAATGCACCGAATATTTTCATGAGATTGATGAATAACATTTTGATGAAATTCTTGGATAAGTTTGTGATTGTGTACTTGGGTGATATTTTAATTTTTAGTAAGACAAAAGAGGAACATTTGTGGCATATTAGACAAGTTTTGCAGAGACTGAGAGAAGAGAAATTGTTGATAAACATCAAGAAGTGTAGTTTCATGAAGGAAGAGTTGGTATATTTGGGATTTGTAATTTCTATAGAAGGATTGAAGATGGACCCTGAGAAAGTGAAAGCAATTGTTGAATGGCATACACTGGAGAGCATTAGAGAGGTTAGATCATTTCATGGATTGGCTAGTTTCTATCGAAAGTTCATAAAAAAAAATTAGTTCAGTTTGTAACCCTATGACAGAGACAATGAGAGGCGACAGAAAAGACTTTAAGTGGACATCAGGAACATATAAAAGTTTTGAATTATTGAAGTAGAAAGTGATAGAGCAACCTATTGTGGCATTACCGAATTTCAATAAGGTATTTCAAGTTGATTGTGATGCAAGTGGAAATACGATTAGAGCAGTGTTAAGTCAAGAAGGTAGACCTATAGCATATTTCAGTGAGAAGTTGAATGATGCGAGGAGGAGATATTCAGTTTATAATCAGGAGTTCTATGCCATAATTCAAGCCTTGAAAAAGTGGAGACATTACTTGTTGCCTAAGGAGTTTGTGTTGTATACAGATCGTCAAGCTCTGTAGTATTTGAACAGTCAAGGTAAGTTGAATTAGAGACATATGAGATGGGTAGAGTTCATGTAGAGTTATACTTTTGTGTTGAAGCATAGGAGTGGAAAATCAAACAAAGTTATTGATGCATTGAGTAGAAGAAGAAACTTATTGACAGAGATGAGAGTTGAAGTGTTGGGTTTTGATGAATTGAAGAACATGTGTGAGGGGGACACTAATTTTGTAAAACCTTGGAAAGGATGTAAGGAACCTGTTGTGATAGATAGAAGTAAGTGGTTGGACTATTTCATTCAGGAAGATATGTTGTTCAAAGGAAGTTATTTATGCATACCTAGAAGTTCAATGAGGGATAATTTGATCAAGGAGAAACATAGTGGTGGATTGGCAAGACATTTGGCATTGATAAGATAGTGGCTTTAGTGAGTGAAAACTACTTTTGGCCTTAGATACATAAGGATGTTAGGAGATTTGTGCAAAGTTGTAGAGTTTGTCAAGTTGCAAAAGGAAGTAGTCAGAATACTAGATTGTATAAACCTTTGACAGTACCTAAGAGACCTTAGGAAGACATAAGCATGGATTTTGTAATGGGATTGCTTAAGACACAGAGGGGACATGATTCAATATGTGTAGTGGTTGACAGATTTTCAAAGATGGCTCATTTCATACCTTGTAAGAAGACAATTGATGCAATGCATGTAGCAGACCTATTTTTCAAGGAGATTGTGAGATTACATGGATTACCTAAGAGTATAGTTTCAGACAGAGATACAAAGTTTGTTGGATATTTTTGGAGGACACTTTGGAAGAAGATGAAGATGGATTTGAGGTTCAGTTCAACTTTTCATCTATAGACTGATGGACAAACAGAGGTAGTGAATAGGAGTTTAGGAAACTTGTTGAGATGTTTGGTTGGAGAGAAAGCCAGAAGTTGGGATTTGATTCTTTCACAAGAAGAGTTTGCAAACAATAATTTGGTAAATAGGAGTACCAGAAGAACACCCTTTGAGATTGTTACTGGAGTGCATCCTAAAGGAATTTTTGAATTGAGAGATATTAACCTGGAAGAAAAGAGAAATGCAGAAGTAGAAGAATTTGCCAATCATATGAAGACAGTGCATAATCAGGTGAAGAAGCATTTGGAGAATATGAATAGTAAGTATAAGAAAAAGGTTGATGAGAAGAGAAGACATAAGGAATTTGAAGTGGGGGATGAAGTGATGGTGTACTTGAGAAAAGAAAGATTTACAGTTGGGACTTATAACAAGTTGAAGATGAAGAAGTTTGGACCTTGTAAGATACTCAGAAAATTTGATCAGGAAATGCATATGAAGTGGAGTTACTGGAGACATTGGGTATATCACCTATTTTCAACATTGCAGACCTTTATAAGTATCATGAAGCAAAGTTTAGTGGCAGCATGGAAGAAGACTTGAAGAAGAAATTACCACAACAAGCATCGAAGTAGATTGAAGACATTTTGGATAGCCGAGTTGGACGTAGCACTAGAGGAAGACAATACAAATAATATCTTGTGAAGTGGAAAGGCAGACGAGAAGAAGATTCATCATGGATTTCTCAGGCTGAGGTGGACCGTCTTGGTTCTCCCTTAGCCCCAGCAAAGTGAGGGACTCACTTTTTCAATAACCCTGGATGTCTGATGCAGGAGCATCCCTAGTTCAAGAGCAATCTTGCATCAACCAAAAACATTTGCATTTCAATTTGTTTCTTTTCATTTTTTTCCAGTTCAATTCAGGCAGTTCAGTCAGAAGTAATTTCAATTTTTGGTCTGGTATTCTACTGCAGTTGCATTTCACACATTGTGGATCTGGACTTAGTATCTACATTCATTCATCTACATCATATCCAAAATTTAGAGCATTTCGATTAGTTACCAGAAAGTTATCACTATCAGAAGATAGATTGTTTTCTCAGAGCAGAGCATCCTGAAAGTATTTGATAATCAGCTAAAGGAGAAGGCTTGTGGATCATTCCTTGACTTGTGGAGCCTAATGACACATCATTCAATGATCTTTAGTTCATGGCTGACCTTCCCCAAGGGTTTGCATGTTATTCTACTCATTTGAGGAAGTGTTCTATGCATTTAGGTCTGACCTATCTCTATACACTTGACAACTCTTCATTGGAGTTTGTGACCTTCCTTAGCTGACGCAGAGGAATCTATTGGTCCGAAGATGATATATATTGATTTAATAGATCCCCAGGAAAGTAGTTCAGAAGTTATCAATAAGTTCATAACATAGTGATAGCTGATAGTTTAGATTTTGTGCAAAGGAGCTTTAAAGCTTTATCTTGCACATGTATGTAATCAGGCTTGTGAGCCCTTATTGTAAGCTTGCATGTTACCAGCTGATCTCTATTTGCATTCTATGATATACTGAATGACAGAATCTGTATTTGTTCCATTTCTTTAAGTTGTTTCTGTTGTGTTTACTCTTGCTGCACAGTCCAGATAGTTCATTCTATGAACCCTCCTACCGTGACTGCACCAGGTTAGAAAGCTAATAAAAAACCTAAAGTCATCCTGGCATTTTTTTCGTATTGACATAAAAAATTTGTAAACCTGATGGAGAGCATGCTCTGGATTTAGTTGATTTTCTAAGTTTTGTTGAAAACACTTTTTGGCATACAAAAGGTAGGTCCAACCCTTTGGTTTGGATGCCTAAGGTAAATCCAACCCTTAGGGTTGGAATTTACTAAAGAACTAAAAAATGTGCTTGCATTATGATGCACTCACATTATAATATGCTCTCATTTTGGACTAGCTAAAATTTTGACCAATGACTTGCAAAGTGGCATATCACATTATTTTGGCTCACATTATGTGTTTGTTCCCCTATTCTACACTTTTTTGACATACAAAGATACTTTTGATGCTTTTGAGGATCTACAATGATTGGTTAACAAAATTAGTTCAAATTTTGTTCTTATATCGATTTAGAAGATTCCAATTACATGTTTTTAAATCAAATTTGATATTGCAAATCATTGTTTTCATGTTTTGAGGATTTGGAATACTTGATTGACAAAATTAACTTGTTTTTTGTCTTACATTGACAAAAAATAATTTTAATTGCATGTTTTGTATTTCAATTTGATGAATTGTTAGTTATTTTTTGTGTTTCTTCAACCATTTATTTAGAGTGATATAGAGTTCAATATCATGCCAAGGAAACAACCAAAAACTCAAACACTAGAGGAGTGTGAAGTTGAGACTGCAAAGCAAAGAGAACAAATGAGAAAACTTCGTGAACATAAGAAATTGAACTCCATAAATGAAGATCAACCATCTTTGCCAATTGAATTGGATCATGAAGCATCCAAGAGAGAGAAGGATTTGGAGAAAAAAAAAGGAATGAATGCTAAAACTTCATGCAAGTAAGAAATTGAATGTGGGAGTTGAATGTATGCCATCTTTTCCATCTCAATTTGATATTGTAGAAAATGTACAATTAATGATTGAAAATGATGATGCATTTTCAAATGTAAATATAGATGTTACACCAGTTGATCAAGTGTTGAATAAGAAAAATTTATGTAATGATTTGAGTTTTCCATTGAGAACACCTCCTAGAATTTTGCATAAAAAGCCTAAGTGTTTTTATTAAAATTAATGAGAATATTTTAAAATTAATGCCTACTAAAATTCTTGAACGTACTTGTAAAAGAAATGCGACTAAGATATGGAACATGTTTTTTGAAAATATAAGTGAACCCAGAAGATGTCAATTGTTTGTTGAAATGATGAAAAATCTTAAGTTTAGGCCAATCATGAAGATTCTTTGTTTAAGAACATCAAATAGCAATAGTGAAAAATCTATTGTAAAAAATCTAATCAATGCATATCAAAGTATTGGTTCCACCTCACATACCAAAGATAGTAATGCTACATGGTGTGTCATTACATCAACTATAGTGAGAAATCAAACAAACAAATCTCGCTTAATAAGAAAAACAAGTCAAGCACTAAAGATAAGTAGAAAAACATTGATGAAATCCATTGGGAGGCATGAAAGAGTTGAGGACCCGAATAGCAATGAACTATGGGCATTTTTTGGTAGACTCCCACAAAAAAATAAAGTCATAGTTGAATCCTTAAAATCCATAAGGAAGTTTGGAGAAATAACACATGAGTGTCTCCTAATCAAAGGGATGTTGTAAACAGGAGAATTGGTTGTCAAAACTATCAGCCACATCCAAAGCATTTTTAGATATGACTCAAACACAATTTTTATCCAAATTTGTAGAGAGTTATCCTCAAATTCAAATTAGCTAAAGGTATATTGAAATGGAAAAACCTTTTTATGTCAAAATAAATCACACACACATAACTTCTTGTTGTAGAGTTCACAAAAAAATTCTATGCATTATGATATTTTTCAACAAATATGTGTATCTTTGCATACTAATGATATTTTACAGGAGTGTATGACAGACGCTCCACCTGAATCAGCAAGAGATTTCATTTCAAGCATTTTTTGTGAAAGATTAGATGGACAATTATTTTATAAGAAATCTTGTTTGGATGGAACATGTGATAGTTGCGGTAGTTTATAATGTTTGAGAACTTGTGTATAGATGAATAATACACATGCAATTGGAAATAAACTAGTACCTTTTGGGAAATATAAGTTAGTGGCATACACTCTAAATGATGGTAAAGAGGCAAAAAGATGTGAAATGGTGAGTGAAGAAATGATAGTATTTGCATTTATGCCTATTTTTCAAGAAAAGATAGTGTATAAGTATGCAAGGCATACACATAGATCTTGATGGTTGGACTTGCAATTCAAGTTATGCAAGGACACATTTCCTCTTCATATGATAGTATCAATTGTATACTTTATAAAGAATTATATACTACAACCACATAATGAGGTTCAATAATATTTTTTTTATATTTAGGCATATAGCATTCATTCGTGCACCCGACAATATAGAGGAAGATATAAATATCTTGAGGGAGTATCATTTTTATATTAGTGATGATCACATACATTCTACAGAGTTTTTACAAGGTTGCTTTCAGATGTTCTATGGTAATTTGATTAGCAGGAACATCTTGTTTGGTTAGCATATCATATGGTCAGATAATTGTGTATCACCATTTAAGAATTCACATATATTCTATTGGTTGAGTAGGATGCATATAATGAGTGGTGTTCAACATATATAGAATTTCTTTAAGGTTGGGCATGGAAAAGGGGAGCATGTATTAAAAGAGTCTTAGCACTAGAAGAGTTGAAGTACAAAGATAGTGCAAAGTTGATAGATACATCCATCGTCGAAATGCATAACTTGACATTGAAATCAATATTTTGAACTAAATCTTCACGTTCTGACACCTATAGCCACTAAACCATTAGGAATTTGAAGATGATGTGAACTAGTGATTTGTGAGATTTTGTTTGTAGATTCTAAATATATTTTTTTTAAAAAATTGGAGTTAAATTGTAAAAAATTTTGCATCTCCTTTGATAACTGGTTTTTAATAGTAAACAACATTTTTTTAAAGTGATGTGTATTCCGTAGCACATAACTTTTTTTCTACAAAGGATAAAATTATTATTCTTTTTAATTTAGATTGGTAACACCGATATATAGTGTATGCATTTGGTTTTGAACATAATGTTTTGTTGAATAAATGTTTTTTAATTAATTTTTGAAGTCAAACCAATTATAATTTAGACATAGGCGTATTCCGTTAAACATATTTTTGTATGTATCAAAATTCAATTTTTTTTCTTTTGTTGAAACAAGAACATCAATACCTAGTGCATTGATATTTTTTAGAATTTTTTTCAATAATTCACTAATTTTCCATGTGTGTAGAATAAAGAACTTGATGTTCGGTAAAAAACATACATTCACAAGAAATAAAAAATAAATATAATAATCAAATTAAATATATTTAAAATTATATTTTTTGGGAAGCTTATAATAAGGACTACATACTTACAAAGCATAAATTTTAAATGAGTTCATTTGATCCCGCAAAAGATAATTAAAATTAGTTTTTTATCAGCATTTTGATAGGTGTAGAGGAGACTCCATTATAGGTATGGTTTAAAACTAGTGGGGTTCTATCCAAGGGGCTTTGAATCTAACGAGGTTTGATCAAACCCTCTTCAATTAAAATCCTTTATATGGAACCTTTCAAGGCTTAAATCATTATATTTTCTAAAAATATGTGATTTCAGCAAAAATTAGGATGTCCCAAAAAGTGTAACCCATTATTGTGGTAGTGGTATTTAAACTCCAATATCTGAGCCTTATCATTCTATCATGAATCAAGCTGTGAGTAATAACATTCTGAAGCTTCCCCCGATTAAGCCTATCAATCCTAATAAAGCACAAGGACCTTACTTTGATGCTAATGCCTTTCATCATTTTCATCAGACACAAGGACATGATACTGAACAATGTATACGTATTAAACATGAGATACAAGACCTTATTGATTCAAATATCATACAAGTATTAGGTTTGAATGATAACAGAAATAAATTGGTTGCTCCGCCAAATCAAAATTTATAAATCTTCACTAATCCATTCCCTAGACATACTGATACCAATATGTTAGAACAAGGTTTAGTGGAAATAGATGATGATGATTATTTAGACTATGATAATATCGTAGGTATGATTGAAGTGGATAAGAAGCAAGTGGATAATCCACCTTGTTCATGAAGATAAGGAATTTATGCTGAGGTTCCTCCTCCGTTATCCTTATATGGATCCGGAGGTAACCAAAATGCACCAGAAAAACAAGTAGAACAACTAATACAAACAAGTGAGAAGGTACAGGATAATTCCTATTACTGTGTTAGGAAGATTCAACAATGAAAATTCACTAAAAATTGCAAAAGAGTAAGATGACTGTCAATAGTTGGAAATAACAGTGGTTCTCCCCCTCATAAGCAACAAAAAGTCTCACTTCAACATGAAATCACAAAACAAGCATCATATAATAATAAACAAGACTTTCATAAGAACCACTCAAACTTTGCACTCAACATGATTGAGTACCTCTCCAAGAGGTTCGCAAGTTCCAAAATCTGATATAAAGATCCTACAGGTAAGTATCTCTAACCCTTTATCTCTCTCATGATGTGCTTCCCCCGTGAAGTGTTATGTGTTGTTTAGGCCTCCTAGGATGACCCTTCATTCTCTTGTAAGGTCTGGGATACTAGGAGACAGCCTCTATTGTGACCTTCTTCTATTTTGTATCATCATTCTTCTATATTTCCTCTCTCTCTAATTTCATTGTTGTGTGTTGTGTCTTGTGGATTGTTGCCCCAAAATTCAAACCTAAAAATTTTCAAAAATTTAGTGCGTAGACCGATCCACAAATCCTCTTAAATGTATAATCATCTCCTTGCCCCAATCTGGTCATTTTCTACACCAAAGTCTTTAAGTCTTGAGGACATTTTTTATTAGTCTTCGTCGTCGGGCATTTTTCAAGTTCATGAATCCTTTGTTTCCCCGACTCATGTTCTTAAGTTCAAAAAATGGCTGACTTCCCAACTCCTCTTTTATGTCAGGAAAGTTTAAAGTTTTTGAATGCCGCTCTAATAATTTGAAGGATCACAAAAGCACCGATGACCCAACTTTGTTGTTAGAGGTTCTTGAGATCCTAGAACTCCTGATATATGGTTCAATGGTTTCTACTTTTCTGTGGCTCCGCAACCCTTCTACAGATTCCCAGTTTTCAAAGCATCGTCAACTCATTTGATCATCTATACGGCATATCATGAGAATGTCTTTTCAGGAGTTATGAAATGCGAGCTCAATCTTAAGACTTGTTTCTCGAAGTAAAAAATCATGATGCATTAATTACCTCTTAAATGACAAGTGTAATGGATCTCACTAAAGTGGTGGCACATCGTCAACAAGATAAAAGTCATAATTACCTACTAGTGTAATTAAAATTAGCTTGTCTACAAAAAGGTGGTGGTACTTCCGAGTTCAATTTTTATCAACCAAGACATTTTCAAAATGGGACTTCCTGTAAATAATGAAATTTGGTATGATGAACCCATGCCTGCCCTGCAACTTGATTTGAGTTGGCCTGAAGAAGAGCAAATTGATATCATCTCCCACTTGCGCATAGTTGCATGGAAAGAGAAGACCAGCTATGTTGAATATCGCAGGGTAATTTTCATTCTAGAAGAGGAGGAAGAACGTGCTGAATTACGTAATCTTTTTATGGAAATATGACTAGAATTAGGAATCGTCCCCACACTCGGGGAAGTCTAATGCCACTTGTTTAGCATGCATGATATCTTTTTGTAATTAGCATTTTGAAGGTAAGTCTATAATTTATAGATTTTTTTGTTAATAGAAGAAGCTAACATTACAAAATATGAAGATTATTGTATAGTGATAGGATCAAGTTAGTTCCACACTTTTAGAAGCTCAAATGCAACTTCATGGACTATTCATTCAAGACAAATGGTATGCTTTCATCCGTCATGTGTATATTTTTATTGGAATTAGTGTGAATCAAAAGAATGGGTCGATGAATGGTGTGCTAGAAATTTAAGCCCACTTGAGATATATCAACTTCCAAGAGCACTACAACTCATGTAATGGTTCATCATCAATTGAATTTGACCATATTTTAGATCTAGTTGAACCAGGTATTATAGATGCATCACTTAATGAAATTTAATATATTTTAGATTATGATGTATTATTTTTGTATCATTTATTGAATTAATATTTTTTATGCAATTTAGTGTAGGGCATGTTTATGTAGTTATTGTGGATGAAGATAATGATGAAGTAACAAATTAATATTTATGTCATTGTGTTGAGGAAAAAATGAAATTGATAGCCCCTGTCATAGATGGAGTAAACATTGAGTATCCTAAAAAATCGGTGGTTGTTACTAGAACAAGGCTTAGAAGGTATCCAATGAAGAAGTCTGATGTGTGGTTGTTTGAGGACTTTGACACACATGAAAAGTCTTCATTATTCTAACCTTGTTGTGGCATCAAATGTTGAATTGATAAAATATGGGGTAGACCATTCAATAAAAACTTGTGGAAAGTTCGCGAGATGCTGCCACAATAATGGGTTACACTTTCTGGGACATCCTATTTTTTGCTAAAATCACATATTTTTAGAAAATATAATTATTTAAGCCTTGAAAGGTTCCATTTAAAGTATTTTAATTGAAGAGGGTTTGATCAAACCCCCTTGAATAGAACCCCACTAGTTTCAAACCATACCTATAATGGAGTCTCCTCTACATGTATCAAAATGCTGATAAAAAACCACTTTTGATTTAGCTTTTGGGGGATCAAATAAATTCATTTAAAATTTATGTTTTGTAAGTATTTAGTCCTTATTATAAGCTTCCCAAAAAGTATAATTTTAAATATATTTAATTTGATTATTATATTTATTTCTTATTTCTTGTGAATGTAGGTTTTTCAATGAACATCAAGGTTTTTGTTTCACACATACGAAAAACTAGGAAAATAGAGAAAAAAAAATTCTAAAATTTACATGTCCTCTATGTAAATATGTCCTTATTCCAACAAAAAAAAATGAATTCTGATACATACAAAAAAAAGTTATGCTCTTTATAGTACACCTACTAAATTGTAATTGGTTTGACTTCAAAACTTAATTTAAAAAATATTCAATAAAACATTATAATTTTATCCTTCATAGAAAAAAAAAGTTATGTGGTTTATAGTACACATCACTCTTTAAAAATGGTGTTTGCTGTTAAAAACTAGTTATCGAAGGAGATGGAAAAAGAAATGTAATTTGATTCTAAAAATTTAAATATATATAAATATATATATATATATATATAATCTACAGAAAAAATGTCACAAATAACTAGTTTGCATCATCTTTAAATTCCTCATGGTTTAACAACTACAGGTGTCTGAAAGTGAAGATTTAGTTCAAAATGTTCATTTCAATGTCAAGTTTGGCCAAAAAGTGTAACTCAGTATTGTGGGATCACCCTCCGAGTCTAACCATAAAGCAATAATTGACACCATAAAGAGTAGAGTGAATCCACATGGTTCATTGGATTGAATTAGTGGAATGACACAAAGGTATGTTATATGTACACTTCTTAAGTTTTGTGATTTGATTACATTTTTCTTTTCTTTTGTTTATGTATTTGTAGTAGTGTTATTAATGTAGATTAGTAGTGCCAAGCAAGCTTCCACCTTCTCGTGTTTGGTACTGTTAGTAGAGAATTTTATATTCTTGAAGCAAGGAGAAGCTTTAAAAATTAACAATAAACTAATATATCCTCATTTCATCGTCTATATTTTTGACATTTTTTCTTACCTTAATTTCACCTTAGACTATATGTTTGACATTATATGTTTAGCTGGGGGGAGATAGAGAGAGGTAGAGAGAGACATGGAGTTAGGGAAAGAGTAGAACTGAGGATGAGAGAGATACTTACAGAGAGAAACAAGTAAGGAGAGAGAGACTTAGGGAAAGAGAGACATAGGGAGAGAGAGAGAGAGAGAGGGAGGGAGGTAAAGTTGTAGCAACAATGATGCAACTTCTAGTTCTTAATCTCTTGTAGCCCATTCTCATCCTAATACTAGTGACAAAGACATGTAAAGTTGTAGCACAACTAGACCTTTCCCATTGTTTTGGTGAACCTTCCAAAAAGGTTAGTTTTTATGGGTCGAATGACATGCTCATTGATCAAAGAGAGAGAGAGAGAGAGATATTTGGCATGATTTTCTTGTCCTCATTTCACCTACATTATGGTTTCCATGCTTTGCATATACTCATTTCAAATTGTACATGTTTTACATGATTTAGTTATCCTCATTTCATCTTTTATGGGTCTACCATATCCTTAGGGAGAGAGAGAGAGAGAGACGCTTAGAGGAAGAGAGAGAGACTTGGGGAGAGAGGAAGAGAGAGACATAGGGGAGAAAGATTGATGTTTGGCATGATTAACATTTCACCTTCTATATGTTTGACATTTTTCCTTACCTTATTTTCACCTTCTATATGTTTCAAATTATAAGTTTAGCAGGGGGAGAGAGTGAGAATCTAGGAAAGAGCATAAGTGAGGAAGAAAGGATGAGAGAGAGACTTAGGGAGAGAGAGAGAGAGAGACTTAGGGAGAGTGGAAGTGTGTGTGTGAGAGAGAGAGTGTGTGTTAGTTAGGGAAAGAGTGGAAGTGAGAAGAGGGGATGAGAGAGAGAATGATGTTAGCTTTCCTACACCAAAACCTATTGCAAGCTTACCTACACACTTCCTTCTCTTTCTTCTTTTCACAACACCCACCTTAGCATTCCTAACACTTACCCTAACTTTCCCAACACCTACTCTAAGTTCATTGTTAGTTTTCCTTTCCTTCACTTTTCCTTCCATCCCATCCTTAGATTTTCTTATCCTATGTCATGCCTTCTCCCATTTCCATTTCCTCCCTTCTTGCATCCTTGCTTGATTCTTACTTTTTCTATTAATAGTTTTCTACCCATCCCCTTTTCCTTGATAAAATTTTAGTCCTCCTAAACTTAGACTCTTCTCGACTTTAAGTTGATCATATCTTGGCTAGATTTTTTCTTATATCCCACTTTCATTTGTTTCCTTGGCATTTATATCCCTATTATTTGGAGACTCTCATGCTCTTTTATGCCACTTTCTCTAGACCACTATCTCCCCTCTACCTTCTCCTCCCTCTATTACTTATACTCCTTTCTTTAAATGATGACATTTGTCTCACTATTCCTTCCCCACCCTCTCCTCCTCCCTCTATGAGCATTCCTACACCTATAGGCCATGATAGCATGATCATTACATGTTCCTTACAATATTTACTCTCCCTTTGAGCCTCATCTCTCCTACTTCCTACCATTTTGTACCTCTTTCTTTTGTTTATAAGACCTCTTTTCATTCTAAGGATGACATAATTAGTCTTGAGGAACATGTATTACACATGATGATTAAGTTGCATGATTTATAGATGCTATAAATCATGAGTTACATTATGATATTTATGTTAATGTTTCTCCTTATTCTTATTTTTGTACTCCTATATTAAGCCTTACCCTCTAGACATGGATCCACTTCATTGTGATTCTATACATGATCTCTCTTCCAAGCCATATTTACCAACTTTTCCTTCTATACATCCTCCTCCACAAGATTACGATATATTATTCATAATCATGGTGCCTACATCATTCCTTGTGTTGTTGATTAATGACTACTAGAGATTATGACATATTATTCATAATCATGGTACCTAACCACCCATTACATTTTTCTAACTTAGTGTACATAGATCCATGAGTGTTGTGCTTGTCCCTATATAGATTCATCTATTCTATTCACTCTTATCATACTTCATACCTATTCTCCTACTATGTACTTATTATTTAGAAACTAGATAGCTCTATCACCTATTCATTACCTTTACCTTTTTCATGGAGGCAACTCCATGATTATGTCATGAGAGGCATTACCTCATATTGCTCCCTTTTCGTATGATCATACACGTTTATCCTAGCATGTTACTATCTTGAGCACTACTTTGACAATTTATTGGGGAATTGACCTATTCCACTAGCTAGCTAGGGGCATCATCCATGTCTTGTTTTTGGGCCTAACCTAGCAATGACATATCCATTATCTAGTTATCTATTTTTTTTTGGTCTCGCTTGGCCTCCTTTTTAGTTTGAGTGGCTACCACATAGCCATTTTTATTGGGTAGTGCAACTACATCAACATTTTTATTTTTACTTTTTGGCCTAGTATGGTCCCTTGTTTCATCATAATAACATAGCCATTATCTTTTACCTAGTTTGTTTGAGTAGTGACAATGATGTAAACATTACCTCTCTTACATATCAATTATCATACACACATAGGGTGCCTTGACAAGAGGTGATTTTCATTTCAACATACTCCATTCTCCTTAAGAGAGAAAAGGGGATGATGTTCACTATGGCTCCATCATTAGCTAGATTTCTTCTAATGCAAGTATAATAGATCCAAACTTGTAGGTATAGGGTAGGATCCCCTCTTCTAGTTAACTCATTGTTTGCAAGCATGTTCTTAAGATTGAAGAATCTCAAATCTTGCACTTTAGCTTTTTGAGGATTAATATCAAATGGCCTCCAATAGCGATACTTGATGAGTTAGATATTTTTTAAGAGGTCTATGAATGAAATGTTAATGAATGTGCTCTTGAGATCATCTATGAGATCATGGGGCCAATAGCTTCTAGGGATATGGATTGCATGAATAATGTGTCCATGTTGTTCGATTGATTGAGTTGCATGGGTCTCTTAGGCTTCATCATTCTAGACTAACTCAACTAACCATAAAATTTTAGTGTGTCCCTTTATACTCAATTGGATGAAAAAATTGGCCCTTGTAGGTTTGAGACGCTTGTCGATCTAGATGTAGAGGGGTTAGATAAATTAGGTTAAATCATATTGTTAGAATGTTGGTGTGGATGGAATGGATTTTGATAGATCCATAAATTTTCAATTTTGAGGGGTAGTGGGCCCATGATGACTACCATTATTTGAAACCTCCTGAGGGTGGAGGAATATTTTCATAAAAAGGTTTTTTTATTCCTCTGGGAGTTTGGTGATTGAATAATTATAGTCTTGATAGGTTTCTATATCATGCCCTCTACTCTTATGAAATGAGTAGAATTTTTCAAGATCATAATATCTAGGTCCTTGGTAGGGGTTGTATCAATTTTCATTGAAAGTATGATGTTTTGTTGTCAATTGTCAAGCTCTGATAGTAGTTGTTCCTTTGAGGGTAGTCATTTTGAGGAGGATAGTCAACATTATTTGCCATCTCATGTACTTTCTAGTTTTCTTGATTTGGGTAATTTTTATTTCTATTATAGTTGTTACTATTGTAATTGTGATTATTGTTTTGGTTTCTATTACTTTAGGGGTGGAACATCCATGACTCCATTTTTATTGCACTTTTTTCACTTCTTAGGATCTTGGTTGTAGAGGGATTATTACTGTTGTTATTGTTTAAATGTTGGTTATTGCCCTAGTTTTGGGTAACCGACCTTCTATCATTTTCATGCATTCTCCTTTTACTATCAATAGTGGATTGATCAATTCATATGGTACATTCTAGGACTTCTTTGTAGGACTTGTAGAAATTTAGATATGGAGGTGGTTAAGAGGCCCCCTAGTTCAAATTACTTTGAGTAGTGACAAATGGATTGTAATGGGTCCATCATCTTGGAGACTATGGTCTTGTGTTTAATTATGTCAAGTTTTTAAGTGGTTGCTCAACACCCTTGCATTGAGTGCCCTGATTTGTTACACTAAGGTGGTAATACATCCTCTTGGGTTTATTTTTTAGGTTGATCAACATTTAATGCTTTACCACATTGGGGTGAGTTTTATTGATTGTTATAATGGTATCCATGAATATACTTTCAAGACCTCATGAAAAGAAGCTTAAACACTAGATTGCATATGCACCAAAGGTGTGAAATTTAACACAACATTCCTTAAAATATATCCACTTGAATGAATATAGCATACCTACTACTTAGATAAATCTATAAAGATGTGGAGACACTAGCACTATGAGGAAACTTCTACTTTCAATGCCTTCTCTTGACCTATAACACCATATCAACATGAAAGACATAGTTTGAACCTTTGATTGGTGCCCTAGAACACATTGGATCAAGTGAGAACACCTTTATAGTAGGGTCATGCCGAAGAACTGACTATAAAATTTTTTCATCAATAGATAAGGCACATATAGAGTTTCATATGTCTACATGAGCCTCATAGGATCATGCCATTTGTCCCAATCCTAGGATGTAGCCAAGCAGACCAACACTTACTCTTTACAATTAATTTACTAATGGAAAGAAGGATACAATCAAATCTAATTTTGTATTTGATGAAAACATCCTTAGAATTTTTCATCTTTAATTTATAGGGAAAACATTCCTTATTAAAGTAAGAAGCCTCTTACATATATTCCCCCTTCAACAAAATTGCAAACTTGTTAGGAGTAAAATTTTGCATTCCACGCTCCTTGGGTCTGAACTGAATGCACCAAAACATCGAGGTGGGTGGTTGAATGCTATGGGAGGTGCATTTTTGGTGGCCAAAACTCTTGGTCATTCTCGGCTACATTAGACAAAGATAGTCACTTAAGAGCCCTAAGACAAAAAAAATATGCCAGACATTTGGACCGACTGTTCTCTCAAATTGTGAAACCTAGGAATGTATTGTTTGCATGTATAGGTGGATGTCAGGTCCATCTACAAATATCTACCTCAATTTTTTTTAAATCAATTCTATTTGTTTGTGGTGGAAAAGAACACAATGTTCCAAAATGCTGCAGTTTCATTTAGTGGAAAGATGCTAGGAGTGAAATTTTGCATTGTGCACCTCCTGGCACCGAACCAATGTGCCAACACATCGGAGTAGGTGGATGAATGCTAGGGGAGATATTTTTTAACACCCCAAGTGTCCCAATCATTCA
Organism: Cunninghamia lanceolata; assembly: GCA_027924645.1. Taxonomy (NCBI): domain Eukaryota; kingdom Viridiplantae; phylum Streptophyta; class Pinopsida; order Cupressales; family Cupressaceae; genus Cunninghamia; species Cunninghamia lanceolata. Next base: position 3,045,960 of record BSBN01000130.1, on the reverse strand, counting down.
ATACTATAGGCTTTTGATAAACTCTCTTAACAACCCTAAGAGCAAAAAAATGCCAATCTTTGATAGAGTATTTCTCAGAGTCTGTGGCACCTGAGAACATTTTGTTTGGATCTATAGCTTCACATGGGGTCCATCCACAATAAACTTGCTTAGTTTTTGTCAACTCTAAACTATTTGACCATGCCAACAATGAATGTATTATTACAAAATGCATCAGTGGCATTCAACATAACCTTGCCAAGAGACATATTTTTTGTTATTCACCTCATGGGGCCAAACTAACTATGCCAACATGTTAGGGTGGGTGGATGAATACTAGGGAAGGTCTTGTTTCATACCCCAAGTGTCCCAATCATTCTGGAATACAGGCTTCTAACAAAGTCTCTTAAAATCCCTAAGAGCAAAAAACTACCAATCTTTGATGGAGCAGTTCTCAGAGTCCTTAGCAACTAGGAATGTGTTGTTTAGACCTACAGTTGCATGTGGGGTCCATCCACAATAAACTCTCTCAACTTTTTTTTAACTCCTTGAACCATTTGACCATGCCAACAATGAATGCATTCTTGGAAAATGCATTAGTGGCATTTAGCATAACCTTGCTAGAAGCCATATTTTTTATTCTCCATGTCCTCAGGCTAAACCAACTGTGCCAACACATCAAGGTGGGTGAATGAATGTTAGGGGTGGTCTTGTTTCATACCCCAATTGTCCCAATCATTCTAGACTATAGGAGATGGAGAATGAAAAATAGGGCTCTTAAGAGAAATTATCGAAAGCTTATAGTCCAAAATGATTGGGATAGTTGGGGTATGAAATGAGACCACCCATAGCATTCACCCACCCACCCAGACATGTTGGCATAGTTAGTCTGGCCCTAGGACACAGAGAATGAAAAATATGTCTCCTGGAAAGGTTATGTTGAATGCCATTGATGCATTTTGTAAGAATGCATTCATTGTTGGCACGATCAAATGGTTTGGAGTTGACAAAAATATAGAGAGGTTATTGTGGATGGGACTCCATCTGCAACTATAGGTCTAAATGAAACATTCACAAGTGATACTGACTCTGAGAACTACTCCATCAAAGATTGGTATTTTTTCTCTTAGAGCTCTTAAGAGACTTTACTAGAAGCCTATAGTCTAGAAAAATTGGGACACTTGTAGTACAAAATGAGACCTCCTATAGAATTCTCATGCCCACCCCAACATGTTGGCATAGTTGGTTCAGCCCCAGGAGGTAGATAATAAAAAATATGGCTCTTGGCAAGGCTATGTTGAATGCCAAGTTGTAACATCCCAACCAGAATATTAAATAACATTAAACACAAATAATGCAAAAAATCCCATTTCTCTTTTTTATATATATAAGAAAATTCAATAATATTACATTTGCAATTTCCAAGTACAATACATAATTTCAAAAAGATGGTCACTTCACATGCGACTAGCAAATTTCACCTTTTTATCATGAACATATAACAGATGGTCGCATTCCTTGCGACTTACAATATTTACCATTTGATTTACATAATAAGTAACGTTTCCTATTCACAAGTCTTCGATAGTCAATTATTGAAGAGAGAGAGCATCACCCTGGTCCTTTTCCTCCAACCACAGACCGGCGGTCCCCTGCACACCTTCCTTCTAGAAGTGGCCATTCCCTTCACGAGGGTGTAGATAATGAGAATCAATTGATTCTTTATGCCATCTGAGAACTAGTGAAGTGTCCTAGCTAATAACAACTAGATTTACAACACTAGTCTAGCTCTAGCTATGTATTACCCACTCTAACTGTTTAGCTATCTAGTACACAATGAACCAACAATGCAAGCAGTGACTTTTGCATTACTTTGGCCAAAGTTTCTTATAATAAGTCATATGTTCACACACTCTTTTCTCAACTTGGAGACAACATTCTTTTAATTAATAAATCAACACACTTTGATTTGCTTATTCTATATCAGTCTATAAGGCTTAAAATATACCCTTGACTATGACAGAAGTATCAGGTGAGAGCATAGGTGACTTAAAAGCATGCAATGAGCCCCTCTTTGCATCCTTGCAATCTCGGGTCTATGACAACCTATCAATCTACTCAAAGGCTTGTCAACATGATTCTGTGCTCATAATTAATATGGTATACATTCTCAAGATATACTCAATTTCATCATAAAGCCATTGCTTTTGATGTCTATAGACTTCTAAGACTCTTTCCAATAAGATATGTTTGCCTTGGTCTATGAATATATATTCAACTAATTTCCTATCGATATAACATTTTTCTACATAAAAATGACTATAATATTGCCATTCTGAGGTAAAAACAATTTACGATAACTATTGACCCATCTTGGCCAAAATAAAAGATTGGTTACCTCTTTAACCAAAATATAGGCTGTATATGAGAACTCTCGATTGCTCAAAATAACCAAAATGATAATGCTAATATTATCTACCTCTACGGCATAAGTTAAATAGATTATTTTACATGATTATCCGAACAAGAAGTCTATTCATCTATAGTCTTTTATTCAAGTCATTGATATTTCATAAGCTATGAGCTTTTATTATTGATAAGAGTGATGATTCCCCTGTACTTCAATCTATTAGAACTCCTTTAGGATAATCCTATGATAATATAACTCTATTATACATTGGTCTTTACTAGAAATAAAGCAATGAGTGTATTCTTGGTTTGCTATCAACTTATGGTAAGTTTATATCATAGACAACTAGATATATGTTAACATTCTTAAATCAACCTCTCATAGTCAATGACCACCGAACATTCGGCCTTTACCGACTTTCTATTCAAGTTATTCTCTATAGATATTCTTGAGGGAAATCCTCATACATGGTACATTCCTATAAGAATACAATCTTATCATAGGTTTACAGACCAGCCAGTATATAACATTTGGCCTTTACATAGGTCTAGATTTCATTTAAACCTTCTTTTAAAAAAGAATATATGTTAATATGATATCCTATCAACTTCATAGCATTGTCACCTAGATCATACTACAGACTGAGTTCTATTTGATATGAGTGATATCTATTATCACTGTAATCTTCCTAGAATAGTAACCCCAGTTTGCTAAAGGCATATAACTCAATACTACATTGATATAGAATATCATTCTTATGAGTACCTGAGTATATAAACCTCTACCAAAGCATACATTTATATACATGGAAGCTTTATTTGCTACAAAAAAATATTTAAAACATTTAAGTCTATGGCCTATTGAGGCTTTCTAGTAATAACAATGACGTCATACATATAGTTTAATGCTATAATGTCAACAATTTTCTACTAGTTCTTAACATACCTAAATATTGCAGTCGACACTCCCCTATTAAGCTTCCTCTGTTTGTTCTAATCTTTCAATCCAAGAGATATATCCTTCTCTCTCCCTCGACCGAGATCACTTAATGCTCTAGCATCCACTCCTTGCCGGTTATAAAGTAGTTCATGCATAGTTATTTCCCCCCATTTCTCTCAACCATCCACAGTTTAGAGAGCTTAGAAATAGGAAATATGGAGCTTTTCTCCTTCCACTGTTCCAAGCATCTAGGGAAGAATATGATGAGAGTCTTCCAAAAACTCTACTTCTTTTTACCACAAGCTAGATATTTTAATTTATCCATAACTAAGTTATAAAATAATTAAAAATATTAACAATAGTACACCTATTTCTTAGATGTCACTAATGTATTCTTTTGAATGCTTCTATTATACTATTTATAAGCACAACTATCAACGATGAAGTCTAGCAAAGTTGACATAGACCTCTACGATAAGATTAGACTTATTTGGATGATTACTCACGTCAACTTGACATTCATAGTTGTACACAACCTTACTGATTGTCGACGTAAAAGTCTAAGCCATCGGCATGACGACAACAATATTAAACAAATATGAAATTATCACAATGTTGAAAATATTATTGAGGTGACCAACAACATATAAATGAATACTTAATCTGATATTGACTTAACCACTAATGTGAGTGTGTGTAGGTATTCCCAGATAGCATAAGGATCATTGTATTCACGTGATGTAGCACCCTCTCCATAGTGATACTCTGTCTCCTCATCTTGGAGGGGGAAAACATTGTTCCTACATCCACCACAATCGCACAACAGTAGTTAGTCCATCACATTATTTAACCACATGCATATTTTATAATGTCAAAGACAAGTATTCTTTGTATATAAAATAATATAAATTAAATGCATTCTCTATTCTAACATAACATTACTTTCCTCATATTAATTTCACTGACTAACTATCTGTCTTCTTGAAATAAAATAATAAGTATGTTTGTTTAAAAATGGGGTGTGACATATCTCCCCCCTTAGAGATCATCGTCCTCGATGATTGTGTCCATAACAAAATAAATATAACAAATATTTTATTTTGCATCATGTTTGCATATAAAGATGTGGAATCTTTTGATAAAAATCATTGTAATTGTCCCACGTAGCATTTTCTTCTGAATGCTGCTCTCACTAGACCTTGCATTGAGTAACCTCTCTATTACATAGGTGGAGCTTGCGTACCTTGAGCACTTTGAGAGGCTCGATCATGACCACCCCTGGGTCCTGTACCTAGAGAGCATTCCAATCAAGTATATGATTAGAGCTTGTTATATATTTCTTCAAGTATGATACATGGAAAACATCATGCATTCTAGCAAGAGCTGGTGGTAGAGCTATCCTGTAAGCAACTAGATTAACCACTTCTCAGACTTCAAAAGGTCCAACATATCTAGGTGCTAGTTTGGAAAACTTTCCAAACTTAATTGGGCTCTTATGTGGTTTGACTCTTAAGATAACTTTATCTCCTACTAAAAATTATTGGGGTGTTCTCTTGGTATCATCATAGCTTTTCTATCTATCATTTGCTTCTACCAATCTTTTCCTAATCATCTTGACTTGCTCTTCCATATCCAAAAGCATTTCTGGCCCAAGGCAAATCCTATCTTCTAGCTTATCCCAGCTTATAGGAGTTCAACACTTCCTACCATACAATGCTTCAAAGGGAGCCATCTTAATTGTAGAATGATAAGAGTTATTATATGCAAATTCAACTAGTGGAAGATACTCTTCCCACTTATACTGTTGATCCATACAATACATCCTTAACAAATCCTCCAGCATTTGATTAACTCTCTCAATTTGACCATCCATCTCTGGATGATTGGCTGAGATTATATTCAATTGTGTTCCCAAAGCTAAAAACAAGGTCCGCCAAAACCTTGAAGTTATCTGAGCATCTCTATCTAATATTATCTTTTTAGGAATTCCATGCAATCTAAAAACTTCTTGCATGAATTTCTTGGCTAAAATAGGTGCTCCATCTATAAGGCTACCAAGTATAAAATGAGCTACCTTAAAAAGTTTATCCACCACTACAAGAATAGCATCATGCTTATATCATGACATAGGCAATCCCTAGACAAAATCCATATTGATCACCTACCATTTCCATTAAGGAATATCATGAGGATACAAAAGTCCTGTTGGGTGTTGATGTTTAGCCTTAACTCGCTGACACTCTAGACATCTTGCCACAAATTTTGTGGCATCATTCTTCATTCCCTTCCAAAAATATAAAGGTTTCACATTAGCAAATAAATTTATCACTCTAGGATGTCCTGAATATGGTGTAGAATGCACTTCTTTCCACACAGTTCTTCTTAAATCTCCCCAATTTGGTATATAAATTTAGTTATTGAATCTCAATAACCTATCAAGTTCAAAATAAAAATCCATCATACCTCGTATCCTGAGGATTTTCTGTTAGAGCTTTCAGAATTTGCTCATAATATTCATCTCCAGCCAAATTCTTCAATACCTGAGCTCAAAAATCAGAGTGCACTAACACTATTTCTGTAATGTGCCTTCTACAACTCAAGGCATTAGCCACTCAATTTTCTTTACCCTTAATATAATTAATCTCAAAATCATAATCAGAAATGAGCTCTAACCATCTTCTTTGTTAGGCATTAAGGTTAGGTTGCATGAAGATATACTTCAAACCTTGATTGTCAGATTTTAGTTCAAATTGTTTTCCCAACAAATAATACCTCCATACTTGGAGAGCATGCACAATTTCTGCTAATTCCAAATCATGAGGGGCATAATTCTACTCATAAGGTCTCAAATTCCTAGATTCATAGGCCACAACTTGGTCTTCTTGCATGAGCACTCCACCTAACCCTTCTCTTGAAGCATCGGTCACAACAACAAAACAACCCTCTGGGTCTGGCACTCTAAGAATTGGTGTTGAAGTCAATTTCCTCTTAAGAATATTGAAATATTCTTCACACTTGTCAGGCCATTCAAATCTTTTTCCTTTCCTCTGTAAGGAAGTGATGGGATGGGCAATTTTGGAAAAGTTTAAAATGAACTTTCTATAATACCCTGCTAATCTCATAAAACTACGCACTTCATGCACATTTTTAGATGTAGTCCAGTCCAAAATATCCTTTATCTTTGAAGGATCTAGAACAATTCCTTTAGCTGATATGATATGGCCCAAGTATTGCACCTCTTTTTGGAAGAAGTTACATTTGGATAGCTTTCCATAAAGTTTGTTCTCCCTGAGTCATTGCAGAACTATTCGCAAGTGTTGATGGTGTTCCTCCTCATTGTGAGAGTAAATTAAAATATCATCTAAAAACACCAGAACAAATTTATCTAAATAGTCTCTAAAAACACTGTTCATCAAATTCATGAATGTTGCTAGGGAATTGGTCAAACTAAAGGGTACAAATGTGAACTCATAATGCCCATACCTTGTTCAAAAGGTTGTCTTGTGAATGTCTTCTTTTTTCAGACTCAACTAATGATAACCTAACCTTAGGTCAATCTCTGAAAATATAGTTGTGTCACGCATTCGATCAAAGAGATCATTTATGTACAATAAAGGATACTTGTTCTTAATCATTGCTTTGTTAAGCATACGATATTCTATACAAAGGCATAGAGTGCCATCTTTCTTCTTAACAAAGATTACTAGCACTCTCGAAGGTGACATACTAGGTCTAATCAGTCCTTTTGACAATAGTTCCTGGAGTTGAGCCTTTAGCTCCATCAACTCAGTAGTAGTCATCCAATAAGGTGCTTTGGACATCAGTTCAGAACTAGGAATAATATTTATTGAAAAATAAAAAAACCCTTTTCAGGGGCAAACCTGGAAGGTCCATAGGAAACACATCCCAAAAATCATGGAGATAAGTCTACGCTTCAAAAGAATTTTTCTTAAATTCCTTCTCCTTTTCATATTTCACCTCATCCATCTTAACTAGACAAACATCTAGCAACCTTTCTATTTTGCTCTTTTCAATTGCATCATAGAAATTTGCCTAATTTCATTTCTCGCTAAAAACCTTGGATAAGGACAACATTTCCATCATCATCTAGGTATTCTACTATTTTGGAAAGATAATCAACTTTTTCCCTATGTTGTGATAACCATTTCATCCCTAAAATAACATCATAAGACCCTAGAGGTGCTACATATAGATCAACCTCTAAGGAAAAAGTAGGTAGGGTTAATCTAGCTTCAAACAAACATTGCTCTATTTGAGCTCTTGACTAGTTTGCAAACTTTATTGTCCATAAATTAGCCATGAAACTAGCTTTTCTAGACATCTTATCAGGTATTTTAGGGTTCACAAAATTTTTAGTTGATCTAGTATCTATAATAATAGAAATTGGAGTTCCAAATAGAGTACTTATGGTTTCAATAGGAGTAACCTAATACTCAGCTTGACGACTATCTAAAGAAGCATAAATCCTTTGTTGAAAAGTTGTTTGTTGTGAAGGTAAAGGATTGCCTCAATAAGAATTCCCTTAACTCTTTGTGGGGCACTTGTTAGCATAGTGATCACCTCCACTTGTAAAAAACCCTCCAGGAGGACCTCTCTTTCTTGAAGATGGATTGGAATTATAATCATTCTTTTTGGGACTAAAATCTCTATTTTCATCCCTAGATCCATTCTTTTTATCTTTGGAGATTTTACCATAGTTTCTCTCTCTAGTTTTTTGATTCCTTCTTCTCTTTTTGAAGGATGTATAAGGAAGACTCCATTTATATTTCTTTCAAGATCTTTCTTGATACGTAGAGATAGATTTGAGCTTTTGCTCTTGCTTGATGGCTTTCTCGAAGACTTGATCCATGGTTGTAGGTCTATGAACATCCACTTCTCTATCAATCTAAGCATTCAATCCCATAATAAACTTCCTTATTCTAAATCTCTCATCCTTTTGATATTATGGCACATACTTCAACAATCTGGTAAACTTTTCCTAGTATTCAGTGACAGTCATATCTCCTTGATGCTGATTTTGGAAATCTATTAGTTTCTGATCAAAATACAATTGGAGCAACCATCTTTTCTAGAAAATGGCCACAAACTGATCCCAAGTTAGACTTAAGGAACTCAACCCTAGTTCCATTTTCTTATTCATCCACCATGTGGATGCTTCTCCTGCTAACTGGTAGGCTCCACACATAGCCTTAGTGATCTTAGAGTAATTCCTTATCTCAAAATATTTTTCTATCTTTGTCAACCAAGCCTTGGTTGCATCTCCACTCACAGTTCCATAGAACTTAGGAGGTATAAATTTCTTCATATCTCGGGCTAACACATTTGTAAGATGAGTTTTTGCCTCTTTGTGAATTAGAGAGTCTTGTTTACTTACTCTCGATTCACCAAGAAAACTGATTTCTTCTCTTTCCTCAGAATGGTGTTCTTGATTATTTTTTCCCCCTCTAAATTCTTGTTCTAGGGTTTTCATTATTTTTTTTGTTTCACTTAAAACTGACAAAATTTGATCTAATTTTGACATAGGATTATTTTTAGGATCTGGGCTGCTAGGGCTCCCTCCTGGTCGATTCCCAGTTTGTTCCATAAAAATATTTATCCACACCTAATGTTTGCATAGAAATATATCAAAACATTGAACTTTTGACATGCTATCATAAAATTGCAAATTCATTAATACAAAAACTCAAAGATGTATCACATAAACATTTGTTTATACTAAAAGCCAAAATTTTACTTCATTCACTCTTTGGATTTTCACTTCCTTATTCAAATACAAAACTTTTATATTTTTGTGTATAAGAAATGTTTACATATCACTTTTTGACAAAGGGATTTCCTCAGGTTCCTCCTCCCCATCAAAATTGAGTAACACAAACTTTGTGGGTGGGTGTACTCATGAGTACTCAATCAACACCACTTTTCCTATTACAGGCGCATCCCTGAAAAGGAAGCTAGGTGTGCGGAAAATGCTTCCTACACTAATCTAATGAGGAGAGGGCTATGAAAATTAAATTTAATCCTTATCACTACAGCAACATATCACATCTAATAGAGATATTATAGCAATACACAAGAACCAGAAAGTAGACAGAAGAAGAGACAAAGATTTACAATGGGGAAAACCCTTATCAGGTGAAAAACCCCACACTCAGAAACCTGCACAATGTATTAATAAATCTAAAAGTTGTTTACAATACACTTGCAATGCAAGCTTCAATGGTCTTTGACACTCGTGTCTGGAGTCAATTCGGCAGCATAACAATACATATAAACCTGTGATACAAACTCCATCTCCAAGCACTTGTTTATATAGAATATACAAGGAAAAATAGGTCCTATCTTGGGATGGGCATCCAACTTGGCTTCATGGACTAAAACCCATGCCTAAGGACACTTGGTCAACATTGTAGAATGTGCCTGACACTTGTCGATAGCTCCCATCCCAAAGAGGTCACCTATTTCCAAAATGGGCTATGGCAGATGCTCTTACGACACTTATGACTGTCATAGAATATGTCGTAGTGGTTCCAACTTATAGCTGTAAGAGAATATGTCATAGACATGCTATAAATAGAATATTCTCTTACATGTCATAGTCTACCTTGGGGCACCCAAATATGCCTCATTCAAAGATGCTTCATGACACATGTCCTCACCTGACTTACAAACTTCTATTTTTGACTCTTACATGTCATAGATTCTGTCATAGGAATCCGTCATAACCGTTTCGGTCAATATTCCCTTACACAACATGGAAGATGCTGACACATGGAAAAATGCTCCTACCACAAAGTGGGATGCCTATCTCCTCATGTGAGGACAAAATTACAAGTTGTCATATTGCATGTAGGATTGACACATCACCGTGCCACATCCCACAATATGACAATATGGAATTTCCAAATATTTACAACATAGGCAATTAAATAATAAATACAAACATTAATAATGTAAGGAATTACCAAGGTTGAGACACCTCAATTCCCAACATTCTCCCACTTGTTGAACACCTTGTAAGAGCCAATAGAAAAATAGGATTTAATTGCTATTGGCCGAGGGGCCCATAGACTCTGAACACCATCTGAACTTCTTTGTGCCTACTAGTTTCGTCAATGCATCTGCAACATTCTTCAAAGTATTTACCTTCTCCAAATTTACCTTTTCATCCTCAACCATGTCTCGCATGAAGTGAAACTGAACATCAATGTGCTTTGTTCTAGCATGGAAAGTTGGATTCTTTGCAAGGCAAATTGCACTCTAACTATCACAACTAATCGTGATCTAACCTGCATCAACACCAATATCTAAACACAATCTCTTAAGCCAAATGGCTTCCTTACAAGCATGAGTTGCTGCCATATACTCAGCTTTTGTCATGGACAAAGAAACAAAAGCTTGTCACTTACTCATCCAACTAATAGCACCACCAAACAGTGTAAACACATAAGCACTGGTAGATCTCTTGCTGTCAATGTCACCTGCCCAATCTAAATCCACAAATCCATGAATGTCAATAGAATGCGAAGGTCCTGAAACATTACCATAATAGCAAATGGAATACTTGGAAGTACCCCTCAAATATCTGAACACTTGCTTAACTGCATCCTAATGAACCCGTCCAGGATTAGCCATAAATTGACTAAGGACTCCCACTGCTTGGGCAATTTCTAGTCTTGTGCAGACCATAGCATACATCAAACTGCCAACAACACTAGCATAAGGTACTCTGCTCATGTCCTCCACCTCGCTAGGAGATTTTGGACAATCCTCAATAGACAACTTTGTCCCCAAAGAAATGGGAACACACAATGGTCTACAATCTACCATGCTGAACTTGTCTAACATGGTCTTCACATACTTACTCTAGCTTAACCAAAGTTTTATGTTGGTTCTGTCTCTTTTGATTTCCATTCCTAGAATGTACCTAGCTGCTGCTAATCTTTCATTTCAAACTGTGTTGACAACTAAGATTTAAAATTAGAAATCATATTCTTACCCTTCCCAATGAGCAACATATCATCAACATATAATGCAACAATGAGAACAACAATGAGAATACGATCACCATTAAACTTATAATACACACAGTGATCTGATTTCAATCTCACAAATCCAATTGACAACACAAAGACATCAAACTTCAAGTACCATCTCCTAGGGGATTGCTTCAAACCATACAAAGACTTCTTAAGTTTACAAACTAAATTTTCTTTACCTTTCACCATGTAATGCTCTGGCTGTGACATGTAGATTTCTTCCTCCAAATCACCATGAAGGAAAGTTGTCTTCACATCCATCTGTTCTACCTCGAAGTCATAAGCTACTCTAAGAGACAATAGGAATCAAATGGATGTCAACTTTGCAACGAGAGAGAAGATCTCACCGTAATCTATACCCTCCACTTGTGAATACCCCTTCGCAACCAATCTAGACTTATACTTCTCAACACTACCATCTGCACCAAATTTCTTCTTGAACACCCATTTGCATCCAACAGGTTTTCATCTAGGAGGAAAAGGCACCAAGTCCCAAGTTTGATTCTTTTCCAAAGAAACCATTTCATCCTCCATGGCCTCCTTCTAGGAACCTGCATCTTTCATGTCCATAGCCTCTGATACAATTCTAGGTTCATCACTGTTAGTAACCAAAGCATAAGCACAACTAGAATCAAGCAATGTAAAACCAAACCTTTCAGGTTGCTTTCTTATCCATGTGGACCTCCTCAAGAGCTGAGGTTGAGGTTCATCTTCTTCATCTGAGCTTTTAGAGATGCTAGTGCTCTCCTCATCATCAGGTCCAACATTGTCTTTTTGTTCAGTCTTCTCAAGGGTAGCAAGAAACTAAACAACATCCTCTTTCTTTTCTTTTTCTTCTGGCTGTAAAACAATGGAAGAAGGTGTAAGCTCTTTGAAGATGACACTTCTACTATAAAACACTTTTTCAGCCACAATGTCCCAAAGCTTGTATCCTTTCACACCAATACCATAACCAATGAAGATACACTTAACAGCCTTGTTCTCCAACTTTGACCGCTTCTCCCTAGGCACATGTGCATATTCCTTACAACCAAAAACATGAAGATGCCTTATTGAAGGCTTTCTACCAGACCACACCTCCATGGGTGTCTTTCCAACAAGAGCTGATGTAGGAGATCTATTAACAAGATAGCAAGTAGTGGCAACAGCTTCAGCCCAAAACTTTTGTTCTAGGCCATCTCCACTAAGCATACTCCTAGCCTTCTCCATCAGTGTCTTGTTCGTCCTCCCTACAACTCCATTTTGCTATGGGGTGTATGGAGTTGTCTTATGTATTTCAATCCCAAGCTCCTTGCAATATTTATCAAATTTTGTAGAACATAACTCACCATCGTTGTCAGTTCTCAAACATTTAATCTTTTTACCAGTCTGATTTTTAGCAAAGGCCTTAAACTCCTTAAACTTGCTATAGACTTTAGATTTGCTTCTAAGAAAATAAATCCATGTCCATCTACTGTAATCATCTATAAAAGATACAAAGTATATAGATTTTGATAATGAAGGAACATTAACAAGACCAAACACATTAGAATGAACAAGGTCCAACACACTAGAAGACTTGTGAGAACTCAAATAAAACTGAACATAGTTTTGTTTCCCATATATGCAATGTTTGCAGAAGTCAAACTCAAAATTACAATCATCTAACCCCTCAACAAGGTTTTTTATTTTTTAGGGTACACAGACCCTTCTCACCAATGTGGCCAAATCTCTTATGCCATAACATCATCTTTTCAGCAAGAAGTTTGACTTCCAATGCACGATTACAACCATCAAGACTAGATACAATAGATTTCTTTACTGCTTGTTCAAATGGTGGGGATGAAGTGACTGCTGCCCTCTTCTTTGAGTTAGAAGAACTATTGCATTGTGAAATACATGCCTCCAGCTAAAATAGAGTACCTCTCCTAGTACCCTTAGCAAGCACCATAGCTCCTCTAGTCATCTTGCATCCTTCTTTTGAAAAGACAACCTGTACACCTGCATCATTCAAACTACTTACAGAAAGTAGGTTCCATGCTAAGCCTAGGATATGCATAACCACAAAGATCCCCTTCACTCGACCATCAGGGAATTAGATAGAGACTCTTCCACGACCAACAATCTTCAGATGAGAGTCGTCACCTAGATGTACCTTCCACCATCGAACTCCTCATACTTAGTGAACCAGTCTCGATGCGAGGTCATGTCGAATGATGTACCAAAGTTGATCAGCCACACATCATCAAATGCATGGGTTCCTAGGGCTGCGATGAAATCATCACCATCATCTTGTGATTTATCTGAATCTGAATCAAGAGCTTTCTTCTTATTCTTCTCCTCTTTGCACTCCTTTTGGAAATGCCTAGATTTACCACAGTTCCAATAGATAGCCTTGGACTTTCCAGGAGATTTGGATCTTGCACAGGATTTGGATCTACCCTTTTCAGCTTTCTTGTCCTTTTTCCCTTTCTCCTTGGGTCTTCCACGAACCGTAAGAGCCTCTTTGGTTGCATCAGAAGACTTTCTCCACATCTCTTTGGATAATAATGAAGAAACCACTTCATCCATTTTTGAATGTGGATGTGGTGCTTCCAATAGCCATGACAAGGTGATCCCATGAGTTCAACAAAGAACACAGCAGGGTCATACACCAATTCTCCTCCTCCATCTTCACACCAATAGATGTCAATTGTGCAACCAGCATGTTAAAGGTATTCATATGTTCAGCGACAGATCCTCCATCCTTGATTTGAAAAGAATACAAATTATTTCTTAGAGAAAGTTTATTAACCAGGGATTTTGCTTGATACACATCTCCCAGCTTCTTCCAAAGTAGTTTTGCAATAGTCTCCTCATGGACATTTAACAGAACAAAATCAACAAGACTAAGTCTTATGAGACCCTTAGCCTCCCAATCCTTGAGATCCCACTCATCTTGTAACATTGCAGATGGTTTAGTTCCATTAACACTTTCCCAAAGGTCTCGGTCAACAAGCAAGTCTTCCATCTTGAGCTTCCACAGCTCAAAATTAGTACCATTGAATTTCTCCACTTCAAATCTTTCGAATGTGCTTGCCATCTCCTTTCTTCAATAGAAATCAGAATACTCTACACAGACTCCCACTCAACTTAATATCAGCTCAAAAAACCCCTACCCAACAGCTAAGACCAAAATTGGTTAGGCTCTGATACCAACTAAAAAGGAAGCTAGGTGTGCAGAAAATGTTTCCTACACTAATCTAATGAGGAGAGGGCTATGCAAATTCAATTTAATCCTTATCACTATAGCAACATATCACATCTAATAGAGATATTACAGCAATACACAAGAACCAAAAAGTAGACAGAAGAAGAGAGACAAAGATTTACGGTGGGGAAAACCCTTATCGGGTGAAAAACCCCACACTCAAAAACCTACACAATGTATTAACAAATCTGAAAGTTGTTTACAATACACTTGCAATGCAAGCTTCAATGGTCTTTGACACTTGTGTCTAGAGTCAATCTAGTAGCATAACAGTACTTGTAAACCTATGATACAAACTCCATCTCTAAGCTCCTGTTTATATAGAACATACAAGGCAAAATAGGTCCTATCTTGGGATGGGCATCCAACTTGGCTTCATGGACCAAAACCCATGCCTAAGGACACTTGGTCAACCTTGTAGAATGTGCTTGACACTTGTCCATAGCTCCCATCCCAAAGAGGTCACCTATTTCCAAAATGGGCTATGACATATGCTCTTACGACACTTACGACCATCATAGAATCTTTCATAGTGGTTACAACTTACAGCTGTAAGAGAATCTATCATAGACATGCTATAAATAGCATATTCTCTTACAACATGTCATAGTCCACCTTGGGGTGCCCAAATATGCCTCATTCAAAGATGCTTCATGACACATGTCCTCACCTGTCTTACAAACTTCTATTTCTGACTCTTACATGTCATAGATTATGTCATAGGAATCTGTCATAACTATTTCGGTCAAAATTCCCTTACACAACATGGAAGATGCCAACACATGGCAAAATGCTCCTACCACAAAGTGGGACACCTATCTCCTCATGTGAGGACAAAATTACAAGTTGTCATATTCCATGTAGGATTGACACATCACTGTGCCACATCCCACAATATGACAATATGAAATTTCCAAATATTTACAACATAGGCAATTAAATAATAAATACAAACATTAATAATGTAAGGAATTACCAAGGTTGAGACACCTTAATTCCCAACAATCCCGACCACACCCGAAAGGCATATCACGATGGGCGGATGGTTTACTAATCTTAACAATATTAGGTGTTGGCAATTTTTTTGCCACCTCAATCCACTTCCTCATTTCTAGGCAAATACATTTGAGTGCATCAACTAGTGTCTTAAAATAAGTGAGCCAAGCTCCTTCTACATAGCTCACTAGTTCCTTCATTTTTGGCTCAGGAGATGGCTCTTTTTTAATGGTGGTCTTAGGCATATCACTAGGTTTTGTTTTATTGGCTTGCTTTCTTTTCCTTCTCTTTCCTACCATTTTAGCACAAGAACAATCATTTTATCATTAACATATCTTGCCAATCTTACAAAACCTCACAATGAGCTCCAAGGTCCAAGTGTTGAACCCAGTAGCTCTAATACCATGTGTAACATCCCAACTGGGATATTAAATAACATTAAACACAAATAATGAAAAAAATCTCATTTCTCTTTTTTTATATATATAACAAAATCCAATAATATTACATTTACAATTTCCAAGTACAATACATAATTTTAAAAAGAAGGTCACTTCACATGCGACTAGCAAATTTCACATTTTTATCATGAACATATAATAGATGGTCGCATTCCTTGTGACTTACAATATTTATCAATTTCATTTACATAATAAGTAATGTTTCCTGTTCACAAGTCTTAGACAGTCAACTGTAGGAGAGAGAGCATCACCCTGGTGCTTTTCCTCCAACCATAGACCAGTGGTCCCTTGTACACCTTCCTTCTGGAAATGGCCCTTCCCTTCATGAGGGTGTAGATAATGAGAATCAATTGATTCTTTATGCCATCTGAGAACTAGTGAAGTGTCCTAGCTAATAACAATCAAGTTTACAACTCTAGTCTAGCTCTAGCTATGTATTACCCACTTTGACTATTCAGCTATCTGGTACACAGTGAATTGACAATGCAAGTAGTAACTTTTGCATTACTTTGGCCAAAGTTTCTTATAATAAGTCATATGTTCACAAACTCTTTTCTCGACTTGGACACAACATTCTGTTATTTAATAAATCAACACACTTTGATTTGCTTATTCCATATCAGTCTATAAGGCTTAAACTATGCTCTTTAGTATAAGACAAGTATAAGGTGAGAGCATAGGTGACTTAAAAGCATGCAATGAGCCCCTCTTTGCATCCTTGCAATCTCCTAGGTCTATGATGACCTATCAATCTACTCAGGCTTGTCAACTCGATTCCATGCTCCTAATTAATATGGTATACATTCTCAAGATATAATCAATTCCATCATAAAGTCATTGCTTTTGACGTCTATAGAATTTTAAGACTCTTTCCACTAATATATGTCTACCTTAGTCTATGAATATATATTCGACTAACTTCTTGTCGATATAACATTTTTCTATATAAAAATGACTATAATACTGCCATTGTGAGGTAAAACAATTTACGATAACTATTGACCCATCTTGGCCAAAATAAAAGATTGGTTTCCTCTTTAACCAAAATATAGGTGGCATATGAGAACTCTTGGTTGTTCAAAATAACCAAAATGATAATGGTAATATTATCTACCTCTACAACATAAGTTAAATAGATTATTTTACATGGTTATCTGAACAAGAAGTCTATTCATCTATAGTCTTTTATTCAAGTCATTGATCTTTCATAAGCTATGAGCTTTTATAATTGATAAGATTGATGATTCCTCTCTACTTCGATTTGTTATAGCTCCTTTAGTATAATACTATGATAATATAACTCTATTATACTTGGGTCTTTACTAGACAAAGAAATGAGTGTATTCTCAGTCTGCTATCAACTTAATTAGTAAGCTTATATCATGGATAGCTAGATATATGTTAACATTCTTAAATCAAACTCTCACAGTCGACGACCACTAAACATTATGCCTTTACTAGCTTTCTATTCAAGGTATTCTCTACAGATATTCTTGAGGTAAATCCTCATAGATGATACATTCCTATAAGAATACAATCTTATCATACGTTTATAGACTGACCAATATATAACATTCAGCCTTGACATAGGTCTAGATTTCATTTAAACCTTCTTTTAAAAAAGATTATATGTTAATATAACAACCTATCAACTTCATAGCACTGTCATCTCGATCATACCATAGACCAAGTTCTATTTGATATGAGTGATATCTATTATCACTGTAATCTACCTAGAACAATAACAACAGTTTTCTAAAGGCATATAACTCAATAATACATTGATATATAATTCCATTCTTATGAGTAGCCATGTATATAAACCTCTACCAAAGCATACATCTATATACATGGAAGCTTTATTTGCTATAGAAAACATTTAAAACATTTAAAAGCTTGTGGCCTCTTGAGGCTTGCCAATAATAACAATGACTCCATACATATAGTTTAATGCTATAATGTACATAGTTTTCTACTAGTTCTTGGAATACCTGAATATAGTAGTCGACACTCCCCTATCTTCCTCTGTCTATTCTAATCTTTTAATCTAAGAGATATATCCTTCTCTCTCCCTCAACCAAGATCACTTAACACTCTAACATCCACTCCCTTTTGGTTATAAAGCAGTTCATGCATAGTTATTTCCCCCATTTCTCTCAACCATCCACCGTTTAGAGAGCTTAGAAATAGGGAATATAGATCTTTTGCTTCTTCCACTCTTCTAAGCATCTAGGGAAGAATACGATGAGAGTTTTCCAAAGACTCTACTTCTTTTAACCTCAAACTGGATATTTTAATTTAGCCATAACTAAGTTATAAAATAATTTAAAATATTAACAATAGTACACCTATTTCTTAGATGTCACTAATGCATTCTTTTGAATGCTTCTGTTATGCTATTTACAAACACAACTATCAACAATGAAGTCTAGCAAAGTTGACATAGACCTCTACGATAAGATTAGACTTATTTGGATGATTACTCATGTCGACTTGACATTCATAGTTGTACACAAACTTACTAATTGTCAACATAAAATTCTAAGCCATCGGCATGACAACAACAATATTAAACAAATATGAAATGAACATAACGTTGAAAATATTACTAAGGTGACCAACAACATATAAATTATGACTTAATCTGATATTGAATTAACTTCTAATGTGATTATGTGTAGGTATTCCCAGATAGCATAAGGAACATTGTATTCACACGATCTCACACCCTCTCCATGGAGATACTCTCTCTCCTCATCTTGGAGGGGGAAATCATTGTTCCTGCATCCACCTCAGTCGCACAATGGTAGTTAGTCCATCACATTATTTAACCATGTGCATATTAATAACATCATAGACAATTATTCTTTGCATATAAACTAATATAAATCAAATGCATTCTCTATTCTAACATAACATTACTTTCCTCATATTAATTTCATTGACTAACTATTTGTCTACTTGAAATAAAATGAAAAGTATGTTTATTTAAAAATGGGATGTGACAGCAATTGATGCATTTTGCAAGAATGCATTCATTGTTGGTGCGGTCAAATGGTTTGAAATTGACAAAAAAAGAGATAGGTTATTATGGATGGACCCTACTTGTAGCTATAGGTTCAAACAAAACATTCTCAAGTACCACAAACTCTGAGAACTACTTCGTCAAAGTTTGACAGTTTTTTACTCTTGGGGCTCTTCAGAGACTTTGTTGGAAGCCTGTAGTCTAGAATGATTAGGACACTTGAGATATGAAATGAGACGTCCCATAATATTCTTCTTCCCACCCTATTGTGTTTGTATAGATGGTTCAACCCTAGGAGGCAACGAATGAAAAATATGGCTCATGACAAGATTATGTTGAATGTCACTAATGCATTTTACAAGAATGCACTCATTGTTGGCATGGTCAAATGGTTTGGAGTTGATAAAAACTTAGAGAGGTTATTGTGGATGGACCCCACATGAAACTGTAGGTTCAAACAAAACATTCTCAGGTGCCACAAACTCTAGGAACGACTACATCAAAGATTGGCAATTTTTTTCTCTTAGGGTTATTAAGGGACTTTTTTGAAAGCTTGTACTTCAAAATGATTGGGACAATTGGGGTACAAATAAGACCTTCCATAGTATTCACTTACCCACCCCAACATGTTGGCATAGTTGTTTCATCCCCACAAGGTGAAGAACAAAAAGTATGGCTCCAGGCAAGGTTATGCTAAATGCCACTTATGCATTTTTCAAGAATGCATTCATTGTTGGCACAGTAAAATAGTTTAGAGTTGACAAAAACTAAGAGAGGTTATTGTGGATGGACCTAACATGTAGTTGTAGGTCTGAATAGAACATTCTCAAGTACCATAGACTCAAAGAAGTGCTCCATCAAAGATTGATATTTTTTTGCTCTTAGGGATCTTAAGAGACTTTGTCGGAAGCCTATAGTTTAGAATGATTGAGACACTTGGGGTAAAAAATGAGACCTCTCCTCTAGAATTCACCCTCCCACCCCAATGTGTTGGCATAGTTGGTTCGGTCCCAGGAGATGGAGAACAAAAAATATGGCTCCTAGTAAGGTTAAGTTGAATACTACTAAAGCATTTTGTAAGAATTCATTCATTGTTGGCACAATCAAATAGTTTGGAGTTGACAAAAGATGTGAGAGCTTATTGAAAATAGACCCCATGTAAATTTGTAGGTCTAAATAGAACATTCTAAGGTGCCATGAACTCTGATAACTACTCCATGAAACATTGGTAGTTTTTTGCTCTTAAGAGACTTTGCCGAAAGCCTATAGTTTGGAATGATTGGGACACTTGGGGTATGGAATGAGACCTCCCCTAGCATTCACCCATGCACACGAACATGTTGGCATAGTTGGTTCAGCCCCACAAGGTTAAGAACAAAATATATGCCTCCTCGCAAGGTTATGTTGAATGTCACTGATGTATTTTGCAAGAATGCATTCATTATTGGCATGGTCAAATGGTCCAGAGTTAACAAAAATTGATAGGGATTATTGTGGATGGACCCCACATGTAGCTATAGGTCTGAACAGAACATTTTTAGATGCCACATACTTCAAGAACCGCTTCGTCAAATATTAGCAATGTTTTGTCTCTTAGGGCTCTTAAGGGACTTTGCTAGAAGCTTGTAGTTTGAAATGATTAGGACACTTGGGGTACAAAATGAGACCTCCCCTTGCATTCAACCAGCCACCCAAATTTCTTGGTGTAGTCAATTTGGCCCCATGAGATGGAGAATGAAAACTATGGCTCCTAGCAAGGATATGTTAAATGTCGATGCATTTTCAAGAATGCATTCATTATTGGCACAGTCAAACAATTTGGAGTTAACAAAAACAAAGAGAGTTTATTATGGATGGACCCCACATGTAGCTATAGGTCCAAATAAAATATTCTCAGGTGCTAAAGACTTTGAGAACTGCTCTGTCAAAGATTAGCAATTTTTTTAGGTCATAGGGCTCTTAAGAGACTTTATCAAAAGCCTATAATCCACAATGATTGGGACACGAGGGGTATGAAATGAGAGCCCCTAGAATTCACCCACCCACACCAACATGTTGGCATAGTTGGTTTGGTCCCATGAGGTGGAGAACAAAAAAAAATGGCTCATGGCATGATTATGTTGAATGCCACTTATGCATTTTGCAAGAATGCATTCATTGTCAACATGGTCAAACAATTTGGAGTTGACAAAAACAAAGAGAGGTTATTTTAGATGGACCCTTGGTGCAGGAGCACCAACCCCATGATATGGCTCTAAAGGGATAAATGACAAGATTTAGTTGGTTTTGTGTCTTTTAATGTTTAATAAGGTCATGATAGACCAATTTTTCATGTAATAAGGTCAAGATGACCATCTCATATGTATTAGAGTCATGTTTTAAGTTTTCTTGTCAAATAAAGTCTAAATGATGTAAGGTCTAATGTTATGAAAGTGGCAAACATAACATGTCACTTAACAAACCTTGTAATTTAGAGTGTAAAAAGACCATTTAGTTGGAAAACTGTTGAGAACAGTTGATAACCAATTCGAATGTGTATGAAATCCCTTGACACACATCGAAGAGATATAGAGGAAGAAAGTTTTTGAAGAGAAATACAAACAAACTTTGTTTTTCATGTGTTTTTACTACAAAATTATTGTTTCCAATCTTACCCCATACTTGTATGGATCTATCAGGCTCTACAACCTTTTACATTTGAAGGAGGAATGAGTTAACTCTCTTTTGTAGTTGGTTTGAGGTTCTTCCATTGAAATTGGCGTGAGAACTCTTAGTCTTTCTGAAACTGCCTAGTAGACTATTAGAATAAGGGTTTGAGGATAGAAATGGGAAAGTAGGGCATTCCACCCTCTGTGGTCACTATTATTAGGTGGAATGACCCCCATTAGACTTGTTATAGGTTACTTGTATGTTTCCAAGGTAGATAATGTGGTTGGTAGGGTTTTAGGAGCATGCTCTTGTATGATTTGAAGTGTTTTCATGATGAAATGAAGGAACCGAAGTAGGGTTTTGACAAAATATTAATGGGACTAGTCTTGTGATAGATTCTTAAGTTTGTGTAGGGTATTTGAAAGGTGTTGGATGCATTGACTTGGTCTGAGAAGTCTGGATTATATGATTTTCAATAAACCCTTGGTAATTGCATTGAAAAGTGAGGGTTTCCTTATTTGCCTTGTAAATGATCTTGCCACTTGAATTTGATTATGGTTTTGGATGTTTTGGGACCTATTGAAAGATTCTTTTGGGGTGTTGGGGTTTAACTTGATGTTTTGAGAATAGTTTCTTTGTAAAAGTGGCCTAACATGCCTAGTCTGAAGTAGGTATGTAATAGGATTTGAAGCCTTTTGTCCAAAACAACCTATACCTATCTTCAGATATGTTGACAAACCTAATAATGGGTACTTTAAACTAGTTTTGTTTCATTGGAATCATACCCATGGTGAGAGTTAAGGCCTGACAGACCCTTAAGTAGGGCTACTAGAATATCAAGGCTTAGGTCAGACTTGTGGTCAAGAAGGAATCTCAGTGATTTGAGAGTGATTTAGGTGTGTTTGGTTAGTGGATTTAATCTTGTTAGATGCCTCTTCAAGCCCATGTGAAGGTCAGAATCCTTGAGTGCTAGTTGGTGACTTGGAGGCTTAGTTCATTGAAGGGTCATAGTGAGAGTTTTTAAAGCCAAATCTAGAATACAAGTTTGTTGCCACCTTGTAGTGCATCAACCCCACATGCAACTATATGTCTAAACAAAATATTTCTAGGTGCCATAGACTCTGAAAACTATTGCGTCAAAGATTGATAATTTTTTTTCTCTTAGGGCTCTTAAGAGACTTTATCGGAAGACTATAGTATGGAATGATTGGGACAACTGGGGTATGGAATGAGACCTCCCCTAGCATTGACCCATGCACCCTGATGTGTTTGTGTAATCTACTCAGCCCTAAGAGATGGAGAATGAAAAATATGGCTCTTGGTAAGGTTATGTCGAATGCCACTAATGCATTTTGCAAGAATGCATTCATTGTTGGTGCAGTCAAATGGTTTGAAGTTGACAAAAAATGAGAGAGGTTATTATGGATGGACCCCACATACAATTGTAGGTCAAAACAGAACATTCCTAGGTGCTATAAACTTTGAGAATTTCTCTATCAAAGATTGATAGCGTTTAGCTCTCAAGTCTCTTAAGAGACTTTTCTAGAAGCCTATATTTTGGAATGATTAGGACACTTGGGTTATGAAATGAGACCTCCCTTAGCATTCACTCACCTACCTTGATGTGTTGATGCATTCATTTCAGCCCCAGGAGGTGGAGAGTATGGCTCCTAGAAAGGTTATATTGAATGCCACTAATGCATCTTACAAGAATGCATTCATTGTTGGCATGGTCAAATGATTTGGAGTTGAAAAAAATATGAAAGGTTGTTGTGGATAAACCTCGCATATAGCTATAGGTCTAAATGAAACAGTCCTAGGTGCCATGGATTCTGAGGACTACTATGTCAAGCATTTGCAGTTTTTTACTCTTTGGGCTCTTAAGAGACTTTGTTAGAAGCCTATAGTCTGGAATGATTGGGATAGTTTGGGTATGAAATGAGACCTCCCCTAGCATTCACTTACCCACCTCAATGTGTTGGCACAATCAGTTGAACCCCAGAGGTGTAGAATGCAAAATTTCACTCCTAACACCTTCTCACTAGATGAAACTTAAGCATTTTGAAACATGACATTCCTTGCCACCACAGGAAAATGAAATTGATTTTTAAAAAATGAGGTAGGTATTTATAGGTGGAGCTGACATCCACCCATACATGTAAACAAGACATTCCTAGGTGCCATGGTTTGAGAGAATAGTCAGTCCAAAGTTTGGCACCTTTTTTTGTCTTAGGGCTCTTAAGAGACAGTCTTCATCCAATGTAGTAGAGAATGACCAGGAGGCTTACCCATCAAAAATAAAACTCCCCTAGAATTCACCCACCCACCTCGATGTGTTAGCACAGTCAATTTGGCCATAAGAGTTGTGGAATGCAAAATTTCACTCCTAGCACCTTTCCACTAGATGAAACCAAATAATTTTGGAACATTACATTCCTTACCACAACAAGAAAATTGAATTGATTTTAAAAAATCAAGGTAGGTATTTGTAGGTGGACCTAAGATCCACCTATACATGTAAACAAGACATTCCTAGGTGTCACAGTTTGAGAGAACTGTCGGTCCAAAGTTTGGCACCTTTTTTGTCTTAGGGATCTTAAGAGACTATCTCTGTCGAATGTAGCTAAGAATGACCAGGAGGCTTGGCCATTGAAAAGACACCTCCCATAGAATTCACCCACCCACCCCAATGTTTTGGTGCTATTGGTTCAACACCAAGAGGTGTGGAATGCAAAATTTCACTCATAGCACCTTTCCACAAGATGAAATTGAAATGAAAACTATGTTGTAATCTTAATTTTTAGGTCTCTTATAGTGACAGAAAAATCATACACATAGG
This sequence comes from Cunninghamia lanceolata, assembly GCA_027924645.1. Taxonomy (NCBI): domain Eukaryota; kingdom Viridiplantae; phylum Streptophyta; class Pinopsida; order Cupressales; family Cupressaceae; genus Cunninghamia; species Cunninghamia lanceolata. The sequence continues at coordinate 3,021,376 of BSBN01000130.1, read as the reverse complement.
TAAAATATTTACTCCTTTGGTAATGTGTAGATGATGTTTTCTCACCATTACAGATGATATATCAAACTCCTCTCTCTCAGGATCATAATTCTAATCTAAGGAGTCCTCAAACTCCTCCTCAACACCATGAACCCCTAAGTAGAGGAAGGCCTCGCACATCTCTATCCTAGTCCATGAAAAGGTCTTGTAATCATAACACTAGGAGTAAAGGTAGTTGAAAAGGATGATCTATGTTGTACATCCACCATCTCCTGAGTAGATCTATAACATGTTTGAACTAGGAGAAAGTCCTCTAGAAAGTCCTCACCAAATTCCTAAAGAGCCCGACTGACATGATGGGACTCAACCAACCCATTCTTGTCTCACAAATGAAGTACACCTTAGCAATAAATCTTGAAACTAGCTATCGTTTGGCCATCTACCCTCCATATCATTATAAGGATCACAAATAAAATCTACATCAATCAAGGTAGCTACATCATGAGTAGAAGTATCAAAGGTATGCATATGGCCCCATCACATAGCTCTCAGTGGTCTAGGGTTTGGGAGTAGCACATCTCTCTGATATGGTATAATGTGCTCATAAATCCATGACATAATCAAAGAAGGAGGGTTGAAGGCAAGATCCCCTCACCTTGAAATATGATACAGGTATCGATAAACATGGCAAGGATATCAATCCCCATTGCAAAAATTATATCCTGCTCAAGCCTCTAAATGATTGGTGCCCAACACCATCTAAGTCTCATTGATCCCTTATCTCCTGATAGCCTAGAAGCAATTAGTCCAATAGGAACCTTTTACAAAGGAGAAGTTTCAAGGCCAGGAACTGAAATGAGTTGAACCCCTAATATGTTGCTTAGATGGGTAACCCCCATAATAGAAACATAAGACTATCACTCTCACTCAGACTCAATCTTGGTGAGCCGAAGGTCCTCTCCTCTTATAGGAACACCTAGTATGAAATACACATCATAAAGAGTGATGGTCCACTCTCTTGATACCTGAGGAAATCAAAAAGTGTTCTTATCGGCATCCCAGTACATAAGAATGTCACAACAAATCTGTGGAGGATGAACCATTATAATCCAAACAGTATGATCCAAACCTGTCCTCCTAAGAATAGAACGATCCCTAGAAGACAAAGCCCCATAATCTTTGGCAAACCAAGCCTAGTCACGTGTTGCATTCCATCGAGTGCATCCATTATGTCACACACAAGGAATGATAAGATAGATCCCCAAAAATAGAAAATTACACAAAAAAGCACAAAACATGACATAATTTCAGAATAAAGCATAGATCATTAGAAAATTACAATAAACAGAAGAGGTTAGTAGAGAAAAATAGACAAAATCAAGCATTAGAGATAAAAAATATCATAGAAGACACCATCCAAAAGCACTATGGGTGGCTCACCCCTTTCACCAGGGTAAATTGCCATGGGTTACCCATGATCCCCTAGGGGATGACCAACCCTGTCACAAGGGGCAACCCTACCCCATGCCTTGGGAGGGTAAAAACACCCCAGAAATTGCCAAAAATCACTAAATTTTGACAAATAAAAAGTTGCAAAACAATTAAAATAATAAAAGTTCTAACACAATGCAACAACAAAATTACAAATTAATAGATTCATTTGACCAAAATTGATGAAATGAAAACTAGGGTTACAAGAGTGGTTTTTCTTGTTTTACATACTCGATGCTCAGTAGAAGGAAGGTTAGATTCCATCTTTGTGATCCCCTCACCAAAAGCTCTTTGTCGAACTCTTTTGTGCATGATTATGTCACTGCTCAACTTTGTTTCTACCAATTTCTCCTCTCCTCTTCTCTAGTTTAGTTCATTTTGATGCATTTAGGAATAATTTTGCATTTTTAGTGCTCTTGTGCCCTTTTTTAAGTGCTTTCATTCTTGTAGGTCTGCATGGCAAAGCAAGGCAACTCAAGTATACTGATGACTCACAAATCAATGGTGCGTTTGCTCATTTCAATTTTAGTACACATTTTAAACATTTTAGATGTTGAACTAATGCCTATTATTATAGGTACAATTACGAGATAATGAAAATAGGTATGGCATAATTCAATAATGGTACCTACTCTTCATGTAGACTACCATTCCCAAGGTGGAAAATATGTAAGCACTAAAAACATGCATGAGCCTACATGAAGATCCGATGATGAGTTGTAATCCTAAACATGTACATGTAAGCATGTAATTATGCCCTCTCAACAACATTTCTCTTAGTGACATGTAGATTGAAGTTCCCCACCTTGTTTGTGTTTCCCCAATCCCCTACCTAACCCTCCTAGGCATTGTGTCTTCTACCTTCACTCCTTGTCGACATTCCGCTTTTGTCACCTTCCAACCTTGTTTATTTACTCCCCTAGGGTCACAAGATGGGAAATACACTTTCTCTAAGCTCCTTTCATTCATTTCAACATTTCAAAGGCCACTAATTGGTCTCCCAAATCATCCCCCTTCATCATTTTTGGCACCTATTTCTTTCTTTGTAGGTCACCCCCTATTATTCCCTAATCCCCCTACATGACCCATGGTCCCCAAGGATGACCTACCCTACTACAAGGGGTGACCCTCTTTCCCTCTATCTTCAAGTCAATCTTTGGATTCAAATGTATTCCTCAGCCCCTTTTGACTATTTCTAGCCCTCAAAACTAACTTTACAACCCTATCCTAGTGGGTTGCCCCCTGTCACTTCCTGATCCCCCTAGGTGACCCATGGTCCCCCCAAGGGGTGATCCCTGATCCCCAGGTGTGAGAAACAAGATCAACATGCAGAATGTTGGCACTGGTCAAGCCACCAGAGATAAATAATCTCATGCCTTGCAAGATTTCAACAAACAAGAGTATGCAATACAAACAAGAATGAACGTAATAAGTCACAATAAATGGAATAATTAACTCACAATATAAAATGGATATATAGGCCAATAGTCATCTAAATTTAGTGGATCCAAAATAGGCATATCCACTTAATTAACACTGGCTAAAAATAACATGACCAAAAATAGCACGAGGCTAAAGATGGGCTTCTACTCAACTAGTACTCCTAAGCAAGCTTAACTCCTATGTGTAATTATCCATGTGCGTTTAAATGCAAGAGATAATATACACTAACACCCCCCCTAAGTGTAGCTTAGGTGGGCATAAAGTAAAATTTGGGTCCCAGCAATGAGGCCTAATGAGGTACCCAAGTACAATGCAATCCCTCATAAAGTGCAGGAAGGAAGAAAACCCAATGGGAAAAAGCTTCCCTCCAAAAGAGAGAAAAGAAAGTGAAGAGAGCTAGAAAGCCCCCTAAAGATGATAACTCTGCACCAAGCTTGAAATAATGCCATACAACCATAGGAGAGAGAAAGAGACTTTGTAACCCCCAACAATAAGTAGCCCCTATGCCAAAAGAAAATGCCCGTGTATGAATGTTGAAAATGATCCATTTATAGCACATTACATTTCTCCTCTTAGGAAGAAACAACTCCAATGGTGAATTCTCAAAGAAGAGAAGTGAGGTGGTAAGTCTCATGATAAACCCTATCTTAGAATACTGCTCAAATGCCTTCATGCTGATGTTGAAATGAGTCATAACCAAATTAATAGTCTCAGGCCTAAATGAAACAAGTGACCTCTCAAAATCATGTGAAAATTGATGAAGAGTAGGATCCAAAGAAGTTATGTGTAGAATGACAATATATGCCATATGGCTAAATAAAATCCCATGTGATGTCCTACTACAAAGAATCTCTGGAAGCCCTCAAAGAAGCCTCTTTAAACTCTATAGTAGCAACAAGTGCAAGAACAAAAGAACTATCATCAAAGAGAAGACATATGTCCTCAATGTTGTCATCAAGATTGATTATGAGAGATTCTACAAACAAATGATGGATGTCTAATCAGATTATATCTCGTTGATCAAGAGGATAAATGTCAACCTGGTAGAGAGAATTTAAAGTAGCATGCGGAGAATCCAAGATCTTTGTTGAAGTGGCAGGTGGAGGTGCTAATGCTAGAGGTGTAGAAAGAGGGGAAGAAAGAGGATATGTCTATGTTTCATCATCATAACTTTTAAAGAGTATTAGTGTGCACCTGCTAGAGAGAATTTAAAGTAGCATATGAAGAATCCACTTGATCGCTGTTGAAGTGGTGGGTGGAGGTGCCAATGGTAAAGGTGTAGAAAGAAGAGAAGCAAGAGGATATGTCTCTATTTCATCATCATAACTTTTAAGACTTTCCCAATAATAAATTTCCTCTTCGGTATCATTGTCATACAAAGGATCATCAAAATCATCAAGGGAAACAAATATGTCCATAATAGGATCATTTGGGAATGGAGGCTTAATGGGATCTCCATACATTTCCCATAGTGTGGTCTAGAGAGTGTGAAGACACTCAATGTGTGATAGAGCCCTGGAAGTGTGGTCCATAACACTTAAACTAATTAATCCTAAGACATGATCATTTCTATTTTCCCATGCAATTTTCTGCCAATATGTACTTAGTTTAGGAATAAGCCCATACAAATTTGGCAATAGATGAATTCATTAGCAATGTTTTAGGATGCCATCACACCAGAACTTGTAGTTTCCTTCTTCCAAAGTAATGATAGAGGGATGGTTTGTTATCCCCATTATTGACTTAGATATATTACCTCCTTAGGAAATCTGGAACTCTATGTTAGTTCATTGATTACAAAATGCTTGGATATGCCCCCCAAGAATGATACATAAAAAAAGAACTTTATAAGTTGAGTGCATGTGCATGAACAACCCCAGACATTGATTGATTACTCGAGACTAAAAAAGTGGAAGGAAGTGTAGAAGTGTACAAGACACAACACAAAGGACACCCCCCTTGATTCAATATGAAATCTCCCCTAAATTTTGGCACTTTATAATCTTAGTGCATAGGCATGTCGAATTGTAATTAAAAATGGCACTTTATAATGATATTGTGAAAATATTTCCAATGGACTGAGCTCAAAAAATTATTCACTTTCACAAAAAAATGGTACTTGATTTCGAGTTGCCAATCAAAAGTTACAACAATTTTACTATTGGCTTGAATTAACTATTTTTTGGCACTAAAAAAAAAACAAGTTAAAATTTCCTTCTGACTAAAAATAAAAAAGCAAGAGAGAAATGGAGTTGGATCTTCTATAATAAAATTGAGGCCTTGTTCTAGTTCCAATGCCTTGCTAACATAGGTGTGCTTTGCCTTGTGCATAGGAGATATGGATGCCTAATAGAGGCATGAGGTGTGCTACATTGTACATAGATGATATGGACACCTTTTGGCCCTTTAGCTCCACAAAGTGGCCCTTCAACAACACAAAACAAGATGCCATAGAATAAGGGTTTGGTGCATGATTAAAAGGAAAATAGGGGTGGATTTTTGCATAGGTTTAAACCCAAATAGGGGTGTCAACTTCCACAACACAGAATAGGGGTGGATCGGCTCTACCCAAAACTAAAACATTGTGTCCAAGCATGGCCTTTTGTAGGCTTCTATGAGCCTTTATACAGGCTGCAAAAATCACAAGCCTTTACCAGGCTACCACGAGCCTTTATATAGGCCTCGACAATACCCTTGTGCAAGTATACAGGTTGTAAAAATAGCAGGCCTTTGCATAGGCACAGGCCAAGACAATGTGCCTCCAATCGACCCTTCACTCACCTTTGGTCAGAGCTTAAATCACCTCCTTTTGGGCCACAATTCAGCCTTCAATTGGATTGACCTTTGGTCTCTGTTGATGATTTTCCTTTTATGTCGATATGGTCGAATTCTACAAGTAATCAAAAGAAAAACCTTTTCGTACACAACAAGCATGAACACACAAATAAATTCTTGATTTTATTCAATTTATTTTAAAAACTTATGCAATTAACCAAATCAACAAATGAATCAATTCCACTCTAATACCATGTGAGAAACAAGATTGACTGGAAAAATGTCAGCACCAATCAAGCTACGAGAGATAAACAATCACACACCTTGCAAGAGTTTTACAAATAAGAGTATGCAATACAAACAAGAATGAAAGCAATAAGTCACAATGAGTGGATTAATTAACTCGCAATATGAAATAGATATAGAGGCCAATAGTTGTCTAAATTTAGTGGAGCCAAAATAGGCATGTCCACTTAATTAAAATTGACTAAAAATAGTGTGACCAAAATAACACGAGGCTAAAGATGGACTCCTACTCAACTAGTACCCCTACGAAAGTTTAACTCCTATGTGTAATTATCCATGTGCATATAAATGCAAGAGATAATATACACTAACACTAGGGGTGACCAACCCTGTCAAAAGGGGCGACCCGGTCGTATTTTGAATGTGAATTCCTCTTCAGTTCGGGCCCAAATTACCTCTGTTTTGACTCCATTTTGCATGCAAAATTGACCCTAACTAAGCGTAGTCTATTCTTAGCCCATTCTTCAATCCCAATCATCCATAATTTTCTCCCATTGATCTATTATTATCTCACTTGATGGGGAGGCCTATGGGTTTAGCCACTCTATCTTGACACAACACTTCAAGACCTATGTCAATCCCAAGTCTCCCTACCAATTCAAGTGCTCATAGACATTTTATACCCCAAAATGTCTAATTCAACCTAAACAGTCTATTATAGAGGTGAAAGATCTATTTGTCTGTTGTTTCCAATACAGACACTACTTTCTTGGTGTGAGGAGTTCTTCTTCTCCCTCACTACTTCCAAGATTCTCAACTCCAAGGCTTATAGCCTTCTTGAGCCCATTATTAGCCCTCCTCTCTGGGTCTAGGGTTCTAATTGCTTAGTACTCAACTTCTTCTACTCTATTTTCACCCCTGTCTCTTTGACTGTAACTTGCATACTAGCCAGGCTATAGCACAGCTCGCCTAGTACAAGTTCACATGGCCTCTCTCTGATAGCCCAATCACTAACACAAACAAAAACAAAAGAAACAAGGTCTCTGCTTGATAACCTTGCATGACTTATATAATTTCTACCCTTGTCCGTTATCAGACGGTTAGGGTTTCTTCCATTCATATTGCTCCTTCGCATATACTGAAATATGCCTGCATTTTTTTCATCAGCAAGATAATCTATTGTCTTATCAAGATACTCATTTGCTTTACCTTCGGCAGGACATTTGCTATCGGCCACTTCATAACTTCTTTCACCGATCTCACTTTTCTCTATCTTCACCATCACGGCTTTGCTGGTAGTCATCGGTCACTTTTTTCTGTCTTCACCATCATGGCTTTGCTAGTAGTCATCAGCAAGACAATGCCTATCGGCAATGTCACATTTCATTCCCCCGATATCCAAGCTTCCTACTGATGAGTCCAATGTAACCTTGCTTAGTGTTACGTTCACTTATCAGTGTGACAAACACCTATCAGTCTGTCCTGAATCTCTCCCACCAATGTGTCATCTCTCCCTAATGACCTTTGATTCACTTCCGTCGGCGAGACCCTCTCCATCGCTAAGACTTCGGCCTCATCTTCCGATGACTCCCTTTATGCCGATGAAAACTGACCCATCGGCCAAACCTCCTATCATCCTTTGCCAATTTCATGTTTCTTTTGTACTTGTCAGTGTGACTTTAGTCGCCGGTGAAACTATTTCCTCCTGTGCCGATACCCATACTCATGCCGAAAAGCTCAACATAAACTCCTCCATTGGTGAGGTGTATTGATTGTCACGCTGATATAACTCGATCAATGAGATCCTTATGGTCAGCTCAACATAATTTTATCTCTCCGATAGTCTTCTCACATCGATATCGGTGGGACACCAGCTATCGACATAACTTCAAAAAGCTTCGTCGATGAGCTCTCTCACTCTGATGGATCCAAATTTGAATATGCATAAACTTCTTCCCACGCCTTCCTAATTGAAAATCAAACAAAAATTTGAGGGTATGTACATGGGTTCCAAACCCTTGGTGCTCCTGCACCATACTCCCCCTGTGCAGAAGAAGTCAAGTCACCTCCGGTGACAACAAGGCAAAATCAATGCCTCGCTTCATGAACTTTGACTCTGCAATCTAGGTTTTTGGTACACATAATTGTCCACCTTTGAACAACAATCCTTGTTGCAATGTGTAATCTGCAAATTCACTATGAAAGTGATTTTCAAAGTCCTAACAGACCTTGTATGCTTCAGCAAAATCTTCATCCTCTTGGTAGAGAGCTCTGAACTCTTCCATTCCTATGCTTCATAATTGCACTTCTTGTACTGTGAGCAGCCTCCTGCTTAAAGCATCTGCTACTTTGTTGAGCTGTCCCTTCTTGTGCTTAATTGTAAATGTATACGACTGCAAGTACTCCATCCACTTGATATGCCTATGGCTCAACTTATCTTGTGAGTTTAGAAAACTCAAAGCTTGATTGTCTGTATACACAACAAATTCCTTAGGTAGGAGATAATGTCTCCATTTTCTAAGTGCTTGGACTAGAGCATAGAGCTCCAAGTCATATGAAGAGTATCTACTCTTTGCTTCATTGAGCCTCTCACTGAAAAAGGCTACTGGTCTATTCTCTTGGCTGAGTACTACCCCTACTGTAATATTGCTAGCATCACATTCTAAAGTGAATATCTTATCAAAACTAGGCAGCACTAACACTGGCTGTGTGGTTACTTCTTTCTTCAACAGTTCAAAACTATTATTAGCTACTTGTGTCCATTGAAACTTTGTTTTCATCCCACCTTTGATCGTATCAAGCATGGGTGCACAAATAGCACTAAAATTCTTGATGAATTTTCTATAAAACTAAGCTAAGCCATGAAAACTTCTCACCTCAGTTGCTGCTCTGGGAGTAGGCCAACTCAATATGGCTTCTACCTTTGACTTGTCCATTTCAATTCTCCTTTGGACAACACAAAACCAAGGTATACCAATTCCTGCTTCATGAATTCACACTTCTCCAAATTTATGGTTAGTTGTTCATCATGTAACTTTTTCAAAATAGTATTTACATGTTCAAGACACTCTTCTTTAGTTTGACTAAAAATCAAGATGTCATCTAGATAAACAACTACAAATTTACCCGTATAATCCTTAAGGACTTCATTCATGAGCCTCATGAATGTGCTGGGAGCATTTGATAGACCAAATGGCATAACAAGCCATTCATACAGTCCTTCTATGGTTTTGAAGGTCATTTTCCACTCATCACCTTCCTTGATTCTGATCTGGTGATAACCACTTTTCAGGTCTATCTTAGTGAAATACTTAGCTCCTCCTAAATAGTTCATAAGATCTTCAATTCTGGGAATTGGAAATTTTTACCTTATGGTGATCTTATTGATAGCTCTGGAGTCTGTGCACAATCTCCATGTCCCTCCTTTCTTTGGTGCCAACACTGTAAGCACTACACAAGGACTTATGCTTTTCCTAACCAACCCCTGGTCAAGCAATTCTTATACTTGTCTGGTTATTTCCTTATGTTGTTCTGGAGTCATCTTGTAAGGAGCCTTGTTAGGCAAAGATGCTCCTAGAATCAGATCTATCTGATGGCTTATAGTCCTCTGTGGAGGTAGTGTTGCTGGTGTTCCATCACTAATGATGTCCTTATACTGTTCCAGTAGAGTCTGCACCTCTTTTAGGATCACTACCTTTTTGTCTTTTTTCTCCTCCTTAGGTTTCACAATGATAGCATATCCAATACCATCCTCCTTAAGAGTGTTCAAAAACTCTTTTCCACTCACAACTAAGATACTAGGACTCTTAGTCTTATTTGCTTCTTCATCTTCCAATGACTAAATTTTATAGGTGACACCATCTTTTTGAAAAGAATATGCATTCTTCTCACCATCATGTATGGCCTTCCGGTCAAACTGCCATGGTCTGCCCAATAGCAGATGACATGCATCCATATGTAGGATACCACAAAGTACCTTGTCTTTGTATCCACCTATACCAAACTCTACCCAAGTTTGCTCATTGACTATCACATGCTAACCTTTATTTAACCATGTGACTCTATATGGATTTGAATGAGGTATTCTTTGAAAATTTAATTTTCTAACTACTTCATCAAACACTATGTTATCAGTAGACCCTGAGTCTATAATTACTTGACATACCTTATTCATAATCTTGCATCTAATTCTAAATAATGCTCTCCTCTGGCTTGGTTCAGCTTTCACTAGTTCTTTGATCAAGGTTCTCCTTACCATGATGTTCTCTCCCACTTCTGAGGTTAGACTGACTTCAAGTGATTTGTTGCTTGAAGCTTCATCTTGTACATAATGATTTCTTTTATCAACTCCTTGAGAAGAAGATGTGCCCTTATCAGGAAAACCTATATGTTGGATGGCCCAATTGACCACAATTATAGCATTTCATAGTGGCAAAGTAGGATCCTCTGCCTGATCCTCCTGATCTTCCTCTGTTAGATCACCTTCCTCTATAGTTTCCTCTACTACTAGTCTCTCCACTCTGCTCTGTGAGTTTGGATTCTCCTTGGGGTCTTTGATCAGTATTCCTACCACCATAATTTCCTCTTCCTCTGCTGTCTCTACCTCTTCCTCTTGATCTGTTGTTTGTCTCTTTCTTCTTCTTACTCTTCTCCTCTACCTTGAGTGCTAGCTGATAGCTTTGATGCACTGTTGTGGGGCTGAATAAGCTAATTTCTTCTTGAATACTCCACCTCAAACCATTGATATATCTTACTACTTTCACATTTTGATCTTCCATCACCTTAGACCTCAGGCATAGTTTTTGAAACTCCTCAGTGTATGCACTGACATCTAATTCTCTTTGTCTCAAATTTTGTTGTTTCTTGTACAACTGGACTTCATAATCTCCAGGCATGTATACTTCTTTGATTTTGGCCACCATACCCTTCCAAGTAGCTATAGATTTCTTGTCTTCTTTTTCTCTTTCAGTTTGAACAAGTTTCCACCATGTCAAGGCAGCTCCTCTGAGTCTTGATTTAGCCACCTTCACCTTTTGTGCATCACTCACTCCATCACATTCAAAGTGATTTTCTAAACCTCTATCCATTCCATAACCAAATCAGGTTCCATCTTTCCACTAAAAAGAGGAACTCCTTCCAATGTCTTACCACTCATGGCTTTCACGGCCTTCAAGAAAGGTTCTTCTTCCAACTTAGGATCAGGTGTGGGCTCTTCATCTTCTATAGACACACATTTTTCCTTGTTTACTTTCTTCCTGACTTCTTCAGTCTTCTCCATCATTACACCCAGTTTACTTTCCATTTCTGCCAATCTTTCCTGTAGGAGCCTATTCTCCTCTTCTTGATCCTCAACCTTGTTCGCCAATTCTGCATTAGTCACCATCTTCTTGGATGAACCTATAGACTCACTTGAACTCAGTGATAACATACAACTTCTTCTATTCCAACCTAGGAATAGCCCAAATCTTTAACTTGCTCTGATACCAATTTGATGGGGAGGCCTATGGGTTTAGCCACTCTATCTTGACACAACACTTCAAGACCTATGTCAATCCCAAGTCTCCCTACCAATTCAAGTGATCATAGACATTTTCTACCCTAAAATGTCTAATTCAACCTAAACAGTCTATTACAGAGGTGAAAGATCTATTTGTCTGTTGTTTCCAATACAGACACTATTTTCTTGGTGTGAGGAGTTCTTCTTCTCCCTCACTGCTTCCAAGATTCTCAACTCCAAGGCTTATAGCCTTCTTGAGCCCATTATTAGCCCTCCTCTCTGGGTCTAGGGTTCTAATTTCTTAGTACTCAACTTCTTCTACTCTATTTTCACCCCTGTCTCTTTGACTGTAACTTGCATACTAGCCAGGCTATAGCACAGCTCACCTAGTACAAGTTCACATGGCCTCTCTCTGATAGCCCAATCACTAACACAAATAGAAACAAAAGAAACAAGGTCTCTACTTGATAACCCTCCATGACTTATATAATTTCTACCCTTGTCCGTTATCAGACGGTTAGGGTTTCTTCCATTCGTATTGCTCCTTCGCATATACTAAAATATGCCTGCATTTTTTTCATCGGCAAGATAATCTATTGTCTTATCAACATACTCATTTGCTTTACCTTCGGCAGGACATTTGCTATCGGCCACTTCATAACTTCTTTCACCAATCTCACTTTTCTCTGTCTTCACCGTCATAGCTTTGCTGGCAGTCATCGGTCACTTTTCTCTGTCTTCACCATCATGGCTTTACTAGCAGTCATCAGTAAGACAATGCCTATCGGCAACGTCACATTTCATTCCCCCGATATCCAAGCTTCCTGCCGATGAGTCCAACATAACCTTGCTTAGTGTTACTTTCACTTATTGGTGTGACAAACACCTATTGGTCTGTCCTGAATCTCTCCCACTGATGTGTCATCTCTCCCCGATGACCTTTGATTCACTTCCGTCGATGAGACCCTCTCCATCGCTAAGACTTCGGCCTCATCTGCCGATGACTCCCTTTATGCCAATGAACACTGACCCATTGGCCAGACCTCCTATCATCCTTTGCCGATGTCATGTTGCTCTTGTACTTGTCAGTGTGACTTTAGTCATCGATGAAACTATTTCCTCCTGCGCCGATACCCATACACCAAAAAGCTCAACATAAACTCCTCCGTTGGTGAGGCGTATTAATTGTCATGCCGATACAACTCAATTGGTGAGATCCTTATGGTCGGCTCAACACAATTTTATCTCTCCAATAGTCTTCTCACACCGATATCAGTGGGACACTAGCTATCGACATAACTTCAAAAAGCTTCACCGATGAGCTCTCTCACTTCGATGGATCCAAATTTGAATATGCATAAACTTCTTCCCACACCTTCCTAATTAAAAATCAAACAAAAATGTGAGGGTATGTACATGGGTTCCAAACCCTTGGTGCTCCTACACCATCACCTTCTTCCCATGATAACTCTCCTTCCTCTATGAGTGATAAGTTATCAAGATTAGTTCATTGTCCAATCAACCCAGTTCTTCGATCAATCAAGCCTGGTAACTCTTCAATCAAAGGAGTTAACTTCTTAATCAATCCAACCTCTTGTGAGATCTTCAACACTATAAATACCCCCTTCCTATATGCATTATGGGAGGCAAATCCATTGTTGCATCCATTTGATAAGATTTTCTTTTGCTCTCCACTAGCAACTTAATGGTCATGTAAGACTTGTGTGCCTTTTCTTTTATGTTTAGGATAGTTTCCCAAGCTTTGTAAAGTTTCCATATCATTGATATGATCTCAACTTGCTTCCAAGCCATAGCCATTATGCTCAAATAGTGTTTTATAGCAATCTTAGCTCTCCTCGAGCTCATTCATTTTCAATTTCAACTCTCAAAGCTCAAGCCATTTTGAATTAGTTGCTCCCTTCGTCCCTATTGCCAAGACGAAGACCCCACTGTTGTAGAGAAGAAAGAGGTTCCCAAATACAAGGATTTATGAGGATAGTGTGAAGCTCATGTCCTGAAGGATCCAGGTTCTTTTCATGTTTTTCGTAGCTAATTAAATCACATTTTGTTCTTGGAGAAAGTAATCATTGTGTTGCAATTTCCTTGATAGGATTTATTATGCAAATTTGATTAGATTAGAATTGTTTAAGTTAGTTTTAGTGCAATTCATAGATTAGATTTCATTCAAGTATTTTCAATTCCTAGTTTAGATTCAAAATTGTCTCAAAAAACACAAAAACATAGCTTAGATTGCATTTGGGAAAATTCATGTTAAATTGCATTCATATTTCATTTACTAGTTAATTAAATCATTTTATCATTCATTTGTAAAAAGAACAAAAAAATCATTTTGCATTCATTTAGTTTGCATACATCAAAATACATAAACATTAGGAAAAGAGAAAACCAAAACCCTTAATTTCATCACAAGGTCAATTTCAAAACATAGTAAAAAAACTCCTTGATATCATTATAAGGTCAAGTTATAGAAAACCTTTGGTCACATCACAAAGTTGAAGTTGATCAAAAAGTCAACCCTTGCTCAACTTGAGTCAACTCTCTCTTATCCAAGCATACAAATTTGCCTAGGATTTAGATGTGAGTGGGTTAGAGCTATCCTTGAGGAAATAGAGTCGATACACCCAAGACCACAACACACTCAATAGATGCAAGAAGAACAAGAACACACCCTTAGGATCATACAACAAGAATATGAAATATAACAAGTCATTCAGGCTAATGAAGTAAGGTTACAACATTCTATACTCATCAATGAACAAAATTGACATCCATCTAGGCATTGGAACCTTACGAATCCAAACAAGAGATCAACAACTAGTGACCCTTTGATTCATAGGGTTATCTCCATTACAGAACAAACATTGACACAAACCAAGCCCTAGGACTAGCCAATTGCTCCTCGTGATGTTCTACTTCCATGTGAACAAAACCACCCCTAGATTACGCCTCCACTCAATTAACTTTTGCCATAAGAGCAAGAGTGACTTGGACGTCGCCATTAGCAAGGAGAGGGTTCATGTGATGTATTGAAGCTAACTTATCCAGGTTTGTGCTTGAGTCATGTTTTGAGGAGTATAGAGCCCCATATGTGATGAAGTATTATTGGTTTTAGAGAACTCAATCAACAAGGATTGGCTAGAGGAATGTCTTGAAAATCCCATAATTGATGAAAAGAGAGAAGAATATCATCTCGTTCTTGGAGAAGAAATGAGAATGGCGGGGAGAAGTAGAGGCATAAACATTTGTCATATGAAGGAGGAAGAACCTTTTGGAAATTTTGATTCAAGATTAACTTAATTTTTATTTCTAATGGTTTACATGCAAGTGCAATAGAAGGTTGGACAAGTGATGAGAAGAGCCAAGATGGCTTTCAGTGGAGAAGGACCACTAGAAGTAGGTCTAGACCCACAAGAATTTAGAAAAAGAGAGAGGACAAATTGGTAGAGGAGGATAATTTCCAGTCCAAAAAGTAGTTGGAAGCAAAGGATGAAAAGACATGAAAATTTGTAAAGGTATCTAATCTAGTGGAAAGGCAAGTTGTGGCCTTACTTGGGTCAATAGGATGGTTCTACAATCTAGCCCAAAATCATACCTAGATGTTAGATGTAGTAGCATCTACATGATGCACATATTTTGGGTATGTTTTATGGTTGGGTAAGGAGAGGAGGCCTATTAGGGAAGATAGGTATTGCTAGTAAAAAATGTGGGTTTACAATGCATATGGTGTTCACCCACATAAACAGAGTGGTCATCTTTGACCAAACTCTTGTGGGTCCATTCAAGATAATGAGAACTGATGCGCCCTCCAATAATCAAACAACATGACTATCGCAAGGGAGTTTTTGGCATGCTCCATTAAGTAAGACATTGCAATGAAGGAGGTGAGAGCTTTGTACCTACTCACCAACACTATGTTCATCCACTACATTTGACAATAGAGACAAGCTTGTCTAAATTGGTAGGTGGAACAATGGCTACAGAGTTACCTACTCCTTGTATCCATCACATGAGAAGTTCCCTCAAGGTCATTTTTAAGTGGGTAGGGAGAGTGAGGTTTGTAGTTGGAGAGGGAAAAGTTATATTATGCTCAGAGAGAGAAGGGTTATAGTTGGTTGGAAATGGAATAGTATTTGAATTAAATGGGAAGGAGTGAGATCGATAATTAGGTTTAGGGTTAGAATTTGGAAAACAAAGGGCCTCATTTTATATCTAATTGGCCAATTATTTGTTAATAAAAGGTGTCTTAAAGTTAATGAAATATGAGATACTGCACTTTTAATCAAATTTTAAAATATGAAATGTGTGACCTAATGTTTAAGCGACCCCAAATATGTTTAAAATTATGTGGTCATTTATGCACAAATAAAGGCTTTATATTTGTTTAGTGGGTATAGTGCACAACTATTAGGGCCCTTCTTACACAAGTATTGGTCACCACTTCAAAATGATCACTTATGGATTACTGCCTACATAACAATTTGTCTTATATTTGTCATTACTACACAGCATTAAACAATAGCTTTATTTTCTCTTAGCTGACATATAGAAATGCACTAAAATTTTCATAAAAGACCAATATTTTAAGAGCTTGAAGGGTATGAAGTTATGAGGCACAACTATTGAGTCCTTTCCCCTAAAACTTTAAAAATAGGATTTAATTAATGTGTTGAATTAATCTTATGTCAACTAAGAACATATGGTGAATACACTATAGTTCCACAATACTAATGATAAAAAGTAAAGAACCTACCTTTAATTATAAATTTGACTATAAAATTAGGGTCAATGCACAAAGATGAGGAAAAGTGGCCACAACCACTTTTTGGTCCCATATGAGCTATAACACAAGCACATTATAATGTGCTCATGTTATGGCCTGGTGTTATCGAGCTTAAAACGTGATCGTGTATAATGCGCTCACATTTTAGGTTTGTAAAAAAACAAAATAAAAGTAACAAAAAGGGAAACCTGCCGCTCATTTGCAAAAATTGGCCATAGGTTTCACTTCTGCTACCGCAAGTGCATTATAGGAGACATAAAAACAACAATTTCAAAGGGAAATTAACAATTTCACCATGCCACCTCGTCAATCCCACTCCTAAGGACATCTTGCACGAGGTGTAGAGGGTATAGCAACTGAACAAGGTAGGGTTTGATTATTTTTTGTGAATTTAAAAATAATTTTTTTTTATTTTGTAATGTTTTGATTGTATTTTTATCTTGAATTTTTAGCCAATGAGCCACCACAAAACCCTAATCCAGCATAGGAGGCTCAAAACAACCCCCTCAAATTGAGGAGAACCCTCAAAACCCCCAACTTCACGTCCTCACCATCAAAGAGACACACAAGGAAATTATTTAGGGAGAATTGAAGAAAACAAAAAATATCTTGAAACCCTAATTGAAACATTAAATAATCCAAATTCAAGCATCAATCGTAGGAGAGCCCCTGCCAAGTCATTAGAGGTCATTATTTCTCATATTGAATTGGTGACAAAACAAAT
The DNA here is from genome assembly GCA_027924645.1 of Cunninghamia lanceolata. Taxonomy (NCBI): domain Eukaryota; kingdom Viridiplantae; phylum Streptophyta; class Pinopsida; order Cupressales; family Cupressaceae; genus Cunninghamia; species Cunninghamia lanceolata. The sequence continues at coordinate 3,004,420 of BSBN01000130.1, read as the reverse complement.
CACTGAATGGAATGACTATAGGGAGAGGAGTCAACAATACTATGCTGAAAAATTGTCTTACAAATAAGTTAAGGACAAAAAAATTACAAAATCTCAATTATGTTCACATTTTATCAATCCTAAAACTGGCCAAACACTAGAAGAGAGTTGAAAACGGTTCTCAATTCATTGGTGTGTGCATGATGGTATATCCCAAAACTTTTGGGATAGATGGTACATGGTCTTTGATGAGCACCCCTATAATAACAATGAGGTGCCACAATATTTCTTAAGGAAACTCTATTGTGAGTTCGTCCTCAACCAAATTCTTAATTACTTTGATATTCAAGAGTTCTAGGGTAGAGGTGGTGGCTTTGCCCAAGATAGACAGGGGGCACATCAAGACCAAAACCACGTACCTAGACCCCTCATGAGGCCAACATACATCTCACTCCCTTCAGCTTTGAATTAGAGTGTTGAGGTGGAGATGCTGCATTCATTAAGTTCTCTCACCCAGTCTTTAGCATAGCATGGCAATGATCTTACCTAGGTCGATGGCATCGTTGGTCCTCATATATTTGTAGTTCATGTGGGAACTTGTGCGATTATGGTACCCAAGACTCTCACCATTTAGGAAATCTAGATGATGTTGTAGAGTGTCAGGATGCTATGACATAGGGGCAGTAGCCAGTGATGGACACATCCATATTGGATGATATTGCCCTCACAGATGTCGTCTTGCAAGAAATGTTTGGCATTGACTCCCAGGTAGTTTTTTACAAGGTTCAGCTTGATTTAATATATTTGTATTTGAAATTTCTAATTAATTATATGAGTATCTACATTATAAGTCAAAATTAATGTATGTAATTGTCTACACTATGAAATTCTAGGGTCAAAGTATTCATCCTGCATCTATTAGTCATCCAATGCAGGGTTATGAGAGGAAGTCGAGTCAACAGATATGTAATTTATCACAAGATCATAAATATAGTACATATATCAATGGTAATCTTATTTAGTGACAATTTGATGATGAACGGGGAGCTTCACCATCACCACCATGATTTCCTTGGTCCCCTACATGCAGAAGCACTTTCATTGAGGTAAATTTTACCATTTGTAATCATTATGCATTTAAATAATGTTATGTATCTATTTTGGTCAAATAACCTTGAACTCTATTTTTAGATGTTGAATATGGAGACTCCTCCTCATCTTTGTCAATCAGTGGAGGTGGGCATCGCTGCAGCTATTTTGTCTGCAAATCCTTTGAATGAGGTATCTACTAGTAACATGTAAATGTCATTTTGTATTTCTTGTTTTATCTCATGTCATTTAATTAAATGATATTCATGTTTACTCAATTTTGCTTCTTCATGCTTCTCACAAGAGGTCACAACTCCAACTCATCCAGCTACGGATGAAGAGAGACAAAAAATGATCAAGAGGGATCACCAGCTAGCAGTAAGAGATCGATTACATATGACATGTTATATATTTCATTCTTTCTATATTAATGTGGATATTGTTTGATTGTATTAACAGGTGGAGCTTCAAAAATCTCTGTTGAGGAGGTCTAGTCAATGGGAGAGAGAGGATGAGTCACTGATTCACTCTCCATCTTCACTACCAAGCAAGGGCCATCGATTATTTGATAGTAGTTCATAGGAAATTTAATTTTGGGACATTTTTTTATATGCCTGGATGGCTTTGTACACATACTTTTGTATTTTACTGATCTATATCTTTATATGCCTGTATAGCTTTGTTTGTACATGCCTATATATATTTATATATACACTATATGATATTTTCATGACATTATGTATGTGACATTTTACATTAAATGTAATATTATGATGATCAATTCTGGTTACAAGATAGATATTGTATCATGCTTAAAAGTTTTGATTGTTGAAGGCACAAGACAACTAAGAGGGGGGGCGCCTGAATCAGTGGTATCAAAAAATTTAACTTCCCTTAAAGAAAATCACATTCACATTCACTTACTTTAACCCCTTACTCTGTTATGAAGATTAAACATGAAATGTAGAATTAAAACTCAAACACATCAACACCATTCACACATCAACACCAGATTTTTACATGGAAAACTCTAAAAGGGAAAAACCATGGTGAGTGTTAGCTCACAATATAATGTAGTAACAATATCGAATAACAAAAGAGGCTCACTACCAAAGGGCTCACTACCCAAAAGAATGCTCACTACAAAAAGTCTCACTGCCAAAGGGTGGCTCACTATCGAGGGGTGGGTCACTGCTAAGAGGGGTGGCTCACTCCCATGAATAACATCTACAACATGCCTGAGTTCAATTCCATTGAAGTGCAATGCATATCACCTTCGCTGCCCTTACAACACAAACACTTTCATCTTCACATCCACATTCACTTTACATGGATTTATTACATTTATTTATACCAATCATCAACCTTGGAACATACATTAAGGTCAGCAATACAATCTACAACCTTCGGAACAATCTCCAAGGTCGGCAAACATACATAATTCAAACTAGGTCTAGACCTAAACAAACTTACAAAGAAAATAAATGAAGGAAGAACACTTCATGGCTTAGCTCAGACCCAAATACATCTTCAACATGCTTCTACAATCCATGAAACACATCTGCAAAGAGTGTTAGCACCCAAGTCAGCCAAACTAGTGCAAACACTAAGAATACTTAGGCACACACTTCCAAGAACCCAATCATAAATTGCAGACCAAGCACAAACTTTTAACATGATATGGAGACATCCACAAACAACATAAAATCACTTGGGAGATGACAAAGCTAGCCGCAATAGATCTCATTTGAAGACAACAAATATCACTTGAAGATAGATCACAGACTGCTCACAACAAACATTGTCAAACTCTACTAAACAATAACTTGCTTTTCAGAGCACCAAATCACAAATGTTTTGGAATGAAGATAGATAAGGATCTTATAAACATATGCCCAAAATTGCAAGACCAAAAACCAAACTGCGGAGAAATGCGGAGAAAAATACTTTCTCCCTGTCACATTGCAAATGCTGTCATGCACAATCTTCAAACTGGTGAATAGAACTTCTACTGCACAACAATCTAGACTACCAAATTCTAGATTTAGCATCTTCAAACACTTCTCTAAAACATACCCAAATCTCACACTCCAGTCTTCAACACAGAATAAAAGTAGAGCAAAAACTTAGACAATATCTTGTAAGCTAGAATACATCTTCACAACTCTATCTTTAGTATGAACCAAATTGTCTCAAAAACACTTGGAAACTCAATATTAGGAATATTTTCTTATCATCTTCAGCACTTATTTAACACAATACAAAGCAAATCATCATCACAATCAAGTAACAAAACAAGAGCATAGTTGACACTAATGACAACACAAACATGTTGACATCAATGACAACACCGATTAGCACATACTTCCAACAATCTCCCTTTTTTTCATTGATGGCAACATATGATGTGAAAAACTAAACATGTTCCACCATCAAAACACAACTCTGCATCAGAACTCCCCCTTTCTCTTTACACATCTGAAATCTCTCTGATTACTGAATGCTTTCTTTTTCTCTCAATTTTTCACATGAACTCTCTCCCCCTTTGACATCAATGGTAAAGGGCAACACATCTCTTTCCACTGCACATACTTGCACTTGTTCTTAATTGCTTAAATGCTTCCTTCTGACTACAACATTCTCCAGTATCACTACCTGCTCCCCCTGAGAGGTAGCTCCATCATCAGTTCAGAAAGGAATGACTCTTGAACCACACTGGACTGATGCACTTTTTTATGCATCTAGTTCAACAAAGGAGGGGCAATAACCCCTAACTTTTCCTAAAGATACTCAAATGTGTCCTTAGGAAGAGCTTTGGTGAATATGTCAGCAACCTAATCTTTTGTAGGCACATACTCAAGCTTCACTTCTTTCTCTACAACATTCTCTCTTAGAAAGTGATGTTTGATATAAATATGCTTTGTCCTTAAATGCATCATTGTGTTTTTTGAAATATTAATGGCACTAGTGTTATCATAGAAAATAGGAATCGGTTCCTCATACTCAATTTTGATATCCTTCAGGGTTTGTCTCATCCATAGCACTTATATGCAACATGATGCTGCTGTAATATATTCAATGTCAATAGTAGATAAGGATACTAAATCTTGCTTCTTGCTTTGCCAAGACACAACTCTGTCTCCAAGAAAGAACACACAATCACTTGTACTTTTCTTGTCATCCACACATCCCGCCCAGCCTGCATCTGTGTATGCACTTAGGTTGAAGTCACTGTTCTTAGGATACCACAAACCATAATCAGAAGTTCCTTTCAAGTACCTGAATATCCTCTTCACTGCCATAACATGTGACTCTTTAGGATCTGCCTGAAATCTGGCCACAAGATAAACTGCATCCATGATATCATGTCTGGTAGCAGTTAGGTATAGTAATCCACCAATCATTGAACCATACTTGCTCCGATCAGCCTTAGGAGATTCATCATCTTTGATTAGCTTGCAACTAATTGTCATGGGAGTACAAGCTGGTTTAGATTCTTCCATTCCAAACTTCTTCAACAACTCTTTGACATATTTAGATTGTGAAATGAAAATACCCTTATATGTCTAATTAATTTGTAGTCCAAGAAAGAAGTTCATCTCACCACACATTGACATCTCAAATTCTTTTTACATCTCATCTGCAAATTTCTTACACATAACTTCATTTCCACCAAAGATTATATCATCTGCATAGACCTCAATAATCAGGATTTGATCTTTGCTTACCTTGATATGCAAATTACTATCTGCAAACACTTTATTGAATCCCTACTGCAATAAATACCTATCCAATCTTGCATACCAAGCTCTAGGGCTTGCTTCAGTCCATACAATGCCTTATTCAATCTGCATACCATGTCTAGTTTATCTGATAACTAAAATCTATCTGGTTTCTCTATATATACTTCCTCTTCTAATTCACCATTCAGAAAAGCAAACTTCACATCCATCTAATATACTTTGAAATCTTTATGTGTTGCATAGGCCAAAAACAATCTAATAGCTTCTAGTCTTGCCATCGGAGCAAAAGTTTCTTCATAATCTATTCCTTCCACTTGTGAGTAGCCTTTGCATACAAGTCTAGCTTTGTTTCTTACCACTTCTCCAATCTCATTCAACTTATTCTTGAAAACCCACTTTGTTCCAATCACATTTTTATCTACAGGCCTAAGGACAAGTTCCCAAGTCTTGTTCTTTTTAATTTGCAGCAATTCTTCTTCCATTGCCTTGACCCAATGTTTGAATCTTTATATGCTTCAGAAATTGTCTTAGGTTCAACCTTTGAAATCAAGCAAAGTTTTGTATGTTTTTCTGCAACTCCTTTTCTTGTCAATACTCCTTTCCTCTTTTCACCAATGATTTGGTCTTCAAAATGATTTCTTTGCACATACCTGGGGGTTTTAGAAACTCTTTCCAAAGCTTCTTGTTCTTCAACTTGAGCTTCTTCTTCTAGAACATCTTGCACTTCAATCTGAACTTCCTTGTCATTTTCTTCAACTTTCTTTGTATCAGCAGATCCATCTAACTTGTATCCATTTGGCTCTAATATTTTTTGAATACCTTCATCTACCTTCACATTTGCACTTTCAATAATATTCCTCAATATTTTGTTATAACACCGATAAGCTTTGCTTTTAGCAGAGTACCCAAGTAATACGCCTTCATCACATCTAGCATCAAATTTTCCCAACTCTTCATCTCTTCTGATATAGAATTTACTTCCAAACACTTTGAAATACTTGATAGTAGGAGTTCTTCCATACCACAGCTCATAACGTGTCGTTGTTCCATTTTCTTTGACTTGCACTCTATTTTGAATATAGACAACAGTATGAATAGCTTCTTTCCAATATACTTCCAGAAGGTCAGCTTCTTTGATCATTGTTCTAGTAGCTTCCTGAACTGTTCTATTCTTTCTTTCAACTACTCCATTTTGCTAAGGAGTTGTGGGGGCAGACAATTGTCTCTTTATTCCATGTTCTTCACAGAAAGTATTGAATTCATTTGAAGTAAACTCATCACCTCTATCATAAATTAGACACTTGATTTTCAAATCCATTTCATTTTCAACCATTGCTTTAAATGCCTTGAACTTGTCTAGGGTTTCTAATTTTTCTTTAAGGAAAGTAATTCAAGTCATTCTTGAATAATCACCAATAAGAAGCATGAAATACCTATCACCTTGTAGACTTCTTGTTCTTGTAGGACCACACAAGTATGTATGTACCAGCTCCAACAAATTAGTAGAGGATTGTCCCTTGATCTTGAAATTTATCTTTGTTTTAGACTTCCCAAACTGACATTCTTTGCAGATGGCATTAGCAGGATTCACAATCTTAGGTAGGTTTCTTACATCATGAGCTGAGCTTATTCTCACCAAATTATCAAAGTTAATATGACACATTCTCCTATGCCATATCCAGCATTCATTTGTCTGGGCCAACAAGCCACAATTGTCAGTACCTCTCAAATGATAAACATTACCATGAGTCTTCTTACCAACAGCAATTATTGTTCCAAATCTTTTCTTTATATCACATCCATTATCTTTAAATATCAAATTATATCCTTTGTCACACATCTGTCCAACACTTAGAAGATTATGCTTTAGGCCTTTGACATAAAGAACATCATCCGTAATATGCTTGCCATCAAAAGTAATTGATCCTCTTCCACAGATCTTACCAGTTGCATCATCACCAAATCTAACTAGTCCTCCATCATACCTTTGCAATTTGAAAAACTTACTCTTATCTCCAATCATGTGATTTGAACATCTGTTGTCAATGACCCATTCATCCTTTTCCTCTTCAGAATAAAATGTAGATATCTCCTTTTCTTCTTCCAGACTTCCTTCCTTCACATAGCTTGCAAGATTAGCAAAAGCATGTTCTTATTTTATAGAAATAAATAGGCATTCACTAGCATTACCATCTTCAAAATTAGATTCATCATCAATTACACCTTCATTTTCTCTAACATAGTAACTTTTCCTTACCATCTTACCTCTACCTTCTTTGTTCTTGTTCTTCAAAGATCTATCTGGATACCTTGAAGCATAATGGCCAATCTTACAACTGAAACATTTTAAAGGTAACTTACCTTTGTACTTTCCAGTTCCCTTTTTCATTCTATTTGTAAAGTTTGCCTCAAGCTCATCAAAGTCTTCTTCATCTGATTCCACAGCATACTTATCTGATTTAGTAGTTTTTTCTTCCTTGGCCTTAAAAGCAGTCTCAGTTTTCACAGGGCCATCAGTAGTACCAAATTCCCTCATTTCAAAAGAAGTTAGTTTACCAAGCAATTGATCTTTTGAAAGCTTATTCATATCAAACAATTCTTCAATGGTAGATACCTTGTGACTATAAGATTTGAGTAGAGTTCTAAGTACCTTATCTACAACATCCATATCATCTATCTTTCCACCAAGACCCTTGATGATGTTAACAACTTCATCAATCTTTTGTATGTAACTTGTTATGTTCTCATCTTCAGACATCCGCATAGTCTCATTTTTGGTCTTCAATTTTTGCAACTTAGCCTTCTTGACACATGCATCACCTTCATAGATACTTTTCAACTTTACCCAGATCTCATGAGCAGTTTCCAGATCCACAACTTTTGCCATTTCAGTGTTAGATAAAGCATTTAGTAGAGAATTTTTATCTTTTCCATTAATATCATAGGCCCTAATCTCACTTGCGGTCCTTGGACCACCATTAGGTAATTTGTATTCATCTTCAACTATTTTTCAGACATTAAAACTAATTGAAACAAGATAACTTTGCATTCATACCTTCTAGAAGGCATAGTCAGATCCATCAAACCGAGGAATGTCTTTGTGCGCCATCCTAGATCTAACTTAAGTTGTTAGGCTTTCTTCCAAGGAACCAAGCTCTGATACCAATTATTGAAGGCACAAGACAAATGAGAGGGGGGTTGAATCATTTGCATCAAAAAACTTTAACTTCTCTTAAACAAAATCACTTTCACATTCACTTACTTTAACCCCTTACTTTGTTATGAAGATTAAACATGAAATGTAGAATTAAAACTCAAACACGTCAACACCATTCACACATGAACACCAGATTTTTACATGGAAACCCCTAAAAGGGAAAAACCATGGTGAGTGTTAGCTCACAATATAATGTAGTAACAATATCGAATAATAAAAGAGGGTCATTTCCAAAGGGCTCACTACCCAAAAGAATGCTCACTGCAAAAAGGCTTATTGCCAAAGGGTGGCTCACTATTGAGGGGTGGCTCACTGCTGAGGGGTGAGTCACTACCAAGAGGGGTGGCTCACTACCAAGAGGGGTAGCTCACTACCATGAATAGCATCTACAACATGCCTGAGTTCAGTTCTGTAAAGTGGTAAAATTTGGATAGTGGGTGTTTGATTAGTTTGGTGTCTATCCTCCTTTCACCAATTACATTTAAGGACTTTAGGTTGAGTGGCAAGGCACTATTAGACCCTTGGTCACTTAGAAATGCAGGGAAGATTGGATTTGTTGTGATTTAATTGTCAATTATCCTCACTTATGCTCAATTATACATCAAAACCCTAATTATGCAATTACAGAAGTAAATGGACAAATTACTCAGAATGCTACTACAAGATGTAAAATGATAGATAAATGTGCACCTATTTTTGAAGTTTGGGAAGTAGAACAATCAAGGACTAAGGAGCGGGTGCCCAAGACCAATGCCCAGGTTTTTGTCAGGATCTAGAAACTTGATCTGTAACCTGTTCCTACTGCATCAGAGATTTTCCTGTCACAAAATCCAAAGGACTAGGTAGCGGACACCCAAGTCCAGGGTGCTATTTTTAACTCTAATCTACAAATCCAACACTCTGCAATATCCTCTTTCAACTCCACTTTTCTTGTATCTTCAATCTATAACCTGCAATCACAAAAACTTTGGGAGGGGGTTGTGATGTTTAGAGGCTTGCCTCAGTCAAGCCCCAGAGAGACATTCAAGTCTTCCGAACACTGTTGTTAGATAGAGAGTGCATGCCCTTGTGAGGCAGAGGAAAAAACCAAATGATAAGTGCTCAAAAAAACAAATGAGATCACCTTGTAGTGAAGATCTCATGGAAGGAAGAAGCTCTTCATGCCATGAGTAGATGGATGCTCAAATCTACAAATACAAACACATAGACAACACAAATCTGCTCTTGCTACACAATGAATGCCTTGAATCACCTTTAGAATGCCAATGCTCATCTAGTTGTAATCTAATATTTATCTCATGATCTTCTAGTTTACAAATGAATACCTAAACATACTTATTTATGAAACTACAAACACTCCTACCAAGAATTTCATAATTCAAACTTACCATGTCAGCATAGGACCCAAATAATGGTCACAAGCCGACACTCAAAATTTAGGACTGGCCCAAAATAGGGTAGGACTAGGGCACGAGTACCCAAGTCCTCCCTCCCTATTTTGGTTAGGGTTAGGTTAAAGGGATCCCCCTAGGTCCCATTTGTCATGAAACTTAGGGCTCATTTCATCGACATGTCAAAATATGATGCAAGATCTCCTAAATGCAGCTAAAAGACATGGGAGCTAAAGCTTATGAGGGAAAAGCCCCCAAGGGGACATTTTCTAACATTACATTTAGCCCCACTTTAATGTATGTATAAATGCAAGGCCAATACATGCATTAAAGTATGGTCAACAAACACAGCAAACACACCAAGGATAGAGAAGACACATCAAACAGATTGGAGATAATAACAGGCATGCAAAACATGAAGAAGACATTTACAGTCACGCAAAACACAGAGAAAACAACATATGCATAGAATACAGTTAATGCATAGAAGATAGGAATGATTTCTTTTCTTTTCTTTTTCTCATATATATAAAATGCAGATGCAAGTACAAGGAAAGTATACACACCTCCCATAATGTAGGAAGCACTCATCGTGCTGGTCTTTAAATTGCATATATGGGACAACACACACACACAAGACACACCAAACCTCCTAAAATGTAGGACACACTCATCGCACTGGTCTTTAGACTGCATATGGGGCAATACACATGCCAAACAAAGCAAGTACGCTAAACACACACACTTTGAAGACATGGAGAAAACATGGCAGACATGTGGAGTGTTCCTATTTCTAGGCTCATCACCATCTTAGGCACATTATAGGCACACACTGACGATTGGGCTTCATCACAACAATCACCGAAGACATGCTTAAGGGTTGAGTTAATCACAGAACCGCTCCTCACCTCCCAATGAGGACTTTTGAAAATGACAGGATGATGCTATCTACTTTGAGACATATAGCATCCCTGCCTCCGTAGAGGGCTTAAGATGATTGATTGATTGCAAACAAACTCAGAGTGCAGGAGAGACTCATTGCCACAAATCTTTAAACTGCACCTGAGGACAAGCACATTTCTAACATCTACAATAGATAGCTTACCTTATATATGCCCCCACCTTAAGGTGGTTGATATTAGGCATCGATGTCAAGCACATTAAGGTAGGAAGAAAACACACAAGGGAACACGGACTTTTGCAAAGCCCATGCCCCCCAAAGGTGACATGCACTTTATGATCGCCAAATGTTCCCACAAACACATCCCTGCAAGAAACATGTTAGTGTCCATAATCATGATAAACAAGAACATCAATGCATATGATTAATCACAAAAGGAGCCAAGGTTATACTGCGAATTCGGAGGTCGAGGATAATCGTGGGGCTATATCGTGAAAATCTCATAACCGAGTGTCACCAAGGTGAGATTCAAAGACAAACTAATGCAGGAGCATCCCTAGATCAAAAGCAATCTTGTATCAACCAAAAAATAACATTTGCTTTTTAGTTTGTTTGCAATTCAATTTATTTCTTTTCATTTTCTAGTACAATTCAGGTAGTTCAGTCAGAAGCAGTTTTCTATATTTTAGTATGTATTTTACCATAGTAGCATTTTAGACCTTGTAGAGCTAGACTTAGCATCTACATTCATTCATCTACATCATATCCAGAATTTAGAGTATTTGGATTAGTTACTGGAAAGCTATCGATATCAGAAGATTGACTGTTTTCTCATAACAGAGCATCGGATTATCACATGCAACCAACTAAAGGAGAGATCTATGGAAGCATTTCCCTATCTGTGAAGCCTAATGACACATCATTCGATGATATTTGGTTCATGGCTGACCTTCCCTGAAGATTCGCACATCATTCTATTCATTTGCAGAGATGTTCTATGCATTTAGGTCCAACCTATCCGTGTTCACACGTTACAATTCTTCATTGGAGTTTGTGACCTTCATTGGTTGATGCAGAGGAATCTATTGTTCTAGAGATGATATATATTGTTGTAATAGATCCTTAGGAAAGTATTTCTCATGATTTAGAAGATCGATAGTTTGGATTCTTTGTGAAGGAAACTTTAAAGCTATATCTTGTGCATATTCTTTAATTAGGCCTTTGAGCCCTAATTATAAGCCCGCATGTTGTCAGCCAAATTGTATTTGAATTCTATGATATACTAAATGATTGAATTTGCATTTACTTTATATCTTTAAGTTGTTTCTAGTGTGTTTACTCTAGCTGTACAATCTGGATAGTTCATTTTGTGAACCCTCCTACCATGACTACACCAAGTGGTATCAGAGAAAAAGTTTGAATCTTTGGGAGTGGATTGAGAGAAATTGGTGAGGAATTCCATAAGATCTTGCTGTGAACAGATCACCGAATTAAGGCAGGTTACTTGTATTGCAACCGATCACTGATTGAGAGGTAGTTGTCACCTTGTAGCTCGATCACTGAACCTGAGGCAATTTTCACTTGATCCTAGGAAGAATGTTGCCAAGGAGAGTTGTTGATGTTGGAACAATGGCTGGTAGAATTAATGAGATGATGAAAACAATGCGAATTTGATTGGATGTTGTTGAAGAAGATAGGCGAAAAGGATTGACACCTAGACCTAATGTTGAAAGTGATGATGAAGAGGAATTTCAATCTATTGAACAAACTAGAGAAACCCTAGGAAGTGATAAAAAGGAAGAATCAAATCAAGTAAAGATGCTGCGAGCTATTTCTAAGATTGGAAAGAGACCTAGAGTTGATGTGCCGAACTATACTAGTAATTTGAACCCTAAAGAATTGATTGACTGGATAAATGACATTGAAGAATACTTTGAATATGAAGAAATTGAAGATTTGGAGAAGGTGAAATTTGTAAAGACAAAGTTGAAAGCACATGTTGCTATATGGTGGAAAGAAGTTCAGTTGGAAAGAAACAGAAGAGAAAAAGAAAAGATTACAAAGTGGGATAGGATGGTGACAAAATTGAAGAATCAATTTATACCTACTAACTATGAGTTGGAACTATTGAAAAGACTTCAGAACTTGAGATAAAAGGAGAAATCTATGGAGTACACTAAAGAATTCCATAAAATGATCATAAGGATAGCACATAGTGAAGCAAACAAAAAGTAGCTAGATGTATCAATGGACTGAGATTGAACATTCAAGAAGAACTAAGCTTGGTAAGGATGACATCCTTAGAGGAAGCATATCAGTTTTCCCTGAAAGTTGAAGAGAAGCTAAACAAGAGACATGATCAGAGACAAAGAGGCAGAGGAGGTAAATTTCAAAGAGGTAGGACTTATTCTGGAGGAGATAGATCACATCCGGAGCAGAACAAGTTTGACAGCCCATTCAAGAAGGATGACAGAGATAACAATGCTTACCAGAGAGATGACATAATTTTTTACCGAAGAGGAAACCCTAGTGCATACTAGAATGAAGGATACAGAAGAGAGGATTCGATAAGAGAACATTTACAGGTACTTGTTTCAAGTGTGGAGGTGAAGGACATAGAGCATTTGAATGTAATTAGGGTAGTACAAGTAAGAGGACAGAAAATAGTTGAAGAGCAGCCTATGTTGAAGAACCTGTTGAACTAGATGACCCATGTTCAATTGGAAAACCTAAGAAAGGAGAATCATTGGTGATGAGGAGAGCACTATTTCAAACATAGACAAATGAGGAACCACCATAGAGGAAAAGTTTGTTCAGGACAAGATGCAAATCAGGAGGTAAATGTTGTAAAGTTGTAATTGATAGTGGTAGTTCAGATAACTTAGTTTTAGAGGAGATGGTGACTAAGCTAAAGTTGGAAAGATTGAAACCTCCTAATCCCTATCAGATAGCATAGATTCAGGATGATCATAAGGTACTAGTGAGTGAACAATGTTTGGTGAAATTTCATATTGGATCTTATCATGATGAAGTCTTGTGTGATATTATGCCTATGGATGTATGTCATATCTTGTTGGGTAGACCTTGGTAGTATGATAGAAAATCCATACATGATGGGAGAAAGAATACATATAATATAATAGAAAATGCAAAGAGAATTACTTTGATTCCTTTGGAGGATGATCCTAAGAGTGAAGTATGTGGAAATGCTAGAATCTATTTGGTAGATGGAAGAAAATTCCTGGATGGTTTGAGACATGAGAATATGTGTTATGCTTTAATTCCTAAGAATCCTGAAGCATTGAAGAAAGAAACTGAAGAGACACAACCGAAGGAGATAAGAGAATTGCTGACACAATATGAAGACATCATATCAAATAATGTACCTGAAGGATTGCCACCTATAAGGAGTATCAGTCATCACATGGATCTTATACCAGGAGCAAGTTTGCCTAACAAAGTAGCACATAGAATGACACTAACAGAGAATGAAGAATTGAATAGACAAATACAAGAGTTATTGAGGAAAGGTTTGATTAGAGAAAGCTTGAGTCCTTGTGCAGTACCTCCAGTGTTAGCACTGAAGAAGGATGGAGAATGGAGAATGTGTACTGATTCTAGAGAAATAAACAAGATCACAGTTAAGTATAGATTTCCTTTAGTTAGAATGGATAATATCATGGATTGTTTGAGTGGAGAATGATATTTCACAAAGATAGAACTGAAGAGTGGATACCATTAGATCAGAATCAGAGAAGGTGATGAATGGAAGACTATGTTGGGACTGAAATTCCCAAGCTACTTTTTGGCAAATATTAAGTTTCAATCATCTAAAGATTCTAGTATGAGAGCATATATGGAAAAGTTCATAGTTGTTTTCAAGAAGAAATTAACAATTGAGTTGATAGGAATATTTGGATTTGATCTATTCTAATTCTTAAAGACTTAACATGACATGGTTAAAGTGCTTATTTAAGATGAACCGTAAACAAGGAAGTGAAAAAGTTACAAACCTTGTTGAAAATAAAGGAAAAATGGCATTAAGTACCAGAGCTAAATATGGGTGAATTCCTTGTCGAAAATGAATAGGGGTTGCTTTTTGAACCATCTTAAAATTCCCTGTATTTTACAAGTTATGTGTGTTTTTAGTAAAATGCATTGTGGTATGGGTTTATCTGTTTGTATATACAAAGTCATTTGTATATACAAAGTCTCTCATATACAAAGTGGTTTGTATGATTGTATAATGCATATGCAAACTCCCTTGTATATCAGGTCACGGTATGGTCGCATAAAGGAGTCATTGGGTTGATGCATTATTTACTTTTATGCATTTGGCTAATGTTTTATTATTACATACAAGGTGGACCTGACGAGGTTAAAAGTTGAAATGTATTTTCTATCAAGTCTGTTGCTTGTATGTTATGTTTGTATGTTTGGCAGAAACACAACATACTATACGATACATACAAGGCGATATGCATAGCCGGACTCAAAAATTTTGTCAAATAAGGAAAATTTGTTGTATATTTGTGCTTCGTATGTATTTGATATACATTGCCGATATACAATGCATTACATGCAAACTGTGGAACCAAAGGTTTATTAAAGGTGAAACATTCATTGTATGTATCTTAGATACATGTCGATATACATTGCATTATACACAAGTGGTGGAACCGAAAGATTATTTAAAAGAGTTAAATGCTTGTATATTCTACGCTTTGTATGCATGTTTTGAACATACATTTGATACATACAAGCTAGAATTCAGAGAAATTTAAATCTAGTATATACAATGTACATCTTCGAATGTACAAGCCACTGTACAAGCAAAGATACATTCTAAAAATACATTCTTGATATGCTTTCGTGATATATGTATGCAATGTACATTAGGCGAAATGATACAAAACTCATGCTGATACATAGTAATATACATCGCGGAGCTGAAAGATCATGAAATGTGGTAAAATTGTTGTATGTTTCGGGTTATACAAGGCTAATAGACATACCGTGGATTCGAAAAAGTATGAAATCAAGTTAAGTTGTTGTATGTATGATGTTTATATATGTATGTTTTCAGAGACATACATTTTAGTATACATACATTGTGATATGCATAATACAAGTGATGGAATTGAAAGCAATATTAAAATTGGATTTATCCTTGTATGTTTCGGGCCTTGTATGTATGTTTCAGATACATACATTATAGTATATACAAGCCAGAACTCAAAAGAAGTTAAAATATGGTATAAACGATGCATCCTAACTTAAAGTATATTAAAAGATGCATTACTTTTTATACATGTCGCAGAACTCAGGAGATAATTAAATTGGGTTAAAGGGATGCATTGAGACTATATGTATATCGGAGGATGCATATACAAGTCAAAGTTGAAAATAAATGAACCATGGTTCATAATAACAAGGAGTCCGAAAAGGAGATACAATTGAATTTGTATGTATCGGGCATTGTATATGAAGGTTGGATACAAGTAGTGGGTCCCGCCACATGCACATTGGGCTTGTATAATATTAATGTATATCTTTGATATACAAGCCAATATACAAGCAAAGATACATTCTAAAGATGCAAACCGAATGTGAAGAAGGAATTAAACACAGAAAAATCTTTGTGTGTTCTGGGTGCTTGTATATACATACCCGATATACAAAGGAATAAAAAGCATCGCTGGGGAGAAGAGGGTTTGTATGTGCGGCAATATACAAAAGACATATGCAATAGACTAATATATAAAAACTCGACTAAACACTTGAACATTGTATACATATGGTGGGGACCACGTATGTATGTTGGAGATGTATGCATACATTGGTGGATCTGAAAATAATTCCAATTCATTTCATAAATCTAATAAAGTCCATGATTGTATAAAAAGTGTATGCATATAAAAGGCGATACAAGCAAATAAATACAAATCCAGACCTAATTGAGAATTAAGATTGGGAGAATTTTATTTGAAATCTGTGATCTTGCAATGTATGTATACAAGATACAAGAGCAAATGTAGATGTGATACAAAGGAAATATACAAATACACGAAACACCATGTGGGCCCCATCGCCAATGAATATACAGGTTCATACAAGCCCGGGTTTGAATGACATATCAAATATTATGAATTTTAGCTTGGGCCCGTGCTTGTATATGAAAGAAATGTATTCAATATACAAGGGAGACATATCAGTGAGAGAGATGAATTGGGATAAAGCCTGCCAGACTCACCGACATGATAGTCAGAACGATGTCTGGGACACGTTGTGAAAGGTCTTGCCGATACAAAATACAGAAACCCTAAAAATGACATTTAAATCTGAATGGTTAATATATTCTTCTGACATTTGTAATATGGGTTTTTTCTAGGATATACATAGCAGGGATCAAACTATAAGACACCCACGAAAGGATCTTGAGGAACTGAATAAAATATCAATAAGGGAAGTAATTACTTGAGTAAATACATTTGTTTAAATAAATTTGTTTGGATTGTTTGATCAGACATTAATTTGTGTTTTATCTAGTCTTTTTAGGATAATAAAGAAATCCTTGAAGGAGATTAAGCGAAACTACAATTAAAGAGCTTTGTTTGATCCTCGAATGGTTATCCATTTGGTGATTAAAGACGAGTATTAATTTTCCTAAATTTGTTTATTAAGACAAATATTGTTGTTCGGTTATCAACCGTCACAACTATTGTAACTGGTCTAAAGCTTGTATGCCTCTCTTTATAAGAGATGACCAAGACCAGAAGAGAGAATAGATAGAAAAAGATAGAAAATAGATAGACAGATAGGAGAAAATAGATAGATAGAATAGGTGGAGATTACAAAATAGAACAGGAGATACTACAAATTTGATTTGAATAGCAATGCTAGTTCATTTTTAATATAGTTTTATTTCTCGTAGATCATGTGCAAGCATTCTCTGATGGAGTCAAGTCTGTAAGCATGAAGTAGTGACTACAAATTTCAGTATGAAGTATCTGTTAAATTTATTCAATTGTATGACTGTCTCCTTTCAAAGATTTCTTTGTTATTCAATTTGAGTTATCATGTATATCTTCAAGTTGTCTATGCACATTTGCTATTATAGTATGATAAGATTAACTGGTTTCTATTTTCAGAATGAAATCCTTTAAATCTATCATAGTAACTGAGAAAGCATTGTCATGGATCTGTAAGAAGAGTCATATAGTTAGGGTTTGTATTCTGTCTCCAGTTTTTGATGAATCTGTTACAAGTGCAGTATCATTCTGATTGGTTCCTTCAAAGAGGGGTTAAATCCTTTTAGATGAATGCAAGTGATTTTATTTTGTCAATTGGATATATATAAGTATGGAATATTAACTATTTCCTTGCAGGGTTGTACAAGTTACATACCTATTCTTTCATGCCAGGTAGTTTGCATTTTTACCAAACAAACAGTCATTTATTTCATGATCATACTAACTCTATATTAAATAAGGCACTGGTCTAATATTTTCATTAACACTTATACAAGTTCACTTTAGACTCACTTAATTAGATTGCATTATTGTTTTAGCATTACAATTTAGATCATTTAGAATTAACTTGCTATCTTTTTATCTATTTTTGCCATTATTAATAGTTAGATTAATTCTTATTAAAGTAGTGATCATCTCTTTATCTTCTTTATTAATTAGAGGTTTACCCACCTAGGTTTGGCAAAGCCTAAAGTGAAGGGGGTTTAGTCATATCTACCTCGTGTCAGTTAGCCAAAAATGTCAAGAGAGCCTGGCAACCTCTTAGGGTTAACTACCTGCATTTTTGAGACCTAACAGAATTGGTTCCTCTACTGGGGAGGAAAGAATTTTATTTTTCCTACTTGAAAGAAGTAGGTGGCGACTCTATTCTGGTCACAAATTCTAAAGGAATATTATTTCTACAAACATGAATGGAAGGAGGTCTCTGCAGAAATGGACAATCAAAAATGGGTCCCATCAAGCTAAAGGCAATACTGATAAAGATAAGGAAACATTTAAACATCCACATGAGAATACAGGTCCTTTTGGCCAAAATTATACAATATATACTTCCCTACTCCATGTTGAAGGTGAGAATCCTATGATGCCAATAGATAATCATAATGATATTTTCAATCAAGAAGCACAGCCACAAAGGACAGATGAAATAGAAAATCAGGGTGAGGAAAATCATGAATATACAAGTGATCAAGCTATCATAGACTATGACTATATGACTGATCAGGAACTTGCTATACATTTAGAATATCAAGAACAAAGACTCAAAAATAGACAACAAATGATACAAAGAGCTGAAGAAAATAATAAACAAATTGCCCTTTTAGATCTTCAGGCATGAAATTCATCTAAGTATGTGCCCCCACATAGAAATAATAACAATATTAATCTACATGGAATGCCTCAGAATACCACCGTTGTTGGAAACACTATGGTACCCCATAATACATGTAATAATCTTCGTTAGCAAAATAGGCAAATACATAGACCTCCACCCGTAAATACTAGGAATGTTCACCAACAGCACCCACCACTAGGGCATAGACTTAACAATCAACAACCGCGACCTCCCCCATAACAAAATGTGTATCATCAGCATC
The DNA here is from genome assembly GCA_027924645.1 of Cunninghamia lanceolata. Taxonomy (NCBI): domain Eukaryota; kingdom Viridiplantae; phylum Streptophyta; class Pinopsida; order Cupressales; family Cupressaceae; genus Cunninghamia; species Cunninghamia lanceolata. The sequence goes on along the minus strand of BSBN01000130.1, from coordinate 2,985,471 downwards.
ATGTCCAACCCAATATATATCCACAACCTCCATTTGGATACCAGTATTATCCACCATACCCTAACATGCCACCTCCACATCCTGAGTATGGCCAGACAATTTGATTTGACTGGATATCAATTATATCCTTATCCCATGGATAATAGTTGGAGGAGCAATGTGCCTAAGTTTATAGGAAGCAGTGAATTGACTGTTGAAGAACACATCAAACGATTCAATGCTTTTATACAAGACATTGGTAATGAATATGAAGATATAAAAATGAAACTGTTTATGATATCTCTTATTAATGAAGCAAGAGACTGGGTAAATAGCTTACCATATGCTTCAATATATTCCTTAACAGACTTCCACAATCAATTTTTAGAACAATTCAGAAATCAATGTGCTCCAAAATTTGCTCTTCATGAACTAATAACTATTCAAAAGTATCAAAATGAATAGGTGTATGATTTTAATTTGAGATTCACCAAACTATATAATAAGGTCCCACAAGAATCCAAATTGAACAACCAAGCATCTCTTAGCATATACTTGAAAGCATTTGACCTGAAGACAGGTTATGAACTCAGGGGCAAAAGTCCTAGAACCTTGGCGAAAGCACAAAAAATGGCTCTCACTATTGAAAATAATAAAAAGGCTGCTGGGATGATTGGAAAAAGAGATAATATAAGAGTTCCTCAAAATCCTAATCCTCCTGCAAACAAGCAAGAATATTCACATAAGAATGAAAGACCAAGACTCCATGATATGCCATATCATACAAACTAGAAAGATGGAAAGCCCCTAGATACCAACATGAGACATAACTATGGAAAACACACCCCTGACCCTTTGAAGAAGAGTGGAGTCCATGTGGTAGAAAATAATTCATGGTGTACGCCCTGTAATTTACCACACTCTCCTGATTATTCTGTGGTGGCACAATCAATACAAAAAGACCAGGCATCTTATAACCCTGAAATGGATCATCACACTATAAACATGTTAGGTATTACACCTTTCACTATTGAAGAAGATTATTCATCCGGAAAGGAAGCAAGGTATGAATATGATGTAGGAGCACAAAAATATAATGTGAATATAGGAGGACAAGAAGTATTTTCCGACCATGAAGAAGACTTAGGAAATTGTGGATATAACCTTAATGCAGCACAAAGCTATAATTGGCGAAAACCTTCTGAGGAAGAGAGAAAAGCTTTAACAATGGCTGTAGTAGCACAAGCCAAGAGTAATTACCACCTGAGAAACAGAACAATCAATGCTAAACAAGGTACTCCCAGAAGTGTGTTTACCAAAAATCAAGTCTCTGGTAAAAATGATAAAAGTAAAACTGAGAAAACACCTCAAGATATACCTCTTGTTGACACACTGAACAAAAAGGATAGCACAAAAACTAAGGAAAAGGAGCACAAAAACTGAGGAAAAGGGGCAAACAAAAGTTGATAGGTTGGAATTAAACATAAATCCCTCATTTGATATTGCTCAAGCTATTTCGCAAGTGAAAATATCTATGCCAGTCCTAGAAATGATGAAGGTGGAAAAATATAAAAATATAGTGATGAAGATGATATCAAATGTATCAGACAAAAGACCTGAACAACATAGTCCTAAAACAAATATACAACAAGAGTCTATCAAAGTACTTGAGATATACCTGGGTGAAACATTAATGAAAAATCCATCTCAAATAGATCCATTCTATATTACCTTGCTGATAAACAACAAATTAGTTAGGAATTGTATGCTTGATTCAGGAGCAGCAGTAAACATAATGCCCATGGCTGTTATGAAAGAGTTAGGAATGTGGGTGGATACTACATTCGGTAAATGTTATGTAATGGATAATAGATCTGTCCATGTTGTTGGAATCATGAAAGATGTTGAGATAAAATTAGCATCTCATCCTGAAGCCTCTTATACAATTGATATCAATGTGGTAGATATTCCACCTAACTATGGAATGTTGTTGTCCAGACAATGGACTACCATGGTAGGGGGAAGTGTGCAACTAGATTTATCTTATGCTACTATCCCATTGGGAACATAGGCATTTAAACTCTATAGGGAGCTGAGGTATGAAAACATTATAGAGAAAATTGATCCAAATCAAATGGTTTGTTTCTATGACAGACTTTAGTACATTCAGGGTGGAAGAACAGTCTAAATTGCATAATACAGACCCAATTTACTACGAAGCCAAAATTGATGAAAATGAAGTATGGTCCATGTATTTCGATGGCGCATGTAGTAAGGCAGGAAATGGAGCTGGGGTGTTGTTTATATCACCGTTAGGAAAAACATTCAAATACTCTTTTTCTCTAAATTTTGAGTGCACAAATAACATAGCTAAATATGAAGCACTTTTAATTGGGCTAAACATTGCTAGAAAACAAAAAATCAAGTTGTTAGCAGTATATGGAGATTCTGAATTGATTATTTCACAAGTCAAAGGTAAATATTCCTCAAAAAAAAAAGACTGAAACAATACAAAAATGCAATCCTGGATGATATAGAATTGTTTGATGCCTTTTCAATAAGTTGGATAGATAGGTCAAAAAATATAATGGCTGATTTCCTTGCAAACATAGCTTTGAAGAGGGATGATATTACCCTCATAGGTATTTCAGAAGTCAAGCTCAAAACTAGACCAACTATCCCAGACAACATATATAACTGGCAGGTTTTTGATAGTGATGCTAATTTGCTCAAATTTTTGCATTGTATAGATCAGTATGAGAATCAAGAAATTGATCTTAATGCTTTTGTTGAGGAGATTGATGGTAAAGAGACTTTATTTGGGAAGGAAACTGTCTAGCTTAAAACCAACAAAATTCCAAGGGGCTTAGTAGAATTAGAAAGCATTTTTGATGCAAATGATTGATCCATTACCAAAGAAGTAACAGTAAAGGAGGATGATGTGGAAGAAATAAATTTGGGAACTGAATTGTCACCTAAAAAGGTCTACATTGGAAAGAAAATAACCCCTACAATCAGAAGCATGTTAATTACATTATTGAGAAAATATAAACATGTATTTGCCTAGTCTTATGATGATCTTAAAGCTTATAGGGAAGATTTGTTCCAACACAAAATCCCACTGAAGCCAGATGCTAAGCCTTATAGACAAAAGCAGAGACCCATCAACCCTGTGTTAGAACCAAAAATGTATGAAGAACTCATGAAGCTCAAGGAGGCTGGCATCATAAAACCAATTAGGCATTCATCCTGGGATTCAAATTTAGTGCCTGTTAGGAAGAAGAATGGGGATATTAGACTTTGTGTTGACTTTAGAAACCTAAACATATCCTCCCTCAAAGATAATTATCCATTGCCTAACATGGAAATTTTGTTGCAGAGGGTTACTGGCTGTGAGTTGATATCCATGATGGATGGTTTCTCTGGTTATAACTAGGTGAAAGTTAAAGAGTCTGAATAGTACAAAACATCTTTTACAACCCCGTGGGGAACATATGTATATGTGAGGATGCCATTTGGCCTTACAAACGTTGGAGCTACATTCCAAAGGGCAATAGATGTTGCTTTTGTAGGTTTAATAAATGAAATCATGGCTGTATACTAGGATGACCTCACTACATATTCAAAAAAGACCGAAGATCATGTGAATCACCTTGAGAAAATATTTATCAAAGCATTAGAGTATGGTGTTTCCTTGAGTCCCAAGAAGTGTAAATTTGCAGTCACAGAAGGGAAATTACTTGGGCACATAGTATCCAAAGATGGAGTCATGATTGACCCCAAAAGAGTAGATGCAATAGATAAAGTTCCTATCCAAAAGACAATCAAGGCCATATAATCATTCTTTGGACAAATTAACTTTGTGAGAAGGTTTATACCAAATTTTGCAGAAATAATTAACCCTATATCTAGAATGTTGAAGAAAAATGCAAAGGTTAATTGGACAGATGAATGTGTAGAAGCTTTTGCATCCATAAAAAGGGAAATTAAAGAAGCTCCAGTGCTAAAGTCTCCCAATTTTAGTAAGCCTTTCTAGATCTTTTCCTTTGCATCTTTCAATACAGTAGCAACAATTATGTTACAAAAGAATAGTGAGGGTTATGAGCAGCCTATTTCCTTTTTCAGTAAATCACTCCAACATGCAGAACTTAACTATGATATCACAGAAAAACAAGCCTATGTGTTGGTGAAAGTAGTTAAGGCATTTAAACCTTACCTGGTTGGGGCTAAGGTGATAGCTTATGTCCCAAATGTAGTAGTCAAAGATGTGTTGATGTAGAATGAAGTAACTGGGAAGAGGTGTAGGTGGATAAATCGACTTCAGGGATTTGATATAGAAATTCAAATCACAAAACTGGTAAGGGGACAAGGGTTAGCAAAACTAATGACTGAAACAAACCTTGAGGCTGCCCAAGTATGCAATATTGAAAATGAAGAGGACATGGTAACAAGTATTGAAAAAACTCCTTGGTATACTGACATAGTGTACTACCTCAAACACATGAAATGCCCTGAAGGATTTGACGATAATAAGAAAAGGACTATAAAACTACATGTTTCAAAATATGTGCTTATAGAGGGAGATCTTTATTGGAAAAACAAAGATGGTATCTTATTATTCTGTTTAGATGAAGACCAAGCAAAATCTGCCTTAAAAGAGATGCATTAGGGAGTCTGTGGTGGCCATTTCTTAGCTAAAACCATAGCACACAAGATATTAAGGGCTGGATACTATTGGCCCAAGGTTTTCAATGATGCCTATAGTTTTACTAGGAAGTGTGAGGCATGTCAGAGATTCTCAGGGAAGTTAAAATATCAGGGGGCATTACCCTTGAGACCTATGCAACTTGATGTGCCATTCCACCAATGGGGGGTTGACTTTATTGGAGAAATTATGGAAAAATCAAGTGGCGGCCACAGATGGATATTAGTAGCCACCGACTATTTCACAAAATGGGTAGAAGCAATGCCCACTAAACAAGCAACTAGCAAGGTTGTGATCAACTTCCTATTGGAAAACATTTTAACTAGATTTGGGGTACCTTTAAGGCTTATAACTGACAATGGAATGTGTTTTAGATCTGATGAATTTAAATTTTTTTGTAAATCTTATGGCATCACAATCTCATATTCTTCTCCCTACCACCCACAAGGTAATGGGCAGGCTGAATCTAGCAATAAGAGTATTTTGAAGATTGTAAAAGGAATGCTGGATAACAACAAGAAAACCTGGGATTCTAAGTTGAGATTAGCACTATAAGCTGATAGGACCACAGTAAAGAAAGTAATTGGTAAATCACCATTTGAACTAGTATATGGAACTCATGCAAGACTCTCGATACACAACCTATTGCCAGTATATAAGTTTATCCTCCGAGAGGATTGGGATGTCCCAAAACCGATGGAGGAAAGGCTAGAACAGCTAATGGAATTAAGTGAAATAAGGCAACAGGCAATGCAACAAAAAAAAATGCAAATGCAAATGAAATACCTATATGATAAAAAAGCTGAAGTCAGAAAATTTGAAATAGGTGACATAGTGCTTATGTGGAATGCTAGAAATCAAGAAAAGGGGAAGCATGGAAAATTTGATGCCCTATGGATTGGACCTTTTGTCATCAATGGTAAGGCAGGGGAGGATTCATATTATGTACAGAACATGTCAGGTGAAGAGCAAGAACTGCTGGTACATCATCAGTTTTTGAAACATTTTTTCTCTTAAAAAGAACTCAAGAGAAAAGAATTGCCAGTGCATGGAAAATTCTGGTTAAACTCTCTAAATGGTCTTTTCCATGCACGGTAGTTTAGAGGAATTAAATAACTTGATTAAAGAGCTCTCTTATCAGGAAGTAAAAGTTTTTTCATGAAGCAATAACCCAGGATCTTCACCCTTCAAAGTTCACCTGTCATCAAATGAAGAAGGCATTGGTCTGCTCCTCCAAAAAACTGGGATCCTGCTATGCCCACAAGGGGCAATACATCCCCAGAAAGAGCCACTATTGGGACTGAAATTCCCAAGCTACTTTTTGGCAAATATTAAGTTTCAATCATCCAAAGATTCCAGTATGAGAGCATATATGGAAAAGTTCACAGTTGTTTTCAAGCAGAAATTAACAATTGAGTTGATAGGAATATTTGGATTTGATCTATTCTGATTCTTAAAGACTTAGCATGACATGGTTAAAGCACTTATTTAAGATGAACCATAAACAAGGAAGTGAAAATGTTACAAACCTTGTTGAAAATAAAGGGAAAATGGCATTAAGTACCAGAGCTAAATATGGGTGAATTCCTTGTTGAAAATGAATAGGGGTTGCTTTTTGAACCATCTTAAAATTCCCTGTATTTTACAAGTTATGTGTTATTTTAGTAAAATACATTGTGGTATGACTTTGTCTGTTTGTATATACAAAGTCTCTCATATACAAAGTGGTTTGTATGATTGTATAATGCATATGCAAACTCCCTTGTATATCGGGTCACAGTATGGTCGCATAAAGGAGTCATCGGGTTAATGCATTGTTTACTTGTATGCATTTGGCTAATGTTTTATTGTTACATACAAGGTGGACCTGGCGAGGTTAAAAGTTGAAATGTATTTTCTGTCGGGTCCGTTGCTTGTATGTTATGTTTGTATGTTTGGCAGAAACGCAACATACATTGCGATACATACAAGGCGATATGCATATCCAGACTTGAAAAATTTGTGAAATAAGGAAAATTCATTGTATATTTGTGCTTCGTATGTATCTGATATACATTGCCAATATACAATGCATTACATGCAAGCCATGGAACCAAAGGTTTATTAAAGTTGAAACATTCATTGTATGAATCTTAGATACATGTTGATATACATTGCATTATATACAAGTGGTAGAACCGAAAGATTATTTAAAAGAGTTAAATGCTTGTATATTCTGTGCTTTGTATGCATGTTTCGAACATACATTTGATACATACAAGCCAGAATTTAGAGAAATTTAAATCTAGTATATACAATGTACATCTTCGAATATACAAGCCACTGTACAAGCAAAGATACATTCTAAAAATACATTCTTGATATGCTTTCGTGATATATGTATGCAATATACATTCGGTGAAACGATACAAAACTCATGCTGATACACAGTAATATACATCGTGGAGCTAAAAGATTATAAAATATGGTAAAATTGTTGTATGTTTCATATATTGTATGTTTCCGGTTATACAAGGCTAATATACATACCGTGGATTTGAAAAAGTATGAAATCAAGTTAAGTTGTTGTATGTATGATGCTTTATATATGTATGTTTTCGGAGACATACATTTTAGTATACATACATTGCAATATGCATAATACAAGTGATGGAACCGAAAGCAATATTAAAATTGGTTTTATCCTTGTACGTTTCGGGCCTTGTATGTATGTTTCGGATACATACATTATAGTACATACAAACCGAAACTCAAAAGAAATTAAAATATGGTATAAATGATGCATCCTGACTTAAAGTATATTAAAAGATGCATTGCTTTTTATACATGTCGCGGAACTCAGGAGATAATTAAATCAAGTTAAAGGGATGCATCGAGACTATATGTATATCGGAGGATGCATATACAAGTCAGAGTCGAAAATAAATGAACCATGGTTCATAATAGCAAGGAGTCTGAAAAGGAGATACAATTGAATTTGTATGTATCGGGCATTGTATATGAAGGTTGGATACAAGTAGTGGGTCCCGCCGCATGCACATTGGGCTTGTATAATATCAATGTATATCTTCAATATACAAGCCAATATACAAGAGAAGATACATTCTAAAGATGCAAACCGGATGCGAAGAAGGAATTAAACACAGAAAAATCTTTGTATGTTCTGGGTGCTTGTATATACATACCCGATATACAAAGGAATAAAAAGCATTGCTAGGGAGAAGAGGGTTTGTATGTGCGGCAATATACAAAAGACATATGCAACAGACTAATATACAAAACTTGACTAAAGACTTGAACATTGTATACATATGGTGGGGACCACATATGTATGTTGGAGATGTATGCATACAGTGGTGGATCCGAAAATAATTCCAATTCATTTCATAAATCCAATAAAGTCCATGATTGTATAAAAAGTGTATGCATATGAAAGGCGATACAAGCAAATAAATACAAATTTGGACCTGATTGAGAATTAAGATTGGGAGAATTTTATTTGAAATCTATGATCTTGCAATGTATGTATACAAGATACAAGAGCAAATGTATATGAGATACAAAGGAAATATACAAATACATGAAACACCATGTGGGCCCCATCGCCAATGAATATACAGGTTCATACAAGCCCGAGTTTGAATGACATATCAAATATTGTGAATTTTAGCTTGGGCCCGCGCTTGTATATGAAAGAAATGTATTCGATATACAAGGGAGACATATCGGTGAGAGAGACGAATCAGGATAAAGCCTACCAATCGCGCCGACACAATAGTCACAATGATGTCAGGGACACCTTGTGAAAGGTCTTGCTGATACAAAATACAGAAACCCTAAAAATGACATTTAAATTTGAATGGTTAATATATTCTTCTAACATTTGAAATATGGGTTTTTTGTAGGATATACACAGTGGGGATCAAACTATAAGACACCCATGAAAGGATCTTGAGGAACTAAATAAAATATGAATAAGGGAAGTAATTACTTGAGTAAATACATTTGTTTAAATAAATTTGTTTGGATTGTTTGATCAGACATTAATTTGTGTTTTATCTGGTCTTTTTAGGATAATAAAGAAATCCTTGAAGGAGATTAAGCGGAACTACAATTAAAGAGCTTTGTTTGATCCTGGAATGGTTATCCATTTGGTGATTAAAGACGAGTATTAATTTTCCTAAATGTGTTTATTAAGACAAATATTGTTGTTCAGTTATCAACCATCACAATTGTTGTAACTGGTCTGAAGCTTGTATGCCTCTCTTTATAAGAGATGACCAAGACCAGAAGAGAATAGATAGAAAAAGATAGAAAATAGATAGATAGATAGAAGAAAATAGATAGATAGAATAGGTGGAGATTACAGAATACAACAAGAGATACTACAAATTAGATTTGAACAGCAATGCTAGTTCATTTTTAATATATTTTATTTCTGGTAGACCATGTGCAAGCATTCTCTGATGGAGTCAAGTCTATAAGCATGAAGGAGTGACTGCAAATTTCAGTATCAACTATCTATTAAATTTATTCAATTGTATGATTGTCTCCTTTCAAATTTTTCTATGTTATTCAATTTGAGTTATCAAGTCTATCTTCAAGTTGTCTATGCACATTTGCTGTTATAGTGTGATAAGAATAATTGGTTTCTATTTTCAGAATTAAATCCTTTAAATCTATCATAGTAACTGAGAAGGCATTGTCATGGATCTATCAGAAGAGTCATATAGTTAGGGTTTGTATTCTGTCTCTAGTTTTCAATGAATCTGTTACAAGTGCAGTATCATTCTGATTGGTTCCTTCAAAGAGGGATTAAATCCTTTTAGATGAATATAGGTGATTTGATTTTGTCAATTAGATATATATAAGTTTGGAATATTAACTATTTCCTTGCAGGGTTGTACAAGTTACATACCTATTCTTTCATGCCAGGTAGTTCAAGTTTTTACCAAAAAAATAGTCATTTATTTCATGATCATACTGACTCTATATTCAATAAGGCACTGGTCTAATATTTTCATTATCGCTTATACAAATTCACTTTAGATTCACTTAATTAGATTGCATTATTGTTTTAGCATTACAATTTAGATCATTTAGAATTAACTTTCTATCTTTTTATCTATTTTTGCCATTATCAATAGTTAGATTAATTTTGATTAAAGAAGTGATCATCTCTTTATCTTCTTTATTAATTAGAGGTTTACCCACCTAGGTCTGGCAGAGCCTGAAGTGAAGGGGGTTTAGTCATATCTACCATGTGTTAGTTAGCCAAAAACGTCAAGAGAGCCTGGAAACCTCTTAGGGTTAACGACCTGCATTTTTGAGACCTAACAAATTGCGTTTAAGACAAATGAAGGATTGTATGAGTAGTTTGTGATGCCCTTTGGATTGACAAATGCACCTAGTACTTTCATGAGATTGATGAATGAAGTTCTGAAGAAATTTTTGGGTAAGTTTGTGATTATATACTTGGATGATATTTTAATTTTCAGTAAAACAAATGAACATTTGTGGCATATTAGACAAGTTTTGCAAAGACTGAGAGAAGAGATATTGTTGATAAACATCAAGAAGTGTAGTTTCATTAAGGAAGAGTTGGTATATTTGGGATTTGTGATTTCTGTGGAAGGATTGAAGATGGACCCTAAGAAAGTGAAAGAAATCTTTGAATGGCCTACACCGGAGAACATTAGAGAGGTTAGATCATTTCATGGATTAGCTAGTTTGTACCAGAAGTTCATCAGAAATTTTAGTTCAGTTTGTAACCCTATGATAGATACAATGATAGGTGATAGAAAATATTTTAAGTGGACATCAGGAGTAGATAAAAGTTTTGAGTTGTTGAAGTAGAAAGTGACAAAGCAACCTGTGTTGGGATTACCGAATTTCAATAAGGTATTTCAAGTTGATTGTGATGCAAGTGGAAATGTGATTGGAGCAGTGTTAAGTCAACAAGGTAGACCAGTAGCATATTTTAGTGAGAAGTTGAATGATACAAGGAGGAGATATTTAGTTTATGATCAAGAGTTCTATGCCATAACTCAAGCCTTGAAGAAGTGGAGACATTACTTATTGCCTAAGGAGTTTGTGTTGTATATAGATCATCAAGCTTTGTAGTATTTGAACAGTCAAGGTAAGATGAATCAAAGACATATGAGGTGGGTAGAGTTCATACAGAGTTATACTTTTGTGTTGAAGCATAGGAGTGGTAAATCAAACAAAGTTGTTGATCCATTAAGTAGGAGAAGAAACTTGTTGACAGAGATAAGAGTTGAAGTGTTGGGTTTTGATGAATTGAAAAACATGTATGAGGGAGACACTAATTTTACAGAACCTTGGAAAGCATGTAAGGAACCTGTTGTGACAGATAGGAGTAAGTGGTTGGACTATTTCATTCTAGAAGATATGTTGTTCAGAAGAAATCATGTGTGCATACCTAAGAGTTCAATGAGAGATAATTTGATCGAGGAGAAGCATAGTGGTAGATTGGTAGGACATTTTGGCATTGATAAGACAATGGCCTTGGTGAGTGAAAATTACTTTTGGCCTCAGATACATAAGGATGTTCAGAGATTTGTGCAGAGTTGTAGATTTTGTCAAGTTGCAAAAGGGAGTAGTCAGAATACTGGATTGTATAAGCCTTTGACAGTACTAGAGAGACCTTGGGAAGACATAAGCATGGATTTTGTAATAGGATTGCCTAAGACACAGAGAGGACATGATTCAATATTTGTAGTGGTTGACAAATTTTCAAATATGGCTCATTTCATACCTTGTAAGAAGACAAGTGATGCAGTGCATGTAGCTGACCTATTTTTAAAGGAGATTGTGAGATTACATGGATTACCTAAGAGCACAGTTTCAGATAGAGATACAAAGTTTGTTGGATATTTTTGGAAGACACTTTGGAAGGAGATGAACATAGATTTGAAGTTTAGTTCAAATTTTCATTCACAGACTAATGGACAGACAGAGGTAGTGATGTAGAGGTGGCATAAGGGAAGCAACACAACAAGGTTTAGTCTATTCTCCTTTGCCCACTCACCCACTTCACCTAGCCTTCAACCAACCAACCAAAGGCACATTCAAGGGTATATGAAGGGTTTGATATCCTGGTGATGACTCAACCTTCAAGGCTTCTGCAACACCTTAAGACAGATCAATAAACACCTTCTATGTAGTTGGTTTGATCCCCAACTTCCCAAAACTCTCCAACCTATACTTTGACTAGTAAGGCTACTAGCCCTCCAAACTAGGTTTTCTCAACACAACTTGACAAAATCCCAAATGACTAGGCAAGCAAATGGTGGTTTTAGATACCCTTTTAGGGACCCTATCAAACTTCCAAGCCTCCTGTTCCAACTCTACTCCAGCAATCCAGAACACCTACTAGGTCTCTAGGCCTAATTGATTAGTTTAGTACTAGGTTACAAAGCAAGTGGTCCATTTTGGGTGCATAGATCAGGGATAGGAATTTGGAATGCTTGTACCATGTCCAAACAACACAAAACCACCATTCATTCACTCACCCTATTAGGATTCTGTCATCTACAACCTCAAATAGCATAAATTTGGTCAAATACAAGGAAATACTGGACCTAGGGCATCACCTTAAAATTTGAAAATAGTCTCTCCCAGCCAATTGCTTTTGGAATCCTATAGAGTACATCCTTAGCCTGCATTTCACCAATTTTTATGAATTTTCACCGGTGGAAATGCATTCTAGGACTGGATTTCTATGACAAACCCTAGAAAATAGGGTTTCTAGACCAGTCTTGAAAGAAAATTCAATATCTTTTGACTCTGACCACTTCAAGGCCTCAAACTAGTTGCATTTGAACCCTGACTCCAAGCATTTTCAAAAAAATAACATTTGCACCTGGACCATCCGTACAGGCCGTACACAGTAAGAAAAGCAGGAAAAAGTGACTGTTTTATGTTGTTTGAATGCCCAAAACTCCGTACCAGACCTCCTCTACCGTACAGGAGTGAACTACAATGTTTTTCAACTGATCCAAGTTGGTGTCTAACTTCTCCAACAACATTCAACTGCTAAAATGGTTTTTGAACCGACCTACTACATGACACACTTTGACAATTATGTTGTTTTGCCTTAACATAAGGATTCCAATTGGTTTTGCTTGGCCAATGGAACCTAAACATCCTCCATACTCCCAAAACATGACAAAACACAAAAATAATCAAAAAAAACTCAAAAACCAATCCTTAGACCTTCTAGGCCTGATTGGCACAACAAGGGTCCAAGTGGACTAAGCATGATTGAGGTTTATATGATTACCCCAATCATCTTGACCACACAAGAGGACCTTACATCCATGGCTAAAGCCTTATTGTAGAGAACATTAAACAAAAACCACAACCTTTAAAAAAAAATGCAATCAAAATGATCTTGGAATCAAGGTGCTCCTAGGTGCCCTACACCATACACCCACTGTCAAACAGAACTCAAGTCTCTTGAGTTAGGAATGTTATCAAATGTGAAACCTACATTCTCAATGTCTACTCTACTCATCCAAGTGGCATCCTCCTGAGGTTTATTGAGCCACTTCACCAAGTACTCATAGTATGTGTGCCTCCTAGTCCGTTTTGCAATCCTCTTATCCAAAATAAACTCAATCTGATCAGGAGATGAAGGAATCAATTCTTGGAGTGTCTGATTAGTTTGGTCTTCTTCATCAGTAGTCTGAGGATTAGATCCTTTATAGGGATAAAGGTCTGAAACATTAAAAATTGGAGACAAAGCAATGCCATCCGGAAGTCTGATTTTATATGCATTTTCTCCACATTTCTTGAGCACTTCACAAGGCCAAATCTTCTTCATGAGTAGCTTAGTGTGTTTAGCTACAGGGAGCCTCTCCTTCTTCAAATGGACCATTACCAAATCCCCTTCTTTGAACTGCAAATCCCTTCTCCTTCTGTCAGCAAACTGTTTATATTTCTGAGAAGTGGACTACAACTTTTGTTGTACTTGTTTATGGAAATCTTTCATCACTTGAATGAAGTCCTCAGCCAAGGCACTATTGTTTTCCAATCCTTTAACCTCCCTAAGTTCCAAAATACCCCTTGGGTGAGTGCCATAAACAATTTGGAAAGGAGACAGGCCAGTGCTTCTATTGACAGTGTCATTGTATGAGAACTCTACCTGAGCCAAAATTGAATCCCAACTAGCACCCTGCTCCTTTGTTAGGCATCTTAGGAGGTTGCCAAGTGACCTATTAATCACCTCTATTTATCCATCAAACTAAGGGTGATAGACAAATGATAATGACAAGTTTGTACCTAGTCTCTTCCAAAGTGTCCTCCAGAAGTGTCCTATGAACTTGGGGTCTCTGTCAGAGATTATGGACAAAGGTAAACCATGTAACCTAACTATTTCCTTGAAGAAAAGACCTGCTATGTGTGAGGCATCATGTGTGGTTTTACAAGGGATGAAGTGAGCCATTTTTGAGAACCTATCAACAACCACAAAGATGCTATCATGTCCATTCTTGGTCCTAGGCAAACCAAGTACAAAGTCCATGCTTATGGAATCCCAAGGCTTTGAAGGAATAGGTAGAGGAGTGTATAAACCTACATTTGATGTATGCCCCTTTGCTCTTTGGCAAATTTGACAAGTTTCAACAAACTTCCTTACATCAGTTGGCAACTTTGGCCAAAAATAGTATCTCCTAACCAATTCTAGGGTCTTGTCAATACCAAAGTGGCTTGACATGCTGCCATAGTGCTTTTCCTTGATAATGTTCTCTCTAACAGACCCTCTTGGGATACACAACATGCTACCATTGAAAAGATATCCATCTTGTAACAAAAAATTAGAAAAATCAGTGTTATACCTTCCTGTCATGGCCTTGCAAGATAGGTATGGTTCTTTGAAGTCTTCATCTACTGCATACTGATCTTTGATGGCATGAATACATGTACTTTCCAACTGAATAGTTTGCACAACAAGATTCCTCCTACTTAAGGCATCTGCTACCTTATTGGCCACTCCTTTCTTGTGTTTTATTGAGAAGGTGTATGCTTGGATGTACTCCATCCACTTGACATGTCTGTGGTTTAACTTTTGCTACCTGTTCAAAAAGCTCAATGCATGGTTATCAATAAAAACTATAAATTCCTTTGGCAATAAGTAGTGTCTCCACTTCCTCAATGATTGAACCATGGCATATAATTCTAGATCATAGGTGGAGTAGTTCTGTTTTGCCTCATTTAACTTCTCACTAAAGAAGGCTACAGGGCTCCCATCTTGACTTAGGACTCCCCCAACAGCCCTCTTACTTGCATCACACTCTACCACAAAGACCTTGTCAAAATCAGGAAGAACAAGGACCGGTTGTTCTGATATTTTTTCTTTAACAGTTCAAAGGCTTGGTTGGCCTCATATGTCCATACAAATACACATTTCTTGCCCCCTTTTATGGTGTCAACAAGTGGAGCACAAATGCCACTAAACCCTCTAATGAACTTTCTATAAAATGTACACAAACCATGGAAACTCCTTACCTCAAAGGTTGTTGTAGGTGTTGGCCAATTAAGAATGGCTTCCACCTTGCTTGGATCCATTTTTAGGCTGCCCTTAGAGATGACAAACCCCAAAAATATCAACTCTTCTTGTAGGATGACACATTTGTCAAGATCGATTCTCAACTTCTCATCTTGAAGCCTCCTGAGCACTTGATGGATATGCCTTATGTGGTCTTCCTTGCTATCACTAAAAACCAATATATCATCCAAATACACAACAATAAACTTGTTAAGGAAAGGTTTTAGCACCTCATTCATCAATCTCATGAAGGTGCTTGGTGCATTTGATAAGCCAAAAGGCATGACAACCCATTCAAATAGTCCTTCATTGGTTTTGAAGGCAGTTTTCCACTCATCCCCCTCCCTTATCCTAATTTGGTGATAACCACTTTTTAGATCTATCTTGGTAAAATACTTATCCTTACCCAAGCAATCCATTAAATCTTCTATTCTAGGCATTGGGAATCTATACCTGATAGTGATCTTGTTGATGGCCCTGGAATCAGTGCATAGTCTCCATGTTCCTTCCTTCTTTGGTGCAAGTACTGCAGGTACTACACATGAACTAATACTCCTCCTTATAAGTCCTCTATCCAACAAGTCTTGGATTTGTCTTGCCATTTCTACATTTTGCTTTGGGGTCAACTTGTAGGCTGCTTGATTTGGTAGGGTGGATCCAGGGATGAGATCAATGCAATGACTAATCTCCCTCTTTGGTGGAAGGGCATCCTTGCCTTCATCAGCTATCACATCATGAAACCTTTCCAATAGTTCTTCCACTTCCTTTGGTCCAATCCTCCTAAGAGGTTGCTGCACTTTGGCCTTCTTGGGATTCACATCCTTGGGCTTGATGACTACTGCAAAACATGGCACTTTCTCTTCCTTGAGGTTAGCCAAAAAAAATTTTTCACCTACCAACATAACTGAACTAGAAATGATCTTCTATTTGCAATCATCAATCAAAGGAGTCATTGTGAACTTTTCACCATTATTAGACAAATGAATCACATTTTGCTTACCATCATGTTGGGCACTTGTGTCATGTTGCCAAGGCCTTCCAAGAAGAGGGTGGCATACATCCATATCCACTATCTCACAAAGAATCCTATCATGATATTCACCTATCTTGAATTCAACCCAACATTGCTCTTTCACCACAATTTGTTGTTCCTTGGTTAGCCAAAAGGCTCTATAGGGGTTAGGATGAGGTATCCTTTCCAATCCTAACTTAGTCACCATTTCATTAGAAGCCAAATTTTTAGAAGAACCTGAATCAACTATTACCTTGCAAACTTTTCCTTTCACCTTGCAAGTGGTTCTGAACAAGTTGTTCATTTGGGGCTACTCCTTGGTGGCTGGCATGATGAGGGATCTATTAAACATGATGCACTCTCCACTCTCAGGTGCTACAGACTTGGAAGAGGTTGTTTGATAAATTATGGTGCTTTAACAGTCCTCTTCTTGAAGGAGTTGCACCCTTCTATCTTTCTGATTTGTAGCAGTGTTTCCCATCTTCTCCGGGCACCTAAAGGACTGATGTCCAATCTGATTGCAAGAGAAACACCTTCTAGTAAACACATTGGGACCCCTGCCCCCACTTCTTCCTCTGCCATTACCTCTCCCTCTAAACAGGCCCTGATTAGCACTATTTTTATCAACCTGCCCTTGGCTGCCTTCTTGTGATCTACTGTCTTGGGGTCTAGAGAAATTATCTCTGTTTTGAAATCTGCCTCTACCCCTAAAGTTTAGATTTCCTCTACTTCTGTTGCTGCTATTTGAATCACCTTTTCTCCTCTGCTTATCCTCAATCCTCAGTGCCATTTGAAAGCACTTATGGACTGTCTCCGGGTTAAAGAGGGTTAATTCATCTTGAATGGAGAACTTGAGGCCATTGAGATACCTTGCAAGCTTCTATTTTTCATTACAGGCATCTTGGCTTTCAATGTCATCTTGTGAAACTCCTCTGTGTAGGTGCTCACGTCCATGTCCTTCTGTCTCAAGTTGTGCAACTTCTTGTTTAAGTTGACATCATAATCTTCAGGGACAAATTGCTTCTTGATTTCAAGTACCATCTTCCTCCATGTAGAGATAGGGTTCCTATCTTCTTCTATCCTCTCATTTTGAATAAAGTTCCACCAACTCAAGGCTGGCCCTTTCATTCTTGATTTGGCAATCCTCACTTTTTGATTTTCTGCCACTTCTTCACATTCAAAATAGTTCTCCATTGCCTCAATCCAATCAAGGCACTCCTCTAGGTTCATCTTACCAGGAAACATAGGTAAGTCTGCCTTAGTGTCCTTCCTACTCAACTTTCCAAGTGCATCTAGGAATTGACTCTCTGACATGCCTCCTTGTGACTCTTCCATTGGCACTTCTTTTTCTTCATCTTGATCCTCTTCATTTGAATCCAAGAGGACTTTTGGTTTCTTCTTCTTGTCCTTGTCTTTCTTCAACTTCTCTATCTCAGCCTCCATCCTTTTGTTCTTCGCTACTTGCTCTCTCACTATCTTTGCCAATTCGGCGTTAGTCACCCTTGTAGGGACTTCCTCCTCTTCTTCTCTATCTCCCATCTCTTTGATGGCTCTGATACCACCTGATGCAAAGGTGGCACAAGGGAAGAAACACAACAAGGTTTAGTCTATTCTCCTTTGCCCACTCACCCACTTCACCTAGCCTTCAACCAACCAACCAAAGGCACATTCAAGGGTATATGAAGGGTTTGATATCTTGGTGATGACTCAACCTTCAAGGCTTCTCCAACACCTTAAGACATATCAATAAACACCTTCTATGTAGTTGGTTTGATCCCCAACTTCCCAAAACTCTCCAACCTATACTTTGACTAGTAAGGCTACTAGCCCTCCAAACTAGGTTTTCTCAACACAACTTGACAAAATCCCAAATGACTAGGCAAGAAAATGGTGGTTTTAGATACCCTTTTAGGGACCCTATCAAACTTCCAAGTCTCCTGTTCCAACTCTACTCCAGCAATCCAGAACACCTACTAGGTCTCTAGGCCTAATTGATCAGTTTAGGGCTAGGTTACAAAGCAAGTGGTTCATTTTGGGTGCATACATCAGGGACAGGAATTTGGAATACTTCTACCATGTCCAAACAACACAAAACCACCATTCATTCACTCACCTTATCAGGATTCTGTCATCTACAGCCTCAAATAGCATAAATTTGGTCAAATACAAGGAAATACTTGACCTAGGGCATCACCTTAAAATTTGAAAATAGTCTCTCCTAGACAATTGCTTTTGGAATCATGTAGAGTACATCCCTAGCCTACATTTCACCAGTTTTTATGAATTTTCACTAGTGGAAATGCATTCTAGGACCGGATTTCTATGACAAACCCTAGAAAATAGGGTTTCTAGACCAGTCTTGAAAGAAAATTCAATATCTTTTGACTGCAACCACTTCAAGGCCTCAAACCAATTGCATTTGAACCCTGACTCCAAGCACTTTCAAAAAAATAACATTTGCTCACCTGGACCATCCGTACAGGCTATACACAGTAAGAAAAGTAGGAAAAAGTGACTATTTTCTGTTGTTTGAATGCCCAAAACTTCGTACCATACCTCCTCTGCCATACAGGGGTGAACTACAATGTTTTTCAACTGATCCAAGTTAGTGTCTAACTTCTCCAACAACATTCAACTGCCAAAATGGTTTTTGAACTTACCTACTACATGACACACTTTGACAATTATGTTGTTTTGCCTTAACATAAGGATTCCAATTGGTTTTGCTTGGCCAATGGAACCTAAACATCCTCCATACTCCCAAAACATGACAAAACACAAAAACAATAAAAAAAAAAAACTCAAAAACCAATCCTTAGACCTTCTAGGCCTGATTGGCACAACAAGGGTCCAAGTGGACTAAGCATGATTAAGGTTTGTATGATTACCCCAATCATCTTGACCACACAAGAGGACCTTACATCCATGGCTAAAGCCTTATTACAGAGCACATTAAACAAAAACCACAACCTTTCAAAAAAAATACAATCAAAATGATCTTGGAATCAAGGTGCTCCTAGGTGCCCTGCACCAGGTAGTGAATAGGAGTTTGGTAAACTTGTTGAGATGTTTGGTTGGAGAGAAAGCCAGGAGTTGGGATTTGATTCTTTTACAAGTAGAGTTTGCATACAATAATTTAGTAAATAGGAGTACCAAAAGAACACCTTTTGAGATTTTTAATAGAGTAACACCCAGAGGAGTTACAGAATTGAGGGTCATTGGTATGGAAGAGAAGAAAATTGTAGAAGCAAAAGAATTTGCAGATCACATGAAGACAGTACATAATCAGGTGAAGAAGCATTTGGAGCATATAAATAGTAAGTACAAAGAGAAGGCTGATGAGAAGAGAAGACATAAGGAATTTGAAGTTGGAGATGAAGTGATGGTATATCTAAGAAAAGAAAGATTTCTAGTTGGAACATATAACAAGTTGAAGATGAAGAAGTTTGGACCTTGTAGGATACTCAAGAAATTTGATTCAGGGAATGCATATGAAGTGGAGCTACCAGAGACATTGGGTATTTCACCTATTTTCAACATTAGAGACCTATATCAGTATCACGAAGTAGAGTTCAGTGGCAACATGCAAGAAGAAATGAAGCAGTTACCACAACAAGCACTGGAGTAGATTGAAGACATTTTAGATAGTAGAGTTGGACATAGCACTAGAGGAAGACAATACAAAGAATATCTTGTGAAGTGGAAAGGTAGATCAGAAGATTCATCTTGGATTTCTCAGGCTGAGGTGGACCGTCTTGGTTCTCCCTAGCCCCAACAAAGTGAGGGACTCACTTTTTCAATAACCCAGATGTCTAATGCAGGAGCATCCTTGGTTCAAGAGCAATCTTGCATCAACCAAAAAAATTATTTGCATTTCAATTTGTTTGCAGTTCAGTTTGTTTCTTTTCATTTTCCAGTACAATTCAGGCAATTCAGTCAGAAGCAGTTTTTTGCATTTTAGTCTATATTTTACCATAGTAGCATTTCAGACTTTGCAGAGTTGGACTTAGCATCTACATTCATTCATCTACATCATATCCAAAATTTAGAGCATTTGGATCAGTTACCAGAAAGATATCACTATCAGAAGATCGACTGTTTTCTCATAACAGAGCATCAGATTATCACAGACAACCAGCTGAAGAAGAGATCTACGGAAGCATTTCCTGATTTGTGAAGCCTAATGACACATCATTTGATGATATTTGGTTTGTGTCCAACCTTCCCCAAAGATCTGCACATCATTCCATTCATTTACAGAGGTGTTCTATGCATTTAGGTCCAACCTATCCATGTTCACACATTACAGTTCTTCATTGGAGTTTGTGACCTTCATTGGTCGACGCAGAGGAATCTATTGTTCTGAAGATGATATATATTGATGTAATAGATCCCTAGGAAAGTATTTCTCATGATTTAGAAGACCGGTAGTTTGGATTCTTTGCGAAGAATCTTTAAAGCTATATCTTGTGCATATTCTGTAATTAGGCTTTTAAGCCCTAATTGTAAGCTCGCATGTTGCCGGCCAGATTGTATTTGAATTCTATGATATACTGAATGACTGAATCTGCATTTACTTTATATCTTTGAGTTGTTTCCATTGTGTTTACTCTTGCTGCATAGTCTGAATAGTTCATTCTGTGAACCCTCCTACCATGACTACACCACAAAAAAAGTGCACAAAGCAGCAGTATTGTTAAGGTTTGTGAGAGATAAAAACATCATCAAAATCAATATGCAGAAAGCACGAAGTGCTTCTACTAGCCAAGTTTTGGATAAGATATACAACCCCATCGTCATATTAGGAACTAAGTCTAATTTTTGATTTCTTGCTAAAGGGACACTAGGTCTGCATTAGTATAGATGTTTTTCATCATCCACCCACTAGATAGAAACACTAGAGGAAGGGAAACAATAAATAAGAGAGGAGAAACAAGTGTCTTAGGGACAGTCACGTAGGAGGGTGCCCCCAAGTCACCAACTGCAACGCTATGTCCGTAAGACACAACACACAACAATGAAATCAAAGAGAGGCAATATAGAAGAATGATGATACAAATAGATCACAACAAAGGCGGTCTCCTAGTATCCGAACCTTACGAGAGAATCAAGGGTCATCCCAGGAGGCCTAAACAACATATAACACATCATAGGGGAAACACATGACGAGAGATAAAGGGTTAGAAATACTTACCTGGTTGGATCTTTGAACTAAGTCTTGTCATCAAGCAAATCATTGTCATCCTCCCACTCCCGAGTGTTAGAGGCAAATGGGACATAAGGTACCATAGCCCAATTCTTGTCCTTGTCTTTAGATTGTTCATTCTTAAGATCATCTTCGTTTGGTTCAATGTTTGGGTTAATGTTTTTTTGTTAAGATGCAAGGTGTATGGCATAAGCTTGTCTTCTTCTCCTTCTTTCTCTTATTTTTCTATTTCTTTTTCTCTTACCACTTATCTCTTGTAAGATAGGGCTTTGTTCTTTCATGGGTTTTTTTTTAATTTTAGAAGAGGAAGCACCAAGATCAAATCTCATTTGTCTAGATGGAATGCTTTGTTGTTAACAATTACCTCCCGATCCTTGTAAGGATGGTGGGGGAGGAACCTCAGCATAGGGACCTTGTCCTTTCAGTCAAGGATTCTCTTCAAATGCGGGTTGCTTGTCTTTTGTTATTTTGTGTATAGAAGGACTGGCCATTGAATGTAATAGTTTTGCTTTGTAATTTCTATAGGTCAAGAAGTTAAATTCTTTTCATGGCTCAAATTCCTTTTCAAATTTGTCTAAAAAGTAATCCAGTGTACAATGTTTTCTAGTAACCAAAATTTTATACTTGTTGCGGGGTATAGTAAGCACTTTTTCATTCAAAGGAAATTTTAGGCAATTGTGAATTGTTGAAGGAACGAATTTCATAGCTTTTAACCATGGATGTCTAAGTTTTATGTGAAAGAGATCAGAAACAAGGACAACATCAAACCATTGTTCTACATGTTTCTCAAATGCGGTGACCAATAAAAATATCTTCCCAGAAGTGTTTACAAAGGTTCCCTTATGTGTCTTAATCATCATATCTGAAAGGTCATAAGATCCTTGTATTAATTGATGTGAAAAGATGAACTCTTTGGTAGCTACATTGGTCATGCAATTAGGATAAATAAGGGTTCCATCCACAGGGTTTCCCATTATTTTCATAGTAAAGAGGTCCTTCAGTATCTCCGATTGTTCTATCATGAGGTGTAAACACAATTTCAGGTTCAAGGACCTTTCTCTTCATGTAAGGCCTAGGAGGGAACCTATTGTTGGTGTTGAGATTAGAATCCATGTGTATATGTATTAAATCAATGCAAGATCAGATTTTAAAATCTTTTCTAAATTTATGCAAAAGACAAGTGCAAAACTATATGCAAAAATGACCTAAATTGCTTGATTTTTTATACTTTTTCAATGCAAATATATGAAAGAAAAGGTGTTGTAAAGATTTTTGATTAGGGAAAGAAAATAATATGTCTAATATCAATCCAATACAGCAATTATATCCATCACAACACACTATTGATGCAAATCTAAAATGGTGACAAGTCAAAACCTAGTGAAAATACACTAAAATATGTGATTTTTCACCAAATCTCAATGCAAAAGAGCATGACAAAGGGTGTTGTGAGGAAAATGATGATGGACAAAAAATTATATCAGTAATAATAGCCACCTAATGCAAAAAAATCCATCACAACACGCTTATAGTGCCACTCAAGATCAAACCCTAGTGAAAATATAGCAAAAATATGCATATTTTTCACAATTTTTCCACTCCAAGACCTAGCAAAAGGGTTGTTGTAAAGAATTTTAGGATGTACAGAAAATAATAGAAATTATATCAGTCACCTAGAATCATAAAATATTTTACAACACGCTTGGAGTGCAATCTAGGTCAAACCCTAGGGCAAATATAGCAAAAATGTGTAATTTTCACCAAATTTTCAATACAAGAGCCCAATAACAAGGTGTTGTGAAGATTTTTTGGAGGGGTAGAAAATAATAACCCTAATAAAAGCCAATTAGTGCAAAAATATTTTTCACAACATGCCTATGGTGCAAATTTTAAGAGTCAATAAGGCCAAATCTAGTGAAAATCAAGGTTTTTCAAGCCCTAGGTTTGAGATCTTGAGGTAAAATGCTATATAAATGTCTTGCATTCTGATTTATGATGAAAATTAAGTCCACTTAGATCTGAAAATGATTTTCAAACCCTACCATGGAAAATGCAAGTGCAAATCTAATGAAAAATCAATGAAAATGCTAGTTTTTGTTGAAATTTTCTATGTAAAAATGCACATTTTTCAAATCTAAATGCAAATTTACACTAAAATGCAACATTAAAGCCAAATGAAAATTTGAATGAGTGTCTAAGATCAGCAGAAAAATCTGAAATAGGATTTTACCTACAAACCCTAGTTTTTGGAATTACTAGGTTATATGCAAAATTCACAATTTCCAACAAAACCCTAGCAATTTTATGATGAAAATGCAATCCAAGCTATTGAATTTTTGTATTTTTTTACAATTTATCTCAGATATAATGCAAAAATAAAAAATTAGATGAAATTTAAATTAATTAATGCAACATAGAAACCCTAGAATGCCATTTTTTTAAAAAAAATTCAATTTTTTGTAAGTTTTCCAATGCAATAAGATGAATGATGATATGAATGAATAAAATCAAAGAAAATCTGAAGCAAAACAATCAGCAAGGTGCAAACAAGTCCAACAACATGGGTTCACCAAAATGTAAAGTGGTAAAATTTGGATAGTGGGTGTTTGATTAGTTTGGTGCATATCCTCCTTTCACCAATTACATTCAAGGACTTTGGGTCGAGTGGCAAGGCACTATCAGACCCTTAGACACTTAGAAATGTAGAGAAGATTGGATTTTTTGTGATTTAATTGTCAATTATGCTCACTTATGCTCATTTATACATCAAAACACTAATTATACAATTACGGAAGTAAACAGACAAATTACTCAAAATGTTGCTACAGGAAGATGTAAAATGATAGATAAATGTGCACATATTTTCAAAGTTTGGGAAGTAGAATAGTTGGGGACTAAGGAGCGGGCACCCAAGTCCAATGCCCAGGTTTTTGTTAGGATCTAGAAACTTGATCTGTAACCTATTCCTGCTGCATTAGACATTTTCCTGTCACAGAATCTAGAGGACTAGGTAGTGAGCGCCCAAGTCTAGGGTGCTATTTTTAACTCTAATTTGCAAATTCAACACTCTACAATATCCTCTTTCAACTCTACTTTTCTTGTATCTTCAATCTATAACCTGTAATCATAGAAACTTTGGGAAAGGGTTGTGGTGTTTAGAGGCTTGCCTTAGTCAAGACCCGGAGAGACATTCAAGTCTTCCGAACACCATTGTCAGATAGAGATTGTATGCCCTTGTGAGGTAGAGGCAAAAACTAAATGATAAATGCTCAAAAACACAAATGATGTCACCTTGCAGTGAAGATCTCATGGAAGGAAGAAGCTCTCCATGCCATGAGTAGATGGATGCTCAAATCTACAAATACAAACACATAGACAACACAAATCTACTCTTGCTACACAATGAATGCCTTGAATCACCTTTGGAATGCCAATGCTCATCTAGTTGTAATCTAATGTCCATCTTATGATCTTCTAGTTTACAAATGAATGCCTAAACATGCTTGTATATGCAACTACAAACACTTTCACCAAGAATTTTGTAATTCAAACTTACCATGTCGGCATAGGACCCAAATAATGGTCACAAGCCAACACTCAAAATTTGGGACTAACCCAAAATAGGGTAGGACTAGGGCACAGGCGCCCAAGTCCTCCCTCCCTATTTTGGTCAAGGTTAGGTTCAAGGGATCCCCCTAGGTCCCATTTGTCATGAAACTTAGGGCTCATTTCATCAGGATATCAAAATATGATGCAAGATGTCCTAAATGCATCTAAAAGACCTAGGAGCTAAACCTTATGAGAGAAAAGCCCCCAAGGGGGCATTTTCTAATGTTACAAGTTCCATTGAAGTGCAATACATGTCACCTTCACTGCCCTTACAACACAAACACTTTCATCTTTGCATCCACATTTCCTTTACATGGAATTATTACATTTATTTATACTAATCAACAACCTTGGAACATACATCAAGGTCGGTAATACAATCTACAACCTTTGGAACAATCTCCAAGGTCAATAAACATACATAATTCAAATTAGGTCTAGACCTAAACAAACTTGTGAAGCAAATAAATGAAGGAAGAACACTTCATAGCTTAGCTCAAACCAAAATACATCTTCACATGCTTCAACACACTTCTACAATCCACGAAACACATCCGCAAAGAGTGTTAGCACCCAAGTTGGCCAAACTAGTGCAAACACCAAGAACACTTAGGCACACGCGTTCAAGAACTCAATCATAGCTTGCAGACCAAGCACAATCTTTTAACATGATCTAGAGATATCCATAAACAACATAAAATCATCTAGGAGCCGACAAACCCAGCCGCAATAGATCTCACTTGAAGACAATAAATATCACTTGAAGATAGATCACAAACTGCTCACAACAAACACTGTCGAACTCTACTAAACAATAACTTGGTTTCCAGAGCACCGAATCACAAATCCTTTGGAATGAAGATAGCTAAGGACCTTATAAACATATGTCCAAAACTGCAAGACCAAAAACCAAACTGCAGAGAAATGCAGAGCAAAATACTTTCTCCCTATCACACTGCAAATGTTGCTAGGCACAGTCTTCAAACTGGTGAATAGAACTTCTACTGTACAACAATCTGAACCACCAAATTCTAGATTTAGTATCTTCAAACACTTCTCTAAAACATATCCAAATCTCACACTCCAGTCTTCAACATAGAAGAAATGCAGAGCAAAAACTTAGACAATATCTTGTAAGCCAAAATACATCTTCACAACTCTATCTTCAGTATGAACCAAATTATCTCAAAATCACTTGGAAACTCAATATGAGGAACATATTCTTATCTTTAGCACTTATACAACACAATACAAAGAAACTAACTCATCACAATCAAGTAACAAAACAAGAGCATAGTTGACACTAATGACAACACAAACATGTTGACATCAATGACAACACTAATTAGCACATACTTGCAACATTGATATTGTGTACATGTTCTTCAATGTTTCCATGAAATGATATTATGTTCAATTATGGTTCAATATATGTGTCAAGTATTGTTTGATTAATTCAAATATTTTGACAGCATCCTTGCAAAATACGTTTTGTGCATATCTTGCAATGATTGCATTCCATGAGACTGCATTTCTTTGAGGCATCATGTCAAACAGTTCATGCACCTTGTCTATGCTTCCAAAATTTGCATACATGTCTACAAGGGCAGATACAAATACATGTGACAAATTTCCTATATCCTTTATGCTTTGATGGTTGCCCACACCCTCTTCCTAAGATTCCATTTTAGCATAGGCAAGGAGGATGTTGGATAAGGTTGTGGAATTTGGCTTGGCACTCACCAATTGCATTTTCTTGAAATTTTCTTTAAATCCTTATGAAAAATCCAATTTGTGAATATCTTGCAATCATTAAATTCCATGAGACAACATTTCTTTGAAGCATCATGTCAAACAGTTCACATGTCTTGTCTATGCTTCCACACTTTGCATACATGTCTACAAGGGCATCCACAAATACAACATTTCACATAATTCCTATATCCTTTATAATTTGATGTCTATTCATACCCTATTCCAATGATCCTAATTTGGCACAGGTAAGGAGGATGCTTGCAAAGTTTATGGAATTTGGTTTTACACGTGCCAATTAAATTTTCTTGAAAGTTTATAAACCTTTTCAAAATATCCATTTTGTGCATATCTTGCAATCATTGCATTCCATGAGACTATGCATTACTTTGAGGCATCATGCCAAACAGTTCACGCACCTTGTCTATGCTTCCACACATTGCATACATGTCTACAAGGGCAGCTACAAATACAACATGTGACAAATTTCCTATATCCTTTATGCTTTGATGGTTGTCCACACCCTATTCTAAAGATCCCATTTTGGCATAGGCAAAGAGGATGTTGGATAAGGTTGTGGAATTTGGTTTTACACATGCCAATTGCATTTGCTTGAAATTTTGTTTTGTGCATTTTCTTGAATTTTTCTAAAGCCTTTTTGAAAAAATCCATTTTGTGCATATCTTGCAATCATTGCATTCCATGAGACAGCATTTCTTTGAGGCATCATGTCAAATAGTTCACATTCCTTGTCTATGATTCCACACTTTGCATACATGTCTCCTAGAATAGTTGCAACTACAACATCTGTCAAAATTCCCATATCTTTTATTCTTTAATGGATGCCCATACCATGTTCCGAATATCCCATTTGGGCATATACAAGGAGGATGCTAGCTAAGGTTGTGGAATTTGGATTTACACCCGTCAATTAAATTTTCTTGAAATTTTCTAAAGCATTATCAAAAAAACCATTTTGTGCATATCTTGCAATCATTGCATTCCATGAGATAGCATTTCTTTAATGCATCATGTCAAACAGTTCACCTGCCTTGTCTATGCTTCATCACTTTGCATACATGTCTCATAGGGTAGTTGCAACTACAACATCTCTAATGAAATTCCCATATCCTTTATGCTTTGATGGATGTCCATACCCTATTCTAAAGATCCCATATGGGCATAGACAAGGAGGATGTTGGTTAAGGTTGTAAAATTTGGCTTTACACCTGCCAATTGTATTTGCTTGAAAGTTTCTAAAGCCTTATCAAAAAACCATTTTTTGCATATCTTGCAATCATTACATTCCATGAGAAAGCATTTCTTTGAGCCATCATGTCAAATAGATCACATGCCTTGTCTACACTTCCACACTTTGCATACGTCTCATAGGGCAGTTGCAACTACAACATCTGACAAAATTCACATATCCTTTATGCTTTGATGGATGTCCATATCCTGTTCTAAAGATCCTATTTGGGCACAGAAAAGGAGGATGCTGGCTAAGGTTGTGGAATTTGGCTTTACACCCGCCAATTGTATTTTCTTGAAAGTTTCTAAAGCCTTATCAAAAAAATATTTTGTGCATATCTTGCAATCATTGCATTCCATGAGACAGCATTTCATTGAGGCATCATGTCAAACAGTTCATACACCTTTTCTATGCTTCCTCACTTTGTATACATGTCTCATAGGGCAGTTGCAACTACAACATCTGATGAAATTCCCATATCCTTTATGCTTTGATGGATGTCCATACCATGTTCTGAAGATCCCATTTGGGCACAGACAAGGAGGATGCTAGCTAAGTTGTGAAATTTGGATTTACACCCACCAATTGCATTTTCTTGAAAGTTTCTAAAGCCTTACTAAAAAACCATTTTGTGCATATATTTAAATCATTGTATTCCATGAGATAGAATTTCTTTGAGCCATCATGTCAAACAGTACATGTGCCTTGTCTATGCTTCAACACTTTGCATACATGTCTAATAGGGAAGTTGCAACTACATTTGACAAATTTCCCATATCCTTTATGCTTTTATGGATGTCCATACCATGTTCTAAAGATCCCATTTGGGCACAGACTAGGAGAATGTTGGCTAAGGTTGTGGAATTTGGCTTTACACCCGCTAATTGCATTTGCTTGAAAGTTTCTAAAGCCTTATCAAAAATCTATTTTGTACATATCCTGCAATCATTGCATTCCATGAGACAACATTTCTTTGGGCCATTATGTCAAACAGTTCACATGCCTTGTCTATGCTTGCACACTTTGCATACATGTCTCATAGGACAGTTGCAACTACAACATCTGACGAAATTCCCATATCCTTTATGCTTTCATGGATGTCCAAACCTTGATCTGAAGATCCCATTGGGGCATAGATAAAAAGGATGTTGGCTAAGGTTGTGGAATTTATCTTTACACCCACCAATTGCATTTTCTTGAAAGTTTCTAAAGCCTTATCAAAAAATCAATTTTGTGCATATCTTGCAATCATTGCATTCCATGAGACAACATTTCTTTGATCCATCATGTCAAATAGTTCATGTGCCTTGTCTATGCTTCAACACTTTGCATACATGTCTCATAGGACAGTTGTAACTACAACATCTGATGAAATTCCCATATCCTTTATGCTTTGATGAATGTCCATACCCTATTCCCAAGATCTCATTTTGGCATAAGGAAGGAGGATGTCGGCTAAGGTTGTGGAATTTGGCAAGAAAACTTGATATGCATCCTTGAATTCACTCATAATTCATAAATTTATCATACACTTACCTATGTGGGCCCCATTAGTGATATCATAAAATTAGTGAAAGGTAATGACCTCCAGTAGCATTGCCCCACCCACCCCAACGTGTTGGCATAGTTAGTTCAGCCCCACGAGGTGGGAAGAAGAAAATATGCCTATTGGTACTTTTTCACTGCTCTCAAATGACACATTTTGCAAGAATGCATATGTTGTTGGCACGGTCAAATGGTCTAGAGTTGACCAAAACTAAGACAGGGTACTGTAGACGGACCCGATGTCCACTTGTAGATCCAGACAGAACATTCATAGGTGCCATAGATCGAGAAAAAAGGCAAGCAAAAGTTTTTCAATATTTTTCTCTTTAGGCTCTTTAGAGACTCCTAGTGCAACGTAGCCTAGAATGATTGGGAGACCTGCGAAACGAACTGAGACCTCCAGTAGCATTGCTCTCAAATGACGCATTTTGCAAGAATGCATATGTTGTTGGCACGGTCAAACGGTCTAGATTTGACCAAAACTGAGATGGGGTACTATAGAAGGACCCAATGTCCACCTATAGCTCTAGACAGAATATTCATAGGTGTCATAGATCGAGAGAAAAGGTAAGTGAAAGTTTTTCAACTTTTTGCTCTTTAGGCTCTTCAGATATTCTTGGTGCAATGTAGCCTGGAAGGATTGGGAGACTTGTGGAACAAATCAAGGCCTCCCCTAGCATTCAACTACCCACCCAGATGTGTTGGCGTAGTCAGTTTAGCCCCACGAGACAAAGAATGCAAAATATGGCTACTAGCAAGTTTTTGTTGAACGCTAATGATGCTTTTTGCAACATTTCATACATCGTCGCCACGGTCAAATGGTTTGGAGCTAATAAAAATTGAGAGAGGTTATTGTGGAGGAACTCTATATGCAACTATAGGTTTAGATGGAACAGTCGTAGGGTCCGTGGATTTTGAGTACCAGTCTGTCATAGTTTGGTAGTTTTTTGCACTTAGGTCTCTTAAGAGACTTTGTCAAAATAGTGTAGCTCGGAAGGATGGGGAGACCTGTGGAACAAACTGAGGCCTCCCCTAGCATTCACCTACCCACACAAATGTGTTGGCACTGTCAGTTTAACCCCATGATGCACGAAACAAAACTTATGCTCGCCAACAACTTTTCATTGAACACAAATGATGTTTTTTGCAACTTTTGAAATATTGTCGCCACAACCAAATGGAATGAAATTTTCAAAAACTAAGAGAGATTATTGTAGAGGGACTCTACATGCAGCTATAGGTTTAGACAGAATAGTCATAGGTTCCACAGATTTCAAATACCAGTCCATCATAGTTTGGCTATTTTTTGCACTTAGGTCTCTTAAGAGACTTTGTCAGAATAGTGTAGTTCAGAAGGATCGGGAGACCTGTGGAACAAATCAAGGCCTCCCCTAGCATTCACATACCCACACAAACCTTTTGGTGTTGTAAATTTGGCTCCATGATGTACAAAACAAAATTTATGCTCGCTGACAACTTTTCATTGAACACAAATGACACTTTTTGCAACTTTTGAAATATTGTCACCACGACCAAATGGAATGAACATTTCAAAAACTAAGAGAGGTTATTGTGAAGGGACCCTACATCACCTTGTAGGTCTAGATGAAACATTCCTAGGTGCCACAAATTCTAAGAAATAGTTTGTCAAAGTTTGGTAATTTTTGGCACTTAGGGCTATTAAGGGAAAGCATCGACATAGTGCAGCAGGGAATGATCGAGATAGTTGAGGTGCAAAACAAGACCTTGCCTAGTGTTCACCCACCCACTTGGATGTGTTGGCACTGTCGGTTTGACCCCATGACACATGAAACAAAATTTATTCTATGAGACAACTTTTCATTGAACACAACTGACGCTTTTTGCAACTTTTGAAATATTGTTACCACAACCAAATGGAATGAACATTTTAAAAATTGAGAGAGGTAATTATGGAGGGACCCTACATGACCTTATAAGTCTAGATGGAATATTCCTAGGTGCCACATATTCTAAGAAACAGTCCATCAAAGTTTACAATTTTTGGCACTTAGGGCTCTTAAGAGAAAGCATCAGCACAGTGCAGCCAAGAATGATCAGGATAGTTGAGGTGGAAAATAGGACCTTTCGTGGTGTTCACCCACCCACCTAGACATGTTCACACTATTAGTTTGGCCCCACAACACATGAAACAAAATTTATGGTATGAGACAACTTTTCATTGAACACAACTGATCCTTTTTGCAACTTTTGAAATATTGTCGCCATGACCAAATGGAATGAACATTTCAAAAATTGAGAGAGGTTATTATGGAGGGACCCTACATGACCCTATAGGTCTAGATAGAACATTCCTAGGTGCCACAAATTCTGAGAAATAGTCCATCAAATTTTGGTAGTTTTTGGCACATAGGGCTCTTAAGAGAAAGCATAGGCACAGTGCAGTAGGGAATGATTGAGATAGTTGAGGTGTGAATCAGGACCTTTTCTAGTGTTCACCCACCCACCCAAACGTGTTGGCGCTATCAGTTTGGCCCCATGATGTACGAAATGAAATCTATGTTATGAGACAACTTTTCATCGAACACAACTGATGCTTTTTGCAACTTTTGAAATATTGTCACTACGACCAAATGGAATGAACATTTCAAACACTAAGAGAGGTTATTGTGGAGGGACCCTGTGTGACCCTACAGGTCTAGAAGGAATGTTCCTAGGTGCCAAAAATTCCAAGAAATAGTCTGTCAAAGTTTGTCACTTTTGGCACTTAGGGCTCTTAAGAGAAAGCATCGACATAGTGCAACAGGGATCGATAGAGATAGTTGAGGTGTGAAACAGGACCTTGCCTAGCATTCTCCTACCCACCCAAACATGTTGGCACTATCGGTTTGGCCCCACGATGCATGAAATGAAATTTATGCTATGAGACAACTTTTCATTGAACACAACTAACGGTTTTTACAACTATTGAAAAATTGTTGCCACAACCATATGGAATGAACATTTCAAAAACTAAGAGAGGTTATTGTGAAGGGACCCTATGTGACCCCAGAGGACATCAATAGAACTGAAATTAGATACATGATCATGCACATATACAAATATAAATCATCTATACATATAAACGACATGAGAAAGTGTATATTTAATAATACACATAAACAAGATATGCCTGGTCGATGGTTTGTCTCGACCCTACCGAACCCATCTTTGAAACGTTTGTAATGTTGGCGACAGCTGCCGCTTAAAATCTTTCCATGAGTTTGTAGGTAAATACGAGGTCGACAGCTTTCGCTGCTTCTGTATTTGAAGATATCTTAAAATGGAAGTGTATGGGCAGTGAAATTCACCACCCTTACACAAAAACTTTGTAACTCTTGTTATGTGCAGTGTCGGTGGAATCTGCCATCTTTACATTACCTTGCAACCCTATCTTACATGCAAAGTCGGTGATATTCGCTGCTTATGTGCTTTCATAAACTTGTCTGTAATCTGTCCTATGCAGCGTCAGTAGTTTTTGCTGCTCCAACACACTTTTTTCTAAGTATTCATATGCAATAGTGGTGTTTTTCACCGACTTTGCACAATAATCATTTATCTTCCCAAACACATGCGCAAGCGGCAAAAATACCCACTTTTACACATGCAAACACTTCCTTATGCAGGAGCAGTCATTTTGACCGCTCAAGCATATTTTCCTGAATTTGTCCCAACACTAGGAAAATTCACCTTTCTAGACTTTTAGCCTGCTTTCACCTTCGCCTTGATTTGCGCACTCAAGCCCTTCAAATGCGTGCTTTCCTGTCCATGATCGTCGAATCGCAGTTGACCCAGTTTACCCAATTTTTCCCCTGACTGTGAGATCATGGCCTTTTGCAGGTTTCAATCAGTGTTCGTGGTGAAGTCCAAATTCAAAGTTTCCTCCAGAGCTCATGACAGAACCATCTCCATCAAAGGCCAAAGTCATGAAGTACAAGTATCAGGGTGTCTTTCCGGTAACAATAGTGCAATCGAACATTGATGAAATCAAAGACATAGAAATTGGGCATGTGGACATGGCCAAGTTCATAGATAGAACTAAATAGGCAAATCCCTCCAAGCCTATGCAGAAAATCATTGACAACAGTATTCATTTGGTTGCATCATTTCCAGTTTCTGCACACAATCCTGAATTTGATCTACAAGTGGCCAGCTATTACAACAGGGACGCTAGAGCTGTGATGGACTCACAGGGAAATGTAATCATGAGATTGGATGTAGAATTCCTCAACAAAATCTTCATGTGTCCACCTATTGAAAACATTGGACAGATTGATTTTGCTCAGGGTCAACAAGACTATGATAATGATGTGGAATCTGCTAGGAGGTATATAAACAGTAAATGGTTAAAGATTCCTAGAGGTAATTAGACCAGATGGCCAAAAGATCTTCACAGGAGTGACTTTGTAGAAGAGGTCTGTGATTTGATTACTCTTTTGAATCACATCAGAGGACTCCCTTCTGCTTCTAAATTCCAAGAATGGATGTACACTTACATCAAGGTGATTCTACGAGGTAATTAGAAGATATTCTGGGGAGAACAGATCAACAATGCATTGCACGAGCAACTGGTAAGGGTCAATACTACCTTCAAATTTTACATGACCTCTTATCTTGTCTATGCTGCTACAAGCATGAGAAGCTTTCCAGGTTTAACCCAAGTGGGAGATAGGAGGTTGATCCCAGTGTACGAATACTACCCCCAAATCACTCTGAAGGGGTCAATTCATCATTTCAGAAGAGTCAATGATGCATTCTTCTCAGTTTTCATGTGTTTGTAGGATGGTGAACTAGTTCAAAGAAGAGTTTCTAATGAAGCCTGGCAGGTTGTAAATTCTTTTGGTTGCTTATTCTTGCAATTTTCCACCTTCACATATCTTCAGCTGGGATACTATCCTGGTTACCCTTACATGCTGCCATGGTATCCCAGTGATCGCATTGTTCTTATGGAGCTTTGCAGATAGCTGATTGTGGTGCATAACAAGCAAATGGAGCTGAAGAAATCAGGGATAAAGTTCCATGTGGAAATTGGGAGGTATTCGATTCAATCCGCCAACAAAGCAAAGATAATTGACTCTGAATTGCAATTGGTCACCATGAAGACCTACAAGAAAAGAAATCATTTTGACTTTAGAAGAGTTCAAGATAAAATCAAGAGGAAGTCAACTTTTCATGTGCCAATGGTCGAAGATATATGGGTAGATCTCAGGACTCAAAATGAGATCAGGAAACTAGATTTCTGCAGACTTCATCTAAGTCAAATTGAAGAACTAGGACTTGTTGATATTCCAGATGGAATGGAGGATGATGGGAATGTCCTAGACCACAAATATGATGCAGAAAATGTTGAGGCTTCACCTCTCCCAGAGGTGAAATGGTCAGTCAAAGAGGAGACATCCATCAGGAAAAGATTCCAACCAATATTGGCAAACACCAACTTGTGGTTGGGAAGTAAGGGGATTAAGTTGAAAGAGTTTCTTATAGGGTCTGAAGCAGAAACACAGGAGCAAATAGGTAAGAAGGTCAAAAACCAAACTAAAAATAAGAGTGACACCCCATCTTCCTCCAAGGTACACAAACCAAAGATCAAATTTGTATCTAAGGGAGGAAAGAAGAAGGAAATCACAGAGGCTTCTGATGTCACTAAGTTAGATGCTGAAGATACTAATGATGATCAGATGGAAATAGAAGATGTTGAGACTGAAGAACAAAATGTTCAAAAGTCTAAAACAAAGGTATTTGATGAAGCTGAACAAGGTGAAGATGGAGATATAGAGGTAGAACAACTTGATGGTTCCCCTTAGATTCCTGTGAAAGATCTTCCCTCTAAGACTTGAATTTCTACACCTCCTCCTCATGTTCCAGTTTCTGACAGTTTGCCAATGATTTCAAGTGTTCCTCTTTCTCCAATTCTTGTTGTTTCTTCTGATAATACTCCTCCATCCATAAAGGCTAGCTTTGGAACTATTTTTGATTCCTCTGGTTCCATTCCAAGCTTATCTTCCCCATCTTTTGATATCAGGGAACAAACTATTTTAGAAAACCTTCTGGATGCTTCTCAAAAGGTTGTTGATACAGGTGTTGTGTTTACCAACACAAGTCCAATTGTCACCATCACCTGTACAAACATAGAGCTAGCCAAGCAAGTAGTGGATCCCTCTCCGGCTATTAGTGCTTCTATACTTCCTCCATGGCTATCTGCCTATACTCCAAAGAGGAAGAAGCAAGCCATCTCACCTGATGAGATTGACATTGAAAAGTTGTTGCCCGTAAAAGTATAGAACCAGCAAAAGAAGCCTAAGACTATTTCTAGGCTGGTCACTGAAAAGGGTATCAGATATGTTGAGATTGCCAAGCCATTGGAAGATGCCACGGTTGACACTTTTGACATGAGTAATTATGTCATCTCAAGGGTTGAGTTGGGTAAAGTGACTCATGAGAGTGTCAAGGTAGATTTCTAGACCACTGCTAGTACCCTACTTGAAAAGTATGATGAAGCTAAGAAGGAGGAGCAGTACAAAGCAAAAGCAGAACAACTGGCTGTTGTCCTTCAAAAAATAGTGAAGTCATCAGAAATAGTAGAACCCATGGTAGTAATAGTGGAAGATCCTTTGATTCAGAAGGTTGAAAAAGCGCAAGCCAGAGGTAAGATAGTGGGGGATGTAGTGGAGCGATTGTTGGCTCAAGGACGAGTTCTGCTAAAAACCGCTGTGGAAAGGAAAGAGAAAATGGACAAAGCTAAAGCTGAGCTAGACAATCTGGTAGATCTACTTTCACAAGAGTTACAAGATCAAGAAGAGAGCCTAGAAGAGTGGGTAGACATGAAGAAGATCAAGATAAAGAATTTGATCGCCATTGGGGTCATCACCAATAGAGAATCATATCTTAAAACCAAGGAGACTCTAGCTCATCGTATTTACACAATAAAGAGTCTACTTGAAGATCTATGCCAAGCTCGAGAAGCCAGTGAAGATAGTGATGTCACACTCCTACACCGGCTAGAAGAACTCCCTAGCACCTTGACAAGGGAGGATCATAGTTTCCTCACAGCACAGGAAATGATAAGTTCTTTTGAAGAAATGGTACAAAAGAAATTTGAAGAAGAGGCGCCCTCATTGCTTTCAATGGATAGCTTGTATGACCAACATTCGACTCTAGAGAACCTAAAAAATAATCTAGACAAGCATGAAAAGGCGATAAAGGCGGTGAAAGATTCAATTCTCTGAGCCCGCACCATCTCAGGGAATACAATAAAACCAGATGCATGCGAGATGTCGGTCATTCAAACTATGTACCAGAACTTCCTGAGGAAAAAAGATTGAGGAAGCTAGTGCCTTGGCTTATTTTTCTTAGATGATATGTAAATTGAATTTTGTTTTGGACATCTAGACATGTAATTTTCCAAAATGTAATTACATGTGATACAAGAGAAGTCCCAAGTCAAATAGGACTCTTTGGTTGAATAAGTCAAAGTAGTTGTAGATTTCCTAAATTTTCTCAAGGCCTCTCCCTATAAATAAAGAGGGCCTCTTTTGTAAATATTATCTTTTATCTATTGCAAGAAAACTCTGGCAAATTGAGAAGCAAATCAAGACTTTGTGCTTTTTGTGAAAATCAATTATCAAATATTTATCAATACAAGAAAGCAAGTTCAATTCCAATCTTTGTCTTGGGATTATTTGTGTTGTGATAGTATTGTTCTTACGTCTTGCTATCATAATCTTCTTTGGTAATAATTGAAGTGTGGAGTTTGTTTCAAGTGATTGAAGAGCGCTCTTAATTTGATTCTGATAGACTTTGTGTTATCAAATCATTTGTGAGGATTATGTTCATGTTTGTGAGAATAAAATAGTTTGGAGACTTTGCGCTGTAAGTTGTTATATTCAATTTACTTTTATCATCTTGAAGAGGAGTGAAGACTTTGGGCTGCATTCAACTTCAAACAGTTCTATTTGCAATTAGTAAGTGAGGTAACAGAAAACTTTGTGTTTCTGTGATTTTGTGATAATTTATAAGTCCTTTATCAAGAGTTTGAAGTATAAACATCTATTCTGAAAAAAGAGAATGAGATGAGATGGAACCACCACAAACATAGTTTTTAGTGTACATAAATTTCATAAGTTGTTTTGTTTGCAAAAGTCAAGTAACTAGAGGGAACCTCCCCTTGTTGAGAGGAGAGACTTTGTCTCATCATAGCTATGGCTGATATACCCATTTTGCTGTTAGTGAGTTAACGACAAAATATTCACCCAACAATCTCATACACAGATCTCAAAAAATTCATAAAATTAAAGTGAATAAATGATACTAAATTTGAAAATTTATAGTTTCCAAGGGTGGTCCAACCCAAAACATAGAGATTGCACACATGTCATATACTAGCATTTTTTTACAAATCAAGATTAAGTTAGGATAACAAGTCAAGATGACATATCATACCAGTCTTTCTTAATGGAGTAACTAACATTCATCATTCAAATGATATTTAAGAAAGTATCATAGCAATACAAAGGAACTTCTCCAACACTTACAATATCTTTTAGCTCTCTCTCTCTCTCTCTCTCTCTCTCTCTCTCTCTATATATATATATATATATATATATATATATATATATATATCAACTTTTCCATGCTAAGTTTTTAGCATTACATCAATGGACAAGATTAATTTGATCCTAAGGCTTAGATTTAGTCCTATGATCTCAAGCCAAACTCATTTCATTTTGGCTACAAGAGTTCTCCATCATTGGAATAAAGGTCTCTTAGGATATGGTCAACATTTACAAATGGTGATAGGCACAATCTCTAGGTTAATATCACATTTTCTTAAAATATCTTCTCAAACACGCTTGTCTCCTTCACCTAGGTGAATTGGGAATGCAATTTCCAAGGTAACAACTTTAGTTGACAAGCATAAATTATTTTATAAGGATCTTCAAATCATGTAGTATTCCTTCCTTTATCATAAATCTTCAATAGAAATGCAACTTCCTTATAGTAATAGAATAATTCACTACCTTTTTTTACCTTATTTTATTCTCATATTTATAGATAAAATTGTATGAATCTTAGTTTTTTTAGAACAACAACAAATCAAGTCATCAAATTAGTAATTTGTCCTTTGTTCATCTCATTCTCTTAGCCAACATTTTTATTGATCTTGTCTTAGGTTCTCTTTTAGTACTTTATTCCTCTATCATATTCTTGTTATAATAGTGTATATAGAGAAAAAAATCATGTCTCTATATCAACAATTTTTCTTGATTATCCACCTTTCTCTTGCAACCACAAGACAAAGTATCAAACTCTTTTAAAGGACCACAAACTACCTCCTACTAGTTAGCAAAAATTTGAGATAAATGAAAAATGAAACACAAAGATTTTAATCAAGATCAATGAAAGATCTGAAAACATGACAAGTTAGATTAAAGATGCAACATATTCATTCCTATTTAGGACAAATCGCTTCTCCCATTCCTAGTCAAATTGGTTGTGAAATTATAATCAAGTGTCAAATTTTGTTTCTTTTTGCAACTTCACCAAATTTGGTGTCCTTTTTTTGATCTTGACTGCTACTTCATGATGCATGACTCTTTTATTTCATGAAATGGCTATGCACCCACCAATATCAATACTCTATCTTCCTTAACTATCTAATAACTCCTTTACAAGTCACTATCTATTCAAGACAACCTCATTGTGATTATAATTGTCCTAATAACTATGCCAATGACATGTATGGTTATCTTTTAGTTGACTTATTTGACCACCTAGTGTCCACGACAATCTTCCCTACCATATGAATATCCTTTCAAGACCACCTCTATGTTTATATAGTATCATTGATACCTTTTTGCATGGATTTGAGATTAATTGACTTATCAGTTAGTCTTGATCGTCACCTTGTGTATCAGTTTCTATCCTACCCATGGGTGAGAGGTCATAGTTATTCCTAGGGTTGTATGATAGCTATTGCGGTATAATAGTCTTTAGGTTGATATGATAGTTTTTGCAAGTGAGTATGCTCATGTGACAATCCTTAGCTTGATTTTAGCATGATGATAATTCTTTGACTAACATGATTTTCCTTAGTATCCTTCTATTTGTTTAGGTTAGTGTTTGAATCAGGATAATAGCAATATGATTGCACATCTCCTCCACAGTGAAAGTGTTTCCATGACCTTGATCTAGTTTAGGATTATCCTTGAATATTGATAAGACCCCCTTCATAAATATATACCAATATACTATGTTGATGATTTCATTCCCATGGCGATATGGCTTGTTGTCATAGATTGTTATCTTAAATAAATATAAATTTTCACTTTGTCATGATAATAACTTGTTAAAAGGATAATCCTCTCACTTCCCTCATGAATGTCCTATAAGATGAGAGTTAATGCTAACATAATCATAAAGTGAAGTAAACAAATACATAAAGAACATACCTTGTATTTTGAGATTCGAGTTGCCTAATCCTCAAAAAATTAAGCTTTTTGGGAAGTTCCTTCATATTCAATGTTGAATTCTATATAACTCTAATAGGATTAGTCAAATATATGAAAAAATAAATCTATATCATCAAATTCAATCTAAATACATGAAAATTAGCATTCAAACAATATGAAACATGAAAATATTAGTTCAAATAATTAAATTCTATCTAAAAGCATCCAATGTACTTCTTCTGCGTTGAAGAACCAAAAAAAGGGTGGTGGATTAAGTAAACAATGATTTTCTAAATGTCAACACCATGAAAATCATTTTTTTGTCCGATAATGCATAAAAAGCAGAGAATAACAAAGCAAGCAGAGAATAACAAAGCATGTGGGTCTAATTCACAGATTGCACATGCTTTTGGGTAAGTGCAAAAAGATGGGGGGCCAAAAAGTGGCCAAAAATTTTTTAAAAAAATTTAAGGCAAAACGCGAGCGCGTTATAACGCGCTCGCGTTATGGCTTGGCAATGACAAGCCTTAGGCTCGTCATTGCTGAGCCATAACGCGAGCGCGTTATAACGCGAGCGAGTTTTAAACTGTTTCTTATAAAAAAAAACCCCCGCTGCCATTTCATTTCATTTCATTTCTGTGAGCTTTTCCTCTGCTTGCGGCATAAAACCCTTGCAAAAATGCGCTCGCGTTCTACAAAACACCGTTCAACACAAAAGATTTGTCGATTCATCGCTGAAATGCTGCCACGACGTTGAGCACGCCAAAGGGGTGAGTTATCTTTATTTTTTTGTTTGAATTTCTTCCTAAATAGGTAGGTTTTTGTTTATTTTTGATGTATATTTTATTAATTGTAGGAAATGTTAATGCACCTCCTCCTCCTCCTCAAAATCCACAAAATCTTGAGGAAGAAATACATGCAGAACAACAACCTCCTCCATTCATTCCTCGACATGCCCCTAGAACACAAGATAATATAATGGGGGAAATTGAAAACAACAAAAAACAAATTGAAGATATAATTGCAAGGTTGAAAGATCCTTCCACTTCAACCTTGCATAGGTCCACGCTTGCCGAATCTCTTGAGTCTATGTTATCAAATGTAAATTCAATTAGCAAGCAAATAACTAGTTGGACCAATAAAAAGAGAGAGTTTAGAGATTACTATGCAGATAAATTATCATACCAAGATGTCAAAAAATTACAAATTACAAAAGTAGACTTGTGTTCAATTTTCACAAACCCACAAACAAATCAACCTCCACCCATTACATGCAAGAGGTTCCCTATCCATTGGTGCAACAACCAAGCGATAAGGGACAATTTCGGGCAGAGGTGGTGGATGGTTTTTGACCATCCTCCATGCAATAACAATGAGGTCCCGCAATACTTTTTGAGGAAACTCTACTCCGAGTTTGTTTTCAATAAAGTGCCAAACTATTTTGATATGTGGGACTTCCAGGGTAGAGGTGGGGGATCAGCACAGGATAGACCAGGGGCACGTCTTGACCCACAGCAGGTAGTGAGACGAGTAATCAGCAGACCAGCCCACAAGCATGTTTCTATCCCTTCCATTGTGAAGGAGAGTGTTGAGGTCGATACACTGAGGTCGATTAGTGCCTTGACCCAGAGCATCATAGAGCATGCCAATCCTGCAACACAGAGTGGGTTGGGAGATAGTGCGAGGAGTAGGGTCCCACCGCATACTTGCCAGGCTTGCGGGTCAGCCTGTGGTTATGACCCCATGGACAGTCAGGGTGCAAGTGCACAGGCTACATCTGCAGCTGAGCAGATGGTGATGACAAATACCCTCTTGAGTGAGACTTTCAGCCTTGATACTTAGGTAAATATTAGCAAGTTTATTGAATTTAATTTATTAAATTTTATTTTTGAAATACAAGATTAACTAATTTAAATTGATGATTTTAATGAAATTTCAGGGTCATAGCGTCGATGCAGTTTTCAGTGGTTCTCCACCTACATTTTTCACTAGATCATCTACTGTCGAGGTATGTAACTAGTAAACAATTATAAATATTACATGTGAATAGCATCGTTATATGAATGGTATTCTAATTTCTGATTTTGGATGTTGAATAGGTTAACACTGTAGATTTCATGGCAACACCTGCCAGCGGTGGTGGACTTCAAAGCTTTACGGAGGTAATAAAATAAATAGTTTAATGAATGAATTGTACTTACTAAATTTTTGTATGTGATTTG
The DNA here is from genome assembly GCA_027924645.1 of Cunninghamia lanceolata. NCBI lineage: Eukaryota > Viridiplantae > Streptophyta > Pinopsida > Cupressales > Cupressaceae > Cunninghamia > Cunninghamia lanceolata. The sequence goes on along the minus strand of BSBN01000130.1, from coordinate 2,943,153 downwards.
TGTGTTTTATTGTGTGTACTTCCATGTTTAGATGAGCGTGTGTGTATGTTAGGAGCCATGATTTGCATCACTATTATAGTTTTCGTAATTGAATAATGTTGTTTTATTTCCAGATGATGCAGGCTGTGGATACACCTCCCCATGTTCATAGGGCAATGGAGCAGGGTGTGGCCTCTGCGATTCATAGCTCTATGGCATTGACAGGGGTATGAGGCATATTAGTAAATTTCAATTTACATTCATTGTTATAGTTGTCTATTTTTGAAAAATCAAAAGATTATTGATTTGAAGTTTAATTTCTATCTGGATGGTTTCTATAGGACATGACATCACCAGGGCCTTTTCCTGCTACTGAGGCAAGCGAGCAGACAGATTATATGTTAGCGATAAGTGATTATTTTGTTAAATGTTTCATTTTTTTATAACATGTAATTTCTATATATTAATATCTATACTTTTTTTTGTAACAGGTAAAGGTGCAGGAAGAACTACATAGGAGGAGTAGCCCTCGGGTTCGTAGTAGAGCACCCACATGCATGTCTCCATCCCCTAGAAGATCAAAGGCTGCTCGTGATTTATTCTCTTCACCAGCTAGAGGGGAATGACTTTTTATTGTGTTCCTCTGTTGTATGCCTATATGGCATTTGTGGACATATATTTTGTATTGTACATAGTTGACATTGTATGCTTATATGGCATTCTTGTAAGCCTATATGGCTATTTTGTATATATGTTATACTTATATCGACAGATATTGATGTATGCGTATATGGATATTTGGTTAATACAAATCTTTTTTATTGATGGCGTCCATACTTGCATTATAAATCCACTTTTGAATGGATATTTGTAGATGGCTACTTCAAATATTTAAAGTCTGATTGTATTACATAGGATGTTTGCATTTTCTTTGATAGGCTTGATAGGCCATGGATTACATGATGGTGTTTGATGTAAAAGTATGGTACTAGAAGACTCTAGTTCATTCTTAATAGGCTTGTGATTGATAATATCTTTGCATGATTGCACTTGATCTTGGATCATGGGCATGTTGTTAGGATTTTGATTGCATTGTGATGTTTGATGGATAGGCATGGTGTAAGTGTAAGATACCCAACTAGTTCTATGAAAAATTTTCCTTACTTAAACACTTTTACTTGCTAACAATTCATCAACTACTTCAATAACATAAAGATATACATCAAGATAACTATTTGAATGAAACAACATTAGAGTTGGGTACTTGTCTTGTTACTTGATTCAATCAACTTGCAATGTCTTATTACATGGAAAATGCTTTCAATAGCATGAAGTACAACTCGTTCAATAGAAATACAAGGACAGGCCTTGAAGCCTTGATGTTACAATGTCTTCCTTACTTGAGCAACATTTGAAGATTTGGAATGTTCAACTCATCACCTCACAAGGTAGGCGCATATTTGAAGGATTTACAGGTTTTTCTGACTTGCGCACCAAGTTGAGGTGACCTCCTCCTGAAGTTGCGCCTTGTCAACATTAGGCGCCAATTAGAGTTATGGATGCTCTGGATTGTTTCCAAGAGTAGGCGCCAAAACATCATCATTATGAAAGTGTTTTAAATGCTAGGCGCCCAAATGAGCCCTCTGGAGTCTAGGCGCTCCTTTCATGCATTCTGTGTTCTAGGCGCCAATTGAAAGGAGTGGAGAACAGGGCAAGCGCCTTCCAAACTAGGTGTTTCCTTGAGGTGACAAGGACTTAGAAAGTGCGCCTAAGGTGAGCGCCTTGAGTGAAAAGGTCTAACAAACATCTTTGAACCCCCTTTCAAGGTTAGGCGCATTCTGGAGGTGGAAACAAGTAGAAGGTGCGCCTTAGCTTCCTTTGTCAATTCTTGCAAGTCTTTGTTGATTAGGAAGGTGGAATGCTTCATTGTAGAATGAGCGCCTATCTTCTAATGTCCAAACTACTTCTTCTGGCTCACTCTGTGGCTAGGCGCCAGAGCTAAATTGTTCACACAAGGGAGTGCGCCTAGACTCACTTGATGTTTTCTTACTACTTCAACCCCTGGAAGATGTTCCAAGGTGTTCCCTTTTACAAGCACCTGACCTCTCAAGTTTCTTCATGTGCTATTCCTTGAAGGTGCCAAAACTGAGCTCCAGTGCCATGGGATTGTGCCTAACATCTTTGAAGAGTTTCTAAGCCTTTTGCAAGTTGATATCCCAAACTCATCTTCTAGGCACAACAGGAGCTTTCCAAAGGAGTTTCCAAGTTTTAGACACCAAGCGAGGTCATGGGTGAATGGAACTGTGCCTTAGGAGATGACTGGATCCTAAGCGTCAGTCTGGAGTTACAGTGGAATTGATATGCGCCTCAACTAGCTTAGGCGCCCATTTGAAGTGATTCCTTTAACACTTCTCTATCAATCTCAACTGCAAGGATGATCTCCTAATCCAATTTTGATCCTCTGGAGATGCAAATAGCTTTACATTTCACTAGGTGCCATCAATGATGATCATCAACCAAAGCGCATTTCAAAGGTGAGATAGGCAAGTGAGGCGCCAAACTAGTCCTTAAGACTTATCTCCTTCTATCAAGTCAATTTCAACTATGTGAGAGAGTTCTATTCTATTTGCACCTGGGCTAGGAATTCACCTAAGAGACATCACTTAGCTTTAAAACTTTCAATCTATAGCCATCTGGGCTAGGCGCTCCAATGGAGGATCCTTGAACTCATGCATTGGCGCCTTCTAGTTCTAGGCACCCATTTTGGATGATTCATCCTGATACTAGCGCCCAAAATGACTAGACTCTCTTCATCATCCAATTCACTTAGAAGACTCAAGTTGGAGACTTAGTTGTCTATCCATGTTCTCCGGAAGATTCATTGTACCTCTATGCACTATCTCCTTCAAGGTGCTCCTTAAAAACATTGGAAGTGCTCAAGACTTACCTTAGTCCAAAGCGCCACAATCCATTCCTTAAAGCACAAAGAATTCTCAAAGGCGCCCCTATTTACCTCTAAGCACTCAAATATCATTTAGATTCAAGGCACACATTTAGCTCCAAAACGCAAATTTCCATCATCAACCCATCAAGGTGCATCATCTTCCCTTTGTATCCCCTTCAAGGCGCAGACATTCACTTCTTCACACTCAAACTCACTCTCTGGCGCTAGAATAGGTGTATAACTTCAAATAAGGCGCTAATCTTAGGTTTCTAAGTACTTAGTTTGATCTTAAGGCTATCCTTCCTCTAATCACTCTCTTCAACTCCCTCACTGAAGGCCCTCTGTAAGTTTGGGCGCATTTCATCCCAAGGCGCTTCAACATCATCCAAGGCGCAAATTCACTCTCCAAGACAAGGTGCAAAAAACCCTATCCTAAGGCGCTCAAATCTTGCTTCTAGACCTAGGCACACAAACATGAGATTAAGGATCATTCTGGCCACCATCACTTCCCTAAAGGCGCAAAATTGGTGTAGATGCATTCCATTTATTAAGGATCATTCTGGCGCCCAAATCTTGTCAAAGCAAAGGATCAATAGGTTCTCTCTAAGGCGCACTCCAGGGTTTGATCTTGCAAGACTTCTCACGTCAAAATTTTGACCAAGACACTCAAGGCACTAGTCTTTATCATCTAACCCTACAGTGCACTTACTCATTATGATATACTCCTCAACTTTGTATTCAACCTTGCCTAAGGCGCATATTCACTATAAGGCATTCTCACTTTGTCAAGGCTCAGAGGGCTTCAACTTGCTAAAGGGTAGAGGTCTAGGCGCATATCTGACTTGAAGCTCAAGGCGCTCCAACCCTCTTGCTCTGGAATTCCTTCTAGGCACTAAGTGACTTCTCCAATTCCTTGAAAACATTTGAAGTGTTTTACCTTCTCAAGGTGCTCCTTCGAACTTGACTTCAAGGTGTTATAATCTCAAAGGTGTTGACATCATCTCAACCAAAGGTGCTCAATGATTCATCCCATATCTAGGCGCTAAAACACTTAATCAACCAAGTCATTCAAGGCGCCATTCAGTAAACTCATCTTCCATGATATTCCTATCAAGGCGCATATCACTTCTCTCATGGGCTTTAGGTGCTCAGTTGAGTGTTTCAATACTACTTAGGTGCCAAATTCATTTTAATGCACCAAACACAAAGAGCTTTCAAACACTGGGCACTCACAAAGAGTCTTCCAACCTTGGGCGCTAAATTAGGTCTTTGCAACTATCCAAGGTGCATATCTTCGTTTGAACAACTTATGGTGCCAAGACAACTTCTCATTAGGGCACTCAAAACACTTGTGTTTACATTTGAAGTGCTTTACCTTCTTAAGGTGCTCCAGACTAACCTGACTCCAAGGTGCTCCATCATCATCCTTAAGGCGCTAAAAACATCATCTCCACTCTAGGCAAAAACATCATCCAACTCCTTAAGGCACTTCACTGTCAAAGTCTGAAGGCGCTCTACCTAGACCTTTCCCCTAGGCACCAGAACTCCTAAGTGCTCACCAGATAACTCTCTTCTTCAAGGTGCAAATCTTCCTATACTATGATTGCCTCTGAAATGCCGATTAACGTGATGTGAGGGTGCAAAGGCTACTCCAATCCTCAGTGAGCGCCTAGTTTAAACAAGGAGAAATAAAGCATTCAAAACTATCCAAACGATCATCCCCTTCCTAATGTCTTCACTGCTCCGAAAAACCTTGGCCAAAATGACACATAACAACTCTTATGAGCGCCCTTATGCCCTAGGATCATCTAGTTTGTGCGTCTTGTAATGAGGAGTTCATGTAAGTTTGGAATGAGCGCCTTGAATAAGTGTAAACTAGCCTAGAGAAGGGTATGTGTGCCTTGAGCGCCTTGAGCATTCCAGAGATAACTGTGTGCCTAGAACAATATGAGCGCTCATGATGATGATTAACGCCCTGATGAGACTATGAGCGCCTTGTTCAAGAGATACCTTGTTTGATCATAAAATGCGCCTTGAGTCTTGAAGGTTTTGAGCGCCTAGGTGATTTGGATGTTGGGATGTTGGTATGCGCCCAAGATTGAGGTAAGTGAGCGCTTGTAATGGAGGAGAGCAATGAGATGGAATGTCTTGTAGAGATTGGCGCCCAGAGACCCATTTTTGCGCCTTTGATGATGACCATTTTTGCATAAGAGTTTAGCGCCTTAGAGTTGTAAACTTTCTCTTTGGGCGCCCCTGAGTGAATGTTGGCGCCTTGGACAACTAAATACGCCTTTGATGGAGTGGAGCCCAGAAGGGGAGTAGGAGGAAACCCAATCTTCAAGATTCATCAAGCTTCAAAGTTTAGGTCAGAGGTTATCCACTTTATCCAAGGAAGGTGTTATCATCTACACTCCGAGAAGGTAATGTCAAAGGCCATCATGAAGGATCACTTCATCAACTTCAAGTCCTTCAAGTTCAAGTCCTTTCACCTAGCAAGTCCAAGAGAGATTTCTACTCCGATTCATGAAGTAAGCTTATATCATCCTTATCTACTTTGCAAGAAGAAGAAACATTACAAAGTCAATCAAATGAGTTACAAGTACCATACATCCAATTGCAAGGAGTGAACCACCTTAAGGAAAAATAGTTCTCTTGAAGTTACTTGAAATGTCAAAAGGTTTAGCGCCTCCAAGTAAGGTCAGAGGTGAGGTTAGAGGTGAAATGCGCCTTTGGACCATTCTGGCGCCTTGGATGAAGAACCTATATCTTAAGCCCAAGAGGTAAAATTTGTGCCTTAGTGGATTTGGAGAGTTACAGAGATTAGAGAAAAGCGCCTTGAAGACAGAGTTGTTCAAGGCGCATGTGTGATTTGGTCAAAAACAGGTGCCTAGAGTGAATAGGCTTTCATCCTGACTTAATACACTGCCTCCTTCTGACGATTTTTGGGGCAGCAGAAAACCTTTCACCACGGGCAAATGCCTCAGAGCTATAAAAAATCGAGAGAGGTTATTGTAGAGGCACTCTACGTGATCCCGTTGCCTCAGACGGAATGTTTTTAAGTGACACGATTTTTGAGTAACATCTCGTCAAAGATTGCTGCCTTTTTGCACTTTGGACTCTTCAGGGATATCGTCGATACAATGTAGCTCCGACTGTTTCGACATGTTTGGGTGAAAAATAGGACCATGCCTAGCATAAATGTACCCATTCGGACGTGTTGGAACAGTCAGTTTGGTCGCATCAGGAGCAGGATGAAAGTTACACCCCTTTGCAACTTTACACTGCCTCCTTCTGACGATTTTTGGGGCAACAGAAAACTTGACACCACGGGCAAATGCCTCAGAGCTATAAAAAACTGAGAGAGGTTATTGTAGAGGCACTCTACGTGATCCCGTTGCCTCAGACAGAATGTTTCTAAGTGACACGATTTTTGAGTAACATCTCATCAAAGATTGCTGCCTTTTTGCACTTTGGACTCTTCAGGGATATCGTCGGTACAATGTAGCTCCGACTGTTTCGACATGTTTGGGTGAGAAATAGGACCATGCCTAGCATAAATGTACCCATTCAGACGCGTTGGAACAGACAGTTTGGTCGCATCAAGAGCAGGACGAAAGTTACACCCCTTTGCAACTTTACACTGCCTCCTTCTGACGATTTTTGGGGCAACAGAAAACCTTTCACCATGAGCAAATGCTTAAGAGCTATAAAAAACTGAGAGAGGTTATTGTAGAGGCACTCTACGTGATCCCGTTGTCTCAAACAAAATGTTTCTAAGTGACACAGTTTTTGAGTAACATCTCGTCAAAGATTGCTACCTTTTTGCACTTTGGACTCTTCAGGGATATCGTCGGTACAATGTAGCTCTGACTATTTCGACATGTTTGGGTGAGAAATAGGACCATGCCTAGCATAAATGTACCCATTCGGATGCGTTGGAACAGTCAGTTTGGTCGCATCAGGAGCAGGACGAAAGTTACACCCCTTTGCAACTTTACACTGCCTCCTTCTGACGATTTTTGGGGCAACAGAAAACCTTTCACCACGGGCAAATGCCTCAGAGCTATAAAAAACTGAGAGGGGTTATTGTAGAGGCACTCTACGTGATCCCGTTGCCTCAGACGGAATGTTTTTAAGTGACAGTTTTTGAGTAACATCTCGTCAAAAATTGCTGCCTTTTTGCACTTTGGACTCTTCAGGGATATCGTCGGTACAATGTAGCTCCGACTGTTTCGACATGTTTGGGTGAGAAATAGGACCATGCCTAGCATAAATGTACCCATTCGGACGCGTTGGAACAGTCAGTTTGGTCGCATCAAGAGCAGGACGAAAGTTACACCCCTTTGCAACTTTACACTGCCTCCTTCTGATGATTTTTGGGGCAACAGAAAACCTTTCACCACGGGCAAATGCCTCAGAGCTATAAAAAATCGAGAGAGGTTATTGTAGAGGCACTCTACGTGATCCCGTTGCCTTAGACGGAATGTTTCTAAGTGACACAATTTTCAAGTAACATCTCGTCAAAGATTGCTGCCTTTTTGCACTTTGGACTCTTCAGGGATATCGTCGGTACAATGTAGCTCTGACTGTTTCGACATGTTTGGGTGAGAAATAGGACCATGCCTAGCATAAATGTACCCATTTGGACGCGTTGGAACAGTCAGTTTGGTTGCATCAGGAGCAGGACGAAAGTTACACCCCTTTGCAACTTTACACTGCCTCCTTCTGACGATTTTTGGGGCAACAGAAAACCTTTCACCACGGGCAAATGCCTAAGAGCTATAAAAAACCGAGAGAGGTTATTGTAGAGGCACTCTACGTGATCCCGTTGCCTCAGACAGAATGTTTCTAAGTGACACAATTTTTGAGTAACATCTCGTCAAAGATTGCTGCCTTTTTGCACTTTGGACTCTTTAGGGATATCATCGGTACAATGTAGCTCTGACTGTTTCGACATGTTTGGGTGAGAAATAGGACCATGCCTAGCATAAATGTACCCATTCGGACGCGTTGGAACAGTCAGTTTGGTCGCATCAGGAGCAGGACAAAAGTTACACCCCTTTGCAACTCTACACTGCCTCCTTCTGACGATTTTTGGGGCAACAGAAAACCTTTCACCACGGGCAAATGCCTAAGAGCTATAAAAAACCGAGAGAGGTTATTGTAGAGGCACTCTACGTGATCCCATTGTCTCAGACGGAATGTTTCTAAGTGACACGGTTTTTGAGTAACATCTCGTCAAAGATTGCTGCCTTTTTGCACTTTGGACTCTTCAGGGATATCGTCGGTACAATGTAGCTCTGACTGTTTCGACATGTTTGGGTGAGAAATAGGACCATGCCTAGCATAAATGTACCCATTCAGACGCGTTGGAATAGTCAGTTTGGTCGCATCAGGAGCAGGACGAAAGTTACACCCCTGTGCAACTTTACACTGCCTCCTTCTGACAATTTTTGGGGCAACAGAAAACCTTTCACCACGGGCAAATGCCTCAGAGCTATAAAAAACTGAGAGGGGTTATTGTAGAGGCACTCTACGTGATCCCGTTGTCTGAGATGGAATGTTTCTAAGTGACACGATTTTTGAGTAACATCTCGTCAAAGATTGCTGCCTTTTTGCACTTTGGACTCTTCAAGGATATCGTCGGTACAATGTAGCTCCAACTGTTTCGACATGTTTGGGTGAGAAATAGGACCATGCCTAGCATAAATGTACCGATTCGGACGCGTTGGAATAGTCAGTTTGGTCGCATCAGGAGCAGGACGAAAGTTACACCCCTTTGCAACTTTACACTGCCTCCTTCTGACGATTTTTGGGGCAACAGAAAACCTTTCACCACGGGCAAATGCCTCAGAGCTATAAAAAACTAAGAGAGGTTATTGTAGAGGCACTCTACGTGATCCTGTTGCCTCAGACGGAATGTTTCTAAGTGACACAATTTTTGAGTAACATCTCGTCAAAGATTGCTGCCTTTTTGCACTTTAGACTCTTCAGGGATATCGTCGGTACAATGTAGCTCCGACTGTTTCGACATGTTTGGGTGAAATATAGGACCATGCCTAGCATAAATGTACCCATTCAGAGGCGTTGGAACAGTCAGTTTGGTCGCATCAGGAGCAGGACACCAAAAATGCAAAAGTTGCTTTGTGCAACTTGACAACATTGACACTTTTTTGCAACATGACTCAAAGACTCAAACTGACCCCAAATGACTCAAAGTGACTTAAAATCACCTTGATTATAGAGGTCGAGGCGCTCCTTATCATTCATTCATTATGAGCGCCTTGGGAGAATGGTATATAGGTCATCATCATGATTGGGCGCCCTGGATCCAGAGTGTTGGAGAGATCATCAAATGGTGTCTAGTAGGGTGAGTTATGAGTTTAGTCGCATCAGCACTTTAGACACCAAAAATGCATAACATGATGATGTAAAAATGTGTACATATGTGTAAAAATGCAGGAGGAAATAAAAAAAGACAAACCTTACAAATTAATGTGCATACTTACAACTCAATGTAACATAACTTTACAAAATCAATGTGAATACTTACAAATTAATCCAATGAACCATCTGGATCTGCTCTACTCTTTATTGTGTCAAGTATTGCTTCATGGTCAGACTCACACACCTTCCACAATATTTTGTTCAAAGGTCTACCCCGATACTTTATCAAATGAACATTGGATGCCACGACAAGGTTCGAGTAATGAAGAATCTTTCGATGCATGTCAAAGTCCTGAAATAGCCAAATATTAACACTCTTATGTGGGTACCTTCTAAGCCATGTTCCAGTAATAACCACTGATCCTGTAGGGTATTCGATGTTTTCTCCATCTGTAACAGGGGCCTCCAATTTCTTTTTGGCCTCAACACAATGACATAAGTAATAATCTGTTCCCTCTTCACTATCTTCATCTGCAATAACTGCATATACGTGTCCTACATTGATATGTGTAGCAAATTAGATGAAATTAGTCAACATTACAAAAACACTACAAAGTAAAATGACATTACCTGGTTGAACTAGATGAAATTAGATGCATATATGTGCCCTATATTACCTGGTTGAACTAAATCTGATATGTGGTCAAAGTCAACTGACGATTCCATCTGTGTTAGTTCCAGTGCTGTCGGGGGTCGATACATGTCAAGTGGGCTAAGATAACTTAACTGCCATTCGTCAACCCACTCCTTTGACTCGCACTCATCCCAGACTTGAATTGTACAAGAAGAACAAAAGCATGACATCTTTCATGTATGGATACTCCATGAACCTGCAATTGAGCTTCTGAAAGAGTGCATCTCATTTGATCCTGTCAGTGTACAACAATCCTCATATGGTGCAATGTTAGTATCATCTATCAACCAAAAAAATCTATGAACTAAAGACTTACTTCATTACCTGGACCCATGGAAGCATTACACCACTCGACAATCGATTTTGCATCTGTCAACTTTGCATTGTCTTTATACTTTAACTCTTCTCGTGCTATGGCTCTTTTGATACATGCTCCTGCACCATCATGCTCCCCCTTTCCATGCCCGGCCTCACAAAAGTTCCACATATGTTGAATACCTGTAAAATTATGCCTCCTACTCAGCCAATAGAAATTCTGCGAGTTCTTGAATTGTGATGCACAATTATCTGACCATATGATATGCTGACTGAACGATATGCCCCTTCTAGCAAACTTGGTTTGAAAACTATGTTATTTCCTCCTTCTCAAGTTGGCAAAGCATAAAAGGTGGTGGAAAGATCATGCAAAGGTGATACAATGTGTCAAATGTGCATGTGAACTTCCCAATAGCATGAAAGCACTTCTTTTTTGTCAGAGCACGCGTAGAACCAGTAAGAAAACAGAGCATGTGGGCCAAGATCATGGGGGTAACCACTTTTTTACCGTTTCAGTAGAAAGAAAAAATGCGAGCACGTTATAACGCGAGCGCGTTATAACGCGCTCGCGTTTTGTCCTACTATAGATCCCTAAACCCTCAACTCTGATCCCTTGACCCTCAACCCTCAATGTCAAATCCTAATCCCTCAACCCTCAGCGTCAAATCCTAATCCCTCAACGTCAAATCCTAATCCGTCAACCCTCCAACCCTATCCCTAATCCTTACAACCCTCAACCCTTAAATCTGATCCATCAACCCTCAACATCAAACCCTAATCCCTCAACCCTAATCTATCATCCGTCATCCCTCAACTCTAATCCCTCATTCCTAAACCCTAAATGCTATCCCTATTCCTAGACCCTCAACAGGCTCGATACTATACCTTAAACCCTAATCCCTCTACCATCAACACTCTTATTTAACCCTAATCCCTTGACCATTAACCCTACCCCTCAACCTCAACCCTCAACCCTCAACTCTCAACATTAAACCCTAATTCATCAACCCTAAACCCTAATCCCTCAAACCTAAACCATATCCCTAAACCATCAACCCTCAACACTATACCTTAAACCCTAATCCCTCAACCCTCAACCCTAAACCTTATCCCTAAACCCTAATCCCTCAACCCTCAACCCTAATCCCTCATCCCTCAACTCTAATCCCTCATCCCTAAACCCTAAATGCTATCCCTATTCCTAAACCCTCAACAGACTCGATACTATACCTTATACTCTAATCCCTTATCCCTAAACCCTCCAACCCTATCCCTAATCCTTATACCCTCCACACTCTACTTTAACCCTAATTCCTCGACCCTCAACCCTATCCCTAAACCCTTTACCCTCGAACCTCAACCCTCAACCCTCAACATCAAACCCTAATCCCTCAACCCTTAACTCTGATCCCTCGACCTTCAACCCTGATCCTAAACCCTAAACCCTCAACGCCAAATTCTAATCCCTCAACCCTATCCCTAAACCCTCAACCCTCAATGTCAAATCCTAATCCCTCAACCCTCAACATCAAATCCTAATCCCTCAACATCAAATCCTAATCCCTCAACGTCAAATCCTAATCTGTCAACCCTCCAACCCTATCCCTAATCCTTACAACCCTCAACCCTTAAATCTGATCCATCAACCCTCAACACTATACCTTAAACCCTAATCCCTTCAACCTCAACCCTATCCCTAAACCCTTAACCCTCGAACCTCAGCCCTCGATGTCAAACCCTAATCCCTCAACCCTTAAATCTGATCCCTCATCTCTCAACCCTAACCCTAAACCCTCAACCCTCAACATCAAACCCTAATCCCTCAACCCTAATCTGTCATCCGTCATCCCTCAACTCTAATCCCTCATTCCTAAACCCTAAATGCTATCCCTATTCCTAGACTCTCAATAGGCTCGATGCTATACCTTAAACCCTAATCCCTCTACCATTGACACTCTTATTTAACCCTAATCCCTTGACCATTAACCCTGTCCCTCAACCTCAACCCTTAACCCTCAACCCTCAACCCTCAACTCTCAACATTAAACCCTAATTCATCAACCCTAAATCCTAATTCCTAAATCCTAATCCTCAACCCTCAACACTATACCTTAAACCCTAATCCTTCAACCCTCAACCCTAAACCTTATCCCTAAACCCTAATCCCTCAACCCTCAACCCTAATCCCTCATCCCTCAACTCTAATCCCTCATCCCTAAACCCTAAATGCTATCCCTATTCCTAAACCCTCAACAGACTCGATACTATACCTTAAACTCTAATCCCTTATCCCTAAACCCTCCAACCCTATCCCTAATCCTTATACCCTCCACACTCTACTTTAACCCTAATTCCTCGACCCTCAACCCTATCCCTAAACCCTTGACCCTCGAACCTCAACCCTCAACCCTCAACATCAAACCCTAATCCCTCAACCCTTAACTCTGATCCCTCGACCTTCAAACCTGATCCTAAACCCTAAACCCTCAACGCCAAATTCTAATCCCTCAACCCTTCACTCTAATCCCTCAACCCTAAACCCTCAACACTATACCTTAAACCCTAATCCCTCAACCCTAACCCTAAACCTTGTCCCTAAACCCTAATCCCGCAACCCTCAACCCTAATCTGTCATCCGTCATCCCTCAACTCTAATCCCTCATTCCTAAACCCTAAATGCTATCCCTATTCCTAGAACCTCAACAGGCTCGATACTATACTTTAAACCCTAATCCCTCTACCATCGACACTCTTATTTAACCCTAATCCCTTGACCATTAACCCTATCCCTCAACCTCAACCCTTAACCCTCAACCCTCAACCCTCAACTCTCAACATTAAACCCTAATTCATCAACCCTAAACCCTAATCCCTCAAACCTAAACCGTATCCCTAAACCATCAACCCTCAACACTATACCTTAAACCCTAATCCCTCAACCCTCAACCCTAAACCTTATCCCTAAACCCTAATCCCTCAACCCTCAACCCTAATCCCTCATCCCTCAACTCTAATCCCTCATCCCTAAACCCTAAATGCTATCCCTATTCCTAAACCCTCAACAGACTCGATACTATACCTTAAACTCTAATCCCTTATCCCTAAACCCTCCAACCCTATCCCTAATCCTTATACCCTCCACACTCTACTTTAACCCTAATTCTTCGACCCTCAACCCTATCCCTAAACCCTTGACCCTCGAACCTCAACCCTCAACCCTCAACATCAAACCCTAATCCCTCAACCCTTAACTCTGATCCCTCGACCTTCAACCCTAATCCTAAACCCTAAACCCTCAACGCCAAATTCTAATCCCTCAACCCTTCACTCTAATCCCTCAACCCTAAACCCTATCCCTAAACCCTCAACACTATACCTTAAACCCTAATCCCTCAACCCTAACCCTAAACCTTGTCCCTAAACCCTAATCCCTCAACCCTCAACCCTAATCTGTCATCCGTCATCCCTCAACTCTAATCCCTCATTCCTAAACCCTAAACGCTATCCCTATTCCTAGAACCTCAACAGGCTCGATACTATACTTTAAACCCTAATCCCTCTACCATCGACACTCTTATTTAACCCTAATCCCTTGACCATTAACCCTATCCCTCAACCTCAACCCTTAACCCTCAACCCTCAACCCTCAACTCTCAACATTAAACCCTAATTCATCAACCCTAAACCCTAATCCCTCAAACCTAAACCCTATCCCTAAACCATCAACCCTCAACACTATACCTTAAACCCTAATCCCTCAACCCTCAACCCTAAACCTTATCCCTAAACCCTAATCCCTCAACCCTCAACCCTAATCCCTCATCCCTCAACTCTAATCCCTCATCCCTAAACCCTAAATGCTATCCCTATTCCTAAACCCTCAACAGACTCGATACTATACCTTATACTCTAATCCCTTATCCCTAAACCCTCCAACCCTATCCCTAATCCTTATACCCTCCACACTCTACTTTAACCCTAATTCCTCGACCCTCAACCCTATCCCTAAACCCTTTACCCTCGAACCTCAACCCTCAACCCTCAACATCAAACCCTAATCCCTCAACCCTTAACTCTGATCCCTCGACCTTCAACCCTGATCCTAAACCCTAAACCCTCAACGCCAAATTCTAATCCCTCAACCCTATCCCTAAACCCTCAACCCTCAATGTCAAATCCTAATCCCTCAACCCTCAGCATCAAATCCTAATCCCTCAACATCAAATCCTAATCCCTCAACGTCAAATCCTAATCTGTCAACCCTCCAACCCTATCCCTAATCCTTACAACCCTCAACCCTTAAATCTGATCCATCAACCCTCAACACTATACCTTAAACCCTAATCCCTTCAACCTCAACCCTATCCCTAAACCCTTAACCCTCGAACCTCAGCCCTCGATGTCAAACCCTAATCCCTCAACCCTTAAATCTGATCCCTCATCTCTCAACCCTAACCCTAAACCCTCAACCCTCAACATCAAACCCTAATCCCTCAACCCTAATCTGTCATCCGTCATCCCTCAACTCTAATCCCTCATTCCTAAACCCTAAATGCTATCCCTATTCCTAGACTCTCAATAGGCTCGATGCTATACCTTAAACCCTAATCCCTCTACCATTGACACTCTTATTTAACCCTAATCCCTTGACCATTAACCCTGTCCCTCAACCTCAACCCTTAACCCTCAACCCTCAACCCTCAACTCTCAACATTAAACCCTAATTCATCAACCCTAAATCCTAATCCCTAAATCCTAATCCTCAACCCTCAACCCTCAACCCTCAACACTATACCTTAAACCCTAATCCTTCAACCCTCAACCCTAAACCTTATCCCTAAACCCTAATCCCTCAACCCTCAACCCTAATCCCTCATCCCTCAACTCTAATCCCTCATCCCTAAACCCTAAATGCTATCCCTATTCCTAAACCCTCAACAGACTCGATACTATACCTTAAACTCTAATCCCTTATCCCTAAACCCTCCAACCCTATCCCTAATCCTTATACCCTCCACACTCTACTTTAACCCTAATTCCTCGACCCTCAACCCTATCCCTAAACCCTTGACCCTCGAACCTCAACCCTCAACCCTCAACATCAAACCCTAATCCCTCAACCCTTAACTCTGATCCCTCGACCTTCAAACCTGATCCTAAACCCTAAACCCTCAACGCCAAATTCTAATCCCTCAACCCTTCACTCTAATCCCTCAACCCTAAACCCTCAACACTATACCTTAAACCCTAATCCCTCAACCCTAACCCTAAACCTTGTCCCTAAACCCTAATCCCGCAACCCTCAACCCTAATCTGTCATCCGTCATCCCTCAACTCTAATCCCTCATTCCTAAACCCTAAATGCTATCCCTATTCCTAGAACCTCAACAGGCTCGATACTATACTTTAAACCCTAATCCCTCTACCATCGACACTCTTATTTAACCCTAATCCCTTGACCATTAACCCTATCCCTCAACCTCAACCCTTAACCCTCAACCCTCAACCCTCAACTCTCAACATTAAACCCTAATTCATCAACCCTAAACCCTAATCCCTCAAACCTAAACCGTATCCCTAAACCATCAACCCTCAACACTATACCTTAAACCCTAATCCCTCAACCCTCAACCCTAAACCTTATCCCTAAACCCTAATCCCTCAACCCTCAACCCTAATCCCTCATCCCTCAACTCTAATCCCTCATCCCTAAACCCTAAATGCTATCCCTATTCCTAAACCCTCAACAGACTCGATACTATACCTTAAACTCTAATCCCTTATCCCTAAACCCTCCAACCATATCCCTAATCCTTATACCCTCCACACTCTACTTTAACCCTAATTCTTCGACCCTCAACCCTATCCCTAAACCCTTGACCCTCGAACCTCAACCCTCAACCCTCAACATCAAACCCTAATCCCTCAACCCTTAACTCTGATCCCTCGACCTTCAACCCTAATCCTAAACCCTAAACCCTCAACGCCAAATTCTAATCCCTCAACCCTTCACTCTAATCCCTCAACCCTAAACCCTATCCCTAAACCCTCAACACTATACCTTAAACCCTAATCCCTCAACCCTAAACCTAAACCTTGTCCCTAAACCCTAATCCCTCAACCCTCAACCCTAATCTGTCATCCGTCATCCCTCAACTCTAATCCCTCATTCCTAAACCCTAAACGCTATCCCTATTCCTAGAACCTCAACAGGCTCGATACTATACTTTAAACCCTAATCCCTCTACCATCGACACTCTTATTTAACCCTAATCCCTTGACCATTAACCCTATCCCTCAACCTCAACCCTTAACCCTCAACCCTCAACCCTCAACTCTCAACATTAAACCCTAATTCATCAACCCTAAACCCTAATCCCTCAAACCTAAACCCTATCCCTAAACCATCAACCCTCAACACTATACCTTAAACCCTAATCCCTCAACCCTCAACCCTAAACCTTATCCCTAAACCCTAATCCCTCAACCCTCAACCCTAATCCCTCATCCCTCAACTCTAATCCCTCATCCCTAAACCCTAAATGCTATCCCTATTCCTAAACCCTCAACAGACTCGATACTATACCTTAAACTCTAATCCCTTATCCCTAAACCCTCCAACCCTATCCCTAATCCTTATACCCTCCACACTCTACTTTAACCCTAATTCCTCGACCCTCAACCCTATCCCTAAACCCTTGACCCTCGAACCTCAACCCTCAACCCTCAACATCAAACCCTAATCCCTCAACCCTTAACTCTGATCCCTCGACCTTCAACCCTGATCCTAAACCCTAAACCCTCAACGCCAAATTCTAATCCCTCAACCCTTCACTCTAATCCCTCAACCCTAAACCCTATCCCTAAACCCTCAACACTATACCTTAAACCCTAATCCCTCAACCCTAACCCTAAACCTTGTCCCTAAACCCTAATCCCTCAACCCTCAACCCTAATCTGTCATCCGTCATCCCTCAACTCTAATCCCTCATTCCTAAACCCTAAACGCTATCCCTATTCCTAGAACCTCAACAGGCTCGATACTATACTTTAAACCCTAATCCCTCTACCATCGACACTCTTATTTAACCCTAATCCCTTGACCATTAACCCTATCCCTCAACCTCAACCCTCAACCCTCAACTCTCAACATTAAACCCTAATTCATCAACCCTAAACCCTAATCCCTCAAACCTAAACCCTATCCCTAAACCATCAACCCTCAACACTATACCTTAAACCCTAATCCCTCAACCCTCAACGTTATCCCTAAACCCTAATCCCTCAACCCTCAACCCTAATCCCTCATCCCTCAACTCTAATCCCTCATCCCTAAACCCTAAATGATATCCCTATTCCTAAACCCTCAACAGACTCGATACTATACCTTAAACTCTAATCCCTTATCCCTAAACCCTCCAACCCTATCCCTAATCCTTATTCCGTCCACACTCTACTGTAACCCTAATTCCTCAACCCTCAACCCTATCCCTAAACCCTTGACCCTCGAACCTCAACCCTCAACCCTCAACATCAAACCCTAATCCCTCAACCCTTAACTATGATCCCTCAACCTTCAACCCTGATCCTAAACCCTAAATCCTCAATGGCAAATTCTAATCCCTCAACCCTTCACTCTAATCCCTCAACCCTAAACCCTATCCCTAAACCCTAACCCTAAACCTTGTCCCTAAACCCTAATCCCTCAACCCTCAACCCTAATCTATCATCCGTCGTCCCTCAACTCTAATCCCTCATTC
Source organism: Cunninghamia lanceolata (assembly GCA_027924645.1). Classification (NCBI taxonomy): domain Eukaryota; kingdom Viridiplantae; phylum Streptophyta; class Pinopsida; order Cupressales; family Cupressaceae; genus Cunninghamia; species Cunninghamia lanceolata. The sequence goes on along the minus strand of BSBN01000130.1, from coordinate 2,925,074 downwards.
CTAAACCCTAAACGCTATCCCTATTCCTAGACCCTCAACAGGCTCGATACTATACCTTAAACCCTAATCCCTCTACCATCGACACTCTTATTTAACCCTAATCCCTTGACCATTAACCCTATCCGTCAACGTCAACCCTCAACCCTCAACCCTCAACTCTCAACATTAAACCCTAATTCATCAACCCTAAACCCTAATCCCTCAAACCTAAACCCTATTCCTAAACCATCAACCCTCAACACTATACCTTAAACCCTAATCCCTCAACCCTCAACCCTAAACCTTATCCCTAAACCCTAATCCCTCAACCCTCAACCCTAATCCCTCATCCCTCAACTCTAATCCCTCATCCCTAAACCCTAAATGCTATCCCTATTCCTAAACCCTCAACAGACTCGATACTATACCTTAAACTCTAATCCCTTATCCCTAAACCCTCCAACCCTATCCCTAATCCTTACACCCTCCACACTCTACTTTAACCCTAATCCCTTCAACCTCAACCCTATCCCTAAACCCTTGACCCTCGAACCTCAACCCTCAACCCTCGACGTCAAACCCTATTCCCTCAACCCTTAACTCTGATCCCTCATCTCTCAACCCTAACCCTAAACCCTAAACCCTCAACCCTCAACGTCAAATCCTAATCCCTCAACCCTAAACCCTATCCCTAAACCCTCAACACTATACCTTAAACCCTAATCCCTCAGCCCTCAACCCTAAACCTTATCCCTAAACCCTAATCCCTCAACCCTCAACCCTAATCTATCATCCCCCAACTCTAATCCTTCATCCCTAAACCCTAAATGCTATCCCTATTCCTACACCCTCAACAGAATCGATACTATACCTTAAACCCTAATCCCTTATCCCTAAACCCTCCAACCCTATCCCTAATCCTTATACCCTCCACACTCTACTTTAACCCTAATTCCTCGATCCTCAACCCTATCCCTAAACCCTTGACCCTCGAACCTCAACCCTCAACCCTCAACGTCAAACCCTAATCCCTCAACCCTTAACTCTGATCCCTCGACCCTCAACACTATACCTTAAACCCTAATCCATATCCCTCAACCCTTAACCCTTAAAACTTAAACCCTATCCCTACACCCTCAACACTTGACACTATATCTTAAGCCTTAAACCCTCATCCCTAAAGCCTCAACCCTCAATCCTTAAACCTTCAACCCTAAACCCTATCCCTAATCCCTCTACCCTCGACACTCTAACCCTAACCTCGACATTAAATGCTAATCCGTCAACCCTAAATCCTAATCCTCAACCCTCAACCCTCAACCCTCAACACTATACCTTAAACCCTAATCCCTCAACCCTCAACCCTAAACCTTATCCCTAAACCCTAATCCCTCAACCCTCAACCCTAATCCATCATCCCTCAACTATAATCCCTCATCCCTAATCCCTAAATGCTATCCCTATTCCTAAACTCTCAACAGACTTGATACTATACCTTAAACCCTAATCCCTTATCCCTAAACCCTCCAACCCTATCCCTAATCCTTACACCCTCCACACTCTACTTTAACCCTAATCCCTCGACCCTAAACCCTTGACCCTTGAACCTCAACCCTCAACCCTTAATGTCAAACCCTAATCCCTCAACTTTGATCCCTCGACCCTCAACCGTAATTTGTCAACCCTCATCCCTAAACCTTAAACGCTATCCCTATTCCTAAACCCTCAACGGGCTCGATACTATACCTTAAACACTAATATCTTATCTGTAAACCTTCCAACTCTATCTCTTATGCCTTAACCCTCATGATTAATAGCCTTGAATGTAAAAAAAAATTGAGTGGGACATAACGCGAGCGCGTTATAACGCGCTTGCGTTATGTCAAACATGGCAAAAGACAGACTTGCGGGAAAGAAAAATGCAAGGCAAAACAAAACGCGAGCGCGTTATTTCTTGCTTTGGGAATCCCAAGCCTTGGGCTTGGGATTTGCTTTGGATTTCCAACCCAAAGGCTTGGAGTGCCTTATGAACAGTCACAGACGTGTTTTTCTGTATTCTTCAAAATTTCACATAATTTCGTTCGTGCTAACCCTCAGATTTGCACGTGTTTCAAGGTTGAACAAATCGAACACATGGGTAATGTTAGGCTTTCTCTTAGCTATTTGACGATGTGATTTTTTTCACATTTTAACAATGTTTAGCCTTTCATCTTTAATTTCTTTTGTTTGTGTGTCCGTTTTTATGCAAAAACCACTGTTTGGTCTTTTTTTCATTGTAAAATAACTATTCATTCAAATTTCAAAAAAATTACATATTTAGAAACTAGACTCCATTATACAAATATTAAAAAAATAAAAAAAATGATTTTCAATTAGTTTTCAAAATTTATAGGGGTAGCACGACCAAAATTCTGTTTTTTAGGATGTGTCCACTTTAAAAATTAGTAAAAAATCAAATATTCATCAAAAAATTATCAGAAAAATCGGGCATAAACTACATGCTATTAGTTAATTTCTCACTGAAGCAATTTTAAAAATACCAAAAAAAAGTTGACCTTTTGAGGGAGCCACAAAACATGCTATGTTATGTTTTTTTGACAGAAACAACACCAATTTCTGTGGCTCCCTCTTTTGAACCCCTTAATCTATGCCATTTTCAAAACAAAATAGTAGTTTAGAAAGTAGACTCGGAGCACTACGAACATTTTTTTAGTTGCATCTCTAAATTTTGAGTGTAACTATGCTCAATTTCTCATCCAAGGCCAGTATTTCCTGATTTCAGAAAAAAAGTGGCCACTTAAGACCCCTTTTTGGCCCCCCATCTTCTTGCACTTACCCTTTTAATCTTTTTTTTGTTCCTCAAAATGCACTCATGTTATAACGTGAGCACTTTATAACACGAGCACGTTTTGTCATGCATTGAAAGTTTTAAGTGTTGTCTCAATTACTAAATACCCTATAACCAATACCCTCAACCCTAAACCCTATCCATCAACCCTATGCATTAAAGCCTATACACTAGACCCTCAACTAGAGAGAGAGAGAGGGGATAGGTGGTAGAGATGGGAGGGAGGTAGATATGTGAGAGAGAGAGAGAGGAGGGGAGGGAGGTAGAGAGGTGAGAGAGAGAGAGGGTAGGAGGTAAAGAGGGGAGTAAAAGGGAGAGGGAGAGGGTAGGTGGTAGAGAGAGTGTGTGTGGGCACAGAGAGAGGTGAGTGAGAGAGAGAAGAGAGGGAAGGATCAATAGAAAGTGGGAGAGAGAGAGAGAGAAGGTAAGGGTGAGATGATTATATTTCACAATAACGCGAGTGCATTATAACGTGCTCACGTTATGTGAATGCATGCACATAATGTGAGCATGTTAAAATGCGCTTGTGTTAATGTTTGCTTTGGCAATTTTAAATCCTTTGGCTTGGATTTACCTTGGGCTTCCAACCCAAAGGATTGGACTGAGTTTTGAATGTCCAAAGACGTGTTTTTGCATATTGTAAAAAAATTTACATAATCTTGAGTGTGCTCCCCATCAGGTTTGCACTTGTTTCAATAACAAGTCAAAAAATACCACGATAATGTTAATCTCTCTCTTAGCTTTCTAACCATATAATTTTTTTCACGTTTTGAGTATGTTAAGGTTTCCATCTTTAATTTCTTTTATTAGTGTATCCATTTTTTGTCAAAAACTAGTGTGGTATTTTTGACTTTTTTTTAACCATTCATCAAAATTTCAAATAAATTACATTTTTAGAAACTAGACTCCATTCTACATGTATTAAAAAAAATGATTTTCAATTAGTTTTCAAAAATTTTAGGGGGGAGCACGCTCAATTTTCTATTTTTCATTATGTGTCCACTTTGAAAATTAATAAAAAATTAATTAATCATGAAAAAAGTATTAGAAAAATCGGGGATAAACTACATGGTGTTAGCTAATTTTTCACTAAAGTGATATTTGAAATACTAAAAAAAATTAACATTTTAGGGGGCCACACCAAACGCTACGTTATATTTTTTTGAAAAAAATAGGACCAATTTGTGTGGCGCCCCTTTTTGAACCCCTTAATCTCAACCATTTAAAAAAAAAATAGTTGTTTAGAAACTAGATTCGGAGCACTACAACTCTTGTTTTTGTTGCATCTTCAAATTTTGAGTGTAACTATCTTCAATTTCTTATCCAACATCAGTCTTTCTTGATTTTAGAAAAAAGTGGCCATTTAAGACCCCCTTTTGGTCCCCCATCTTTGTGCACTTACCCCAAAATAGATACATAACATTATTTAAATGCATAATGATTACAAATGGTAAAATTTACCTCAATGAAAGTGCTTCTGCATGTAGGGGACCAAGGAAATCATGGTGGTGGTGGTGAAGCTCTCTGTTCATCATCAAATTATCACTAAATAAGATTACCATTGATATATGTACTATATTTATGATCTTATGATAAATTACATACCTGTTGACTCGACCTCCTCTCATAACCCTACACTGGATGGCTAACAGATGCATGATGAATGCTTTGACCCTGGAATTTCATAGTGTAGACAATAACATACATTAATTTTAACTTATAATATAGATACTCATATAATTATTTAGAAATTTCAAATACAAATATACTAAATCAAGCTAAACCTTGTGAAAAATTACCTGGGAGTCAATACCAAATGTTTCCTGCAAGATGACATCTATGAGGGCAATATCATCCAATATGGATGTGTCCATTACTCATTGTTGCCCCTACATCGCAGTGTCCTCGCACTCTGCAACATCATGGCGAGAGTCCTGGGTCCCATAATTGCACAAGTTTGCACATGAACTGCAAAGATGGGACCAACAACACCTACTTCTCTCACCCTCATCAGCTTGGGTAAGATCATCACCATACTGTGCTAGAGACTGGGTGAGAGAACTCTATGAATGTAATGTCTCCACTTCAACACTCTCCTTCAAAGCCGAAGGGAGTGAGATATGTGTTGGCCTCATGAGGGGTCTAGGTACGCAGTTTTGGTCTTGATGTGCCGCTTGTCTATCTTGGGTAGAGCCACCACCTCTGCCCTAGAACTCTCAAATGTCAAAGTAATTAGAAATCTGGTTGAGGACGAACTCACAATAGAGTTTCCTCAAGAAATATTGTGGCACCTCATTGTTATTACAAGGACGCTCATCAAAGACCATGTACCATCTATCCCAAAAGTTTTGGGATATACCATCATGCACACACCAATGAATAGGGAACCATTTGCAACTCTCTTCTAGTGTTTGGCCAGTTTTCAGATTGATAAAATGTGAACATAATTGAGATTTTATAATTTTTTTGTCCTTAACTTGTTTGTAAGACAATTTGTTAGCATAGTATTGCCGACTCCTCTCCCTATAGTCATTCCATTCGGTGATTTGGTTTATCACCGATTCAATATGAGAAACAATGACCTCTAATGACTTGGCAAGGGCTCTCCTACGATCAGTGATTACATTTGGAGTATTTAATGTTTCAATTAGGGTTTCAATATATTTTTTTATTTTCTTCAATTCACCCTAAATAGTTTTCTTGTGTGCCTTTTTGATGGTGACGACGTGAAGGTGGGGGTTTTTGAGGGTTCTCCTTAGTTTGAGGGGGTTGGGGGTTGTTTTGAGCCTCCTCTGCTGGATTAGGGTTTTGTGGTGGCTCATTGGCTAAAAAATTTAAGATAAAAAACTAATCAAAACATTGCAAAATTAAAAAATTATTTTCAAATTCACAAAAAATTAATCAAACCCTGCCTTGTTCAATTGCTACACCTCATGCATGATGTCCTCGGGAGCGAGATTGGCGAGATGGCATGGTGAAATAGTTAATTTCTCTTTGAAATAGTTGCTTCTATCTCTCCTAAAACACGCTCATTGTAGCAGAAGTGAAACTTGTGGCCAATTTTTGCAAATGAGCCACAAATTTCACTTTCTGCTCTTTTTATTTTGATTTTTAACAGAGCTAAAATGTGAATGCATTATAAAGTGCTCATGTTTTAGGCTTAGTAATACCAAACCATAATGCGAGTGTGTTATAACACGCTCATGTTATAGCTTAGATGGGACCAAAAAGTGGTTGTGGCCACTTTTTGGTCCCTCATCTTTCTACACTTACCCATTATAGGCAATCCTTCCTTCCTAAACCTAGTTGGTTAAATAATTATGACTAGAAATAGATTGATCATGGGGAGGTCTTTCATTTTCTAAGAATTTCCTTTACTTTTCAAGCTTCTCCTACTATTTAGGCAAGTTGTTTCTAAGTTGAGAAGAAATTAACCTATTGGATTACCAAATCTCTTTCTTTGGTTGGTAAATTCTAAATTTTCTCTAAAACTTTGGTTGCCACTCATATTTATTACTCCTCTTGCTAGGTACCTTCAAAGGCCTCCTATTTAAAAGTTGAGAAGCTATTTTGAGATTTTCTCTAAGCTTCCAATGATGGGCATCAAGGATTTCACAGCTACATGTTGCTTGAAAATTTTGTTGTCTTCTTCATGATACTAGTGGTCTAGGATTGCTTTCAATCCATCGTCAAAATCTTTATTTATGTGCTAAATGGATTATTAGGGCGGAAGTGAATGCCCTATCTAAAAAATTCTCATCACGAACTATATGCTTTTTGGTGTGCCTTTTGGGTGACCATCTTGGAAAGACCTTGACCTCTGTACTCTCCCCACCATGAGAGAGCATGTCCAAATTCAAGGCCCATTTGTTATTAAGAGCATTTAGAAAGCCTAGAAGACTATTAAATCGTGGCTTCTTTGGGCAGGAAATGACTTCCACAATGGCCTTGCAATCAATCAATAGTCTATTTGGTGGTCTTCAGTTCTTTCTAGTCAAGACCACCCTTCTGGGTAAAGCTTTGTGGGTTCATGCTTTGAAATTTTTCAAGGAACTAGATTTCTTCTTGATCTTACTAATAGGGCTACCAAGAATTTTATGTCTAGGCCAAAGGTCAAGATAAAATTCAAACTTTCCAATCAAGATTAAGAGACATTCCAGAGTATTATTGATGTCATTCCTCCCCACATGATTCACAAAATTGGGGTTAGGTCTTTCAAACCTTCATGGAAGGATTGGAAATGATATCCTGACACACCATTCCATAATTACAGATCTCACAAAGGATATTTGTGGCTTTCACCTCATCTTCCAATGGTGGATTAGTTAAACCACCACTGGCAGCTTCAATCTTCTCTTGGCACTTGGCATTGTCAATTCCAATCTATCTAGTCAGCCATTCTTGAGCCTAAGTTGGCTCACTTTGTATGGTGTGTTCTCTACCAAGGTCTTCTACTTGGTTCTTTCATGACTCGTTTAGGAGTTCTCAACCGTTGATGTCCATTTTGTGGATAGGTTGAGACTATTAAGGCATCTCTTTTGGTTTTGCATTGGAGCTCAAAAAGCTTGGAATTGGATACACGATTTCTCCAGGCCCTTTCAACCCAACCCCTTTTCATGGCAAATGGTTTTGTTAGAAGATTGACCTTGTCTCTCGTTTAAATATACCTAGATTTGGCATGCTTTCAAGGTGGAAATTCTCATCAGTATTTGGAAAGATAGAAATTCATGTCTCTTTTTAGGTTCTTTGGCTAATGTTCACTTCTCTTTGTACACTAAAGCTATGATTTGTTCTAATGTCCTTATGTAGATTTAGGTGCAAGCTAACAAGGTTGCACTTGAAGTGGCACATATGTAGGAGCTTCTTGATCAGTGGGGCAATGCCCCATATAATGTTGCTTGAGTTCCATCTCCTTCCTATTCCCCTCATTGAGGGTGCTTGTGTGGTCGTAGTCAATCTACCAGATGAGATCGATGATCTTAGTCTTATGGCTCCTAGCCTCTAAGGAATAGTGATAATGTCGCTCATGGCTGGTCTCAGCCTTCTCGACCCCCATCCGCTTCTTCTAATGGGTGTGGTGCTCCTGGCTAGCTAGGTTTTGGCAAGTTTTCTCACCTAGAGTTGGCAATTTCTCATGTTCATGCTCAATAACTTGCAGATGACTCTCCGAAGGAAGAGGGAGCTCTCACTAGTTGGGAGCCTATTGATGATAGTTTAGTCCTCGATGATATTTAGGGAAAACTAGATGATAAATACCCCCCTCCTACCGATGTTGCTTTAGCTACTTAAATAATTTGTTTGTTTTGTGATGTTTGAGCTTGGCCCCTATAGACTTTCATCTTTGTTTTAAATCATGTACCGCATATACTTTAAGGATGTGCCTTTCTACAACCTACCTTTTTTATAAATATTGTATTATTATCTTTTTAATTTTATAAAAAACAATAAAAGACTTTATTTTAATTTAAAAAATCCTTTATTTTAATTTATAAAAACATATTTAATCTATCCAAGATATTAACTACAAAGAAATTTTGGCCTAATTCAGCCAACCTGTTTGCGAAGCCCGTTGAAAGGTGCGATGCCACGTACAGATACGTCAATTTCAATAAACTCATATGTGGTGGGTTCCACAGGTCCCAAAAATACATCACAACTCGGAAAGCACTACAAATAAAACCACCTTGAACGAAACATTATTTTAAATATTTCATAACATACAGCCCAGTAAATGTGGATTTGGACAAAGAAAATAGACATTTTTAGCATGACATCATATAGCCTCAGCTTCAAATCTCACACCAGATATCACACAAACTCATTGAATTTATACCAAAGAAAATCAACTCTACAATCCAAATTTAAAATTTAAGAAAAAAACACATCTTCCCTCTGGCTTGTTTGTTTGTGGGCATAGTCCACGATGCAGTAGTTGGCCTACACGTGAAATAATCTTACGTAGTTGCAAAGAAAATGGGATCGGCTTTTGGAATTTACATAGGCAAAAGTATCTAAAGGTCGGCTGTGGACGTCACAGGGTGTCAATATATCGTCTTCCCTGCAATGTATCCGTCGGCATGTCACGTCGAAATGCCTTTAGTCATATGGAGCTGGAAGAGCTTAAACAGCCCGTAGGTTGTTAACATACCGGCGCAGAAATTTTGTCTAAACCTGTTGATTTTTAGTCAAAATCTTACTAACTTCTCCTGTCGAGAACATGAAGGACAGTGGATTGAATCAGTCGGAAGAGTCGAAATATTTGAAGTTCAAAAATTCAAAAAAAACAAAACGTAACGTACCAACTGTATAACTGTTTACATGAGGTGTATGGGTCTCCAGCTTGGAGTTTATGAAAAGTATTCTCAACGGCTAAGAAATGTTTGTGGGTGTCGCTTTACAGCCGATCTTTAGATACTTTGTCTATATAAATTCCAAAGCTCATTCCACGTGAACCGATGTTTAGATACTGTCTTAATATAAGTTCTCAAAGCTGATTCCATGTGGACTGATTTTAGATACTCTATGTATTAAAAGACAATGTTTTTCTAGCATTCTGGAAGCATATAGAGCGGTTCTGTAGATGCTTTGTATATGTAAATTCCAAGAGGTAATGTCTATCCCTGTAAATATTAATTGAATTCAAATTTAATCTATTTTTAAATTTAAATTAATTATTATCATTATGGTAAAATATACATTCATTATGTTGGATAGACAATACGATTTTTTTTTAGGGAACACTCTACATAAACATCATCAAGTTCAATGATCAAACATTCAATAATAATTTTACACTTCATCCATACCAAAAAGTGGTAAATATTTGTCCTATTTTATTGACCAAAATTGACATGATGTTTCAATAACAATTTTACACTTCATCCATACCAAAAAGGTAAATATTTGTCCTATTTTTATTGACCAAAATTGACATGATGTTTCAATAATAATTTTACAATTCATCCATACCAAAAAGTGGTAAATATTTGTCCTATTTTTATTGACCAAAATTGACATGATTGACACGATGTTTAAGAATACCCTACGGAAACTACTTAAAAATCCAAGGTTCTCTTATATATTTTTGGGTTGTGTAGGATCTTTCTAAATCTTTGGTGGGTTTTCAAGTTTGTTGGCCCGCATCTGTACGAGCTTTCCTGTTTAAGTTATCCACTGCTACCGAATTTCGTAGTCTGTTTATTATTAGAATAAAATGCCAATGGAGATTGAAGAAATAGAAGACAGAGTTGATACCACAACATATCAAATTGTAAAATTTGTGGGTATCTCCGACATGAGTCGAGATGAGCTCGGAATTCTCTCAAAATTTGACATCCCTTCATCTCCTCTGAGCCCAGACACATTTCGAAGTAATACTTTGGTAAAATGGGAGGACACTTTATCCGCAGCAGAGAGATTGATTTTCAAGTGGGACATTAACACCGAAAGCAAAATGCTCTTTCGAAGCAACCCACAAGAAATCAGTATGTACATGGACACTGTCGACAATCTCCACCGACTCATGGAACAGTCTTCTGCCCGTGGCAGAATCTCTCGCGATATGACCCGCGCGCAGAGGCTTATGAAGATATCGATGGCCCGTCTGGAGAAGGAATTTCACGAAATTCTGTTATCTAACAGCGAGGCCCTCGATCCGGACCGGTGGTCGTCAAGCCGAGCGGCGTTCCATTCGAGTACAGAAGACAGCATCAGTAGCTCCACCCTCTCATGGTCCTACGACGGCAGCAGCCACTCCACCTCCAACTGTACGTCAACAGACAGAGTCTGCGAATTCGAAATGGTTCCGTTGGACGCCATGGCAGATCTAAGAAGTATAGTGCAACTCATGGCGAGGACAGGGTACGCGAAAGAATGCGTTCGACTCTTCGTTCTCACCAGAAAGTTCGTGTTAGAAGGGAGTTTATACAATCTAGGCGTGGAGAGAGTGAAGTTGAACGATTTTCGGAAAATGGAGTGGGAATTCCTGGATGAAAATATCAAGAAATGGATTTGGGCCGCAAAAATCAGCATCCGTGGTCTGTTTGCGAGAGAAAAGAGGCTGTGTGATGAGGTGTTTGAGCGGCATGATAAGATGAGAGACTATTGTTTTACGGAAATCGCACAAGAGCCCGCAGGTAGGCTTCTCGCCTTCGCAGAAGCCGTGGCCACCACAAGCCGGTCGCCCGAAAAGATATTTAGAGTGCTGGATCTCTACGAAACTCTCAACGATCTTATGCCGGACGTGGAAGCCACGTATTGTCAAGACCTTTGCAGAAGCGTGAACGAACAGGCTGACAGGATCCTAACCCGGCTGGGTGAGACGGCCCGGGGAATGTTGACAGAATTTGAAAAGGCCATCGAGAAGGAGAATTCCAAGACTCCCATTGCGGGCGGCACTATTCATCCTCTCACCAGATACGTCATGAATTATCTAACTTTTCTCTCTGATTACAAGGAAACTTTGGTAAACATTATAGCAGACGCGCCTGGAGATCTATCCATGGCGCTGCCCGACGATTTCTCCGTCGACGATGACCTGGACGGCCCCTCTGCACCGGTGTCCATCCGCCTGGCATGGACCGTGTTCCTCCTTATCTGCAAGCTCGAGACAAAATCCGATCTGTACAAAGACGCGGCACTGTCATATCTGTTTCTGGTGAACAACCTTCACTACATTGTGCAGAAAGTGAAGGGCTCCGAGCTGAAAGATATACTCGGGGAGGAGTGGGTGAGAAAACAGTGGAATAAGGTGAGGCAGTACGCGGTGAGTTATGAGAAGGCCGCCTGGAGGAAAGTGCTTTCGGTTCTAACAGACGAGGAAATTCCTAGTAGGGGCAGTTATGGGAACGGAGTTTGGTCTCGCGAGGCGTTGAAGGTGAGATTAAACGGGTTCAATTTGGCGATAGAAGAGGCGAAGAGGAGACATGGTGGATGGGTGGTAGCTGACGTCAGCCTGCGAGAGAAGCTTGGGAATTCTGTAGTGGAGAAGCTGATACCTGCCTACACTTCATTTCTTGCCAGGTTTGAAAGCCACATGCACATCAAATACACGCCTGAGGAGGTGCAACACCTTTTGTTGGACATGTTTAAAGGTAGCCTTTCATCCATCAACAACGGGAGGTCTTCGTGAGTGACCGTGACGCTCGTTCGCAACCTTTTCATGGAACGGGTTCGGCTTCTAATTTTTTTTAAGGTGGTCATTATTAAAGTAAAAAATGGCACCGTACTAATTAGAGCCTCCATTTTTTCTAACACAATATTTCAGCTGTTGCTTATGGGGTGGACCAAAATTTTTCTCATCTGTTTCTGTTATCTTTGTAAGGTAACTGAACTTTTCAGATATACACCAATAGATTTCAAGGTAAAATCAAAAGCTCATATATATATACAATGTTTTAAATGAAAGAAATGAGTGGAACTAAAATTCCACTCTACATTAAGTATTCGAACAACAATAATGATTCACAAAATAAAGATGGTTCAAAATATATATATATACAGAAGAATGATTTGTAAGACTCAATTTAGATCTTGATTATGAAGTCAAAGCATAAGAGGTACACAGTATGAAATTCTATAAAACTTCTATTCAATTTACAAGTCTCAAATTATATGATGTCTAATAAAAACATGTAAAAATCAAATAACTTCATCTACAATTTGACTTTCTATGTTCATTTCATGTTAGACAAATTGTTAAAGTCGATAAGTTGTATGCATGGCAAATAAGTAAAGAGGTTATAATTGAAATAAAACACAATAAGAATATGAAAGAAAAAAAATTTGTTGAATTTCAGAAACAAATAACATAAGAAATAGAACATATGGACAGCTGAATCAATTGTGTTTTTAAATTACAGTCCAACAAACAAAGATACAGAAAATTATATTATACCATTTAAAAAGGAAACAAAAATGACAGATGAACTCAAAAAAATAGCATTAAGAACAGATAAAAATATACACAAATAATGGCATATGCATTTATACAGCAGAACACAAAAATGTTAATGACCAACCCATTTTATCCTTGTTTGTGTATTCAATTCTATTGAAGTCTAAAATGCACTAAACTACTACTGGGCATAAATTCAAAGAGTAGAAAGTAATAACCAAGGACAAACTCCATGCTTTTGGTAGTATACTTACACATTTCTGCTCCTTATTGAAAGTTTCTGAATTGGTGTTTTTTTTTTCAGTCTGTAAGAATTGTCTACAAAAACTAATGATAATTGACCAAGGTTTACAACAATCCTGTCGTCGTAAGGAAAAACTAATGATAACTAATCAAGGCTTATAGCAATCTTATCGCCTACTGTTCAACGTCAGACCAACCATCCAACTGTTGCAAAAACAGGCCACTCTCAGAGGACACGTGTAGGTAACAACTGGATGTGGAGAGTCGGTGCAACATCACTGAATTTCTCTCCTCTAAAAGAGGAAACCGAAAATGAAGGATTAACACCCAAAAGAAAATGACAATAACAATGGGAAAGAGCAGACAATGTGGGGGCTATATTCATTCTCATGGTGGGTTGCATGTGTACAGCCCCCTCTTGTTGTGTGGGAGGAATAGAGGCTGTTCCAAACTTCCAACAGAATGAAGAGACTAAGAGCTTGGCTAAATATGTTGTTAAGGAGTATAACAAGCAACACGCATCTTTTGTATGTTTTTTGGCTTTTTGTTTCTTTCAATGTCCATATAGATTTTAACTAAGAGTTTATTCTTGACACGTTTTTTTTTAACCTATGATTCGGCATGAAATGCAATATCAATACATAGAGTAGATTGAAGACCAAATGTTTCATGGGTAAACTAATCTTCATAGGAATTTTAGAAGACCATAATTCCTGGTTTGCAAATAGTAATATCAAAAAGGTTTTCAGTTCCTGTTGTTCAGGAATTGGCATCTCAGAATCTTCACAACCTTCCTCAAAGGTCCGGATTTGGAGATTCGGATCTCTGCAGGCAAAAGGAATTGGAAAAACTTGGTATTGCATGCCAGCAATGGGGTTTTTTTCAGGTGGGTACATCAAAATTGATTATAAACTATGTAATAGACTAACAATTGCTAGAAAGAAAGTCGTTTACATAACAAGAGCTTTTGACAATTTGAAAACAGGATCCTGTAGTTTAAATGGCCCATCTTACATTACTTCAAGTATCCCCCAAAAATTACAAAAGTGCTATCTTCCTAAGAAACTCAGAGTAACTCTATGCATAGAAATAAGTGTTTAAGAAACCTGTTTTTTCTCAGACTATGGGAGTTGTTTGAGGATTCTTTGTAAGATATAGTTGTTTATCTATGTGATGTAGCATACTAGTAATTTACAATTTATTTATTATAAATTCTAATAGCGTTAACCTTATGATGGGATTAGGTTCCAAATTATCTCCATTCTCCTAACTTGCTTACTTTGCTAAGATGGTATGTATGTCTCCTTGACAGGATGTGAATCATGGAATTCCTGTCTCTGACGGAAAGAATGAAGGGAATTGTAAAGAAATTCATTCAACAACCTTTGGAAGAAAAGCTAGAGTACGAAATACAAGAGTTTGAAGGCTATGGTCAGGCTATTGTAGCCTCAGATGATCAAATATTGGACTTTGCAGATTTGATGTACTTGACAACTCTACCTCCAGAGAAGAGAAAAATGAATTTTTGGCCAACAAAGCCAGCGGATTTTAGGTACCTAAATATTTGTTAATTCAGTCCGTCATTTGAAACTTTTGAAATTCTTAATAGTAATATTTCTTGATTTGAAACTTTTGTCATCATTAATTTATATAGCTTTGTAGACAATTTTCTTAAAAAGTTGTGTTAAATATTGTTTTATGATGGTTTTTTATTTTTTTATAGCTTCCTAGACAATTTCCTAGAAAGTTGTCTTAATGAACGGCCCTACGGATAGATGAATTCAACCAGCGATTTCTTTATTTTTTTTATTTTTGCTAAGTTTAAGCATAAAGGGGTGGGGCCTCGTCCTTCATTTTAAAGTAGAATATAAATCGTATATTTTTAAATTTTGTTTTTATCTGCCAAGATTTTAGGCATTCATACATTTATTATTTGTTGTAGCTGCATCCCATTCACATGACTTAATGTCTTGCCCCTTGAAAATATCACGCGTCATTATCGATAAAATCAGTTTTAGAGCCATTAATAATAAGAAATATGTTAGGGCAGTTCATGATAATAAGTTTAAGAATGCTTCACTCTCAAAAATAAGTTAGTGTTGTTTTCATTTATTCTCCAAATATACAAATTAACAAATATATTATGTTGACAGCCAAAAGTTTAAAAAAAAAAAATCCTTGCAAAAGCATAGCAGTAACAGAGCATTCTATTTGAACATCGTCCATTAAAATGGTCAAACAATCAATAGCAAATTTACACCTCATCCATACTAAAAAGTGGTAATTATTTGTCCTACTTTTATTGATCAAAATTGATATTTAACTGTTGAAGTGAAGGATTAGCCATAAACAGAGCATAGAGAGGCAAAAACAACCCCAAATTTGAGCTCCGTTAGGGAATATCAGTTCCCTCAAAATACTACACAGGAACATGAAGCTTCTTATCGTGGGCATCTCTTTGAGCTAACGGACGAAGCGCTGGCTTCAAACAAATCCAACACCAAGCTCTCCAATTCTTCTGCCGTGTATTTAACGTACGTGTGCGAATGCCTTCGGCTCTCCAACCGCCTCTCAAATCTGCCTAAAAACGACCTGTAAGCCTGCAACAACTTCTGCGATATGGAAATCCGGAGCTCCTCCCGCAGCCGCACGTCGGGCACAACCCACCCTTGATGGTTCTTAATCACCTCTTCAATACTCACATTCATGGCTTTAAATCTATCCCTCAACGCCTGCTGCGAAACACCAGAAATCCCCTCGTCCGTCAGAAACGACAGCACTTTAGTCCACGCGGCCCGCTCATAATTGGCCGCGTACTGCCTCACGTTATTGCACTGTTTTCTCAGCCACTTCTCTCCCATCACGGATTTAAGCTCCGAGCCCTTCACTTTTTCCACGATGTAGTGAAGGTTATTCATCAGAAACAAGTAGGACAGCGCCGGGTCCTTGTACAGCTCGGCTTTTGCGTCAATTTTGCACTGCAGGAGCACGACGATCCATCCGAGTCGGATCGACAGCGGGGCAGACGGGACGTCCACGTCATCTTCCAGAGCAGGAGCCAAACCCTCGGGCAGGCCCTTGGGAAGGTCCACGGGCTTGTCAGCCGTTAGATTTTTGAGGGTTTCCTTGTAATCAAACAGGTAACCGAGATAATTCACGACGTATCTGGTAAGAGGATGAACGGCTCCGCCCGGGAAGGGGGCCTTGGAATTCTCCTTCTCAAGGGAGTTCTCAAAGTCGGTCAAAATCCCCCACGCCGCCTCGCCAAGCCGGGCCAGGCTCTCTGCGGCTTGTGTCTGCACGCTTCGGCAAGGGTTTTCACAATATATTTCATTAATGTCCGGAATGATATCCGTCAAGGTCTCGTACATGTCTAGAACCCTAAACATCTTTTCCGACGTCGGTCTGCTGGCCGCCACGGCTTCGGCAAAACTGAGAAGCTTGGCGGTCGGCTCTTTGGCGACTTCGGCGAAGCAGGAATCCCTCATGTGTGTAAACCCCTCGAACACCTGATCGCATAGCCGCTTCTCTCTTGCAAATAGAAGTCGGATGCTGATTTTAGAGGCGTAAATCCATTTCTTCATCTTGGCCTCCAGTGACGCCCACTCCATTTTGTTAATATCGTGCAAGCTCACCTTCTCCACGCCCAGATTGTACAGACTTTCTTCCACCACCGACTTTCTGGTAAACGCGAAGACTCGAACGCACTCCCCCCCGTACCCTGCGCACGCCATGCGTTCCATTATGTTCCTCAGATCCACCACGGCATCCAATGGAATCGTTTCCACTTCGCAATTTCTGTCAATTGACGGACGCCCGGAAACCGGTGTGCCGCTGCCGCTGTCTTCATCTTTGGCGTCGGAAGAGAAGCAGCTCGACCTGCTTGCGCTGCCGTCCGTGCTCGAATGGAGCGAGAGCCGCCTCGAAGGATCGATGGGGTCGCCGTTAGATAACAGAATCTTGTGAAACTCGTTCTGGAGACGCACCATCGACATCTGCATCAGCTGCTCCGCACGGATCATCTTCGCGGAGCTGCTGTCAACGACGGACAAATTTTCCATCAGTTGCCGGAGATTGTGGACCGCCGCCAGGTACTGGCCGGCTTCTTGCGGGTTACTCTGGAAGAGCATCGTGTTTGTCGTTTTTGTGTCCCATTTAGAAATTATGGCGTCGGCTGCGGCTAATTTCTCCTCCAAATTGTGCCTTTCCTGTGTATTTGGGCTCACCACTGATGCATGCTTATCTCTGCTCATCTTGTCGGAAGTAGCCAAATACTTTGCCACACCTATATCTTTCCCATCTTCCGTTGATATACATACTAGCACTTGCACCCATAGGAGGTTCAAGGAATCCGCCGATGGGAACAACCCACGAGTTTAGAAAATTTTCCGGCATGGATTTTTTTTTACGGCGCGAGACAATTTTCCGAGCGCTATAATGCTCATATAAAAGCCTATCTAATAATAAAGAAACAAACAAACCGTATGAAAAGAGAACTCTATAATAATAAAAAATAAATCTAAATTTAAACTTTGACTGCTGACCTGAATGATATTTAAGAGTTGCCCGCCGCAGAGCTGTTGAGACAACATTTCCAACTCAGAGTCAAAATGTCAGCACCTGCGTGGAAAACAAAAGATTTGACGAAGCGCTTTTAGTGTTTTACAAATGATATGATGGTCTTCGTTCTCCGTCTTGACTTTGGCTGTATCTTGAAACATCCACGTAGGGCTTAAATTTCATGGTCGTATGGCCGTATTTAGACATTTTTGTCAATATTTTCAAAAGACTGCATCACATGAAAGGAGAGATTTTTGACAAACTGTCAAAATTTATATATAATTATGATTATATATATCTGGTTTATATATAATTTTACTTATATTATGGTATGTTATAGTATTTAAGGGCACCTTTGAATGGATAACTACCATAGAAAATTTGCTTGACAGGCAGGGTCAACCGTCAACGCCTCTTTTGGATTTTTGGTAAGTGTAATTACTAATATGCATCAAACGTGAATAGACCTATAATTTGACATGAAAATTTTGAGTTATTGCTATTCCGAGCTAGTGTGGACGACCAATTTTTGCTTCTTAGCTTTGGTTACTTACATTCCATTTTTTATGTGGTGTTATTGGAGGAAAAAGATGCAACTTCTGGGTTTTTTATAGTCTCCACTTTATTAAATTTTTTTAGTTGTTTCTCTATTCTCATTTAGAGTCTATCCTAACATCTTTTTGCCTCCTTCAAAAGTGATAGATTTCTTCTCTCTGGGCACAACTTTGAAAGTATGGTTTTCAATATTTTGTTAGTCTTCTAATCTCCCATGTCATTGGTATGCTTACTATTGTGTTCATGAGATTTTCTTGGGTGTCTGTTGTTCTATGACTATTGGTTGCTCATAGTGCCTTGAGTTTAGCTAGTCCCCCTTTTGCTATTATGAAAATCTCTAATATCGATGCAACTCAACATTTGGTTACCCTGAATCTTTCTGATTGAGATGTGCATGGGTGGAGATAGAAGAAATAGGAACTGTAATATTAAGGTGGAACAGTTGTCCTCTCTTACTATTCCGATTGATGTGAATATGCTACACTCTTCTTCATTAATGTTGAAGGGTAAAAGAAAGGTTGCCTTTGATAATCCTACCCCATCCAAAAAATCACATGACTTTGGGGTGAAAGTTCAAAGCTATGTTTAGGCCAGCTTATCAACATAAATGAACTTAAGCATTTCTAACTAAAAGTCAATTTTGGTGAAACATGAGTTCTTATTAGATTTATTCTAACTAAATGAGATCTAGGCCACAACTTTTCCAATTGGAAGTGTCCACTAAATATACATGTAGCACCACTTTAGGACTACTTTACCAAAAAAATAAAATTATTTAAAAAACTTGATGTTCTAACAACTCATACTCATGTAAATAATCATTTTTAAAAAAATCTCAAATACCCTTTTGTAGATCTATAAGTGTAGTTTGTAAAAATATAATGTTTAATATTTTGAAATTAGTGTTTATATTTTCTTTTTCACTTTTACTAAAAGTAGGACATCAGCACCAAAATGTAATGTTGATTGTCCACTCAAATTTATTAAAAACTATAAAAAAATATGATGCACTAGAGGAGAGATTCCATGTTGAGATGATATAATTTTTTCTTATTTTGGATAAATAGTTAAGACATAAAGCTATGTCCCATCGAAACAGTTATGTTTTCATTAGATGCAACTTCCAAGATTTATTTAAAAATATATTTATCAAAATGAGGGAAAAATTAATCCATGCACTAAAGTTTCAAGTTATAAATACCAAAAAAAATTAAAAGAAAAAAAATTGCTATATAAAGAGCGATGTCCCGCTTAACTTTATTTTTTTCATCTTTTTATTAACAACTAAATTATAGTGTCAATTTTACAAAAAAACTTTATTCAAATAATTTTTAAATTTTTTTTTAAAAATACAAGCATAAAATACACCAAAAAATCTACGTTTTATTAATTTACATTTTAAAAAAATTTAAAACATATACATCACTTTGTAGTCATTCAAATTAAAAACTTAGATCAGAAAGTTAGATCAGCATTGGCCCTTTCCTTTATAAAAGTGTGACACAACTTTGAACTTTCACCCTTTGGTCGTCATAATCACTTGATCCACCTAGGGGAAACTCAAAGAGTGGTTGCTAATAATGATTAGTCTATCTCTTCTAATGATCTTCAACCTATTCTTTAGTATTTTCTAGATTACTTTAACATGAATGCTCATGATTTTAGAGAAGATTATAGGCAAATGTTGGAGACTATGTCCACTCTTCATGATTTGTTGAAAATTGTAACAATCTTCTCTTTAATATCAAAATAGATGGTGATAGAAGATTGTGCATTCTAGAACAAGCTTCTTCTCTAAATGTCATTAATATCAATCTTGGTGCCTTAGAAGATAATCAGTTTGTGTTGCAGATCGTGGTTCAACACTTTTGTCATCTTTCTCATCATATTTAAATTAGGATTTCTCATGGAGGTCATTATACAAGAATCTTTGATAATCCTCTTGACGTGAGATATAATTATGGTTCAAGTGAACATCCCTAATCTAGTTCCTACTATGTTCTTTCAATGCTTCTTGTTTTCTTGTTGTCTATCTTATTTGTACATAATCTTGGTTTGTTGGCCCTTTTTATTAATATATTTATAATTTTATCAAAATAGTTTGACTTTAAATAATTTTATATAATATAATTATATGAAAATAAAAGCACTTTACATAAATATTCTAAAGTAAATTAACTAACTTAATAAAATCTTATGATTTTATAATTGGGATTAATAATAATGTAATTAATATTATAATTAATGCAAAAAATAAAATAAGTAAAAGGTACTTAGCTTTAATTTGGTGAAGAAAATATTTTTACATGAATGTTATAAATTGATTTGTGCATGTAACAAGGAATTTAGATCTATTAGTTAGTGATCCTAAAATAACAATTCTTTTTGTCAACTATTAAGTTCAAGGTTGTGTATAAAAGTGAACCCTATAAATGCACAAAAGTGAACTTAATGTGTGGATTTAAACTTTACCTATAGAAGTGGTTTGGTAGAATTATGTTGATAAAAAAAGCTTCACCTCAATTTGATATACTTGCTTCTAGGGAAATGGTGTCACACCATTTCAAAACTTGCTAGAGAAGCATTTGTTATCCTTTGGTCAAACCCCTAGGTAGGATGATTCAACAAAAATAATGCAGTCAAACTTGGAAGTCTTATCAGACAACCACAACTAGCAGCACACACACAAACCATTCACCAAACAATTGATCCATTATTCATCTTATTCATATGAAGCTACATGAAAAATAATTAGTTTCAAACAACCTAATCACAACAAATGAAAAGAGGAAATTTTTTTTCTAGATTGCATTCAATTTGATGTATCAACACATCATGGGTGTAGTCTTTCACAATTTCACTTCAGTTAGCAAAACAATTCACTATCCCTAGTCTCTAAAATACATCCTATGTTCCTCTTTGCTCTTCAGTATATGACTTCTCTGTTTTTATTGATTTGTCTCTTGATTGGTTTATGCCATCAAAAACCACTGACAATAAATTTCTTAATCTTCTTTGGTTAGATCTTTAGCAATAGTTGGTTTCCTTATCATATCTCCCTAAAATAATTTCTCTTCCTTTGTGACAGTCATCAAACTCTTTCCACCACGTTTTCCTTCAATTTTTTTTATCTTTGTTGTATGAAATCTACTACGAAACCAGCCGCTCACTCAATCCAATCAACCTCCTTTTACTCACTTCTTTTCTCCCCTTTTGCCTTCTAGTCTTATCCCTTTAGATCGAACCTCTGTAAGCTAATATCCTTTTGTTTTTATACTACAAAAATCTACCATACCCATCGAATGGGTTGCTCCAGGTAGCTAGACAGATGCCTTGGAATATCAAATGGTCAATTAATATTTGGAATGCCATTGAAATTACAACACGATCAACAAAGGAAGACATTTCCATGCCTTAGTTTGTCTATGGATCGCTCCATTTCAATTAGATGAGGATGCCACCAATTTATTTCACCCAATCATGAACTTTGATTTAAAGAAATTCACATCCCTAAATTCTTCAGCATTGAAACTCATCCAGTTGCCTTAAACGCCCTTTTTATTTGCTATCATTCTTACTGTCAATGTTTTATTTGACTACTAATTCCTTTCCTGCCTGCCCATTCACATAGTCGACCCACGCTTTGGGATGTAATTTTTATTTTTATTTTTGTTTTTCTATGTGATTTCATGTATATTTACATGGTGTCACAATTTAGAGAAACTGAAAATAAAATGAAACATTACCTTTGTTCAGAGAGTTTAAAATGATCAGAATGCATTACAAAAATGGTTACATCCATTTTTGGCGTAACAACACCATCAAATGTTTTGCCTACACTATCACCATGATTTTGAAATACCTCGACAAACATACGAAAAATAAATACCAGTTGCTGACACTTTGCCGTAGCTCACCATCAATTCCAAAGGTAAACCAAATTCAACACAAAAACTCATGTAATGCGAAGTCATCAATAGTTGCGACAATACTGCCTCGCCACAAAACACAGCTGAAGCAACAAATAATGAAAACCAAACCAAAATTAGATTAAACATTTTTTTTGGCTAACGCAAGATCATGCATGTGTGCATGGGTGCTCTTGCATCAAACACATCAGATAAGAAAAAATGCTTCATAAGTGCGAAACTTATGAGCATTTCAGAAAATCTGGGTCTGAAATCCCAAACTTCACCAAATGTACAATGATGACCCATGGAGCCTTATCTATTGATTGATTCTTCTAATGAACTAAATACTTCCAATATTATTTTCCTCTTGTCCTCTTGGCTACATGGGAGTTAATGATTTTATCTACTTTTTCAACCTTCTTTGCTGGCCAGAACTGCTAAACCCACTCACATGCATCTAGCAAACATGAATGTACACTCCCATGTCCACTTGTTTCTCCTTCATAGTACTTGCACAAATTAGCAACATTAAATATTGGGGAAATATCAATACCTATTGGAAGTTCCAGCTCATATGCATTTGATGAGAATTTTTGTAAAATCTTACATGGGCCTATCTTCTTCCACTTCAACTTGCTATAAGTTCCTTATGGGAACCTCTCCTTCCTCAAGTGTGCCATCACCAACTCTCCAATCTAAAACTCTTGCTCCCTCCGATGCATATCAACATACTCTCTGTACTTGATGACACTCCTCTCCAAATTTTCCTTCACTTCTTTATGCAAATCATGGATATACTCTACAAAGTCTTCCACCACAACACTATTTCTACCCAATTATGCACTATCCCTCAATTCATCCACACCTCTTGGGTTGTACCCATATACAATCTGAAATGGACTCTTACCCACACTTTGATTGATCAAGTTATTGTAGGCAAATTTAACTTATGCCAGTGTCAAATTCCATTGAGTTGGTTTGTCACCCACCAAACATATCAACAAATTTCCCAAGCTCCTATTCACTATTGGAGCAATCAACCACAAGGATCAAATCTGCAAAACCAAATAACCTTCCAAACAAGAGAGACAAGAAAAAAGAATTCTATATTGTCATAATACAACAATGTACTGGATTACATAATGTACAATGAGGTCTTGGTTATAAAGACCAAGGTGAGATACAAGATGTTGTAGCCATGTGACAAGTGTCTTAATCCTATGACATATGGCAACTATAGGATTAGATGACAACTATCAACAACAACTAGACAAACTAGAAACATCTAGAAGACAACTATAATGCTTCCTAAGTCAACTTAAGATGTGAACTTGTGTGTGATTATTATTTAACTAATAAATAGTTAAATAATATGAATTATCTACACAACAAAGGTTAAACTAGATAGGTAATAACCTTGTTCACACCAACACCCCCCTTAAGTGCAACTTAGGGAGGAACAAACAAATGCAAAGATGGGTCCCGACAACAAGGCCATGTTAGGTACCCATATACAAACAATCTCTCACACACGAAGAAAAGGAGAAAACCTCATGGGAAAAAACTCCTCTCCAAAAGAGAGAAACATGCAAAGAAAAAGCATGAAAAAGTGGAGGAAGGAGGACTCAAGAAGACCACCCAAGGACAACTTCCTTCACCCCAAGCATCGATCACAACTGAAGATAACGAGGTGATGCCAAAGGTTTAGTGAAGATGTCCATACCCTGCTCCTCAGTAGGCAAGTACTCCAAGCTAAGAACACCATCCTGGATGAGCTGCCTGATGAAGTGCATGTGGATCTCGATGTGCTTAGTACGCTGATGCTCCACGGGGTTGCAAGAAATATGAATGGCACTCTAATTATCACACCAAAGAGTAGTGGGATGATCTGGAGGAAATCCAAACTCAGTCATCAACTGTCGAAGCTAAAGAACCTCCTGGCTAGCCAAAACTACACCTCAATACTCAGTGTCTATCGATGATAATGCAATAACTGTCTGCTTCTTGCAAGACCATGCAATCAGGCCAGAACCAAGGTAGAAAACAAAGCTAGAAGTGGACTTCCGATCATTAACATCACCAGCCCAATCTGAGTTAGTGAAGCTGATAATCGAAGAAGCTCCTAATGTGTAATGAATGCCAAAGTGTGATGTGCCCTAAATATACCTCAAGATATGTTTGACTGCCTTCCAATGACTCTCATGTGGCTCCTAAGAGAATCGAGAGACAAGTCCAACCATAAAGGAAATATCAAGATGACTATGTGTTAAGTACAAAAGACTGCCAACCAACTGCCGATACAATGTAGCATCAATTGTGGGAGTAGTGCAACTGATAGATAGTACAACACCAAACTAAAATGGTGTAGAAGTAGGCTTGCAATTAGCCATGCCAAATCTTTGAAGCAAATCAAGAGCATACTTCTGTTAAAAAATGAAGATCCCCTTAGTAGTCTAGCCAACCTGAAGACCAAGGAAGTAGTCTAGAAGACCAAGATCTGTCATATCAAAGCACTGCATTAATGCTTGCTGAATACTCTAGATCATGGAGGTAGAACTGCTTGTGAGAATCAAATCATCCACATAAAGCACAAGGATCAAAAGATCATCTCCACATCTCTGAGTGTAAACTATAGGGTCAGAATGGCATCGTGTGAAACTAGAAGCAAGCAGGAAACTATCCATCTTCTCATACCAAGCCCTAGGGGCTTGTTTGAGACCATATAATGAATGACGAAGCCTGCAAACAAGTGAAGAGTCCTGCA
Organism: Cunninghamia lanceolata; assembly: GCA_027924645.1. NCBI lineage: Eukaryota > Viridiplantae > Streptophyta > Pinopsida > Cupressales > Cupressaceae > Cunninghamia > Cunninghamia lanceolata. The sequence continues at coordinate 2,900,319 of BSBN01000130.1, read as the reverse complement.
CAAAACCTGGGGGCTGCTCCATGTAAATCTCCTCATGAAGATCACTGTGCAAGAAGGTACTCTTCACATCCATCTGATACACTGACCATCCTTGAGATGCAACAAGAGAAAGTACAAGATAAATGGAATCCATCTTAGCGACAGGAGCAAAGGTCTCAGAGTAGTCTATACCCTCAACCTGAGAAAACTCCTTAGCAACAAGACGAGCCTTGTACTTGTCTATAGAACCATCAGCTGTATATTTGGTGTGGTCCACCCACTTGCACCGAACCAATTTTCTTCCCTTATGAAGATGAACAAGATCTCAAGTATGATTCTTCATTAAAGAAGAATACTCCTCAACCATTGCACTATCCCACTCTGGAATACCTGCGGCATCTGAAAACTTCTGAGGATCCATGGAAATAGCATGACTCAAAAGACTAACATCGACTGTCTGTGAATGAGTGCAACGAGTATCTGTGGGATCACTAACAAGAGGACCAGCCTCCTCAAGAGTAGTGCAGGCCCATCGGGGCAAAATTTGTGCTTGAGGAGGTGGTGGGGCAGGACCTTCATCAGTATCATCATGAAGAAGCAAAACATCTTCAAGTGATGATGAAGTAGGTGGAGTATGTAGTGAGGAATAAGAAGTGGAGGAGGAATCCACTTGTGTGAAGGACTCATCAAAATGGACATCTCTATGAAAGTAGACATCCTAAGTAATAGGATCAAACAACCTGTAAGCCTTCACATCCTCACAATAGCCAACAAAAATCAAAGGTTGACTCTTCTTCTCCATAGCCTTACACTGACCATTCAGAATGAATGCCCAAGCCTCACTACTGAATACTCTAAAGAAGGATACATTAGGCCTGACATGGGACCAAGCCTCCTCGGAAGTCATATGTTGCACTGCCTTGTGAGGCATGTGATTCTGAATATAGTTGGCACAATTGACTGCTTTAACCCAAAAGGCGGGATCCATAGACCTAGACTGTAGCATGCAATTTGCAATCTCTCGTAATGTCTTGTTCTGTCTCTTGGCCACACCATTCTGCTGCGTGTAAGGAACTAAAAAATGATGCTAAATTCCATGCTCACTGCAGAAATCCTGAAAAGCTTGGTTTACATATTCCCCCCATTATCCGTGTGTATCCGTCGAAGAGAAAGACCTGACTGCTTCTCCACAAATGCCTTGTATGTCCTGAATGTGTCAAAAACATCACTTTTGTACTTAAGAAAGTACACCCATGTGCGTTGTGAGAAATCATCAATGAAAGTGAGCACATACTTGGCCCCTGAAAATGAAGGAGTTGGGAAAGACATGAGATCACTATGAACCAACTCCAAGGGTACCAAAGCTCGTGTAGCCTGACCCTTAGGAAAGGGATCCTGATGATGTTTGCCAAGTACACAACCCAGACAAACTCCCTCTCTACAAGAAATCTGAGGTAGACCAACAACCATCTTCTTTGTGCTCATCTGTTGAAGATAACTGTAATTTAGATGTCCAAACCTTTCATGCCAAAGCTTGCTCAAGGCATCGGCATGTGCTATAAGAGATGATCCCGATGAAGACTCAAATCCATCAAATCTGTATAGTCATGATCCATGATCCACTCTCCCTGTAGTAATAATTGTCTCAAGATCCTGTAGCTATCTAATAACCACATTGTGAGGAGTAAACCCAACTTTCTTCCCATCCCCAGAATGACAAATCTGATAGATTGAGAGAAGATTGTCAGAAATCTTCAGAACAAAAAGAACATCTTCAATGCAACCATCTTGCAATTGAATGGTGCCTGTCCCCATGACTGAAATATGTGAAGAGTTCCCCACTACAATCTGAGAAGTGCTAGTATCAGAAAGAGTCTCAAGTAGATCAAGTGAATTGGTCATATGATGTGAAGCATCTAAATCAAGTATCCATCTATCTGAAGATGCAAGCAAGCCATGTGTGGAAAGAGCATGTCCTTTGCTTGTAGAGGAGGGCTTGGGAAGAGAAATCTTGTGCTTCTTCATAGCTTCCTCCAAAGCCTCTAACCTCTTAAAACAATGAGACTCATCATGACCTGTCATGCCACAAAAAGAACAAGTGCCACCTTTCTTCTTCTTTGTCTTGGAGGAAGACTCACCCGATTTGGAAGGATTAGGTGGAGGAGTGGGCTTTTGATCATTCTTCGGCTTTGGTTTGAAGGGAGACTCACTACCTAAAGGAGATTATGTCTTGGGCTTCTTCTTATTCTTACCTTTACCCTTGGAAGATGAGGCCATTAAGGCTTGACTCTTAGAACTAGGAAGTGCATCCATTTGAAGTAACTTGGTTTGCTCCCTAGTAAGACGCTCACTGAATAGCTCAAAGCTAGGCATCTTAAAGTCTTTTCCAAAGGCATCCATAGTAGAATAGAAGGTAGATGAAAACACCTAAAATGGGCCCTTCAACTTCGACAAAATGAAGAAGATACATTCCTTTTCAATTTTATCATGCCCACACCCTTTCAATTGTGACAAGATCATCTTAAATTTCTCTAGAAAATATTGGATAGTAGGAAAAATGTTTGGAGAGAGTGATGTCAATTCTGCCTCTAGTTGCAAGATTTAGAATTCATTGACAGTACCATACAACTCTGCAAGCTTATCCGAAATTTACTTAGGTTTTGTACACTCTACAATATGAAACAACAAGTTATCTGATACATGCAATCCTCTGATTCCCATTGCTTCATCTAATTTGTTTTGATAATCAAATCTTTCAAACTCTTTAGTGAAACTAGGTGGATTATCCTCTAGAATTTGTCAAAGGCCCTTAGATTGCACTAGTTGTTTCATTTTTAACTTCCATGTGTGGTAATTATATGGAGTGAGTGGTTTTATAGACACACTTTCCGCCATGTGTAGCAAAAAAAACACCAAGAACCAAAGACACAAGGGCACTTAAATCATGCCTTTCACGCCCCCAAAATGTATTAACAATGTGATTGTAACCCCCCAGCAAAGTACAATGAAAGAATTTGTACAATCGACAAGCGTAAATCAACCGTTTATAACACACGGTGATTTTTACAATTTTTGAGAAAAAAATCTTGTCAAGGGAAAAAAATAGAAGTTGCAATCAGATTCCTTGTGATTTTCTAAGCAATTTCAAAAAAACATTCACTAGATTTCGACTTCGTATGCAAAAGATATGTCAGTTGCAAGAAAAACACAAATTGTACCTTCAAGTTCAAAAAATTGACAAAAAATGATGAAATTTGAACAAATCACCTGCACAATAGTGAAATTCACTGAACCACCATTCCGATGACTATAAGAATGCAAAAATCCACCTCCTGGTTTGCAAGATATGGCAAAAAGAAAAAAAGCTCCCTCTTTGTCGAAATTTGCAAAAAAAATGTCCTCGGTTTGCATGTGACAAAATCAACGAAATGATCAGTCAATTGAACCAGCAAGAAAGGTGGAGTTTGTTTGTGAGAGGGTAGGCCACCTACCTAACTGAGACTCAATCACCGTTCTTCGACAAACGACAAACAAAGAAAGAATACCTTCCTCTATTACAAATGTTGTCTTAAACTCCACAATCCTCTTAATATGTAAGAATGAACATATTTTGGCATACCATGTTCTCCAATACTCATTGAATTGATTAGAGAGGATGTATACAGAATAACCTGAAACACATGATTATCGAGGCCAAACACCAAACCAAGTCACGAAGGAAATGATTCTACAAATGGCTGAGCTAACCGATTGGGAAAGGTGGCCGAGAAGAGTGGTCAGACATGATACGCGCTTACTGAGTAAGCCAAACACCTACAATTATTGATAGGAGCCTAGTTTCAGGTTGGGCGAGTATGATCAGGCAAGAGCCTCATTGAAAACAGATCCAAAAAAAACTTAGAGTTTGAAACACTAATATCCAAATAAAACCCTTGCTTAAACCCTCATATGGAGAGTTGATAATGTGGCTTGGTGGCACCTCTGTGCACTGTGGGCAATGATATGAGATTTGAGTCGTGGGAAAATTCAATTAAACTTGGCCTAATCCAAAAATGCAAAGCTGTCGACCGATCTGTTGCAAATATCAACTGCTAAGTCCAAATGCAGATCGTTTTATTGCAACTCACACACTGTAGATCATTTTATTGCAACTCGCACACAAGGAATAACAAATTGCAATGGGATCAACTGACGAGCATGTTTTAAAATTGCTGATTGTAAGATTTGAACTACCTAAGTTTTAGAAACCGCTAGGGGAAGTCTTGAAGTTGACTGTAAAGACTATTGACCACCACTTGTGGTGGCATTTACCTCCCCGCCAAGAGCTCAGTCTCTGGTGAAGCGAAGCAAACCGTTGATCACTGCCAAAACAACTGTCAATTACTGCAGTTTAGACAGGGTAGACAAAAGACTATTGGTCAATGGAGGTAACAAACTACCGCTAAAAAACCAAAGGTCACCATTGGCTTTGACCACTTTGGAGCTATAAAGGATCGCTGGTGAAAACTGGGATGCTGACTATTGTTAATGGAAATGATCTAAAAAACTATGATACCGATCCTGATGCCCAATAGCAATGATCTCAATCCAATCCAATAACAATAATAAGGAATGTGAAATCTCAGATCTTAAGGCACAATGATTGCTTTGAAGGCTGAAGTGTACCCAGGTCACAAAAAAATTGATTAGAAGGCTCAGATGGATTGATAAAGCAGAGAGCATGTGGTCTAGTTGTGTATCCAAAAGAGACCGAATACATAAGTCTAAAGCTAGATGAGGGCTGGGTCGAGGCAAAAAAATAGAAATTCAAAAACCAAATGCGACCCCCAATCAGGTCCAAATAGCCAAACAAAATTTTCTCACGAAATATATTGACCCAGGACCAGCTAAGACTTGAACCTAGGACCTTCCATTCACTGCTGGAGTACTCTACCACTGAGCTACTGGCCCCTCTTGGACTAGTCCATCATCAGTCTGGGTGTGGCTTATTTCCAACACTAACACGCCCCTTAAGCCACACCTCTCATGTGCTTGGGGCTCCTAGCCTAGGCCTAGCTCTGATACCATGTTGGAGTAATCAACCACCAAGATCAAATCTGCAAAACCAAATAACCTTCCACACAAGAGAGACAAGCAAAAAGAATGCTATATTGCCATGATACAACAATGTGCTGGATTACATAATGTACAATGAGGTCTTGGTTATAAAGACCAAGGTGAGATACAAGATGTTGTAGTCATGTGACAAGTGCCTTAATCCTATGACATATGACAACTATAGGATAAGATGACAACTATCAACAACAACTAGACAAACTAGAAACATCTAGAAGACAACTAGAGTGCTTCCTAAGTCAACTTAAGATGTGAACTTGTGTGTGATTATTATTTAACTAATAAATAGTTAAATAATATGAATTATTTACACAACAAAGGTTAAACTAGATTAGTAATAACCCTGTTCACACCAACATTCACAACTTTAGTTTGACCATCGGTTTGCGGATGGTAGGCTAAACTAAACCCCAATTATGTTCTCATTTTCTTCCATAAAGTTTGCCAAAAATGACCAACACATTTGGTATCTCGATCTGAAATAATACTCTTCAGCAAGCCATGCAATCGAACTACTTCTTTGAAAAACAAAGTAGCTATGTGGGATGCATCATTGTACTTTTGACATGAGATAAAGTGAGCCATCTTAGAGAATTTATCCACCACAACAAAAATAGAATCGTTACCTCTTTGTATTTGTGGTAGCCCAAAAATAAAGTCCATGCTTATGTGTTCCCACTGTCTTTCCAGTATGGGCAATGGCTGATACAAACCTATATTGTGCCTCACTCCTTTTGGATATTAACACACTCTACACCTTGCACCATCTTCTTTACATCTGCAGTCATACCCGACCAATAATAACTCTCATTCAACTGTGCTAGAGTTTTGTCCACTCCAAAATGACCACTCAAACCACCACTATGCTTCTCCCTTATCAAATTTCCCTCATTGAACCATGAAGTATACACAATTTCTTCCCCTTGAACAACAAACCTTCTTGCACAAAATACTCCATCCATGGAGTTCTATCCCTCTCCACATGATTATTACATGTTGTCCAAGCCTATTTAAATTCAACATCCTCTTCGTACAACTCCCGCATAGAGTCAAAGGGCCAACAACATTTACTCTCATTTCATTCAACAACAAGTACCTCTGACTTAATGCATCAGCCACTCTATTTGATTTCCTACTTCTATGTTCCAATACAAATGAGTAACTTTGAAGATACTCAACCCACTTTACATGCTTTTGACTAAGCTTAGCTTGGTTGTTTATAAACTGCAATGCATGATGATCGGTGTACAAAACAAACTCCTTCAGTAGCAAGTAATGTCGCCACTTCTTAAGAGCTTGCACGATGGCATAAAACTTTTGATCATACATGGAGTACTTCCTTTTTGCTTCATCAATTTTTCATTGAAATATGCTATTGGTCTAGCCTCTTGACTCAAGACTCCTCTAATTGCTGTCCCACTTGCATCATAATCAACTTGGAACATTTTACCAAAATCAAGGAGTGCTAACACAGGCCGTTTCATCATTTTATCCTTCAAAAGTTTGAAACTTCGCTCAATATTACCCTTCAAAAGTCCCTCCTATTACCCTTCATTGTTTCCATAATAGGAGCACAAATCCTATTGAAATTCCTTATGAACTTCCTATAGAAGCTTGCTAGTCCATGGAAGCTTCTTGCTTCAAACATACTCCTTGGCGAAGGTCAATCTACAATTGCTTTTACCTTTTTTGGATCCATTTTCAAACCACTTTTGGAAACAAAAAAACCCAAATATACTAACTCCTCTTTCATGAAGCTATATTTTTTCACATTCACTAACAACTTCTGCTCTTTGAGTCTTTGCAAAACTGCCCTAACATGTTCCAAGTGCTCCTCTTTTGTTTTACTAAAAACCAAAATATCATCCAAATACACAATGACAAACTTACCAAGGAATGGTTTCAGCACTTCATTCATTAGCCTCATGAAGGTACTTGGCGCATTTGTCAAGCCAAATGACATGACCATCCATTCGTACAATCCATCCTTTGTTTTGAAAGCGGTCTTCCACTCATCTCCCCCTCTTATGTGAATTTGATGGTACCCACTCTTCAAGACAATCTTAGTGAAGTACTTAGCCCCACTCAAACAATCCATCATATCTATTGATAACTGAGAGGGGGGGTGAATCAGTTATCTTAATCTTTTACCTTTTGAACCCTTTTTAACAATTAATGCAGTATCAAATCAAATGAGCAAAACATAACCATGAAAAGGAAATAACACTAATACACATGACACAATGATTTTGACGTGGAAAACCCGGTTAAGGGAAAAACCACGGGGTGATTAACCCAAGATATTATTCTCTGTTAGAAGAATAGAAGATACAAAATGGCACATGCCAATGAGAGCTCACTGCCTGAGCACACTGCTCACAAGAGGCTCACTGCCTACAAGAGACTCACTATCTACAGAAAAGAAGGGTAACTCAATGTTTGAACTGATGAGAAGCATCCACACATGTTGAGGATCAATTCTGGTTAAGCTCAATAAACTAATCTGCTGCACTTCATTCTTACTCTCTTTTGATGCAGCTGTATTGTTACATTCCGGACCTCTTTTACTATCTTCACTCTGCTCTTCTGCTTTTCTTCGCACCAACACAACACACACCTTCACATCTAAATCAATCATGTATATATATCCGCACAAGTGATTTCATCACCTTTCTAGTCAGCATCTGGAATAGTCAATATTTTCCTCAAACTCTGGTCTGTCGGCTGAATCCTTGCATACCAAGTAATGCAGATCAAGGATATACTTGTAGAAGTCATCAATCATGTCGACCAATCATAATTTATGCCTTAAGAACCTTTACCATCATTAGTAACACATCCAGAATAATGTCTGATGTTCTGCCAGTCAGTTCTTCCTCTGTTCACACTGTCAATCAGGAACCTGACACTCAAGTATTCATATCTCCTCATCCTTTCAACACCGAAGGCTAAATCCTTGGATTCTATTTGTCAAGGTACTCCTCTTGACTTCCCCAAATCCGCACTTTACTGAGATACTTCTTCTGAGAGATCTGGACCTGTCTGTCAGATCTTATTGACTGCTCTGTTCTTGCTTACCGGACCTCAACACTTCTTCAATATAACTTCCGGTAAAGACTCATCATGTCCTACGGATGTGTGGGATAACCTTTGTTGCCATCAATGACAACATTCATGAATCCATATAGTGTCTCTTGCCAACAATCTCCCCCTTTGGCATTGATGGCAACACTTAGTGAAAAATGACTAAGTGTCACACTATACTCCCCCTTGGCTGATGCTCTATTTTTATGTACATTTTCCGGAGCTCCCCCTTAGTTGGATTCCTCATTTTTCACTGCTCCTCACTCCCCCTTTGACATCAATGGCAAAGGGTGGGGTCCGCACAAAAAAAAAAAATTCTCAAAAACACTTCTATACTTAGCCGCATAAGTATTTATACATGCTATACTTTACATAAACTGAAGGATATCTACAAAAGATGTCTTCAACTGGACAAATTCTATCGCCAACTCTGCTTCATTCTGTCGAAAATTGTGATGTGACCACTCAATAGGAATGCATAAGCTTCTTCCTTTTTCAGATCTGTTGGATCATTTGTTCTAGCTGTAGTTTGAGCATCACTTAAGGCCTCATGCATGGCCTCCAACTTAGGGATAATTATTCCTCTAAATTCATTCAACCTACTTATTTTGTTTTTCTTCTCTTCTTCAAGCTTTTTAATTTCATTCAAAATTGCAATTGTTTGACATTCTTGATTTATTATGGATGTGGTAAGTGGATCAAAATTTTGAGAAAGTTTTGTTAGTTTGTCCTCCTGTTCTTTCACTTTCTTCTCAATCTCCACTGTTGCTTTAGACCAGGATATACAAAATTTGTATACATCTCCTCCATCCTTGAGAGCATTTTCCAAGCTCTTTATCCCAATACCCATTACTCTCCTGTCATTTGCTATTAGCCCTTGCAACTCAAAGAATCTCTTATCCAAAAACTCTTTCCTGACCTTCTCCTCAGCTGATTTCTCTAGAGAATTGAAATGTGTACTAATACTATTAATTAGAGATTTGAGATTACTAGATAAGGAGGCTGAGGGATCCTTTTGAAAATATGGCATGATCTTTTCTAACACTCCGGATGTAGCTGATATAAGCTCACAGTCTTCCATGTGAGACTTCAGGAGTTTTTCTTTGGCCTTTGCATTAGCAAATGAAGCTATCTTCATTGTTTGTATCGGAGAAAGAGAGTCAAAATTAAATGGCCCTTGCAGAAGTTCTGGTTCATCAATTTCCATTGTCTCTTTGTCTAAGAACTCTTTGACAGTTTCTGCAGTGTCTCTTGCCGGAGACAGATTCTTCTTCTCTTCTGCAGTCTCAGAACTATCTCTTGGAGCTTTTTCTCCTTCTACAACCTTGGTACTGTCATCTTCTTTTTCCTTCACCTCTGCTTCTTTCTCCTCTATTCTTTCTTCTCCTTTGGATCTGGAGTCAGCAGGAGAAACCAGAGGAGTGATGTTTGTTTGTTCATGGGCCACCTCTTTCAGAGCAGAGGATTCCAAGCCCTTATCTTCACCGGTGTCCATTAGTTCTTCTGTCATCTCCTCAGTGGATTCCTTTTCAACACCTGTGGCTGAAGGATCAACACCCAGGTCTTCTATAACAGGAAGATTGAATCTTTTGAAGGCAGTCCTGAGGATATCTTCTATTTTCTTGGCTACCTTTTCAGTCTCACCAAGCATGAGTTGATTCATTTTGGCTTTGCTCCGGAATTCATCCTTGCAATCCTTGAAGATCATGTTCATTTGCTTTGAATCGATTGAAGAATATAACTGAATGGCTATCTATTCCTGAATCTCAAGATCTTTTGCCATGGCATTATTCTTTCTTATTTCTAACTCTTTTTCTAGGCTTTTGGGAATAAGAGATATAATTTCAATAAAAGCCTTGTTATATATGTTCAGATACTTAACTGCTGCTTCCTGCAAGATCTTTTGGTCTACTTCATTGTAATCATCATAGAATTCAGCTATTGGCTGAAGGTGTCCATCCATAGTGACTGATTTGATGACATTATCTAAAGACAGAGTGGGCTTTTCTACAAATTCCTCTACCTTTTCTTCTTCACCTTGACCGGTAGAGGGTTCACCGGATGTTTTCTTCTTTTGCTTCTTCATTTTCTTTATCTCCTCATCTGATTCAGTTTCTTCATCATCCTTCTGACTGACATAAGACCTTGTGGCCTTTGTTTTAGTTCTTTTCTCTCCTTTCCCAGATGATTTTTCTTCCGGTTTTGATGTTCTTGAGCTTTTAGCAGTGGCAGGTGCAGATCTCTTTGATGATCTCGTCCGAGTGAAAGATTCTACCGGAGCACTTTCCTTACTTCCCTTTTTTGCCTCTTTCTTCTCTTCCTCAGCCCTTTCCATCTTTTCCCTATTGGCATCAAGTGTCTCTTTTGAGATGCCTAAGCCTTTGGCAACTTCTTCAACTTCTTTTCTCACTTTTCTCTTTATTTTCGGTTGTCTGAGTTCCACATGAACTTTTACACTTAGCTCTTCAAAGGTTCCAAACCTTTCTACCTTTGGATCCTTTGGCTGCCTTAGCATGTGTTGAACATGCAACTCCATAATTTGTTCATCAACTTCATACCCCATAGGCATGATCCAAACTGTCCTTAGCTCTACTGCCTCCATTAGGCATTGATTAGTGTCTACCATGAAGCACACTGTATCTTTATATTTCTCAACCAATGATTTTGGGATTCTTTCTCTTATTTGCATAGTATTTTGGAAGTTCTTAAAGTACCCCCACAGAGCTGTATTCCTTGCCTTGGCATCCCCAAGTTCATGCAAGTAATCTCTGATTTGAATTGCTACTAGTTTGTTGTTTTCCCATACCCATCCATTGGATCCAGGCGACTCATTCGTGAAGTAGAAAAATAAATACAATATCAGTCCACCATATTTAAAAGAGTTCTTCTTGTCCTTTTTGATCTTTTGTATGTTCTCCATCAATTGACTCAGAAGGAGTTCACAGAGATCATACTCTACATTCTTTCTCAGCATCTCATAGGCAGTATACACTGCAGTTTCGGACACTGAATTCTCCCTACTGGAGTGATATATCTTATACCCTATTATCATAGATGCAAACTTGATATCCGGGTCAGTGATATCTTCAATGGTCATTGCCCTCTTATCAAATTTTGATCTGGTGGCCTCAGTTACAATTTGGTTTTTGATAGATTTGAGGACAGGTATCCCTCCCAAGGAGTGTAAGCCAGTTACTGCTCTAATTGCCTCCTTAGTGATTTTGCAAGGTCTGTTCAGCCATAGGAAGTTATCATGCATCCTACTCAATACATACCGGACCCATTCATCTTCTTCAAAGCAGGGGAAATGAATGAACTGATTAAAATGTTTCTCCTAGATGCCCTTATATTGAGGTTTAAGTTTAAAAGCATCATCTATCAATTGTTTATGATAGATGTCTCTTAGTTTGAATTCCCCGAACTCTTCAATATTCGCGTGTATGTAAACCCTAATATCTTTTGTATGCAACACACCATGCAGAACACTAGAAAATGCTCCTAGGGGATCTACTTCCAAGGATTTGTATGGATGTTTCTTGAATTTGGGGCAAGGCCTACCAGAGATCTTCACAATATTTGGAGTACCCATCATTCAAGGATTTATAGAGAGATATTTGATAATGGAAAATACCTTTTGTGCCTGTAGGGTTCACGGAGTGAACTTGAATGATTTGAGTTCAGCAATTGCTTCTTGAGAAATCTTGTTGCAGAGCTCCTTTTCCTTTCTTCTCGAATGCAAATTGTGAAAATGATGAGCGAGTGAACCCTTTTGTTGCTGAAAAAACCTAATTCCATATTGCAATAAATGCAAAACTTAAGTTATTCCGGTTGCTCTAAGTTCCTTACTCTGAAATAGATCTCTTTCCAGATCACTATAATATGCTTAGAGTTATCCTTGGAGATTAACAACAAGCTTTCTTACTTTCCTCAACCATTTGATTTATCCATAGATCAAGATGTCTCAATTTTAGAATCACACCGGACCAAATTTGTAAGAAACCTGCTTTTACCAGAAGACTATTAAACTGGATATGTTTGAAGGAATTAAACTCTTTAAATCTTCATGTGGATCTTTCAAATCTTTAATATGGCTTATGTAGGCATTTCTCTAAAAACTCCTTTGATCTGCAGCCTTTCATGTGCCGATTATAGGCACCTATTGACTGGCTGGGGGAAAATATTTTTCCTTGTGTCTCCCCCTGAGCCAGAGCTCACTTTTTAATTTTTGGAAGGAATATCAGCACCAGATTCTGGTGCGGATCCATCCCCTACATTCTCTGTACTTTTCTTTACCCAAATCTTGTTCATCTCACCTTTAACTTCATCCGCATTCACCTTTCCTTTTCCTTTGTCTTGATTTTGATTATGGTGTACTAGACCCTTTTTGTCTTGATTCTTGCTTCTGTAGAACTTGGCAGTATGACCAGATCTATTGCAATTGTAGCAGACAACATTCCTTTGCATATTTGACTGATATACTCTTGATCTACACTGATTAGCCATATGACCCACTCTATTGCATGCAAAGCATATACCATTGAATGAATTGTTCATTTAGATATTTCTACATTCATGAGATTTGTGACCATACCTTTTGCAGTTGAAGCACTGTCCAGAAAAGGATGAATTGGTTTGATTCATTCTTTTCCTACACTGATTTGCTTTATGACCAAAGTTATTGCAGTTGTGGTAGTATCCATTGAGGATGGATATCTTTGAAAATTTGGTTGCTTTACTGGAGGTCTTCTAGGCCTGTTTCTTGGAGTTTCTGATCTGGAGTTCTTCTGACTGGATCTGGAGCTTTCCCCTTTTTCATACCCCAAGCCACGCTTGTCATCTATCCTCTTTTGGCTTTCAAGAAGAACTTCAAGTTGAGCAGAGCTTACCTTGAATTTCTCTTTATATTCATTTGCTGTTTGAAGATCCCTTTTGAGAGTGTCAATCTAATTTTCAAGTTGTTCTTCCTTTTCTTTAGCTTCTTCAAGATCAGATTCTAGGTGCCTGATTATTCTATCCATATTGTGGTAGTCTTCAGATTTCTCCTTGAGAGATTGTCTTAGGTTGTCTTCAACTTTTCTTTTCTGTTCGATTTCTTGGGTGAACTTCATGACTCCTGACTCCATTTCATGTCTTACCATAATGACTTCTTTTGATAACTTTTTGCATAACTTGTTCTTCTCATTTAGATCATCATTAGTGTTATTGGCTCTACTTTGATATGCTAATTGTTGAAGTAGTTCCTTTCTCTTTTTCATAGAGATACTTAGTTTTTCTCTTAGTTCTTTGATGAAGTCATCGGCCTGTCTAAGTCTCTCCTTCAATTCATTGACTTCAGAATTAGATTGATCAAGATCATCTAGGGCAGATTGAAGTTGTTGCCTCATTCCATACATATCCATTTGAATTCCCAGATCTTCCTCAAGCTGTTAGGCTCTATTTGGAGGAACCTAGCTCTGATACCAATTGTTGATAACTGAGAGGGGGGGTGAATCAGTTATCTTAATCTTTTACCTTTTGAACCCTTTTTAACAGTTAATGCAGTATCAAATTAAATGAGCAAAACATAACCATGAAAATGAAATAACACTAATACACATGACATAGTGATTTTGACGTGGAAAACTTGATTAAGGGAAAAACCACAGGGTGATCAACCCAAGATATTATTCTCTGTTAGAAGAATAGAAGATACAAAATGGCACATGCCAATTAGGGCTCACTGCCTGAGCACACTGCTCACAAGAGGCTCACTGCCTACAAGAGACTCACTATCTATAGAAAAGAAGGGTAACTCAATGTTTGAACTGATGAGAAGCATCCACACATGCTGAGGTTCAGTTCTGGTTAAGCTCAATAAACTGATCTATTGCATTTCATTCTTACTCTCTTTTGATGCAGCTATACTGTTACATTCCAGACCTCTTTTACTATCTTCACTCTGCTCTTCTTCTTTTCTTCGCATCGACACAACGCACACCTTCACATCTAAATCAAACATGTATATATATCCGCACAAGTGATTTCATCACCTTTCTAGTCGGCATCTGGAATAGTCAATATTTTCCTCAAACTCTAGTCTGTTGGCTGAATCCTTGCATACCAAGTCATGCGGATCAAGGATATACTTGTAGAAGTCATCAATCATGTCGGCCAATCATAACTTATGCCTTAAGAACCTTTACCATCATTAGTAACACTTCCAGAATAATGTCTAATGTTCTGCCAGTCAGTTCTTCCTCTGTTCACACTGTCAATCAGGAACCTGACACTCAAGTATTCATATCTCCTCATCCTTTCAACACCGGAGGCTAAATCCTTGGATTCTATTTTTCAAGGTACTCCTCTTGACTTCCCCAAATCCACACTTTACTGAGATACTTCTTCTGAGAGATCCGGACCTGTCTATCAGACCTTACTGACTGCTCTGTTCTTGCTTACCGGACCTCAACACTTCTTCAATCTGACTTCTGGTAAAGACTCATCATGTCCTGCGGATGTGTGGGATAACCTTTGTTGCCATCAATGACAACATTCATGAATCCATATAGTGTCTCTTGCCAACAATATCATCCATTCTTGGCAAGGGAAACTGATACTTGATAGTTATCTTGTTTATGGCTTTTGAGTTTGTACACATCTGTCATTCACCATCCTTCTTTGGTGTCTGTTAGAAATGAAAGCAACACTACTCGATAGAAATTTGGTTCAAATGTATATTTAACGATCTTTAACAGAGTATTAAAGATGGGGATTGCAACACAGAATATAAACCCATAATACAGAAATATACCAGAAGTAGAATGAAGCACACAACATAGTGTTTAACATGGAGAAAACCCTTACAGGTAAAAAACTCCAAGAAAAGAGGCCAAGTTGTATTATCTTCACAAAAAGGAGATTACAAATACATTCACTTCCTTTGTCCTTCAACCTTCACTCTGGTAGAACCTGGGTACCTGTACAAACTATTATGAATCTCATCTACTATGCCATGGTTTATATAGAATTTACACAACCTCAAGATCGGTGTCCACCTTGGAATCTTTACCCATGCAACATTCAATGACTTCTTACAAGCTCATAATACTTGTCAAGAGTCAACAATACAACCTTGGGCATCCATGGACAAAAATAGGCTCTCACTGGGTCACAAAAGCTGTCATACATGCATCCTACACTTGGCAAAAGATGCTCATGCAAGTTTGAATGCCTAGGGTCCAAAAATAGCCAATTACAACATCTTATGATGCGTCATATGCTGTCATAAATGTCATAGATTCTTATGACAGCTTACAGTTGTCATAGAATGTCTTACACCTTCTTACAACATCTATGACACACGTCATAACACTAAAAATAGGTGATTCCTCCACATGTGCACCCCACTTTGACCAATTACCATTTACCATAGTAAGTGACATCCTATAACTACCATCGGTAACTCTGGAACTTACCGGTGCAGTAACTCCATAATTACCGTGGACAGTAAATAATTTTTACCACTGCCGGTGAAACTAGTACATCCGTTATGGATAATTACAAATAATAAATGGAATAATACAATAATGGGATTTACAAAGTTAATGGCACCTTATCCCAACATTCTCCACTTGAAATTATACATTGTAAATCAACCCATAGGAAAAATAATTGTAAATAATCAGGCACTAGAAACAAGGCCCATGGCCTCTCTGCACCACACAAACTTCTCTATGCTCACAGGCTTGGTCAATGAATCTGCAACATTCTCCTGATTGTCTATCTTCTTCAACTCAATCTAACCATTTGCAACCAACTCTTGAACAAAGTGATATTGAACATCAACATGCTTAGTTCAAGCATGATACATGGGATTCTTGGCCAAATAGATTGCACTCTAGCTATCACAACTAATCTGAATGATTCTGCAATCAAATCCAATACATGTACATAGTCTCCTTAACCAAACAACCTCCTTAGAGACATAGGTAGCATCCATATACTCTGCTTTTGTGGTGGACAAAGCAACTGTGGGCTGCCTCTTACTCATCCAACTCATTGCTTCTCCAAACAAAGTAAACACATAGCCACTAGTGGACCTTCGACTATTCAAGTCACCTGCCCAATCTGCATCAACAAAACCCTATATGTCCAAAGATTTATTAGCACTATTAGTACTAGAGTAAACCAAACAATAATTAGGAGTACCTACAAGATATTTAAGAACCCTCTTCACATAATTCCAATGCTATCTTTCAGGGTTAGACATAAATATGCTCAAAACTCCCACTGCTTGGGCAATATCTAGCCTAGTGCAAACCATTGCATACATCAAACTTCCTACAACACTAGCATATGGCACATTAGACATATCCTCAAGGTCATCCTTAGTCTTTGGATACATATCTAATGAAATCTTAGTACCAATGGGTAAAGGAACTCTAACTGGGTTATAGTCCTGCATACTAAATCTCTACAAAATGGTATTCACATACTTATTTTTTGACAACCAAAGCTTTATGTTACCTTTGTCTCTTCTAATCTCCATACCTAGAATATACCTAGTAGCTCAAAGATCCTTCATGTCAAATGCACCCAAAAGTTGGGCTAAAAGCTCACTGATCATACCCTTAGTATTGCTGAAAAATAACATGTCATCAACATACAATGCAATAACCAATATAGAATCATCAATACAATGAATGTAAACACAATGATCCTCCTCACTTCTAACAAAACCCAATTTCAACACAAATGAATCAAACTTTTGATATCACATTCTGGGGAGCTATTTCAAACCATAGAGAGACCTCTTTAACCTACAAACCCATTTTTCTTTCCTTTTTACCTCAAAACATGTAGGTTGTTGCATATAAATTTCTTCCTCAAGATCTCCATGCAAGAATGCAGTCTTAACATCCATTTGCTCAATATCCCAATCATAAGTTGTAGCAATGGATAAAAGAAATCTAATGGAAGTCAATTTAGCAGTAGGAGAGAATATCTCACCAAAATCAACTCCCCCTCTCTAGGAGTAGCCCTTGGCTACCAGTCTAGCCTTGTACTTCTCCAATGAACCGTTGTCTCCAAACTTCTTCTTGAAGACCCACTTACAACCTATGGCCTTTCTTCCTTTGGGAAAATGAACAAGATCCCAGGTGTTACAAGAGTCTAAAGCCATCATCTCCTCCTGCATGGCTAATTGCCAAAACTCACTATCATCTAAAAGAATAGCTTCCCTTTAGGATCTAGGCTCATTGTTAGTACTCAATAAAGCAAATACACAACATAAATCTAGTGGGCTATACCTGTCAACTAGATTTCATTGTCTTGTGGATCTCCTCAAGGGTGGAGTAAGAGTCTCAAGTTGTTCTTCTGCATGATCATATGTACCAACTTCTTCTATAACAACAAACTCATCTCCATCAGAACTACTCGAATCTTCTTCTTCTTCACCCCCAATCCATCATTCTATTCTTCCTGAGGTGCATCTTGCTGCTCTAACTCAGTGCACTCTCTTTACCTTTTCATCATTTTCTTTTGGTTGCTCAAGTTCAGAAATAGCTCGAAGTTCCTTGAAAATAACAGCTCTAGAATAGATAATCTTACGGGTTAGTGGATTCCAAAGCTTATAACCTTTGATATTATAACTATATCCAATGAATGCACATTTTTCATCTTTTGGATCCAACTTAGATCACTTTTCTTTAGGCACATGAACAAAAGCCTCATAGCCAAAAACTCTTAAATGTGAAACATAAGGTTTCTTACCTGTCCACACTTCATAAGGTGTCAAATCAAGAGCCTTACAAGGAGATTTATTTAACAAGTAGCAAGCAGTACACATAGCCTCTGCCCAAAAGCATTTATCCAACTATGCATCACTAAGCATACTTCTAGCCCTTTCCATGATTGTTTAGTTCATCATTTCTGCAACACCATTCTATTGTGGTGTATACGGAGTTGTCTTTTATTTGAGAATACCTGCATGCCTATAAAACTCATCAAATTTCTTAGAGCAATATTCCCCTCCATTGTCAAATCTTAATATTTTTATCTTTAACCCTGATTGGTTTTCTGCTAAGACTTGAAATTGCTTAAACTTAGTGAAAACTTCAACTTTGTGTTTCATAAGATAAATCCATGTAAATCTAGACACATCATCAATGAAGGTAACAAAATAATGAGATTTTTTGATAGAATCACTATCCACAGGTCCAAACACATTCATATGAATAATTTCTAACTTCTCCTTTGCTCTATTGCTTCCTAAAGGAAATATTTTTTTTTTGTTTACCAAACACACAATGCTCACAGAAATCAAAGTGCTCATCAAAACAAGAGAAATCATCCAACAATTCTTTATTCTTGATAGTTTTCAAAATATTATTGCTAGTGTGGTCCAATCTATGGTGCCACAACATACATGTATTTTTAGTACCGACCTCAAATACATAGGAGGCATTACAAACTATAGTAGCTTCAAGCTTGAACAGGTTTCCCAATCTCTTACTTTTCGCTACCACCAAGTTCCCTCTCACCAATCTGCATCCATGCTTGTCAAAAGTTACATGCATTCCCAAATCATTCAGCTTTGAAATAGAAATCAAATTTCTAGCTAATCTAGGAATATGATAAACATCAGGGAGGGTTTTAATTTTCCCATCACTAAAACACAACAGTACCTTGCCTTTCCCAACTATCGGATATGTAGAGTTATCTCCAAGGTAGATATTACCTCCATCATATTCCTCATATGTGGAGAACCATTCCTTATGCGGGGTCATATGAAATGAGCACCCTGAGTCAACCAATCAAATTTCATTAGAAACAACATTACATGTAGAAAGTAAAATATCTTCACTTGCATTTGAGGGCTTTTTTGAAGCACTCTGAGGGCTTTTTTGAAGCACTCTCCCACTATTTCTTTGGGTTCCTACACTCTTTCATATGTCCCCTTTTACCACAGTTCTAATACTTAACTCTGTTCTTCTTCCTAGGCTGACCCTTGGACCTGTCCTTAACCTCTTTCTAATCTCCTTTCGGTCCTCTTTCCCTAGATCTTCCCCTGACACTGAGAGCATCCCTTGAACTATCCAAACTCTTCTTCCTCAATTCCTATAATAGTAGCATTGAAACAAGAGCATCCAACTTCAGATCCACGAGGTTAGCAGTGATAGAAAGGATAACATTCTCCCAAGACTTAGGTAAAGAACAAAGAAGTAAGATACATTTATCTTCCTCACTAACATCAACATCTACTGAAGCCAGATGACTCAACAACAAATTAAAAGAATTTAAATGCTCTGCAACTAAATCACCCTCTCTCATTTTCATGGAAAGCAATTTTCTTTTCAAACAGAGTTTATTTACCATACTCTTGGCTTGATTCACCCAACTGATTCCACAACTTGTGTGTGGTCTCCTCGTTTGCGATATTTAATAGGACATAGTCTGAAAGACACAACTGGATGGTTCCCTGTGCCTTCTTATCTAGTCTATCCCACTCATCCAGATAGACTTCATCAAGTTTCTTCTCTTTTTGAATAACCAACCACTGGTTTCTTTCTTCCAACAAATCCTCCATTTTCAGCTTCCACAACTCATACCCCATTCTATTGAACTTCTCAATGTCCAAATGAGAGGTTGATACAATGGTGGATGTAGCCATAATATCAACTCAAGATCTACAAAAAAAACACAACCAAATCTCCCACTACAGCTACAACTTCCACACTACCACCCAAGAGTCAAAGCTAGCCAGGCTTTGATACCAAATGTTAGAAATGAAAGCAACACTACTCAATAGAAATTTGATTCAAATGTATATTTAACGATCTTTAATAGAGTATTAAAGATGGAGATAGAAACATAGAATATAAACCCACAATATAGAAATATACTAGAAGTAGAATGAAGCACACAACACAGTGTTTAATGTGGAGAAAACCCTTGCAGATAAAAAAATGCCACCAAGAAAAGAGGCCAAGTTGTATTATCTTCACAAGAGGAGATTACAAATACATTCACTTCCTCTATCCTTCAACCTTCACTCCGGCAGAACCTGGGTACCTATAAATTGTTATGCATCTCATCTACTATGCCATGGTTTATATAGAATTTACACAACCTCAAGATGGGTGTCCACCTTGGAATCTTCACCCATGCAGCATTCAATGACTTCTTACAAGCTCATAACACTTGTCAAGAGTCAACAATACAACCCTGGGCATCCATAGACAAAAATAGGCTCTTACGGGGTTATAAAAGTTGTCATACATGCATCCTACACTTGGCAAAAGATGCCCATGCAAGTTTGAATGCCTAGGGACCAAAAATAGCCACTTCCAACATCTTATGACATGTCATATGCTATCATAAATGTCATAGATTCTTATGACAACTTACAGTTGTCATAGAATCTCTTACACTTTACAACATCCATGACATGCGCCATAACACTAAAAATAGGTGATCCCCCACATGTGCACCCCACTTTGACCAATTACCATTTACCATAGTAAGTGACATCCTGTAACTACCGTCGGTAACTTCGAAACTTACCGATGCAATAACTCCATAATTACTGTGGACAATAAATATTTTTTACCACTGCCGATGAAACTAGTATATCCCTTATGGGTAATTACAAATAATAAATGGAATAATACAATAATGGGATTTACAAGGTTAATGTCACCTTATCCCAATAGTGTGAACACTACTAATACAACACATGGACTCAAACTCTCCCTAATCAGCCCCTTATCCAACAACTCTTGCACTTTTGTATTTATTTTTGCATTCTCCATAGCCGTCATTCTATATGGTGCTTTGTTGGGTAAACTCACACATGGAATCAAATCCATACAATAGCTTATACTCCTCAATGTTGGCAATCCATCGGGTAGTTCCTTCATCATTATGTCATCATACTCCTCGAAATGTTTTTGAATTTCCTTTGGTATTTCTTCATTTTCTTTTGTTGTCCCAACCGCTACAAGCTTTGGTACTATAGAAAAACATGTTCCTCCTTCCTTCAAATCTTTCAAAAATTGCTTACTGGAAACAAAACAAACCTTGGACCTACTTCCCACTTCTTCTTCTCTTTCTTGAATTGGATTTAGAGTGTATTCTTTGCCATCTTTCGTGATTTAGTATGTGTTTGTCCACCCATCATGAACAACTCTTTGATCAAATTGTCAAGACCTTCCCAAAAGTAGATGGCATGCATCCATTGGCATCACATCACACATTACTTCATCCATATATCTCCCAATCTGAAAACTCACAAGTCATTGCTCACATACTGTCAAACTATGACCTTTCAATCTTTTTAAATTCATTTTTTCCACCATCTCTTCGGACACAATGTTATTCGTGCTACTGCTATCCACTATGACTTTGCAACACTTGCCACCCTCTTTGCATCTTGTTCTAAATAAATTTCTTCTTTGCATTGGCTCCAACTTCTCCTTTTTGGGATTAATCAAAACCCTTTTTAACATGAGAGACTCTCCATCTTCGGGCCCTTCTCCATGATTTTGTGCAGCCACACTTTCATTTTCAGCCTATGCTACATGAATTATTGCTTCCTTTCCTTTGCCATTATTTTTTGTATATGTGGGCACTCAAATGCCCTATGCCCTTGCTAACCACATTGGAAGCATGTACCTCCAAACCCTCTTCCTCTACCTCTACCAAAGTATCCTCTACCATGAAAATTTCCTCTTCCCCTAGAAGATTCTCCTCTACCTTTGTTTTCTTGCATACCTGCATGAGATGAACTTGCCTCATCTTGTTTGTTTTGGTAACCTCTACCACTACTGTTTTGGCCTCTTCCTCTTGAAAATATTCCCCTACCACGAGAATTATGTTGTTGTTTTCTTGTAAGTTTCTGTTCCACTTTCAAGGTATATTGATATGCCTCTTCTACACTATTCACTTGCAACATGCTCATTTCATCTTGAATGGAATTATGGAGACCATTTACATACCTTGAAACTTTTTCTATGTCATCATCTACATGACCATCTCGGATGCTCAACTGATAGAACTCCTCGATATACCCTTGTATATTCTTCTCTCTTTGTTTCAAATTTTGTAGCCTCTCGAACAAATTCAGTTGGTAATCTGCTGGCAAAAATTTTAGTGTTTATCTTTTAGCTGGTAACAAGCGGTAGCAACAGCTTCAACCCATAACTTTTCTTCAAGGCCAGCTCCACTTAGCAAACTCCTTTCCCTCTCTATCAACGTTCTATTCATCCTCTCTGCAACTTCATTCTATTGAGGAGTATACAGAGTTGCCTTGTGCCTCTCAATCCCCTGTTCTTTACAGAACTTATCGAAATCTACTGAACAAAAATCACCACCATTGTCAGTCCTCAAACACTTAATCTTTCTATCCTTCTGATTCTCTACAAGAGATTTGAACTCTTTGAATCTATTAAAGACTTCAGATTTGCTTCTAAGGAAATACACCCATGTCCTTCTACTATAATCATCAATGAATGAAACAACATAAACACATTTTGAAATCGAAGGAACATTAATACGACCAATCACATCAAAATGAATCAAGTCCAACACCTCAGAAGATTTGTGAGAACTGGAATAAAAATGAACATGGTTTTATTTTCCATAAATGCAATGTTCACATAAATTGAACTCAAGGTTACAGTCATTCATACCCTCAACAAGTTTTTTATTTTTCAAGGTCCTCAAGCCCTTTTCACCAATGTGACCAAGCCTTTGGTGCAATAACATTATCTTCTCAACTAAAATTTTCATCTCCATAGAATGAGCACCCTTAGGTACCTAGAAAGTACGACCATTGAAAGTAGATACAACAATCCTCTTCACTCCTGGTTCTAATGGTGAGGATGAAGATTTTGAAGCTCTCTTCTTCGAAACAGAGGCACTATTGCGCTGAATCACACATGCATCAAGTTGAAACCGAGTACCAATCTGAACACCCTTAGCCAACACCATAGATCCTCTAGTCATCTTGCATCCTCCATTCAAGAAAACAACCTGCACACCCACATCATTCAACTTACTTATAGAAAGAAGGTTTTGTACCAAACCAAGGATATGCAGAACACCATTGATTACCTTCACTCATCCATCAGGGAATTGAATCATGACTCTTCCATGGCCAATAATCTTTAGGTGAGAATCATCACCCAAGTACACCTTTCCACCATCGTACTCTTCATGCTTCAAAAACCAACCTCGATGTGAAGTCATGTGAAAAGATGCACTAGAGTCGATAAGCCACACATCCTTAGATGTATGCATTGCTAAGGTAGTGACAAATGCTTCTCCTTCATCCTAAGAAGACTTTTTAGAATTTGAATCATAGTTCTTGTTTTTCTTTTTCTCCTCCTTGCACTCCTTCTAGAAGTGACCAGGTTTGCCATAGTTCCAACACAGGGCCTTAGAATTTTTGGGAGACTTAGATCTCCCACGGGATTTAGATCTTCTTTTTTTTTTCCTTCTTCTTATCCTTTTTCTTTCCCTTCTCTTTAGATCTACCATGAACCACAAGAGCCTCCTTAGTTGATTAAGAAGACTTTCTTCACATCTCTTTAGATAACACTGAAGAAACCACTTCATCCATCTTGAAGGTGGTAGTGGTACTCCCAATGGCCATAACAAGGTGATCCCATGAATCTAGTAAGGAACACAGTAATGTCATACATTGATCCTCCTCCTCCATCTTCACACCAACATAGGTCAACTAGGCAACAAGCATATTGAATGTATTCAGGTGATCAGTGATAGATCCTCCATCTTCCATCCTTAGAGAATACAATTTCTTTCATAGGAATAACTTATTCACTAGGGATTTAGCCTAATAAACATCTCCAAGCTTCTTCCAAAGATCTTTTGCAGTCTTCTCTTCATGGATATTCAGAAGCACTGAATCATCTAAACAGAGTCTTATCAGACCCTTAGCATTCCAATCCATCAAATCCCAATCTTCTTGTTTCATGTCCAATGGCATAGTTCTGGATACTGCAAGCCATAGATCTCTATCCACCAATAAGTCCTCCATCTTGAGTTTCCACAACTCAAAGTTGCCTCCATTGAACTTCTCTATATCAAACCTCCCAAACATGCTCACCATCTCTTTCCCATAAAAAAGATTTCAAAATCCTCTGCACAAGCTCCCACTCAAATGAAGATCAACTCAAAAAACCCTCTACCCAACAACTAGAACCAAAGGTGATCAAGCTCTGATACCAATTGAAAGGAATCAAGGTATGTGGAAATGCTTCCTACATTGATCTACTAAGGAAAGATTTATGCAAATTTTAACTTTTACAATTACAGGTTATTAGATACACATTAACAAAAAGGTAATAAGAACATCAAAATGCAAAACTCACAACACAAGATATATATGGGAAAACCCTTTCAGGTAAAAAACCCCACACTCCAAAGCTGCCCAATATATTATTCAAGAATCAAGAAGATTACAAAATACTTGTAGAGCAATCTTTCAGAGGAGTATTAATCAACCAGAGATCTAGGAGGTAATACAACATCTATAAGAATTTTACACACAACCTCCATCTCAAGCTTCTAATATATAGGAGATACAATACAGTAAATCGTCAATGGTAATTACAAAACCATGAGCCAAAACCACCCAAAAGTGGTGCCCAAATTATCTCCAATCAAAGATGTCTTGTGATATGACAAGTCACACACCAACACATGTAACTCTCCCCTTTATAGCTCTTTTAAGTGTCCAACATGTTTTTACATTTCCCAAGAATAGGAGGTCCAATTTCTAGAGGCCATAACTTTTGATCTGAGTGTTTGATTGACGAACCGTTTAATGTGTCAGAAAGATCGTGAAGAGATCTATCATGCTATAACCCACTTCATTGGTGACAAATTTTAGGACATTTAGGGACCTCTATGTGCCTCAAAATTGAGTTTGAAATTTTTTTCAACAGTTTCAAAAAATAGAAACTTTAATAGTTCGCAATCCAGATATGATCTTCAGTCGAAACTCACTCGAGATGTTTACTTAGTCGTTCTGCACCTTTTGGAAAAATTTTGGGTCAATCCAAGGTCAAATGTAGGATTACTGAAAATAGTAAGTCCCACCATTTTTAGCCCTTTTGGAAACTTTGAGAGTTCTAGATCATTCTCCAAGATAAAGGGTATTTGAAAAGACCAAAACTAGGAAGAATAGTAACCTTTTGAAGTTGCAAGGTTGAGACACTTTTCCTAACATATCAAACCATGCATATGTATACCATATTATACAAAAAAATGTAAATTTTGTAGTCTCTTATCTCAAGGCAAGAAACCTAAAACAAGTTTCTATTTTTCCCTCTTTTAAAAATATAAATAATGATTCTTTCTATGACCATAGACAATATGATGTTTAGCTCAACAATTAATGAAACGATTGGAGTTCTAACTTAACGGGCTTCCCTTGTCCATATGAAGGTAGACCTTATTGGCTAACCTTTTAGAAGGTAACATTAAACCTCACATTCTTCAAAGCCAAGAAATTAGAGATCTCTTTAATCTAATTCATCATCACCTCGGATTTTTTTGTTGAACATTTGATTAACGATCTTTTTTATTTTTCTATTTATAATTATAATTAAAAGGAATAGTGTTCTTAACAAGTAGTTAAATTGCTATGTCTAGTGGTTTAATTGGACTAACTTGACTTAATATTGAGTGCATGACCACTTTAAGAAAATGGTGCCATTCTTATGATTGAATTTCTAATGTTTTTAGGTCATTTAGATCTAGTAGCAATACTTAGGATGGAGTTGTTTGGATTTTTCTTCTCCTTTGGTTATCTTATCTAACAAGCATAATCCAAATGATTATAAGACTATGGTAAGATGGAAGTGGAAAGGCATAGCACATACATCAAAGAGGCCATAAATGGAAATCCTTCCATCACTAGAGCTATGAAAGTTGAAGGGCTAACTTCACTAATTATAAACCTAACATCTCTTATGAGCTATTAAAGCTAAATGAGCCAAATTCCATCATGCTCTATGTTTAAACATTTACATAATTGAAACCAACTTTAGAGATATATACTTGGAAATAATCTATATTATTTTAATGCACAATAGGGTTTACCATGTGACCTTCAAATTCCCTTTGGTATTGGAATTGACCTACATCCTCAGTTACAATTGTTAGTCCATCATAAATATAGTCATAGCTGAAGCATTAATAAAACATAATACATTAAAAATTACAACATACTATTTTCACAACATTTCATGCTGACGTTTAGTTTCCAAATTAAATCGATATTTTATGAATATGAATCCTTCATTCCACAATATATCCAAATCCCCCAAAAATAATAGAATGTATATATTTATACCATTCAAAACAAACACGTAGTAATGAAATCGCCTAATTAATTATTAAACATTAAGATCATATCAAACCAAAAATAAAAATTAACGATATCATCAAGCCAATTCATGAGTAGGAACCATAAGTCCACAGTATAATATTACCCATATTAGAAATTTCCATAAAGATATCAACTCATACAATCCTAAAAGTAGCATAGAAGTAATATGAATAACAGTCGCTAAGGGGTGGGTCCTGAAAAAGAAAATAAATTAAACATTCCTTACAATTGAATGCCCCACTATGATACTCTAATACACACCAAAATAGATCCATGAAAGAAAACTCTAGAAATTTCAAGTAATTGGAGTTGGCAGTCATAACGCCACATATCAAAGAAACACTGTAACAATTCATATGGACAAAAACATATTGATAAAAGTTACTAAGTATGATAAATACATACACACACACACACACACATGTATAAACAAATGCTATGCATAAATAATGAAAATACACATATGAAACAAAACATTTAATATAATATACTAAATAGTCACTACATCTATAAGGTGTCTATAAGGTGGAAAATAAAAAGATTAGGAACTCACCCAAACACCATACACTTTGTTTTCTAATGTGGAAACAATAGAGAGAAAGGATAAATAGGATGAAAGGAATCAAACAAATAAACATCTTGAATGTCCTCATTAGATAACTAGCAAGAAGTAAGGAAGAATCATCATCACTGAGTATAATAACATTATCACATGAATCAAGCTATTAAGGGCACAGTTTGCTGGTCAAGTCGCTCAGTTGTAGTGGTAGCCACCAAGGTTTAAACCCCCATAGGGCCAACGAGCTCACAAGTCATGCATGCCTTTGTTGGGCTTCCGTGCTCGTAGGCTAAGTGTGCCTCCACTGGGCTAGCATGCTCGCAGGCTATGTACCTTCACTGGGCCAATGAGCTCGTAGGTTTGGCAAATCTAAAGGGTGATAATGCCCATTGGGGACAAAGACCCCCCATTTGTGGTCTTAGGTGATAAAGCTGATGGGAAGAGATCCCCCATAAGGCTGTCTCTAGGCTTAGACCAGGCTAAAACCCTGGGTACTCCCAACCAAAAAAATTATCACATGAGTGAAGATCCCAATATAAGTCATAAGGAGTAGATTAGGTGACCTTACATCCTAAATAGAGTTTGGGAAAACTCAATTAAATTTCCAAAGGAGAAGAAAGGGTTCCCAGACCTCCCTAGAGAAATTATAGTCCAACAATATGTGTGTGACACTTTCTTCTACCCTTTCACAAAGAGCACACCTATTTGGGATAGCAAAACCTGTCTTCATTAGATTGTCAAGAGTAAGAATTTTATTATGTACCAATATCCAATAGAAAATATTAATTTTTGGGATGATCTAAGGGAACCATAATTTAGCCCAAAATAGAGTCGATTCATTTTGATTTCCCAAAGAATCAAATCCCATGGCAACATAGTAGGTGCCTATGGTAGACCCCTTCCACACTAACTCATCTCTTCTAGGAAATTATAGAATGTGAGTACAAGATAGCATAATGTAGTTTGCAGCCTGGATAAGGGTCCAACCAAATCAGAAGAGGGTATTATAGTAGATAAAGACTTTCAATATTTAATTCTATTTTACTCTCTTATATATTTAATCACTTTTACCCCAATGTCCCTAATAAAAGGATCCATAATAGGTTCTACCCATTCACACTTGCTTAGAGGGTTGTTAATTATCCAAATATTTTCCCAAAAGTTTATATTGGCCCTACTACCAAGTTTCCATGTAGTTCTTTTATTAAGAATGAATCTACTAGCCACCATATTTTTCCATAGACAAGATCCTTGAGGTAAATCAATACAAGACAAACATTCTAGCACTTCCCCATTGTGATGAAGATGTTTTCTTTTAGAAATTTCAATCCATTACTTCTTCTTAAAGATCAATCTCCACATGATTTTAACATTAAGAGAAATATTTAAATCCTTAATCTTTCTTAACCCAAGATCACCTTTTTTCCTTGGCCTACAAATTGCCTCCCGAGCCACCATCATGTTGGGATTATCCAAGATCAACAAGCAATAACACTACCACAATCTATGAGCACATAATAAGCCCAAATAATATTGCCAAAAGATGAATAGAATGCACATAGAAGAGTGTACAAATAGGTGAAGTGTTTGAGTTGAATTCAACACTCAAAGAGTGGTGGTTTGTTTTCTCCACCAACTGGCAAGAAAGAGGTGACACATACCTTGGAAGAGTTTTGAACAACTCTCCAAGTTGTCACATACCTACCTAAGGTGGCTTAATGCCATGTGTAGTTTACATGTATAATTACTTATTAAATAATAAGTAATATTTAACATTAATATTCTACACTAACACCCCCCTTAAGCATAGCTTAGGAGGCACAAATAAGGATGGGTCCTAACAATTAGGCTTGATGAGGTACCCATGTGCAAATCAATCTCTCATAAATTAGAGAAAGAAAGAAAACCCAGTGGGAAAAAAAATTCATCCAAAATAGAGAAGAAATAAGAAGTGTGCAAGTGATCTTCCCATTCCAGATAGGAACATGTAGGAATAAGTATGAATGTCTCTAAATTCTACACATGATTCAAAGACCTAGATGATGCCCATGATGTATTCAAGGGCTGCTCAAGTATCTCCAAGACAATGCTATTAGTTGACAAGTTTTTATATGATGATTGAGTCAAAGATGTGGACTCATCAATATCTACAGAATCTGTCACTATAGAAGTTGATATAGGCAAAGAAAAAGCAATAATGTTAAAATAAATGATGTGTGTAATGTCAATGCATGTCATGTAGATACAATCCAAATCCCATGTGAAGTCCTACTATGAAGAATCTTTGGAAGCCTTTTGTGAGGAAACTCTAAACTTTGTAGAAGCAAAGGAACTAATATCAATGTTCTGGTGTAAGGAATCTCTAAAAGTTCTCAAGGAAGCAACTCAGAATTTTGATGTAGCAACAGGTGATGGTGGAGGTGATGTGGAAGTGTTCTAGACACAACTCAATATGCAAAAAAGAAAAAAATGTTGGAGCAATGGAAGTACTCTTGACACAACTCAGAAGCATTCTTAACACAACTCAATGGACCCCCCTTAATTCAATATTTTTATCCCCCCTTGAAGAATTTTGACACTTTATAACTATAGTGCATAAGCAAGTCTAATTGTAATGAAAAAAACACTTTATAATGATAGTGTGATATCATTTCCAATAGATTAGGTTTGAAAAATTATTCACTTTCTAAAAAAATGGCACTCGATTTCAAGTTTCCAATCAAAAGATACAATAATTTCAGTAGTTGCCTATCTTGCTTTACAAAGGAAGGGTAAAAAATGTGTTAATATGACACAATTTCCAAATCATCTCGATGATACCTTTTTGGCTCCGGAACTAGCTTCCCGTCGACTATAAATTTGCCAAATTTTGCCTCCATGGGTGAAAATTATAGAAAAAGAAAATGTGCCCCCCTTATGAGCACTATAAAGATCTGGCATAAAAGGTAATCTCTGGTAGTCAACTAACCTCCAAGGGTTAAAGTTTTTTGCTGGAGGTTACCATTAGTTGTCATTGTGATAGAAAATGTTAACAATGAACTTTAGATGCTAGCACTAAATGTTGGGTTACATAATATATTTATACTTAGTGGTTTAGGCTGCAACATATAATGTTACATAAACCCTAACATAAAGTGTTGAGGCATTAAATCTTAACAAAGAGTAAGTTTTACAACTGCCAACAAAAATCTTGGTGGTTAGGGCTTTGTCAACCTGCAATAGAGAGGAATGCTGACTTAATATGCAAACTGCAAGGTGACTTGTTGAAACGACACCTGCAAACAAGATTTGATTGCCACTGGTTGAATCGACGACTTGCAAAGTGAAGTTGACTGAAGACTTTGACCAGAGAATGGTAGTTTGAAGAAAATAGTGGAAGCTTCACCTCAACCTTGGTGTTGGAAGCTGACATGCACAGAAAACAACAACCTAGATGCTTGAAACCACGACCTCTGTGTAAACAAAACCTCAAGATGGCGACTAGAAGGAATGGTTGAAGTCCAACCTAGATTAAAGGTAGCTATTTTTATGACCTCAACCCAACGGAGAATGGTGACCAGTAGATGAAGTTTGTGATAGAAACAAAGGACAAACCGATGGCGGTTTGAAGAATCTGTGAAGGCAAACTTGAAGGTCGACTTGCAAGCAAACAGAGGAGATACCTTGGCAGATAATGACGATGACTATTGACAGCAATGGTGACCTGCAATTATGACTGATCCCTGCAGGCAAGGGTGACCAAGAGGCAGAAAACCACATGGTTTGAAGCAAAACCAGACGTTAACCTTGCAAGTTAGACTGCTTAGGTTTGAAACCACTCCAAATATAGGTGGCTACCTTCGAAATGGAGGTGACATTTGTTGATGGGTGTCGTGTCGAAACACTAGTATTTCGGCTCTTTTACCAAAACCTTCGAGCAATAAATGGCGATTAGAGATGTGGAGCCGACGGTTTAGAAGGCAAAATTGCTAGAGAGTGACTCCAAAGAAAGATTTATGTTATCTCCAAGGTGGCGCATTCAAAGGAGTCTTAAACTCTTTTACTTGCAATAGAGACCTTAGACCAGATGGGAAAAGTAGCGTGCAAAAAAAGAGTGACCGCCGTAGGAAGCTAGGGAATCGACCATACAAACCAAGCCAACAAAAACCCTCAATGGTGGCCAGAACACTAAATTAGGCAAAAAAATCAACCACACACAGGTCGAACAGGCCTAAATTGAACCTAAAAAATTCACCCAATAGATGCAATGCCTGCAAAATCCATTTTTCTAAAAAATTTCTTTTCAAATTGCTAATTTTCATACAAATCCGTATGATACCATCCAGGTTATACGGTACAGGGGTAGGGGTAAAATATTTTTGTAAAATTTTGCTTGTGTCAATTTTGACAAAATGGCAAGCTATTTTATCTATTTGGCTCTATGAGAAACTATTGACTAGACTAGGTGCAGGGTTCTCTATAAAGGGAAGGATTTTGCTATCATGGCTCTGATACCATGTTGGGATTAGCCAAGATCAAGAAGCAAGAACACTACCACAAGCTACGAGCACACAATAAGCCAAAATAATATTGCTAAAAGATGAATAGAATGTACATAGAAGAGTGTACAACTAGGTGAAGTGTTTGAGTTGAATCAGAAATCAACTTTAGCATTCAAAGAGTGGTGATGAGTTTGCTCCATCAAGTGCTAAGAAAGAGGCGACACATACCTTGGAAGAGTTTTGAACTACTCTCCAAGTTGCCACATACCTACCTAAGGTGGCTTAACGCCATCTGTAGTTTACATGTATAATTACTTATTAAATAATAAGTAATTTAACATTAATATTCTACACTAACCCATCAAAATTCTTTTCCTCTCTTCAATACATGTAAACTACAGATGGCGTTAAGCCACCTTAGGTAGGTATTACTTATTAAATAATAAGTAATTTAACATTAATATTCTACACTAACCCATCAAAATTCTTTTCCTCTCTTCAATACCTACCCAAAGAAACTTTATTTGAATTAGCTTAATCCTATGATAAATATTTATAGGAATTTTTAAGACACTCATGTTGTAGACAGGGAGTTTTTGCAACATTTCTTTCATGAGTTGAATTTTTCCAACTTGGCTCAACAAGGCCCCTTTCCATTTCACCAATTTCCTTTGAAATCTTTCTAAAAACTCATTCCAAAAGGAATCCAAAACCTTACCTTGAAAAAGGGGCAATCCCAAGTATTTGGAAGGAAGAACATCCACCTGATACCCAAGAATATTGGCAATTTTCTAGTGTCTTAGAATTGAGGTATTAAAAAAGAAGATAGTGCTTTTGGGAAGACTAATCATTTGACTTGAGGCCCTTCCATAACTTGACATGATTCTTTGTAGTTCTCTAGCTTCCATGACTAAAGCTTCACCCGTTATGATGGTATCATCAACAAATTGTTGATGAGAGCAAGGGGACAAGTAGAGGTAGGTTTTATTCTTTTCAAGTTGCTCATGTTGATATATTTTGGTAGGCTCCTTCCCAAGGCTTTAGCCATGATGATAACTAGAAACAAAGAAATCGGGTCCCCTTGTCTTATGCCTCTCAATATCTTAAAAAAATTTCAAGTCCCATTAATCAAGACTAAGAACTTAGGGATTGAAATCATCTCATTAAGGAGCTTGATGAATTTAGCTCCAAAACCAAACCTTGTCATCACCTTAGCTAGTAAATCCTACAGCACCCTATCATAAGCTTTCATGAGATCCAACTTTAGGATAAACCCCTCTTTTTTATTAATCAAAAGTGAGTGGAAGACTTCATGTATGGGAATTATAGAATCTAAAATCCATATTCCATGCACAAAACCACTCTTTTGCACCAAGATCAACTTAGGTAAAACCTATTGAAACCTTAGGGCTATAATTTTGGAGATCATATAGATGGAATTACAAAAACTAATTGGTTGAAAATTAGAAAAGAAATTTACACCTATCTTCTTAGGGAAGAGGACAATGAATGTAGAGTTCATCCCAATATACCTAAAAGAAGAAGTGAGGAAAACCATCTAGGCTAAGAGCTTTGTTTCCTTCAAAAGAGAACATGGAAAACTTAATCTCTTACTCCAAAAGAGGCTTTCCAAGCTCCCTATTGTCAGCATCATCTAAAAGTTTAGGGATCTCCTCTAAAAGACTTTGTTGAATGCTCATACCAATGGTACTATCATATGATAGAAAGTTAGAGAAGAAGTTCCCTTCTTTACTTCTAATATCATTTTCCTCCAAGCTTAAGGAATCCCCATCCCAAATTTCCTTGATTCTATTGGAATATCTATGTTTTAGAGTGGTGAGGTGGAAAAATTTAGTGTTATGACCACCTTCCTTCATCCAAATAGCCCTAGATCATTGTCTCCAAAAGTCCTCCTCCTTAGTTATGATGAAATGCAACTCAGATAGAAGCTCCTTCTCCTATAGCACGAGGGCTTGATCCATGCCTCTACCTTGGATTTATTCCTAAACCTTGCCCAACTTCATTTTAACTTCATCATTCCTCTTAAAGATATGTCCAAAGGAAGTTCTATTATATATACGAATGTTATTCTTAATATTATTAAGGTTTTTAACACTCTAATACATAACCGACTCTTCTACACTAATACCCCACCACTTTGCAATTCTATTCTTAAGATTAGGATGAATAGTCCATATTTTCTCAAATCTAAAGGGGATGCTTTTTTCATACCCAACTTATCAGCATAAAATGGTAGCAGAATGATTAGATCCTAACCTATTAATAGTAGACAAAGAGTAGAAATAAACTGATAACCAATCAAGGGAGATAAAATCATGATCTAGCCTAACCTGAATGAGGGAGGATCCCACTCGTCGGTTAGACCATGTGAAGTTTGCTCCCTTCAAGTTCAAATCCATAAGAATTATGTTACTAATAAAATAGCCAAATCATGAATCTCTGTTGTCCATGGAGATTTGGGATCCCCCTTTCTTCTCACTTTCTTTTAATGGCACTGCATTAAAGTCCCCCATAGCTTACCACTTTCTATTTGGGTAAAGAGTCCCGAAATTCATGAGATTGATCCATAGCTTCTTTCTAGCATTCCTAGTATTAGGAGCATAAACATTTGAAGTGATCCATGAGACATTATCTTGATTCTCTTTTGTAGGTGAAGAGGGTAGCCACATGATTAGTGCCATTGATCAAAGCAAATCCATCTGAAACTATCAAGTTCCAAAACGTAGAAATTCCACTCGAGGTCCCATCAACACTAGCTCCATGAAACCCACAATCTCTAAATAGTTATTTTTTTAAAGTTTGAGCATTATTTCCACTAGAATTTTAGTATCTTGAATATGCAATACATCTAGTTTATGCTATCAAACAAGATTAGTTAGAAGGTCTTGTTTATGTGGATTTTTAATCCCTCTAGCATTCCATGAGAGAATTTTCATTTATTTGAGTAGGGGTTCTCATCAAGCACAATGTCGTAATGGTTTACTATTTCCCATTGGTTATCTCCTTTTTAACATCCATTTCCCTCACATCTATAAGAGTTAGTATCCCAATGCTTTTAGGATCCACTGCACAATCTACTGATCTTCTATTCCTTGTTTGCATTCTAGAATGGGATTTCTTCTCCTTACTTTTCTTCCCCCCAAGTGGAGAAATGATTGTTTTTTTTGCTTCCCCCTCACCACAATAGTTGGGCTTTGATAAGATACCCTTGAAACAATCTTCTCTTCCAATTTATCCTTCTGGGGTTCCTTCTCACCTAGATTCTCACTATATGACTTAATTTCCTTTGCCCCTAGGTCTTCTATGCTTTTTCTCTCCTTATTACCTTGGGAGTTTTCTTCTTCCTCCTTCCTTATTCCTTCATTAGGATTTTGATTAGATTATAACATCTTTCTTTCTTGGAATAAACCCTTCTCTTGAGTTTCATTTTTGTCCATTGATCTTCTAAAACTAGGTTCTCTTCTATCCCACTGGTTAGGGTTCAACCCCACAACCTTCACCCTCAAGTTTCTAGGCTTTCTCATTTCCTAAAACATTCCCATTGCTATTTTATCCATTGGATTTCTCATTCCTATTACCGTATTCTCCAATGGTTGATTTTTGTCTCCAAACCTTATTGACTTTGTTTCTTCTTTGATTCATACATTGTCTAGCCTAATGTCTCATTTTCTTTCATTTAAAAGAAGA
This sequence comes from Cunninghamia lanceolata, assembly GCA_027924645.1. Classification (NCBI taxonomy): domain Eukaryota; kingdom Viridiplantae; phylum Streptophyta; class Pinopsida; order Cupressales; family Cupressaceae; genus Cunninghamia; species Cunninghamia lanceolata. Next base: position 2,864,996 of record BSBN01000130.1, on the reverse strand, counting down.
AAAAGGTGAAAATTCAAACTCTAGGGTTTGTTTCTATACCCTAATCTTGGAATTTATAGTGACCTTTCTCCTAACATATACAAATACATAGATCCTTGCAAAAACAAGCCTTTTCTTAGAGCTAGTCATTGAATCATGTTGGGATAAGGTACCACTAACCTTGTAAATCCAAATATTGTATTTATTCTATTTATTATATGTAATTTGTAATTATCCATGAGGAGATGTACTAGTTTCACTGGCAGGGCTAATTTCAGAGTAACTGGAGGTAATTACAGAGTGACTTTTACTATTGGAAAATGTAAAAACTCAAAGTAAATGAGGGTAGGTATGCTCCCTTGGAGATTATACTATTTTTGGCATGCATGACAACTGTCATAATGTTTGGTAAGTGAATCTATGACAACTACAAGTTGTCATAAGATTTTGAAATTCTATGACGCATATGACGGATATGTTAGTTGTATATTTGCTATATTTAGCCCAAGGCTCCTATCTTGGAAAGATACTCTTTTGTGGAATCTATGACAGTTATGACGCATCATAAGATGCTGTAAGAGGCCAAATTTATTCTTGGGCCCCCAGCCTTTGCATGGATATTTTTTGGACAAGTGTAAGATGCTTGTAAGATGGTAATTAATGTTTACAGGTTGGAGAATCTTAGGAGAGATAAGGTGAACACCTAGAATGGAGTGGAAAACATTTCTATAAGTATTTTCCATGTATTTGTTGCTGCAATATAGATTATAGGTACTCAAGTGCTGTCGGAATGCTGTCAGACTGAAGACTTGTCGAGAGAGTTGTGTAGTTGATGTATTGTACAATCTTGTTTAGATTAATACAAACTTGTGCCTCTTTCCTAGTGGAGTTTTTTTACCTGCAAGGGTTTTATCCATGTAAACATTGTGTCATTATGTTGAGTTCTTCATGTTTGACATCTTTTCTGTAGTGGGTTTTATGTTTTATTCCAATCTCCATTGTTAATGCACACTTAATATTGCTGAAATTTATCTTGAATAAGATTTCCATTGAAGTAGTGTTGCTTTCATTTTTAACATTTGGTATCAGAGCCTAGCTAGCTTTGACTCTTGGGTGGTAGTGTGGAAGTTGTAGCTGTAGTGGGAGATTTGGTTGTGTTTGTTTTACAGATATTTTGTTGTTACTATGGCTGGATCCACCATTGTATCAACCTCTTGATTGGACATTGAGAAGTTCAACGGAAGAAGGTATGAATTGTGGAAGTTAAAAATGGAAGATTTGTTGGAAGAAAGAAACCAATGGTTAGTTGTTTAAAAAGAGAAGAAACCTGATGATGTCTCTCAAGATGAGTGGGATAGACTGGATAAGAAGGCACGAGGAACCATCTAATTGTGTCTTTCAGACTCTGTCCTATTGAATGTCACAAAGGAGGAGACTGCACACAAGTTGTGGAATCAATTGGGTGAGATCTATCAAGCCAAGAGTATGGTAAATAAACTTTATTTAAAAAGAAAATTGTTTTCCATGAAAATGCGAGAAGGTGAATCAGTTACAGAGCATTTAAATGCTTTTAATTTGTTATTGAGTCAGCTTGATTCAGTAGATGTTGAGGTTAGTGAGGAAGATACATGTATCTTACTTCTTTGTTCTTTACCTGAGTCTTGGGAGAATGTTATCCTTGCTATCACTACTAACCTTGCAGATCCGAAGTTGGATGCTCTTGTTTCAGTGCTATTATCACAGGAATTGAGGAAGAAGAGTTCAGATAGTTCAGGGGATGCTCTCAGTGTCAAGGGAATGTCTAAGGAAAGGGGACCTAAAGGAGATCAGAAAGGGGCTAAGGACAAGTCCAAGGGCTAGTCTAAGACTCTTGATAAAAAGAATAGAGTTAAGTGTTGGAACTGTGGTAAAAGGGGACATGTGAAGTAGGAGTGCAAAAACCCCAAGAAATTGTGGGAGAGTGTTTCAGATAAGTCCTCGAATGCAAATGAAGATGTTTTACTTTCTACATGTAATGTTGTTTCTAATGATCACTGGTTGGTTGACTCAGGATGCTCATTTCATATGACCCCGCATAAGGAATGGTTCTCCACATATGAAGAATATGATGGAGGTAATATCTACCTTGGTGACAAGTCTTCATATCCAATTGTCGGGAAAGGAAAGGTATTGTTGTGTTTCATTGATGGGAGGATTAAAACCCTCCATGGTGTTTTGCATGTTCCTGGATTAGCTAGAAATCTAATTTCAGTTTTGAAGTCGAATGATTTGGGAATGCATGTGACATTTGACAAGCATGGCTACAGATTGGTGAGAGGGAACTTGGTGGTAGCGAAAGGGAAGAGATTCGGGAATTGTTTAAGCTTGAAGCCACTATAGTTTATAATGCCTCCTATGTATTTGAGGCCAGTACTAAAAATACATGTATGTTGTGGCACCGTAGATTGGGCCACACAAGTAATAATGTATTAAAAACTATCAAGAATAAAGAATTGTTGGATGGTTTCTCTTATTCTGATGAGCACTTTGATTTCTGTGAGCATTGCGTGTTTGGTAAACAAAACAAAAAATTATTTCCTTCAAGAAGCAATAGAGCAAAAGAGAAATTAGAAATTATTCATACGAATGTGTTTGGACCTATGGATAGTGAATCTATTGGAAAATCTTGTTATTTTGTCACCTTCATTGATGATGTATCCATATATACATGGATTTATTTTATGAAACATAAGTCTAAAGTTTTCACTAAGTTTAAGGAATTCAAAGTCTTAGTAGAGAACAAGTCAGGTTTAAAGATAAAAATATTAAGATCTAACAATGGAGGGGAATATTGCACTAAGGAATTTGATGAGTTTTGCAAGCATGCAGGTATAATTAGATAAAAGACAACTCCGTATACACTACAACAGAATGGTGTTGCAGAAAGGATGAACTGAACAGTTATGGAAAGAGCCCAAAGTATGCTTAGTGATGCATAGTTGGATAATTGCTTTTGGGTAGAGGCTGTGTGTACTACTTGCTACTTGATAAATAGATCTCCTTATAAGGCTCTTGATTCGACACCTTATGAAGTGTGGACAGGTAAGAAACCTTCTGTTTCACATTTAAGGGTTTTTGGTTGAGGCTTTTGTTCATGTGCCTAAGGAAAAGCAATCTAAGTTGGATCTAAAGGATTAAAAGTGTACATTCATTGGATATGGTGATAATGTCAAAGGTTATAAGCTTTGGAATCCACTAACTCGCAAGATTATCTTTTCTAGAGATGTTATTTTCAGGGAACTTAGAGCTATTTTTGAACCTTGGAAGCCAAAAGAGAAAGAAGAAAAGGTAAAGAAGGTGCACTTTGATTTAGAGAAGCAAGATGCACCTCAGGAAGAACATAATAATGGATTGGGGGGTGAAGAAGAAGAAGAAGATTCAAGTAGTTCTGATGAAGATGAATCTGTTGTTACAAAATAAGTTGGTGCAGATGATCATGCAGAAGAATGAGTAGAGTCTCTTACTCCACCATTGAGGATATCCACAAGACAACAAAATCTAGTTGACATGTATAGCCCACCAGATTTCTGTTGTGTATATGCTAAATATTGAGTACTAACAATGATCCTAGATCCTATAGGGAAACTATTTCTGTAGATGATAGTGAGTCTTGGCAGCTAGCCATGCAAGAGGAGATGATGGCTTTAGACTCTTGTAACACCTGGGATCTTATTCATTTGCCCAAAGGAAGAAAGGCCATAAGAGGTAAGTGGGTCTTCAAGAAGAAGTTTGGAGCAGACGAGTCATTGGAGAAGTACAAGGCGAGACTGGTAGCTAAGGGCTACTCCCAGAGAGGAGTTGATTTTGGTGAGATATTCTCTCCTATTGCTAAATTGACTTCTATTAGATTTCTCTTATCCATTGCTACAACGTATGATTAGGAGTTTGAGCAAATGGATGTTAAGACTACATTCTTGCATGGAGATCTTGAGGAAGAAATTTATATGCAACATCCTACAGGTTTTGAGGTAAAAGGAAAAGAACATTGGGTTTGTAGGTTAAAGAGGTCTCTTTATGGTATGAAATAGTTCCCTAGAGTGTGGTACCAAAAGTTTGATGAATTTGTTTTGAAATTGAGTTTTCTTAGAAGTGAGGATGATCACTATGTTTACATTTATTATGTTGATGATTCTATACTGGTTATTGATTTGTATGTTTATGACATGTTTTTCAGCAATACTAAGGGTATGATCAATGAGATTAAAGCCCAACTTTCAGGTGCATTTGAGATGAAGGATCTTGGTGCTGCAAGGTATATTTTGGGAATAGAGATCAAGAGGGACAGAGTTAACGAAAAGATTTGGTTGTCACAAAGTATGTGAATACTATTTTACAGAGGTTTAGTTTGTAGGACTATAACCTAGTTAGAGTTCCTTTACCCATTGGTACTAAGATTTCATTAGATATGTGTCCAAAGACTAAGGATGATCTTGAGGATATGTCTGTTGTGCCATATGCTAGTACTATAGGGAGTTTGATGTATGCAATGGTTTGCACTAGACCAAATATTGCCCAAGCAGTGGGAGTTTTGAGAAGATTTATGTCTAACCCTGGTAGATAGTATTGGAACTATACGAAGAGGGTGTTTAAATATCTTACAGGTACTCCTGATTATTGTTTGGTTTATTCTGGTACTGATAGTGCTAACAAATATTTGGACATACAGGATTTTATTAATGCAGATTGGACAGGTGACTTAGATAGTCGAAGGTCCACTAGTGGCTATGTGTTTACTCTATTTGGAGGAGCAGTGAGTTGGATGAGTAAGAGGCAGCCCACAGTTCCTTTGTCCACCACAGAAGAAAAGTTTATGGTTGATACTCATGTCTCTAAGGAGGCAGTTTGGTTGAGGAGACTGTGTACATGTATTGGATTTGATTGCAGGATCATTCAAATTGGTTGTGATAGTCAGAGTACTGTTTGTTTGGCCAAGAATCCCATGTATCATGCTCAGACTAAGCATGTTGATGTGCAGTATCACTTTGTTCAAGAGTTGGTTGTAAATGGAGAGATTTAGCTGAAGAAGATAGACACTCAAGAGAATGTTGTAGATTCATTGACCAAGCCTGTGAGTACAGAGAAGTTCGTATGGTGCAGAGAGGCCATGGGCCTTGTTTCTAGTGCCTAATTATTTTCATTTGATTTCCTATGGGTTGATTTACAATGTATAATGTCAAGTGGGAGAATGTTGGGATAAGGTGCCATTAACCTTGTAAATCCCAATATTGTATTTATTCCATTTATTATATGTAATTTGTAATTATCCATGAGATGTACTAGTTTCACTGGCAGGGGTAATTTCAGAGTAACCGGATGTAATTATGGAGTGACTTTTACTATTGGCAAATATAAAAACTCAAAGTAAATGAGGGTAGGTGTGCTCCCTTGGAGAATATACTATTTTTGGCATGTATGACAACTATCATAATGTTTGGTAAGTGAATCTATGATAGCTACAAGTTGTCAAAAGATTCTGAGATTCTATGATGCATATGACAGATATGTTAGTTGTATATTTGCTATATTTAGCCCAAGGTTTCTATCTTAGAAAGATACTCTTTTGTGGAATCTATGATGGTTATGACACGTCATAAGATGCTGTAAGAGGCTAGATTTAGTCTTGGGCCCCCAACCTTTGCATGGATTTTTTTGGACAAGTGTAAGATGCTTGTAAGATGGTAATTAATGTTTATAGGTTGGAGAATCTTAGGAGAGAGAAGGTGAATGCCTAGAATGGAGTGGAAAACGTTTCTATAAGTATTTTCCATGTATTTGTTCTTGCAGTACAAATTTTAGGTACTTAGGTGCTGCTGGAATGTTGTCAGATTGAAGACTTGTGGAGAGAGTTATGTAGTTGATGTATTGTACAATCTTGTTCAGATTAATAAAAACTTGTGCCTCTTTCCTGGTGGAGTTTTTTACCTGCAAGGGTTTTCTCCACGTAAACACTATGTCATTGTGTTGAGTTCTTCATGTTTGACATCTTTTCTGTAGTGGGTTATATGTTTTATTCCAATCTCCATTGTTAATGTACACTTAAGATTGCTAAAATTTATCTTGAATTAGATTTCCATTGAAGTAGTGTTGCTTTCATTTCTAACAAATCAATGGTAACTAACCAAAAGCACTAGCTACCCCCTTAAAGACTTCCTCATCCCAAAATTCCATAGGGAGACTAGGCAGTCTAACCCATATAGGGGACACATTGAAGGAGTCTTGTGAAGGATTGAACCAAGTAGTCCATCTCTTGAGAGCTAGAACCGATTTCCCAAGGAACCAAGGACCCTTTCTAGACATTACACAAGTCTTCTTTGCATGCAAAGGAGAAGGAAAAGAATCCTTTAGGCATTGCAACTACATCCATCTACACTTTGGTACACCATCTCTTATGGGTCCAAGATCTAACTAGCTCAATATTTGGTCTAGGTCCCATAAATTTACCAACAAGGGACATTTCCATTTTAGAAACTCCTAGATCCACAATAATATCAAGAATGTTGATAGAAACCTCACCTTTATTAAGGATAAAAACCACCAACATAGGAGTAGAAACACTTTTCCCATTGAGATGGATTCCTATCAAATTTAGCCTTGAAGCCCATGTGATAGGACCACATCAGTCTTGAGGAATTCTCTCAAGGATTATCCTTTATCCAAGGTGAGGCTATGATAAAAAAGGCATTCCCCAGACTTAACACGAATGTTGTAGGTTCGTTGAAACCCTTTTCGATTACTCCCTTCCACTAACACCCATCATCCTCCTAGCTCCTCGATTCCCCCTATCCACCTCTATACAAAGGAGGCCCCCTTAAGGGGAATCCCTTCATGATAATAAGCATCTATAGGATCCTTCTACTCTAAGTTCTGATCTACAAATTCAAACTTACTTGTCCCATCCACAGAGTTGTCAACTTCCCGCCCATTCTTTCTTTAAATATATACATTCTTAGAATTGTTATGTCATCTTAAACATGTTCATTTTACCAAGGTTATTATGCACATTAGACTCTAGTACAAGTAATACAAATGTTGCAAATTTCACTTAATATAATTAATCAAAAAATCAATTTGTTTGGCATCATGACCACATTGGTGTTGCTAAGTAACAAAAATACCAATTAAATTAGGCATTATTGAGAACCAAGGCCCAAGCTTCCATGGAATCTAAGGAGCAATAATCATAGAAGTCAGATAATCCAATGAGGTAACCAAAAGGATAATAAGTCCATTCGAAGTAGTGGCATAGTTAAAGGAAACTTCTTACATGTCACAAAATTCAACCACTTAGATTTATAATGGTAGAAGCAAGATCAACCAAATGCCAGAGATCTTCTATTGAAAAGATATTATAAATTTATAAGTAACTAGACTTCCATGTTTCTATATTATAATAATGCTCCATTTAAAGTGTATTCTTCACTTTCTTCTTTAATATGTTTCCTACTAGATAGAATAGTAGCATCCAAAAAATGAACTATAAGATACTCCTAATAATAAGTGTATAGTCTATAAATTTGCTACAAAATAGAAAGTTAAAACCTAAAAGAATAACAACTATAAAGTTAAAAATATGTTATATCCTACACCACAACAATGTGCAAGTACCCTTGAATAAAAACACCATTAAGTGCCTACTACAAAAATTAGAAAAAATCATAGCTTCCAAAAATGCCTTAGAAAGATTATTTATTTAAAACTAAAGACCTCAAAACAAGAATCTAACATAATGCGCTCCCATAAAATATTGAAAATAAGTATAAATAATGTGTTGAAGGTAGAAATTATGAATTGCCATCAACCTACCTTTATTGTTTTCTTATCCTCCTGGATCAACAAGGTCTATGCAGTGAAATCTATAGAGTTTGCCCTTACAATACCCCACAATTGTTACTCGTCTATTGAAATGGACACTAAAAGGGTACAAACATGTGTCACATTATATACATAGTCTTGATTGCATATCAAGAGAATGAATACAAGTTCTACATACTTCAACTATACTCAAATACACTTTTACCAATTGTGAACGAATTCACAAAACATAAGGAGAAAAAATGTTCAATCATGATGTGTTACAAGATGAGGTCTATACATACCATAACGATTCACAAAATGAAATCACTGATATACAAAGACCAAGTACCAAAAAAAGTCAAATAATTAGAATTGAACTCACAAGCTAGTTTTGAAGGCTTATTTAAATAAACAAATAAGATACCTATAGGCTCCTCATATTGTGTTTGCTTAGGTTCCTTGTTCTCTACGGTCACAATATTATCATTCCCATCCACCAACTTTATAGAAATGCCACAGGTGATAGAGATTGGTAGTAGAGCTTGATGTGTTTACTAGGGTAGTTGAAAAGCTTTTCACAAATCTATAAAATAAAGCCCTTCAATTGCCTCTTCACTATTCTTCTGGATGTATTAGACAACCACTTTTTATGTATCTGTCAAGTAAGAACAATAAAAGAAAGTGCTCTTTTGAAGAAGAAGATTCTAGAAACCTTATGTTGAAGCTCGGGGGGAAGCTCATATGGTGATCATGTAGTAATTCAAAGAACAAGTGACTCAGATCTAACACATTCCAAAGCTTACAAAACCCTCATTGGAAATATTACAAAACTTGAAATAAAATGCATTAATTATAATTACCAACACTAGATATGAATCTATCTTTTAATTAAATATGTATGCAAATTGCTTTGTTGAACATAAAGATGACTTGATGTTTTGATTGCACTCCCTATATTGCATGCTAACCTCTCAATGAATATGCAACTTACATATTTGTTCAACACCCCACCTCATTACACTAATGTCATTTCAATGAGACAAACATTATCAATAGAGTTGAAATTTTAGCACATACAATTAATTGCAAAGATTTCAACTTTGGTGAAAACATAAATAATAGAAAAATACTTTAATTTCATTAGTTTTTGTAAGAAATTATTTAAACTTTAACGAAAAATAGATCAAGAGAATACCTTAAATTATTATTTCATTCAACATAGACCAATAAAATATGAGAGAAATAACTAATATTATTATTTTCAAATATATAAACATTAAAAAATATTTACATATAATTGACTCCTTTATTTCTATGTTGTATCGACTACAATAAAATCCCTAACCTAAGACAACTAATAAAATATTCGGCACAACACTAATCTCTAGATAAGGTTGTTATAAGTTGTCTTTTTGTTATTTTCTTTGATCGTTGCAGGTGGGCTGAAAACTCCATTATACCCACTTTACAACTACTAACAGATAAGGAGGACAAACAAGCAAATATACAGCGTTTAATTCAGAACCACAGACGTCAAAGACTGAAAATAACATGAGGTGGCGACAAAAGCCAAGGGCCCATAGAGACAGGTAAAGCCTAAAGGTAAAACTGCGCCCGTGCGGCAACAGACATGCCTACATGAGCTCGGTTGACACAGTGGCGGACTAAGTCATAAATTAGAATGAGGGATTTGAATATGCAACGTGCTGCATGCCCCAGTTTCCATTGAAGGTCTCCAGAGATAGTTACATATATAAGCATTGGATTGTATTGGTTAGTATTGACTAGTGCATACTCGCTCAACTTAAACATCATCCATTTTAATGGTCAAACAATCAATAGCGAATTTGTACTTCATCCATACTAAAAAGTGGTAATTATTTGTCCTATTTTTATTGGTCAAAATTGATATTTGACTGTTGAAGTGGATGATATTTATTGGCCCCTATCTTCATTTACATGCCCTATTCATGATTTATCTTATTGGATATGATAGGCAACATGGATACATTTCATAGATATTTTTATAATGGTACATTTATTACAATGGTTAATTTTTTAGACAACATTTATGTGTCATACTATTAAAAAACATTTAAATACACTTTTGGATTACATTCATAAGTGACATTTCATGATAATACCTACTTGATTATATGGATTCTCACGATCCTCACATTATCATGTACATGACAACTTGTGCTTGTTAATTAAGTGGGTTTTGAGTGTTATTGGGAGTCATTTCAAAGTGTTGATATTCCTTAGGCTAACTTTCCTTCACCTATATGAATCATTCATTATTATACCTTTCACCCTATGTGACTTTATCTCTTGCATAACCAGTGTGCCTTCATGATTACATCTTAGCAGATATGTTGAGGGTGAGAGAACAAAGTAGGGTCTCACTTGTGGGTGAAATAAAAATATGTCAAATAGATTTGATAGAAAAACATAGTATTAGAAATTAAGATCTTAGGATACTAATCATTATAAAAAAATGTAAAATAAATAAAATGAGAATTGTGCAAGCATAAATTTAACACATTACACAACATATACATGGGGAAAACCCTTCTAGATTAAAAAAAGTCATAAAACATCATTTTATTATAAAACACTTACAAAAAATAGTCTGTTAAAAATAGACTAAACCTGGGGAAACTTCTCTACTTACTTCCACATGGCCAATAATACCTCATGTTCATGTATTGATAGAATTCACTATAAATCTCTAAATTCATTTACCTCTCAATGAGAGAGAACCTCCTTAAATATAGAAGGGGTGGAAAAATATCTGAAGGGGTATTACCCACACCTATTCAAAGCAACTATTTGTAAATAATTAATAATTTAATAGTTATTAGATTATCAATTATTAAATGACATATGCTTTATAAAGCATATAATAAACATAAGGTTTTATAACCTTATATTAGAACAATATATAAATGTTATAAGGGTATTAATGAGACTAGAAATGTCTCATCTGAATTCACAAAATAATCTTTGTTCTCTCCTAAAAATTAGCATTAAAAGTGGATTTAAATGTAGTTTTAAGAATTGATAACTTATTTAAAATAGAATACATGATATATATTGGTTTATTTCTTAGAAGTCTATTGCAATATAATTGCTAATATTTTCTAATATTTCTTAAAAAATAGAATGCAATACATTTTAAAAATGATGCCGAACTAGCCTCGAAGTGTTCCATCTTTATTTTATCCAACTTTGAAGTATTCTAAATTATTGCAAAATCACTTCCAGAGTCAATTTCAGAACATTCCAGCTTCATTTCAGCAAACTCTAAGATGATCCAACTTCATGATTTAGCTCAATCCATGGATTTAGCATTCTCTCAACCTTTTCTTCTAAAAGGTTAAAGATGAATTGTTATTGTATTTAAAAATAGGAAAAATAATAAAAGTAGAAAATAAAAAGGAATATATCCAACTTTTCTCTTAAAAGGTTGTGGATGAGTTGTCATTTTGTAATAAAATAATAAAGGATAATGTTCCTTTAGCATAGGAACTTAGTAGAGAATAAATTTATTTATTTTTGTTTTAACATAGGAGTAGTAGAGAGAATAAAAGAATTTATTCCTTTAACACAGAAGTAGTAGAGAGAATAAAGGAAGTTGTTTCCTTTAACATAGGAGTAGGACAAATAAGTGTAGAGAATAAAAGAAGTTGTTCCTTTATCATAGGAATGTGAAAGACAAGTATAAAACTATTTTAGTGGGATGATTTCCACTAATTTAGGGAGTTGGGTGAAGATCTTCAATATATAAACAAATCTTCCAGCTCTAAAAAAAGGAGGTTTTTTTAACAAATTTTAGAATAGAAAAGTTAAAGCAAATGTAAAAGAAAATTTGTAATATTTTGTTGAAGTAATGAAAATATAGAGCATTAAGCACAAAGTTGGGTGAATGATCTTGTTCCAATTCCAAGGGAGGAGTATAGCACTCATCCTGAGGAAGAGGACAATATTTGGTACTTATTTTCTTATTTGTATTGTTTTAAGTTTTATGTATAATTTTGTTTTTAGCAATTCTATTTATTTTAATGTGTGATAAATTAGATTTGTAGTGTAGCACCTGTTTAGTTTTGTTTCTACATTTTGAATTCATGGAAACATGTTTTAGTTTTGCAAATTTAATTTATGCAAGTGTGTTTCAATTCTTCATATATGATTTCATTTCTAGCAAGTGTGTAAATTTAATTTTAGCCATTAGATTAACTCAATTTTTTTGCTTGCATTAGAAAGAACTATTTACCAAAAAATCTTTAGGTTCCTAATGCATAGAACCTTCAGAAACCACCTCGGATTGATAAATTAAATGAAGAGGATTACAATGACCCTCATCACTAACATTATGTTCTAACACTCCCCCTTAATGTTAATAAGGGACATCACCTACCAATTTCTATAAAAGAAAAAATGAAGTACCCTAGTAACACAAGTCTTCTTTGATAGTGATAAACATGGACACAAATATATGCCAAAATGAAGAGCATGTATTCTAGACTACATGAAATTCATCTTGTCATAATTTAGAATCCCAATGCTTTAAAAAATGATGCTTAACTAAGGTCTTATAATTGTTACCTAAATTTCACTACTAGCTCAATCAGGTTACATTATGAGTGGAGGGAAATGTGGCTCCCACAACGGTTGAGCCCAACTCATAAACCTTATAGAACATTTCAGACCACAGCTGTCTAGAGCAATAATAGTCACTAGGACAACAGTCACATGTTTTCACTATATCTAGAAAAGTACGATCTGGGTTTTGAGATTTTTGGATAGAAATTAGGAAACAAGAAGAAAAAATCCGATAAATTTCTCATGAACCCAGTTTATAGATTTTGAGAACTTTTCACCAGTCCTAAGGCTATATTTTTATTTTCAGTTTAAAATCTCTGTTAAGGGAAGAGACAAACAACAAAGCTAGAAGTGGCAGTGATACGCAGTAAGGATAATTTCTACATAGTAAAGAGTAGTTAATAGTCCCTAAATGCCTGAAAGTAGTCATATTATCACTGTCCAAATTAGTCCCAAAAAATCAGTCATAAGAGTGAGCATTCCCAGCATCAAAAGTAGTAAAATTCGCGACCACAAAGGACCAAAAATCTGCCAAGTTCGAACAGCAAAAGGTTCAAAGGTTCAAAATTTTAGAAGGTTCGAAGGTTCAAAGGTTCAAAGATTTGTTCACCGAACTTAGAAAAGGTTCAAAAGTTCAAAAGGTTCAAAGGTTCAAAGGTTTAAAGGTTCAAAGATCTCTTCACCGAACTTAGAAAAGGTTGAAAAGTTCAAAAATTCAAAGGTTCAAAGGTTCAAGAGTTCAGAAGTTTAATTTTTGATCTATTGTCTGTTTCCGCTGTGCACTCCTTATCAGATTAAATGTTATGTCATAAATGGTTTTATTTTTTGCATGAGTTTGTATAAATTTTGAATTGTAAAACATTAACTAAGGTGATGTAATTATAAATCATTTAGTCAATGATAAATGAATGCAAAAATTGTGTATTTATGTCATTTATTGTGAAAATATCAAACATTTATGATGCTGCAGGGGAGTTATTGCATAGATTTGACTTATTTTCATGGCCTTAAAGATCATTTAAAGGCATTCAAAGACATTTTCAAGTTCCTTTATGATAGTTGATGGCATGCCTTGACCATTTCTGCATTGGGAACCTATTTTGGAAATCTTTGGACATATATTTTGGGGATATTTATGACACCCACGAAAATGGAGAGAGCTGATCTTTATCTGATTACAGTTATTTTTGGAGAGTATATAGTCATTCATTTGACTCTTTGTAAGTAGTTATTTCCATATACATTCTGGAGTTAGTGATTTTTTCTACAATCCTACTCAGTTTGAGTATGTTTTTGTAACTCTTTGGGCATATGAAATACAGAGAACACCTTGGATACCATTAACAATCAGATTTTGCCTTCTTGTTTTGCAGTATTGGGTGTTATTAAGTGTTTGAATAGGTCATTTGTGAGGTAATTTATTTCCTTGTGACTGTCTTATGTTTTTTCAATACCCTTTTTTCTATAGAAGCTGTGTTTATGCAGGTTGCAAACTATGTCTTAGAGTGTTATAAAACTTAAAATTGTGAAGTTTAGCTTCCTTTTTTGAAGATTTTAATGCAATTAGGCCTCTTTGTGAAGTGCTTTTACAGACATATAGTGATAAGTTGTGCAAGTTTTATTTTCTTTTGTCTATGGCCAAGTGTATGTAGGTCTGAGTTTCATTTTACCTTATCAAGTTTGGTGAATCACCCTTATTTTCAAGTTTTTTCTAGTTTTTATCTTTCATTTTTAAAAGCATTTCTCCACCTTTTTCCTCTGCAAATCCAGTAGATTTTAGGTGATTATCAGCTAGGAAGCTGGCCATCTCTGGAGGTTCTTTCCAACACAGGTGACCCACAGACCTAGAAAGATCCCATGTTTCTCTAGATTGCCAAGTTTTACAACTTAACAAGGGTGCAAATATGAGAGACAATAGTTTTTGGCATGCCTGGTGGGATTGTGAACTGATTCTTAGTCCATTTTTATACTTTTCACTTCTGTTTGGTGTGTACAACAGTTGATTTCAGCCTTTTGAGGTGTTTTAAATACATACCTAGCAACTTTGAAGCTTTGGTTTAGTAAAAACCAATGCAGAACAGTTTATACATTGCTGATATTGGTGTGTAGGTCAGTAAAACCTGGCTTGGAAGGCAAGGAAAACACACACTTGGTGACTCTGGAAAGAAATATCTACTGGTTTCAAGAAGATAAGTGCTGATATGTACTTATTTTACTAAAAATCAGACTTGATTTTTACTGTGAAAGTTTTTAGTGAGTTTTCAACACATATAAATGCCACAATATGTCTTCTTTTCAAAGAAATATGTCTTACTTTCCACTATTTCATGAAAGTCCTATTCATACATCATTTTATGAGTCATATCATAGCGGTCATATAGCTAGTTTTAGTCTAAACAACCCATTGATAGTTGATAACCAACCAGTCTATCATGCTTATCACCCTCCCACCCATGCACAAACTCCATGGCAGCCACTGTATGCCTATGACCAGCCTCAAGAATCTCATTTTATGCCAAGCCAGCAATACTACTTTCCCAATCAGTTTCAAAATGATGAGAGAATGGAGATTGCAAATACCGAGAACATGTGGTTTGACTAGAATAAGCAGTTGGATGACTTAAAGAGGCAGCAAGGATATTCTTTACCGCAGGAGCCCATAAATGAGCAAAATCAGCCAAACTAGTCTGTTACTCCTCAGTTTCATTCATGTCAGGAATTAGAACCAAATCATCAAATTACTGAACAACCATGGCAACCTTCTTGGACTAGGTATCCTGGTTATAAGATGCCAAACCTCAGCAAAGTTATTCCTTCCATACCAGTCCAAGATCAGGAAGATGGGAAATCGAATCCTATACCAAGGGGAAAATATGAACTTGAAGATCAAAAACAAGAGGAGTAGTCGGTTGCTGTTGTTTGTACTATGTCCCTAGCTAAATATGAGAATAATACATGTGGAGAGGATGTAGGCTCAGGATTGTCTCTGAATCCCTTACATTTTCATTCATTTGATGAATTTTCTAGTGTTGTTTATAAAATGAATGAAGGAAACATTCAGAGGTTGCGAGGTAGAGGTCTTCAGTTGCAAAGATAGGATGCTCAAGTGTCATTGGAAAAGGCACCACATGAAGAGTGTGAGGAAGATTTGGTTTTCTTGTTTGATCAATTACCTACTTTTGTTGAACAAGATGAAGAAAGCTTTCAAGTACCCAACTTGCCAGCAATTTTAGACCAACAAGAAGAGGTTCAACAATATGAGGAGTCGATGATTAGAACTAAGCAATCTGACAATGCGGTCTTGGATCAAGTAAACGAAAGTGAAAGTAAGCCTTTCTTGGAACCTACACAGCTGGCTGAGAGCTGTTATGAATCAGAAAATAGCTCTCCTCCATCAGAATTTCATAAAGACTATAAGGAAGAGTCATTTTGGGATGACCTTGAAGTTTTTGTTTCTAAACTGGATGACAAAGGATTAAACCTGCTGGAAGAAGTTACAGATCATGCTAAATCAGGATAGCAAGTTCACAGGTTTGAACAAGAGTAGGATCAGTTTGTCGAGGAGATAGATGAACAAGAGAAACTTGGTGGACATGAGGCTGATATGTTTTGGTATGACGGGCTACCTTTAGTTGCTAAACAAAGCGGAGAAGATATAACTGTGATTACCCAAGACTTGGGACAACTATAGGTTGTTGAACAATGTGAGGAGTTGCTGGTTTGTGGAAGTCAATATGGAAATGAAGATTTAGCTCATGAGGTAGTTTCATTTTGGGATGATCTAAAGTCTATTTTGACTCAGGAAGAAGCATCTTTTTGCCCAATTTTGGACATTGAGCCAGCACTATTTGAAACAATAGATAAAAAATAGGAAGAGAAATAGCTACATGATTTGGAACAACAAGGAACTAGCATGGAGAGTTTTGAAAGAACTCTTTCTAGAGGATTCCCAATTAGACATCTAGCCAGAATGGAGGCCAACAAGGATATTTGTATCTTGTTTGCACATAAGCATGAATATACAGCTAAGAAAGAGCAGATTCAAGTCACTTTTCTACCTCAGGGCAGGAATTTTTACATTCCATGTGAAAATATTAGTGAACTTGTGTATGTTCTTCAAGAGGTATTGCAGAGCTCTTTGTCAAATTTCTGTTTATTTTTCCTCTCTTTATAGCTGTCCTCAAGCACGGAAAAAATTGCATACTATGCAGAAAAGGCAACTACTTCACCCAAACAGTAAATGGTTTTGTTTGACTTAGTGTCTTTCTTGGTTAGGATAGAGTAGGTGCAGTAGTTTTCAATTCCCTAAGTGTTGCTAGCACAGTTAGATAGGTTTCTTTTTGAATTTTTCTTTTCTATTAGGTTTCAGGTGTCTTTCACTATTTTTTTGCTAAGTTATAGAAGTCAGAAATAGTTTGTCAAAAGTGTTTTGAAAAGTCTCAATGTGACCCTATGCCCAATGGATATGCTTTAGACAACTGGTCTGATGTTTAGCAGGCAAACATATAGTAGATGTCACCAAAGATGTTACCTAAACTTCACTACTAGCTCAATCAGGTTACATTATGAGTGGAGGGAAATGTGGCTCCCTCAAGGGTTGAGCTTAGCTCATAGACCTTATAGAACATTTTAGACCACAGCTGTCTAGAGCAATAACAGTCAGCAAGACAACAGTCACGTGTTTTCACTATATCTGGAAAAGCACGATCTGGGTTCTTGAGATTTTTTGATAGAATTTAGGAAACAAGAAGAAAAAACCCAATAAATTTCTCATGAACCCAGTTTATATATTTTGATAACTTTTCACCAGTCCTAAGGCTATATTTTCATTTTCAGATTAAAATCTCTGTTAAGGGAAGAGACAACCAACAAAGCTAGAAGTGGCAGCGATACGTAGTAAGGATAATTTCTACATAGTAAAGAGTAGTTAATAGTCCTTGAATGCCTAAAAGTAGTCATATTATCACTGTCCAAATCAGTCCCAAAAAATCAGTCATAAGAGTGACCGTTCCCAGCATCAAAACTAGTAAAATTCACGACCCCAAAGGACCAAAAATCTACCAAGTTCGAACAGCAAAAGGTTTGAAGGTTCAAAGGTTCGAAGATCTGTTCACCGAACTTAGAAAAGGTTCAAAAGTTTAGAAGGTTCAAAGGTTTGAAGGTTCAAAGGTTCAAAGATCTGTTCACCGAACTTAGAAAAGGTTTAAAAGTTCAGAAGGTTCAAAGGTTCAAAGGTTTAAAGGTTCAAAGATCTATTCACCGAACTTAGAAAAGATTGAAAAGTTCAGAAGGTTCAAAGGTTCAAAGGTTCAAGAGTTCAGAAGTTCAATTTTTGATCTATTGTCCATTTCCGCTGTGCGCTCCTCATCAGATTAAATGTTATGTCATAAATGGTTTTATTTTCTGCATGAGTTTATATAAATTTTGAATTGTAAAATATTAACTAAGGTGATGTAATTATAAATCACTTAGTCAATGATAAATGAATGCAGAAATTGTGTATTTATGTCATTTATTGTGAAAATATCAAACATTTATGATGCTGCAGGGGAGTTATTGGATAGATTTGACTTATTTTCATGGCCTTAAAGATCATTTAAAGGCATTCAAAGACATTTTCAAGTGCCTTTATGATAGTTGATGGCATGCCTTGACCATTTCTTGGAGATCTTTGGACAGATATTTTGGGGATATTTATGACACCCACGAAAATGGAGAGAGCTGATCTTTATCTGATTACAGTTATTTTTGGAGAGTATATAGTCATTCATTTGACTCTTTGTAAGTAGTTATTTCCATATACATTCTGGAGTTAGTGATTTTTTCTGCAATCCTACTCAGTTTGAGTATGTTTTTGTAACTCTTTGGGCATATGAAATACAAAGAACACCTTGGATACCATTGACAGTCAGATTTTGCCTTCTTGTTTTGCAGTATTGGGTGTTATTAAGTGTTTGAACAGGTCATTTGTGAGGTAATTTATTTCCTTGTGATGGTCTTATGTTTTTTCAATACCCTTTTTTTCTGCAGAAGTTATGTTTATGCAGGTTGCAAATTGTGTCTTATAGTGTTATAAGACTTAGAATTGTGAAGTTTAGCTTCCTTTTTTGAAGATTTTAATGCAGTTAGGCCTCTTTGTGAAGTGCTTTTGCAGACATATAGTGATAAGTTGTGCAAGTTTTATTTTCTGTTGTCTGTGGCCAAGTGTATGCAGGTCTGAGTTTCATTTTACCTTATCAAGTTTGGTGAATCACCCTTATTTTCAAGTTTTTCCAGTTTTCATCTTTCATTTTTAAAAGCATTCCTTCTCCTTTGTCCTCTGCAAATCTAGTAGATTTTAGGTGATTACCAGCTAGGAAGCTGGCCTTCTCCGGAGGTTCTTTCCAACACAGGTGACCCATAGACCTGGAAAGATCCCATGTTTCTCCAGATTGCCAAGTTTTACAACTTAGCAAGGGTGCAAATCTGAGAGACAACAATAATATTTTTATTGGAGCCTAAAACTCCTCGACCTAGCCTCCCCTAGGTTCATTACATAGTGCCTGGATAGGTCTTATATAATACAATGCATTTACAAGTGGAAGATTTATAGAGAAGAATTTACAATATGCCTGTAGGGCTTACATATAATTCCTAGAGGTCTTATTTATGCCTGTTAGGCTTTACATCCTAATTTTAGCCATAATTCCTATGGGTCTTATTTTATGTCTTTGTAGGTATTACATCTAGAGGTGTCATTGTCATGCACACTCCCCCTCAATGGCAATTTGTTATGACCAAGCATTGATTTAAATTTAGAGAATTTGGTACTACACAGAGGTTTGACGCTATACTACATATATGATTTCTTTTGTGATTGCTAAGAGCCTAGCCTGATTCTTCTTGAGTATAGTATATTTTCCAACCGATAATTAGTCTAGTAGAACTAGAGAATAATATTAAGATGGAAAGATTTTTTCCCTTGAATGAAGTGCCCATGAACTTCAAATGTGCTTTATTTCTGTAAATAATAGTCTTTGGTATAGAGTAAATATATTTGGTTATCATATAATAAAGTGAGACTTGTAATAGTACCTATATGTGAAACTCTTCTAGTAATCTCCTAAGCCACATTGAATCTTTTGTAGCTACTTTTGTAGTCAGCTTTTAATTAAAGGGCTATAGAAGATAGCTATTTAAATATTATTCCATCCATGTGATAGCACCTGCACCATATTTTGAAGACATGGTTTGAGATATATGTCCTATCAATTTAGGATCACTAAAATAGTCAGTAACACAATAATCAATAAATTTTATTTTTGATGCAAGAGTAATAATTTAAGCCCATGGATAATTAATTTAATAAGAAATAAGTTAACATATAATATGTAGTGACAATACTTAAAAAAATGATTTGATGATCTTATCAAGGAAATCATATGGGATTTTCATAAGCATAAGTATGTAAAATTCGTCATATTCTACAAAGATAAAAATAGTCATATTATATAGTAACAATTAAAAAAAAAATAAAATTGAAGCAATAGGTGAGCTATCCTTTCCAGGCTTGCTCCCCGAATAGTTTATTAGGGTGACAACCACTCATTACAATTAGGTGCTTTATACACAAGAAATTTAGAGTTTTTATAGAAGTATTGACCTCCTTAGATAGTTGTGAAAAACACCTATCTACTATATCAAAATGTCATCTTCTTAGATGTCTTTACCCATTTGGACATACCTTTTTATCTTGTAGTATTGCTCCTTAATGGACCTCTCTTCTCCATGACATATATGATAAAATTTATTATTGATTATAACAATCCTTAAATAACTAATATATCAAATGTTATCATTCCCCTAGCCATGCAAACATCCAAAGTTTTTATCAAATTATTTCATATATAAGATAAGTATCTAAAATTGGAGCCTTTACATATGACAATATCTTATATGCATAACAATGCAAATTATATGACATCTCTTATTTTTAGAGATGATTATTCTTTTTAACATCTAAGACAAAATATCCTCTATGGTTATAACAAAAATAGTAATAAAGTTATGTTTCTAAGTGTTGCTTACATATTTTAAAAAGTATCAACAATATCAAAGATTTATCAACAATTGTTGTCTATAGTAACTTATTAATTAAATAAATTTCATTAGAAATTAGAAGTCTTTTGTATTGTTGTCATTCAAAAAGGGAAGACTCATATTTCTTATGACAACTGTCTATGTGAGAAGAAGGCAATTGTATTCTTAAAAAAATCTACTCTTTCCACATGCATGAGGCTTTTGGGAAAAAAAGGAAGATAAGGAAACCATTTTTTTTGAGAAAAGGAGAAAATTTTTGGGGATTAATCTGCAGTAATTTTTTGAAGGTCATTCTTGTTTAGAATTACTACAAAAAATTCTTAGCCTAAAGGTATGAATTTGTTAAATTTGTTACCTGCATCTATAAATGTAACAATTATATGTATTTATATTATTGTTACAACTTGTCTACCTTGAATCTATTTTGGGCATATGGAAAAGTTACCCAACACAAAAAATTGATTGAAATTGAAATCTAAGCATTGACATAATACTGGGCACATTCTAGAAAAAATAATTCCAAAAATTAATCTCATTTTGGGAAAATTGACAAATACCCATCTCACAATTTTTGAACCATACAATTATTGAGGCAAAAATATATGTGGATTGTTTTATTGTTGCAATAGATCTTTGTTGGAGCCTCAATATCCTTCACACTACATTAAATAGCAAGTCCAAGTAACCTATGTTGCACATGTGCATTCTAAACTCCACAGTAGTTAAATTTCCTTTGTCAATAGGATTGAGGTTTGAATTAACAAATATTCAGATAAAAATTTTAGTCTTAGAATTGTTTCTAGGAAATCTATGGTCAAAACCAATTTTACCCAACACTGGGTTAAATAAAGAAATACCCAACTATTTTTATTTTCTTCAAATTTTATTTCTGGGCAAACTTTTGTCAAGAAAAAAAATTAGGTTATTTCATCAATGGGTTAAAAGAAGGAATACCCATGGTTTCAGATTTGATTCTAAGTCAATTTATCTTCTTTCTCTGGAATGAGTGGCCAAATAGAAAGATTGTTTAAGTTTTTTTAAAGAAAAAATGAATACTTTACCTCTTGTGTAAGATGGAGCGACTAAATTTGAGGGAGCTACCTTAATTTCCCTTAGCAAAATTTTGTTTATAACTTTTACAAAGGCATACAAATTCTAAGGGAAAAGATTAAAGTTCTAAATATCAAATTTTGTTTGATTTTCCTAAAGGGCACTTAATGCAAGAGGAGTTAGTTTTTTTAGAGGAAAACTAACAATTTCTTTTTGTGAAAATATGCGGGGCAGCCAAATTGGAGAGGTTGTGCCCAAATGACAAGTTTAGCCATTCTGAAAAGTGGTGCAACCCTATCTAGGCAATAATACCCAACTTTTAAGTTTACTCAAATCTTTATTCATGTATTTACCTACCCGTCCAACTTTGATAAGATCTCTATATTAATAGCATTGCAATTATAAGAAAATATTTTACTTAGAACAGGTATAATGGGATTGAATTTTAATTGAGTTGGAAATTAAGAGAATGTTTATAATATGAAACAATTGCAAGATGTATGAATTTAGAAATTGTTTGAACTATATACTTTATGGTCAATATGTTTAAACATGGGACTCATACAACTTTTCTACAGATGCAATTCTAAGACTATGACTTCAAAAAATTCCTTACTAAGTGTCTTTATATGAGAAGAAGGTTTTTCTTTGTTACAACTTGCTCTCTCAGAAAATAGAGATACACTAAAATTTCTGCCTTCATGTGAACCATCATATAACATGGCTTTGGCAATCTCTGTAACTTGTATTTCATTTACGAGTTAGGGAGTTGTTAAAATAGAATATTCATATATAGATAGGCAGGTTAGTTTTGTAGGGAATATTGAATGAACTTATTTATTTATCAACTTAATTTAAGGATCATAAGTAAGTCTTAGTATATACATAATCTAGGTGTTCAATTTCACCCTATTTAGGAAAAGAATTTGACCCTATTTTGATAATACTTGATCTTGATAAGGGCCATAAATTAGAGTGGAATAACCTTGTTTTAAACAATTGGGGAATCTTGTTAGGAATCTACCTTATTGTTTGGGCTATTTCCTATTCTACCCTAAGAACATGTTTTTTTGATAAGATTTATGGCATCCAAGAATGCATACTTTCTTAGTATATCATATTTTTCATGTCTTCTATTGAACACCCAGAATACTGAGAGGGGGGTGAATCAATATTCTTTGAAACTACTTAATCATTTAATCATTCATTTCACATAGCATGTTTAACCTGCATTAAGAAAGGAAAGCATGAAATCAACCATTAAAGCATATCACACATGAACACTAGATTTTTACATGGAAAACCCAAAAAGGGAAAAACCACGGTGAGGATTAGCTCACAATATATATTAATAAAGCAACCGGTTAAGGTTGATACAATTGGTGGACTCACTATCCTAAAAAGAAAGAGATAGAAGAAGGGGTGGCTCACTACAAAAGAGAACTGTTAGAGTGCATCTGACTTATGCTGAGGACACAGCTCAACTGAAGCTCAATGTACTGACTTGGTACACTTCATCTTCACCTCAAACTTATCCGAACCCTTTTCTCATCAAACTCTGCTCGACCATACACTTCTTTTACACACACCACACCATCAAAATCACACACTCACACAAGAAATCAATCTTGTATATATACCACTTCCAAGTAAACGATCAAACAGGTCGACATGATGAATGTACCATGTGACTTCTTATCTTGTCGGCCCAAAACTCAACTCCATATGCTTTGTAGAGAGAATTAAAGCATGTGGTACATTCATATAGGTTGGCACAACCTATAATTACTCCCATGACATTATTTCATAAATGTCATAGCTCCACACAACCTTAACACCTTCAAGTTAGCTTAATTGGTGAAGTAGCAATAGCCTAAACTAACTATTAGTTCATTCATCAAAATGCTTACCAATTGAATCATACACACTTCTGACATCCATAACCTCTTCCTCAAAACCACATGGCAAGATATTCATATGCGGTGGAATGTAGAACATTCCAATCTGTCATTGGCATTTTCATTACACTGTCATTATAGAGTCTGGTACTTTGTCAACCCTATCTTTCACTTTGGAGAACTTCAAAACCTGAATCTTTGGATTTGGACTCCTTTAGTATGCACTATCATCACCTTACAATTACAAAGCAAAACTCTTTATAGCAGAGAAGTGTGGACTGAAATACTATGATCATGTCTTAGGTTCTGGTCAGTAAATACCTTAGGGAAATATTCAACATGTTATATCTGGCTGTGAAGCACCACAATGAATGCATATCATGCTTTGATGTATTCTTCATCATACTACACTTAGTAGCTTCTCTGAATCAACACTTAGGATGTCATACTTAACTAGACCAACACAAATGTACATGTATACCTTACTGAACCTCTCTGGACTAACACCACTATGTCTTTACCCTTCATTGCAATCAATGACAACACTTCTTACTATCATGCACATCATTCTCTCTATCATCACGCTTATGTTGCCAACAATCTCCCCTTTTGTCATTGATGGCAACATAGCCACAATTTCTCCTCCTTTGTCATCAATGACAAAGGAACTATTTGTATATCTTCAAGTCAAAAACTTCTCCCCCTATCAAATGTATTTGTATATACATGAGACTGACTCCCCCTTACTATTTTATTTCTATACTTGAATATGTACATCAAGATATCAAAAATTTATTTCTTCTATTCTTCTGCATATGTATAAGAAATCAAAAACTTTGCTACTTGGAGGCCTTACAAATATTCTTTAGTTGCAACACCACAGAATCCGAATGCATCCTGCTAGAGATAAGTACCTATATCTGCCCATTGATTTGCAAAAATAATTCTTTTTCTTCCACATATGTTCGTGCAGTGGTCATCTGGACAATCTTGTCAACCTCCTTTAACATTCCTATCAAAGCTGCAATCTTAAAACTAACTATCTCCCTTAGTTGGCTCATCTGATCCTTGATCAGTTTTTTCTGATTTTGCAACTTCTTAATGATTGCATGAGTCTTTTCAATTTCAGCTCTCAAATTTCTATTGTTATCCTTTAAAGGCTCGTAAGTCTGAGATTTTAGCAATATGTGTTTAAAGATTTTCATTTTTTTGCTTTATGTCCTTTGTGGTAAGTGGCCATGATAGGCAGTATTGATACATTACTTTGGCTTCTTCTAGAGTATTTTGAATACTCTTTACACTGACTCCCAACAAGTTATGTGCCTTGGTACATTTATCTGTCAGATCTATCAATCTCTTATTTTTTATTTCTTCAAAACCTTTCTTCTCAGCAGCCTTCTCTAAGGAGACAAAATGAATGTTAACTGACTCCATTAGTTTCTTCACTTGTTGTGCATGAGTCAAAGAAGCATCTCTCTTGGCATATGGTAGCAACTTCTCCAAAACCTTCACTGCTTCTTCTAGAAGCTCATTGCCTTCTATATGTGATTGTAGAATCTCCTCTTGAGCTATGGATTAAAAGATTATTCCAAGTTGTAGTTTCTTCAATGGAGAGATACTGGACAAATTGATTTGGCCATCCAAAGATTGTAGATGAAGCATCTATGGTGAGGATATAATTTGAATTTGTCTTTGTTGTGCTAAAAAATTCTCTGATAGAGTCTATTGGGGAGACTCTAGAGCACTCACCAACTTTATTCCTTTTCTCCTCTTTTGAGATGGATATCATATGAGAGATAGAGGTTTTCAAAGGACAATTATCCTCATGTATCTCTTCTTCTTCATTCCCCAGAGGAACAGAGACATTATCCATAGTGTTTTCTGCTTGTGCTAAAAAAGCCTCACTCTATTCTCCTTTCTCTTCATCTTTCTTCCCTTCTGGTATCTCCCTTATCTCTTCAATATTCTCTATATTTTTTAGAGGGTCGACAACATTCTGATCTTCTACACCTATGTCTATTGGTTGATATGGCACATTTTGTTTAGTCAACACATCCTAATCTGCCCTTGTTGCACCAACATCTTCATTCTTCTTAGGATGGTCACCATCCTTTTCTTTTTCTTCAGAGGAGTACCATTCTTTAGTTGTACTAATCTTTAACCCCTTAAGGACATCTGCAATTATCTTCAAAGTGTCATTTTCTAACCTTTCTATTTCATCTTTATCATTTGACATCAAGGTTTTCAACCTTCTTTTTGTCCTATACTCCTTGGCTAACCTTTGAATAGCCTTATTCTTTTCTTGTATAGAAATTGTGGGACAAACTTTCTCAAGAGCCTTATTTTTCATCTTAGTGTCCTTATTCATGGCTTCATCTCTTATCTTGATTAGAACATTAGCCAAACTATCAAGTAACTTATCAATAATTTCAATTAGGGAAACATTAAATACATCTGTGTACTTGATAGTTATAGTTTCAATGATTGTCTAGTCCTTTGAAGCTCTTTCATCGTACATCTCTGCAACTTCTTTTAGATTATCATATCCTGTTATAGCATTAATGGTGGCTTCCAGTTGCAGGGGTGGAAGTCTTGAAGTCGTTGACTTCTTTATCTTTTCTCTGGTGGCTTCACTGTCACTTTTCTTCTTTCCCTTTCCTTTCCCCTTGGAGGATTGGGCTTCTTCACCAAATTTTTCTTTTCTCTTGAATATGAAGTCTTCTTTTTCTTTCTCATTTTCTTCTTCACATTCTGTAACTATAACAATTTTCACTATTTTGACATTTGTTTGGGCTTCTCCGGAGACATGAGGCTCTCTTTTCTTTTTTAGACCAACTTGGGTCCTTCTTCTTCTTCTTCTTCTTCTTCTTGTACTTCCTCCTCCTCCTCCTCCTCAACATTATCATGACTTGTGTATTTTTCTCTTTTTGCTTTTTCTTTTACCCTTCTCTTATCAAGGGGTTGTTGTTGCTTAGAAACATTGGATGCATCATTCCTCTTTTGTCTTGTTGCAGGCATGGCTCCAAAGGATTTTGGAGCAACGGTAGAGGAGGTAAAGGTCCTAGCTGACCTTCTTGTGCTTGGTAATTCTTTTGGAGCAGTAGATACATCTTTGGATTTCTCTGTAGAGCTCATAATTGATATCATTTCCTCAACCTTAGTTCTCATCTCTTTAACTTTTTCTCTTATTTCTCCCTCCTTGTGCTTCCAATGTACTTCAGTGGATTTTTCTTCATAAGTTTCAAATCTTTCTATAGAGGTGTCTTTTGGTTTACTGAGAATTAGATCTGCAAGACCTACAATAATATCTTTTACTACTTCATACCCCATCTCTGGAATCTAGCCTATTCTAGGTTCCGTGGCCTCCATGTAGCATCCATCCTTACTAACCATGAAGATGATGTCATCCTAATATTTCTCCACCACTTTCTTAGGAATCCTTTCGCTAGCTTTCATCTTCTCCTAGAAAATTTTGAAGAAACCACAGAGTGCAACATTTTGGGCTTCTAAATTTCCTATCCTTTTTAGATGAGATCTGATCTAAACTACTACTGGAATGTGTCCCAACCATACAATGTTTTGTACCCCAGGAATTTCTCTAAGGAAGTAAAATAGTAAGCAAATAACTAGAGTAGCGAATTTAAAGGGGTACCTTGAGTCCTTGGTCTTTTAGAGCTTCTCCATTAATTGTTGCCTTAACAACTCACATAAGTCATAGTCTACACCATTCTTAATCATCTCATATGTTGTGTAGATGATAGTTACAGAGACTAAGTTTTCTTTTTTGGTGAACTAAATCTTGTACCTAATCATCATAGATGCATACTTCATAGCAGGGTCTTCAATATCATTATTTTTAGGGCTTGTTTATCAAACTTTGCACCATTAAGCTTCATTACAACATCATTTTTAATAGATTTGAGTGCTAAAATAGCTCTAATGGAGCACAACCCTATTACAGCCCTAATGGCTTCCTTGCTTATCATGTGTGGTAGATCCAGCCACATGAATTTATCATGGATGCAGCTCAATACATACTTAACCCAAGCATATTCATAACATAGAATAGGGAAATCATTCCAAACATCCAATTCATTCTCTGTTAGGGCACTATACTCATGTTTTAGGTCAAAATTGTCTTCGATTAGCTCATTGACACAAACTTCTCCTAGTTTTGCATGATTGTATTCTTCCATCTTTGTATGAACATACATCCTCACATCCTCTGTATGTAAGACACCATATGGAATATCCAAAAAGGTACCATCTAGATCCATTTCCATAGATTTGAAGGGATGTTTCTTAAACTTAGGGTGAGATCTGTCTACTACTTCTACAACTTGCAGAGTGAACATCTTCAAAGTACTGTAGAAAATCTTAGGGCAAGATGGAAATTTGTAAATACCTTTTGATTGCTTCTGGTTAGGGTTTTACTTGCACAACCACTTGATCTCTTCAAACACACTACACAACTCTTAGTTTTCTCTTTTCTTCTTAGAAATTAGTTTGCAAATGATCTTTGTTTATGTGAGATATCTTATAAACCCCTTTTTGCAAAAACTTATTTTTCATTCAATACTATGTTTGATAAATCTTTCAAAGCTTTTACTGTGATTCATAGTCACCTTCGATTGCTCGACAATCTTGCACAATAAGATGTTTTTCACTGATGTTTTCTTCAATAGGTCAAGAATATCAATCTTCATCTCATATCCTTGTGTTGAAGCATCAACATCATTTCTCTAGCAGAAGATGAAAGATTTCCATTGAGGTTCCCCTTGAGCCAAAGCCCTCAACTTAGTTTCTGGAGAAAGTATTTGCGCCAGAGACTGACACGGCCCCATTAATCACCTTATTTTCTTGTTTCTTCTTCTAGATCTTGTCCATTTCTTTCTTTATCTCTACTGGATCTGAATTCTTTACTAGATCATTCTTCTTTACTGAATCAACCTTCACATTCTTACTTTTGCAAACTTTAGCAATATGACCTAATTTGTTGCATTCATAATATCTAGCATTTTGAACAAGCTTTCTTTCATTCATCCTGGATCTGCATTTATTATCCTTATGCCCAAATCCATTGCATGTATAAAAGTAACCATAGTAAGATGAAACCATCATACCTTTATTATAACTCCTCATCATCTAATTTCTGCATTCACTAGCTTTATGACCAAATCTTTGGCTTGTAAAACACATACTAGAGAGTGGTTGAACATTTTGATTCATCCTGCTTCTACATTCCACAACCTTATGTCTAAACTTACTGCAAGAATAGCAATAGCCAAAGTACCTTTGTGTAGTAGGTTGTCTGATAGGTGTCTTCTTGAAATTTTTCTTTTGATTCTGGACATATCTATTATTCTTCCTCTTGTCTTCAATCTTATTTTGTCCATTGTTTTTCTTCTCAACATTGTTTGCTTTTGAATTTTCACCTTTTTCAAATCCCAAACCTTCTTTATCCTTAGGAGTCTTTTGATTTGCAATCATTTCATCAAGCAGCATGGAGCTCTTCTTGAATTTGTCTTCTTAAATTTTTGCCTTTTCAAGTTTTGTCTTTAAGATCACTATTTCTTGTTCAAGCCTTAAGCATTTTTCAGATTTGCCTTTCAGTTTTTCATTTAGGCATTCTTCAATTCTTTTTCCTTCCTTAATTTGTATTTTCAGACTGGTGATTGTCTCATTTGATTGATTGATCTGTTCATTTACTTCCTTGTATCTTTCTTTGAATTTCTTGTTTTGTTCCCTCAACTTTTTGATGCATTCATTTGCTTCCTTAATATTCTATTCCAGATCTTCAAGAGCTAATTCAAGTTCTCCATTCATGTCAACTATGCATTCTTCTTCAGTAAATTCAATAGCAGGGATTTCTTCTGGGGGAGTAGGATATCTCCTAGGAGCCATGTGTTCGCACCTCAAGATCTTCCTCAAGTGGTTAAGATTCTTCCAAGGAACCAATCTCTGATACCAATTGTTGAACACTCAGAATACTAAGAGGGGGGTGAATCAGTATTCATTGAAACCACTTAATCATTTAATCATTCATTTCACATAGCATGTTTAACTTGCATTAATAAAGGAAAGAATGAAATCAACCATTTAAGCATATCACACATGAACACCAAATTTTTACATGGAAAACCCAAAAAGGGAAAAACCATGGTGAGGATTAGCTCACAATATATATTAATAAAGCAACCAGTTAAGGTTGATACAATTGGTGGACTCGCTATCCAAGAATGCTCACTGCAGGTGGCTCACTGCCAAAGGACTCACTATCTTGAAAAGAAAGAGATAGAAGGAGTGGCTCACTACCAACGAGAACTATTAGAGTGCATATGACTTATGCTAATGACAAAGTTCCACTGAAGCTCAATATACTGACTTGATACACTTCATCTTCACCCCAAACTTATTTGAACACTTTTCTCATCAGACTCTATTTGACTGTACATTTACTTCTTTTACACACACCACACCATCAAAATCACACACTCACACAAGAAATCAATCTTGTATATATACCACTTTTAAGTAAACCATCAAATAGGTTGGCATGATGAATGTACCATGTGACTTCTTATCATGTTGGCCCAAAACTCAACTCCATGTCATAGCTCCACACAACCTTAACACCTTCAGGCAGGCTTAACTAGTTAAGTAGCAATAGCCTGAACTAACTATTAGTTCATTCATCAAAATGCTTACCAATTGAATCATACACACTTCTGACATCCATAACCTTTTCCTTAAAACTACATGGCAAGATATTCATATGTGGTGGAATGCAGAGCATTCCAATCTATCACTGGCACTATCATTACAGAATCTGGTATTCTGTCAACCCTATCTTTCACTCCAAAGAACTTCAAAACATGAATCTTTGGATTTGGACTCCTTTAGTATGCACTATCATCACCTTACAACCACAGAGCAAAGCTCTTTATAGTGGAGAAGTGTGGACTAAAATACTGTGACCCTGTCTTAGGTTCTGGTCAGTAAATGCCTTAGGGAAATTTTTAACATGTTATACCTAGCTATGGAGCACCACAATGAATGCATATCATGCTTGGATGTATTCTTCATCTTACTACACTTAGTAGCTTCTCTAAATCAACACTTAGGATATCATACTTAACCAGACCAACACAACTATTCCTGTATACCTTCTTGAACCTCTCCAGACCAACATCACTATGTCTTTACCCTTTGTTTCCATCAATGACAACACTTCTTACTACCATGCACATCATTCTCTCCATCATCATGTGTATGTTTCCAACATCTTCATGGTGGACTTTTTTTTTCTTAAGTATCTTTTTTTTTTAAATTGATTATAGATTACTAATAGAAAATATGGAGTATAATATGAGTTCAACCCCTTGGGTATCAACTAACCAAGATCATATAGAAAGTATACAACAATATCAAAAGGACTAATCACCAATGAGAAGTCAAGGATCTCAAATCCTGAGAGAGAAACATATCACAAAAGATCTACATGTTGATCCTAAATAAACACAAATTATATAACACCACTTTTACCAATCACCTACAACACTTGATATGCACATAGCCTTGTAAGTAGTATCCAAATGGATACATAGTCCAAATCTATATTATGGTCATCTTATTGCAAAAAGGATCAAGTCTGCCAAAATAGTGTCCATCATTGATAATACCATCCTTCTCCAAAAAGTAACTTGTATAACCAACACATGTTGCATATCACAACATACCATATATAAGTATTACAAAAGAGAACTAAGCATGAGTATAACTAAGTATATCATATCAACCCCTGAGTTTAGAATTTTACAAGTCTTCATATCAAGAGGTGACAAAAAGAAGATCATATATGTGTAGTAGCTAGTGCAATACATCTATATCAAATTACAGGTATGTAAGTAATTGATTCAAGCCAATAAGAAGCAAGGAGTAGGAACTAGGTCTTATTTCATGTTTCCACTTTCACTGAACTTGTCAATTGTTCCAAAAGCACCAATGGGGGGTTCAATATCTGAAATGACCTCATTATCACTGACAATCTCAAGAGCAGCCTTAGGTGGTAGAGTAGGTTCTTTAGCCCCATGTCCTCAAGAAGTTTATCAAAGGTAAGGTTCTTATTATACCATTCGTGAAACCTCATACATTATTTTACAAACTTATCATCAAATCTTGGATAATGTGGCCAAAAACTAGCTATTATAATCTCAGACCTTTTTAGCATCATTTGACCACCATCCATCAACTCCAATAAATTCTCCTTTGAGATCTCTAATGTCATCTGGACCTACATTTGAGCCTTATAAAAGACTCATTAAGTACTCTTCTCCTCCCTTCAAAGCATTCTTCATTTCTGAGTTTCCACAAGGCCCATAAAATTTTAGTAGACAAGATTAACCAAAAATCATTAACTATTTTGTCAAGACCCATAACATATCCAAACAAAATCTCTTGCTAAGTAAAGATTTTTTTGGATCCCACCCTTTAATACTGAACAGAAAGACAAACCATATACATTTTACAAAATCACATTAAAAAAAAGATGTTCAATGGATTTAGGTTGATTACAAAAACTACACACAAGCTTGTTGGGGTCAGACTTAAAGAAAATAGTACCAACAGCTAGTCTCTTGAGAAAAATTAACCATCTAAAACAAGAATTTTTAGGTTTTAATAAGTTGGACCAATACCTATTGAAGATCTTAGACCATTGAACATGGCTCAGGTTAACAAACTAGCACTTATTAGCATAACTGATGGGTTCCAAGGAGTTAGATATAAGATTATAGATCCTTTTTGGACCACCTTTGCAAACCTTTGAACCATCATTCCATTTCAAATTAGTGTAGATTTTAGGGTTGAATTTAGGAGTCACTAGCAAATGCAATCTATACAGTGCTTTCTATAGCATAGTGTATGTCTTCTTCTAAGAATTGGGTATATCAAAAACCTCTTTCAATCTATTTCACAATTTCAATTTACCATTTTCTATGATATCTTTGAAACTACTAATCCCTTTGTTGTCTCAAGTCTTAGCAGATAAACCTTGAAGTAAGGCTAAGGGCTTGTTCTTCCATTGAAGATTCCATCAAATGGACCAAAAATTGAAGACTTCTTTACCATTACTACTCCAGGCACTACCATTCTCAATGAGAGGTCTGACTAGTTCCCAAGCCTTCCAAATGCTTCTAAATACATTAGAGTCAAATGTGAGGACAAAAAATATGCTGAAAAGAATATCATGTCGATGAAGATGCTTCCACTCTTTAGCTCTTTTAAGCATTACCAGCTATATATTTTTCCTAACAAGGATCTTCTAGGGCTCCCTACCTTCAAAAGACTTCAAAATCCATTTAGTGGCAAGTGCTATACCTTGTATCTTAAGGTCCTTAAGACCAAGACCCCCAAACTCTTTCCCCAAACAACACCATTCCCATTTGGTAATTGCCTTCTTTTTATTTCCTTTGCCATTAGACCATAAGAAGGTCCTAATCATTTTATGCACCTCGTTGATATGGCAACTATTAAAGAACCAAACAGATGAATAGTAGATAGTATAGGAAGATAAGATCTTTTGGTAAACTTGCAACCTTCTTCCCAAGGATAGGTATTGGCGATTCCATTTCACAAGTTTCTTATCTACCTTCTCTTTCACCCTATTTCACATCTCATTCAAAGAGGGGGAAATGGAGAAAGGAATCCCCAGATATCTAATTTTCTTGTTGGGTCCTCCCCACTCAAACCCAAACCCAATAAACCAATCAGGAGGAGAACTAGACCAACTGAGAAGAATAGATTTTTGGAAAGAAGTTTTTGTCCCAGAAGCTTGGCAGAAAATATCCAACTTACTTAGCATGTTTCTAAAATTACTTTCTTCCATATTTACAAATAGTGTAGTATCATCAGTAAATTGTGTATTAACTAGTTCATCCTCATTTAGCAGGGATAGTCCTTTCACTCTACCACCACTAACGAAGGCCCTCAACAAATAATGCATAGCATCTACAATAATTACAAACAAGGCAGGATCCAAAGGGCATCCTTGCCTAATGGATCTTTGAAGGGTGAAGGGATCAGAAAATGATCTATTGATATCAATCACTATGACAACATCTTTAAATAACACCTTTACCATGTTAGTGGATTTTTGGGGAAAACCAAAAGCTTCAAGCATCATGATAATGAAGGACCATTCAACCCTCTAATATGCTTTTTCAATGTCTAGGAGGAGTGTATACGCCTAAAAATGACACAAATCTTCCTAAATAAATATTCTAAATATTTATTCCATTCTTCTATTAATTAAATAAATATTTCCAATTTATTTAATCGATTCATTGTTCTGTAATTAAATAAATTCAATTTATTTAATTAAAATTCTTCTAAATGTCCTACCCAATTAAATAATCATAAATTATTTAATTAATCCAAATTCCTCTATCCTAAGTTCTAAATTCAAAAATCCACCTCACCTTGTCCACCTCACCAGGTTGCACATGTAATTAAATATATTTAATATTTAATTATCTTATTTTCCCTCACCCACATGGCCTATTTCTTCTCAAATCAGAGGTTAGTTAACTAATCAATCAAAAGTGTTAACTAGCCTGTCAATTGAGTTAATCCCTCAATCAACCCAGTTCACTGGTCAATCAATTCAGTCAATCCCATAATCCACTCTTCTAACTGATCAATCAAGTCTGTTAACTTTTCAGTCAATGGAGTTAACTCTCCAATCAATTTTGTCACATCCCCTCTTTCATGATGGAGCTGGGACACTTGTCACATTTCTACTAGTTGCACATTCCTCAACCATCCTCAACCATTGATCTTTGTATCTCCTCTCAACCGTTGATTCTCATTCTTCCAAGTCTATAAATGAAGCTTCATCCCTTCATTCTAAGCATCCAGGCTTTTGACATCGTTACTCTGTAGAAATATCACCAGCACGCCTTTGGCACCCTTTGATCATTCACAAGCTTGAGATCACATACTTGCATTGGAGCTCATCTTCATTGCATATCACAATAGCCATTTACCATCGACTTCCTTGAACACAGCTTTAAAAGATTGTACTCTTTGAGGGCTCACTTCATCTGCGAAAGGACGATCGTAATAGGCAAACAACAGAAGCATCAATTTCAGGGAAGGTTTGCTTTGTGTTATTCATTGCTATTTTCGTTTAATCTTCTTTGTTATCTCCTATTCTATTGATGTTTGGGTCTTATTTAATTCATTTGATTGATCACCATTTTACCCTTACATTTTTGGCGCCCACCGTGGGGCCCTTGCCCCTTTATCTCACCAAAATCTGAGCTCTTTTGAAGACAGGTTTCGTACAGGTCACGCAGAATCATGCACAGGCCACTTCAGTGCATTTAAATATTTCCGCGGTGCATATAAAGACTATTACAGTGCTTTTATTGTTTCTGCGCATCTGTGTATTTTCGCTACGCTTTTGCACACTGTTACGGCGCTTTTGATTATGTTGCGCATATGTTCCTTTCACTGCGCATATATATACTATTACTGCACATTTACAATAACTGTGCATATGTTCATTTAGACAGCGCATCTAATAAAAGTTGCTGCGCATTTGTTAATTCTGTGCTTATGTGTATTCCTGCTGCACATACGTTCAATATTACGGCGCATCCATTATTGTTGCGCTTCTGTTGATCATTTATGCGCATCTGATCACTGAAGCTGTGCATTTGTAATAGACTGAAGTTTTGGTACTTTCTTAGGGGAATTTGCTAACTCTAACCTTTTCGCAAGTGTTTGCTGGAGCTGTTTTGCAGGATAGGATCTAGTTTAGTTCCATGTAGTTGCATCTAATTAGTTCACATTTCATTTTCTGAAGGAAAGTAAAATTGATGTTCATTCAAATCTTTATCTAGTTCTAATTAGGGAGACAGTAACTGGATTACTTCTTGCTTGCATTGCAAACACTTTCCAAGTTATTGCTATCTAGGCTTAAAACTGAACACACCTTTTGATTTTGAGGTTAAAATAAACCATTGCTATACCGTGAGACCAGAATTTCAAAGTTAACAATCTCGTGCTATGCGGTTTAAAACTGAACACACCTTTGATCTTGAAGTTAAAATGAACCATTGCTATATCGTGAGACCTGAATTTCAAAGTTAACAATCTCGTGCTACGTGGATTTAAAACTGAACTCACCACCGCTTTCTAGAATTTAAAATTGAACCACTGCTATATTGCTGAAATCACTTCAAAGTTCTATGTTTGAGTAGATTAGCCCATTTAGTTTTTTCACTTTTAACTAGGGTGGATTAATCAGTGTATTCTGTGCTTGCGAATGATAAGGCTTATGCTCTACCCTCTTCTGGGTGATCAGAGTGCCAGACTTGTCATTCTATTTGTTTAACCTTTAGGAGGGGCCTGCCCTTGGATGCACGCTTGTCCAAGTGGGAACGACCCTGAGTGGTAATAGGCTAACGCCAAGCCCTACCAAGCCACTTAAAATAAATTGTGCTTGAGGTGAAAACTTCTTGCAACGAGTGCTGTTATGTTACACTGACGGCCAACCTCCCCCAAAACCCTCTCAGGCGCAACCCTGTGAGGCTGGGAGACTCCATAACGAAGAGTAGCGCCGCCACACGTGTAACCACTTGAACGGTTGCCCGCATTAAATACCTCTTGTTCTAGTGGCCCAAATCCCTTATAATCGATTTCTCGCCTAAGATTTTGTGCTTGCTTTTGTCCAAAATAGAGTCGAAAAACTACAAAAACAATGAAAAACTACAAAGTATTCTTTATGCTTGCTGTGTTTTCTTGCTGTTAAATTCATAATATCAGATCAGGAAGACCTTTTCCAGCCAAAAAATACCAAAAACAGAAGAAAAAAAATACAAAATTTTGCAAAAATATCAGAGCTGCGCATATACTCCTTTCTGCTGCGCATGTATTATGACTTGATGCACTTTTGTTACGACTTGATGCACATACATACTATTACTACGCATATACACACTGTTGCTGCGCATTTGTACTTAACCAGAGCTGCGCTTTTACTATGACTGGCGGCGCATTTGTTCATTCCTGCTGCACAGTTGTTTATGCGCATATGCGATAGTGAGCATTTGCCCTACTTTGGAGAAAATATTTTCACTTGATTAGAGCACCCATTTCAGCCTAGTTTCACTTTCTAAGGTCGGATTCTACCTTGCAGTCAGTCTTCATCCATTTCACCCAAGTCTCTCTCTTTCGTCATTTGTCCCATTCGCTTTCTGTCCAAATCCCTCTTGTCCCAAAGTCAGTTTGTCCCATACCAATTCGACATAGGTCCCTTTTTCGTGTCATTAGTGAATTCACGTAAGCCTAGTAGGTCACAGTACCTTTGCTAGTAGTCTTGTTGAACGACTAAGCCCTACACAGTAAGACTGGTATTGATTGCCCTTGCTAGCGGCCAACGTCTTGTGTCAACCGTCTTACTTGAAGTCATTGAGCGAGAGAATCCTTTGTCCAAATCTTGTCCTAGGTATCCCATTCACAACAGTCTCAGTCGGCACCTCGCCAAAATTTCTAATCCTAGTTCACTTCATCCCATCCCACCTTGCATGGTTCTTACTCGATCCCAGTACAACAAACAACTTGCAATGGCCGAATCATCTGATCACCTCGCCCCACCACGTGGTGGTGACGAAGAAATTTCTCATGAAGAATTAATAGCGCACATCCAAGATAGCAAATTCCAACGCCTGGTAGAGAGGGTGCTCCTTGAAGACCCCGACAAATACTTCCACCATCTGGCTAATCTCGGAGTCAAACTCCCCGCAGACTTTGACATAAGCTCCATCATGGAAAATGTAGACAATGATCATGAGCGGAGATGTGATGGTCATGAGAGGGGTACGAATGACACGGTCCCACATGCAAATGAGAGAGATACAAATGACAGGGTCCCACATGCAAATGATAGAAGAAAGAAACCTATGGACCCAAATGCTCCTATGGATGATGTGAGACAACAAATTGAAAGTCTAAAACAAGAAATATCCAACCTTAAGACCGGTACAAGTTCCAAGCAATACTCTTTGGAAGATATAGCTCCATATCCTTTTGACAAAAGTTTGGTCATGAAACCCTTCCCCTTTCAGTTCAGAATCCCAAAGTTTGACAAATACAAAGGGAAGGGGGACCCTAGAGATCATATCCGGGAATACAATGCCGCATGTTTAGAAGTAGCTCACAACGAGACCTACTTGATGAGACTGTTCCCAAGATCCTTAGGTGGTCAAGCTATGGAGTGGTTCTCACGCCTCCCACTAGGAATCAAAACTTTTGATGAGCTTGTCAATAAATTCATAACGCACTTCTCCTACAACATAGAACACGAGGTATCTATGCTAGATCTATGCAATACCAAACAAAAGAGTGGTGAGTCATTTGCCACCTTCTTACAACGATGGAGACAGCTAGCTAGTAAGTGTTCTTATGATATACCTGAGAAGCAACTATTGGAAATGTTTGTCCACAACCTAAACATGGATCTTAGCTATCAGATTCAGATACAATGCCCTACATCATTCTCCAAAGTCATTGAAATGGGCTTATTCATTGAAAAAGCTATGATCACTAAGGGAACTCTCAAGCTCTACAAAGACACGCCTAATTCCAATTATACAACAGATAAGTCAAAGTTTTGGACCAAGAACAAGAATGTGGTTAACGATGGGGTAGTTGATGCCAAGGCGGCAGCTCCTAAACAACAACCCATATTCAATCTTAAGGGGGACGCAAACAATGGTGCAATCAACAAACCACCCTCTCGGGAGCCTAGATCTTGGTACAATTCAAACCCAAGAAGAAAATTCACACCGTTAGGTGAGTCTCAAGAATCTACGCTTCGGAAGTTGTTGGCTAACAACGAAATTTCTCTACCGCCAACAAGTGATTACGAGCCTATAGTCAAACCTCCCTACTGGAAGGACACAGACTATTGTGAATATCACCGAGGAAGGGGGCATACAACTAACAACTGTATCCACCTCAAAAATGTCATTCAAGATATACTGGATCATAATCAGGGAGGGACACAACAACATACCTCCAATGAAACTCATGTGGCCTACAGGGATCCACTTCTGAATCATAACAGGCCATATAACAACAATGTCCACAACAACAACAACCATGGCCACAACAACAATGGCAACAATAGCAATGACAACAACAATAATCGCAATCGGCCAAATCAAAACAGTGGGACGAGTAATGCTAACTATGCAAGTGTTCCATTTGACTACACCATAAACTGCATTTCTGAACATGTTCCACAGGTCAATGTCATCTCACCCAACCAACAACCAGGACCTAACCAAACTGGTTGTAGTATAATTACCCGTAGTGGTAAAGTCACACTCAATACCATTCCTCCAAGGTCGTCACCATCTCCATCCACTTCCTGTCAATACAATGTCCTCGACCAGTTACAGAAAACCCCAGCTCACATTTCTATATTGGAGCTATTGCGTCTATCTCCTTCTCATAAGGAGATTCTTGAGAAAGCCTTAGTGGAAACCACTGTCCCCACTAACCTGGCCCAAGAGAAGTTTCAGACCATGGTAGGTAATTTGACATCCTCCACTTCCATATCGTTTACAGAGCAAGATGATCTTTCTGTATCTCAACCCCACAACACCCCTCTGCACATTATCACATTCATACACAAGCACCGCATCAAGAGGGTTCTCATTGATGGGGGTGCCGGTTTAAATATCTGCACATTGAAGCTAGTCCTTGCACTGGGGTTCTCCAAACAAGTAGTTGATCCAAGGAGGAAAATTACCATTAAGGCATATGATGAGGAAGAAAGAACCACAAAAGGAATGATTGTCCTACCCATTCAAGTGGGACCGGTAATTAAAGATGTGGTGTGCCAAGTCCTTGATCGGGAGCTTGCTTATAATATCCTATTAGGGAGACCATGGATCCACGCCATGAAGGCTGTCCCCTCGACCTATCATCAATGCATTAAGTTCCCGCACAATGGCAAGCAGGTCACCATCCAAGGTGACCCT
The DNA here is from genome assembly GCA_027924645.1 of Cunninghamia lanceolata. Lineage (NCBI taxonomy): Eukaryota > Viridiplantae > Streptophyta > Pinopsida > Cupressales > Cupressaceae > Cunninghamia > Cunninghamia lanceolata. The sequence continues at coordinate 2,825,497 of BSBN01000130.1, read as the reverse complement.
GACCCCTACCAACACTGCAATTCTTTCCGTGCCAAACCTGAATGTGTCATACCGAACAACAGAGCCTACATTTCCCCTACCCTGCAATAGGACCATACCACTGAAGCTTCCTCCTCAAGACCCAAACCGTTGAAACTTACCATAAAAGAAAATGGCATGGGGGAATACTCCATTGAGCACAGCCTCAACCTTGCCAAGATGCCTTTGTCTCCTCGCTCTTTTGGCCAACCCAAACATTTTCCAAAGCCATCTTCTCCTCCTGCAGCTCCCACAAATCCCTTTGTAAAATGGGGGACCTTATCTGATGAGACAGAGGAGCGAGATCTCTTGCAGTGGCTTTATGCTGAAGAAGAAAACACACCCCAAGAACCACCTAAACTCCCTATAGAACTCTATGGGCGGGGTGAGACTATCTTGGACAGGATGGGGTACGAAGGACAAGGCCCCATAGGCCTCAGAAAAGAAGGAATCATTGAACCTATACAACCTTCTACATCCTCTTCGGCTAGAAACACAACTAGTCTAGGGTACAAAGGTAAGGGCAAAGCCAAGGAAAATGCCTGCCTTGTGGAGACAATCCAAATGCACCAAGTGGATAGTGACACAGATTCAGATGATTCAAATGAGTATGAGTGGGACGAGCTAACAGAGCACTCCTACGACGACAAAGAGGTTGACACCATCCAAACTCTTAGCCCCTACCATGAGAGACAAATGCAACGGGATAGACCACTGGAGTCTGATTTGCCCACCCCTGAGATTATGGCTTTCAAGGAAAGTTTAGATTCCATTGTGATAAACAACTCGGAAGAAAGTACCACCCATAGCACTACCCCCGCCAATGCCCATAGCATTTCCATTCACACCATCAATGAATCAGGTCTCTCATCTGACTCCCTTCCCCTCTTACACCCTGAACTTATTGACTGGGATCTTCAAGGAACCCCCCAATTAGATATGTTCTAGAACGATGATGCTTACATTGATTACATGGAACTTAGGGACCACTTTCTAAAAGGAGATCATAAAGCTAGTTTTGCTATAGAATTGAATACCATGGCTTACTTCAGGGAGGGTGCCAAGCCTTCCAGTCACAAAAACATAAAGATCAAAATGGATCTGACAGTGAAAACTACCTTGCAGCAATGTCAGATCATAAAATAGTAAAAAGAAAGGATGCATCTGACGGTGAAAACCCAACTGTGGCACCCGATGATGGAATGCTTGAAACCCTCCCTAGTGATATGTATTAGGAAAGGTCGCAGATTGTGGTGGAGCTGACTGAGCCCGTGAACATTGGAACCGAAGAGCAGCCCAAGATTATCCACTTTGCCAAATCTCTCACACCACCAGAGAAAACCAGGTTTGTACCATTCTTTAAGAAGAAGAGAGGCAGCTTTGCTTGGTCATATGCCGACATGCCAGGTTTAGACCCAAACTTGATTCTACATCATTTGCCATTGGATCCAGGGGTAAAACCCGTAAAACAGAAGCTGAGAAAAATGCATCCTCATATAGACCTTTTGGTCAAAGAAGAACTCAAGAAATTGCTAGATGTGGGGTTCATTAGAACCATAGATTACCCAGAATGGATATCTAATATTGTGCCAGTGTCTAAACTAGATGGCCGGGTTCGACTATGCAATGATTTTTGAGACTTAAACAAAGCATGCCGCAAGGATGACTTTCCACTGCCAAACATCGATATCATAGTCGACCTTACTGCAGGACATACAATGCTATCACTCATGGACGGATTCTCAGGGTACAACCAAATCAAAATAGCACCAGAGGATCAACACAAAACAGCTTTCACTTGCCCATGGGGTACCTTTTGCTGGAATGTCATGCCTTTTGGGCTGAAAAACGTAGGTGCTACATATCAGTGAGCCATGACAACTATATTCCATGACATGATGCATGTAACTATGGAAGACTATGTTGATGACATCTTGGCAAAATCTCTCACAAGGGACTCACACCTGGACATATTAGAAAAAGTCTTTCAAAGATTGGACCGATTCCAAGTCAAACTGAACCCAAAGAAATGTGTGTTTGGGGTAACATCACGCAAGCTGCTAGGCTTCATCATGTCGGCAAACAGAATAGAGGTAGACTCGACTAAGGTCAAAGCTATAATGGACATGCCACCGCCCAAGACTCTAACACAGTTAAGATCCTTACAGGGCAAGCTGCAGGCCATCCGCAAGTTCATCTCACAGCTAGCAGACAAGTGCCAACCTTTCAGCCATCTCCTACATAAGAACATTCCATTTAAATGGGACGAGCGGTGCAAAGAGGCATTCAACAAGCTAAAGGAGTATCTTATGAATCCTCCCATACTCATGCCTCTGATCTAAGGAAAACCTTTAATTCTCTACATCTCTGCTACACCCACTGCTCTTGGAGCTCTTCTAGCGCAGCAAGATTATGAGAACAAGGAGAGAGCTGTATACTACATCAGTTGAACCCTAGTGGGCTACGAGTTGCAATACTCACAGGTCGAACGATCATGCCTTGCGGTGGTTTTTGCTTCACAAAAACTCTGACATTACATGTTGGCACATCCTGTCAAACTCATTGCCAAGATCGACCCACTGAAATATCTTCTCAGCAAAGCAGCTCTCACAGGTCGACTAGCAAAGTGGGTTATCCTTCTTAGTGAATATGATATAGAATATGTGGACAGAAAAGCCATTAAAGGACAAATCATCGCTGACCAACTGGCCGAGGCACCATTACAAGACACTTCACCAATGCAGTTTGAGTTTCCCAATGAGTCTCTATTCACTCTGTCAACATCTCCTTGGAAACTCTACTTTGACGGATCTTACACCAACCATGGATCGGGGGCAGGTATCCTATTTATCACTCCCCAAGGTGACACAATTCTGAAGTCCTACAGGTTGTTATTTCCATGCACTAATAACATAGCGGAATATGAAGCCCTGGTGATTGGTCTTAAAATGGCAACTGAGTGGAAAATTCAAGCACTATGTGTCTACGGTGATTCTCAACTTATCATAAATCAGGTCAACGATGAGTATCAAACCAAAGATGAGAAGCTCATCCCATACAAATGGATGGTTGACGACCTCAAAGAACACTTTGGGACCATCTCCTTCGAACAAATACCTAGGATAAAGAACAAAGTAGCAAATGCAATGGCTACCATAGCCTCTCTTCTAGAAATTCCTGAATATGAGTCACAGTATGAGTTCTTAGTGGAAACCATCCGGCACCTGGCTTATGATCTCCTTGAAACCCATTTCATTTGTCTCCTGGTTGGATTTGATTCACCTTGGTACGGTAAGACTTACACTTACCTCAAGGACAATATTCTCCCACCGGACCTCTCTTCCAACCAAAAACAAACTTTCATCCGATAAGCCTCCCATTACACCATCATCGCTAATACCCTTTACCGATGTGGTCTGGATGGTACTCTACTCCGTTGTTTGGAACAAGAAGAATCCATAACTGCCTTGCAAGACGTACACGAAGGGATATGCGGAACACACTCCAGCGGCCCTTCCTTAGCCAAGAAACTCATGCATTTGGGTTATTACTGGCCAAATATGGAAATGGATTCATATCAGTTCGTCAAAAAGTACAAATAGTGCCAAATACATGGGAACCTGATTCATGCACCTGCTCAAGAATTGAGGCCTTTAACGACACCCTGGCCCTTTTGTCAGTGGGGACTTGACCTTGTGGGAAAAATTCATCCACCCTCTTCCAACGGCCACAAATTCATCATTACCGCCACTGAGTATTTCACAAAGTGGATTGAAGTCATTCCCCTAACCACCATCACAGGAAAACAAATTTCCTCTTTCATTTTGAATTACATTATCTGCCAATATGGCATTCCTTCATCCATCATAACAGATAATGGAAGACCATTCAAAAATCAGGATGTCCAGGAACTCTGTGAGCGTTTCAAAATCCAACATCATTTCTCAACTCCATACTACCCCCAAGGTAACGGCCAAGCTGAGGCATCGAATAAAACCATCCTGAAAATCCTAAAGAAAACTGTCAATGAGGCTGGTCGCAACTGGCATGTCCAACTCAATCCCGCTCTGTGGGCCTACAAAACTAGTATACGCACTCCCACAGGTGATACACCCTACACCCTTGTCTATGGTTCAGAAGCCATCCCTCCCCATTGAGGTCAAACTACCATCCCTCAGGGTGTCGTTGAAAGGTCTTATATTAGATGAAGAATATAGAGTCTCCAGGTTACAAGAGCTAGAGCTGTTAGAAGAAAGGTGCCAGAAAGCCTTCGATCATCTTAAAGCATATCAATAGATGATGTCAAGGAGCTACAACCACAAGGTTCGCCCACGATGTTTCAAGGTTGGGGACCTCGTCCTCAGAGAAAACCCTCGCAATCAACAAGACAGAGAAAAGAAAGGTAAGTTCAAGCCTAACTGGCTTGGACCCTATGTGATTGTAGCTGCTTACGGATCGGGGGCATATCAATTGGCCACTTTCGAGGGTGAGTTGTTTGATGACCCAATCAACAGCATGCACCTTCGCCGGTTCTATACCTAGGAGAATCCCAATGCAAGGGGGCACAAAAAAATCAAAAAATCAAAAAAAAAAAATAGTTGACAAGAGAAAATACAAAAAAATCAGAAAAAAATAGAAAGCATACAAAAAAAATCATCCTTTGGTGAAAACCTGGCAAACAGGCGCCTTGGATAGGTATCGTGATGAAAACCTAGCAAACAGGCATCATGTTTATTTTCTAGCTTCTTGTGCAAATAAAAGCAAGTGATGAAAAACCTGGTAAACAGGCATTACTTCTGATAAACCACCTTCTCCATCTTTGAGAATCCAATCCCCTTGAGTCCATTCTTTCTCCATTTGCCCCATTCGACCCATATCTATCCCACAAATATACACCTGACAGTTACCTATCATGGCTTGATACTCTCCTTGTGGCCTTGTCAACCAAAGTTTCGTCCCATACCGTCTCCTCAATGTGAGCCTAGTATAGGATCTCTTGTCAGTGTCCATGGTCTAAGTCCATGAACTACGTTGCCTCTGCGACGTTGCCTCTGCGCCGTTACGTAGGCAAGGCCATTATTCTAATGCGCCCCCGAGGCTTCCATTTCTTCCATGGTCCCATTCGTCCCCTTTCTTGTCTTCATTCTTGTCGTATTTCTTCTAGTCCATCCATGGTCCATTAGGGTTTACCCCGAACTACGTTGCCTCTGCGTCGTCACGTAGGCAAGGCCATTTAGCAATGAGCCCCCGAGGCACTAGGTCAGTCCCTTAGGGTCCGTCTCCCCAATAAGGATTGTGCAATCTTCTCACCAAACAAGCAAATGCAAGCAGAACCCGCGCTTCAAGCAGAAATCTTGCCTATGAGCATCTTAACCTATCTAAAGCAAAGCAAATACCCAAGGTCTTCTAACTGATTCTATCTAAATTATGGCAAGAAAAACACATCTAAATGCAAGAATGTTTTGTGGATTGGAACCATGGTTAAGTTACAGAGTCTTGATTTTTGTTATCATGTCTTCCTATGCTACTCGAGGATGCCAAAAGCTAGAGATGCTATGATGGGGGCATGATTATTTTCTTTGTTTTGCTATTTGTGGATTAAACTTTAGTAATGTGAAGCCTTGTCTAAGGACATGATCGGCAAAGATCATCGAGGACATCAAAGGTCTAACATGAACGGGGGCAATCCTTGTTTGTTGAAACGTAAGAAATACTCAGGTCGTCTAGATTCAATTTTGACTAGATGCTTGTATTCACTTGCTAAATCACAATCCATGTAAGCGGTGCTCAGGTCATCTCAGTTTAATTATACCTAGATGCGTGTATTCACTTACAACATCTCAGAAAATGTACCAAAAACAAAATGCCCAATGATGAAATAAAGCACTCTAAAAGCAAAACATCCATCCTGTATCCATATGCACATCCATACATCCATATCCCATACAATCCTCATTATCCAACTTATGCAGAGTAACAATATCAAATATAGTTTCTAAGTCATTCTATCATAACCATTCTTCTATCTATCATGTCATTCTTGTGTCGATAAGAGTACATTTGGACTTCACAAAAACAACACATATAGGAGCATATCATATCATATGTAGAGCTAGTCATGAACATGATTAGGTCAGTAGAACACATCACACAAATGCATTAGGTCATCCATACATCAGCATCATATCGCATCTTAAAATACAGAAAATCCCAAAAACATAGTTCAGTGCATCGCATACAAAGCTGCATCATCACATAGAATTCATATTACATTTGCATTCATTTGAAGCATTAAATCATATAGACATCCTATAAAAGCTGCATCATCACATAGAATTCATATTACATTTGCATTCATTTGAAACATTAAATCATATAAACATCATATAGCATCATATCCAAAAAAAGCATCTCATATAGCATCGGATAGTCCATCTAAGTCTACACATACATCGCACCATACAATAGACGTACATCATCTCATAACATATGCAATAGATACACAAAACTGCATCATCATATCTACTATCATATAAAAGAGGTCCAAATGTACAATATCACCATCTCTCTCAAAAATCAAAAGTGTCATATGCAGTATACATCTAAATGGACGGTGATACATGTCCCAAAATGTACAACATATGGTATGTGTCTATCCCTACTGTTGTGGGCCACCACTGCCAGCTCTTGACTGTGGGGACCCATCACAGACACCCCTGACTATGATGGACCTGCTCTATGAGTCACCCCAGACTGACTCCTGAAGCTCCCTGCCCTCTAACTCGATGCCACGACACCATGGTATAAACCTCGATAGTACTGAGCTTGTGACTGAGCCCTGGCAAGCTCTGTCTGTGCCTGTGCCAACTGCGTCTGCAACTGGCCTACCTGTGCCTGTGCCTGCTGCACCTGCCCAACCAAAAAAGAGCTCACTGCATCTGTCCCCATGGCGGCCACAGTAGTGTCCCGCTCTACACGGACAATGCCTAACTGTGCATCGGCCATATCTCTCTCGCGAGTCAGCCCACTGATCACTGGGGCATCCGTATCTCACCTCCTCTCGACCCTCCTCAGCTGTGCCTGCAGCTCTCGCACCTGTCCCCTCAGGCTAGCTATAGTCCTCTCATGCACATCTCCCTGTACTGGCCCCTGTGTTGCCTCTGCCTGTCCTGGCCCCTGTGGCCGGGGCACCTGCTACTGTGGAACCTGTTGATGATTGTTTTGATGCAATCATAACAATAAGTTAAAATTCACATATAATGAACTGAAACTATACTTGAAAGATAAGAAGGAATCATTTGAGATTCAACTAATCCCAAGTCTACAATGGTTCGGTTGGTCAAGTTCAGTTGGTCAATGTGAAGCTGTAATGTTCAAGGGGCCTTACATAGTTTAGGTTTGTTTGGTGGTTTACTGGACTAAGAATATGCAAAAGGTTCATGAGATATGTCAATACTTTTCATTCCTTTGCATAAAAGTGTTACTGTGCTGCAAGTTTTAGATGGTTTTCTTGAATTTTTTGCAGCTTTCTTCTTTATCTATTTATGAAAACTATCTACTTATAGCTCTGTTATGCATGCTTCTTCAAATTTGAGACAATTTCCTTTAGATTTCTACGTTTTCAGCTAAATATTTCAGATGGGTTGGGAAAAGTTAGAAAGATCTAATCTATACCTCATTTAATCTACCGAAGGATCTAATTGTTTCTGTTATGCACTATGTAAATACCACAGTAATTTGAACAAATCCATAGTAAAAACCTTAAATGCAAGTTCTGAGCATTTTCACAAACATACATTTAAAATTGCAAGCTCTCAAAGAAAATATTTCAAAACACAAAGAAGAGCAGAAGAACACTCAGAAGATAGATGCAGAACTCCAGATTCTATTGTATTAGAAACGAATAGTCATACATGATTTACAATGTAGGAATGACTCTTAGTTTCATTGATCATACTACAGAGAACTTACAAGCTTTACAGATACAGTAAGACAGCCAGACATTCCACGTGCACCTTACTGCAGACAAACAGGCGACCTCCTTCTTCTACACTAAACTATGCCCAGAAAGACTCTACAATTCTGGCAAAATACTAAAAATCCCTGTGTAGCCCCTGTTGTAAAGTATTACAGTGTAGAGAGGCACAATATAAAGACATTCTGATTGTCCTCACTACAGCAGAAACCTAACTGAACCCCTGGTTCAAACCCCTGGTTACAGCAATAAATACAGGTGAACCAGCTCTTCAAAATATCTCTGAGCAGTGTCAAATCTGGGCGAAATATTGCCCCTTCTAAGAAGTTTCGGCAGCTCAGCAATAACTCTTGTTTGTCTGTTGTAGTAATACCCTCAGCTACAACTTTGTCCTTTATTTGAATGGCCTTGACTTCCTCGCACTTCATCTTTATCTTCCTGCTCCTGAGATTGGATTTCCTTCCTCCATGAGGTCACTGTGTTGACTTTCCAGCTGCTTCCTCAACTGCAAGCCTGCAAGACAAGACAAGCAATAAGTATCACATTTATCACATAAACAACAGGAAATTAAAATAATCATTTAAATCCAGGTGACTGCACAAAATCGTGGAAATCAGATCCAAAATACTCTTAAAACGTGTTCAAAACGCATTCAGACCGCTCACAAGCCATCGGGTCAACCATCGCTGACCGGGAAAATGCCACGGGCGCCAAAAAACGTTTTAAAACTCCACCGCTTCATTTCCCGCCCATCGGCATGTCAAAAAAAATCACTCGGCCGATGTTCTTTGTTTGGCCGATGTTCACTTCATCTGCATGATATTCTGGAAATATGATACTCTCCCTTTCGAAGGCCCAGATGACGTCATCAGGATGTTTCGCTTCTGTATATTGGGGAAAAGAATGACATCATCATCATATTCATGTCGAAGGAAAATAGGAGGATATGAAATATGATCCTGCTGCTGAGGAAAGGAATATGATGGTGATGTCATCGTCATATTCGGGCTTCGTTAAAATGCAAATGATGACGTCATCGTCATGTTTAGTTAAGATCAGGGGATAAATGCAAAATCGGGTCACCTAAGGAGCATGATCAGGTGGTGAATGTAAAATCGGGTCACCTAAGGAGCATGATCAGGTGGTGAATGTAAAATGACCCCTTTGCGGCCAAGGTAACCCTCTCGAAAGATCAGGATGATGATGATGATCAGGATATCCGGGGCCTTTGTTAAACTTAAAATATGACGTCATCATCATATTCGCAAACCGGATCATGTTTTGGAAAAAATATCCTGCCGAAGGGAAATGTGATGATGATGATCATCAGGATATTTGCTTCTTCGTTTATCAGATCAGGATGACGTCATCATGATATCTGGGGCCTTTGTTAAACTTAGAACATGACGTCATCATCATATTCGCGAACCGGATCATGTTTTGGAAAATATCCTGCCGAAGGGAAATGTGATGATGATGATGATCAGGATATTTGCAAAAGGTCATTCTTTCTCGGCAGGAGGACATTACGAAATATCGAGTAGACAAACAAGATCATGATGATCTTGACAATATGACAGGATAAAAATATGATGATCCTCCTCATCGAATTATCATGATGACGTAACCATCATTTTCCATCTTCGAAGCATGAAGATGAGTTGAGGTCATCATCAGGTTTGCGCTAGGGTGATATTTAAAATATGATCATGCTGTTGAGGAATGGAATATCACCCTCCCTTAAAAGATAGGGTGATCATCATGATCATGCAAAAGGAGATCAGGAGGATATGAAGACGTCATCATCATCTTAGCGAATTTCAGCAAATATGACCCTCTTGTGAAAGATCAGGATGATGACCCTCCGATAGGATTTTGGCATGCGCATGCAAATTATGCAGATGGTGGATTTTCTAAGTCAGAGTGATATTTAAAATCAGCATGATATTATAATATCAGGTGATGTTAAAATATCACGATGCTCGTTGTTATGAAATATCGGGTTACACTCAAAACATGATGCTCACGATGCGCATAAGGTCTTTTGACGGGTAAAAGGCACTATCACCTAAGATTGACGTCTGGATATTGCGACTGCATGATTTTTATCGGGTGATAGACCAAGATCATGATGACCTTGACAACATGACTGAGGATATAAAAATATGATGATCACTTGCGATTATCAGGTTTGACCAAAACTTTGACTGTGCATAACTTCCACATATGGATGAATTTTCAAGTGATGTAAAAGGGAAACCTGCATGGAATTTCAAGCTCTTTCTAAATATGAGGTCACAGAAATAAAATATGAACTTTGACAAACTGACCTCATGATGATGACCTACCTCATCCCGACCTTCATGATGATGATGCACCTGACTCATTTTTACCAAACCGCCAGAAAATAGACAAACACAAGCAGAAGCAAAGCAAAGCGACAGCAGGGGTCCCCATTTTGCTAAGGAGCATAATGGGGCGTGTTGTGAACATCACAACAGAACCTGCTGCTGCGGTATCTGCTGCTGTGCCTCGGCCTATCCTGGCACTACCTGCTTGGCCTGACCTATCCTCCTCCGCTGTCTAGGCCTCTCTCCAGCTCTACCACCCTGTCGTCCTCATCCTCCTCTAGCTCCCCTCTGCCCTGGGCCAACCTGTCCCTCCTCCTCTGAGTCTGCCTCATCAATGCGAGGCACCAGCATACCAGGTCCTGAATATCTTAGGAAAGGATGTGCAGTGATCCAATCCTCATACTCCTGCATCACCCCTGTGTTTGCTATCTCTCTCCTCATATCCCATGCCACATAAGGAGTCTGCTGGAACTCTACGAAGGCCTCCTCGTACGAAGCCATCGGCCCCCATCGGACCCTCTCTACATGTGTCCGTGCAAAGTGCACCTGTCCCTGTGGCATGCCCTGCCTCCTGCCGAACTATCTCAACACTCGGCCCACCATCTGTCTCTATAGGATATGCCGTGTCCGGCCTATCAACCACCTGGTTTGAAAGCAGTACGGTAGCTCGTCTCCCTCGTTGTCCCAAGGCTCGCAGTCTAGATATGGTCTCCAGACGACCACATCTACTCCATCCAAGGTATGCCTCCAATACTCTAGCTTCCCTAGCCTGTGCTGGGAAATCACTCCTGCGTAACCATAACTGTATGGCTCTCCTCGCTGCCTCACGAAGACACATATCAGCCTAGTCACCGCTATGTGCTCCCACAGCCAAAACTGTAGCAGTAGTACTCCATCCGACAGATTCGTGCTGTGGTGGTACACCACTTGATGCATGTCGTGGTATAAATGGGCTAGTATGCAGACTCCCCATGCATATCGGGTGCTCTCAGTCAGCATCCGCTCCATAATCTTGCCCCATCCGATAGGGAACCCATGCGATCTCCTGTCCGGGCATACAACGCCCCGGATCAGTCCAGCCACAATCCCTGGGAAGTAGTCATAGCAATCATACATATCTTGCCACGGGATGACCTGTCCAACCAGCTCGGGATCATCGAACACTCGCTGGCACTCGGTGAGTCCCGCATCCCGCTGTGCGTCGTATTCCACTAACTCACCCACCATAGGTAAGTGCAGTATCTGGTAAACGTCCTCCAACATCACGGTCATCTCTCCAGTTGGAAAGTGAAAGGTCCCATCCTCGCTGTGGAATCTCTCCACAGCAGCTGTCAGCAGTCCTCGGTTCGCCTGCACCTCGGGCATGAAGCATACATAGTCTAAACCCATGGCACCAAGCGCCACTCTGTCAGTCTCTGTCAGCATGTATCTCTACAATAGGGGCATGGGAAACATCTCCCTCGATTGCAATGTGTCTCAAATATCCTCCTGCAAGCAAGCAAGGCAAGGCGTCAGTCTCAAATGGCATATATCATACTCAACATACCTACTGAACTATATCAACTAAACTTAGCATTTCAAATTGATCAAAACAACACACTACATCTCTTGACTAGATTCCTGCAATCTCGGAGATAGCTCATCAGTTACCGCATCAAACAAGACGCTAATCGAATCAATTTGGCTAAGTAATTTGCTATCCAAAGCCAATGTGCCACTACAGGTGGTAAATGCGCCGTTTCTTTATAATAGCGCCATTTCTTGATGCATGCGCCACCAAAATTGGCATATGCACAGCCTAAATGTAGATGCGTTGCTACAGAGCACATATGCATGGTTCCCGTACATGCACTGCAGAACTTGGCATATGCGCCGCCCAATTACGAAAGCGCTGCTAGATTCCGCATATGTGCTGACTTCACGCATGCGCCACTACATTACACGTATGCGTTGCCTAATCACGCATGCGCTGCCTAATTATAGAAGCGCAGCTACAATGCATAGATGCGCCGTTTTCATACATGCGCCACCGAAATCGGCATATGCGCCTCGAAACGACAAAAGCGTCACTTCGCGAGGCATATGCGCCATTCTGCACTTTGGCGGATCTGTTTGACCTATTTTCTACATGCATTTATGACACCTAAAATCGACCTTAGGAGAAATTTTTTGAAGCACATACTGGAGGTCCTGCCTCTACTGGCCGCCCGAATCGACGGACTCGCTCGAATCGACGCTCCTCGCGCGGAATGTCTGCTGCTCTGGCTGCCATGCTACTCCAAGTTTGCTCCAAGCTCTCTCAATCCAATCCAGAGCAAACAAGTGTACAAATGACTATTCTTGTGGACCCAGCTCCTATATATAGCCTCCAAACCCTAATTCTGGCTAGGTGACGACTGTGACTACTTCCCGTGCCTATTTTTCCTCCAGTTTTCTTCCCATTTCCCTCAAACGCGTCCTTTTTCCTCTTGCCAATCCTAACCCCTTCATCTTCGTGAGATTGTCCGTCTTTGATTCTTTCGCCCTTTTCCCATCCAATCTCCCGAGGGGGCATCCTATCGTCAGTAAGCCTGTACCAGGGACAAACTGGGGCATGTATCGTCATTCAAACCATCGATTTCTTTGAAGCAATGCTATAAATTGCATTGCATCAAAGAGGGGCAAAATGTATATGCCTAAAAATGACACAAATCTTCCTAAATAAATATTCTAAATATTTATTCCATTCTTCTATTAATTATATAAATATTTCCAATTTATTTAATCGATTCATTGTTCCGTAATTAAATAAATTCAATTTATTTAATTAAAATTCTTCTAAATGTCCTACCCAATTAAATAATCATAAATTATTTAATTAATCCAAATTCCTCTATCCTAAGTTCTAAATTCAAAAATCCACCTCACCTTGTCCACCTCACTAGGTTGCACATGTAATTAAATATATTTAATATTTAATTATCTTATTTTCCCTCACCCACATGGCCTATTTCTTCTCAAATCAGAGGTTAGTTAACTAATCAATCAAAAGTGTTAACTAACCTGTCAATTGAGTTAATCCCTCAATCAACCCAGTTCACTGGTCAATCAATTCAGTCAATCCCATAATCCACTCTTCTAACTGATCAATCAAGTCTGTTAACTGTTCAGTCAATGGAGTTAACTCTCCAATCAATTTTGTCACATCCCCTCTTTCATGATGGAGCTGGGACACTTGTCACATTTCTACTGGTTGCACATTCCTCAACCATCCTTAGCCATTGATCTTCTTATCTCTTCTCAACCGTTGATTTTCATTCTTCCAAGTCTATAAATGAAGCTTCATCCCTTCATTCTAAGCATCCAGGCTTTTGACATCGTTACTCTGCAGAAATATCACCAGTGCGCCTTTGGCACCCTTTGATCGTTCACAAGCTTGAGATCACATACTTGCATTGGACCTCATCTTCATTGCATATCACAACAGCCATTTACCATCAACTTCCTTGAACACAGCTTTAAAAGATTGCACTCTCTGAGGGCTCACTTCATCTGCGAAAGGATGATCGTAATAGGCAAACAACATAAGCATCAATTTCAGGGAAGGTTTGCTTTGTGCTATTCATTGCTATTTTCGTTTAATCTTCTTTGTTATCTCCTATTCTGTTGATGTTTGGGTCTTATTTAATTCATTTGATTGATCACCATTTTACCCTTACAAGGAGTATGACAATATTTTGATTAGTGTGATTTACCCAATGCATTGCTTCCCAGCTAGTTATCAAGTTTTCTATAATATATCTTCCTTTGACAAAACTAGATTGAGAATCATTGACAAATTTTGGCAGAATATTTTTAAATCTAAGAGCCAATACTTTGGCCAATATTTTATAAGATACATTAAGTGTGTATAGGGAAAATTGGAATGCATAAAGAGATCATTATAACTAAAGAATCATACCAAACTCCGTCATAACCTTCAAGAAATCAACAATAGTATAACAAAGATAAAATAAAAGCATGAAACACTAAATGTTACCCATTGCTTGGAATTCCTTGGTGTATTTTGATGTGTGGATTTCTCAAAATACTAATATCATAACCATGATTGTAATATGGATGGATGATAAGCTCAATGGATGCGTGATTGCTTCACCAAATGCTCAAAGCACGTTGGGAGATATGGATGCCAATTGCTCAAATTTCATGAAGGGTTTGTGAAGAGGTGAATGGGCATATTTATAGCTTTCAAAAGAGATCGATCAATGGTGAAGGAAATTAGATGAAATCAACGGATGAGATAAATTGAGGAATCATGAGTGAATTTGTACATGACAAGTGTACATGCAAAAATATTATTTAAAGAGTTAATTGCTTTCTTGGCTAAAGATATGATTGATTTTCATAAAAATAGAATGCTTTTCCTATTTAATGAATTGATTGATAAAAACAAAGATTTAAAACCAATTAAACTCAATTTTTTATTTGCTTTTTGACATTGTGCATGGAAGATATTTAGAAGAAAAAGATATATTTGGAAGATGAGAAGATAATTAGAAATTAAATAAATAAATTTATTTAATTTGTTGTGCATGATGGAAGAAAATAAATAAAATAATGATTTTATTTATTTAGGAGATAAGAAAAGTCAACTTAAATAAATTAGAATAATTTATTTAATTTTGGAAGAATAATTAGCCAATTAAATAATTAAAATTATTTAATTGTGTGGATAAGAGGAATAATATTTTGAATTAATTAAATAATTGGTTTATTTAATTAATGGGAAATAGAAGAATAAGGTGGTGAAATGACTAAATTAATTAAATAATTAAGAATTGTTTAATTAATGTTCAATTAGGGGGAATTAGAAAAATTGATGCTAGAAGAATGATGCATATGCAAGGTGATAATGTGATGGTCATTTTTGGGTGTCTACATTTTTCCCCTCTTTGAGATGGTGTTGCGAAGTAACACAATTTTAAAGAAATTTGAAACATAGTGTTTGATTTGGTAGAAGAAGATTGATTTAGAAGAATATGGTTGGAACAAAATGATTGGATAAGAGATGGTGAAGAAAAATGACTGGATTAGAGATGGTGATGCCCCAATCCCTCAAAGTGAGGGGGAGAGATAATGGTAAGTTAAAGAATAATATGAATGATGATGATGCCCCCTCAGGAGGACAGGTGGCTTCGAAACACGAGTGTGCTCTCAAAATGAAAGGAGAGGAAATTAGTAGTAGATAGAGAGATGTTACAGATGAACATGAAAAAGTGAGATGAAAGATGGAAGAATGAGGGAAAAAGAATGGATGCAGTGATGGAAGAAGTGATCAAACTATAAAAGCTATAGGTATTTATTAGGATATATGGGTAGATGGATGGAAGGTTTTTTCTTTGGTTATGCTTTAGAAAATGTAAAGAACAATCCTTATTTTGATATAGCAATGGATATTAGGCACCAAGGTATATAAGACCAAAGTGACAATGTATCCAATGCATAGGACAGACGCACAAAAAGATAAAGGACACAAGCAACCCTATACCATGTAGCACTATGATATTGAAGACCATGATACTATTGTGGTAGGTAGGTTACCAAGACTGATGCAGAGGCAAGACAAAAGAAGCAAGATAAAACCAATAGAGATGATAAAAAGATGCAAATAAATGATGCAAGACAAATGCAAAATAAAATGATAAAAAAAATGATAAGATGGATGCAAGATAAAAAATGATAAGACAAATGCAAGATATATTGATAACACATAAGAAAACAAGCAAGCATCCACAAATGATTAAAAAAAACAAGGTTATTGCCCTTGCCAACCTGAAAATTGAAGATTAAGTGATCAAGGATTGATTGGATTGATTGAGGATAATGTTGCCATTGTGGGGAACAATATATCTCGTTGATGATGATTGGATAAATGATTGATTGATTGGTTTAATAGCAAGGTTGGAACAAAACCAAGGATGTGATTGGATGATTGGCTAGAGTACTCAATGAGATTGGTATGGATTAAGGATGGCGTGCATATGGATTTATTGCTTGGATTTTTGAAATGTTGTAATTTTTTTGGATTTGTGGGAATGCTTTGATTTTATTTTTATTTTTTGAATGTTTTAATTTTTTTTGGATTTTGTGGATGTATTGATGTTTTTTGGATGTTTTTCGGACATGTTAGTGGATAGCTTTAGTTCTAAATACCAATGACAAGGGAACATCATGAATAGGTAGATAGATGGGCGATAATGGATAATAGATGGATAGGAAGTGTAAAATGGATAGATAGCTACAAGGATGGGTTATAGTGGATAATGGATGGGATGGATAGTGAAAAATGGATAGATAGGCAGAAGGATGTGATCTCCAAGGACTATGTTGCATAGGAATAACATGTCTTATACTAGGTATTAAAATCAGGATATGGAATGATAATGCTTTCAATGATAATATGGTAGGATATGATGGGAAGTATGAGATACATCAAGTAGTGTCCAAAGCATGTTTTAACATTTTCCCCCTATCTTTATAAAGATCAAAAGGAGGAAAGGAGGATGGATTGGATCAATGGGATAAGTATGTAGATATAATGGATAAGGAAGATAGGATGATAAATGATAGGATGAGATGAGACAACTATTGATATGCATCAGACAATTGAGAGGGGGGGTTGAATCAATTGTCCCAATAACTTAAACACTTACTGTAATTAAACATTCATCACTTATCCACAATTATTATGATTTAACAATGAAAGCATGAAATCAAAAACTTAACCACAGATACAACATCAAACACAAGAGACACTAGATTTTATGTGGAAAACCCCAAGGTGGGGAAAAACCATGAAGAGGATTAGCTCTCAATATATATTGCAATCTTGAAATAATTATGTTTAGGCTGGTCACTCCACGGGCCTAAACATACTGGCTCACTGCCATGAAGAACAACTACGTCTAGCAGGCTCACTGCCTCAACCCTAAACCTAGCAAGATTACAATAAGGGCTGTTAAACCCTACTGGCTACTCATTTCCAGGCTCTCTACCACAATCAACACCTTCTTAAGTCTATGATTGAAGTATAATAATTCCTCTACTCTTCCTCTTGGACCTTTCTTATAATCTTTCCATTTTTGCTCAAGGAAACTTTTTCCATGACTCAACTACTAGTATTTATATACTTCATCAACCTTGGAATGATCATCAAAGTCAGCATCACAATCATCAACCATTGGAACAATCTCCAAGGTCGGTATTACAAACATTTACAAAATAGGTCCTGACCTATTACAACATTGTGTAAAGGAAATGAAATGCATATCACACCATGCCTTAGCTAGGACTCAAACACAATCTTCCATGCTACAACATGCTTCCACAATCTTCTAGAGATCCCCACAATCACTGGGATTAACTAGGTCGGCCAAAACTAGTTACACATTACACTATCTGGGAACAATCTTTGAACACGATCTCAAATCCTTAACGTAGACCAATATCAAGATATGAACATGATTAGGAGACATCCACAAGCACGTTATAATCATCAGGAGTAACCACATGAACCTTAACCACTTTATCCATAGGAATCTTCTCACCAGAACACATCAACTTCACTATCTTCAACTGTCATAAAAGAAAGATAGCTTGCAGACCACCAAACCATGAACCATTACAACTATAGGCACTTATCATCATCCCATAATTCCTTCTTGAATTGCAGAGAAAAATACTTTATTACGGAGGAATGTGGTTCATAATACTTTCTTTCTGTCCCAACTAAACTTACAAAAAAAGCAGGTTTCACTCTGGTGAATACAACTCACTCAGACCTTCATGCGAAGGGCTCAAACCTGAAATGTAGCATCCTTAGTCATACCTCTAAATTTATTCCAATCCATAGATGATGATCTTCAAGTGAAACTAAATGTAGGGTAGCTTACCAGACTATTCTTCAACATACAACTCACTGTCTGTACTATACTTCTCTGTAACTCACTTGTTCCTTCTGGAGAGGCTAATTTTCTCAATATCCTCAACATACAAGTCTTCTAAACAAGTAATAGAATAAGATATAGTTGACACCAATGACAACAAGGATATGTTGACATCAATGACAATACCGATTAGGCACATACTTGCAACAATCTCCCCCTTTGTCATTGATGGCAACATATGATGTGAAAAACTGCAACAACCATCAAGACAAGATTCTCCCCCTTTCTCTTTACACACCTGCACGCTTTCTTTCCCCAAAATTCTCCTCCTTTCTCTTACACATCTGTACTCTAAGTTTTTTACATGACTTCTCTCCCCCTTTGACATTAATGGCAAAGGGCACATACTTGCACTCTTCTATGCTGATCTAATCTCTCTTCTGAACTCTCTAACTACTCCCCCTTAGAAGTAGCCCTAAAAAGCATCAATCCAAACCTCTGAACACCTCCAGACTGATGCACTATTGTGCATCTTAGTTTAGAGTAGGAGGGTTGATAACCCTTAACTTTTCTTTGAGATACTCAAAATTATCCTTAGGCAGAGGCTTGGTAAAAATGTCTGCAATCTGATCCTTGGTAGAAACATACTCCAACTTGACTTCATTCTCTATCACTTTTTCTCTCAGAAAATTATACCTAATGGATATGTGCTTTGTCCTTGAATGCATCATTGGATTCTTTGATATGTTTATGGCACTTGTGTTGTCACAAAAGATTGCAATGGGATCTTCATACATAATTTTGAAGTCCTTCAAAGTATGCTTCATCCATAACACTTGAGTGCAACTGTATGCTGCTGCAATGTATTCTAGTTTTGCAGTAGACATGGATATTTAATCATGTTTCTTGCTCAACCAAGATAGTAATCTTTTTCCCAAGAATAATGCACCTCCACTTGTACTTTTTTTGTCATCCACATCTATGTCCCAATCTGCATCAGTATATGCACTGAGAGTAAAGTCACAGTCCTTAGGGTACCACAAACCATAATCTATTGTACCTTTTAAATATCTTAGAATTCTCTTGACTGCCATCACATGTGATTCCTTGGGTTCTACCTGAAATCTTGCCACAAGATATACTGCAAGCATTATGTCAAGTCTGGTTTGAGTCAGATAAAGTAATCCTCCAATCATAGATCTATACCTTTTCTGGTCTGCCATGGGTGAGTTATCATCTTTGCTTAACTTACAAACTATTATTATAGGTGTGCATACTGGTTTAGAGTCTTCCATCCCAAATTTCTTTAACAACTCTTTCACATACTTAGACTGAGAAATGAAGATACCTTTATCTGATTGACTTATTTGCAAACCTAAAAAAAGTTCATCTCTCCATACATAGACATTTCAAATTCACTTTGCATTTCTCTAGCAAAAACTAAGCACATACCTTTAGTGTCTCCAAAAATAATATCATCAACAAAAACTACAACAATCAGGGTTTGTTCATCATTTATCTTGAAGTAGAAATTGCTATTTCTAGTACCTTTACTGAACCCTATCTGTCTTAGGTACCTGTCCAACCATGTATACCATGCCTTGGGAGTTGTTTTAATCCATACAAAGCTTTCTTCAATCTGCATACCATGTCACCCTCATCTGATGACTGAAATCCTTTTGGTTGTTCTATGTAGAGTTCCTCTTCCAACTCTCCATTTAAGAAAGCAGACTTCACATCCATTTGATAAACCTTGAAATCTTTGTATGCTGTAAAAGCCAAAAACATCCTTATTGCTTCAATCCTTGCCACTGGAGCAAAATTTTCTTCAAAGTCTATTCCTTCAACTTGAGTATATCCTTTGCATACCAATCTTGCTTTGTTTCTTACCACTTCACCATTCTCATTCATCTTGTTTCTGAAGACCCACTTTGTACCAATTACATTCTTGTCTGGTGGTCTGGGAACAAGATCCCAAGTCCGATTCTTCTCTATCTGCATCAATTCCTCTTCCATAGCCTTTATCCAATTCTCATCTTTGCAAGCCTCATCCATAGTTTTAGGTTCAATCTTGGAAATCACATAGAAATTTACTTGTTCCTCTACAAATTTTCTTTTGGTTAAGATTCCTTTGCTCTTATCGCCTATGATTTGATCTTCAAAATGACTGATTCTTACATATCTTGGAGTTTTGGTAGCACTTACTGGAGCTTGTTCTTTTTCATCTGGGCTATCTTCATGCTGCACCACTTCTAAAACATCTGGATCATTTGACTCATATTCACTTGATTATGAAGACCTTTCCTTACATTCATCAACTTTAATATTTGGACTTTCCATGATCTTATTCAACCTTTTATTATAGCACAAATAGGCCTTGCTCTTGGTGGAGTAACCAAGGAAGATTCCTTCATCACATCTAGCATTAAACTTGCCTAAATCTTCTTCTCTTTTGATATAACATTTGCTACCAAAAATTTTGATATATTTCGTAGTAGGAACTCTACCATGCCATAATTCATAAGGAGTCTTTGAACTGTTACCTTTGAATTGAACTTTGTTTAGGATATATACAGCGGTGTGAATTGCCTCTCTCCAATATGCTTGCGGAAGATGAGCTTCCTTCATCATGGTTCTAGCAGCTTCTTGAACTATTCTATTTTTCCTTTCAACAACTCCATTTTGTTGTGGAGTTCTAGGTGCAGATAGCTGTCTCTTTATTCCATGTTCTTCACAAAAGAATTTGAATTCATTTAATGTGAACTCTCCTCCTCTATTAGACCTCAAGCATTTGATTTTCAAATCTGTCTCATTTTCAACCATTGCCTTAAATGCCTTGAATTTATCTAGAGCTTCAGCTTTCTCTTTCAAAAAGGTGACCCAAGTCATTCTAGAATAATCATCAATGAGCAACATGAAATACCTGTCTCCTTGAAAACTTCCTACTCTGGTAGGTCCACACAAATTTGTATGCACTAGCTCAAGTAGTCATCCAACTAATTAGTCCTTGCTTTTGAAACTTGTTCTTGTCTATTTCCCAAACTGACACTCCTTGCAAATAGGATTAGCAGGCTTCACAAGCTTAGGAAAATCTCTAACAACCTGTGCAGTACTTATCTTCATAATATTATCAAAATTTATGTGACACAACCTTCTATGCCATAACCAACTCTCATCATTCTGAGTCAACAAGCAATAGTTCTTAGTTCCTTTCAAGTGATAGATATTACCTCCAGTCTTCTTACCAGTTGCAATGACTATTCTAGATCTTTCCCGAATCTTGCATACATTGTCCTTAAAGATTAAATCATAGCCCTTGTCACACATCTGACCCACACTCAAAAGATTGTACTTTAATCCTTTCACATACAAGACATCTTCAGTATTATGCTTGCCATCAAAAGAAATAGATCTTTTCCCACAAATCTTACTAGTTGTATCATCTCCAAACCTAACCAGTCCACCATCATATCTTTCCAAACTCACAAACTTACTTTTGTCACCATTCATGTGGTGAGAGAAACCACTATCAATAACCCATTCATCCTTGTCCTTAATGACCTGAGTAGCTAAAACACTTTCCACTAGTTTTTCCTCCTTCACACAGCTAGTAGAATTAGTAGACACGGGATGTTCCTTAATAGCAATAAACAAGCATTCATTTACAGAGGAACTAGCATTATCTGGTTCACCATTATCTGATACTCCATCATCATCAAAATCTTCAACATAATAACACTTCTTTTGGGTCCTAGTCCTACTCTCATATCTTCTATTTCTTTCAATTCTTTTAGGACATCTAGAAGCAAAATGGCCTACTTTACCATAGTAAAAACATTTGAAAGGTAATTTACCTTTATACTTACCAGATCCTCTTTGCAGTTTGTCCATGAAGTTGGCTTCAACTTCATCAACCTCATCATCAAATTCTACCTTGTACTTTTCTGATCTAGAAGTACTTCCAGGAGTACTGGCTTTGAAGGCCATCTCAACTTTCGGCAGAGCATCACCAAACTCTCTCATTTCAAATGCAGTAGCCTTACCAATTAGTTAATCCCTATCAACCATTTTTAATTGCATGAATTATTCAATTACGACTACCTTGTGATAGTAGGACTTGGGTAGAGATCTAAGAATTTTCATAACAACTTCCTTTTCGTCGAGAGTTCTGCCTATGGATTTTATCCCTGTAACAAGTTCATCAACTCTTTGCATAAAG
Source organism: Cunninghamia lanceolata (assembly GCA_027924645.1). Lineage (NCBI taxonomy): Eukaryota > Viridiplantae > Streptophyta > Pinopsida > Cupressales > Cupressaceae > Cunninghamia > Cunninghamia lanceolata. The sequence continues at coordinate 2,803,009 of BSBN01000130.1, read as the reverse complement.
GCTGATATGTTTTCATCATCATTCATCTTCAAACTTTCATATTTCACTTTTAGACTTTGTAACTTGGCTTCCTTCATAGAATCATCTCCTTCATATAGATATTTCAACTTTTCCATACCTTATTTGCAGTTTCAAGATTCACAACTTTCGTCAATATTGAGTTGGTTAATGAGCTTAGCAGAGCATCCTTTGCCTTGATATCTATGTCATATTCTTTGATTTCATATTCAATTGTTAGACCATTTTGAGGTATGGTGTATTCTATTTTTATAGCTTTCCATACTTTGTACCCAAGAGAAAGATGATGGCTTTTCATCTGAGCCTTCCAAAGAACATGATTCGTTCCATCAAAATGTGGCACTTCCTTCTTGTAAGATATTTTGGATCTTCCTCAAGCTGTTAAACTTTCTTCAAAGGAACTTGGCTCTAATACCAATTGTTGATATGCACCGGACAACTGAAATGGGGGGTGAATCAGTTGTCCCAAAAACTTAAACACTTACTGCAATTAAACATTCATCACTTATCCACAATTATTATGATTTAACAATGAAAGCATGAAATTAGAAACTTAACCACAGATACAACATCAAACACAAGAGACAAAACCATGAAGAGGATTAGCTCTCAATATATATTGTAATCTTGAAATAATGATGTTTAGGCTAGTTACTCCATGGGCCTAAACATACTGGCTCACAGCCATGAAGAACAACTAGGTCTAGTAGGGTCACTACCTCAACCCTAAACCTAGAAAGATTACAATAAGGGCTATTAAAACCTACTGGCAGCTCACTGTCAGGCTCTCTTCCATGATCAACACCTTCTTAAGTCTATGATTGAAGTACAATAATTCTTCTGCTCTGCCTCTTCTCTGCTCTACCTCTTCTCTACTCTGCCTCTTGGACCTTTCTTATAATCTTTCCATTTTCTCTCAAGGACACTTTTTCCATGACTCAACTACAAGTATTTGTATACTTCATCAATCTTGGAATGATCATTAAGGTCGGCATCACAATCATCAACCATTGGAACAATCTCCAAGGTAGGTATTACAAAAATTTACAAAATAGGTCCTGATCTTTTACAACATTGTGCAAAGGAAATGAAATTTGGATCACGCCATGCCTTAGATGGGACTTAAACATGATCTTCCATGCCACAACATGCTTCCACAATATTCCAGACATCTCCACAATCACTGGGATTAACTAGGTCAGCCAAAACTGGTTACACATTACACTATGTGGGAACAATCTTTGAACACGATCTCAAATCCTTAACACAGACCAATATCAAGATAGGAACATGATTAGGAGACATCCACAAAAACATTATAATCATCAAGAGCAAACGTATGAACCTTAACCACTTTATCCATAGGAATATTCTCACTGGAACACATCAACTTCATTGTCTTCAACTATCATAAAAGAAAGATAGCTTGTAGACCACCAAACCATGAACCATTGCAACTGTAGGTACTTATCATCATCCCAGACTTCCTTCTAGAACCGTAGAGCAAAATATTTATTACAGAGGAATGTGGAGCATAATACTTTCTTCCTGTCCCAATTGAACTTACAAAAAAAGTGGGTTTCACTCTGGTGAACACAACTCACTCAGATCTTCATGCAGAGTGCTCAAACCTAGAATGTAGCATCCTTAGTCATACCTCTAACTTTCTTCCAAACCGCAAACCATGATCTTCAAGAAAAAATAAATGCAGAGTAGTTTACTAGATTGTTCTTTAGCATACAACTCATTGTCTATACTACACTTCTCTGTAACTCACTTGTTCCTTCCAGAGGGGCTAATTTTCTCAATATCCTTCACATACAAGTCCTCTAAACAAGTAATAGAATAAGATATAGTTGACACCAATGACAACAAGGATATTTTGACATCAATGACAACACTAATTAGGCACATACTTACAACAACATGCCCCCAAGTGTAAGGTACACAGACAGTCGATCTACACATGATGCCTATTTACCAGGCTTTCATCATGGTACTTATCCAAGGTAACTATTTGCCAAGTTTTCACCATTGGACAAAGGATTTCTCTTTACTTTTTTTTTTAATTTTCTCAAATTTTTTGTATTATTTTGATGGGATGGAGGATGAGGACTTAAGTGTTTGTTTCCAATAGCAAGGTAGTATGTTAGCATTGTGATGCATGTTTGCACATGGACTGTATCAGGTAGAATTATGTGCATGGATGTTGGTAGATGTGAGAATATGGAAATGGAATGGATGGTGGATTATGAGGTAGATGATGGATGGAGATGGATGGATAAATGGGTGATGGAGCAAAAGCATGGACCATAGAGGAATGATAGGGGAAATATATCAATTAAGGTATATAAGATGGGGGATGGAGGTATGTCAAAATGTCATGAAATTACAGGGAACCAAGACCAATGGTTACACACATCTTGATATATTTTGAAGCCTTTGACTATGATGTGGAGTGGGGAGTAATGGGAAGCAGGATAGGGGATTTAGGAATCACCGATTTAGGGATTTTGGAACCCAAATGGACTTAGGATTTGCAATATTTTTTTAATGGGGAGTAGGATTTTTGGGATTTGAGGATGGATTGAGATATGTATGCTTCATTTGGATTAATTTCTTGTTTCTTGGGGACCCACACTATTTTCATTTTTTCTTTTAGGTGTGTGAGCATATGCATCTTTTGAGATGGATTTGGCTATAAATTTTGTGTATTGATGCCCTATGACATGATATTCTTGAGGCTTGTGTGGATATGTTGCTATATGTGTGGGAGCATCCAAATTTTTTTTTGAATCTCATGGGGTTGTGGATAGCTTCATATTTGGTCAATGTGTGCATTCATTGGCCATGATTAGGAATGATATGGTCTATAAGGGAGCAAGATGTGTGGATGGAGGGATGAGTGTACTGATGGATGAAGGGGTTATGGGATTGAAGGATAGGAATATGAGGAGTTGGAAGGAGTGGATGGTGGGAGATGTATGGTCACATGCTTTTACGAATGGTATGATGATGGAGGAGGGATGGCAACATATGATGTGGAAGTGTGATGAGGTGCACCGGATTTTGGATTGGGAAAAGTAACTTTAGGAGGTGTGGAGGTGGTACCAACATCTTTAGATTATTTTGCTTAGGATGTTAAACCAAAGCCATGTGCTCATGGATGGATTGTGACATGAATGGGCTCCAAGATGTCTTGTTCATGAAGGCCTAAACATTTCCCTTGATATTTCATGTTTTGGAAACAAGACACGAATCCATTATTAGATGGAGAAGGTGGGGTGGTGGATGAAGTTTGTTTCTCTTTAACAAGAGAACCACCATGGATGAAAGTAGCTTGACCAATTGGATAGGATAATGAATTTGGAATGGGGTCGATAGGAAATGGTGGAGCATCAATAGGGGATGATGGAGGACCATGCAATGGATGACTTGGGATGCTTGGATCTTGACTAACATTATGCTCATTAGGACGGGAAGTGATAGGATCCAAGTTACTTGTTTGATTGTCAATATTTTCTTTGTGGTCAAGTGTCTCATCTTGGGAAGAGGGTGTTGCGGATGGATGGATAGGAGTAATTTGGATATCTTTCTCATGGATGGTTGTGGGATTATGAGTGGGTGAAGTGATAATCTATAGCTCATGTAATTCATAAAGTGGGATAAGAGGATCATCATGGCTTTCATGATCATAGATAGGATCTTGATCATAGAGGGGAGCTTGATCATAAATGGGAGCTTGATCATAGATAGGAGCTAGAGGAGTTTGAATAGTTTGATCTTGACTTGGTAAGGAGCAATGTGAATTATGATTTGATTTTGATTCTTGACATAGTTCTTGGGTTTGGATGGAAGTAGAAGGTTCTTGGATGGACATGATAGGCTTTGGATGTTTGACAATATGGATACATGATGGGTCTCGTTTTACATTCATGGTAGGAGAATCTTCAATAGGATGGATATGCATAGGAATGGATGATGGTGTTGGGGTGATAGAATTAATATTAGGAGGATCTTTGTTAGGCTCAAGGATAGACATTTGAGTGCATGATAGTGTTGTATGTCATGCTAGAAGTCCTTGGGGCACATCCTTCATGAATTTTGGAGCAAGATATGTATATGTATATTGGGTCACATCCTTCATGATGGAATATGTTTTGGGGTTTGGATTAGGATCAGGTGGATGGATGATAGGGTTTGATAGTGGATTAGGAGTGGATAGATCCCATGATGGAGGGATAAAAGGGGTTAATGGACTAGGCAGTGGATCATATGGTGGATTGGGTGAAGGAGGATATTATGGATGATATGGTAGATTGGGAGAAGGATTATGTGGTAGATGAATGAAGGGATTAGGATTAGGAGATGGAGGAATTGCATACGATCTTGGGAAATGGATAGAGGTGAATATGTAGATAGAGGATGGTATGGATGATCTTGATGTCCATTGTCATAGGATATACAATTAGGTATAGGGTTGTAACTTATGCTAGTCAATGTTGGATAGTAAGAAGTTTGTATGTCCAAGTATGGATTCATGATTTGATGATTTGGAGTTTGTATGTACATTTAAGATGATGTTGATGTGATAGCATAAGGAGGATCTCCAGTGATGAGATATGTATAGGGCTTATCATGGATGAGATTTCAACATTTTTCTTTAGAAAAATCCAATCTCTCATAGTCATGTTTAAGTTGTTGTATTTGTGCTTGAATGTGACTAGGAAATGTGTAAGATGGAGGTCGGTATGATAGTTTCATGTATTGGATTGAAGATATAGCTTGGGGATGAGATCCATATAGGCATTTAAGTTCCTCTATTTCTATATCATCTAGGTATGATGGAGACAAGTTGAACCTTGGTCTATTGATTATCAAGACCATCTTGATGAGTTTTTTATGTGATATGATTGAGGGTTTATTCGTTGTATGCTCAAAGATAGTTTTGTGACTAATTAGAGGGCTAGTGATGATAGATTGCACATAATGGCACTTCTGGAGTGGCTAGGTGCTTCTGAGGCATAGGATGGTTCTTCTAGGGTGGCTAGGTGCTTTGGAGGGTCAAAGTGGCACAATTGGTTGTGTTTGGGTGCTTATGGGATGTAGAAATGTGCAATTGGTTGTGTTTGGACACTTATGGGGCATATAATGGCACTTTTGGAGGACAAATTATAGAGTGGCACTTCTAGTGAGTAGAGTGACACTACTATGGGATGTAGTGGCACAAATTATGAATAGAGTGGTACAATTGGTGCTTAGGATGGCACAATTGGTCACCAAAATGGCACAATTGGTGCTTTCAGGGTTTTTGGGTTGTCTAAGGGCAAATTTTCACTCCTAGAGGCCTAATTGCAAAATGGCACTTCTAGTGAGTAGATTGGTGCTACTAGTAGTCATAATAGTGCAATTGGTTCTTAGAATGGAGCTAATGGTCACCAAAATGGCGCTATTGGATTTTTCATGGTTTTTAGGTTGTTTAAGGCCAAATTTTCATTCCTAGAAGCCTATTTGCAAAGTGGCACTTCTAGTGAAATGTATGATGCTAATGGGGACCATTATGGCACTAATGGTTGTTAGAATGGTGCTAATGGTTGCTACAATGGTGCTAATTGAGTCCTGGGTAAGATTGTTGGGGTTATTTTTGTGTGGATTTTGATAGTTTGCTTCAGATGATTAGAGATGAAGTTAAAATGGATTGGATTTGGAATGGAATGAAGTGGTTTAGGAATGGATTGGAATGTTTTCTAGGATAGTTTAGGGATGGTTTAGGATTGTTTAGGTATGGTTTAGAATGGTTTAGGGGTGTTTTGGGATAGTTTAGGGATGGTTTGGGATAGTTTAGGGATGTTTTGGGATGATAGTAATTGGTTTCAGAATGATGTCAAGTGGTTTGGGTATGATATCAAGTGGTTTGGGGATGACTGGAAATTATTTATGGATGTTTTGTAATGATTTAGGGTTTGATGTTGAAGTAGTTTGGAAGGGATTATTTTGACGATGAGGTAGTTTGGAGGTGATTAGGGAATGATGTCAAGTGGTTTGAAATGATGTCAACTGATTTGAAAATTATTAGGGATGGTTAGAAATGGTTTAGGGATGGTTTAGGATAGTTTAGGGTTTGATGTTGAAGTAGTTTGGGAATGATTGGGGATGGTTAGAAATGGTTTAGGTATGGTTTAGGATAGTTTAGGGTTTGATGTTAAAGTGGTTTGGGAATGATTAGGGATGAATTTTGATGGATGTGGATTAAAGTTGTTTTGGATAGACTTGGGATTAAATGGATGTGATGTGGATAGATAGAGGATGGGTTGTATCAATTTGGATGAATTGGGATGAATATGACAATAGGAAAGTCAAAAACTTGAGACCTAACCAAAAGTGCCAAGATATTGACTAAATGTGCCAAGATACTGACCAAAAGTGTAACATCCCAACTAGAATATTAAATATCCTAAAGCATAATTAAGTAAAAACTTTGACAATTTATATATATATAAACAAAATATATTACATTTGCAATTTCAAGTACAATACATGTATTTAGAAGAATGGTCGCTTTACATGCGACTAACAAAATTCCATGAATAACAATTGGTCGTATTTCTTATGAATTACAATTTTGCCAATATCATAAACCAAATAAGTAATGTGTTCTTGTTCACAAGTCTTCAAAAGTCAACAGCAAGAGAGAGCATCACCCTGGTGCTTTTTATCCAACCACAATCTAGCAGTCTCCCACACACCTTCCTTTCTAGAAGTGACCCTTCCCTTCATGAGGGTAATAGACAATGTGAATCAATTGATTCATTATGCCATCTAAGAACTAGTGATGTGTCCTAGCTAATATAATCAGGTTTACAATTCTAGTCTAGCTCTAGCTATGTATTACCTAGTCTAATTATTTAGCCATCTAGTACACTATGAACTGACAATGCAAGCAATTACTTTTGTATTATTTTGGCCAAAGTTTCTTATAAATATAGTCATATGTTCACTCACTCTTTTCTCGACTTGGAGACAACACTATTATTTCTCAATTTATATCATAATAAATAATTCTTTCGAATTGATTATACCATATTAGTTCTAAGTCGTAACAATATCCTTATCTACTAGTCATTTTGACAAGTCTAAGGTGAGGAGTTAGGTGACTAAGAATCATACATTGAGTCCCTCTTTTCATCCTTGCAAGCATGGGTCTATGACATCCTATCATCTACTCAATGACCTGTCTACCTGATCTCAAGTTGACTACATTCTTCTACATATGCAAGATTCTAATACTTGAATCAAAGGATTTTATGAATAAAGACTCTTTGTCTTAATCTAAAACATAATCATTCGACTCATAATCCGTCAAAGATTTAACTATAATTTCACATGCTAAAAACTTGAATTCACCTTCTCATGAATATCAAAAGATAATAAAATAATCTATAGCTTGACTTCCTATTATCATAAGGAATTTATCCTTTTAACATTTTTGTGGCTATCCTTAGCCTAAAATAGGATTGAAGATCATTTCCCTATAAAACCCAATTAGATATAATTTAAATATATCTAGAATAGTTTTCTAACACAAGTCATTCTTCGATATATGCATTCACAAGAACAAACTTCACTTGGTCTCACTCTCTTAAGTCCTCCTAGGTGTTGGTGTTCAACCTTAACTCACTGACTCTCTAGGCATCCTACCACAAATCTTACAGCATCATTTTTCATCCCCTTCCAAAAATATAAGGGTTTCACATCAGGTAACAACTTTGCCACTCCAGGGTGACCTGAATAGGGTGCAAAATGAGCTTATTTCCACACAATTATCCTCAAATACCCTTGATTTGGAACATAAATTTAGTTATTGAATCTCAATAACCCATCAAGTTCAAAATAAAATCCTTCATACCTTGTATCTTGAGAATTTTCTATTAAAACTTTCAAAATTTGCTCATAATATTCATCACTAGTCAAATTTTTCAATATCTGAGCTCTGAAATCAGAGTGTATATGTGCCTCCTTCTACTCAAGGCATCAACCACTTGATTTTCCTTACCCTTGATATAGTTAACCTCAAAATCATAGTTAGAAATGAGCTCTAACCATCTTCTTTGTCAAGAATTAAGATTAGGTTGTGTGAAGATATACTTAAAACTTTGATTATCAGACGGGTATATGCACAAGGATGAGGGACCAAAAAGTCACCACATGGACTTATTGGTTCCATACAGTCAATAATGCGCTCACATTATGGCTCGGTATTACTGAGCCTAAAATGCAAGTGTGTTATAACATGAGCACATTATAATGCACTCATGTTTTGGTTTTCTAAAAGTCAAAATAAAAAAGCCACAAACTGAAACCCATGACTCATTTGGAGAATTTGGTTGTAGGTTTCACCTTTGACAGCATGAGTGTGTTATAAGAAGAAGGGAATCAACAATTTCTAAGTGCCATCAATAATTCACCATGCCACCTCACCAATCCCACTCCCAAGGATGTCGTGAATGAAGTGCAGAGGGTGTAGCAGCTAAACAAGGTACGGTTTGATTATTTTTTATGAATTTAAAAATAAATTTTTAATTTTGTAACTTTTTGATTGGATTTTTATGTTGAATTTTCACTCAATGAGGCACCACAAAACCCTAATCTAGCAAAGGAAGCTCAAAACAACCCCCTAAACCCTCAAAAACCCCCATCTTCACATCCTCACCATGAGAGAGACATGTGCAAGAAAACTATTTAGGGCAAATCGAAGAAAACAAAAAACATCTTGAAATCCTAATTGAAACATTAAATAGTCCAAATGCAAGCATTGATCATAGGAGAGCCCTTGCCAAGTCATTAGAGGTCATTGTTTCTCACATTGAATCAATGATAAACCAAATCACCGAATGGAATGACAATAGGGAGAGGAGTCGGCAATACTATGTTGACAAATTGTCTTATAAACAAGCTAACAACAAAAAAAATTACAAAATCTCAATTATTTTCACATTTTATCAATCCTAAAACTAGCCAAACACTAGAAGAGACTTGTAAATGATTCCCAATTCATTGGTGTGTGAACGAAGATATGTCCCAAAACTTTTGGGATAGATGGTACATGGTCTTTGATGAGTGTCCTTGAAATAACAATGAGGTGCTAAAATATTTCTTGAGGAAACTCTATTGCGAGTTCGTCCTCAAGGAGATTCCTAATTACTTTGACATTTGAGAGTTCCAAGACAGAGGTGGTGGCTCTACCCAAGATAGACAGGGGCACATCGAGATCAGAACCATGTACCTAGACCCCTCATGAGGCCAGCACATATCTCACTACATTCGGCTTTGAAGGAGAGTATTAAGGTGGAGACACTGCATTCATTAAGTTCTCTCACCCAGTCTCTAGCACAACATGGCAATGATCTTACTCAAGTTGATGAGGGTGAAAGAAGTAGGCATTGTTTGTCCCCACATCTTTGTAGTTCATGTTGGAACTTGTGCGATTATGGGACCTAGGACTCTTGCTAGGACACTGTGACGTAGGGGCAACAACCAGTGATGGACACATCTATATTGGATAATATTGTTCTCTCAAATGACCTCTTATAGCATACGTTTGGTATTGACTCCCAGGTAATTTTTTACAATATTCATCTTGATTTAATATATCTGTATTTGAAATTTCTAATTAATTATATGACTATCTATATTATAAGTCAAAATTAATGTATGTAATTGTCTACACTATGAAATTCTAGGGTCAAAGTATTCATCCTACATCTATTAGTCATCCAGTGCAAGGTTATGAGAGGAGGCCAAGTCAATAGTAATGTAATTTATCACATGATCGTAAATATAGTACATATATCAATGGTAATCTTATTTAGTGACAATTTGATAATGAACAGGGAACTTCACCACCACCACCATGATTTCCTTGGTCCCCTAGATGCAGAAGCACTTTCACTAAAGTAAATTTACCATTTGTAATCATTACGCATTTAAATAATGTTATGTATCTATTTTGGTCAAATAACCTTGAACTCAATTTTTCAAATGTTGAATATGGAGACTCCTCATCTTCGTCAATCATCAGAGGTGGGCATTGCTACAACTTTTTGTTTTCAAATCCTTTGACCGAGGTATGAGCTAGTAACATGTAAATGTCATTTTGTATTTCTTATTTTATCTCATGTCATTTAATGTACATAAATGATATTCTTGTTTACTCAATTTTGCTTCTTGATGCTTCTCACAGGTGGTCACAACTCCAACCCTTCTAGCTATAGACGAAGAAAGACAAAAAATGATTGAGAGGGATCATCAGCTAGTGGTAAGTTATTGATTACATATGCCATGTTATATATTTCATGTTTTTAAACTAACGTGGATATTATTTGATTCTATTAATAGGTGGAGCTTTAAAAATCTCTATCGAGGATGTCTAGTCCACGAGAGAGAAAGGATGACTCACTGATTGACTCTCTATCTTCACGGCCAAGCAAGGGACACTGATTATTTGATAGCAATTCATAGGAAATTACATTTTGGGACATTTTTTTATAAGCCTAGATGGCTTTGTATACATACTTTTGTATGTTACCAATGTATATCTTTGTATATGCCTGTATGGATTTGTTTGTACATGCCTATATGGCTTTAGATATAGACTATATGTTATGTTTAGGACATTATGTATATGAAAGTTTACATTAAATATAATATGATGATCAATTATGTTTACAGAAATTTGGTTTTACATGTGCCAATTGCATTTGCTTGAAAGTTTATAAATCCTTTTCAAAATATCTATTTTGTGCATATCTTGCAATCATTGCATTCCATGAGACTATGCATTTCTTTGAGGCATCATTTCAAATAGTTCACGCACCTTGTCTATGCTTCCACACTTTGCATACATGTCTACAAGGGCAACTACAAATACAAAATGTGACAAAATTCCTATATCCTTTATGCTTTGATGGTTGTCCACACCCTATTCTAAAGATCCCATTTTGGCATAGGAAAGGAGGATGTTGGATAAGGTTTTGGAATTTTGTTTTACATGTGCCAATTGCATTTTCTTAAAAGTTTATTTTGTGCATTTGCTTGAAAGTTTATAAATCCTTTTTGAAAAAATCCATTTTGTGCATATCTTGCAATCATTGCATTCCATGAGACAACATTTGTTTGAGGCATCATGTCAAATAGTTCATGTTCCTTGTCTATGCTTCCACACTTTGCATACATGTCTCCTAGGGTAGTTGCAACTACAACATTTGTCAAAATTCCCATATCCTTTATGCTTTGATGGATGTCCATACCCTGTTTTGAAGATCCCATTTGGGCATAGACAAGGAGGATGCTAGCTAAGGTTGTGGAATTTGGATTTGTATCCACCAATTGCATTTACTTGAAAGTTTCTAAAGCCTTATCGAAAAAACCATTTTTTACATATCTTGCAATCATTGCATTCCATGAGACAACATTTCTTTGAGGCTATTGGAAATAGTCCAAACAACTGAGGGGGGGGGTGAATCAGTTGTCCCTAAACTTTAGCCTTTTCTGAATCTTTTAAATCTTCTTTGTAATCAGATTAATGATGAAAACATTTAAGCATAAATCAACATATGAGCAGAAACAACATGAACACACAACACCAGAATTTTGATGTGGAAAACCTGGTTAAGGGAAAAACCACAGTGGGGGTTAAACCACAAAGATGCATACCCTATTAAAAGTACTTAAGAAAATAGAAGGCACATGCCTTTGGGTGGACTGCCCAGAGCTCACTGCTCAAGAAGAGGCTCACTACCTATAAGAAATTATGATTTATATAGAAATAATGAACTAAGAAATAGTATCTACATTCATGCCTAAATTATTCCCTTTGAAGGCTCAAAACTTCTGCTCTTATCTTCAAATTCTTCTTCACTGACTCTTCACTCTATGCTCCCTTCACTCCTCTTCTTCTCTACTCTGCTTTTGATCCCTTCTTTAGATTTAATTCATTGTGTACAAGGATTCTTTTCAACAACTCTTCAACAAGTATTTATATGCTTCATCAACCTTGGAATGATCAACAAGGTTGACTAAACTTGACGTGGATCATCACACTGTTGGCCAAACACAACTAAGACTTGAATCTTCTTCTACATCCATGCCACACTTCATAAAAATGCTCTTAGATCATCCGCAACATGCTAGGAACATCCATTTGGCCAAGACTAGGAACAACATGAACCTCAAAGAAGAAATCTTTAATCAACAAGCTCAAACTTCAGTGTGGACCTCGAACATAGTAGCCACACTATCCAAAGACCTCCACAAGCACATTGAAATTACCAATAACATTTACTTTAAACCAAATTTCTAGAATCATTTGTATCTTCCTCCAGAACCTCATGAACACTATCTGCCATGACTATCAAACTAGAAAGATAGCTTGCAGACCTCCAAACCACAAACCACTAGAGTTGATGATACATACTAATTTCCCAGACATGCCTCTAGATTTGCAGATAATCATTTTACATTACCAGAGCAATCCGAACCTCTTTCCTATCACTCTGACTCTCCTGAATAATGTAGGAACCAATTTTACTCATATGGCTATAGCTTCTTCAAATCTTAATGCGAACCTCTCAAATCTTAACTGAAGCTTCTTCAGACAAACCTCTGCATAGCCATATGGTCCACATATATTGATCTCTATTAATTTTCTCAATATCCTTAACAATCTGGTCTTCTAAACAGGTAGTGAAATATGATATAGTTGACACCAATGGAAATAAGGATATGTTGACATCAATGACAACACTACTTAGGCACATATTTGCAACAATCCCCCCCTTGTCATTGATGGCAACATATGATGTGAAAAACTAAATTTAACCATCAAGAAAAGAACTTCTCCCCCTTTCTCTTCTTACTTCTGCAACTACTTTCTTTACTACTTCCCCTTACATCAGCAACTAGTTTTTCACATGACTTCTTGCCCCCTTTGACATCAATGGAAAAGGGCACATATTTGCTATCTTTTCTCCCTCTTTGCTTCAGACTAATCCCAAAATTTGCATATTGACTACTCCCCCTTTGAGTAGTACCTCCTTAACATCAATCCAGATCACAAGATATGAATATGAATTCCAATGAACTAATGCACTTTAGTGCATCTTAGTTCTGATTAGGAGGCGTAATAACCCCTAACTTTTCTCTGAGATACTCAAAAGTATCTTTGGGAAGAGGCTTAGTGAAGATATTTACAATCTAATCTTTGGAAGACACAAACTCCAACTTAAGTTCATTCTCATTAACTTTCTCTCTCAAGAAATGAAACTTGATAGATATATGCTGTCTTTGAGTGCAATACCAGATTCTTGGAAATACTTATAGCACTTGAATTATCACAAAAAATTGTGACTGGCTCCTCAAACACAATTCTGATGTCCTTCAGCATTTGCTTCATCCACAAAACTTGAGAAAAATTATTTGCTGCTGCTATATACTCTGCCTCTGTAGTAGACAAAGAAATTGCCTCTTGCTTTTTTCTCATCCAAGAGACCAATCTTCTTCCCAAGAAGAATGCGCCACCACTAGTACTTTTTCTATCATCCACATCTCATGCCCAATCAGCATTTGTATATGCATGAAGAGTCAAATCATTGTCCTTTGGATGCCACAGTCCATAATCAATTATCCCCTTGAGATATCTAAAAATTCTTTTAACTACCATAACATGGGATTGTTTTGGATCAGCTTGAAATGTGGCAACAAGTCCAACTGCATTCATGATGTCAGGTCTGGTCTGAGTTAGATAGAGCAATCCTCCAATCATTGATCTATATATTTTTTGATTTGCCTTTGGGGAGTCATCATCTTTTCTTAGCTTGCATCCGGTTACCATAGGAGTACCTATTGGCTTTAAATATTCCATTCCAAACTTCTTCAACAATTCTTTCACATACTTGGATTGAGATATGAAGATACCTTTATCTAACTGAATAATTTGTAGACCTAGGAAGATGTTCATCTCACCAAACATTGACATCTCAAACTCACTTTTCATCTGATTAGCAAATGCTTTGCACATACATTCATTTCCACCAAAAATGACATCATCAGCAAAGACCTCAACAATTAGAATGTCCTCATGATTTATCTTGAAGTACAAATTACTATTAGCAGTACCTTTGCTAAATCCTAGCTTAAGCAAATGCTTATCCAATCTGGCATACCAGGCTCTTGGAGCTTGCTTGAGTCCATACAAGGCTTTTCTTAGTCTACAAACCATATCTCCTTGATCAGACAATTGAAATCCTTCTGGTTGTTCAATGTAGACTTTTTCCTCCAAATCTCCATTTAGAAATACTGATTTGACATCCATTTGATAAACTTTAAAATCTTTGAAAGTAGCAAAGGCAAGAAATAATCTGACTGCCTCTATCCTTGCCACTGGAGCAAAAGTTTCTTCAAAATCAATTCTTTCCACTTGAGAATAACCTTTACATACCAACCTTGCCTTATTTCTTACAACCTCACCATCTTCATTTAGTTTATTCTAGAAGACCCATTTGGTTCCAATCACATTTTTGTCCTCATGTCTAGGAACAAGATCCCAAGTGTGATTCTTTTCAATTTGCACCAATTCTTCTTCCATTGCCTTAACCCAGTTTTCATCATTGCAAGCTTCACTTACTGATTTAGGTTCAATCTTTGAAATCAAACAAATCTCTTCTTGATCTTCAGCAACTCTTCTCCTAGTTCAAACACCTCTATTTTTATCTCCTATGATTTGATCTTCAGGATGATTCATTCTTACATACCTAGGGGTTTTGGGAATTTTTGAACTTCTGTTTGTTGAACTGGTTCCTCATCTTCTGCACTAATCTCTTGAGTTACTGGAGTTACTAGATCAATCTAGATCTAAGTCTAAATTTAATCTTGCCTTCCTTGACTTTGACTTTCATCTTGATCATCTAAATCATATCTGCAATACTTGGAATGACCTTCTTTGCTTTCATCAACTTTAACATTAGCACTTTCAACAATATTTTTCAACCTCTTGTTGAAGCACCAGTAAGCCTTACTTTGAGTAGAGTATCCCAAGGATATTCCTTCATCACTTCTTGCATCAAACTTGCCTAAATCCTCATCTCTCTTGATATAGCATTTACTACCAAAAACTCTGAAATATCTTATAGTAGGAGGATGACCAAACCATAGTTCATAAGGAGTTTTACCAGAATTTCCTTTGATCTACACCTGGTTAAGAGTGCAGACAATAGTACTCATAGCTTACCTCCAATAAACTTGAGGAACATTTGTTTCCATCATCATGGTCTTGGTAGTTTCTTGAATGGTCCAGTTCTTCCTTTCCACAACTCCATTTTACTGAGAAGTCCTCGAAGCAGATAATTGTCTTTTTATCCCATGCTTTTCACAAAAAGCATCAAACTCACTGGAAGTGAATTCTCCACCTTTGTCAGATCTCAGACATTTCAATTTCCCACCAATCTCATTTTCAACCATCATCTTGAACACTTTAAACTTATCAAGAGCTTCTGATTTTTCTTTTAGGAAGGTTACCCACATCATCTGGGAGTAATCATCAATCAACAACATGAAATATCTATCTCCTTGCACACTCCAAATTCTAGCATGACCACAGAGGTTAGTATGTACCAGTTCCAATCTCCCACATGAACCTTGTTCCTTACTTTTGAATGAAATTTTGTTCTATTTACCCAATTGACATTCTCTACATATACTATCAGGTTTCACAAGTCTTGGAAGATCTATTACAGCTTGAGTGGAACTTATTTTGACAATGTTATCAAAATTTACATGACACATCCTCCTATGCCATAATTAACTTTGATCTATTTGAGAAATAAAACAACTTTTGCCTGAACTACTTAACTGAAAGATGTTACCTTTAGTCTAAGTACCAGATGCAATTTCAAATTCAGAGCTTTCCAAGATTCTGCATTTTCCATCCTTGAAATAAAGATCATAACCCTTGTCAACCAACTATCCAACACTAAGAAGATTATGCTTTAGTCCTTCCACATACAGAACATTATTGTTTCTGTTCTTACCATCAAAAGAGATGGATCCTCTACCACAGATTCTACCAACTGAGTTGTCTCCAAATTTCACAAGTCCTCCTTCATAATTTTCAAAACTCAAAAATTTACTCTTGTCTCCAGTCATATGATGAAAACATCCACTATCAATCACCCATTCATCTTTTTCAACAACCTGAGCAACGAAGGCACTTTCTACATTTGCATAGCTAGCAGATTCGATAGACATTGGATCTTCTTCTTTAATAGCAATGAACACCCAATCACCTTCTCCATGATCAGATTCATCATCTGTGACTCCTTCTCCAGCTTCTTGGACATATTAACAATTCTTCTGACCCTTGTACCTATTAGGATTTGGTTTTGAAAACCTCTCCGGACACCTTGAGGCAAAATGACCAGTCTTATTACAAGCAAAACATTTGACTGGCAACTTTCCTTCATACTTATTGGATCCTCTTGGCATTCATTTGGCAATGAGAGCTTCAAGATCTATAGTTTCTATTTAAATATCTTCAAGATCTTTTCTTGTCTTCACAAATCTATTTGATATTACAGAGGAGCTTTCACCCATATCATATCTTTGCTTTCCATACACACTGGCCTTGAATGCAAATTTAGACTTAGGAAGAGAATCACCAAACTCACTCATTTCAAATGCAGAAAGATTGCCAAATAACTAATCCCTTGTGACTATTGTTACTATCCAAATTTCTTCAATGGCTATAAGATTGTGTTTGTAAGCTCCAAGTAAGGATCTGAGCACCTTGGAAACAAATTCTAACTCATCCAATACTATGCCTGCATTTCTGATACCGATCACAAGTTCATTTCCTTTTTGCATGTAGGAAGTAATGTTTTCAACTTCACTCATTACCAATCTTTCATATTTACCTGTTAGGCTTTGTAGCTTGGCATATTTAACATATTTGTCACCTTCATACAGATTTTCCAATTTACTCCAAATTTCATGAGCAGTTTGCAAATCTAGGACATTTGCCAATTCGATATCAGACAGGGCACTCAACAATGCTTCTTTGGCTCAAGTGTTGCATTCAACATCTCTAAGTTCATCTATATTTTAAGGTCCATTTTTTAGAATCTTATACACATTCTTGGTTATTGTCTAAAATCCATCACCCATACATTCTAAATGACACTGCATGCGTATCTTCTAAAGGGAGTAATTTGCTCCATCAAATCTCAGACTTTCCTTCTTGTAGATTGACATCTTGGATCTCCTCAAGTGGTTAGGCTTCTTTTAGAGGAACTTGGATCTGATATCAATTGTTGGAAATAGTCTGGAAAACTGAGAGGGGGGGTGAATCAGTTGTCCCTAAACTTTAACCTTTTCTGAATCTTTTAAATCTTCTTTGTAATCAGATTAATGATGAAAACATTTAACCATAAATCAACATATGAGCAGAAACAACATGAACACACAACATCAAAATTTTGACATGGAAAACTTGGTTAAGGGAAAAACCACAGTGGGGGTTAACCCACAAAATGCATACCCTGTTAAAAGTACTTAAGAAAATAGAAGGCACATGCCTTCAGGCGCACTTCCCAGAGCTTAGTACTCAGGAAGAGGCTCACTGCCTATAAGAAATTATGATTTATATAGAAATAATGAACTAAGAAATAGCATCTACATTCATGCCTAAATCAGTCCCTTTGAAGGATCAAAAATTTTGCTCTTATCTTCAAATTCTTCTTCGCTGACTCTTCACTCTATACTCCCTTCACTTCTCTTCTTCTCTGCTCTACTTTTGATCCCTTCAGATTTAATTCATTGTGTACAAGGATGCTTTTCAACAACTCTTCAACAAGTATTTATATGCTTCATCAACCTTGGAATGATCAACAAGGTCAGCTGAACTTGACGCGGATCATCACACTATTGGCCAAACACAACCAAGACTTGAATCTTCTTCTACAACCACACCATGCTTCATAAAAATGCTCTTAGATCATTCGCAACATGCTAGGAACATCCGATCAGCCAAGAGTGGGAAGAACATCAACCTCAAAAAAGAAATCTTCAATCAACAAGCTCAAACTTTAGTGTAGACCTCCAACATAGTAGCCACATGATCCAGAGACTTCCACAAGCACATTAAAATTACCAATAACATTTACTTTAAACCAAATTACCAGATCTTCCTCCAGAACCTCAAGAACACTATCTGCCATGACTGTCAAACTAGAAAGATTGCTTGCGGACCTCCAAACCAAGAACCATTGGAGTTGATGATACATACTAATTTCCCAGACATGCTTCTAGATTCACAGAAAATCATTTTACATTACCGAAGCAATATGGAGCTCTTTCATGTCACTCTAACTCTCCTAAATAATGTAGGAACCAATTTTACTTAGATGGCTATAAATTCTTCAGATCTTAATGTGAACCTCTCAAATCTTAACTGAAGCTTTTTCAGACAAATGTTTGCATAGCTATATGGTCCACATATATTGATCTCCATCAATTTTCTCAATATCCTTAACAATCTGGTCTTCTAAATAGGAAGCAAAATATGATACAGTTGACACCAATGGCAACAAGGATATGTTGACATCAATGACAACATAACTTAGGCACATATTTGCAACACAGGCATCATGTCAAATAGTTCACCTACCTTATCTATGCTCCATCACTTTGCATACATGTGTCATAGGATAGTTGCAACTACAACATCTAATGAAATTCCCATATCCTTTATGCTTTGATGGATGTCCATACCCTATTCCAAAGATCTCATATGGACATAGGCAAGGAGGATGTTGGCTAAGGTTGTGGAATTTGGATTTACACCCTCTAATTGTATTTTCATGAAAGTTTCTAAATCCTTTTTGAAAAATCCATTTTGTGCATATCTTGCAATCATTGCATTCCATGAGATAACACTTCTTTGAGACATCATGTCAAATAGTTCATGTGAATTGTCTATGCTTCCACACTTTATATACATGTCTCCTAGGGTAGTTGCAACTACAACATCTATCAAAATTCCTTTATGCTTTATTCTTTCGTGGATGTCCATACCATAGAAGCAAATAGTAAGTACAGTTCACAACAACAATCTCCCTAACCTCTTCAAATACCTCTAAATTTTATAGCAGCAATAAGCATTTCAGGACAACAATGTCCTATATCAACAATATTTCATATTAATCATTTTTATCATTAATATTTCCTATAATGTTGTCTATAGTATTGCTGCCCATATTAATTGACCACAGTACTAATAAGTATGCTACTAAACACCATACTGATCAAGAATGTATAGTTCACAATAATGATAGAATGCTATTGATTAGTGATCATAAGAATATTACTAATTACAAAAGGATAGTTATGTCCAAAGACAATGATGACGACAACCAGATCAACTGGTACAACATTATTAACAACTGCTATGTAATAATGAAAATTGCCAAATAATTGCCTCAGTAATACAACTATTTTACAAATGAAATAATAACAATATCCATTGATAAGTACAAATGACAACACTAACAAATCCGTGATGCAATAATAATGAGAAGCCAAAGGATAGAATAATCATTTGACAGTTTTGTCTAGTAATGACTATGCCCATAAATCATAAATAATGACATAAGTGTTTGTTGTTGTCAAAGGCAACAATGATTATCACTAATCACAATAACAATAGTTATAGTCACATTCCTTATTCACAAGGTTTCAAACACTATTATACCAAGTGTCTTCACAACTATACGTAATTATGTTCATTTTTGAAATAACAACAATAATTATTGTTGCCCCTTTGCAACAAATCTAACTGCTATATATTAATAACACCTTGAAATATTAACAACTACGTACACCATTCAAGGTGTATATCCCATTTATAGAAGTTCAAGAGAAGAATGATCCAAAAATTATAGGTTTGATGCTTATATAGAGAAAAAACTAATTTATTGTGATATTACCAGTGATATATCACTGATAATTTTGTAATATATTAGTGAAAATTTCAATCAAAGTCATGGTCAAAGATATTTTGAAAAACTCATGCTATTTTCAAGAAAACGTCAAGAACCCTACTGAGAAAAGATATATTAGAATATATTGGGATATTTTAAAGATATATACTTCTATGGTCCATACCCTATTCCAAAGTTCCTAATTTGGCATAGGCAAGGAGGATTCTTGCAAAGGTTATGGAATTTGGTTTTACACGTGCCAATTGCATTTGCTTGAAAGTTTATAAATCCTTTTTAAAAAATCCATTTTCTGCATATTGTACAATAATTGCATTCCATGAGATGGCATCTCTTTGAGGTGTCATGCCAAAATATTCACATGCCTTGTCTATGCTTCCACACTTTGCATACATGTCTACAAGGGCAACTGCAAATACATGTGACAAAACTCCTATATCATTTATGCTTTGATGGTTGTCTATACCCTGTTCTAAAGATTCCATTTTAGCATAGGCAAGGAAGATGGTGGATAAGGTTGTGGAATTTGGATTTACATTTGCCAATTACATTTGCTTGAAAGCTTGTTTTGTGCATTTGCTTGAAAGTTTGTTTTGTGCATTTTCTTGAAAGTTTCTAAATCCTTTTAGAAAAAATCCATTTTGTGCATATCTTACAATCATTGCATTCTATGAGACAACATTTCTTTGAGGAATCATGTCAAATAGTTCATGTGCCTTGTCTATTCTTCCATACTTTATCAAAAAAACTATTTTGTGCATATCTTGCAATCATTGTATTCCATGAGACAACATTTCTTTGAGGCATCATGTCAAACAGTTCACTTGCCTTGTCTATGTTCATCACTTTGCATACATGTCTTATAGGTCAATTGCAACTACAACATCTAATGAAATTCCCATATCCTTTATGCTTTTATGGATGTCCATACCCTATTCTGAAGATCCCATATGGGCATAGACATGGAGGACACTGGCTAAGGTTGTGAAATTTAGCTTTACACCCGCCAATTGTATTTTCTTAAAAGTTTCTAAAGCCTTTTTGAAAAAATATATTTTGTGCATATATTTTGCAATCATTGCATTCCATGAGACAACATTTCTTTTAGGCATTCCAAAGATCTTAATTTGGCATAGGCAGGGAGGATGCTTGCAAAGGTTATGGAATTTGGTTTTACACGTGCCAGTTGCATTTGCTTGAAATTTTATATATCCCTTACTTTCTCATGCAAATGGATAAACTATGTTTTCATCTTATAATGGATAATGGATGTGTACATGTTTTCTATCAATGATAATGGATGTGTTCTTTGTACAATTTTCAAGAAATGTGAGGGCTAAAGTTACATTGCCTCATAAACTTTACCTCAGTGTCCTTCATTACCTTCAAGTAGACTTGTTTCCTCACACTCACCAATTAGTGAGTGAAGTTATCTAGAATTCACAATAGAAATTATGTAAATACATGTGATAACAACTCTCTTATAGATCTTATGCAAATTTCTCATTACCTATGTTGACTGTGCATTTGTCTTTCTCTTGCAAAATGAGGAAGAGAGAGAGAGAGAGAGAGAGAGAGAGAGAGAGAGAGAGAGAGATTTGGAAAAATTCACATATCCTCATTTCACCTTCTATATGGTTTCTATTCTTTGCATATCCTCATTTCACCTTTCTACATTTGCTTTACACTTGCCACTTTGCATACATGTCTATCAGGGCAATGGCAACTACAACATATGAAAAAATTCCCATATTCTTTATGCTTTGATGGATGTAATTAGAACACATTGGATCAAGTGAGAACACCATATCAACCTAAGGAGATTAGAGAAAGGACTTAAAAATGAAAATTACAACATTGCTTTTAGTGTAGTTTCATCTACTAGAAAGGTGCTAGGAGTGAAATTTTGCATTACATACCTCGTGGGGTCAAATTAATTGTGTCAATGCATCCGGGTGGGTAGGTAAATGCTAGGGGAGATGTCTTTTTAGTGATGAAGCCTCTTGGTCATTCTTGGCTACATTAGATGGAGATAATCTCTGAAGAACCCTAAGACAAAAAAGGTGTCAAACTTTGGACCGGCTATTCCATCAAACCGTGACACCTAGGAACATCATTTTTGCATGTATAGGTAGATGTATAGGTGGTTTCATGTAGTGGAAAGGTGATAGGAGTGAAATTTTTCTTTCCACAGCTCGTGGGGCTGAACTAACAATACCAATATGTCAGGGTGGGTAGGTAAATGGTAGAGGAGGTCTCATTTAATGTGCCAAGTGTCCCAATCATTATGGGTTGCAGGCTACCGACAAAGTCACTTAAGATCCCTAAGAGAAAAAATTGCTAAACTTTGATGGAGCAGTTCTTAGAATTTATAGTAGCTAGGAATATTTTGTTTGGGCCTACAAGTGCACGTGGGCTCTATCCACAATAACCTCTCTCAATTTTGGTCAACTCTAATCCATTTGACCATGTTGAAATTAAATGCCTTATTACAAAATGCTTCAGTTTCATGCAGTGGAAAGGTGTTAGGAGTGAAATTTTGCATTCCACAGTTTATGAGGCTGAATCAACTATGACAATGCATTGGAGTGGGCAGGTAAATGGTAGGGGAGGTATTATTTCATGTGCCAAGAGTCCCAATCATTCCAGGCTACAAGCTATCAGCAAAGTCACTTAAGAGCCTTAAGAGCAAAAAACTACCAAACTTTGACGTAGCAATTCTTAGAATTCATTTTAGCTTAGAATGTTCCATTTAGACCTACAGGTGCACATGGGGTCCATCCATAATAATATCTCCCAGTTTTGGTCAACTCCAATCTATTTGCCTGTGCTGAAATTAAATGCATTCTTGCAAAATGCTTCAGTTTCATGTAGTGGAAAGGTGCTAGGGGTGAAAGTTTGCATTCCACAGCTCATGGGGCTAAACTGACTATGCCAACACTTTGAGATGGGCAAGAAAATTCTAGGGGAGGTCTCATTTTGTGCACCAAGTGTCCCAATCATTTTGTATTGCAAGCTACCGGCAAAGTCACTTAAGATCACTAAGAGCAAAAAATATCAAACTTTGTCGAAGTAGTTCTTAGAATTCATGGCTACTAGGAATGTTCTATTTAGAGCTACAGGTGCACATGGGGTCCACCCACAATAACCTCTCCCATTTTTTGTCAACTCCAATCCATTTGACCATGCCAAAATTAAATGCATTCTTATAAAGTGCATCAGTGGCATGCAGCACAACCTTGCCAGGGGCCATATTTTTCATTCCGCTCATCATGGGGCTGAACTAATTGTGCCAACACATTAGGGTGGGTGGGTAAATGGTAAGCATTTTTCTCATTTTGTACACCAAGCGTCTTAGTCATTCTGGGCTATAGACTACCAACAAAGTCACTTAAGATCCTTAAGAGCAAAACATTACCAAACTTTGACAGAATAGTTCTCAAAATTTGTAGTAGCTAAGAATGTTCCATTCAGACCTACAGGTGTACATGGGGTCTGTCCACAATTACCTCTCCTAATTTTGGTCAACTCCAATCCATTTGACAATGTCAAAATTTAATGCATTCTTGCAAAATGCATCAATGGCATGGAACACAACCTTTCTAGGATCCATATTTTTCATTCTTCTCATCATGGGGGC
Source organism: Cunninghamia lanceolata (assembly GCA_027924645.1). Taxonomy (NCBI): domain Eukaryota; kingdom Viridiplantae; phylum Streptophyta; class Pinopsida; order Cupressales; family Cupressaceae; genus Cunninghamia; species Cunninghamia lanceolata. The sequence continues at coordinate 2,779,306 of BSBN01000130.1, read as the reverse complement.
AAACTAACTATGCCAATGCATCCAGGTGGGTAGGTAAATGCTAAAGGAGGTCTCATTTCATGTGCCAAGTGTCCCAGTCATTCTGGGCTGCAAGCTACTAACACTATTTCATGTGCCAAGTGTCCTAGTCATTCTAGACTGCAGGTTACTAGCAAAGTGTTGGTAGCCTATAGCGCAGAATGACTAGGACACTTGGTGTATGAAATGAGACCTCCCCTAGCATTTACGTACCCATCTTGAAAGTGACTTTGTTGGTAGCTTGCAGCTCAGAATGATTAACACTTGGCACATAAAACAAGACCTCCCCTAGTATTTACCTGCCCACCCCAACGTGTTGGCATAGTTAATTTAGTCCCACAAGCTATGGAATGTAAAATTTCACTCCTAGCACCTTTCCACTCCATGAAATTGAAGCATTTTGCAAGAATACATTTAATTTCGGCATGGTCAAATAGATTGGAGTTGACCAAAACCAAGAGAGGTTATTATGGATGAACCCCACATACACCTATAGGTCTGAACAAAACATTTCCAGTTGCCATGAATTCTAAGAATTACTCCGTCAAAGTTTCGTAGTTTTTTGCTCTTAGGGATCTTAAGTGACTTTGCTAGTATACTACAAACTGAAACAACTGAGACACTTGGCACATGAAATGAGACCTCCTCTAGCATTTACCTAGACATCCTGACATGTTGGCGTAGTCAATTCAGCTCTACAATGAGAAGAACAAAAAATACAGCTACTAGCAAGGTTGTGCTGAATGCCATTGATGCATTTTGCAAGAATGCATTTAATTTTGACATGGTAAAATCGATTGGATTTGACCAAAAATGGGAAAGGTTATTGTGGATGGACCCCACACTCACCTATGGGTATAAATAGAATATTCCCATCTACCATGAATTTTGAGAAGTGCTCCGTCAAAGTTTAGCAATTTTTTGCTCTTAAGGATCTTAAGTGACTTTGCTGGTAGCCTATAGCCTGGAACAACTAAGACACTTAGCACACTAAATGAGACCTCCCCTAGAATTTACCCACCCACCCCAATGTGTTAGCATAGTTAGTTTGGCCCCATGATGAGAAGAATGAAAAAAATGGCTCTTGGCAAGGTTGTGTTGCATGCCACCAATGCATTTTGCAAGAATGCATTTAATTTCGGCACGATCAGACAGAATAGAGTTGACCAAAACTGGGAGAGTTTATTGTGGATGGACCCCACATGCACTTCTAGGTCTAAACAAAACATTCTTAACTACCATGAATTCCATGAATTGCTCCATCAAAGTTTGGTAGTTTTTTGCTCTTAGGGATCTTAAGTGGCTTTGTCGGTAGCCTATAGCCTAGAATGATTGGGACACTTGGCGCACAAAACAAGACCTCCCCTACCATTTAACCACCCACCTTGACATGTTGGGATAGTCGATGTGGCCCCACGACAAGAAGAACAAAAAATATGGCTCCTGGCAAGGTTGTGCTACATGCCACTAATGCATTTTGCAAGAATGCATTTAATTTCTACACAGTTAAACATAATGGAGTTGACCAAAATTAGGAGAGGTTATTGTGGATAGACCCCACATGCACCTATAGGTCTAAATAGAACATTTACAGCTACAATGAGTTCCGAGAACTGTTCTATCAAATTTTGGTAGTTTTTTGCTCTTAAGGATCTTAAGTGACTTTGCCAATAGCTTGCAACCCGGAATGACTGAGACACTTGACCCACAAAATGAGACCTTCTTTAGAATTTACCCACCCACCTTGATGCATTGGTGTAGTCAGTTCAACTCCATGAGCTATGGAATGAAAAATTTCACTCCTAGTACCTTTCCACTGCATGAAACTAAAGCATTTTGGAACAATGCATTTTATTCCAACATAGTCAAATGGATTGGAGTTGACTGAAACCAAGAGAGGTTATTATGGATAGACCCCATGTGCACTTGTGGGTCTAAATAAAACATTTCCAACTACCACAAATTCTGAGAACTACTCCATCAAAGTTTTGTAGTTTTTTGCTCTTAGGGATCTTAAGTTACTTTGTCAGTAACCTACAGCCCAGAACAACTAAGACACTTGGCGCATGAAATGAGACCTCCTCTAGAATTTACTCACCCACCCCAATGCATTGGCATAGTTAGTTTAGCCCCACGAGCTATGGAATACAAAATTTCACTCCTAGCACTTTTCCACTGCATGAAACTGAAGCATTTTGGAACAATGTGTTCCTTGCCACCATAGGCAAATGAAAGTGATTTAAACAAATTGAGGTATGTATTTGTAGGTAAATCTAACATCCACCTATACATGTAACAAGATGTTCCTAGGTGTCACGGTTTGATGGAATAGTTGGTCCAAAGTTTGACACCTTTTTTGTCTTAGGGCTCTTCAACCACTGTCTCTATCCAATGTAGTCGAGAACGACCATGAGGCCTCACCACCAAAAAATACATCTCCCCTAGCATTTTCCCACCCACCTAAACATATTGGCACCATCTGTTTGGGCCCAAGAGATGGTGAATGTAAAAATTTAGTCTTAGTACCTTTCTAGTAGATGAAAATTCAATACTATAAAGGTGTTCTCACTTGATCCAATGTGTTGTAGGGCATCAATTAAGGCTTCCCTTACCATTGCTATCAATTTTTAGCACCAATTGTGAAGAAACAAATGAGGGTTTCTCATCAAAACTCATAGTAATAACATTAAAACTCATTATGAAATATCATTAAAGGACATATCATCATGAAATAATCATGAAAGCCTACTTTACTTTCCTTCCAAAAGAAACTTCATAAGGATTGTACCTACTCATCAACTAGGACCAAGGAGCACATATAAGAAGGTAAGATAGGTCTCAAAAATATAGAAGGTGAAATGAGGATAGCAAAGAAAAATAACATACCTTCATGTTATTTCCACTTATTCAATTTAATGAACCATCTGGGTCTGCTCTACTCTTTATTGTGTCAAACTTATTTCCTTGTGGTTAGACTCATGAACCTTCCACAAGGTCATATTTAATGATATACCCCCATCTTTGATCAAAGTAATATTTGATGCCACAAAAAGGTTAGAATAATGAAGAATTTTCCTATGTGTGTCAAATTCCTTGAACAACCACACACCAGACTTCTTCACTGGGTACCTTCTAAGCCATGTTCCAATAACAACCACAAATCTTGTAGGGTGCTCTATGTTTTCTCCATCTATAATAGGGGCATCTAATTTCTTTTTTACCTCAACACAATGACACAAATAATAATATGTTCCTTCTTCATTGTCTTCAACTACAATAACTGCATAAACATGATCTACATTGATATGTGCATTCAATTTGATGAATATAGTCAACAATACAAAAAAATATAAAATAAGATGGAATATTGAATTTTATTAAATTTGAATGTTGATAATACCTAGTTGAGCTAGATCTAAAACATGGTCAAAGTTAACTGATGATTCAATCTCTGTGAGTTGTTGTGTTGTCGGGAGTCAATACTGTCAATCAGGCTTAGACTTCTTATACACCATTCATCAACCCACTCCTTTGACTCACAATCATACCAAGCTTGATCTATACATGAATAATAGAAGCATAACATCTGTTGCATATCAATACTCCATGAACCTACATTAGAGATTCTAAGAGAGTGTAGCTCACTCGATCCTGTCAATTTACAACAATCCTCATATTTTGCAATGTTAGTATCATCAACCAACCAAAAATATTTACAAACTGTAGACTTACCTTCATTACCTATACCCATTATAGCATTACACCATTCAACAATAGATCTCACATATGTCAACTTTGCATTGTCTTTGTACTTCAACTCTTCTCATGCTAATGCTCTTTTCATACATGCTCCTGCACCATCATGCTTCCCATTCCATGCCTGGCCTCAGAGAAATTCCACATATGTTGAACACCATTCATCCTATGCATCATGTTCAACTAATAGAGCATCCATGAGTTCTTGAATTGTGATGCACAATTATCTAACCATATGATACGCTGACCAAATGATATGCTCCTACTAGCCAAATCATGGTAGAACATCTGAAAGCAGCCTTGCACAAAATCTGTAAAAAGTGTACAATCATCAATGATATAAAAATTATACTCCCTCAAGATCTTCATGTCATCATATGTACTGTCATCTACATGAATGAATCCTATATGCACAAATATATCAACCTGTGTAGAGTTGTAATACTATGATTGCACCTCATTCTATGGTTGTAGTGTGTAGTTCTCTACAAATTCAACAACTAAAATGATGGTATCAAGTGGAAACGTGTCCTTGCATAACTTGAATTGCAAGTCCAACCATCAAGCTCTATGAGTATACCTTGCATACTCATAAACTATATTCTCTCATAAAATAGAGATAAACTGATACGCTGAAATCTTTTCAATGATCAATTCACACCTTTTTGCTTCTTTACCATCTTTTAGACTATATGCCATTGTATTATATTTTCCAAAACTTACTAGTTCATTTCCAATTGCATGTGTGTTTTTCATATATTCACAAATTGGCAAATGTTACAACCCACCACAATGATCACACGTGCCATCCAAGCATAAGTTCTTGTGGAATAATTGACCATCCACTCTTTGACATAAAATGCTCGATATGAAATCTCCTGAAGATCTAGGTGGACACTTTATATTACACTCCTACAAAACATAGTTAGTATGCAAATCTACACACACACACACACACACATATATATATAAACATCATAATGATTAAAAAAATCAATATGTACTCTACAACAAGTTGTGCATGTGTGATTTATTTTGACATAAAAAGGCTTTACCATTTCAAAATACATTTGACTAATTTTGATTTGAGGATACATCTCTTGAAATTTATTGAAAAATTGTGTTTGAGTCACATCTAAAAAATGCTTTGGATGTGGCTCACGGTTTTGACAACCAATTTTCCTTCTTACAACATCTCTTGCATTAGGAGATACCCTTGTGTTATTTTTCTAAAATTCTTCAATGAGAGATCTCAAGGCTTCAACAACAACTTTATCTTTCCATGGGAGTCTCCTAGAGAATGCCCACAATTCATTGGTATTTAGGTCCTCAACTCTTTCACACATTTTAGCGGCTCTCATTAGAGTTTTTCTACTTATTTTCAATGCTTCACTTATCTTTCTAATGAGGTGAGCTTTCTTTGTTTGATGGCTTACTATTGTCGACATAATGACATGTAGTGTGACATTACTATCCTTGGTGCATGAGGTGGAACCCACACTCTCATATACACTCATTAGATTCTTTACAATTAATTTTTCACTTGAAGCATCTAATGTTCTTAGGCCAAGAATCTACATAATGGGCCTAAATTTTAGATTTCTCATCAATTCAACAAATAGTTGACATCTTTTAGTTTCATTTAAGTTCTCAAAAAATAATTTCCATATCTTATTGGCATATCTTTGGTAATTACACTTGGAAATATTATCATGCATGGTCTTCAAAACATTCTCATCGATATCAATTAGAAACTTAGGCTTTCTATGCAAAATTCTAAGAGGCATTTTCAATGGTAATGTTGACTTAGTATTAGGAATTTTTTCAATATTTACTTGAGATAGGATAGATGGCATACCTTCAATTGGAGATGGAGAATATGGTGTACCTTCAACTTAAAATGTGAATGATGGAGTGCCTCCAACTTGAAAAGAGAATTATGATGTACCTTCTATTGGAAACATGATATAACTATCACATGGAGGATCCTCTCTCCGAGGGAGTGGGAGACCTTGACCCTGGTCGAGGTTGTGATCCTGTCGGCGGCTATGGCTGTGGCTGTGCCTGCATTTGAGGAACCTATTGGGGCACGTATGAGGGAGGAGGCATCATCTGCTGGACTGACTGCACTGATCTCGACCTATGAGACCAGGAGGCCCCCGATCTGCTGACCTGACTATAGCTCAGGGCATGCTGCGCTGCTGGCACGACCGCATAGTATAGGCCCCAATAATACTCCACCTGTGCCCTAGCCTCTATCAAATCCCCCTGTATCTAAATCAACTGCCCCTGTGCCTGACTCAATCTAAATCAACTGCCCCTGTGCCTGACTCAACTGTCCTTGTAACTGATACGACTGTGTCTGAGCCTGAGACAACTGAGCCTGCATCCCTGTCAACATAGGAGCCAGTGCACTGCCTGAAACCTGTAGGCTACTCAATGCAGTCTCTGCCTGCTATGCCCTGCTAAGCGCTGTATCCCGCTCTTTGGTCAACACCTCTATGTCACCCTGAGCCTGGGCTAGCTATGCCTGTAAAGCCACCACCTGTCCATCTGCCCCATCTAATAAAGCCAATGCACCTCACAACTGCACTAACTCTACATTATGACCCTCTAATGCCTCCTACAAACTCACCACCTGTACTCTCAGGGTCTCCATCTCCTCCTCCTCATCCCGTCATCACCAATGAGGTGTGAGCCTCTCAACCTCAGCCTCCCCAGCTGTCCCTAAGGGACCTGCCTACTATCCTCCCCCAACAACTTGCTACTGCCCTACCTGTGGTGGAGGCAGATCTCCCCTATCCATCCCTGGATGTCCCCCATGCCGCCGAGGTCCTCTAGGCTATCAGCCTGCTCCAACCTGTACCTACTCAACAGGAACCTGTTGCATAGGTACCTGTTGCCCCACCTGCCCCTGTCCTGCTGCCACCACCACCAGCACATCTATCGGCTGGCCATCCACACCAACTACTCTCTCGTCTCCATCATTTCCAACCTCCACAAGGTAGTCCTCAATGACCTCCTCCCCCTCCTCCACATGGTCATCCCCATCTGGGTCATCTCCATCACCATCTGAATCATCCCCCCTGAACCTACTGCCTCCTCTGCTGGATCCATCAAACAAGTAGGCCGATGCATATGCCACCATATATCATATGCATCCGTAGTCCCTACATCCCTAACTCTGCTCCTCCAATCCCACCGCACTAGCCTAAGGCCGCAAAATTAGCTAGGGCGACCTGTGGCTGTATGGCTGCAGGCCAATAGGGTGCATCTCGAGGAGTCCGCGCAAATATTGCCATCTACTACGGGGTGTCTTGTATCAAACCAAACTACTGCATGACCCATGAGGGTAGATACATATCTATGGTATGGTCTCCTCGAACCATAAGGTACCGTTGCTAAAACACAAAAGGGAGATGAATATCATCATCTGGCCATGGCTCTATGCCGATATACGATCGCCAGGTCACACTAATCACATCATCTAACATCCTCCTCCAGTATCGTACCTGTCCAGTGTATGTATACTCTGCATCTTGATATAAAAATACAAAGGCCTCAAACGGCCGTTGATAATACCCACATGTCAGCCTGGTAACTGGGATATGCTCCCAAATCCATACATGAAGCAGAGTAACTCCAGCTGATAATGCTCTATCATGCAAGTAGGTGACTGTATGCATCTCATGGTACAACTGACCCAGCATCACTAGTCCCCAGGCATAGACAATCTCACGCCCCACCATCCCCTCTATCATCCATCCAGCCAACTAGAAAACCCCTACCTCGCTTGTCAGGCATCACGACCCCTCCAATCAAAGCACATAGGAATAAGGCAAATAGATTTGCACCCACAACCAATGTCCCCTCATAGTCCATCTCTCTCCCGTCCGCAGAGAGAACAATGTGGTCTATCCCAAACACTCTGATCAGGGCATTCCACCCCATCCTCGTGTCATATTGAACCCACCAACCTTGAATAGGTAGCTTGAGGATGCGATAAACATCCTCAAGTGTAATGGTAATCTCCCCAGTCGGCAACAAAAAGCTGCATGTCTCAGAGTGATACTGCTCCACAACCGCTGTAATCAGAGCTCTATGAGCTCGTAGAACTGGCATCGACGACATCGTCAGAAGCCCCAATCTCGCCAGCCACACCTACGTAGCATCATCAAAACCATCGAATAGTGCCATCACGGATGGGACTCGTCGCTCACGTGACTGCAATATAAATCTTTGTGTATCTTGTATCCACAACATTCTGGTTACATGTCAACCTATCTTCTTCCAAATCACCAACCCTTTCTTCTACTATCTAAAAGCCAAAATTATTGGCGCTAAAATAGGCAATCTTTTGCGCCATTTCAAAAATTGCGCTACTATTTCTTCTTTATAGCGCTATTCAAGAGAATAGCGCCACTGTGTAACCCATTTAGCACTAATTCCTAAGATAGCGCTACTACACAATACCTTTGGTTCCATTTTGAACAATGGCCTCGAAATACCATTTGGTGCTATTCCAATGAATAGCACTAATTCCCCCAAAAGTGCTAACACATCACCACTCCCGTAGATAGAGCCATTGCAGAGAATCGTGCTACTCTAACCCAAGTTTGGTGCTACAATGCTCAAAACCTATTCTTCTAAAAAATTGTGCTAATCCAGATGATAGCGCTAAAATGTCCTCTAAATGGCGAGAAACCACCCTAACCCTACCCTGGCTGATAGTGCCAATCCAGAGGATGGCGCTAATCTGCCTTGCCGTTGGCGCTAAGTGCTCCAACCCCAAATCCTAAACCCCAAAAATGCACGTAAAACAAAAAAATTACAAAGTCAGGGTTAGGCCCTACTAGGGGTCCAGCGTCCGGTGCCTGGCCAAACTCTCGGAACTGCTCTAAGATGTGTCGAAGTCGCGGGAACTGGGGGTTGTGGTCAACCATCTCTCCTTCACTCCTTCTCTAAAAGTCAAAAGTGTGCAAATGTGGCACTCTAAGGGCCCACTTTGCCTAATATAATGGGCCATTTCATTCTTCCACCCCCTCCTTTTCCCTCTAGGGTGCAGATTTCAGCCTTTTTCCTCCGTTTTTCTTCTCGTCATCCTCTTTTCCCATCCCTTATCCGATTTTCACTCCCGTCGCATCCTTTTCGAGAACTCACCCAGAAAATTTTTATTTTCCCGCCGCCCTCTCGAGGGGGCATCCCTTATCCATCTCATACCTTCCCAGTAGCTGGGGCATATTTTTCTTCGACCTAATGCCACTTCCCTCCTAGGTTCTGACGCCACATCAAAGAGGGGCAAATGTAGACACCTAAAAATGTCTCCAACCATCAAATTGACTCCCGATATTCCTAATCATAGTGAACAAGTGCTTCAGGATTTGACTGTGTGCATATTATTTTGTCTCAAAATAATATGCACACAGTCAAATCCTGAAGCACTTGTTCACTATTTCATTATGGACTATGGAAACCTGATGTCTATCATCCCTAATCATGTCAATTTCCCTCCAAACCAATTAATTAAATTTTATTTAATTAATTATCCCTTCACTTTCCTATTTTTCCATCATTTTACCCCCAAAATTGAATTAACTTCATTAATTCAATAGTCCCAACCTTAGCCAATTGATTTAATCAATATGCAATATTTATTCAATCAATTCCCCCCTTTCCTCTAAATCTAATTAATTAGTTAAAACCATGTTAACTAATTAATCCAGACTACTAATTGACCTATCCCTACCCTAGACAATTAAATAGCTATTATTTAATTGCCTACCCTAGCTTACCTAATCCTAGCCCTAGGATTAATTAAATAAAACATGTGATTAATTAATCCTAACCTCTTCATTTGGGTGGTCAAACCTTGTTTAACACCCTTCCCCACATCCTCCAAATAAAAAATTGAATTAAAGCCACATAAGTCAATTTTTTATTTCAAAACATCCCACATCACATTTAATTCTCCTTACAAACCCATACTCATTTATTTCCTCTCTTAAATTTCCCCATATGAATCTTTAATTCCAAAATAATCCTTCACCCCTATGCTCATTTAATAACTCCTTTTCCCAAAATGAATAAAAGATTCACTTTTATTCCTAGCCCTCCATTCATTTAAGATTGAATCTAGGCCCTCCACATCACTTTTATCCTCTACCATTGATCTTCCAAATCAATCTCCACCCTTGGATCAAAATCCCTTCCAAAAATTTATAAATAGAACCTCTCTCCATCCATTTTCATCATCTAAGTTTATACGAAGTTACCATGTCAAAATCACTCTTGAGCTAGAATAGTGAGTTGCAAATTAGAGTAGCATTTCACATTCAAATCTATTGTCTAGGGATTATCTTTGTCTAGGAGCTTGCTTTGGGTGCAAAGGCTTCTTCCTCCCTTGATGGGATTGGGTCTTGCATGTGAGGTATAACTTTGTGTTTATTGCATTTTGTTTAGTATTTCTACCTTATTTGCATATCTAATCTACAGGAAGTACCAATTATAGGAATTATGAAAAATGTTGACTTCATGCTTGCAGCCTATCCAAAAAAAACCTATACAATGAATGTGACAGTAGTTGATATCAAACCACAATATGGTATGTTATTGTCTAGGAGGTGGGCAACATTGATTGGAGGAAGCATGCAATTAGATTTGTCATATGCTATGATTCCCATGAACGGTAAGGATGTCATGTTGGTTAGAGAGGAAAGAGCACCAGAAACAGTAGAAGATCAAGAACCAGAAGATCATATTTGCTTTGTGGATACTGACTGTGAGAATTTTAAGTTTATGTCATGTGATCAAGATAAAAAGAGGAAGGAACCTATTGCTAAAGAGCTAGAAAAGCATAAAGACCCAAATAGCTTTTGGACCATGTACTTTGATGGTGCCTGCTCAAAAGAGGGCTCTAGTGAAGGAGTGGTGTTTCTATCTCCAACAAGTAGGATCCTTAAATTCCCTTTTCTGTTGAAATTCACTTGCACAAATAATATTACAGAATATGAAGCCTTGTTGCTAGGATTGAATGTTGCTCTTAAACATGGCATTAAAATGTTAAGGGTGTTTGGAGATTCAAAATTAATAGTTTCCCAAGTGAGAGATAAGTATGCTTCAAAGAATAAAAGGTTAAAACAATATAAACATGTTTGGGATACTATTGAATTGTTTGATGCATTCTCAATAAACTTGATAGAAAGATCAAAAAATGTTATGGCAGATTTCTTGGCTAATGTAGCCTTCAGGCTAGATGATATCACTTTTTCTGATATTACAAATGTCGAGGTTAAAATCAAACCAGCATTGCTAGACAATATATGTAGTTGGTAGGTTTTTGAGGATGATAAATATTTAATAAAGTTTCTACATTGTATTGATGAGTACGAGAATTGGGAAATTGATTTCCAAAACTTTGTAGAAGTTGTAGATGGGAAAGAAACCCATTTTGGAAAAGAGGTAATACAACTTAAGACTAATAAGATTCCAAGGGGCTTAGTGGCTTTAGAAAGAGCATTTGACAATAGAGATCAGTTGGTTTCCAAGACTTCTTCCCCTCACATGGAGGATTTGGAGGAAATAAACTTGGGTACACAGAATGCTCCGAAAAGGATTTACATAGGTAAGCACTTAAAACCACATATCAGGGCAATGTTGATAGCATTACTAAGAAAGTACAAGCATGTCTTTGCCTAGTCATATGATGACTTGAAAGAATATAGAGAAGATTTTTTTCAGCATGAAATTCCCCTTAAGGCTAGAGCTAAGCCATTCAGACAAAGGTAAAGACCTATTAATCCCACTCTAGCTCCATAAATGCAAGAAGAACTTGTGAAGCTTAGGGATGCTTAAATTATTAAGCCCATTAGACATTCTACTTGGGTGTCAAATCTTGTCCCAGTAAGAAAGAAAAATAGAGATATAGGACTATGTGTAGACTTTAGAAATTTGAATGTGTCTTCTTTGAAGGATAATTACCCATTGCCTAATATGGAGGCTATGCTTCAAAAGATGATAGGGTGTGAACTCCTGTCCATGATGAATGGATTTTCAAGCTATAATTAGATGAAGGTGAGAGAATTAGAATAGTATAAGACTACCTTCACAACTCCATGGGGGACTTATGTATATGTATGGATGCCATTTGGATTGAAAAATGCAGGTGCTACTTTTCAAAGAGCAATGGATGTTGCTTTTGCAGGTTTAATTGACTCCATATTAGTTGTATATCAAGATGATCTAACTGCTTATTCAAAGAAGGAAGAACATCACTTTATGCATCTAGAATAGATTGTCATTAGGGCGCTAGAATATGGCATTTACTTGAACCCTAAGAAGTGTACATTTGGAGTGACTGAAGGAAAACTCTTGGGGCACATAGTGTCTAAGGATGGACTTAGGATTGATCCTGAGAGGGTTACAACAATTGATAAAATTCAGATGCCCAAGATAGTTAAAGGAATCTAGTCATTCTTTGGACAAATTAACTTTGTTAGAAGATTCATTCCTAATTTTGCAAAGATTACCAAGGCTATATCTAAGATGTTAAAGAAGGGCGAGTCTATAGCATGGGGAAGTGAGGCAATGCAATCATTTCAAAGCATTAAGGAAGCTATCAAGACTGCCCTTGTTCTAAAATCCCATGATTTTTCTAAACCCTTCCAATTGTTTTCATTTGCTTCATTCCATACAATTTCCACATGCTTATTACAAAAAAATGATGATGGATTTGAACAACCAATTGCCCTTTTTAGAAAATCTTTGTAGGTGACAGAGTTGAAATTTGATATTATGGAGAAGCAGGCCTATGCTTTGGTCAGAGTAGTCAATAATTTCAGACCTTATCTTGTTGGAGCTTAGATTGTAGCATATGTGCCACATGTAGCAGTCAAGGACATATTCACTCAGTAAGAAGTGACTAGAAGGCGATGTAGATGGATAAATAAACTCCAAGAGTTTAATATTGAGATTCAGATTACCAAATTGGTCAGGGGACAAGGTTTGGCTAAATTAATGATAGAATTAAACTTGGAGGCATGTTAGGTGAATGTGGTTCAGGACCAAGCTTGTGAAATGCATAAATTGGAATGGTATACAGACATTGTGTATTATTTGTAAAACTAGAATTGTCCTACTCATTTGAGTGATAGCCAAAAGAGGACATTAAAACTACAAGATGTCAAATATATTATTCTCCAAGGTTAATTGTATTGGAAAAACCCTAAAGGTGTACTGCTAAAATGTGTGGATGAAAATAAAGCCATGAATATTTTGACTGATATGCATGGAGGGATGAGTGGTGGACACTACACAGCTAGGACTACTGCCCATAAAGTTCTCAGAGAATGATACTAGTGGCTAACACTTTTCTTTGATGCACATAAGATGGTGAGGAAATGTGATTCTTACCAAAGATTTTCTAGAAATCTTAAGTATGCAGGTGCATTACCTCTTAAGGCTATAACAGTGGAGGCTCCATTTCAGCAATGAGGAATAGATTTCATAGGAGAAATAGTTGAAAAGTCAAGTGGAGGGCACGGTTGGATATTCATTGCTATAGAATATTTCACCAAATGGATTGAGGCCATTCCAACCAAGAAAGCCACAAGTAAGTTTGTGCTTGATTTTATTCTAGGACACATAATAATCAGATTTGGGATACCAACAAAATTGGTTACATACAATGCAATGTGCTTCAGATCTGGTGAGTTTGTTGATTTTTGCAATAGTTATAGAATCACTTTATCTCATGCTTCATCATATCATCCTTAAGGAAATGGCCAAGTAGAATCTAGTAACAAAAGTCTCATGAAGATAATCAAAAGAATCATTGATAAGAATAAAAGAGCATGGGATTCAAAATTGAAGTTAACACTGTGGGCTGATAGGGTAATAGTAAAAAAGGCAACTAGTGTATGGTATAGATACCAGGTTGCTAGTAAATAATCTCCTACTAGTGTATAAGTTTTTTCAAGAAAGTAGTGAGGATATGGAGGATTCAATGGCTAAGAGAGTGAATCAGTTGATTGCATTGGATGAAGTTAGGAGAGAAACAACAAAAAGTGAAGTATTTGTTTGATAAGAAGACTATGGAAAGGGAATTCCAGCTGAATGATTTGGTTCTTGTGTGGAATGCCAGGAATCAGGATAAGGGCAAACATGGTGAATTCAAACCATTATGGGTTGGCCCTTATCTGATAAATAATACTCATGGAGAGGATTCCTATTTTCTCCAAGGATGGAATGGTGAATTTTAGGAGTTGCATGTGCATGGACAATTCCTAAAACCTTACTTCTCATAAGTAAGTTCTTCTCTGTGCACACTATAAAATAACTGTATGTAAGTTATAAATAGTGTATATTCTTGTATAGTTCATTCCTTTTGGTCTTGTCTGGTCTTCTCCCAAAAGTCTAGTGGTTCTTGCTACAAATTGAAAGATTACACGTCCCCAGTCGGAGCCAATGGTGGTACCTGCCTAGGTTTAGGGTTTTAGGTCCATGAAATTACAAGTCTTTACCATTTAAAATATTTTAAACCTAAGTCCCTAAGCCTTGTGCATTTTATCTTTTAAATTCTTGTTGACTGCCTGTAGTGAGTTCCCAGTTGCATAAGTTATGACTTGAAGCCTTTATGTTCATTAGGTGACCAGCCCCGTGCTCTAGGTTTACCCTTTGTAACCCATAAAAATTTAAATTTAACTACTAAGTCTTCACATAGGTTATAAAGTGTAATATAAATGTATTTCGCAGCATCGTAGCACATCAAACATGATGTCATCATTCCATTGTGTGGCTGTGATAGCATGACACCTGTCAAAGAATTTGGGCTTATAGCCCCTTTATCAAAGATCCTAAATCAATGAACCATATGCTGCCAAGTGTCAATCCAAAATCTTGCTAGGAAGGAATATTTGTCATGCGATTGCGAGATGGTGATACATGGCCTTGTCTTATTAAAGAAGTGAAAGCCAAATGAAAGGTGGACGCATGGAGGCTTTATCGCGCCTGGGCAGCATAGGTAAGTGGTGGGCCATCTCCAACTATGACACTGTAAAATAGTGCCACGTGTCTAGGCCAGATGAAAAGTGATGTGGTCAGTGAAGGAGGTACATCTGATTTAGCTTGTTCTTATTCGCTAAAGATTTTTCAATGATGATGACCCCAATTTTCAAATCTAGCGGGTAAATGGCAACCATGGATCTCGTGAGGATAGACTCAGATCAATGGCGCAAATTTAAATTTTTATGAAGAATATTTAAGGCACCCTGTGACACAAATGAGAGATTAAGGATGAGGCTACCTCCATTAATGCCTTAAAACCTATGTTATGAACCTTGAAAAGGAGAAAAGTTAGGGCTTTTGCATCATTTCTTCAAGCACGAATAGAATTTAGATGCGCAACAAATTCTCAAGCGAGCAAAGAAAGAATTTCAAGCTTCTGCAGGCATAAAAAACTAGTAAGTTCACTCTGTTTGACTGTGTTTAGCACGTTTCAAATTGATTACTTGATTGAAAGAGTAGGAAGTTATAGAAGATAAGAAGCCCTAGTTTATTGCATAATTTGAGAAAATGAGTCAAGTCAGTCAAGCCTCCACTTCTAAACACAATCTAGATGAGGATCTTATGATCTAGCTCCCAGGCTTTGCTAGACGTGCCTTGAATTTGCATGGTCTTGGTAGGCTAGATGATAAATTCCTTGATTTTTGCTACAACTATAGGGATACCTAATTGCCTGTTCCTGGTTGGGTTCTATTTAAGCACTAGGATTGTAGGATGGATTAAAAAGCCTTAGTTTACAATGCTTGGTGCTTTGATTTAGCCAAGCTAATTTTCCCTAATGTATTTCCTAATCCAGATTTAGTAAAGGCAGTCACACAGAGGTACGATCCCAAAACAAGAACATTCTTGGCAAGGAATGGCGCTAAAATAATCAAATTCGCAAAGGCATACATTTCCACGGTGTTCAACTTAAACCCTGTGGCCAGTAAGCTAATTGACCTAGGAGCATTGAAGAAAAATTATCAGACTGTAAAATGTGCATACAAAAATTTTAACTTGGCCAAACATAGGCCAAGAGGAGTAGATGGAAAATTGGTAAAGATATCAAATAGTGAGGAGGAGCCTTTTCGATGCACTCTATTCATGCAGTACTTTGTTAGGACATACCATGGTCTGTGTCAAGTGCTTGGAAGGGATTCTTTAGATAGAATGCCCATCTCTCTGATGATGATGGTAGTGAATATTCAAGAACAAGAGACTAGGGAGCTGTATGATTATGCTACCTATATTATAGATAAGATGCACAAACAAATGATGGTACTCAAGAGAAAATTATTTACTATGGATGCCCATGTTGAATTCACATGGTATTCTTTATTGTCCCATATGATTTCGTTTACCTTGTCAGGTATGTGACATCAAAAATTACATGTTAAGATGAGAGATGCACAAGGAAATATATGTCTAGTACAAATATGGACATGCATGCTAGACATGCATTGTGTGGACTCTGATTATATAATCTTTGATGAGTACTTTGAGAGAAGATTTCTTAGTTTCCTGGAGCCCGAAGGAGAAAGGTTGTATGCAGATAATTTAGATTTTTTGAGGCCTTTGGATAGGACCCTAGATTTAGGGATTGATCATAATTGGGGTGATTGGTTTTACCATGAGCACACCACCTGCATCAGGATCTATGGGTGTGAGGCCCCTCCCCACATTCTGCCTAAGTATGTACCTAAGAGAATTGTATTCTTGGAAATTATTAGGCAATTGAATGAATCAGATAAAGATAATCTAAGGAAGCATAAGAAAGGTTCACTTTTCCCTACCCCCCTCAGATTCATTGACTTTTTGACAGCTAACAAAGGTGGGTTGGATCAGATTAATTCAGTGTTGCAGTGTTACATGATTTATTTTCAGCAACCAAGGATTTTTGACCCTAAAGGCTTTATTGACAGGGTGAGGGTCAACAAATAGAGACCGAGGTACATTCATTAGGTCTACTTTGATGAGGATATTGTCAAAAATTGTTTCATAATGCATGATGTCCACAATTTAAGAATCAAGTGGGACACTATTATGACATGGGAAAAAATGAGAAAGAAAATGACTACTACATATCAAGTTGCCTTTGTAGAGGTGTAGGACCCTATAAAAAGAATTCAAAAGATGTTTTATAATGCAAAGCAACTGATTGCTAGTGCTCCTATAAGTGAGGAAAGGCCTTCCTATCAGCCTAGTAGCTCAAGGGGGGATATTCTATAGAAAGGGAATCAATTGACCCTTACCCTGCCAAAAAGGCAAAAATAATTGATTTAGAGGTTGATGAGGAAATCAAGGTAGTAGACCTTGAGGGAGAGGTAGAGGAATAAGTGTAGGAAGCTACTCATTAGGTAAATTCACCTAATAGAATTAGGCCATAGTCCTCCCCTGAAAATAGATCAATGAGGAATTTGACAAGCCAGACTGTGGACACAGAGGACATCAGGATGATGGCTTGTAAAAAATTCTTGGAAGATAATGAATTTATCAATACTCCTAAATTCTTGAGTTATGTGCTAAAAGTAAGAAGTGGGGAATTTCAGAAGAAGATTGAAGATGCTAAGAGTGGGGCTAACCCCTCTAAATATGAGGCCATCACTCAAAGAGTGTAGACGGAGGTTAACCAAGCCATGAGAAAAATGACTCTAGAGGAGGGGAGGGCATTGTTTGCCAAAAGTAATATCTTACTCCTCCCTCATTGGACTCTATCAAATGCAATTGCATTTGACACAATTACTAGAGAAGACTCAAATGTAATAGATGAGCAAGTTGAGAGGCCTCTCTCTGGTGCAACCTTCAATCCTAAGTTCGAGACATTAGCAATATGGGCCTTGGCCCCAATAAATAATAAGCCTAGGATTGGATTGGGGGAGTTGATAGGAGATATGATAATCAAGAGGGTATCTGACACCCCTACTCTCCAAGCTACAAGTTTGAATGTGCAAACTACACAATTTACAGAGGCAGTAACAAATAAGCTACATAAAGATCGTGATGAGATGTTGCTACAATATGCACAAGCTATTGCAGAGAAAATAAGTGTAAAGAGAAGCTATTATTAGGGGAAGGTACTTCAAATCCTCTACCTATGATCCCAATAGCAGAATCATTTCCTACTGACACCGAGCCCCTGCTGGCAGAAATCAGAGAATTGAAGGAGGAGGTGAAGTATTTGAAAGAAGAAAAGAAGAATTCATTCAAGGAGATGGTCACTAATCTAATAAACCATAGAGTGACTAAGGTTTTGGCAAAGGTGGATGAGACATGGAAGTCTTATTCAGATTTAAGGGATGCCTTTGATAAGCATGAGCAGGACAAGGAAAGCCTCAAGACAATGCAGAGTGTGTGGCTGCCAAGAACTGGTGAATTGAGAGACCTGAACCAGTGTGCAAGGTTTGATTCACAGCTGCCACTTGAGATGAAGCTGACCCTTGACATGCTATAAATTCTTGAAGGGGTTGTAGCTTTCTAGTTAAAGCTAGACAAATTATTAGGTGAGAAGAAGCAATTTATAGAAAAGATAGATAAGAAAATAATGCCTAGTATATTGGAGGGTGATGGGAAGGTCAAGAGTCTTAGCAAATGGAGAGCTAACTTTAGTGGCAATGCTGATCAGCTAATATCTACCTGCTACACCAATGGGGACCCCATATTGAGAATTTTGAGTTTAACTTTGGATAAGCTACATGTATTAGAAATAAATTTTGAATTGTTCTGTAAAGAAGCAAAGATCTTGATGGATGCATGGTACACAGGACATAATGATAAGATTTCCAAGTTGATCTCATTCTAATGGCTGTTAGAGAAATCATATGCTGAGTGGGTGGAGAAATATGGGTAAATGTGCCTGAAGTGAACAAGCAGCTACCGTCTCTTCTGCATTTATGTGGTCGAGATCCTCCAATCTTTTGTACTCATGATATATTATTTTCTATCTTTTCTCTAGGCTCTATGTAATTAATGCTTCAATGGCCTTGAGACAGTGCTTTACAATGTAAAATTGCCTAACCAATCAAATGTATGAATGTTGGCACTAGGTTCTGTGTTTATAAAGAACTGGTTGCCTCAATTTGTAAGTTTGTTGGAAGATTGGGACTTTGAGGAGTGAAAGTAATACAAATTTCTAGTTGGTTGCTCTCTCTATGGCCTTGTGGTTTTCATTTTATTGTATGTATGTGTTTTTCCATAAACTATTCATCAGTTTTAGATTGAATCTATATGAGTAATTCTATGTACATGTGTTTCTATCAACTATCTCCAATTATTATCTACATATTTCTTTAGAACAAAGTAACTAAGGATTTTCTAAGTTATGAGGTGTATATCTGATGTATTGCATGTTTGATTTCTACTACTATTTAAAGAACATATTAAATTTCTTTAAGTCAAATATGGGGAAATATGTGTGATAACAGAGATATTTTTAAGTAGAGTTAATAGAAATACTTAACCTTGGGAGTTCTTTGTAAGGCAGAAACTAAAAAAGTCTCTGAAATTTGTATATTCACTTGGTTTATGGGAAGTTACTCACATGTTTTAAGTTGGACTCCATGCCCTTGGATAGGCACTGACCAGAGGCTTGCATTAATTTTATGAATCAAACCCTAATCTGGTAGCCACACATAAAAATCAAATCAACTCAGAGTTTTAAATCTTAGGATTATAGAAGTGGGATTTAGGTTTTCAAATCCCCTAACTCACAACTAAAGTAATGTCCAAAGCTAGCCCCTTTGTATTTATCTCATGGTTTTGGTTTGCATAATAGAGGATTTATCTTCTTAAATGTCAATACCAAGTCATAGTCAATATTAACCATATGGGTATTGAGTAGGGACAACCCCTAGGTCCTGTAGAGCCTAAAAGTGTAGAGGAGACATTAGAGTCTGTCTCCTGTTCGTTGGCCACTGACCTAAGGTCCCTGTGGATAGAAGATGGTAACTTTTTAGGGCAACTCAGACAATCAGCTAGAAAAACACCAACATGTTGTTTAAAAGGTTTTCTTATGAATATAATCTTCCTTAAATCTCAGTTGATGATAACCTGTCCTAAGCTCAATTTTGGAAAATACGACTGTATCATGCATTTGATAAAAAATATCATCTATGCATGATAAATGATACTTGTTCTTGATCATTGCTTTATTAAGCATACAATAATCTATACAAAGATGCAGAGTACCATATTTCTTCTTAACAAAAATCATCGGCGCTCCCCAAGGTGACACACTAGGTCTAATCAGTCATTTTTGCAACAATTCCTATAATTGAAATTTTAACTCCATCAACTCAGTAGTAGTCATCCGATAAGGTGCTTTGGACACCAGTTCCAAACTAGGAATAATATCTATTGCAAAATCAAAAACTCTTTTCTAGGGTAGACCTAGAAGGTCTTGTTGGTTATTTTAAATTCCCAACCTAATCTCAAGAAAATAAATCTATAAAATAACCATTTCTAATATCTAATTTATCTTGAGGGATTGGCCAATGAATAAGAAAGGGATTTTCAATCCTTTTCCTCTACACTTTAGGCTCTGCAAGACCAAGGATGGTGTTCCTAATAGTGTTTTTGACTAGGGGTTTCTCAATACTTTCTTAAAACACTATTCTAAACAGATATGTTCTTTCTAGATTGCTTAAAGAATTACTGATATAGTGAAGTAATGGGCTAGATTCTCAAGCTTTAACATAATTCTTTGCAGAAGAACATGTAAATAAACTAATGCCAACACCTACAACTGAAATGAAAATTTTGTCTTTAATATTCAAATGAGGATGATCAAGGGATTGCATGAAATAACACTTCTGCAGGATCAGTTCCAAATACATGGGTTAATAAAGTCAAAAGATAGATATGAATGAGAAACCTTCTAAAATTAGTATATAGCCAGTTTACTATGATGATAAGATAATGCCTTACATCATAATATTTCACTAGTTTCAAGATCCACCATACTTAGTTATCCTTGTAAACAAGTATTACATTCAATATCCCCTGATAGCTATTATTTTACTACTTGAGTAAATGCCATGAAAGAAATATCCAAACATAGGAAAGACTATGATGATGAATAAATTGGTCCTTGACCAAATTTTATTCATAAATGTAAAAGTGTGTACATAAGTAGGAGACAATGTATTTTGAAACTCAACAACAATTTGTATAATAAACCAATTCTGGTTTACAAGTAGTTCTGCAAATATATCAAAGTGTGAACTCAGAATAACACCAAAATTGATAAAACTAAATCTATTTTCAAATGCTAATTTATACAAAACTTTCCCCAAGATTAGATTGATCCCATACTTCAGACCGGGTCTAGACACTATGACCTCGAACCAACAACATCAACAAGCCCTAATTTCTCTTTTGTAGGACAAGGGAGTAGACAAGCTATAGGCTTGAAGACAAAAGATGTCATATTTTCAATTGACAAATAAAGTTGTAACAAAATGTAGTTGTAACCATCTCTTAACTGATAAGAGATGCCACTGTAACAAAATATCTCTAGCATGCTGAGATATTTTTTTTGGACTGTATGTCTCTTCACTTTGGCAGGGAATGGGGCTAGGTTATTGTTGATGGTTGACTCATTGTCAGACACTGTTGGAGCTAGATGCCCCTCAAATGCCATCAAACCTCTCAACAGGAGGATTCACTGCTTTGCCTATCCAAGCCGCATGCCAAAAAGTGAGAAACCCTGTAAGGAACAACATTGAAAGGAAGAACAAGAAGTCTGAATCTCCTTCACTATTTATAGAGTCCTCTACAGGCGTGTGACTCCTCACTTTTGATTAGAAGGTTTCCAATGACCTTAGCCATACAAAACTTAGAAGGAGTCACACCAGGATAGACATGGCTATGCCATTTATCTAGTCAGGGGTGTAGTAGCAAAAACAACAAAAATCTCTCTACCTCCACATGCTTCATCCTGAGGGGAAACCTTCTTACACCTATAGTTAAGGCTCTGTTAGGAAAATCAGATGTAAGGGAGGGGTAGAGGAAGCAATGACGCCTCTCTACCTAAGAAGAGAATCTGCCACCTCAAGGGAAGTTAAAACTACTGGAGGCTAGAGATTTCAACTTAAAGATTAGATCCGGATGAGAAGACAAGAAGGATAAAACATCAGATGGGTTCAATGGATGCTGCTACTGCACCATAATCTTTCCAATTCCCCCCATTCTAGAAATGAAAATCCTCTAATCTTCTAATTCTATAAAGACAAATTTTTAGCCATGAAAATAGAGAAGAGAATCCAACAGAATAGGGGAGCAAAAAGAACATACAAAACCAAGGAGTACCCATACTGTCTACATGAATCAAATAGTATAGGAAGCATCATCAAGAGTGCCTATTTATAGAAATTTTGATAGATAATGTACCCTCTAATATGTCCATGGTTAATCAATTCTAGTCATTTCACAGCATTTTGGCCATAAATGGAAATCTTTTGATAATTATCAGAAATGAGCAAGTAGATAGCATTCCATCACTTCGCATAACTAAAAACATCACTTCCTGCATTGAAGGTGCCAGATCAGTTGTCTTGGTTTCATCACATAGCCTAATTATCCTATCAAAATTTGTCATGAAGCAGACAAGAGGTCACTTCGGTTTGAAGCACGGATCCGCAAGGGTCGATCTTGCATAGGCTAATCTTTTAGTTAGTTAATTCCCTCGTAGTGGTGGTGATGGAGACCCTGCACACACCTAATAAATTAATTTTGCACTATTGTATCTCAGATCATGTGCCAACACACCACTCTTCAATTTTTGAATGAGTCATTGATCATTATATTAGCTAGCTTGAATCAATGGCGCTAGTTTAGTCAATCAGGTAAAGAAAACCCGCTATCAATGCCAAACAAGCATCGACCAATAATACCTAGCCACTTGGACTATCACCAAAACCATGACCCTGAGAAGACTTTTCAAACAATGTTAGCTAGGAAACTTTCTGTGGTTCCGCACTAGGAAGATCAGGCTTGAGATTGATTCCCGTGGAATGATGGAAACCGTCAGATTTGCCACATATAATGGGGTAGATCCCAAGACACCCATCTATCCACAAAGACTTTGTGACGCAACACTTTTGTCTATCCAAACCTCATCATGCAATTTGGAAGCCACGTGTCACCATTCTACTCTTCCACTGATGTTCGGTGGGTCCCCTCGATGAAGCTCCATAGAATGGTGGAAACTATCAAGAAATCTCCACGTATCCCTTAGGACCCACCGTCTTATTGTTATAATTTACGGAAGATTTCCTGCCAGATGGTGACTTTCTATGGTTGCGCAGCTGATTATTTTCTTAATATTTTATCATCGGTAGAACAGGCGGAAACAATAGAAGATCGTCACGTATCTGTTAGGGCCCACTATCTTTTAAAGAGATAACGAACAAGACCGGCTAGATGGGAACTTTCCTCTATTCCATTGTTCTCCTTTTCTTCATTATTTTATTCTTGGTGGAATGGCGGAACAAATCAAACTATGCCACCTGTCAACAAAGGAAAAGGGGGGCCCAACCATTGGCATATACTTTAAAAACAACCTTTGTTCACTAGGAAAAAAGGGGGGCCACGAGACCATTAAGGGTTCAACATTTTGAAAACCTTAGGCATATTGGAAAATTTTGGTAATATAGGTGGCAGGTGGTAACCAAGAGGCAAGGGGCCGGTTAGCAATGTGTCTGAAGATATTAACCCTGTTACTTAAAGGACCCATCATAGGCAATCAACTGTCAACTTAAAAATAGAACAAAAGTAATCCTCACCGCCTGTATCCAAATGTCACTAGGGTTTAGGGTTTAATGAGCATTATTTAGAATGTTTTTTCTTTTAATAGGCAAAACCCTAGGCTAGAGACCTCTTTAATATGATGACACAAGTTTTGGGCAAAATACTTGAACTAGGGAGAAAATTTTATAGGGTTCCATCAGGTCTTTTGGAAACACATCTTGAAAATCATGGAGAAAGGGATACTTTTAAAATGATTTTTTCTTAGGTTCCTTCTCCTCTTCATCTTTCACCTCCTCCATTTCAACTACAAACATTTGGTATCCTTTTCGTTTCACTCTTTTCAATTGCATCACATAATTTTGCCTCATTTTCATTTCTCATTGAAAACCTTGGATAAGAACAACATTTCCATCATCATCAAGACACTCTACTATTTTAGAAAGATAATCAACTTTTTCCTTATGCTAAGATAGACATTTCATCCCTAAAATGACATCATAAGATCGTAGATGTGCTACATAAAGGTAACATTTGTGGAAAAAGTAGGTAGGGTTAGTCTGGCTTCAAACAAACATTGCTCTACCCAAGCTCTTGATTGGTTTGTAAACTCTATTGTCCATGAATTTGCCATGAAACTAGCTTTCCTAGATATTTTATCAAGTATTCTAGGGTTCACAAAATTTTCAGTTGCTCCTATGTCTATAAGAATAAAAATTGGGGTTATGAAAATAGTACTTGTGGTTTCAATAGGAGTAACCTGATACTTAGCTTGACAACTATCAAGAGCAGCATGAATCCTTTGCTGAAAAGCCATTTTTGTGAAGGTAAGATTTTGCCTCCATAAGAATTCCCTTGATTCTTCATGGGACATTGGTTAGTATAATCATCTACTCCACATGTGAAACACCCTCCAGGAGGACCTCTCTTACTAGATGATTAGTTTGTGCTATCATCATTCCTTTTAAGGTTGACATCCCTATTTCCATCCCTGGATTCATTTCTATTGAATCTAGAACTTTTACCATGGTTTCTGACAAGGTGTCGTTGTACCTCATCAGTTAATCATATTTCAGATGTCAAAATCCAGGGCTATGTCCTCGGCTGTTTGTAACTAGGGATTCTACAGTTACCAATTTCCTCTAACTAATTCTAATGGCTTTCACCAATTTAAAGAGATTGATCTATCTACTTATGAAATGAATTCAAAGAATGCTGGAAATAGAATTAACAGTACATTACTTAAAGCAAATCTGCAACTGCAACATGCATCTGTCTATCCAAATCAGTATCTATAAAGAAAAATTTGAAAGAAAAAAATTGTGGTACTAGCCTTCTGCCTTGGTAGTGAGAGTGGGCCCTTGCTCCACACCCTTAGGGCCGAAGGCTACAGTAATGAATCAATATAAGATCACAACTAGATTTAGTCCATCGCTCTCAAAAATTGATATCTTAATTGAAAACTACACAAGAATAATAATAATAATCATCTGTCTCTTCTGCTACTTCAGTAAATATATATATAAAATGAGTGATGACATATCACTCATCTTATCTATCAGTTCTTCTATGAGATGACATCCATCTCTTTATTATACTCACTATCTAACTATGAAAAATAATCATGCAATAAGAATATAATGAGTGAAATAGAAGTCCGCTCTAAATTCTAAGTCTACGTTTTAATACATTTGGGTAGCAAGGACCTGAATATATGGATATTAAATAAATCTCATCAATAACTCATGCAAAATCTTAAAAGAGACAAAAACTCTCAGTAGTTAACTAAAGATGGCCCTTAATTACTCAGATGATGATTTGAGTAATAAAAGGAAGTATAACAATCGCATTTGAAAGTGTGTGACCGACAGCTGTTGGAAATCTACCCTATTGTGAGGAGGCACCAAAGATGTATGTCTCTATCTATAGCTCCAGAGATATGTCTGTGGCTCCAGAGAGTCTCTATCTACAGCTCTAGAGATGTGTCTATTGCTTTAGAGATATAATTGGGGCCTTCTTGCTCAGCTCCAGAGATGCTCTTCCTCTTACTTCAAAACTTCTGCTATTATGAGATTCTGGTATAGTCTCCAAAGATATTTAGGACTACCTTCGAAGATGTACAAAATTGCCATCCTGAGAAACTACACCTGGTGATTCAAAAAGAGAAGTTTTTCTGCATATTTCCATCAATTCCATGCACATTAGTCTTTAAATTAGAAATCATGATCCTAAGTAATTTATCTCCAGCTAATCATTATTTAGAACAACCTTGCTAGACTATTCGGGTGTAGGCATTAAGAAGTTGGGATTAGAAAGGAGAAAAAGAGAGGTAAAAAGATGTATTTTATGGGTGCCAATTAGCACTCATCATCCCCCCATACCTAAGGTTTAGCAGATCATCCTATTTCTCACAATCTAGATTTATTTTGGTGGAGTAGCCTGTTAGTCAAGCTGTAGTCTTGTGCATAGGTAGACCAAGTGGTGTGGTTGGTAGTACCAGTTCCCCTATATTGAACAACCTGCTTTAACCAGTCCTGTAATTTTTCATCCTCCATCTATCTGGCCCAGACAGGGAGTGGTTCAATTATGAGTGGTGGCCTGAAACACCCACCTATCCACTCTTGTTTATGCTTATCCATCATTTTGGATATTAATCTTTCCTTCCACATAAATAAACTTAAGTTTGCAGGTGTGACCACCTCTCTCAGTTTCTACTCTGAGGTAAGAATATTCCACCTTTTCTTTGCTATTGCAAGCACTAGATTAGCTAAACTATTCATAAAAAAACCAAAATCAATAGAACACTCTTGTAAATTTTTTAGGTATAATGGCAAAATTGTGTTCTTACTGTCAGGGTGATAGACATATGTCCTGAACTGGGTCTTAAAAGCTTGAGGGTTGGGACACTCTTTTCTGATGAAAATATTTGTGTCTGTATCCTTTTTGAGGTGAGCCTCCATTCACTCATTCCAAATTTGATTATTCCTCATCATTGACATGAATGCTTTGAGTTGGTAGTCTCTGACAAAATAATTGAGAAGGAAGGTCATCTCATCAACACATAATCTATGTAGATATAATTCACACAGAAAATTTTTGTCTTCATCAGAGCTCCTTGTATAAGCTTTCATGAACCCCTCTGTTGTTTCTGTATTCTCAAGCAAATCAGACAGAACTGAAGACAACCTTCTTTGTAGGACCCTCTCTTGTAAAAACATGGCATAACTAGCACTTGGAGGTCTGTAAGATAGAATTTCAAAAGAAATGGAGGCCATCTGAATGACTATTCTCCAAGGTTTCCACTCTTTGTGTCATGGCAGTAACTGCCCCCTGTAGTTGCAGCATAGGCTTAGAAGCCTTATATTCTCAACATCTCCTTTCCTAGTAAAACAGGGCCTTAGGAATATCAATGGGAATTGAACCCACATATGGATCTATTTGTACTTCCTATTCATTCGTTGCCCTTAGACCAACCAACTCTTGAATATATTCTTCCTAATCATCTATTTTGTTGTTGGCCCAAGTCAATTATTTATCTTGACTCTATACTTTTTCAATTAATGTTGCATTACTATGAGACTATTGTCTCTAGATTTGGTAAGATCAAAGATATTTTGTACTGCCTCTATCTCTTTTTCCTTTATGATTTTATCTTTCTCTGTCTTCTGGGCTTCCAGTTTTGCTTTCCTTTCTTGAATTATTTGGTCTTTATTTTGGAGCTCTATTTGTAGTTTTTCAAATATTTGCTTTTGCTCCAACTCAATTTCCATTTTGTTCTTCTTTAGGTCAGTGATGATCTGATTTTCCCCCCAAAGTAATCATTTTAGATTATCAATTTCTTCCAACAGTTGTTGCTCTTTTGAAATCTCAATATCCTCTTGATCAGAGGGATGAGAGAAAGTTCATGTTTCTTCTTTTGTTTGCTGCATTCCAGCATCTTCCATAGCCATTTGTTCAACATTGTCTACTACACCTATCTCTGTTTGATATTTTCCTGTAGTTTTCCTATCTTGAGGTTCTTCTAAGGTTTCTTCTGTTTGTGCTAGAATTGATGAAGGCCCAACTTCCTTCTCAGAAGTTCTAAAACCTAGAAGTACTTCAGCTAGGAGAGCAGTATCTTTCTCTACTTGGGAGAGCTTCCTTTTTCTTTTTCTTCTCTGTAGCATAGGTGGGGCAGGTGCCTCCGGAGTGGGTGACTCATCCTCAGAGTCTAAGGAAATAGTAAAGGTTTGCCTATGTTCTGTCTCTAGAGTAGGGGATTGTTCTGAAGTTGGTCTTGAATCCAAATGGGCAAATGGTTTTGGGGAAACTTCTCTTAGCCTTTTCTTTCTCACTAGAGGGATCTCATCAGAATCATGGGATGCTTCTTCAGCCCAATAATGTTCTCTAGGATCAACTTCCTTTGGGGTTTTCTTTGCTTTGTGCATTGACCTCTTTCTTGTTAGTTCCTCAGGGAAAGATTCCCTAGCCAAAGTCATTCTCTTTCAAGTTGAGCGAGTCATATATGGAATTTGCTCAAGAGTAAGTTCTTTAATTTCCTTGCCTTTCTTCTTTTTATCCGAAACAGGGGCTACAGTTGAAGTTGCCTCTAGTGATAACTTCTTTCCTTCCTGAATAGTCATAGAGGAAGTCAAAGGCCCTATCATTTCTTCTGGTTGGGTGGAGGAACCCTCATCTGATTGGGCCTTCTCTGGTACCCTGCTTTGGGGATTTTGTTCAAGAAATGTTTGCCATAATTCTTCCCCATTAGTTTGAGACAGAAAATGGTGTTTCACTATTAGAAAAATGAGGCCATGATGTTTCATAGGACCCTTGTTTTGTTGATATCTTTCGGTAGTTACCCTAATGGCAGAGTACAAGAAATTAGGAATGTTGATGCTGAATTTAGGGTGTTCATTACCATGCCTCAGAAAAATCAACATTTTCATTATTGGTCCTAAAACTAGAGAAAATTGTCCATCACATGTGAAATATTTCATTAGCCATGTTGCTACAGATTGCCAAGGGTTTGGTAGTGAGGACCTAAGGATTCCTTTAACCTCATTTTTATTTAAACGCAATTGTATTACAGTTTCACCTTCAATAGAGAAATTCTTAATTAAATGATCATATAAGGTTTTCAGATGATAAAACCTCTCACCTTGTTCAAGCAGCCCAAAAATATGACTAATAATGGTAGTTGAGAGGTTGATTTGAACTCCCCTTATAGTTGTCTAATTATCCCTTAGGTTCCTTAGGAATTCATCAACAATATCTTCTTGAAATCCCTCAAATTTTTCTAGAAATTCTAACCATCCTGCGTTCCTCAAAACACCTGTTGCAGCTTCATCCTACAAAAGGCCTGTACCATTTTCTAGTTCTAATTTCTTCTTAGCTCCCATACTTAAATTCCTTGTTTGTTCTCTGTGCTTACAATGCTTTCTCACTCCGTAGGCTCTGGAGAATTGTTTCAGATCACATTGTTCTTCAGGGAATGTTACAGTTTGAATGAGGATTATTTCATTAATTTACTTAACAACTTAGGTTGATGGATAAAGAACTTGAATCAGTTAGAGAATTTATGTGATCATAAATGAAGCAGAGTGATGGGACACTCCATAGGCATGGTGATAGTACAACAAAGGTGGCAGCATGCATGAATTTGGGAAGAAAAGTGATGGCAGGGGGACGTGTCATAATACCAACACCCAAAAATAGAAAGACAAGATAGTTTCTATTTAATGCTTAATGAAGATAAAGTTACCTGAACCATTTTTAATGATGAGGTGCAATGTACTTGGCTGAGATGCTATGGCATTGATGAGACTGGACCCGACATGGCACCTGAGCAGCATTGTGTGGCACGAGATGATGTCAATCACCTCTATTGTCACACAACCTGTAATCATTCCCACTCCCACTCTGGCTGAGTAGTTTGAGAATCCATGCATCCTGGGTGACGTAAGAGTAGTCCTTTACAAGTATCTGTCATAAAGTAGAGGATGAGTCATGATGACCTCAATAATTGACATTTTTACTTTATTGCCTGGAGAGGTGGGTCACCTCCACTGATTATGGTTATAAATAACCTTTTATTGGTGGAGCACCAGAGGTGCACCTAGTTACGAAGCACCGAAAGTGCTCCTAATTGTGAAGCACCAAAGATGCACCTAGTTGTGAAGCGTTAGAGATGCACCTAGGTGTGAAGCATCAGAGGTGTGTTTAAGTAGCACCTAGTACCTGATTACCTCCGTAGATTGCTTATTCTAACTGGCATGAAGAAGGGAACCACTATTTGCTAGTTTTCAATTCCATTGGTCGAGAAAGATAGCCATTACTGGTTTTCTATCTTCCCTTTTTTTTTTTTGCAGTAGGCTGCCATTTGCTAATTTTCAACCTTCTCTTTTTTTTCTTTTTTTGTTTTCATAAGGCCGCCATTTGCTGGTTTTCAGCCTTCTCCCTTTTTTAGTCCAAAACTGTGATAGAGGAGGTTTCCCCTGTATCAAAGCATAAATCATTGAGGAACTCTTCTTTAGTGGATGGCCTTTTATAGAGTCTGATTCAGTGGCCATTCACTAAGAATGTGTTCGTGCTTCCATCAATAGGTTCCAATAGTACGGTTCCATTATCAAAAACTTCTTTTATCTGATAAGAACCCATCCAATGAGTTTGTAATTTCCATTTGAACTCCTTGAATTTAGAATCATAAAGAAGAACCCAATCACCTTGTTGAAATGTCCTCTTAATGTGTTGGTCATGCCACTACTTCCTTTGATGCTGAACTAGTTCTGTTTGTTGAATGGCCTCCGTTCAGATTTCATCTAATTCATTGAGCTAAACAATTCTATTCTGTTGGGCTATGGACAATGGTAGACCAGTATCCAATGCAGTTTTAAGTGTCTGAAGTTCAAATTCTATAGACAAAATAGGCTTCTTCCCATAAACTAATTCATATGGTGAATTTTTTTTTGTGGATTTCCAAGTGGTATTGTAAGCCCAAACTGCTTCAGGTAATCTGGGAGCCCAATCTTTTATGTTCATTGCTATGGTCCTTGTCAGGATATTTTCAAGTTCCCTATTAGTTACCTCTACCTGCCCATTGGCTTAAGGATGGTAAGGTGAAGATTTCCTATGCTTGACTTGATATAAATCTGTGAATGCTCTGATTACCTGTGAAGTAAACTGAGGTCCTCTATCTGAAACAATGGATCTTGGGGCTCCAAACCTCAAGAAAATCTTATTATAAAGGAAATCATCAATTTTTTCTTCTCGTGCAAATTGTAATGCTTGAACTTCAGCCCATTTAGTAACATAGTATGTGCATACTAGAATATACTCCTTGTCCACTGATGGTGGGGAAATTGGTTCCACAAAGTCTAAACCCCACTGCTCAAATGGTTCCATCATGACTTGAGGATGCAGTAGCATCTCTTGGGTGAAGGTTGGTTGTCCCATTCTTTGGCACTGGTCACACTATTGCACATACTTCTTAGTATCCTTATGAAGAGAGGGCTAGTAGTAACCATCTCCCAAAATTTTGTGGATGGTTCTATGGGAAGAGTAATGCCCACCAGATGGTTCATCATGACATGCTCTCAATACATCAAAAATTTCATCAGTTTTCAAACATCTACGCAAATAAAATCAAAACCACATTTAAACAACAATCCATTTAACCATTTGTAAGACAAACTTTCCTTAACTAAATGCTTTTTCTATTTTGAAGTAAAATGGGATGGATACAAGCTTATAGCTAAAAAATTAGCTATGCTAGTGAACCAAGGTACAGTAGAGGAGATAGCAAAAAGATGTTCATCTGGGAACCTATCGTCTACTAGTTGGTTTTCTCCTCCTATATGCAATCTTGACAAAAAATCAGCAACCGAATTAAACTTGTCTGGATTATCAATGATGGTAATATCAAATTTTTGCAATAACAATAATACCTAATGATCCTTGTGCCCACCACTGGCTTATTCATTAGGTACTTGATGGCTGCATGATCAGTGTGCACAAATATTTTATATCCAGTGATATAATGCCTAAATTTGTTTATAGCATAAATGTCTGCCAAGAATTCTTTTTCAGTTGTGGTATAATTTCTTTCTACAGATGTAAGGTTTTTGCTGATGTAATAAATGGCATGCATACTTTCTCCTTCTTCCTTTTGTCATAAAACTACCCCAATGGATTCATTTGAAGCATCAGTTTGTATGTGAAATGGTAAAGTCTAATTAGGTCCTCTCAAAACTGGTATCATAGTAAGCTTCTCTTTCAAGGTTTCAAATGCTAATTGGCAGTCTTCTGTCCATAGGAATTCTATGTCTTTGTTAAGCAGGGTAAATAAGGGGGCAGCTATTCTGCTAAAATTTTCTATGAATCTCCTATAGTAGCCTGCATGACCCAGAAAACTCCTAACATCTGTTTGAATTTTGGGTGAAGGCAACTGTGTGATCACTTCTATCTTGTTTTGATCCACTTTGATGCCATTTGCTAAAATGTGGTGTCCTAATACAATTCCTTCTTCTACCATCATGAAGCACTTTTCATGGCTACGAGAATTGATTTTTCTCACAACATTTTAGTAATTTCTTAAGATTTATGAGAGCTTCTTCCCAATTATCCCCATACACAGTAAAGTAATCCATATAGACCTCCATGCATTCATTAGCTAGTTCAGCGAAAATAGCTAAAACAAGTCTCTGAAATGTAGTTGGGGAATTACATAGTCCAAATGGAAGAACTTTATAAGCAAAAGTTCCCCAAGAGCAAGTGGAAGTGGTTTTCTCCTAGTCTTCAGGTGCTACTTGAATTTGGTTATACCCACCGAACCCATCTAAAAAAGAAAAATACTTTCTCCCAGCAAGGTTGTCTAGTACTTGGTCAATGAATGGTAAGGGAAAGTAGTCCTTTTTTGTAGCCTTGTTTAGCTATCTATAGTCAATACACACCCTCTATTTCCTATTCTTTTTAGGCACTATGACAAGGGGTGAGACCCATTGACTATCTGAGATTGGATATATAAACACTGATTGCAATAATTTTTCTATTTTAGTTTTGACAATGTCCTTTAAAATGGGATTCAATCTTCTCTAGGGTTGTCTGACAAGTTTAATATCCTTAGTGTATATATGATGGGTACAAATCTCAGGAGGTTTGCCCTTAATATCTTGGTATTCCCAAGAAAAAGCTGTTGAATGGGAAATCAGAAGTTGGATAATTTTTTCTTCCTCATTTGTTGTTAACTAAGTATTGATATTAAGTGTTTTCCTTGGTAAAATCATGACTTGTTTTGTGATTTGATCTATAGATTAGTTAATCCGTACACTAGAGTCATGGTATTGAGGGGACAAGAATGTGGAAGCAACATGTGGAATGTGGCTAAGTCTCTGTAAAAGGTTTCTCCACAAGGAATGATATTTGCAAGGGTACAATGAGAAGAAGTAAGAAGTTCTCTCTTAGAATCTTGGGGAAGCTTCATCACATCCTCATTGATTAGGATGTGGGTAATGCCTTCTGTTGTATCATAGCAGATTTTTCTTCCAATTCTCCCAGATGTTCCCTAATGGTTACCATGGCTACTGAGGCACTGCTGTCATTGTTCTCTGGTTCATCCACCCATACTCTTCCTGTATAGTGTATTGATGGTTTAGTTGGAGGATACAAAGATATTTTCTTCAAATCTATCCCGTTAGAAATGATCATATCCCTAGTTTGACAATCAATAGATGCTACTACTGTAGCCAGCCATGGTCTTCCTAAAATCAGTGGATAAGCATTTCTCTAGTTTCTAGGTTCTAATACTAGGAAGTCCACTGGAAATTCCCATGATTCTATCACAACTGGTACATTAGTAATTACTCCTTTTAGAACAGCTATTGACTGGTCAGCAAGTTGAAGAATTGTAGTTGTGGATTGGATACCTGATAGAGCTAATTTGTCCATTGTATGAACCATCATCACATTAATTGATGCTCCCAAATCAACCAAAACATTTAAAATTTCTACCTTTGAGATGAAAACAGTTATGATAGGATTTCCAGGGTCCCTATATTTTGGGAGAAGCATTTCTCCCATCAATAGATCTACTACTTTCCCTTCCACCAATATTATAGAAGGAAGGTTTTTCCTCCTACCCTGTGTTTTGACACAATGATGTTTAATGAATTGATTTAGTTCTGGTACATCTCTGATTGTTTGGAGGAGAGGAATTTCAATGTTTAGTTGCTCGATTTCTTGTAAAAGTTTTGATTCTAGGTTGGGTTGGACTTGTTCTTGTAAGATCTTTTTTGGGGGGACATGTTGTTTGAGTCGTTCTGGGTACGATGCTAATTTTTCCATCTCTGGAGCTTTTATCAGAATTTTGTCTAGGAATGTTCTCCAGAGTTGGTCTTTTAGGAGCATCTCCGGAGCTTTCTAGGGATGATTCTTTTAGCACTTTTTCAATAGTAATCTTCTCCGAGAGTTAAGTGGATGAATTTTTAGGTTCCTCATCATTGGTTACTTCAACTATAGTTGGAGGACAGTCTTGGGAATGCTTTCCCAAAATGCAGCTGGAGATTATTTGAATATATAGTGTTAATACCAGCCATGTTTTCTTGCTCTGTCATGTAAACAGCTGCTCCCTATTTATTTTGTGGGTTTGGTATAGGCTGAGCTGGTAAGGGTGGTTGACTAACTGGCTCATTTTGTGATTGCTCTTGTGTGTTGGAGGGTCCGGTTAGTAAAGCTTGTTGTTGAGGTTGGAAATGTCTAGGTTGTCCCTGGTATTGTTAATCATATCCCTACTAAGGACCCCATTGAGGTTGAATGTTTTGAGATCCAAACTGTGGTAGCCACTATTGATTTCCCTAGTGCTGATTTTGCCAATTTTGGTTTTGCCAATGTTGATTTGGCCAATCCCGTTGTCCCCAAGGAGGATTATTCTAAGGCCCATGCCACATTGGATTCCATTGATTATTTCTCCAATTAGAAGGACCCCTGTAAGAAGGCTGGTTTGGATACTGATTATAAGGGAAATTCCCAGTTTGTTTTTATCCCACATAGTTCAATTCTTCTTCCATTACAATATTATTCTTACTCAATCTTTTCAAGGCTAGAAGTTGACTACATTAACTGGTAGGATGTTCCCTGTCATAGATCTAACAAACTTTTGATTTTTCCAAAGGGCATTCTCTCAATAGATGTTTGTTTCTACACCTAGGACAATAGATGGAGAGTGGTTCAGTTGCTCTATTTTGATCAGTTGTTCTAGTTTTCACTTGAATCCCATCCAATGTGGTATTTAATTGGACTAGAATATTTGTTTTTAGATTTGCAATCTCTTCCATTAACTATCCTATTTCATTCTTCCCTTTGCAAGTTTTGGATGACCTCACTCCATCTTGGGTTCTAGAATAGTTCTTGTAGAGTTCTTCTATAGTAGGGATATCCATTTTGTTGATATTCCCTATTCCCATTAGATCCAGTGCCTATTTTGATTCCCTATCCAATCCTTTTACAAATAGGGTTCTGGCCAAAGAGTGATCTACTGGATTGCCATATCTTCTCAAGACGAAGTTAAACCTGTCAACATAGTCCTCTAAGGTCTCTTCCTCTCCTTGCCTAATTGTAAACAATTCCTCATTTTTATTACTGGCTTTATAGTAATCTTGGTACTTTCCTAAAAACTCTATTTCCATCTGATCCCAAGAATGAATAGAGTTCTAGGGTAAACCCATAAACCATCTCATCACAGAATCTTTCAAGGTTGAAGGAAATAGTTTGAGTTTTTGGTTATTTGATTCATAATCATAAGTTTGGCATACCACTTTGAATTCAAATAGAAACTAATCTAGATCCTCAGAAGAAAGACCTCTAAAATTTGGTAGATGTGCTGGTGAGATATTTTTCATAGGAACATTTTCTCCAGCAGCCAGAATAATGGGATATGAGAAGGTTCTTGGAGCCTGATTTTCTTCTTCTTCATGATGATCATTATTATCATCCATGTTTAGTACTGGTTCTTCTCCCTGAGGTACTAGGATATCAAGTTCTATTAAAGGATTTGCCTAAATCTTTTGTTGTAATTCTTGGATATAATCAGCGAGTGGAAGGTTTGTAGGATCTATGGGATTATTGTTTTGAGGTACCACTTCCAAGGTAGGTTCTAGGTTTCTTTCTTCAACAATATCTTGTGCCATCCTACTGCTTTCTCCTATAGCTTGTTGATGGGGGGTCTTCTTTATGTATCTTCCTTTTGAGTCTCTTGCTCTAATCATATAGACCTAACCTAAACTGTTTAGCTAAGTTTCCCTAATTAACACAATTATCCCTGGCAACGGTGCCAAAAATGACAAGGTGTCATTGTACCTCATCATTTAATCATATTTTAGATGTCAAAATCCAAGGCTATGTCCTCGGCTATCTGCAACTAGGGATTCTACAGTTACTAGTTTCCTCTACCTAATTCCAATGGCTTTCACCAATTTAAAGAGATTGATCTATCTACTTATGAAATGAATTCAAAGAATGTTGGAAACATAATTAAATAGTAAATTACTCAAAGCAATCTACAACTACAACATGCATTTGTCTATCCAAATCAATAAGTATCTATAAAGCAAAATTTGAAGCAACAAAATAGTGGTACTAGCCTTCTGCCTTGGTGGTGAAAGTGGGCCCTTGCTCCACACCCTTAGGGATGAAGGCTACAGTAAAGAATCAATATAAGATCACAACTAGATTCAATCCAATTCCATTTGCTCTGAAAAATTGATATCTTAATTGAAAACTACATAAGAATAATAATAATAATCATCTGTCTCTTCTGCTGCTTTAGTAAATATATATATATATATATATATATATATATATATATATATATATATATAAAATGAGTGATGACATATCACTCATCTTATCTATCAGTTCTTCTATGAGATGGCATCCATCTATTTATTATACTAGCTATCTAACTATGAAAAATAATCATGCAATAAGAATAGAATGAGTGAAACAAAAGTCCACTCTCAATTCTAAGTCTGAGTTTTAATACATTTGGGCAGTGAGGCCCTGAAAATATGGATATTAAATCAATCTCATCGTAACTCATGCAAAAACTCTCAGCAATTAACTAAAGATGGCCCTTAATTACTCAGGTGATGATTTGAGTAATAAAAGGGGGTATAACAATTGCCGCTGAAAGTGCCTGACCGATAGCTGCTGGAAATCTACCCTATTGTGAGGAGGCGCTGGAGATGTATATCTCTGTCTATAGCTTCAGAGATATGTCTGATGCTCCGGAGAGTCTCTATCTACAGTTCCAGAGATGTGTTTGTTGCTCTGGATATATAATTACGACCTTCTTGCTCGGCTCCAGAGATGTTCTTCCTCTTACTTCAAAACTTGTGCTGTCATGAGATTCTAGTATTGTCTCTGGAGATATTTAGGACTACCTTTGGAGATGTACAAAATTGTCATCCTGGGCATCTACACCTGTTGATTCAAAAAGAGAAGTTTTTCTGCATATTTCCATCAATTCCATGCACATTAGTCCTTAAATCAGAAATCATGATCCTAAGTAATTTATCTTTAGTTAATAATTATTTAGAACAACCTTGCTAGCCTATTCAGGTGCAGACATTAAGAAGTTGGAATCAGAAAGGAGAAAAAGAGAGGTAAAAAGATGTATTTTATGGGTACCAATTGGTACTCATCAGTTTCTCTTTGGATTCTTGATTCCTATTCTTCTTTTTGAAAGATGTTGAGGGATGACTCCAACCAAATTTCTTTCGAGATCTTTCTCAATACACAAAGATAGATTTGAGCTTTTGTTCTTGCTTAATGGCTTTCTCAAAGACTTGATCCATTGTTGTGGGTCCATGAAAATCCACTTCTCTACCAATCTGAGCATTCAAGCCAATAATAAACTTCCTTATTCTAAATCTTTCATCCTTCTAATATTGTGGCTCATGATTCAATAATCTGGTGAATTTTTTCCCAATACTCAATGACAATCATATCTCATTGACACAGATTTTGAAAATTTTTAATTTTTTGTCAAAGAAAAGTTGGGGCAACCATCTTTTCCTAAATATGACCACAAATTGATCCCAAGTTAGACTTAAGGAACTCAATCATAATTCCATTTTCTTGTTCGTCCACCACATGGATGCTTCTCTAGTTAACTGATATGCTCCCCATACAACCTTGGTGATCTCAAAATAGTTTCTTATCTCAAATATTTTCCCATCGCTATCAACCAAGGTTCAGCTACATCTCCACTCACTATTTCATCAAACTTAGGAGGTATACATTTCTTCATATCTCAGGCTAACTCATTGGTAAGATGAGTTTTTGCCTCATTATGTATTTTTGAGTCTTGATTATTTACTCTAGGTTCACCTTGGGAACCAAATTCTTCTCTTATTTTAGTGTATTGTTCTTGATTGGTTTCTCCCCCTAACTTCCTATTATAGGGTTTCCAATATTTCTTTTGTTTCATTTAAGACTAACAAAATTTGATCTAATTTTGTCATAGGATTGTTCTCAGGATCTGGGCCATCTAGGTTCCCTCCTGTTTGGTTTCCAGAGTTCCATAACATCACCACACCTAGTCATTTTCATAGACATTATCAAAACATGTAACTTTTGATAATCTATCATAAAAGTACAAGTTCATAAATACAAAAAGTTAGAGATTCATCACACAAGTATCTAAAAAGAAAGCCAAAACTTTACTTTATTAACTATTTGGATCTTTGCATCCTTATTCAAATACAAAAATTTTGTGTAAGAAAAATGTTTACATATCACTTTCTGATAGAGTAATTTCCTCAAGTTCCTCCTCTTCATCAGAATCGAGTAATACAAACTTAGTAGGTGGATGTACTCATGAGTACTCCTTCAACACCTCTAAACTTTTAATAGGTGCATCCTAACCACACCCAAAAGGGGTTGACAAGCTTTTTGCCTCTTCAAGTCATTTCATCCTTTCCAAATGGATATGTTTGAGTGCATCAGCTAATGTTTCAAAATCAATGAGCCAAGCTTCCTTTGCATAACTCATTGTATCTTTCATCTTTAGTTCAAGATTTGGCTCTTTCTTAATGGTGATCTTCGGCATTTTGCTAAGTTTTATTTTCTTGGATCATTTTCTTGTCCTCCTATTTCCTGCCATTTTTGAACATAACAAATGTTTTAGCATTAGCATATCTTTCTATTTGGAATTAAGGTTTCTCAACCTTGGTAATTCTTTACATTTGTAATGTTTGCATTTATTATTTAATTGCCTACGTTGTAAATATTTGTAAATTCCATATTGTCATATTGTGGGATGTGGCACTGTGATGTGCCAATCCTACATGGAATATGACAACTTGTAATTTTGTCCTCAAATGAGGAGATAGGCATCCCACTTTGTGGTAGGCTCATTTTTCCATGTGTCAGCATCTTCCATGTTGTGTAAGGGAATGTTTGACCGAAACGGTTATGACAGATTCCTATGGCAAATCTATGACATGTAAGAGTTAGAAATATAAGGTTGTAAGACAAGTGATGACATGTGTCATGAAGCATCTTTGAATAAGGCATATTTGAGCACCCCAAGGTGGAATATGACATGTTGTAAGAGAATATGCTATTTATAGCATGTGTATGATAGATTCTCTTACAGTTGTAAGTTGTAACTGCTATGATAGATTCTATGACGATCGTAAGTGTCATAAGAGCATCTGTCATAGCCCATTTTGGATATAGGTGATCTCTTTGGGATGGGAGCTATGGAAAAGTGTCAGGCACATTCTACAATGTTGACCAAGTGTCCTTAGGCATGAGTTTTGGTCCATGAAGCCATGTTGGATGCCCATTCCAAGATAGGTCCAATATTGCCTTGTAATTCCTATATAAACAGGGGCTTGGAGATGGAGTTTGTATCAGAGGTTTA
The DNA here is from genome assembly GCA_027924645.1 of Cunninghamia lanceolata. Classification (NCBI taxonomy): domain Eukaryota; kingdom Viridiplantae; phylum Streptophyta; class Pinopsida; order Cupressales; family Cupressaceae; genus Cunninghamia; species Cunninghamia lanceolata. The sequence goes on along the minus strand of BSBN01000130.1, from coordinate 2,739,849 downwards.
AATGTACTAACAATGATGAACCTAGAACTATATCAGAGACTATGGACATGAAAGATGTAGGTTCTTGGAAGGTGATGCAGAGCATCCACCAAAACCCTAACATACATTTACAAATGTATGTCTATACATTATTAAATATGCATACATCCTTCATTGACATAAAATCTCACTTCTCTCACCTATCGCAACACCTAAATACTTTATTCCTGATCACTGTAGCACTTGTATCTTTCAAAAGATACATTCCTCTTATACATGCAAATCTTTACCTGCTATGCCCACAACCCTTTGTATCTACTTCACGCTGAACACTCAGACATACAACACTTACCCATCGGCGCTGGTTACCTCCACCATTCCTATCGGTCGCCGCTTGCACATAGCCCTTTGTATCATGGAATATATATTCCAATATACATTGACAATATACATACAAACACTATTCACTCCTCTACCCCTGTTCATTCGATCATCTGGGGATATTTATCTACTCACAAAGAGTAGTACTGACTTGGATTCCCAGTGGCTAGGAATCACTTCCAAGTCGCTGGGAGATACAGCTGTCCAACAGACTCCAACTAACTCTAAACTAACAACCTAAAAATAGAATGCATTGGTCAAACTGACCTTATTACATTTAATGATCATTTGAGACCTTATTAAAAACATAAACATAAACATAAAACAACTAAATGCCTCATGGAGGCCACCGTGGGTTAGGTGCACCTGTACCATACTCCCCAATTTGAAAAGAACTCATGTCCCATGAATTAAGTCTTTGACTGGATCCACCTATAGTGGCTGTCTCATATCTGCCCCATGATCTCTGTGCTGCAACCTGCTGCCATGGAGGCAAATGCTCATGCCTAGCACTGTAGGCTCTTCTCACACCTTGCTGGTCATTCGTTCTGACCATCATCTCTGTCTGAACATCTGCATTGGAAACCTCATGTACTGCTATGGCAGAATGTGCCTCTCTTTCAACTCTTAAGGGACAAACAATAGTCCCTACTAGGATTGCATCCTTTTCATTCCAATCAACCTGTGGCTATGCCCCAACCTGCTTTTGAATTTTTTGTTCATCCACCTGATCTCTGTCAGTCATAACTGAAATCTTCTTCAAACTCTGATCTCCTCTCCTGGAGATATCCTCAACTACCTTTGACTCTACTGTAGGCATCTTCACAAACTCCTTCTTACCTACCAAAATAATCTTACCTGTCTTCTTTATGTCAGCATCCTCCTGCAATGGTGCCAACAAAATAGTTCTCCCATCCTTCATGATGGTGTAGGTATTAGCATACCCATCATATAATGCTCTCCTATCAAATTGCCATGGCCTACCCAATAGTAGGTGACAACATTCCATGGGCAATATGTCACACAACACTCTATCCTAATAATCTCCAATCTGAAAATCAACATATGCCTGTTCATTTACCAAAAGTGATTGACTATCACTTACCCAAGATGCTTTGTAAGGATTTGGATGTGGAATCCTTTCCAGTTTCAATTTATCCACCATTTCCTGAGATACCATATTATCTATTGAACCAGAATCTATTAGTACCTTGCATACTTTTCCCTTGCTTTTGCAACTAGTCCTAAAAGGTGCTCTCTTGTGTAACATGTCCTTGGATGTCTTCAAGATTGTTCTTCTTAACATCAATGCTTCTCCTTGCTCAGGATACACATAATTATGAGGAGCATTTACACTTTGTTGAGTGTTTGAGCTTGTCCCACTTTGATCATTAGACTCCTGGACCAGATTTGTCCTCCTTTCTCCCATTGAACTTGTTGCTTTTTCTGGACATTTGAAAGATGGATGACCATATTCACAAGTATAACACTTTCTTAAGAATGTATTGGAACCTCTTCCATTGCCAAATCTACCTCTTGTACCTTTCCATCCACTTCTGAAATCAGACTGTTCTTGTCCTTTACCAGCCTCTTCTTGATTCTCATTGACTTGCCTTGTTGTAGGAGCTAATCCTCTTCCTCTAGTATTTCTACCTCTTCCTCTCATGGACTTATCTTGTCTACTTTTTATCTTCTCCTCAATCCTTATTGCCATTTGATAGCATTCCTCCACACTCCTAGGGTTAGCCAAAACTAATTCATCCTGTATATTCAATCTTAAACTAGCCAAATATCTAGTAACTTTTTCAACCTCATTCTCATGATGACCAATCTCATACTTAACTTGTAAAACTCTTCAGTATATGCTTTCACATCCATTTCTTTTTGTCTTAAAAATTGCAGCTTCTTAAACATTTGAATTTCATAATCTTGGGGTAAAAATTTACCTTTGATCCTTGCTACCATCTTGTCCCATGAAGTAATCTTGGACTTACCTTGCTTTCTTCTTTCTGACTGTATGTAATCCCACCATACCAAAGCATGACTTGTCAATTTGGTCTTTGTAATATTTACCCTCTGCTCCTCAGGAACCTCCTCACATTCAAAGTGATTATCTAATGCAGCAATCCAATCAAGTAACTCTTCTTCATTTAAACTTCTCGTGTACTTTGGAACATCAATCTTTGCCGTAGGTTTGTCATTATTGACTGCCCTTAATAGTTTTGCAAATCTTTGACCTTCAGCATTTAGATCTTCATCTACCTCTTCAAATTCTTCAACATCATCTTCTTCCTTTTCTGATTCACTTTCTTCCACTTCTCTTCTTTTGTTTGTCTCTAAGGCTGCAAGCCTAGCTTGAAGTGCTTCAGCAAGCTCTTTCATCTTCCTCATCTCCTTAGCATGTTTTTCCTTCATCTCTTGTAATTCTCTGGCCGTACCATTACCTTTCAGAGGCATCTTGTCAACCTCTCAATCCTTCTACTTATGCCTTCTCAGTGGCAGAATCAACCACACAACAGCCCAAACCTTTTACTGAGCTTTGATACCACTATGATGCAGAGCATCCACCAAAACCCTAACATACATTTACAAATGTATGTCTATGCATTATTAAATATGCATACATCCTTCATTGACATAAAATCTCACTTCTCTCGCCTATCGCAACACCTAAATACTTTATTCCTGATCACTGTAGCACTTGTATCTTTCAAAAGATACATTCCTCTTATACATGCAAATCCTTACCTGCTGCACTCGCGACCCTTTGTACCTACTTCAAGCTTAACACTCAGACATACAACACTTACCCGTCGGTGCCGGTTACCTCCACCGTTCCTATCGTTCGCCGCTTACACATAGCCCTTTGTATCGCGGAATGTATATTCCAATATACATTCGCAATATACATACAAACACTATTCACTCCTCTACCCCTGTTCATTCGATCATCTGGGGGTATTTATTTACTCATAAACAATAGTACTGACTTGGATTCCCAGTGGCTGGGAATCACTTCTAGGCAGCTGGGAGATATAGCTATCCAACAGACTCCAACTAACTCTAAACTAACAACCTAAAAATAGAATGCATTGGTCAAACTGACCTTATTACATTTAATGATCATTTGAGACCTTATTGAAAACATAAACATAAACATAAAACAACTAAATGCCTCATGGAGGCCACTGTGGGTTAGGTGCACTTGCACCAAAAGGAGGCCATGGAGGATGAAATGGCTTCTTTGGAAAAGAATCAAACTTGGCACTTGGTGCCTTTCCCTCCTGGACGGAAACCTGTTGGATACAAATGGGTGTTCAAGAAGAAATTTGGTACAAATGGTAGTGTTGGGAAGTATAAGGCTAGATTGGTTGCGAAGGGGTATTCACAAGTGAAGGGTATAGATTATGGTGAGATCTTCTCTCTCATTGTAAAGTTGACATCCATTCGATTCTTGTTGTCTCTCACAGCAGCTTATGACTTGGAGGTAGAATAGATGGATGTGAAGATAACTTTCTTTCATGGTGACTTGGAGGAAGAAATCTACATGCCACAGCCAAAGCATTACATGGTGAAAGGTAAAGAAAATTTGGTTTGCAAACTTAAGAAGTCTTTGTATGGTTTGAAGCAATCCCCTAGGAGATGGTACTTGAAGTTTGATGCCTTTGTAATGTGAATTAGATTTGTGAGATCAAAATTGGATCACTATGTGTACTTTAAGTTTGAAGGTGATCATATTCTCATTGTTGCACTGTATGTTGATGATACGCTGCTCATTGGGAAGGGTAAGAATATGATTTCTAATTTTAAATCTCAGTTGTTAGCACAGTTTGAAATGAAAGATTTAGGGACAGCCAGGTACATTCTAGGAATGGAAATCAGAAGAGATAGAACCAATAGAAAACTTTGGTTAATCCAAATTAGGTATGTGAATATCGTGTTGGACAAGTTCAACATGGCAAATTGTAGACTGTTGTGTGTTCCCGTTTCTTTGGGGAAAAAGTTGTCTCTTGAGGATTGTCCAAAATCTCCTAGTGAGGTGGAGGACATGAGCAGAGTACCTTATGCTAGTGTTGTTGGAAGTTTGATGTATGCTATGGTCTACACAAGACCAAACATTGCCTAAGCAGTGGGAGTCCTTAGTCAATTTATGGCTAATCCTAGATGGGTTCATTGGGATGTAGTTAATCAAGTGTTTAGATATTTGAGGGGTACTTTTGAGTATTCCATTTTCTATTAGAGTAATGTTACAGGACCATTGCATTCCATTGACATTCATGGATTTGTGGATTCAAATTAGGTAGGTGACATTGATAGTAGGAGATCCACCAGTGCTTATGTGTTTACACTGTTTGGTGGTGCTATTAGTTGGATGAGTAAGCGACAACCTGTTGTTGTGTTGTCCATGATAGAAGCTGAGTACATGTCAGCAACTCATGCTTGTAAGGAAGCCATTTGGATTAAGAAATTATGTTCCGATATTGGTGTTGATGTAGGTCAAATCACAATCAGTTGTGACAGTCAGAGTGCAATTTGCCTTGCAAAGAATCTAGCTTTCCATGCTAGAACCAAGCACATTGATGTTTAGTTTCACTTCGTGTGAGACATGGTTGAGCATGGAAAGGTAAATTTGGAGAAGGTAGATACTTAGAAGAATGTTGCAGATGCATTGATGAAATTGGTGAGCACAGAGAAGTTCAGATGGTGTTCGGAGTCTATGGGTCTCTCGGCCTATAGCAGTTAAATCCTATTTTTCTATTGGCTCTTACAAGGTGTTCAACAAGTGGGAAAATGTTGGGAATTAAGGTGTCTCAACCTTGGTAATTCTTTACATTTGTAATGTTTGCATTTATTATTTAATTTCTTATGTTGTAAATATTTGTAAATTCTATATTGTCATATTGTGGGATGTGGCACGGTGATGTGTCAATCCTACATGGAATATGACAACTTTTAATTTTGTCCTCACATGAGGAGATAGGTGTCCCATTTTTTGGTAGGATCATTTTTCCATGTTGTGTAAGGGAATGTTTGACTGAAAAGGTTATGACAGATTCCTATGACAAATCTATGACATGTAAGAATCAGAAATAGAAGGTTGTAAGACAGGTGATGACATGTGTCATGAAGCATCTTTGAATAAGGCATATTTGGGCACCCCAAGGTGGAAAATGACATGTTGTAAGAGAAAATGCTATTTATAGCATTTGTATGATAGATTCTCTTACAGCTATAAGTTGTAACCACTATGGCAGATTCTATGGCGATCGTAAGTATCTTAAGAGCATCTGTCATAGCCCATTTTAGAAATAGGTGACCTCTTTGGGATGGGAGCTATGGAAAAGTGTCAAGCACATTCTACAATGTTCACCAAGTGTCCTTAGATGTGGGTTTTGTTCCATGAAGCCATGTTGGATGCCCATTCCAAGATAGGTCGAATATTGCCTTGTATTTCCTATATAAACAAGTGCTTGGAGATGGAGTTTGTATCACAGGTTTACAGGTACTGTTATGCTACCATATTAACTCTAGACACGAGTGTCAAAGACCATTGAAGCCTGCATTGCAAGTGTATTGTAAACAACTTTCAGATTTGTTAATACATTGTGCAAGTTTCTGAGTGTGGTGTTTTTCACCCGATAAGGGTTTTCCCCACCGTAAATCTGTCTCTCTTCTTCTGTCTTCTTTTTGGTTCTTGTGTATTGCTGTAGTAACTCTGTTAGATGTACATTTCTATAGTGATAAGGACTAAATTGAATTTGCATAGCTCTCTCCTCATTAGATTAGTGTAGGAAGCAATTTTCGCACACCTAGCTTCCTTTGTTGAGTGGGAGTTTGTGTAGAGTATTTTGTTTTCTATTGCAGCAAGGAGATGGCAAGCACATTAGGAAGGTTTGAAGTGGAGAAGTTTAATGGTAGTAATTTTGAGCTGTGGAAGTTCAAGATGGAGGGCACGCTTGTTGACCGAGACCTTTGGGAAAGTGTGAATGGAACTAAACTAGCTACAATGTCACAAGCTAACTGGGATCTCAAGGATCAGAATGCTAAGGGCCTCATAATACTTAGTCTTATCGATTCTATGTTGTTACATATCCATGAGGAGACTACTGCAAAACTACTTTGGAAGAAATTGGGAGATGTGGATCAAGCAAAATCCCTGGTTAATAAACTTTTTCTAAGAAAGTTGTATTCTCTTCAAATGGAGGATGGAGGATCCGTTACTGAAAATATCAATGCTTTGAACATGTTGGTTGTACAATTAACATCTATTGGTGTAAAGATGGATGAGGATCAGTGTATGACCCTGCTTTGTTCTCTACCGAACTCATGGGATCATCTTGTCATGTCAATCAAAAGCACCACATCCACATTCAAAATGGAAGAAGTGATTTCTTCGTTGTTGTCTGAAGAGATGCAGAGAAAGTCTTCTGAGGTAGCCAAAGAGGCCCTTGTAGTTCGTGGAAGACCCAAGGAGAAAGGGAAGAAGAAGGACAAGAAAGATGAGAAGGGTAGATCCAAATCCTATGGGAGATCCAAATCTCCTAGAAAGTCCAAGGCTCTTTGTTGAAACTGTGGAAAAACTGGGCATTTCTGAAAGGAATGCAAAGAAGAGAAGAAGAAAAAGAAGAAAAATCCTAATTTAGATTATGACAAGTCACAAGATGACGGTGATGCTTTCATCACATCCCTGGCAACCCATGCATCTAATGATGTGTGGCTAATCAACTCTGGTACATCATTCACATGACCTCACCTCGAAACTGGTTCACTAAGTATGAGGAGTTCGATGGTGGAAAGGTGTATCTAGGTGACGACTCTCATCTGAAGATTGTTGGTCATGGAAGAGTCTCTATCTGATTCCCTAATGGTCGAGTGAAGGGGATCTATGGGGTTATGCACATCCCAGGCTTAGCATGGAACCTACTTTCTGTAAGTAGTTTGAATGATGCAGGTGTGCAGGTTGTCTTTTCAAAAGAAGGATGCAAGATGACTAGAGGAGCTATGGTGCTTGCTAAGGGTACTTAGAGAGGTACTCTGTTTCAGCTGGAAGCATGCATTTCACAATGCAATAGTTCTTTTGACTTGATGAAGAGGGCAGCAGTCACTTCATCCCACCATCTAAATGAGCAGTGAAGAAATCTGTTGTTTCTAGCCTTGATGGTTGTAATCATGCATTGGAAGTTAAAATTCCTATTGAAAAGACAATGTTATGGCATAAGAGATTTGGCCACATTGGTGAGAAGGGTCTACATATCATAAAAAATAAGAACATCATTGAGGGGTTAGATGATTGTAATCTTAAGTTTGACTTTTGCAAACATTGCATTTATGGAAAACAAAACCATGTTCAGTTTTACTCAAGTTCTCATAAGTCTTCTGGTGTGTTAGACCTTATTCATTCTGATGTGTTTGGTCCTGTTAATGTTCCTTCATTATCAAAATCTGTATACTTTATATCTTTTATAGATGATTATAATAGAAGGACATGGATTTATTTTCTCAGAAGCAAATCTGAAGTCTATAGCAAGTTTAAGGAGTTTAATGCCTTTGTTGAAAATTAGACTGGTAAAAAGATTAAATGTTTGAGAAATAACAATGGTGGTGAGTTCTATTCTATAGAATTTGATAAATATTGTAAGGAACTTGGTATTGAAAGACATAAGATAAATCCATACACCCTATAGCAAAATGGAGTTGCAGAGAGAATGAACAGGACACTAATGGAGAAGGCTAGTAGTATGCTTAGTGGAGCTGGCCTACAACAAAAGTTTTGGGCAGAAGTTGTTGCCACTGCTTTCTATCTAGTAAACAGATCCCCTACATTATCTCTTGTTGGAAAGACACCCATGGAGGTGTGGTCTAGTAGAAAGCCTTCAATAAGGCATCTTCATGTTTTTGGTTGTGAGGCATATGCACATGTGCCTAGGGAGAAGCGGTCAAAGTTGGAAAACAAAGTTGTTAAGTGTATCTTCATTGGCTATGGTGTTGGTGTGAAAGGATACAAGCTTTGGGACCCCATGGCTAAAAAAGTGTTGTATAGAAGAAGTGTCATCTTTAGAGAGCTTACACCTTCTTCCACTATTTTGTAGCCAGAAGAAAAAGAAAAGAAAGACGATGTTGTTTAATTTCCTCTCACCCCTGAGAAGACTGAATAGAAAGACAATGTTGGGCCTGATGATGAGGAGAGCTCTAGCAGCTCTAAAAGCTTAGATGAAGAAGCTAAACCTCAACCTCAGCTCTTGAGGAGGTTTACACGGATAAGAAAGCAACCTAAAAGGTTTGGTTTTACATTGCTTGATTCTAGTTGTACTTATGCTTTGCTTACTAATAGTGATGAACCTAGAACTGTATCAGAGGTTATGGACATGAAAGATGCAGGTTCCTAGAAGGAGGCCATGGAGGATGAAATGGCTTGTTTGGAAAAGAATCAAACTTGGGACTTGGTGCCTTTGCCTCCTAGATGGAAATGCATTGGATGCAAATGGGTGTTCAAGAAGAAATTTGGTGCAAATGGTAGTGTTGAGAAGTATAAGGCCAGATTGGTTGCAAAGGGGTATTCACAAGTGGAGGGTATAGATTATGGTGAGATCTCTCTCATTGCAAATCTGACATCCATTCGATTCTTGTTGTCTCTCACAACAGCTTATGACTTAGAGGTAGAATAGATGGATGTGAAGACAGATTTCCTTCATGGTAACTTGGAGGAAGAAATCTACATGTCACACCTAGAGCATTATGTAGTGAAAGGTAAAGAAAATTTGGTTTGCAAACTTAAGAAGTCTTTATATGGTTTGAAGCAATCCCCTAGGAGATGGTACTTGAAGTTTGATGCCTTTGTGTTGTCAATTAGATTTGTGAGATCAAAATCAGATCACTGTGTGTACTTTAAGTTTGATGGTGATCATATTCTCATTGTTACACTGTATGTTGATGATATGCTGCTCATTGGGAAGGGTAATAATATGATTTCTAATTTGAAATCTTAGTTGTTAGCACAGTTTGAAATGAAAGATTTAGGGGCAGATAGGTACATTCTAGGAATGGAAATTAGAAGAGACAGAGCCAACAGAAAACTTTGGTTAAGCTAGAGTAAGTATGTGAAGACCATGTTGGATAGGTTCAGCATGGTAGATTGTAGACTGTTGTGTGTTCCCATTTCTTTGGGGACAAAGTTATCTGTTGAGGATTGTCCAAAATCTCTTAGTGAGGTGGAGCACACGAGTAGAGTACCTTATGCTAGTGCTATTGGTAGTTTGATGTATGCTATGGTCTACACAAGACCAAACATTACCCAAGCAGTGGGAGTCCTTAGTTGATTTATGGCTAATCCTGGACGGGTTCATTGGGATGCAGTTAAGCGAGTGTTCATATATTTGAGGGGTGCTTCTGAGTATTCCATTTTCCATCATAGTAATGTTACAGGACCTCTACATTCTATTGACATTCATGGATTTGTGGATTCAGATTGGGCAGGTGACATTGACAACAAGAGATCCACCAGTGCTTATGTGTTTACACTATTTGGTGGTGCTATTAGTTGGATGAGTAAGTAACAACCTGTTGTTGCTTTGTCCATGACAGAAGCTGAGTACATGGCAACAACTCATGCTTGTAAGGAAGCCATTTGGCTTAAGAGATTGTGTTCCAATATTGGTGTTGATGCAGGTCAGATCATGATCAATTGTGATAGTCAGAGTGCAATTTGCCTTGCAAAGAATCTAACTTTCCATGCTAGAACCAAGCACATTGATGTTCAGTTTCACTTTGTGCAAGACATGGTTGAGGATGGAAAGGTAAATTTGGAGAAGGTAGATACTTTGAAGAATGTTGTAGATGCATTGAGGAAACCGGTGAGCACAGAGAAGTTCAAATGGTGTTCGGAGTCTATGGGCCTCTCGGCCTGTAGCAGTTAAATCCTATTTTTCTATTGGCTTTTACAAGGTGTTCGACAAGTGGGAGAATGTTAGGAATTAAGGTGTCTCAACCTTAGTAATTCTTTACATTTGTAATGTTTGCATTTATTATTTAATTGCCTATGTTGTAAATATTTGTAAATTCCATATTGTCATATTGCAAGATGTGGCACAGTGATGTGTCAATCCTACATGGAATATGACAACTTGTAATTTGGTCCTCACATGAGGAGATAGGCATCCCACTTTGTGGTAGGATCATTTTACCATGTGTCAGTATCTTCCATGTTGTATAAGGTAATGTTTGACCGAAACGGTTATGACGGATTCCTACGACAAATCTATGACATGTAAGAGTCAGAAATAGAAGCTTGTAAGACAGGTGATGCCATGTGTCATGAAGCATCTTTGAATAAGGCATATTTGGGTGCCCCAAGGTGGAATATGACATGTAAGAGAATATGCTATTTATTGCATATTTATGATAGATTCTCTTACATCTGTAAGTTGTAACCACTATGACAGATTCTATGACGATCTAAGTGTCGTAAGAGCATCTATCATAGCCCATTTTGGAAATAGGTGACCTCTTTGGGATGGGAGCTATGGACAAGTGTTAGGCACATTCTACAATGTTGACCAAATGTCCTTAGGCATGGGTTTTGGTACATGACGCCATGTTGGATGCCCATTCCAAGATAGGTCCAATATTGCCTTGTATTTCCTATATAAACAGGTGCTTGGAGATGGAGTTTGTATCACAGGTTTATAGGTACTATTATGCTACCGGATTGACTCCAGACACAAGTGTTGAAGACCATTGAAGATTGCATTGAAAGTGTATTGTAAACAACTTTCAGATTTGTTAATACATCGTGCAAGGTTCTAAGTGTGGAGTTTTTCACCCGATAAGGGTTTTCGCCACCATAAATCTTTGTCTCTCTTCCTCTATCTTCTTTTTGGTTCTTGTGTATTGCTGTAGTAACTCTTTTAGATGTTGTATGTTGCTGTAGTGATAAAGAATAAATTGAATTTGCATAGATCTCCCCTCATTAGATTAGTGTAGGAAGCAATTTTCACACAGCTAGCTTCCTTTCACTTTCCAATCTTGTGAAACCTCGTAATGAGCTCCAAGGTCCAATTGTTGAACTGGGTTATTTTGATACCATGTGTAACATCCCAACTGGAATATTAAATATACTAATACATAATTAAGAAAAAATGTAAACAATTTATATATATATATATATATATAAGAAAAATATATTACATTTACAATTTCAAGTACAATACATGCATTTAGAAGAATGGTCACTTTACATGTGACTAATAAAATTCCATGAATAAGAATTGGTCATATCTTGTATGACTTACAATTTTACCAATATCATATACAAAATAAGTAATGTGTTCTTGTTCACAAGTCTTCGGCAGTCAACTGCAAGAGAGAGAGCATCACCCTGGTGCTTTTCCTCCAACCAAAAACCAGTGGTCTCCCACACACCTTCATTTTTGGAAGTGACCTTTCCCTTCATGAGGGTAATAGATAATGTGAATCAAGTGATTCATTATGTCATCTAAGAACTAGTCATGTGTCCTAGCTAATACAATTAGGCTTACAACTCTAGTCCAGCTCTAGCTATGTATTACCTAGTATGATTGTTTAGCTATCTTGTACACTGTGAATTGACAATACAAAGCAGTGACTTTTGCATTACTTTGGCCAAAGTTTCTTATAAATATAGTCGTATGTTCACTCACTCTTTTCTCAACTTGGAGATAACACTCTTATTTCTCAATTTATATAATAATAAATAATTCTTTCGACTTGATTATACCATACTTGTTCTAAGTCGTAACAATATCTTTATTTACTAGTTGTAGACACCTAAAATTGACTTGCTTCACCAAACCAATTTCCCATATCTCTACATCACCAATTATCCATCCTATTAATTAAATAAATTCATTATATTTAATTAATTTCTCCCTAATCATCTACCCTTAACCATTTACCCACCCTTGGTGATCAATTAATTCATTTAATTTATCACTATACCTTACAACACTATCCTCATCAATTAAATAAATATTTCTAATATTTATTTAGCTAATTTGTCTATCTCCCTAATCCCTCTTAATTAGATAAATCATTCTTATCTAATTAATCTACCCTAGCCTACTTATCTCCTAGACCTAAGTTAATTAAGCTAAACACTTAATTAACCTTGCTTAGCCCATCCTCCCACACACCTTCGAATAAAAATCAATTTTTTATTCAAAGGGTCAAATCTTCCTTACACATTATTTATTACCCTCTTACACATGTAAGTATACATGTGTCCTTCAACCTTCACATCTCCACATAAAAATAAATTTTTAATTCACTTGTCATATCCACTCTTCCCAAAAATGAATTTTTAATTCATTTTTATCCTCCACACCTTTCCCCATGTGAATTTAAAATTCACAAATAATGAGAGCCCTCCAAATCCATTGACTTAATCTCAACTCTTGATCTCTCTCTCATCCACTCATCTTGTGACACTTGTCACAAGACTTTGACTCCAATCCAAACCCTAACTCTCAATCATTCCTAGCCCTTGATATCAACTTTTAATCCTCACCCTCCATCCCTTTTCTAAAAATCTATAAATAAAACCTTCACCCAAGCCATTCAGAACAACTTCTTCTTGCATCCTTACCATGCCCAAATTTCTCTTAAATCTCTTCATCATACCATCATAATGCCAAAATCATTCCTCATCCCCATCTCAATCTCCATCTAAAACCAAATCCCTCATCCTAGTGTGTTGAATCTCAAAGAGCAATCCTACATTCTACATCCATTTGGGTAAATCTAAGGAGTTTGGGTGCAACTCCTTCCACCCTATCAAAGGAGAGGGATCACATTTGAAGGTATAACTAGGTGTATTTACACATTTAGTTTGTATTTTTAACTTCATTTGTTTTCCTTGTTCACACTAGTCATTTTGACAAGTCTAAGGTGAGAACTTAGGTGACTAAGAATCACACATTGAGTCCCTCTTTGCATCCTTGCAATCATGGGTCTATGACATCTTGTCATCTACTCAATGACTTGTCTACCTGATCTCAAGCTGACTTCATTCTTCTACATATGCAAGATTCTAATACTTGAATCAAAGGATTTTATGAATAACTACTCTATCTATCTTAATCTAGAACATAATCTTTCGACTCATATTCCATCAAAGATTTAACTATAATTTCATATGCTAACAACTTGAATTCACCTTCTCATGAATATCAAAAGATAATATAATATCAAATAATATAAATCTTGACTTCCTATTGTCATAAGAAATTTATCCTTGTAACATTCAAGTGGCTATCCTTAGCCTAAAATAGGATTGAAGATCATTTCTCTATAAAACCCAATTACATATAATTTAAATATCTCTAGAATAGTTTTCTAACACAACTCATTCTTTGATATATGCATTCACAAGAATGACCTTCACTTGGTCTCACTCTCTTAAGTTACATTAACTTAGTAATAAAGGTTCTAGGTACAATTTTACCTCTCTTAAACATAGTTGGCCTTTTAAAAAGGGCTCAGTCAACCTCACTCAGTCGACTTCTTCTTAAGACTCATTTGGCCTAAGAACATTACATTCAGCCTATGAATAAACATAAGGCTTAATAATAATATAATTAACCTTAAATGTCAATACATATGACCTGCCATTTATGTAATTGACCTATGAACAATATATATGGCCTGCCATAAATGTGCTCAGCCTATGAATAATATATGGCCTATCGTCAATGTATTCAACCTATGAACAATATAGATGGCATGTCATCAATGTATTCAACCTATGAACAATATATATGGCTTGTCATCAATGTATTCATCCTATAAACATTAAACTTTTCCAGCCAAACTTATACATAGTCAGTCTATTGTGAGCATACAGTTAGCCTATTGTGAGCATACAGTCAATCTATTGTATACACACTATCTACTTATTGTATACACAGTCAATATACTCTACCATAGTTGGCTGGCTTACTGGTAAACATACAGTCTACTTATTGTATACACAACCGATATATTCTATCATAGTTGGCTTTTTGGTAAACACATAGTTTACTTATTGTATACACAACTGATATACTCTATCATAGTCGACTTATTGGTAAACACACAGTCTACTTATTGTATACATAGCCGATATACTCTATCATAGTTAGCTTATCAGTAAACAAATTCAATCCATATATATATATATATATAAAGGATATAAACTTAGTCAGATACATAATAATCTAAGACTGCATTTGATATTATCCTTACTTAGTTTTCAAAAGATTCAATGGCTAATATCCATGGCTCTACATAACCTATCAAGCCTCTTTATCAATACAGAGATATAGACATTGAAGTCACAACCATAAGGCTCTCTAATACACAGAAATAATAGTCTATTAAACATAAACAAATTCATCTATGGATACTAAGCACAAAGTAAGATTGTTGCCATACGTAAGATATACACTACTATCTTAGCTCTAATGCTTAATGTACTAGATAAACATCATATCGCAAGCTTTAACAAGTCTTCATGAAAGATAGACTCATTTGTTAAATAGTCTATTCGTGCCTATGAATCTCCTATTGTCACATCCTCCCTGCCACTACGAAGCTCCTTCTCTTCTTTCACTATGTGTGTGTCCCATACTCTCCATTTCTCTCTTAATAATCCCTCTTGCCACATGATGGCTCATAACTGAATAATAATGGTATTATCTATTATTGTTCTTCCACTCCCATGAGTTTTAATGAGCATGGTTATGTAGAGATTTATGAAGAAAGTGGAGCAACTCCTCCTTTCTGCCCACTCTCCAAGTATAAAGAGATCTCGACATAAAGGAGTAAAAGAGACTTAAAACCTCCAAAAGATAATCTTGACTAACAATAATATTAAAATAATAATATTATTACTAATAACAATAATAATAGTAATAGCAATAATATATATATGTTGTTATTATGAACTCTCCAACGCTTATCGTGCATAATTGTAAACGTTTCATCAACAGGGAATTCTCGCATATCTATTATGATAGAAAGACAAAAAAAGGATTAAACCTTCATCTTAATGATGACCTCCAAAGACAAGAATGATATGATCTCTCTACTAAATGTGTGTGTGTGAGTTTCAAATGGCATAAGGATCATTGTATTCACGTGATATAGCATCCTCTCCATGGTGATACTCTCTCTCCTCTTGTCAGAGGGGAAAAACAACACTGTTCCTACATCCACCTCAATTATAAGATGGTAGTTAGTCTATTACATCATTTTAACTACATGCTCAGTAATGATGTTATAAACAATTATTTCTAACATATTAATATAAAGCAAAAATGCATTTTTCCATCTTTAACTATAATCATAATATTTTCTCTGACTAACTAGCTGTCTTCTCAAAAACAATGAAAATAAATACATTAGTTTAAAAAATAGGGTGTGAAGAAAAGTGCCAAGATACTCACCAGATGGTCACAAAGAATCAAAAGTGCCACAAGACAAGTCAGAAGTACAAGACTAACATAAAAGGTGAAAATGGCTAGTAAACAACTTGTTTTTGGCAAAAGATCAAACAAAGACACAATAGATGATGATTTGCAAGGTGTATAATGATGTGGAAGGTTGCTAACCCTCAAGGATAACAAGTGGATTATACAAGTATATTACATGAAAACATACCAAACACTCTTTACATTCCTAGCTTTATTCAATCAAGGAGTGTCATATCTTGTGGACTCACTCAGGTGTGACATCAACCCCCACTATTAGACAATGGCAGTTTCCATCTCCTTGATACCATCTACCATTGCTTGGATGGGTAGGGAATGCAAGGTCATGTACCACCTTACACCCCTCACTTTGGAGACTAAAGTCTTACCCAAAGTTTATTCCATCTCAAATAATGGAGATAATAGCATGAGCTCTTCTCCCCTACTACAGCGATGCACTACAAGATATGACAGTCGAAGGTCTTATCTGGGTTAACAAGGTGTCTAGGGTGCCCCCAAATATACATGAGGTATGATGGGGTCCAAGTTTATGAATGGGGGCATCCCAATCATCTAACCAAGTGCCAACCAAACACAAGTCTCAGCAGACCAAGGGTCTTAAGGTTTTTGCTAGACTAGAGGGGGTCCTTCCTTTGAAATGATTCTTACAATTCTCATAACATTTATATACAATGCCAATACATGTGGTTAAGGTCATCCATAAGGGTGATGAAATCCCTTAACAGGCTTTCTATAGGGGATACCAAGTACTTTTGATTCTCAAGATCATCTTTTAGCGTGAGAGAAGAGCATATGTATGACTCTTGGGTCCCCCAGAATAAAGAAAATAAAGCAAGTAAAGTGAATTATCTGGTGTTTTTGATCTCCAAGATCACATTTTGGTGTGAGGAGAGAGCATACACACATAGAATTTATTCAAGACATAGAAAACAATTGTATATTCCCTTAATGAAAATGAAGTGTTCTACTAAACTAGTGAGAAATCAAAGATTTGTCAAATGTCCCGCACTAGATACATTAGTAGTTTGATTTTTGCATCTTTGAAAAGTGATAAGAGGCTACACAAATTAGGTCAATATATAAATCTGCAAGATAAAAGAGATAGATAATAAGATAAGCCAAAATAAATGACACCAATAGATTCCTTATGATTTTCTATATGATTTTTAAAAAATCATTCAATTTTATTATCCTCAAATTCAACTACGTTCAATTTGTGGGATAACCCCTATGAAACTTGTCCATTTCATAGCCCACACACTCTAAGCATGTAAAACAAGGTGAATCACTTTTGTCCTTGTGCATGGTCCCCTAGCCTGAAAATGTCATTCCAAGAATTAACTTTTGTCGGTTTGTTGAAATTTGCAAAATAAACTAAGTTGTAAAATTTCACTTTGGAGAGTTAGGAAATTTTTTGTTCATGCAGGAGAACTAAATTTCAATGCCCTTGCATCTTAATGTAAAACTAAAGATGCAAGGTTAGTAAAATTCACCAACCTTGTAGATTAATCACCAAGTTGCATCAGCAGCAAATTTCATTGACTCAACAACTCTTAGTTCACACAAGTTGTCATTAATATAGTGTTCTAATGGTGATTTGGAGGTTTATTAAGTTGGTTTTTGTTTTCATTTTCATTTTGTCTTCCTCTCTCTTGCCCCCTAATTCCTTTGTGCATCCAAAGAGCTCTTGAGTTTTCTAGTGCGCGACCTATGAGTAGATTGGTCGATCATTTTAGGCTAGGGTTTTTTGTTGTTTTTCATTTTATTTCCAAGTATGTTCATTTCCTTCGTTTCTCTATTTGTTTGCATTTTAAATATTTAATGCTTGTGGGATTTCTATTTTTCTTTAAGTCATGGGTTGTTCTATGTGATTCTAGTGTTTATTTTAAACTAAGTTTTTATTTGTTTCGAACCTACAAATCCATGTATTCTATCCAATAAACCAAACCCTAGCCTAAAACCTCTAGACCCCCATGTCATTGATCATTGTTTCCTACCTCTAGGGTTAGTATGTTAACTCTGTGTTTCACACAGGGCCCTTTGAGTTTAGAAAGTGGTTTGAGCATTCTTGGATCGACTAGTCTTATCGATCGATTAGCAGTTTTCATCGCCAATACTCTAAAAGTCTAATGGTGTCTCCACATATGTAATGATGGAAAAATTTACCTCCTTTGCATATGAATTGGTAGAGTAAAACTTAATCAAATTTTTTTCCCCATTTTCACTTCAGTCATTCCACTCTTGTAAGATCGGCAAATTTCATTGACCTTGCATTACTTTGTAACTTACCTCTTATTGCAAAGTCAGTGAAATTTGCCAACATTGCAATCTTTTACAAGTCTTCTATTCACAAGATCAACAAAATTTGTCAACCTTGCGATCCTTTTCAAAAGCTTTACCTTTGTCGCAAAGTTGACAATTTTTGTCGACCTTGCAATCACTTGCAAGTTTACCCATTTGCAATGTCAGCAAAATTTGCCAACTTTGCAAATCTTTTTGCATTATCTTAATCATGCAAAGGCACTAATTTTTAGTGCAGTTACACTATAAACCTTTCACCATGTAGAAGCGCTAAATTTCAGTGACCCTACACCCACTTTACAAAATTTCACTAACACTGGGAAATTTTCACATTTTGCACAATTGCATGCTTTCACTCCATTTTTCACCTTCATCATGCTTAAGCCCTCCAAGGTCATACAATTGCTCAAATTTTCCTCACTATTGCAATTTCCAATCATGCAAGTTTTCCTAACACTACAAAACCGTAAACTTTGTATTGCAGTTTCTTGTGCACGCATTTCAAGATTTTCACATCTGCATTCCAACAAGGACATAGTCACTTGTTGGTTGTTCTTTAGATGTTAGATCCTTCCCCAAGCAAAGAAAAATCCATGAAGTACAAATATCAGGGAGTTTTTTCGGTGACCTCAACCATTGATGAGATAAAGGATACTTAGATTGGGCATGTTGATATGTTTGAACTTGTGGAAAGGACCTAGCAACAACCTATGAGTAATGGCATGAAGTGTATAGTGAAGAGTATCATTCAAATGGTAGCTGTATTTCCTGTGGTTGCACACAATCCCAAGTTTGTTCTTCAGGTGGAAGCACACTATAATAGGGATGGCCGAAGTGTCAGGAATTCTAATGGAAATATGGTTATCAGGCTTGATGTAGAATTTTTTGACAAAGCTTTCTTGTGTCCTCATACTGAAACATATGCATATATCACTTTTGACTATGCACAAGAAGAATATGAGAAAGATCCAGATACTACTAAAAAGGTGATTAACAGTAGGTGGTTAAAGACTGCAAGGCCAAATGTAATGTCCCCTTCTAGTAAGCTCAAACTGTTCACAACCTTGCACAATTTAACTTACAAAAAGGAAACATTAGTACCTCAAAATTTCCTCTTTTCATATCATAATTAATATAGATCCATATTCTTTCCACATTTATTCTAAAACTTATAATTCCATAATATTCATAGTCATATTCATTCTCATATTTATATCCAAGTTCATATTCATATTCACTTTCATATGAATATTCATAGTCATATTCATATTCATATTCATATTCATATTCATACTCATTTTCATAGGCCTCAAGTGCTATCCTTAGAAGGATCATATGTCACCCTATCATTAATCCATCTCTAACTCCATACGCATGGTTCATTAAGGAGACATAACCATCCCATACAGAGGCCCAATGGCTTCCCACCTCACCAATCGGCTCCAAAGACTTCCCACCTCATCTTGGAGAGTTACCTACCGTAGGGCACAAATCACATTGATGAGCTCATCTTGCCATAGGCCCAAGGCTTCACCTCACACCCGGAGGTACTTCGACACTTGGCCCAAGAGACTTCACCTCACACCTAGAGATACTTCATCTTCTTGGGGCTACCTAGGTCCAATAACATTCTCCTAACTTACCCATACACCTAAGATGGTGAGACGATTAATAATGAGGCTAATCCTCTTCTTGGATGTAGCACAATCCTATGATCTTGAGTCCTTAATGATATTTCACATGATGCCTTATAAGTAGGACATCTTGTTCTTATGTCACATGATCATTTTCCATTTTAACACTATTGAATTTTTATTAATAAGCACATTAATTTATGCCAATCTATACACGTTTGTGAATTCATGTTTTAGTTTAGTTTGATATATGTATAATTCACATTTATTCATTGATCACAGGTATGAACACTTATCCTATTTCTAATTCATATGAAAATGTTAGCTATAATTAATATTATCCATTATTCATTCATTGTTTTGAGTCTGGGTCTGAATACATATACATCATCTTTGGCTGTTGTAAAGAATTGGAAATGCATACCTGTAACTAGCTGTTACCAGTCGTTCTATGATGACGATGAATAGAGGATTGACACCTTTGGAATCTAACCCGTATATAGATCTGTGATGTATCTCTTTGACTACCAGATTATGGCATTGATTTTCTAACTAGAGCAGCCCCCCTTAAATAATGGTTCAATCTAGATTATCTTTCTAATTGACGCTTCTTATTTCCTTTTTCTGAATCTCAATGCTACCGACCTTCCTAGCTTACATCCGATATGGAATAAGGTTTCAAAGCTGCATATGTCTTTTGGTATTTGGTTTCTTGAATCCAACTTGATATCCTCCCCCTTTAGGTTTGAATTATGCCATCTTTTATACCCACGATGGGATGATGGGTGTGTCTCTTCGTCAAAGATATATCTCTTGATTTTAGATAGTTACAATATAATTTTAATTGTGATTACTTCTGTGATCTTTGGACAGTGACTAATCCTTTTCTAAGTCTCTTTCTACGTACTCATGACTTCCTTTGTTGCCTTAATTAAATCACTTTTCCTTATATAATGATCGCTTCTCTTTATCACAAGGAAATCACTCTATGTATGCACCATTAAATTTAATCGGCCCTCTTAGCCAACGCTGATATAATTTCATTTACTAAGCACTGACTTATATTAACAGTCATTGCTATTTGTATGCTTATCAACTATTACTATAGGAATCGTTGCCCTATATCTTTTATTAATATTCATTTATTAAAGAAGATGGGTCAACATTTCCTTATATATTCCTTTGTAGAATATATCCGCTACCAACTAAGATTACCTTTATAATTATATAGATATTTATTAAATATCTAAATATTTATATATTTATATCATATAATAATATATATCATAATATTTAATTATTACTATTATAATTATAATTATATAATATCTTATTCATATTTATAATTATATATAATATTGATAATATTATTTTGTATTTATATGATCATTTATAAATACAATAAATATAAAATAACAATAATATTATTGTTTATTAAACACAATTATCATTTAGTTGATGACAACTCCATATTTGACAAAAACAACTTTCTCGTCATGATGTTTAAATCTTTAATTTAAACAATGTCTTAACATGGAGACATGACAGGCCTACCCTCTTAAGCTTGCTTGTCCTCAAGCAATTCCTACTTCTTCTAAGATCAATTTTCTTTCCTTCTTTTACTTGAAGTTACTTCACTTTCTTCCTGAACTTCTTTGTTAAGTATGACTTCTATATTATGTGCTTGAGTTCTTTTCCCACATTTATGCCCGGGTTCCCATTTTTCATTACATCTAAAACACGTGTTTCCTTTTGTGGAGTCTTTACACTTGTGTCCTGGTTTCCATTCTTCTTTGCAATTAAAACAAAGGCCTCTTTCTCTTAGTTCATCCCTTGGGCATTTATGTGCCTGTTCCCATGCTTCCCCACATCTATAACATGACTTTTTATAATTCCCTTTGTTCTTGGAATGGAATGGTTTTTGGAATTTTCCTTCCTTTTGGAAGGGTTTGGTGAAGGGTTTAGTGTAGGGTTTAGTCTTTTTATCTTTTTCTAGCCTAAGGGCTATGTCTATAGCATCCTCTAGACTAGTAGGTTTGAAGTCACTCACAAAATTCCTAAGAGATTCATCTAGTTCTTCCACAAACATATTTGTGAGTTGATCTTCTTCGAGTCCGGAGACCCTTACGGAGAGCTTCTTGAATTCATGGATGTAGTCTTCCACTGTTCCATGTTGCTTGAGGTGTGTGATTTTCTTAAAATCCTCTTATTTGATATTGTATGATAGTGGAAACTGGTAGGAGAAATTCCCGTGAGAAGAGGAGATGAAAGGATTCCATCCATCCACTCTTAACATTGAGACAACGAGCTACGCATCATATCTGCAGATACCAAAAAGGACACCATTTTTATAATCAATTACAGACTGCTTTTCTCAATTATTTTGCTCTGGTGCAGCAATGTGTGTCCAACTTTTGGGAGTAAAAATACACATCAAAAGGGGCATTCCGAGAATTGAACTCGGGACCTCTCACACCCTAAGCGAGAATCATACCACTGGACCAAATTGGGTGTCTCTTATCAAACCTCTTGATGAGCTTCCTTGAGAATTCTTCATAAGATGTAATCTTTTCATGGCCTAGGGTGATTTTTCCATGGTGCCACCATTCATATGCTAGTCCTTTGAGATGAAGAATGATGAATTGCAAGGCATCTTTTTCGGTCATAGGACTTAAATGGAAGTAGTCATTAAGCTTTTCCAACCATGAGTGTGCTGAAATTTTATTAGATCCATCAAAATTGGGTAGGTAGACCTTATTTGCTTTGTACTTGAGGTCTTTACTCATGGGCCTTCTCTCCTTTCTTGATAATTCGTTTCTTTTTGAACTACTAAAGTCTTGGAAGGAGATCACCCTTCTTACTTCAGGTGCTAGTTCAGCATAGATACTTGCGATAGCTTCCATGCTCATTTCTTGTGGAGTTTCTTCTTCTCTATTTAGAGTTTCTTCACTTGGAAGGAAAGATGGTAGTGGAATGTGTGAGCTTGATGAGGAGTTGCTGATCTCAGCTTGGTTAGATGTTGCTTCTTTCCCATTAGATGAGTGGGTCTTAGGCTGGTCTATAGTGCTTCCTATTTTTTGAAGAGCTTCAAGAAATAGTTGTGTTGTCTTATCGCCTTGATCCATCATGGCTTTGGTGATTCTTTCATTTTGTTCCATCATGGATTTGGTAGTGGCTTCCATGAAAGCCCTCATTTCATTGTTCATTTGTTCTTCTAAGAGTTGGCGGTTCCTTCTAGTGTATGCTTGCATAAGATTGCTTCACAGGATGGCAGGAACATGGCTCTGATACCACTGTAATGTCCCCTTCTAGTAAGCTCAAATTGTTCACAACCTTGCACAATTTAACTTACAAAAAGGAAACATTAGCACCTCAAAATTTCCTCTTTTCATATCATAATTAATATAGATCCATATTCTTTCCACATTTATTCTAAAACTTATAATTCCATAATATTCATAGTCATATTCATTCTCATATTTATATCCAAGTTCATATTCATATTCACTTTCATACTCATTTTCATAGGCCTCAAGTGCTATCCTCAGAAGGATCATATGTCGCCCTATCATTAATCCATCTCTAACTCCATAGGCATGGTACATTAAGGAGACACAACCATCCCATACAGAGGCCCGATGGCTTCCCACCTCACCAATCGGCTCCAAAGACTTCCCACCTCATCTTGGAGAGTTACCTACCATAGGGCACAAATCACATTGATGAGCTCATCTTACCATAGGCCCAAGGCTTCACCTCACACTCGGAGGTACTTCGACACTTGGCCCAAGAGACTTCACCTCACACCTAGAGATACTTCATCTTCTTAGGGTTACCTAGGTCCAATAACATTCTCCTAACTTACCCATACACCTAAGATGGTGAGACAATTAATAATGAGGCTAATCCTCTTCTTGGCTGTAGCACAATCCTATGATCTTGAGTCCTTAATGATATTTCACATGATGCCTTATAAGTAGGACATCTTGTCCTTATGTCACATGATCATTTTCCATTTTAACACTATTGAATTTTTATTAATAAGCACATTAATTTATGCCAATCTATACACGTTTGTGAATTCATGTTTTAGTTTAGTTTGATATATGTATAATTCACATTTATTCATTGATCACAGGTATGAACACTTATCCTATTTCTAATTCATATGAAAATGTTAGCTATAATTAATATTATCCATTATTCATTCATTGTTTTGGGTCTGAGTCTGAATACATATACATCATCTTTGGCTGTTGTAAATAATTGGAAATGCATACCTGTAACTAGCTGTTACCAGTCGTTCTGTGATGACGATGAATAGAGGATTGACACCTTTGGAATCTGACCCGTATATAGATCTGTGATGTATCTCTTTGACTGCCAAATTATGGCATTGATTTTCTAACTAGAGCAGCCCCCCTTAAATAATGGTTCAATCTGGATTATCTTTCTAATTGACGCTTCTTATTTCCTTTTTCTGAATCTCAATGCTACCGGCCTTCCTGGCTTACATCCGATATGGAATAAGGTTTCAAAGCTGCATATGTTTTTTGGTATTTGGTTTCTTGAATCCAACTTGATATCCTCCCCCTTTAGGTTTGAATTATGCCATCTTTTATACCCACGATGGGATGATGGGTGTGTCTCTTTGTCAAAGATATGTCTCTTGATTATAGATAGCTACAATATAATTTTAATTGTGATTACTTCTGTGATCTTTGGACAGTGACTAATCCTTTTCTAAGTCTCTTTCTACATACTCATGACTTCCTTTGTTGCCTTAATTAAATCACTTTTCCTTATATAATGATTGCTTCTCTTTATCACAAGGAAATCACTCTATGTATGCACCATTAAATTTAATTGGTCCTCTTAGCCAATGCTGATATAATTTCATTTATTAAGCGCTGACTTATATTAACAGTCATTACTATTTGTATGCTTATCAAATATTACTATAGGAATCGTTGCCCTATATCTTTTATTAATATTCATTTATTAAAGAAGATGGGTCAACATTTCCTTATATATTCCTTTGTAGAATATATCCGCTACCAACTAAGATTACCTTTATAATTATATAGATATTTATTAAATATCTAAATATTTATATATTTATATCATATAATAATATATATCATAATATTTAATTATTAATATTATAATTATAATTATATAATATCTTATTCATATTTATAATTATATATAATATTGATAATATTATTTTGTATTTATATGATCATTTATAAATATAATAAATATAAAATAAAAATAATATTATTGTTTATTAAACACGATTATCATTTAGTTGATGACAACTCCATATTTGATGAAAATGACTTTCTCGTCATGATGTTTAAAACTTTAATTTAAACAATGCCTTAACATGGAGACATGACACCAAATATTTCAAGATGGCCTAAGAACTTTCCACACAGTGACTTCATAGAAAAAGTGATTTGATCACTCTTATCAATAGGGTGAGGTTTACCTACTTCATCTACCTTTCATGAGTGGATGTATTTATAATTCAAAATCATCATGAGGAAGAAACAACAAATCTTCTGGGGACTACAGATTAGTAATGCAATTCAGGATCAACTGACAAAGGTACAATATTCACTGAGGTTCTACATGACATCATATCTTGTATATGTTGCTACAATGAGGAGTTTTCCTAGGTTAACATCAAAAGGAGATAGGAGGTTAATTCCAGTATACAAATACTATCCTCAAGTAACTCTTGATAGAGGAATTCATCATTTTAGAAGAGTTAATGATGCTTTCTTTGTTTCTTTCTTGTGTATGTTTGATCCTAAATTGGAAAAGAAAAGGGTTTCTGATGAAGCATGGCTAGTGGTGAACAAATATGGTTATTTATATCTATAGTTTCCCACATTCACCTATTTAAGCATTGGTTGTTTCATGGGATATCCATACATGCTCCCAAGATACACAAGTGACAAAATTGTGTTAATGGAGCTATGTATATAAATAATAGTAGTTCATCGCAAAGAAATAGAATCTAAAAAGACAGGTTTCAAGTTTCCTCTCACAAATGGCAGGTATTCTATCTCGACATCCAAAAAAGCTAAGGCTATAGAGTCTGAGATGCAATGGGTCACCATGAAGACCTACATGAGAAGACCTAATTTTGATCAGTAGGAAGTGAAAGATAAAATCAAGAGAGCCCTAACTCATGAGCACATAATTGAAGATGTGTGGGCAAATTGTAGAACAGAGGAAGAGATAATAAAGTTGGATTAATGCAAGTTGACCTTATAGTAGATTGAAGAACTTGATTTAACAGATATTCCTGAAGGCATGGAAGATGATGATGACATCCTAGATCTGGCTTATGTAAGGAACAATGTTGCAGACTCTCCTCAATCGGCAATCCAGTGGTCAAAGAAAGAGGTAACTTCCATCAAAGAAAGGTTTGAACCAATCCTAGCTAACACAAATGTATGGTTAGAGGAAAAGGGGATTTGTTTGAAATTCTTTGTAAGTATATTAGAGGAGGATGTTGGAAATAGGGCAGATAACTGAGAGGAGGGGTGAATCAGTTGTCTTAAAACCTGTATACTTGCAGCAATTAATTCTTCCTTTTTATTCAAACCACATTAATGATGAAAACATTAAAGCATGAATCAACAACATATGAGCATAAGCAAATGAATTACACTTGACACCAATATTTTTGACGTGGAAACCCGGTTAAGGGAAAAACCATGGTGGCGGGTTAACCCACAAAGATTATACTTTGTTAAAAGTATTACAAAAAGGGGAATGCATATGCATTCGGGCTCACTACCTAGAGCTCACTGCTTAAGAGAGGCTCACTGCCTACAAGAATGTTTCAAAAAGGATTACAGATTGTTGAACTGATAAGTAGCATCTACCAATGCAAGAATTTAGTTCTGGTTAAGCACATAATACTGACTTTACACATTTCATCTTTATTTTCCCCTGTTTACTACTCTGTTATAATCTGGACCTCAGATCTCTTCACTTTCACACTTCTATTTTCCTTTTTCACACTTACTCCATATTTGCATCACTATCACATACCACATTACTCGAATTCATCGGTTATATATATCCACATCAACAAACTCAATCACCTATCTGTCAGCCTTATGAAGAACTTAACAATACAAGTACTCTATTCTGTCAGCTGAATCCATACATCAATATTGATGTGTACCAGAAATAACACTTGCAGGTCACCATTCATGTCAGCCACTAACATTAGATCCCATACACAACTCACCAAAACACTTCTACTAGATCTGCACAAGGATCTAACACAAGTTGGCTTGTTCTTCACTGAACTGTCCTATCATATTAGGACCCGATACTCAGATGCTAATAACTTTTGACAATCCTTCATCACCAGAGACTAAAATTCTAGATTTAGATTGTCCTGACAATCCTTAAGATTCCCTCAGATCTGCAACACACTATGATTTAGCACCAGAGATATTTGGACCAAGATACCAGACCCTATCACATGCCCTATTTCTGGCAACTTAGACTTAGATAAATTCTTGTTCTGACATCCATTATGAGCAAGTTATGTTATGCAGATCTATGGAATAGTCTTAGTTGCCATCAATGACAACACCTATTATGTGTAGTAGTGTCTCTTACCAACAAAGGAGTCTCAAGATCCTATAGGTAAGAAATCTGAAATAAGGATGAAGAACAAGAGTGATGTGCCTAGTTCCAATAGGTTTGCCAAGATCAAGTTTGTTTCAAAAGGCAGAAAAGCTAAAACCACTGTAGAAGTGTAATGTCCCCTTCTAGCAAGCCAAAATTTATGCACCCTTGCAAAACAATTTCAACTTACGAAAAGAGAACATTAGTATTCCATTTTTCATTTCCTTTTAATCTTGATGATAATCATAAACATAACCATATACTATTTGCCATTTCATAAATCCATTTTTCCATACATCATGATTCTCCTTGGGTGAGATAATCCTTAGGCCTCTTATTAACCTCACCTTCCCACCTTGTGAGAGAAGATTTGTTAGGTAGGTGATGTCATCTCAATCCTATGGGTCCATTAATATTATTCCTTAGTTTGTCAACCAATGCCCATAATTCCTTAGTTCGTCAACTAAGGCCTATAATTCCTTAGTTCGTCAACTAAGGCCCATTCTTTCGATACTTAAATCGAAGGTCCATAGTAATACCCTTG
Source organism: Cunninghamia lanceolata (assembly GCA_027924645.1). NCBI lineage: Eukaryota > Viridiplantae > Streptophyta > Pinopsida > Cupressales > Cupressaceae > Cunninghamia > Cunninghamia lanceolata. The sequence goes on along the minus strand of BSBN01000130.1, from coordinate 2,711,842 downwards.
ATTCGTCAATCAAGGCCCATTCCCATGGAATGATCAATACCTACCATAACTATCTACCCCACCTTCTTAGTGTTAGGTGGTTAATTAGGAAGTCTCGTATCTACCCTTAGGAATTCATGCCTTTATTAATCTTAGGGTTTTACCCTAAAGCCTTCATTAATCTTTAGGTTTTATCCTAGAGCCTTCTCCCTAGGTTTTACCCTAAGGCCTTAATTAATCTTCATCTATACATACACATACTTGTTATCTCTAATACATCATTTATTAACAACTTATGAATTCAAATCATACAAGATACATATTTAAAATAAAAATTTTAGACATAAATGTATATATCACATATATCAGTTTCTACTTAATAACCTTATTATTTATATCTTTCAAGTTATAAATTGAACAAGTAATTGTAAATTCTTACAAATCATAAATTGAATAAGTAAATATAAATACTTACTTACCTGCTTTACCTGGGATTCCTTACCTATGTTGCAGTAATATAGTCTTTATTGTATTGCTGTTATAAAATGCAGATCTAAATATATGTATTTATCCCATACTCTTTTTATATTTTCTCCCCATGATCCTTTTCCTTCTATTTCACAATCTTTATTTATTTAATTTCATTCCTTTCTAAATTCATTATTTACCTTACACAATATATATTGAAATATTACTAACATTTATTATACTATATATTTAATTACTTAATGAACAACGTACCTATGATGGTTGCAGACTTACCTTGGCTACCCTCGTGTCTTCCTTGTGATATTTCCTTGCCGTGTCTTTGATGAATTCAAATGATGTTTCTTCTTTATTGCCTTTATTGAATTCACAGTTCTTTATTTATTTCTTTTTTTTATTACTTCCTTCTTTTGATGATGATTTCCTTCTATCTCACAACCTTCATTTATTTCCCTTTCAAGGGATATGTTCGAAGAGGTATGTCTCTTATTATTTTTATTACTTTATATTAATTCCCTTTTGTGGTAAAACTAGTTCTAACCATACGTAACTCCCTTATCATAAGAGGATAGGTTAAAAGATGTTTATTATTATTTATTTACCTTATTTGTATTTATATTATATCATTATAATAAATGATATATTATTTATATTTATATTACAATATAAGATAATAATAATAATAATAATTGTATTTATATTATTAGATATATTTATAATATATTATTTATTAATGTGTTGCACTTATAAATATCTTCCTTTGACCTCCCCTTAATCTTTTTAAAGTACATTATTTATATAATATATATAGTATAAATAAATACTTTTGTTGTTAAGTATGGGAGCTCTTTTATTTTATTTTATTTCCAAGCATATAATATGGTGGGATAATGTTTGTCTTATTAGACTTTTATTTTTATATGATTTTATTTTGAATTTAACCTTTTGTTTAACCGTATTACTTTGTCTTATTCCAAATTACTTTACTTTCTAACTTTAATAGGTAAGACTCTTCATAATATTTATTTCTATATATAATAATATATCTTATTAATTACTCACATAAATATTATATTAAAATATTTATATTTATAATATATCTAGTTAATTAAAATATAAATATATATATAAATATATTTTATAATATTTAAATTATATTAAATTAATAATATTAATTATTAAATAATACATATTAATAATATATTTTAAATAAATATATTATATATTTAGTTTATATAAGGCTAACTTATTATTTAAATAAACAATTCAATTATAAATCATTATAGGGACATGACAACCCTCCCCACTCAAGATTGCTTGTCCTCAAGCAATTATAATTAGGTATCCTAAAGTAATATTTAATAACATTATATTTTATTAGGTTTCCTTATATAAAATAAGGTTTCAATCACCAATAATATAAAATAGCCTCTAGAAAATGTACCAAATTAATAGAGCTAATAAACTATAGTGCTATAAATAATATAGGGGCCTAAAATAATAATTTATAAATTTGGGTTTACCTTTTTAAATTTTTAGCACTATATTTGCATAAAGGCATTTCTATTTATTTAATTATCAAAAAAATGTTTTAATGACTACTAATATTATTTTAATGCCATGATTAACCAATAGCATCAAATGAACAATCCAAACCAAATAACCAAATGTCAAACATACCTGACACAACCAAAGTGAAAACGGAGGGGCACTACATCCTCCCCCCTAAAACTTGACTTACTCCTGGAAGTCACAGCTAAGGTGGAAACATTACAAGTTAGTAACAACATTAAAGCTGATTCATTTCATACAATAATACACACTAAAATATAAACTTATATACTCCATTTCAAAAATAATCTACACAATCAAAGCTTGCAATTTCAAAAGTGGTTTCATAATGCATAAACCACTCCCAATCCTTACACGTTAGCATCGACACCCAACCAGTTTCTTTAGAACAAGGAAAACATTGCACCTTTTATTCCTAACTTGTAAAAATTATCATATCATAAACATATGAAGCATTCTATTTCAAATACACCACCATTGTAATTTCTCTACTAATCTGTTGTTAAGCAAACCATAGGTCAGAATGCTACATTTTCACAAAATATCAACATATTCATACACCTAAAACACACCTTTTTCACTAAATCTCATAGCATCTTCAACAAGATCATGAATTTCTTTCACCTGTTAAAGCATGGAAACACAATTTATCATTTCATAAATCCATTTTTCATGATTTACCATATATTCTTCACATACACACAAATTAACATTACCAGGATTCACATCACAAATATACACAAGGGTTCATCTAGATACCAGAAACAACATACTAATCCATGATACATAATCCATGAGCCAAGAGCCAAAATCCATCTCACATAATCTATACCTCACATGTAGTGGCTTGATGGTGTTAGGCCACACACACATGGTGAGACCATCCAAACAAGACCACAATGACCTATCTCTTGTTGTATAAGGTAGTTAGCCTCCAAGAGATAGTCATCACACATAGGTGGGTAGTGGGTCCTAGCTGTGTAACAGCCTCACATACCCCTATCCTCAAGGTTCCCTGCGTCTGCTTCTTCGTATACACTCATCAAGTATGCCTCATACGTCCTTGGAGAGGAATCACAATACGACACATGGCTGACATCGAAAACAATAAGGAAAAACTAGTTTAGCCACCAATGTCATAAAGAAAGATCAAATAAAAATTCAATTTCAACACTCAATCAAATGTAACCACGATGGCTACATGCAAATAAGATCACAAGGTGTGGCTAAACCATCACAATTAAATATAAACAAAGTGTTAGCCTTCACAATCAATAGAAAATCATCAACAACCATAAAGAAAGTCCACAATCTTCAAAATTGCACTGTACAACACTGCGTGACTAGATACTTGCCACCAAACGAGGAAGGAGGGAACAATGTTAGGCTATAGCAGTAGCCCTCATGTGGTGTGGAGTGAGCACGCCATCCACATGGCTCAAGGTGTACTCCTCGGCTACACCCTACATCGCATCATCACACAGCATGGACTAACCAAGTGGCCCACACACTCCTTGGCTGCCTGCATGGAACGTGCACCTCGGCCACATCCTGCATCGCATCTTAGTGTGGCATGGTCATACGCCAGCCGGAGAAGGCAAGTACTGGCCGTATGCCGCATGGCAGTTGTGTCTATGGCTTCGTGGAAGTAGGCACGCACAGAACACACCCCGCATAGCAATACCTCATGGAAAAGGCACACGCAGGTACTCGCCATAGCCAAAGGTATACATGGCTAGGACCTACCCATACGCTAACTGACCCAACACTGTCGAAAGCAAACATAGGTATCCCTCTACAAGTGTGCGAGGCCCCATTACGCTCATCACACAAGTAGGCTATGACACAATCTCATAGTACACCTTCACGTGGCTATGCACATGGCATTCATGTCCTCGAGCCCAGCTCGCTACCATTAGCAACACGACATCATCACCAACACTGTGTCGGAACATCAGTGGAGTGTGGCATCGTACCTATTGCATCATGTCGGAACATGTACAGATATAGAATCTGTCTCAACATGGGTAACAAATCTCCCTCCACATGTTGGACCTCAAATATACATGGGGCACATGGTCTCACTTGGGTTATCCATGCAGGTCCTAGAACCTGGCCCCCAAATGACAACTCATGTCATCGTATAGTTCCAGTTGGGTTATCCTTGCAGGTCCTAGACCCCGGCCCCCAACTGACAACTCATGTGGCATATCATACCTTTCGTGAAGACAAGGTAAATGATCCTCCAAGAAATACCATCCAAATGCTCAGAAACTGTGGGGATTAGGCTAACACATATGAATCAAGTACCCTAATCCATCATAAGGGAAAGTAGTGAGTACGTTTCCTCAGGTTCGGTTGAGCGAGGGACCGCTCTACACCATCATAAGTGTACGCTATACACTCCGCCCAAGGAACTTTGTGGCTGCTACTACCCCTTCATAGATTAAGGGACTAGTGAACCAAAAGAAGAGAATCTATGAGTCTAACTTTTGGCTACTCTTTTATATATATATTTTCAACCACGCAAGGGTTGGCCCTTAATCGAGTAACAAACATACAAACACACATAATGGTATGGTTGATTCCACACCTAAAATACACATTTCCCCATGGATGGGTACCTAGTATCACCATCTCAAGGGCACACAAAGCAAGTATGGGGTATTCACAACACTCAACCAATGCACAGTTACTGGTTTCACACTTTTACATGGGAAGATTACTTTTATATACACAATTCCATTACTACCAACATGATTCCTATTTTCAAAATCATAACATTACCTATTATCCACTTCCCTATTCCAGTTTCCTTCCACTCTACTTTTCTGCGTATCACACGATGCTAAATCTCAATCTCATGATCATTTATCCAATACATTAATCTAGGTGTATAGATCAAGCATAGTATCCTACTCAGGAGTTTCCTACCACTTGCATAAAAAGTACTACTAGAGCTAAACATGGGTGACAACATTAATCCAGAGGTCCCACTGCTGAAACTTGGCTCTGATACCAAATGTAATGTCCCATTCTATCAAGCCAAAATTTTTGCACCCTTGTAAAATAATTTCAACTTACCAAAAGAGAACATTAGTATTCCATTTTTCATTTCCTTTTAATCTTGATGATAATCATAAACATAACCATATACTATTTGCCATTTCATAAATCCATTTTTCCATACATCATGATTCTCCTTGGGTGAGATAATCCTTAGGCCTCTTATTAACCTCACCTTCCCACCTTGTGAGAGAAGATTAGTTAGGTAGGTGATGTCATCTCAATCCTATGGGTCCATTAATATTATTCCTTAGTTTGTCAACCAATGCCCATAATTCCTTAGTTCGTCAACTAAGGCCTATAATTCCTTAGTTCGTCAACTAAGGCCCATTCCTTCGATACTTAAATTGAAGGTCCATAGTAATACCCTTGATTCGTCAATCAAGGCCCATAATATCCTTGATTCGTCAATCAAGGCCCATTCCCATGGAATGATCAATACCTACCATAACTATCTACCCCACCTTCTTAGTGTTAGGTGTTTAATTAGGAAGTCTCGTATCTACCCTTAGGAATTCATGCCTTTATTAATCTTAGGGTTTTACCCTAAAGCCTTCATTAATCTTTAGGTTTTATCCTAGAGCCTTCTCCCTAGGTTTTACCCTAAGGCCTTAATTAATCTTCATCTATACATATACATACTTGTTATCTCTCATACGTCATTTATTAACAACTTATGAATTCAAATCATACAAGATACATATTTAAAATATAAATTTCAGACATAAATGTATATATCACATATATCAGTTTCTACTTAATAACCTTATTATTTATATCTTTCAAGTTATAAATTGAACAAGTAATTGTAAATTCTTACAAATCATAAATTGAATAAGTAAATATAAATACTTACTTACCTGCTTTACCTGGGATTCCTTACCTATGCTACAGTAATATAGTCTTTATTACATTGTTGTTATAAAATGCAGATCTAAATATATGTATTTATCCCATACTCTTTTTATATTTTCTCCCCATGATCCTTTTTCTTCTATTTCACAATCTTTATTTATTTAATTTCATTCCTTTCTAAATTCATTATTTACCTTACACAATATATACTGAAATATTACTAACATTTATTATACTATATATTTAATTACTTAATGAACAGCATACCTATGATGGTTGCAGACTTACCTTGGCTGCCCTCGTGTCTTCCTTGTGATATTTCCTTGCTGTGTCTTTGATGAATTCAAATGATGTTTCTTCTTTATTGCCTTTATTGAATTCACAGTTGTTTATTTATTTCTCTTTTTTATTACTTCCTTCTTTTGATGATGATTTCCTTCTATCTCACAACCTTTATTTATTTCCCTTTCAAGGGATATGTTCAAAGAGGTATGTCTCTTATTATTTTTATTACTTTATATTAATTCCCTTTTGTGGTAAAACTAGTTCTAACCATACGTAACTCCCTTATCATAAGAGGATAGGTTAAAAGATGTTTATTATTATTTATTTACCTTATTTGTATTTATATTATATCATTATAATAAATGATATATTATTTATATTTATATTACAATATAAGATAATAATAATAATAATATTTGTATTTATATTATTAGATATATTTATAATATATTATTTATTAATGTGCTGCACTTATAAATATCTTCCTTTGACCTCCCCTTAATCTTTTTAAAGTACATTATTTATATAATATATATAGTATAAATAAATACTTTTGTTATTAAGTACAGGAGCTCTTTTATTTTATTTTATTTCCAAGCATATAATATGGTGGGATAATGTTTGTCTTATTAGACTTTTATTTTTATATGATTTTATTTTGAATTTAACCTTTTGTTTAACCGTATTACTTTGTCTTATTCCAAATTACTTTACTTTCTAACTTTAATAGGTAAGACTCTTCATAATATTTATTTTTATATATAATAATATATCTTATTAATTACTCACATAAATATTATATTAAAATATTTATATTTATAATATATCTAGTTAATTAAAATATAAATATATATATAAATATATTTTATAATATTTAAATTATATTAAATTAATAATATTATTTATTAAATAATACATATTAATAATATATTTTAAATAAATATATTATATATTTAGTTTATATAAGGCTAACTTATTATTTTAATAAACAATTCAATTATAAATCATTATAGGGACATGACAACCCTCCCCACTCAAGATTGCTTGTTGTCAAGCAATTATAATTAGGTATCCTAAAGTAATATTTAATAACATTATATTTTATTAGGTTTCCTTATATAAAATAAGGTTTCACTCACCAATAATATAAAATAACCTCTAGAAAATGTAACAAATTAATATAGCTAATAAACTATAGTGCTATAAATAATATAGGGGCCTAAAATAATAATTTATAAATTTGGGTTTACCCTTTTAAATTTTCAGCACTAAATTTGCATAAAAGCATTTCTATTTATTTAATTATCCAAAAAATGTTTTAATGACTACTAATGTTATTTTAATGCCATGATTAACCAATAGCATCAAATGAATAATCCAAACCAAATAACCAAATGTCAAACATACCTGACACAACCAAAGTGAAAATGGAGGGGCACTACAAGAAGGGCAAGATGAATTTCTTTAGGATGAAAGGCAAGAAGAGGAAGGACAACATGAGGAATTAGAAATGTCTCTTCATGAGAACATTTTAGAGGAACCACCTGTTTCTTGTTCTATTGTCATTCCTACTATTAAAGTCATTTATGTTGACACCATTTATATTCCTTCCACTGGGTAAATTCAATCCATTCAATCATCCCCTTCCTCTAGGTTGATTTTTGATAGTCCTAAACATGGTTTGGAAACTATTTTTTGGTTCTTCCCCATCTTTGCCAAGTTTATCATCACCTTCTTTTGACAAACATTCTCATTCAAACTTAGAGCAACTTATGACTGAGTCTTTGCAAGTTCCAAGTGTGAATATTCCTGGTGCTATTTTTACTAATAGTTCACCTATTGTGACAACAACTTTTGTGAGTGCAAACCCTTCTACTCAGACCATGGATACCGGTCTAGAAAAAAGTTCATGTACACTTCCCCCTTGTCTTTCATCTCAGACACCTATGAGGAAGAAGTAAGTTGTCTCTCCAGATGAATTTGATTTTGAGCAGTTGACACCTAAAAAGATAAAACCTAAGAAAAAGCCAAAGAATCATTCTAGGTTGTTTGATAAAGAAGGTTACAGGTATGCAGAACTTGCTCAGCCCCCTCCTGATAAAACTATCGAAGAAGTGAATATCTCTGATTATTCTATCACAAGAGTTGAGTTAGGGTAGATAACTCGTGAAAGTGTTAAGGCAGATACTCAATCTACATTGAATTCTCTCATTCAGAAATTTGATGAAGTAAAAAAGGTGAAGGATCAATATAAAGCCAAGGCAAAATAGTTAACTTCCTTCCTCTAGAAGATTACTCTATCTTCAAAGATAGTTGAGCCTGTGGCCATAACCATTAAGGATCCTATTATTCAAAAGGTGGAAAAAGTTCATACAAGGGGCAGGGTAGTCGGTGAGTTCCTAGACCGAATGATTGCACAAGGATCACAACTATTAAGAACCTCTATGGAGAGAATGGAAAAGATGGAAAGCATAAGATCAAAGTTAGACAAAGTTGCTAATACTTTCTCTCAAGAACAACAAGCTATAGAAAATGGTTTGTCAACTTGGACCGAATTGAAGAAGCTCAAATTGGGCACATTGGTGGAAATCGGTATCATTCCCAATAGAGAAATGTGTGTAAAGGTCAAAGAAACCATGATACACAAAGTGAGCATTATCAAGGAATTGATCAAGGACTTGCAAAGTGCTCAAGAAGTCAGTGAGGAAAATGATTTGAATCTTCTCAACAAGATTGAAGAATTTTCTTGTAAGTTACTTGATGACAACCAAAAGTTTCTTTCCTCAGATGTAGTGATCTAGGAATTAAACAACATGATCTAGAAAAAGTTTGAAGATCAAGCCTTTTAATTGGTTTTGATGGACAAGTTGTTGGATATTCAATTAACCTTGGACAACCTCAAGGTGTTTCTGAGAAGCCACAAGAAACCTTATAACACTGTTAAGGATTCAGTCACAATAGCCCTCTCTATCTCTAGACATACTTCAGGACTAGATACTAATGAAGTGCAAGCAATCATGAAGAAGCATGAAGATTTTATGGAGAAGGATGGTGGAGAAAGTTAAATGTGCCTTAGTTTTAATTTTCAATATTTTCATGCTTTATGCAATTAGTTCTAGATATTTTACATGTCATTTTCAAATATGTTATTACATGTAAAAACATAGAAGTCCTAAATTAATGTGGACTCTTTTGTTGAATAAGTCAAATTTAGGTTCACTTTTCATAGATTAGCTCTCAAGTCTCCTTTGTATATATGAGGGAGTTCTTTTGTACAAAGACCTTTAATCTTTTGAAGCAAAGCACTGTTGATTTTGAGAAGCATACTTGAATCTTTGTGTTGAATGTGCATATCAAGAATTTATCAATAAAAGAAGTAGATTTTCTCCAAACTTTATTTTGGAGTACTTTTGGTGTATGAAAGAGTGTTTTTATGTCTCTCTTTTCATATTATCTTGAAGTTGGTTTATGAGTAACATATCATTTCATTATTGAAGGGAAAATCAAATTTGATATTGATAGAATTTGTGTTATCATATTGCATTTCAAGCTATATGTATTGTGTATGAATTTGGTTGAGAACTTGTAGACTTTGTGCCGCAATTGTTAGCTATAATCTTGTGGACCTGCAGTGTTGTTTGTTGATATAATTTGAGCTACAACTTGTTGCACTTGTTATATTTGGAATCATATTTAGAGAATAACTTGAAGACTTTGAGCTGGAGGTTATTTCTGTTGTCCGTACAATCTTATTGTGATATGTCTTGAGAGACTTTGGGATACAACACATATCATCTTGTTATCTTCGGAACTATTGTGGAAAGTGGCAAAAAACTTTGTGCTTTTGTGGATTTTCTAGTTAATGTCATTTGCTAGTATCATTCTTGTTATTCCTACATCTAAACTATTATTGCTCCAACTGGTGTTATTTAGCTTATTACTTTTTGTAATCATCAAGGTCATCATTATAATTTGTTTCCCTTATTCTAAAAAAATAGAATATGCTAATGGAGACACCTTCATGGATAGTTGTAGTGTACATAATCATAGTTTAATTACTACTTGATTTAGTTAGCAATAAGAAGGGAGCCTTCCCTTTCTAAGAGGAGAGATTTAATCTCACTATACTTTGGTTGATATAACCATTTTGTTCTTAGTTAGCTGATAACAAAATATTCACACAACAGTTTTTGGTGACTCTACTAGGGATCGAACACACAACCAAGAGCCTCTCCCCTTTGGTTGAAGTATACCAACCTTATTGTTTATAATAGTTTTGTTATTTCTGATTTATTGTTTGATAAGATTGCACTCTGGTAGAAGTAGAAGAGCTCAAGAATTTATAGATCCTATTTTTGAGTTGATGAAACAGCATAACTTCAATCTTTTTCCTGTATGGACAAGATCTCCTCTTCAACTTACATAGATTTTTCCTCCCACTAATGCAAGATCTCCTATACCGAGTGAAGCTTCCAGTGCTCATCGAGTTCTGTCTATCACACCAGTTCAGAGGTTTGTTATTCCTCCATTCAATCCAAGAAGAATGGCTACTCTAGGTCCATGGGGTAATGCCTTCAGGCCACTGAATTTGGCTCAGCCACTACATGAATTACCTTAGAGTTCCCATAAGAACTTTCCCAAGTTCTATGGCAATGGTAAGCAACATCCTGATGAACACATTGCATCTTTCTATATTGTGTGTGGTTTTATCGCAATGGAGCATGAAGATGTATATGTGAGTTTGTTTGTTGAAACACTTCAAGGAGTGGTTGTTGATTGGTTCTATCACCTTCCAGCAAGAACCATTACTAGTTGGAATGTACTTCAAACCAAATTCAAAGCAAGGTTCAAACCAGCTAAAGATGCACATGCCTTATTGGCTCAGCTTACCCAGATGAAGAAAGAGCTACAAGAACCTATGTGTGATTTCATAGCTAAATTCAACAAGCTCATAATAGAATTCTAGCTACTACTCAACCAACAGTTGAAAACCAGAAGTGTTTCTTTGTTAATACTCAATTGCTAGAGGTAAGCTTTCTCCTACTAAGGGCTAATCCAGCTAACTTGGCAGCTGCCCAAAGTCTAACTACTGAGATTGGAGATGGTCTATCCTTGCTAGAAAAATAAGGAAAGATACAAACAGGTCCAAATGGTAGACTTTTTCAAATGCACCTTCTACAAGTACTTCAGATACCATGGTACAAAAGCTAGCCAAGGAGTTGTTGGCTCTTAAAAAGTAGATGTCCCAAAGTTTGTCCATTCCCTCCTATAAGGACATTCCAAGGATGGTATTCCCAAATGCTCCTAATTATCAAGGTAATGCTACAAGGAATCAAAGTCAAAATAGGCTTCCTCCACCACAAGGAAGACTTGCTTTGGAAGAACCACCTGTGAATGCAGCAATTGGTTATTATGAATCGGAGCAAGACAATCTACCCCAATCAGAACATGATCAGGAAGATGATGCTAACTTCTTCACGGAGGGTGAAGAGGAAGTAGCTAGTGACTCTAACATCAAGTTCTTAAACTTCAAAGATGAAACAGAACAAGAAGAAGATGCCTATGGTGAATCATATAATGTTTTTACCTAGTCTCAAAATTAATTCAATCATCAACAAATAGCTGATAAAGGGAAGTCAAAAGAAGATCCTCGACCTATAGTTACCATTGCTAAGAGGGGAACTCCTTTGCCTTTTCAACTGAAGGATTTGACAGGTAATAAGCAAGTAAGTACATCAGATCCTCTTGCTTCATCTTCTGTACCTAGGACCAGTACCTCAAATGCCCAACCTCAAAATGAGAATGTTGTCTTCTGTAGATAGCCCCTATCAGTCTTGTGAGATCATAGACCATGCCAAAAGGACAAAAATTCAAATGTTAGATGTCAAATACCTACAAGCTAATCCTAATCAATTTGATAGGTTAGCGAAATTTGTCAAAATTAAAGTTGCCCCTAATAGCCAAGATTTTCCAAAGCTACTCATGTTGCTCCTAAAGCAAGACCTACTCAAAGCAACCTAGTTTCTTCTCCTTCATCCACTACAAGGAAAATAGAACCATTGTATATCTCCTTGCTTGTTAACAGCCATAAACTCAGTAATTATGTCATAGATTCAGGTGCTTCTAATAATGTGATGCCTGCCAAAGTAGCCATTGCTTTGGGTTTGACATTAACTAAAACTTTTGGCTATTGTTTTTTCATGGAAACAAAGCAAGTGCCTCTAATAGGGAAGATCAAGGATGCACAGTTTGCATTTGCAACTTTCCCAGAAAAGAGGATCAAAATGATAGTCTTGGTAGCTAATGTTCCAGCCTCATATGGGATATTACTACGATGGAATTTCTATAAGGATGTTGGTGGGGAGATAAACCTAGATTGGTCAGAAGCTAGAATACCTATCAAAGGTATTATGCAAAAGCTCCTTCCAAAAAGAGAATCCAAATACCCCGTGACAAAATCTGAAGATCCCAAAGCTCATATTTTATTTGAGTCCTCTAGAATGGGCTCGTACTTTCTAACAACTGATGAAGTTCTCAAGTCTTCTAAGGAAGATTCAAATGAGGATCTCATAATAGAATATTCTTCTTCTTCAACTAAAGAAAATCTAGATTTTCAAACTTCAAAGATGGATAGTTTGGACAATGTTTGGACTTTAGAATTTGATGGGAGTTGTTCATTGGATCTAGAGTAGGGGTGGTCCTCATATCCCCCAAAGGAGAATTTTTTCCTTTTTTCTTTAAACTGCAGTTCGACAATACCAACAACACCGCTAAGTATGAGGCTTTGTTGTTAGGCATGGATGTTGCAAACAACAAGGGAATTAAAAATATTCATGTACAAGGTGATGTTGAGTTGGTTTTTTGCTAGGTAAGAAACCTTTACCAGTCAAAGAATGAAAGACTAAGGCATTACTGCAATCAAGTCTGGGATTGTATATAAGATTTCAACGCTTTCAACATTGTTGTTGTTCCAAGAGAATACAATGACAGAGAAGATTATTTGGCTATGTCCGCTACTCTTATGATCCCACATAAGGATTTCAAGGGGAGTACATATACCATTGAGTTTCTCTTTCAACCAAGTGTTCCAGACAATTCTACTTGTTGGTTGTTTTAAATTCCCAATCATAATCTTGTAGCAAACCTACAAAATTAGCCACTTATTAATAATTGATCTGCCTTGAGGGATTGGCCAATGAATAGGAGATTTAAGGGGAGGAGGCCCTTTCTCAGTCCCCTTTGCTCATCCTCTGCACTTTAGGCTCTATGAAACCAAGGAGGGTTCTCTGGCTATTTGTTCTAACTGATGTCTTCCTTTCTTGGGAATAACAGCGTTCTATTCAAAAGGGATGGGGTTTTCTAGAGGTATTAGATTTGTCAACATTATTTATATCATAGATATGTTCCTTGTAGGCTACTTGAAAGAATGTATGATAAAATGAGGATTGGCTAGATTCTTTAGGATTCTATCTTATTCTTTGCAGAGGAACATGCAAGACTTAACTAAATCAATATAAAATATGAAAGTTGAAAACTATTTTTGATTTATATGGAATGATCAAGAAGATTTTAATCTTTAAGAATAACAACCATCAAAAGATCAGTGCCTAAATTTGGGGTTACAGAGTCCAAATAAATGCATATAAATCAACTTAGCTTAAGGTCACAATTATAATTCTATTGGGAACACTGTAAATGATGCATTACACCACCACACCTTGAAATCATACCATAACATTCATACTTAGTTATCCCTGTATACTTCTATTACATTCAATATCCTCCTTGAAGTAGTTAAATCTACTCTTTGAGTAGAATCCTTTTGGAGTGGATATCCTTACACAGGAAAGACTGTGAAGATGAATAACATTGACAATTTTATCAATTCATTCAAAAACGTAATAAAGCACATAACTAAGGAGATAATATGTTATGAACCTTTAACAATATATTTAGCATATTGAGTTAATATGTCTCATGCTAACAATTACAAATACAAATGAACTTTCCTTCTTGAAAACACAACAACAAATAGAAAAACTTAGTAGTTATGACAATGTATTGTACTGTAGAAAATTCTCCAAGATCCCTGTAACCAGGTCCTGAATTCCCTTTTATAAGAACAAGGGAGCAAAACAAGCCTCAGACCTAGAAACAGATGTCACCTTCTAGCTTCAATAGATTTCTCAAAAATAATAGACTCTTCCCAGATATTTACTATGGGAACAAAAGCTATTACAAGTTTGTTTGTGAGCCCTGTAGCCTTTCTGATTTGTGCCTTTGAGAAAATATAACAAACTCTGGCCAATCTTTACCTCCTAATTATACCTTCAACTACCTTATGAAATAGAAGACAGTTACATAAGAGAACAAATGACATTTTTCTTTAGAACATACAGGTGTCCATATTGAACAAAAAGATCTCACCACCCATGCTTCAAATATCAGGCAACCCATTATATTTTTTATCCCATTTCTGATATTGGTTCTCTATGGGCCACTAGAAATTGATCAATTTATGCACAAAGGATAAATATTTGTTATTGTACCTAGCCATAACCAAATGTCCCTCCCTTGTGAAATCAGTGGCTAGCTAACAAAAGTCCCATAGTTTGTCGATACTAGTTCTGAACATAGGGATATCTATCTTATCATTAAGGTAAAGAAAGAAAGAAATGACAGGAGCAATGTTGTTGAACTGGAGGATCCACAATTGGGCTAGCCTAATGTCACTTCTTTCATTCTTTATTGGAGGAATTATACCAACTTGGTCATTATCAAACCCCTAAATTAATTTTAGCGTCTCCTCCTCAAGACGGTCTATGAATGCTTATAGATCTCCTACTTCCTTTGCTGTTGCATAAACCTGTTTAACTTCTTTGGGGGAATTAGGATCATGGTTAGCTCCTTTGCAAATGCCTAATAAAGAAACAATCCTAGGGATCCATTTATCAAATAAAGGCATTGTTCTTTCCTTATCATCCTTAATTTTCTTGATGACCATTGACAAATCATAGTAACACTTATGAATCCTGACAACCTGGCTAGATACTTTTTTCATTAATAGCTCCAAAATCACTGAAACAATAGACCAGTTGTCTTCCTTTTGTTTATCAAAAGGATATGTGAAAATGTCTTCAAATGAATCAATCTGCTTCTTTAAATCTTTAATTTCCTTTTCTAGAACAAATTTTGATGGAGAAGAAAAACTAGGGAGAAGGGAACTGGAATCCCTAACTACCAATGTTGTTTGTGGTGAGGCAGATGTTGAAGCCTGATGCTTCCATTGTATCTCCATTTGTTTTAGCCTGTTATACTCTAGCAACATAGCCATACAATCTTTTAACAAGTCATGATATTTTTGTTGAAGAACATTTATGGTTGCCTTGTTGAAATATGCAACTCGTAACACCAACTCTAATGCTTCTTTTGCACGGGTTTCAGAGACCCTCTTTACTATCAGGTTACCTTTAAAATCTCTATCAGGTTCTGCAACTAGAGATTTGTTGGTGTTGGGTGCTAAGGTTGATATGGCTAAAGTGTCCCACTTTGGGTCAAACTTAGCTCCTATTAGTGTAGCTTCAACCTCTTCTTTAGTAGAAAA
This sequence comes from Cunninghamia lanceolata, assembly GCA_027924645.1. NCBI lineage: Eukaryota > Viridiplantae > Streptophyta > Pinopsida > Cupressales > Cupressaceae > Cunninghamia > Cunninghamia lanceolata. The sequence goes on along the minus strand of BSBN01000130.1, from coordinate 2,695,995 downwards.
AACCTTTTATCTTGTCTTCTTGTAGTGTCAAAAATAATAGCAGAGGCTATGTCCCACTCAGGGAGTAATAAGACCCCACTATCTCTAATCATTTTCCTGCCCTGATCTGGAGAGATGTTCTTAACCTCATCTTTCATCTATGTACGTATTCTAATAGACACCTGATCACAGGTTTCTTGAGGAGAGAGGGACAATTCCTCTTCCAACCTTTTCTCATACTCATATTTTCTGCTTTTCCACAAAAACAACTGAAACTCCTTAGAATTAATAAAATCATCATCAGTAATAAAATTCCTACATGCCACAATCCTGATGTCAATTTAGATATCATTTCCTTTCAAGGTAATATCAAGAATCCTATTCAAAATCAATTCCTTTGGCACATCTTGGCTAGGGGATGGCATTTCAGTTTGTATCTCTTCCTCTTTTATTTCCATATCTTCTTCATCATCAGCGTAATCCACTAGAGGATTTACTTCAATCTTTGCTCTCTTTAGAGAAGGCTCCTCAGAAGAGATTCATTTTAATTTACTGGTACAGATGAAGAAGATTGGGGAGGTGATGTCAGAGATAGTGTTAATTGAGTTGGAGGAGGGTCTTGAGGGGCTTGCTATTTGACCTCTTCTCTTTTGTTCCTCCTTTGGAAAGTGTATTTTATTTGACTTCTAATAGGGGCTGATATGATGATCTTTCTTCTATAGGGGCCTAAGTAGGATCAGGATCCTGCGTACTAATCACTTCATCAATCTAAGATAGAATCTTTTTTATTCTGGTGATGGGGTCATCAACCTCTGGGAAAAGTCCTTTAAAGGATGGGTTCTTCTTCTTTATTTTTTCCACATATCTTGTATATAATGTCCACTTTGCTCTGTTCATTTTCATCTCATTATTAGAAAGGGAATTTCTAATAACATCTTCAGGAAAGAAAACTTGATGGGGAGTATAAGACCTGTTGATATTTCTCCTAATACTATTGATAAACCCTTCAAGATCAGAGAACCTGGGCTTCTCATGTGCCATTCTCAAAGGCAGTAACTTCTCATTTATCCTATCAAATCCATCCTTATTTATTTTAAAATCTGAAAAAATTGTCAAGAAAGGGAAGAAAGATCCTTTCCTTTGTCCTTTCAAGTGAGAATTTTGTGCCTCAACCAATTTCCAAATGATCGCCAAGAAACCCAACCTTAGGGGAACATACTTAGGCAAATAATGTGGGCCAACAGGAGTGCCATAGATCTTAAAAATTGTACCTTCCTCGGGGGGGACGAAATCACCCCAATTATGCTTGATATCAAAAGGAGGAACTCTTGTTGCAAGTCTGAGAAAATTCATCAATGGCTTAGGAATCCTGGGTATAGATGACTGGAAATGTCTTAAAATTGTAACCATAAAGTAATCTCTGAAAAACCTATAATTGGAATTGGCATCATGTCTGTCCCAAATGTGGGTCCAACATTGGATAGGCAATTCAATTCCCCTATTATCAATAGGGTTGATCACTAGTTTGGGATGCCACACATTTTTAGTTCTTCCTTTATATAAAAACATGTGACAGAGCAAAGTGAACCATTTGAATTTGACCGGTTCTTTCTTGTTTTTAATATCTACCAATCCCTGATGGATATAATGAGCCAAATAAGAAGCAAAATCAAATTGGACATTCTGAGATGGGTACTGGATGTCTAATGCCATATAAGTAAGATCAATAAGAATGCACTCCCTCTTATCTTCTCCCAGTACTTGATAGAGTGCCTAGTAAGTATTAACAAAATAATCCTCAAAAGTAATTAACTTGAAAGGTTCTTTCTCACTAAAGGGGATTTTCACTAATTTACCATTCAGCCACTTCACCCTAAATCTAGGCAAATATATGGTTCTATAACTATTTTTATCCTTAAACACATTGGTAACCACTAACTTTCCTAGGTCACTCTCCCACACATATGACAATGGTACTTGAGAATTTCTCTTGCCCCACCAATGGTAGAAAAGGGACCAACCAGAAATAGGGATTTCAGCATCCCTACAATTAGTGTATTTATCAACTAATCCCTCATTTCCTCCCAAGCTAGTCACCCTTACCCTTTGTGAACTAGAACTTGGGAGTTGTTTCAGAATGTCTTCATGTAAGGCTCATTTCTGAGTGGTAGAAGTAACCTGGGTTTTAGGTGGGGCCATTATTGAGATGGAAGACTTGGGCTGGGGATTCTCTTTTTTGGTTTTGAAAGGTCAACTCAATTCTTATAAGAGGATACAATTCATTCAATTATAGGGAAAACCCTAAAGGAAAAGAAAAATACAGATGAGGAGAATGAAGGACTCACTAGGCCTGTTTTATGTAGCCAACTTTGAACCTGATAGCCAGAGTGTTGCAGTAATTTTCAACTTCAATTTTCCAGTGCTTCAATGTCTTATAAACTTATACATATGAAAGAAATTGAGATACACCTTTATATTAATAACAATCATCCCAGACCAGAAGACGTCATGTCCATCTTCACTTCGTCTCAGATGAACTAGATCATGCAAGATCGCACTTTGGGAATTGTGAATACCAACCCTCAGATTTTATGGTTTTGATAGCTACCCAATGGCCCTTATCAATCCTGAGGATTTGATGGTAAGGACATGTTCAGAGACATTTATTTCATCATTTAATATAAATGCCCCTTTTCACATTATCTATTATATCTTGAAACAGGCGACCTACAAATATTGTGTTGTTTTCGTCATGTGGCGACTTTCTGTGATTCCGCCATTCAATAGGGCACACTGATGAATAACTGAGTGGAATGGCGGAGGACCAAAAACCCATGGTGTCAAAATATGCCCTCCTCTAGCTAGATATCCACTTTCATACATAGCAAGTAAATGTCATACTTCTGTCTTTTCGCAGATGCTAGTTGGGGACTTTGAATGAAGTTTGATAGAACGACGGAAACATTTAGGAATCGCTTTAACTTGGGATGGGGCCCACCATTTATGACATGCAATACTTCCTTAGGAGCTAGAAGTGATTCCACCATTCCACCATCATGTCTCATAATCAATATTGAGTATGAGTGGATTGGCAAAAAAGCACGTACTAAAGTTACATGCCAAAAAGGGTTAGTGGTACCCGACACTTGGCACAAGATCTGCTTTCAAAAATGGTTCATGTCTCGCTAAGATCAAATAAAGACATGGAAATATTGGGCAGCCTAAAATATAATCTTTAGTCATGGGAAAAGGTAGTGATTGTATGACAAGAAGCACAACAAAAGGGTTCTAGGGCTTCCCTTGAGGATTTACCATTTGGATTTGCATTGTTTTATTAAAATCCTAAATCACAAACCTAACACATAGTCACAAACAACCAAAACCATGGAGAAATTTAACATGGTACCACCAATGGCTCTAGTTGGGGATGCATGTTCAACCTTGAATAGAGTGAGAATACAGAAAAACTCTGGAGAAGCAGACCGCAGTACAACAAACGGAAATGAAAAGACAAACCTAAACTACGAACTAAAGCAAGGAACTAACCTAAAACTAAAAACAAATATGCATGGAATAGATTCATACCTCACAAAAAGTATGACTTCAAGAATTGTCCATGCATTAGCAATTCAAGAAATTCCCCAGTCAAATTTTGCAGGAAATAAGAGTCCTCTCAATGGGTGTTGCTGACCAAATATGGTCCAAAGCAAAGGGCATCAAATTTACCATGTTTGCCCTTGTCTTGACATCGAGCATTCCACAGCAAAACCCATATGTCTTTTTGTCATGCAGACATTTAACCTATTGCTACTATTTTATGTTCGTTTGCTAGGCTAGTCTTCTGGTTTCATCTAGCTGAGTTATCTGATATATACTATTTTGCATGACATCAGAAATGTCATTATCATGTTCTTGAATGAATTTGTAAATAGGTAATAGATTATTCATAGGATTTCTAGCGTCTAGGCCATACACAATATCAAAAGGGGCTAGACCAATGTCTTTCTTCACTGTCATTCTATTAGCCCAAACAACTAGTCTTAATTTGGTGTCCCATGCTCATTTATTTTCCTCTGTGATTCTTTTGACAATTTTCATTAAGCTCTTATTACTTGATTCAGCCTGTCCATTTCCATGAGGGTGGTATGGAGATGAATAAGAGATTGAAACCCCATATTGGTTACAAAAGTTTGTAAATTCTTCAGACCTGAAGCACATGGTATTGTCTATGATTATTTTTACGGGCATGCTAAACCTAGTTATAATATTATTCATCAAGAAATCCACAACAACTTTGCTAGTTGCCCTTTTGGTGGGAATAGCTTCAACCCATTTTGTAAAATAGTTAGTGGCCACTAGGATCCAACTATGTTGTCCACTTGACTTCTCAGTTATCTCTCCAATGAAATCAAATCCCCATTACTAGAAGGGAGCCTCCACGATCACATGCCTGAGGGGTAAATTTCTAGAAAATCTTAATTTGCCTGAAAAACCTCTGACATGCATCGCAACTTCTAACCATGTGGTTAGCGTCATTGAAAAGAGTGGGCCACCAATATTTGACCCTCAAGACCTTGTGTGTTGTTGTCTTGGCCATATAATAACCCCCACAAACACCATAATGCATGTCCTTTAAAACTTTAGAAGCCTGGGTATTATTTATACATTTAAGTAAAATACCCTCAAAATTTCTCCACCAGAGTTCACCCTTTATAATCACATACTTTATGGCGTGCAACCTTAAAGTTCTTTTTTGATTTTTAGTCATTTTGTTTGGGCAAGACATGTTCAACAAATAGTACACAACATTTTTATACCACTCAGAATCCTTCATGTCGCAAGCTAGCCTTGCATCTTGAATTTCAGTGTTATTTATTTGGTTAGCTTCTAAATTTGACTCAGCCATCAACCTTGCTAACCCTTGTCCTCTTACCAAATTGGTAATCTGGATATCAATGTTAAACTCCTAGATCCAGTTAATCCATCTGTACCTTCTCCCTGCCACTTCCTGCTGAGTACAAACATCTTTAGCAGTAGTTGTTGGCACATAAGCAAAAATGGTCGCCCCAACCAAGTAGGGCCTAAAATTCTTAATAGATTTTACTAGAGCATAGACTTTTTTTTTAGTGATATCGTAGTTTAACTCAGCTACCTAAAGAGACTTACTAAAAAATGAGATGGGTTGTTCATAGCCCTCACTGTTCTTTTGTAACAAAACTGCATCTATGGTGTGGAAAGAGGCAAAAGAAAATAACTAAAATGGCTTAGAAAAATATGGGGATTTCAAAACAGGAGCCTCCTTAATAGCTCCTTTGATTCTCTTGAAAGCATTAGTTGGTTCATCACTCTAGGTGATATCCCCTCCTTTTCTTAGCATCTTAGAAATTGGTCTAGTAGTTTTAGCAAAATTTGTGACAAACCTTTTGAAGAAATTGACCTGTCCAAAGAAAGACTGAATCCCTTTAATACTTTAGGTATTGGGATTTTTTCAATGGCCGCTACCCTTTCTGGGTCAATCCTAATTCCTTCCTTGGATACTATATGGCCTAAGAGATTTCCTTCTGTTAGCCCGAACACACATTTCTTAGGATTCAATGACATGCCAAACATCATGCATCTCTCAAAAATTTTATCTAGATGGGAGCAATGGTCATGTTCCCTTTTTGAATATGTAGTGAGGTCATCTTGGTATACTACCATTATGACATTTATAAGGTCAGAAAAAAGCTATATCCATTGCTCTTTGAAAAGTAGCCCCAGCATTTGTTAATCCAAAAGGCATCCTAATGTATACATATGTGTCCCATGGAGTAGTAAACACAGTCTTATATTGCTCAAATTCTTTAACCATCACCTAGTTATATCCTGAGAAGCCATCCATCATAGATAATACCTCACAACTAGTCACTCTTTGTAGGGTCGCTTCCATATTTGGCAAATGATAAGTATCCTTTAGTGATGCCATGTTCAGATTTCTAAAATCAACACATAGCCTGATGTCTCCATTTTTCTTCCTAATGGGAACAAGGTTTGAGACCCAAGTGGAATGTCTAATAGGCTTGATTATCCCCCCTTCACTCAACTTAGCTAATTCTTGTTGCATCTTTGGTCTTAGAGTAGGATTAATAGGTCTTTGCTTCTACCTAAAAGGTTTTGCATCTAGCTTTAGAGGGATCTCATGTTGAAATAAGTCTTCTCTGTATACCTTCAAATCATCATAGGACCATGCAAAGACTCTTTTATTCCTTTTGAGAAAAGAAATCAATATTGCCTTAATTTTTGGGTTCAAGCACTGACCTATAGAAACTAGCCTCGGATGGATCTCAGTTCCCAAGTTGATCTCCTCAAGGTCATTTGGATGCACTAGAGCAGGACTTACGGTTTGTTTATCATTTCCATCAAAAAATATCTCTAGAGCCACCAGTCCTCTTGGAATTTTATTTGTCTTTAATTGGACGATCTCATTACCAAACATCATTTGTTTGCCATCTATTGTTTCCACAAATTCTTGAAAATCAATATCTTGTGCATGATATGCATCGATACAATTTATGAATTTATACAAATCTTGATCATCATTGAATATTTTCCAATGATGAACATTATCAAGAACAGAGGGTCTAGTTAGCATCTCAACTTTAGAAATTCCTATCAATGTGATATCTTCAAATTTGACTGCAATATTAGCCAAAAAATCTGCCATAACATTCTTACTTCGCTCTATCCAGTTAATACCAAAGGCATCAAATTCTTCAATAGTGTCCCATACTGCATTTCTATATTATCTAAGACTTTTGTTTTTAGAGGCGTATTTTGACCTGATTTGTGACACTACCAATTCAGAATCTTCCACAAATCTGAGCTTCTTAACACCATGTTTAAGGGACATCTTTAGGCCTACAAGCAAAGCCTCATATTCTACAACATTATTAGTGCAGACAAAGCCAAACCTAAAAGAAGACCGAAAAGCCTTTCCAGAAGGGGCCATAAGTACAATTCCTCCACCAGAACCCTCTTTGGCACATGCCCCATAAAAATGCATGGACCATAGTTCTCTTTCATCATTGACTAACTCAGGCTTCTGCTCTAAACAGATGTCACTATCATTCTCTATCTTTAAGTTGTCTACATCCACATCCAGTAAATATACCTGATCTGTAATGTCCCCTTCTAGTAAGTCAAAATTTTCCTTAACCTTGCACAAAATTTCAGCTTACAAAAGAGAACATTAATATTCAATTCTTCTTTCCATATTTAGAGTTAATAACTAAGTATCAAACTCATATATTTTCCACAATTGTATTTAAGGCTTATAATCTTTATTTATATACATTTCATCTCTATACTTATAGTTATGATTCATATGAAGTTCATACATTTCATATTCATATTCTTTCTCTCATCGTTCCCATGCATAATCTAAAGAGAGTTCTTGGTTAGCCCTATCGTTAATCAACCTTGTCTTCCACATGAGCATGGTTTGTTAAGGCATTAACCATCCCACACAGAGGCCCAAAGGTTTCTCCCAACACCCGGGGTCCTTCACCATTTGGCTCAATGGAACTTCATGCAACACCCGACATTCTTCATCCCATTGAGAGTCACCAACCATCGGGCACATTTATTATGAGCTCATAATACCATAGGCCCAAGAGCTTCTCCCAACACTCGGGGTCCTTCGTCTCTTGGCTCAAGGGACTTCACACACACCCGGTGTTCTTCATCCACTTGAGGGTCACCTAGGTCCAATTTTACATCCTTAACTTAACCCCATACTCATGTGTTGATTAAAGTGATTAAGGATGAGGCTTGAACATCCTTTTGATTACATCATGAGTTCGTGAGCCACAATTTTATCAATTTGAGATCTTTACATCTCTATTCTTGTTCTTTCATGGAACCTCAATTTATCCTTATTGATAGCCTCATACTAGGCTTCATTGATAATTCATTTTTATGCTTATTTTTGACATATAAATGGTTTCATTGCCTTAGATTCACATTATTATCATATAGTTTATATCATTCGTATTTACGTTCAAGCATGAGACAATTAACCAATACCTTATTTCACTACTAATCATAATTCATTTATTTCTGCCATAATTATATTATTCTAGCATTATATTTCTCATTCATAATCATGAAATGCTATTTACCTATTGACATATCTTTATTTATTTATTACTAATATATATTATACTATATATTTAATTACTTAATGAACAACGTACCTGTGATAGTTGCAGACTTACCTTGGCTGCCCCCGCTGCCCTCGTGTCTTCCTTGTGATATCTTCTTGCTTATTGCTTCTTCCGATGGTGATTTCCTTCTATCTCACAATCTTTATTTATTTCCCTTTCAAGGGATATATTCGAAGAGGCATGTCTCTTATTATGCTTGGTGGTAAAAGACATACTTACCCTCTTATAATTTTTATTATTTTATATTAATTCTCTTTTGTGGTAAACTAGTTTTAACCATACGTAACTCCGTTATTATAAGAGGATAGGTTAAAAGATGTTTATTTATTTTATTTATATTTATATTATAATAAATGATATGTTATATATTTTATATTATTTATACTATATCATTTATATCATATTAAATGATATATGATTTATATTATATTATTTGTATTTATATTATAATGTAAGATAATTATAAGAATATTCGTATTTATATTATTAGATATATTTATAATATATTATATTTATATATATTGTTATTTATAATATGGATATTATATTTAATTATAATAAAATATTCATACAATAATACTATTTATTAAATAATATATAATGTGTGTAAGTATTTCTATCATCGGAAATAATATTTTAGAAACCATCTTTATCGTGTTCAAATCTTTACTTTAACAATGTCTTGATATGGGGACATGACATGATCATTTTCCTCATTAATGCCATCAATTATTTGGGGTGATTTCTTTTCTCTATCTAACCTCACATCTGTACCATCCATGGGAATCATAGCATATGAAGAATCCATCTAGATACTTCCACCTATAGTAGAGGCCCACTTTCTTGATAACATTATCCCATACATAGGAGGAATATCTACCATAGTAATGTTCATGTGAAATTCTTTATGAGGGAAGGCCGCGAGTCTGAAGCCAATATCCTTGATAATTCCAATAATGGGGATCTCCCTAGAATCCAGGGCAAAGCATTTGCCATATGTCTTGGTTACTTGTAGGCCCAGGATCTCCATGACCCCCAAAGGTATTATATTAGCAAAGGCCCCTGAGTCAATCATGCAATTTTTAACAAATCTCCCCTTTATCATGAGAGTGACAAATAATGGATCAACCTGAGAAGGGCACTTCTGCAAGGTAATTCCCTGATATACTTCAAGTATTTTGGCACCATATTTCTAGACTTCTCTAATTTGTGCCTTCTTTACCTTAGGTGGTTTGACATGTGCATACGATGTCTCAGAAGTACTAGGGGCTTTATCATTTATTGCGGCCTCAACTCTACTCTTATGTTCAGGGATCCTCATCATTTCCAATAGAGGGATAGTCACCCTTATTTGACCAAATATATGAGCCACGTCTATGGGGACATATTTGGGCACTGTGCTAATGCATTTATTATTACTGATGGCTGTAAGGGCAGGAGAGATGTCTTTCTTATCAGATTCTTGATCCACGGGGATTTTCTTGGTGAGTTCATCTTTTGCAAGTACCTTAGCTCTAGGGGGTGGGTTATGATGTGGATTAGGCATGTCCTTGTTTCCTTTAAGTACCTTCATAGATCTCATCTCCTTCTTGAGGTTAGGAGGATGTTGCTCATCTTTTATGAAAATGCTCCCTGCATTACCCTTTGTACTGCTCTCTCCTTGGTTCCTTTTACTTCTCAAGTTGTAATCACTTTTAACTTGGGCAAACTTGGAAGCAGTTAAAGCTCCAATCTCTTCAGCAGAGGGCTTTCTCAATCTAACATTTGCATCCTTAGTATTTAGCTGAAGAACATCATCACTACCTCCATCCCCCCTTAGGATGGACTGTTGTATGACTAGTCTCACCCTGTCAATGTCAACTTTATCCTCTAAATATTCATCATCAAGAGAATCCCAATCCTCTATGGTGCATCCATGTTCAAAAACCATGTTTACATTGTGGTTCTCATAGTTGTCCCTTTCCTCATGATCCTCATAAGGGGATGTACTTTCACTCATGTATATAGCCACATCACATGAAGTAGAGGAGTATAGAGCTTGGCACTATAAGCACCATAGCATTTCATCCACTGTGTGTACATCTTTCCTTAAAGGATCAGGGGTGTGCCTAAGTCCACCTCCTCTGTCATTAGGGGGACCGGTTTCCCATCTCACCAACTCGTGTTATAAGGTTGGTCTGATAGCCTAGGCATCTTCTCTTGTCTTTTGAAAGGAGGCCTTTCATTTGAAATTCCTTTATCATTCCTCACCAAAGAACTCTTTAGTTCCTTGACTTCCTTCCATAATTTATTATATTGAGTAGTGACAGGGGCTCTATTGGACTATCCCTTTTCTTGTGGGATAATTCTTACATCACTTCTCTTAAAGATCTTTCTAGATTCCTTTCTATTATTTTCAATATGTAAAGCCGCTTTAAAAGTATCTCTGAGAGTTTGTGGTTCTCTGTTTCTTAATTCATACCCCACCTTGGGATCATAAGCATTCTGATACACTACTAGGCACATGGCCTCATTTGGTCATAATTTAGGAGGAATCTTGTTACTTACTTTAAAGAACCTTGCGTTGAAGTCATGGATAGTTTCATTTATCCTCTTTTGAATGCTTGTGAATTTAGTTACGAAAAATTGAGGATCATTGTTGTCCTAATATTGCTCCTTAAAAATTCTTTTGAACCCTACCCAAGAATCAATGCTAGACTCCGGCAAATTCTTATACCACTCCCTTGCATCTTCTATTAGGGACTATATGAATAACTTTATAGCTACATCTTCACATTCCATCTCAAAATCATCCAACACATTAGTGAATGCCTTTAAATGATCTTCACCCATTATTGCATTGTTCCCAGCAAATCTTGGGATAGCATTCTTAACTGTGTTTTCAATAGGGTTTGGATACCCTAGTATTCCAGAGAAATCAATCTGCTTATACTTGGTTGACTGCATTGGTCTGCTAGAAAAAGGGTTTATAGGTGGACCACCTCCATTATTTCCTAGGTTAGCTAGAGGACTTGGAGGGGTCAACAGATTAGGTGGTGGAGGCATGTACACATTTTGAGGATTTGGCAAGGAATTCATTCTAGACATTATAGGAGGATTTTGATATGGGTTTTGTCCCACTATTTTGGCATGTGGGTTTTGAGGAGCGATCTAAAAACAATTGGTACTCACCATAACTGGGATGGCATTATCCCAAAGTTGAATCAAAGGCTCAGGTTGGGTAGTGGTTTTGGACCTCCCTTGAGCTAGCCTAGTTGTTGCATAATTGTCAAGAATACCATCATTGTCACAAATACCTACTCTATTCAAATCTTGCAATCTACACAATAATTCTTCTTTTCTTTTTAGTGTTTCTATCCTAGACACCCTTAGGGTTAATTCCCTGACCTCATTTTCTAATTCCTCATTAGTCTAATTTGAGCCAGAAGCTATTTTAGGGCCCCACCTATATTGGTATTAATGGATTTTACCTTTCCCACTCTAGGAAAGGGCAGCTCTATGCAGGTCATAACTATCTGAGGATCAATGAGGTTCTATGTAGGAACTGGTTGGAATTCCCCCATGGGATTTATTCTCTCATTCTGTAAAGCTGGATGGGGTTCTTCATAATATATTTCATCTCTGTCAGAATCCATCAGGCCATCCTAAACATTCTTAGTGGCATATATAATAGCATGCTCTCTTCTTTCTTCTCTAGTTTGCAAATTATCAGCACTCTCACCCAAGAGAGGCTCATTATATGCCATGAGATCACAAATAGGAGGAGAAGCATATTCACCTAAATCCTTAGTCCTCCATTTTTGAATAACTGGTTCTTGCATCAGGGGCTTACTTGGATGCCCCTATTGTTGTGATCTCCTTCCATACATCTTCTCTGTATAGGGTTAGAAATTTTCTAGCAAACTTTTAATCATGTTAGAAAACTATATGACTGAAAGTTAATTCTGCAAATGAAGTTATCCTTGTTACTCTAATCAACAATATAAAGCAAATTGTTTCAAAGCAACATATGAGCACAAGCCTTTCATAAGAGCAACTTTCCTTAATTGTAATAACAAGGAAAAGCTTGTCAGAGTCGCCACCCCTTCGGGGGAAAATAATGAACACAAATTTTATGCAAACTCTAAAAACCCATTGACAATCTACTGCACTTAATATTTAGAACTTCATACAAGGGTCCCCAGTAGATTCGCCAATTTGTTGGTTGTTTTAAATTCCCAACAAGAATCTCGCAACAAACCTATAAAATCAGCCACTTATTAATAATTGATTTGCCTTGAGGGATTGGCCAATGAATAGGAGATTTGAGGGGAGGAGGCCTTTTCTTAGTCCCCTTGCTCATCCTCTACACTTTAGGCTCTGTGAAACCAAGGAGGGTATTTCTAATGTAAAATGGACTTATTCCTAATTCTCTAGCTATTTCTTCTAACTGATGTCTTCCTTTCTTGTGGATAACAGTGTTCTATTCAAAAGGGATGGGGTTTTCTAGAGGTATTAGATTTGTCAACATTGTTTATATCACAGATATGTTCCTTGTAGGCTACTTGAAAGAATGTATGATAAAGTGAGGATTGGTTAGATTCTTTAAGCTTCTATCTTATTCTTTGTAGAGGAACATGCAAGACTTAGCTAAATCAATGTAAAATACCAAAGTTGAAAACTATTTTTGATTTATATGGAATGATTAGGGAGATTTTAATTTTTTAGAACAACCATCAAAAGATCAATGCCTAAATTTGGGGTTACATAGTCAAAAGAAATGCATATAAATGAACTTAGCATAAGGTCACAATTATAACTCTATTGGGAACACTGTAAATGATGCATTACACCACCCCACCTTAAAATTAGACCATAACATTCATACTTAGTTATCCCTGTATACTTCTGTTACATTCAATATCCTCCTTGAAGCAATTAAATCTACTCCTTGAGTAGAAGCCTTTTGGAATGAACATCCTTACACAGGAAAGACTGTGAAGATGAATAACTTTGACAATTTTATCTATTCATTCAAAAACATAATAAAGCACACAACTGAGGAGACAATATGTTATGCACATTTAACAATATATTTAGAATATTGAGTTAATATGAGTCATGCCAGCCATTGCAAATATAGATGAACTTTCCTTCTTGAAAACACACCTAAAAATAGAAAAACTTACTAGTTATGACAATGTATTGCACTACAAAAAGTTCTCCAAGATCCCTGTAACTAGGTCTTGAATTCCATTTTATAAGAACAAGGGAGAAAAACAAGCCTCAAACCTAGAAACAAACATCACCTTCTAGCTTTGAAAGATTTCTCAAAAATAACAAACTCTTCAAAAATACTTACTATGGGAACAAAAGCTATTACAAGTTTGTTTGTGAGGCCCGTAGCCTTTATGATTTGTGTCTTTGAGAAAATATAACAAAATCTAGCCAATCTTTACCTCCTAATTATATCTTCAACTACCTTATCAAACAAAAGACAGTTACATAAGAGAACAAAAGACATTTTTCTTTAGAACATACAGGTGTCCATACTAGACAAAAAGATCTCACCACCCATGCTTCAAATTTCAACCAGCTCGTTATATTTTTTATCCCATTCTTGATATTGGTTCTCTATGGGCCACTGGAAATTGATCAATTTATCCACAGAGGATAAATATCTGTTATTGTACCTAGCCATAACTGAGTGTCCCTCCCTTGTGAAATCAATGGCTAGCTGACAAGAGTCCCATAGTTTATCGATACTAGTTCTGAACAGAGGGATATCTATCTTATCATTAAGACAAAGAAAGAAAGAAATGAAAGGGACAATGTTGTTGAACTGGAGGATCCACAATTGGGCCAGCTTAATGTCACTGCCTTCATTCTTTATTGGACGAATTATACCAACTTGGTCATTATCAAACCCTTGAATTAATTTCAGCGTCTCCTCCTCAAGATGGTCTATGAATGCCTGTAGATCTCCTACTTCCTTTGCTATTACATAAACCTGTTTAACTTCTTTGGGAGCATTAGGATCACAGTTAGCTCCTTTGCAAATGCCTAATAAAGATATGAACCTAGGGATCCATTTATCAAATAAAGGCATTGTTCTTTCCTTATCATCCTTGATGTTCTTAATGACCATTGACAAATCATAGTAACACTTATGAATCATGACAGCCTAGCTAGATACTCTGTTCATTAATAGCTCCAAAATCCCTAATACAATAGACTAGTTGTCTTCCTTTTGTATATCAAAAGCATAGGTGAAAATGTCTTCAAATGAATCAATCTGCTTCTTTAGATCTTCAATTTCCTTTTCAAGAGCAGATTTTGATGGAGAAGACAAACTAGGGAGAAGGGAACTGGAATCCCTAACTACCAGTGCTATTTGTGGCAAGGTAGATGTTGAATCCTGATGCTTCCATTGTATCTCCATTTGTTTCAGCCTTTTATACTCTGGCAACATAGCCATATAGTCTTTTAACAAGTCATCATATTTTTGTTGAAGAACATTTCTGGTTGCCTTGTTAACTCTGCAACTTGTAACACCAACTCTGTTGCTTCTTTTGTGGGGGTTTCAGAGACCCTCTTTACTATCATGCCACCTTTAAAATCTTTATCAGGTTCTACAACTAGAGGTTTGTTGGTGTTGGGTGCTAAGGCCCATATGGCTAAAGTGTCCCACTTTGGGTCAAACTTAACTCCTATCAGTGCAGCTTCAACCTCTTCTTCAATAGAAAAAACCTTTTTATTCTATCTTCTTGCAGTGTCCAAAATAATAGTAGAGGCTATGTCCCACTTAGGGAGTAATAAGACCCTACTATCTCTAATCATTTTCCTACCTAGATCTAGAGAGATGTTTTTAACCTCATATTTCATCTGAGTAAGTAGTCTAAAAGACACCTGATCATGGGTTTCTTGAGGAGAGAGGGACAATTCCTCTTCCAACCTTTTCTCATACTCATCTTTTCTACTTTTTCACAAAAACTCCTGAAACTCCTTAGCATTAATAAAATCATCATCAGTAATAAAATTCTTGCATGCCACAATCCTGATGTCATTTGAGATATCATTTCCTTTCAAGATAATATCAGGAATCTTATTCAAAAGCAATTCCTTTGGCACATCTTGGCTAGGGGATGGCATTTAAGTTTGTATCTCTTCCCCTATTATTCCCATATCTGCTTCGTCATCAGCGTAATCCACCAAAGGATTTACTTCAATCTTTTCTCTCTTTGGAGAAGGCTCCTTAGGAAGAGATTCATTTTCATTTACTAGTAAAGATGAAGAAGATTGGGGAGCTAATGTCAGACGTAATGTTAATTGAGTTGGAGGAGGGTCATGAGGGGCTTGTTGTTTGACCTCTTCTCTTTTGTTACTCCTTTGGAAAGTGTATTTTATTTGACTTCTAATAGGGAGCTAATATGACGGTCTTTCTTCCATAGGGGCTTGAGTAGGATCAGGATCCTGCATACTAAGCACTTCATCAATCTGAGATAGAATCTTTTTTATTCTAGTGATGGGGTCATCAACCTCTAGGAAAAGTCCTTTAAATGATGGGTTCTTCTTCTTTATTTTTTCCACATATCTTGTATATAATGTCCACTTTGCCCTTTTCATTTTCATATCATTATCAAAAAGGGGATTTCTAATAACATCTTCAAGAAAGAAAACTTGATGGGGAGTATAAGACTTGTTGATACTTCTCCTAATACTGTTGATAAACCCTTCAGGATCAGAGAACCTAGGCTTCTCTTGTGGCATTCTGAAAGGTAGTAACTTCTCATTTAGCCTGTCAAATCCATCCTTATTTATTTTGAAATCTAAAAATACTATCAAGAAAGGAAAGAAAGTTCCTTTCCTTTGTCCTTTCAAGTAAGAATTTTGTGCCTCAGCCAATTGCCAGATGATCTCTAAGAAACCCAACCTTAGGGGTACATACTTGAGCAAATAACATGGGCCAACAGGGGTGCCATAGATCCTAAAAATTGTACCTTCCTTGTGGGGGATGAAATCACCCCAATTATGCTTGATATCTAGAGAGCGAACTCTTGTTGCAAGTCTGAGAAAATTAATCAATGGCTCAGGAATCCTGGGTATAGATGACTAGAAATGTCTTAAAATTGTAACCACAATGTAATCTCAAAAAAACCTATAATTAGAATTGGCATCATGTCTGTCCCAGATGTGGGTCTAAAATTGGATAGGCAATTCAATTCCCCTATTATCAATAGGGTTGATCACTAGTTTGGGATGCCACACATTTTTAGTTCTTCCTTTATATAAAAACATGTGACAGAGCAAAGAGAACCATTTGAATTTGACTGGTTCTTTCTAGTTTTTAATATCTACCAATCCGTGATGGATATAATGATCCAAATAAGAAGCAAAATCAAATTGGACATTCTGAGATGAATACTAGATGTGTGTTGCCATACAAGTAAGATCAATAGGGATACACTCCCTCTTATCTTCTCCCAGTACTTAACAGAGAGCATAGTAAGTATTAATAAAATAATCCTCAAAAGTAATTAACTTGAAAGATTCTTTCTCACTAAAGGGGATTTTCACTGATTTACCATTCAGCCCCTTCACCTTGATTCTAGGCAAATATATGGTTCTATAACTATTTTTATCCTTTGTATATAGGGCTTTAAATCCATCTTTGTCAATTTTTGTTGAGGTAGCCAAGTTTAATTTGAAAACTATGGCAATAGCCTCTTTGCTAATTTCCACCAGAATTCCTCCATTAATGCTCCTAATTATTTTGGAGGTTTCATCATAGTGAGTTGCCATGGCCTGAAGCAACTCAATATCCTTGAAAACATTGGTAACCACTAACTTTCCCAAGTCACTCTCCCACACATATGACAATGGTGCTTGAGCATTTCTCTTGCCGCACCAATGGCAGATAAGGGACCAACCAGAAAGGGATTTCAGCATCCCTACAATTAGCATATTTATCAACTAATCCTTCATTTCCTTCCAAGCCAGTCGCCCTTACCCTTTGTGAACTAGAACCTGAGAGTTGTTTCAGAATGTCTTCATGTAAGGCTTGTTTCTAAGTGGTAGAAGGAGCCTGGGTTTCAGGTGGGGCCATTATTGAGATGGAAGACTGGGGATGGGGATTCTCTTTTCTGGTTTTCAAAGGTTGACTCAATTCTTATAATAGAATTAAATTCATTCAATCAGAGGAAAAACCCTAAAGTAAAAGAGAAATATAGATGAGAAGAATGAAGGATTCATCGGGCCTATTTTATGCAGCCAACTTTGAAATTGATAGTCAGAGTGTTGCAGCAATTTTCAACTTCAATTTTCTAGTACTTCAATGTCTTCTGAACTTACATATATGAAAGGAATTGAGATACACTTTTATATTGATAACACTCATCCCGGACTAGAAGAAGTCATGTCTATCTTCACTTCATCTTAGATGAACTAAATCATGCAAGATCACACTTTGGGAATTTTGAATACAGACCGTCAGATTTTATGGTTTTGACAGCTACCCAACGGCCCCAATCAATCCCGAGGATTTGATGTTAAGGACATGTCCAGAGACATTTATTTCATCATTTAATAGAAATACCCCTTTTCACATTATCTATTATATCCTGGAATAGGAGACCTACAAATACTTTGTCGTCTTTGCCACATGGTAACTTTCCATGATTCTGCCATTTGGTAGGGCACACTGATCAATAACCCAGCAAAATGGCAAAAGACCAAAAACCCATGGTATCAGAACATGCCCTCCTTGAGCTGGATATCCACTTTCATACGTAACAAGTAAATGTCATACTTCCACCTTTCTGTGGATGCTAGTTGGGGCCTTTGAATGAATTTTGGCGAAATGGAGGAAACATTTAGAAATCACCTTAACTTGGGATAGGGCCCACCATTTATAACACGCAATACTTCCTTAAGAGTTGGTAGTGATTCGACCATTCCGCCATCGTGTCTCATAATTGATATTGAGTATTAGTGGATCAGTGAAAAAGCACATACTGAAGTTACCTGCCAAAAAAGGTTAGTGGTACCTGACACTTGGCACAAGATCTGCTTTCAAAAATGGTTCGTGTCTCACTAAGATTAGATATAGACACAAAAATACTAGGCAACCTAAAATATAATCTTTAGTCATCGGAAAAGGTAGTGACTATATGAAAAGAAGCACAACAAAATGGTTCTAGGAATTTCCTCAAGGATTTACCATTTGGAGTTTCATTGTTTTACTAAAATCCTAAATCATAGACCTAACACATAGTCACAAATGACCAAAACCATGGAAAAATTTAACATGGTACCACCACTACCCATTGGAAAATCTTCAATAGTGATGATCAAATCATCTCATTCTTGGAGAAGTCAGAAAATTTCAGCGAATTATATTTTGAAGGAAGTGACTCTCCTTCCTGAGAATCTATTTCTGAAGAAGATCCAAAACCTAGTGAAAAAATACTATAGCTCAAGGGAAATAAGATTCCTAAAGGTTTGGTTTCTCTTGAGAAACTTTTTGATAAGCACAATAGCTACATCAAATGATAGCAACAATCTGGTTCAGAGTCATCAACTATGCTTGAGCAGGTCAATCTGGACATGGAAGGTGATCCCAAATTAGTCAATATTAGGAAATGTTGCATAGTGGAAGAAAAAAGAAAGTTTGTACCACTCTTACATCAGTACATTGATGTGCTGGCCTACTCATATGATGATTTGAAATCTTTTTGTCAAAAGGAAGTCCAACATGAGATTCCCCTAAAGTCAAGATCTTTGCCTTAAAAACAAAAGCAGAAATAATATAATCCAAAAATCTCAAGTGCCATTCTCATTAAGATTCAGAAGATGCTGAATGCTAGAATAATTTTCCCAATCCATCATTCTACATGGATAGAAAATATTGTGCCAATGAGGAAAAAGAATGGAGAAATCCACATTTGTATGGATTTCTAAAATTTGAATGAGTCATCTTTAAAAGATAATTACCCACTGCTAGTGATGGATCAATTCCTTCAAATAGTGACAGGTTCAGAAATGTTGTCTATGTTGGATGGCTTCTTAGGTTACAATCAGG
Source organism: Cunninghamia lanceolata (assembly GCA_027924645.1). NCBI lineage: Eukaryota > Viridiplantae > Streptophyta > Pinopsida > Cupressales > Cupressaceae > Cunninghamia > Cunninghamia lanceolata. The sequence goes on along the minus strand of BSBN01000130.1, from coordinate 2,676,753 downwards.
TGGAGGTTAGTGAAGAAGACCAACATAAACTACTTTCACCACTCCATGGGGTACTTTTGCATATCACAGAATGCCTTTTGGACTGATCAATGCTAGAGCTACCTTCCAAAGAGCAATGGACCTAGCCTTCCATGACGAAATGGGCAAGTTCATTATTGTATACCTTGATGATCTAACTCTCTTTTCCCTCAATCCCAAAAAATCTATTTTTGGGATAACAGATGGTAAGCGTCTTGGACACATTGTGTCCAAAGAAGGTACCAAGATTGATCCTGAGTGGGTCAAATCTATCCAGGGTCTTACTTCACCCTCAAATAAGACAACAGTACACTCTTTCTTTAGGAAGGTAAATTTTCTATAGAGCTTTGTTCTAGAGTTTGTAGATAAGACTCATCATATTGTTGATATGATGAAGGGGAAGTCTACTTTCCAATGGAGTACAGAAGGTAAAGAAGCTTTTAATGATATCAAGGAAGCAATTGCACATGCTCTAGTTTTGGTTTGTCTGGATTATACTAAGGATTTCATTATGTATAGCTATGCTTTTGAGCACACTATGTCAGCAATTTTGGTATAACAAAACAAGGAAGGCATCGAATATCCAATTGTGTTTATGATTTGTCCTTTGAAGGCTCATGAACTCAAGTATTCATCAATGGAGAAGCATGCCTATGTTGTTGTCAAGGCAGTCAAACATTTTAGGTACTACATTTTGAACTCCCACACCACTGCATTAGTACCTAATTCAATAGTCAAGTCTATCTTAACTTACCACGAGTTTGGGAGTAAGAGAGGCAACTGGATTGCTAAGATCTAGGAATATGATCTAGAAATCAAGCCCACCAAGTTGGTTCATGGGAAGGGCTTGTGTCAGTTGATTGTTGATACTGTACCAAAAGAAATAGGAGATGAGGAAGAACCAAATGATGAGGTATTTCCCACAATTTTGTTTGTTAGTACAACAGATGAATGGTACTCAAATATTACACACTTCCTTACCTATGGTGAATGTCATGAACACTTGTCCTACAAAGAGAAGAGGATGATCAAACTCGAGGCTACAAATTTTGTCTTATGGGATAATAATTTTTTATAAAAGGAGTATTGATGGAATTTTTCTATGTTGCGTTGATAAGGCACAACAAGGTAAACTATTGGAATCTTTTCATAGTTTAGCATGTGGTAAACATTTTTTAGCACTAGTAATGGCTCACAAAATCTTGTGAACTAGATATTACTGGCCCACACTTTTCCAAGATGCATACAATTGGGTGCGTAAGTGTAAGTTGTGTCAATAGTTTGTGGGGAAACCCAAGTTGGCAACACTACCCCTCAAGCCAGTATTGATTGAGGAGCCCTTTCAGCAATGGGGCATTGATTTCATTGGTGCAGTGAATCCATAGTCAAGTGCAGGGAATAGTTATGTTCTCACGGCAACTGATTACTTCACAAAGTGGGTGGAAGCCATCCCAATGAAGCATGCCTCTTCTGAAGTGGTTTGCAATTTTCTCAAGGAGAATATCATTTGAAGGTTTGGAGTGTCAAACAAGATAGTGGTGAATAATGCTACTTGTTTCTCTTCTCACAAGATAACTAGTTTTTGTTTTGAGTATGGGATCATTCTTACTCATTCATATAATTATTACCCCGAAGGGAAGAGTCAAGCTGAGTCAAGCAATAAGAATCTGGTTACCATCATTAAGAAATGGGTTGATGACAATCAAAGGTCCTGGCACAAAGCATTGTTCAATGTATTGTGGGTAGATCATATTACACCCAAAAGAGCAATCAACATGTCACCATTTAAAATTTTGTATGGTCTGAATGTCTAAATACCAATCATGTTGGAGTTGCCTGCTTTGAAGTTGGCTAAGGCCATAGAAGATGGAACTTTTGATAGTTCTATTGACAAATGTGTAATGTTCCTTTCTAAACTTGAGGAACAACACATTAAGGTGGTGGATTGCATTGCAAAATATCAAAGTCAAGTAAAGAAACTATTTGACAAGAAGGCAAAATCATGGAGTTTCCAAGTCGGTGATCAAGTCCTGTTGTGGGATAAAAGAAGAGAGCCAAAAGGAATGCATGGGAAGTTTAATTCCTTGTGGAGAGACCCTTTCATCATTCATCAGCTCTATGGTGAAAATAGTTTTCTTCTGGAATATCAAGATGGAACAGCTTTTTTATTGCCTCATAGTGGACAACATCTGAAGCTTTTCTCACAAAGAAGTGACAGATAAGTTTGTACTTTATGTATAGTTTTGTGTCTTTTCTTTTAAGTCTTTTTGTGTCTTTTTGTTGTGTCACCCGAATCTATAGCCCAATGGATGGATAAGGGAACTTATAGACTAGAATTCTTCTCCCTTCAATCATTTCAAAGGATGATCAAAGGAAACTCCCCAGTTAGAGCCAGTTGTTATCCTCAAATTTAGCTACACTCAATTTGTGGGATAACCCCTACAAAACTTGTCTATTTCATAGCCCACACACTCTAAGTATGTAAAAAAAGAGGAATCACTTTTGCCCTCATGTGTGGTCCCCTAGTCTCGAAACGTCATTCTAAACATTAACCTTTGTCAATTCATTGAAATTGTAAAATAAACTAATTTGCAAAATTTCACTTTGGAGAGTTAGGAAATTTTCCACTCATGTAGGAGCACTGAATTTCAGCTCCCTTGCATCTTAATGCAAAACTAAAGATGCAAGGTCGGTAAAATTCATCAACCTTGCAGATTAGTCACCAATTTGCATCAGTGGCAAATTTCACTGACTCAACAACTCTTAGTTCACGCGAGTTGTCATTAATGCAATGTTTTAATGGTGATTTAGTGGTTTTTAATTTGGTTTTTATTTTCATCTTTATTTTGTTTTCCTCTCTATTGCCCTCCTAATTCCTCTATGTGTCCAAAGAGCTCCTAAGTTTTCTAGTGCGTGACCTGTGAGCAGATTGGTCAATCATTTCAAGATAGGGTTTTTTGTTGTTTTTCACCATTTATTCCCAAATATGTTCATTTCCTTCATTTCTCCATCTGTTTACATTTTAAATATTTGATGCTTGTGTGATTTCTATTTTTCTTTAAGTCATGGGTCGTTCTGTGTGATTCTAGTGTTTGTTTTAAACTAAGTTTTTGTTTGTTTTGAACCTGTAAATCTATGTATTCTATCCAATAAATCAAACCCTAGCCTAAAACCTCTAGACCCCCATGTTGTTGATCATTCTTTCCCACCTCTAGGGTTAGTGTGTTAACTTTATGTTTTGTAGAGGTACCTTTGAGTTTTGAAAGTGGTTTAAGCATCCTTGGATCAACTAGTCTTACCAGTCGATTGGCGGTTTTCATTGCCAATACTCTAAAAGTCTAATGTTATCTCCACATATGCAATGGCAGAAAAATTTACCTCCTTTGCATATGAATTGGAATAAAACTTAATCAACATTTTTTCCTCATTTTCACTTAAGTCATTCCACTCTTGCAACATCAGCGAATTTCACTAACCTTGCATTACTTTATAACTTACCTCATTTTGGAAAGTCAACAAAATTCATTGACCTTGCAATCTTTTACAAGTCTTCTATTTGCAAGATCAGCAAAATTTGCCAACCTGCAATCCTTTACAAAAACTCGACAATTTTTTCTGACATTGCAATCACTTGCAAGTTTACCCATTTGCAATGTCAAAAAATTTGCCAACTTTGCAAATCTTTTTGCATTATCTTAATCATGCAAAGGAACTGATTTTTAGCATAGTTACAATATAAACCTTCCACCATGCAGAAGTGCTAAATTTTAGTGACCCTACACCCACTTTGTAAAATTTCACTAATACTGGAAAAATTTCACATTTTACCCAATTGCCCACTTTCACTCTATTTTTTGCCTTCATCACGCTTGAGCCCTCCAAGCTTGTACAATTGCTTAGATTTTCCCCACTATTGCAATTTCCAATCATGCAATTTTTCATAACACTACCCAACAAGGACATAGTCAATTGTCGGTTGTTCTTTAGATGTCAGATCCTTCCCAAAGCAAAGAAAAAGCCATGAAGTACAAATATCAGGGAGTTTTTATGGTGGCCTCAATGACCTCAACCATTGATGAGATAAAGGATAATGAGATTGGACACGTTGATATGTCTGAATTTGTGGAAACAACAACCTATGAGTAATGGCATGAAGTGTATAGTGGAGAGTATCATTCAAATGGTAACTTCATTTCCTGTGGCTACACACAATCTCGAGTTTGTTCTTCAGGTGGCAACACACTATAATAGGGATGATCAAAGTGTTAGGAATTCTAATGGAAATATGGTTATGAGGCTTGATGTAGAATTTTTTGACAAATCTTTCTTGTGTCCTCATACTTAAACATATGTAAATATCACTTTTGACTATGCACAAGAAGAATATGAGAAAGATCCAAATACTACTAAAAAGGTGATTAACAGTAGGTGGTTAAAGACTGCAAGGCCAAATATTTCAAGATGGCCTAAGAACTTTCCATGCAGTGACTTCATTAAAGAAGTAAGTGATTTGATCACTCTTAACAATAGGGTGAGAGGTATACCTACTTCATCTACCTTTCATGAGTGGATGTATTTATACATCAAAATCATCATGAGGAAGAAACAACAAATCTTCTAGGGACTACAGATTAGTAATGCAATTCATGATCAACTGACAAAGGTACAAAATTCACTGAGGTTCTACATGACATTGTATCTTGTGTATGTTGTTGCTGCAACGAAGAGTTTTCCTAGGTTAACATCGAAAGAAGATAGGAGGTTAATTCTAGTATACAAATACTATCCTTAGATAACTCTTGATGGAGGAATTAATCATTTTAGAAATGTTAATGATGCTTTCTTTTCTCCTTTCTTGTGTATGTTTGATCCTGAATTGGAAAAGAGAAGGGTTTCTGATGAAGCATGGTCAGTGGTGAACAAATATGGTTGTTTATATCTACAGTTTCCCACATTCCCCTATTTGACAGTTGGTTATTTCATGGGATATCCATACATGCTCCCAAGATACCCAAGTGACAAAATTGTGTTAATGGAGCTATGTAGATAGATAATAGCAGTTCATAGCAAACAAATGGAATCTAAAAAGATAGGTTTCAAGTTTTCTCTCACAATTGACAGGTATTCTATCTTGACATCCCCAAAAGCTAAGGCTATAGAATCTGAGATGCAATGGGTCACCATGAAGACCTACAAGAGAAGACCTAATTTTGATTACCGAGGAGTGAATGATAAAATCAAGAGAGCCCTAACTCATGAGCACAACATTGAAGATGTGTGGGTAGATTATAGAATAGAGGAAGAGATAATAAAGCTAGATTATTATAGGTTGACATTAAAGCATATTGAAGAACTTGATTTAGAAAATATTATTGATGGCATGGAAGATGATGGTGACACCTAGATCCAATGTATATAAGGAACAATGTTGCAGACTCTCCTCTACTAGCTATCCAATGGTCAAAGAAAGAGGTAACTTCCATCAAAGAATGGTTTGAACCAATCCTAGCTAACACAAATGTATGGTTAGAGGAAAAGGGGATTTGTTTGAAATGCTTTGTAATTGGATCAATGGAGGAGTCTCAACATCCTACAAGTAAGAAATTTGAAATAAGGACGAAGAACAAGAGTGATGTGCCTACTTCCAATAAGTCTACCAAGCCAAAGATCAAGAATCTTTCAAAAGGTAGAAAAGCTAAAACCACTGTAGAAGGGCCATCTACTGAAGGACAAGATGAATTTGTTTAGGATGAAAGGAAAGAAGAGGAAGGACAACATGAGGAATCAAAAATGTCTCCTCATGAGAAAATTTTAGAGGAACCACCTATTTCTTCTTCTACTGTCATTCCTACTATTACAGTCATTTCTGTTAACACCATTCATATTCCTTCCATTGGGTCAATTCAATCCATTCATTCATCCTCATCCTCTAGGTTAATTTTTTATAGTCCTAAACATGGTTTGGAAACTATTTTTGGTTCTTCCCCATCTTTGCTAAGTTTTTCATCACCTTATTTTGACATACATTCTCATTCAAACTTAGAGAAACTTATGGCTGAGTCTTTACAAGTTTCAAGTGTGAATATTCCTAGTGTTGTTTTGACTAATACTTAACCCTTTGTGACAACAAATTTTTTGAGTTATCCCCTTCTACTCAAACCATGGCTACCAGTCAAGAAAGAAGTTCATCTACACTTCCCCCTAGGCTTTCATATTAGACACCTAGAAGGAAGAAGCAAGTCATCTCTCCAGATGACTTTGATTTTGAGTAGTTGACACCTACGAAGGTAAAAACTAAGAAAAAGCCAAAGAGTCTTTTGAGGTTGTTTGATAAAGAAGGTTACAGGTATGCAGAACATGCTCAACCCCCTCCTCATAAAAGTATAGAAGTGAATATCTCTAATTATTCCATCACAAGAGTTGAGTTAGGGAAGATAACTCATGAAAGTGTTAAGGCAGAAGCTCAATCTACATTGAATTCTCTCATTTAGAAATTTGATGAAGTAAAAATGGTGAAAAATCAATATAAAGCCAAGGCAAAACAATTAACTTTCACACTCCAGAAGATTACTCTATCCTCAGAGATAATTGAGCCTGTGGCCATAACCATTGAGGATCCAGTTATTTAAAAGGTTCAAAACGTTCATAAAAGGGGCAGGGTAGTCAATGAGTTCCTAGACCGAATGATTGTACAAGGATCACAACTATTAAGAACCTCTATGGAGAGAATGGAAAAGATGGAAAGCATAAGATTAGAGTTAGACAAAGTTGTTGATACTTTCTCTTAAAAACAACAAGATATAGAAAATAGTTTGTCAACATGGACCAAAATGAAGAAGCTCAAATTAGGCATATTGGTGGATATTGGGATCATTCCCAATAGAGAAAAGTTTGTAGAGGCTAAAGAAACCATGATACACAAAGTGAGTGTTATCAAGGAATTGATCAAAGACTTGCAAAGTGCTCGAGATGTCAGTGAGGACAATGATTTGAATCTTGTCAACAACATTGAAGAATTTCCTTGTAAGTTACTTGATGACAACCAAAAGTTTCTTTCCTCAGATGCAGTGATCTAGGAATTCAACAACATGATCCAGAAGGAGTTTGAAGATCAAGCCTTTTCATTGGTTTCGATGGACAAGTTGTTGGCTATTTAGTTAACCTTGGACAACCTCAAAGTGTTTCTGGGAAGGCACAAGAAATCTTGTAACACTGTTAAGGATTCAGTCACAATAGCCCTGGCTATCTCCAGACATACTTCAGGACTAGATACTAATGAAGTGCAAGCAATCATGAAGAAGCATGAAGATTTTATGGAGGATGGTAGAGAAAGCTAAATTTGCCTTAGTTTTAATTTTTAGTATTTTCATACTTTATGTAATTAGTTCCATACATTTTACATGTCATTTTCAAATATGTAATTACATGTAAAAATATAGAAGTCCTAAATCAATGTGGATTCTTTTGTTCAATAAGTCAAATTTAGGTTTACTTTTCCTAGATTAGCTCTCAAGTCTCCTCTATATATATGAGGGAGTTCTTTTGTACAAAGACCTTTAATCTTTTGAAGCTAAGCACTACCCATTTTGAGAAGAATACTTGAATCTTTGTGTTGAATGTGCATATCAAGAATTGATCAATAAAAGAAGCAGATTTTCTCCAACCTTTGTTTTAGAGTACGTTTGTTGTATGAAAGAGTGTTCTTATGTCTCTCTTGTCATATTATCTTGAAGTTGATTTATGAGTAATGTATCATTTCATTATTGAAGGGAAAATTAGATTTGGTATTAATAAACTTTGTGTTATCATATTGCATTTGGAGCTATATGTATTGTGTATGAATTTGGTTGAGAACTTGTAGACTTTGTGCTGCAATTGTTAGATATATTCTTGTGGATCTAAGATGTTGTTTGTTGATAGACTTTGAGCTACAACTTGTTGCACTTGTTACATTTGGAATCATATTTAGGGAATAACTTGGAGACTTTGAGCTAGAGGTTATTTCCATTGTTCGTGCAATCTTATTGTGATATGTGTTGAGATACTTTGGGATACAAAACATATCATCTTGTTATCTTTGGAACTATTTTGGAAAGTGGCAAAAGACTTTGTGCTTTTGTAAATTTTCTAGTTACTGTAATTTGCTAGTATCATTCTTGTTATTCCTATGTCTAATAAAAATTGGGTATCGGCTATTATTGCTCCAAGTGGTGTTATTTAGTTTATTACTTGTTGTAATCATCAAGGTCATCATTGTAATTTATTTCCCTTATTCTAGAGAAAGAGAATATGCTAATGGAGACACCCTCATGGATAGTTGTAGTGTACATAATCACAGTTTAATTACTAGTTGATTTAATTAACAATATGAAGGAAGCCTTCCCTTTCTGAGTGGATAGATTTAATCTCATTGTACTTTGGTTGATATAACCATTTTGTTCTCAGTTAGCTGATAACAAAATATTTACCCAATAAATTTTGACCTAATTTGCAAAAGTTATGGTCTTTTAAATAATGATAGTCAGTTCAGGCAATCAGATGCGAGATGTTATTGACCATATGCACCATTTTATATACAAAATGTGCCAAACTATCTATTGAATGCACAATTCTTTCTGCCAAATGTGTAACTTTGTCTACTAGATGCACAACTCTGTCTACCAGAAGCGCAACTTTGTCTTCCAAAAGTGCAACTCTATTTGCCAGATGTGCAACTCTATTTACTAGATGCCCAACTTTGTCCTAACCTACAAAACAAAGAAACATGAAGAGTCAAAATTGTAAATATTTCATTCAAAAGTAAACCAAGATGTCCTGGATGTACCAAACTATCTACTAGATGCACCAAACTATCTACCGAATGTGTCATTTCATCAATCAAAAGCACAAATCCGTACATGTAGCCTAGAAAATCATAAATTCTTAAGCAAATTTTGTTAGAAATTAGGGACTGAGTCCCACCAAGCATGCAAAAATGTGTATAGGGAAAATTGGAATGAATAAACATATCAATATAATGAAAGAATCATACCAAATTCCATCATAACCTTCAAGAAATCAACAATAGCATAACAAAGATAGAATAAATGCATGAAATGTTAGAATTAGACAAGATCAGCAAATGAAAACTAAGATAAAATTCTATAAATCATGAGCACAAAAATAGCCAAATGTAATATTCAAGAGATTACATCAAAATATTACACCAAGAGTTGATGAAAAAGTACAAAGAGCCTTGCTTATATAGGTAAGGATAACGAGGTGAGAAGGAGATAACCAACTATGACTAACCCTCTATGTGATGAACACATGTGTGCACAAGTGGAGGGTGATGGACAAATGTCTCCAACCTCCCATAAGGTGAGGAGAGAATATCTCCAACCTCTATTGAGGTGAAGTGTCAAAATGACTAACCTCAAAAGTGAACTTAACCTTTAATGTCAATGTTAAGTTAGACTTAACCACTAAGTGTGACATAAGCCTAGATGTGGGTTAGGATAAACCCAACACTCTAAAATCCCCCCTTAAGTTATACTTAGAGAGTAGCAATACAAAGATTACGATGGGTCTCGGCTACTAGGCCATGTTAGGTACCCATGTACAAACAACTTTCTCAAAAAGTGGAGAAAAGGAGAAAACCTAGTGGGAATAAAACTCCTCTCCAAAATGATGTAGAAGCATCCCTATTTCAAGAGAAATCTTGTATCAACCAAAAACATTTGCATTTTAGTTTGTTTTCAGTTCAGTTTGTTTCTTTTCATTTTCTAGTTTAGTTCAGGCAGTTTAGTTAGAAGCAGATTCTACATTTTGGTCTGACATTTTACCACAGTTGCATTTTAGACCTTGTAGAGCTATACTTAATATCTACATTCATTCATCGACACCATATCTAGAATTCTTTTCATTTTCCAGTTCAGTTCAGGCGGTTTAGTCAGAAGCAGTTTCTACATTTTGGTCTAACATTTTACCACAGTTACATTTCAGACCTTGTAGAGCTAGACTTAACGTCTACATTCATTTATCTACACCATATCCAGACTTCATAGATCCACACTTCTTTATCGGAAGGAGATCGCTATCAGAAGATTGACTATTTCTCATAACAGAGCATCTGAATAATCATAGACAATTAGCTGAAGGAGAAACTTGCGAAAACATTTCCCAATATGTGGAGCCTAATAACACATCATTCAATGATCTTTGGTTTGTGGCCTACCTTCCTAGGGGATCCATACATCATTCCATTCATTTTCTAGAAATGTTCTATGCATTTAGGTCTAACCTATATGTGTACACACGTTACATCTCTTCTTTGGAATTTGTGATCTTCCTTGGCTGACACAGAGGAATCTATTGATCTAGAATTGATATATATTGATGTAATAGATCCTTAGGAAAGTCATTCATAAGTTACTAAGTTCTAAATAGTTAGATTATTCATCTTTCTAGTGAAGGAGCTTCAAAGCCTTATCTTGCACATGTATGTAATCAGGTCTATGAGCCCTAATTGTAAGCCTGCAGTTGCTAGTCGATCTCTATTTGAATTCAATGATATACTGAATAACTGAATCTACATTTGTTCTATTTTTTTGAGTTGTTTCCATTGTGTTTACTCTTGCTACATGGTCTAGATAGTTCATTATGTGACCCCTCCTACCATGACTGCACCAAGTGGTATCAAAGCAAAAGTTCAAATCTTTGGGAGCAGATTGAGCAAAGTTGGTGAGGGAATTCCATAAGATCTTGTTGTGGATAGATCGTCAAATTGAGGCAGGTTATTTGTGTAGCAATCGATCACCGATTGAGAGGCAGTTGTCACCTTGTGGCCCGATCGCTGAACTTGAGGCAGTTTACACTTGATCCTAGGAAGAATGCCTCTGAGGAGAGTTGCTACTATTGGAACAATGGCTAGTAGAATAGATGAGATGATGGAGATGATGAAAACAATGTGAATTCATTTGGATGTTGTTGAAGAAGATAGGCGAAGAGGATTGACACCGAGACCTAATGTTGAAAGCAATGACGAAGAGGAAATTTAATCTGTCAAACAAATTGGTGAAACCCTAGGAGGTGATGAAGAAGAAGAATCAGATCAAGTAAAGATGTTGTGAGCTATTTCAAAGATTGGAAAGAGACCTAGAGTTGATGTGCCGAACTATACTAGTAATTTGAACCCTGAAGAATTGATTGACTAGATAAATGACATGGAAGAATACTTTGAATATGAAGAAGTTGAAGATCTGGAGAAGGTGAAATTTGTAAAGACAAAGTTGAAAGGACATGCTGCTATATGGTGGAAAGAAGTTCAGTTGGAAAGAAATAGAAGGGAAAAAGAAAAGATTACAAAATGGTATAGGATGGTGACAAAATTGAAGAATCAGTTTATACCTACTGACTATGAGTTGGAACTGTTGAAAAGATTGTAAAACATGAGACAAAAGGAGAAATCTGTGAAGGAGTACACTGAAGAATTCCATAAATGATCATAAGGACAGGACATAGTGAAGCAGACAAGGAGAAAGTGACTAGATACATCAATGGACTAAGATTGAACATTCAAGATGAACTAAGCTTGATTAGGATGACATCTTTGGAAGAAATAGATCAGTTTGCCCTAAAAGTTGAAGAGAAGATGAATAAAAGACATGATCAAAGACAGAGAGGTAGAAAAGGTAAATTTTAGAGAGGTAGGACTTATTCTGGAGGAGATAGATCATTTCTGGAGCAAAACAAGTTTGATAGCCCATTTAAGAAGGATGACAGAGATACTATTGCATACCAGAGAAATGATAGAAATTTTCATCCTAGAGACAACTATAATTCATACCGGGATGAAGGATACAGGAGAGAAGGAAGAGGATTGGATAAGAGAACATTCAGAGGCACTTGTTTCAAGTGTGGAGGTGAAGGACATAGAGCATTTGAGTGTAATTAGGGTAGTACAAGTAAGAGGACAGAAAATAGTGGAAGAGCAGCCTATGTTGAAGAAGAACCTATTGAACTAGGTGGCCCCTATTCAATTGGTAAACCAAAGAAAGGAGAATCATTGGTAATGAGGAGAGCACTATTTCAAATAGAGACAAATGAGGAACCACCACAAAGGAAGAGCTTGTTCAGAACCAAATGCAAATTAGAAGGTAAGTGTTGTAAAGTTGTAATTGATAGTGGTAGTTCAGATAACCTAGTTTCAGAGGAGATGGTGACTAAGCTGAAGTTGGAAAGATTGAAACACCCTAAGCCATATTAGATAACATGGATTCAGGATGATCATAAGGTACTAGTCAGTGAACAATGTTTGGCAAAATTTCATATTGGATCTTATCATGATGAAGTCTTGTGCGATAGTATGCCTATGGATGTATGTCATATCTTTTTGGGTAGACCTTGACAATATGATAGAAAAGCTATACATGATGGGAGAAAGAATACATATACTATAACAACAAATGGAAATAGAATTACTTTGATTCCTTCGGAGGATGATCTGAAGAGTGAAGTATGTGGGAATGCTAGAATCTATTAGGTAGATGGAAGAAAATTTTTGGATGGTTTGAGACATGAGAATATGTGTTATGCCTTGATTCCTAAGAAGCCTGAAGCATTGAAGAAAGAGACTAAAGAGACACAATCAGAGAAGATAAAAGAGTTATTGATAGAGTATGAAGACATCATATCAGATAATGTACCTAATGGATTGCCACCTACAAGGAGTATCATTCATCAATTGGATCTTATTCCTAGAGCAAGTTTGCCTAACAAAGAAACACACCAGATGACACCGACAGAGAATGAAGAACTAAATAGACAGATACAAGAGTTGTTGAGGAAATGTTTGATCAGAGAAAGTTTAAGTCCTTGTGCAATACCTGCAATGATAGCCCCTAAGAAAGATGGAGAATGGAGAATGTGTACTGACTCTAGAGCTAAAACAAGATCACAATTAAGTATAGATTTCCTTTACCTAGGATGGATGATATCATGGATTATTTGAGTGGAGCAAGATATTTCACAAAGATAGATTTGAAGAGTGGATACCATTAGATCAAAATCAGAGAAGGTGATAAATGGAAGACTGCTTTTAAGACAAATGAAAGATTGTATGAGTGGTTAGTGATGCCCTTTGGATTGACAAATGCACTGAATACTTTCATGAGATTGATGAATGAAGTCTTGAAGAAATTCTTAAGTAAGTTTGTTATTGTATATTTGGATGATATTCTAATTTTTAGTAAGACAAAGGAGGAACATTTGTGGCATATTAGACAAGTTTTGCAGAGGTTGAGAGAAGAGAAATTGTTGATAAACATCAAAAAGTATAGTTTCATGAAGGAAGAATCGGTATACTTGGGATTTGTGATTTCTGCGGAAGGATTGAAGATGGACCATGAGAATTTGAAAGCAATTATTGAATGGCCTACACTAGAGAGCATTGGAGAAGTTAGATCATTTCATGGATTGGCTAGTTTCTACCGGAAGTTCATCACAAATTTTAGTTCAGTTTGTAACCCTATGACAGAAACTATGAGAGGTGACAGAAAAGATTTTAAGTGGACATCTAGAGAAGATAAAAGTTTTGAGTTGTTGAAGCAGAAAGTGATAGAGCAACATATTTTGGCATTACTAGATTTCAATAAGGTATTTCAAGTTGATTGTGATGCAAGTGGAAATGCGATTGGAGAAGTATTAAGTCAAGAAGGTAGAATTGTAGCTTATTTCAGTGAGATGTTGAATGATGCAAGGAGAAGATATTTACTTTATGATCAAGAGTTCTATGCAATAATTCAAGCCTTGAAGAAGTGGAGACATTACTTATTGTCTAAGGACTTTATGTTGTATACAGATCATCAACCTTTGCAATATTTGAATAGACAAGGTAAGTTAAATTAGAGACATATGAGATGGGCAGAGTTCATGTAGAGTTATACTTTTGTGTTGAAGCATAGGAGTGGTAAATCAAACGAAGTTGCTGACGTATTGACTAGGAGAAGAAACTTGTTGGCAGAGATGAGAGTTGAGGTGTTGGGTTTTGATTAATTGAAGAACATGTATGAGGGAGACACTAATTTTGTAGAACCTTAGAAAGCATGAAGAGAGCCTGTTGTGACAGATAGGAGTAAGTGGTTGGACTATTTCATTCAAGAATATATGTTGTTCAAAGTAAGTCAGTTGTGCATACCTAGAAGTTCAATGAGAGATAATTTGATCAAGGAGAAGCATAGTGGTGGATTGGCAGGACATTTTGGCATTGATAAGACAGTGGCTTTGGTGAGTGAAAACTACTTTTGGCCTTAGATACATAAGAATGTTAGGAGATTTGTGCAAAGTTATAGAGTTTGTCAGATTGCAAAAGGGAGTAGTCAGAATACTGGATTGTATAAACCTTTGACAGTACCGGAGAGACCTTGGGAAGACATAAGCATGGATTTTGTGATGGGATTGCCTAAGACACAGAGAGGACATGATTCAATATTTGTAGTGGTGGATAGATTTTAAAAAATGGCTCATTTCATACCTTGCAAGAAGACAACCGATGCAGTGCATATAGCTGACTTATTTTTCAAGGAGATTGTGAGATTACATAGATTACCTAATAGTATAGTTTTAGATAGAGACACAAAGTTTGTTGGATACTTTTGGAGGACACTTTGGAAGAAGATGAAGACAGACTTGAAGTTTAGTTCAACTTTTCATCCACAGACCAATGGACAAACAGAGGTAGTGAATAGGAGTTTGGGAAACTTGTTGAGATGTTTGGTTGGAGAGAAAGCTAGAAGTTGAAATTTGATTCTTTCACAAGAAGAGTTTGCATACAATAATTCCATGAACAGGAGCACCAAAAGAACACCTTTGAGATTGTTACTGGAGTAAACCCCAAAGGAGTTGTAGAATTAAGAGATATCAGTACAGAGGAAAAGAGAAGTGCAAAAGTAGAAGAATTTATAGATCACATGAAGATAGTACATGATTAGGTTAAGAACCATTTGGTGAATATGAACAATAAGTACAAAGAGAAGGCTGATGAGAAAAGAAGACATAAGGGATTTGAAGTTGGAGATGAAGTGATGGTGTACTTAAGAAAAGAAAATTCCAATTGGGACATATAACAAGTTGAAGATGAAGAAGTTTGGAGCTCGCACGATACTTAGAAAATTTGATTCATGAAATGCATATGAAGTAGAGTTACCAGAGACATTGGGTATATCACCTATTTTCAACATTGTAGAACTATATCAGTATCATGAAGCAGAGTTTAGTGACAACATGGAATAAGACTTAAAGAAGTAGTTACCACAACAAGCAGATTGAAGACATTTTGGACAGCAGAGTTGGATTCAGCACTAGAGGAAGACAATACAAAGAATATCTTGTGAAGTGGAAAGGCAAACCAGGAGAATATTCATCATGGATTTCTCAAGCTGAAGTGGACCGTCTTAGTTCTCCCCTAGCCCAACAAAGTGAGGGACACATTTTTTTTAATAACCCTAGATGTCTGATGCAGGAGCATCCCTAGTTCAAGAGCAATCTTGCATCAACCAAAAACATTTGCATTTCAATTTGTTTTCAATTCAGTTTGTTTGTTTTCATTTTCAAGTTCAATTTAAGCATTTTAGTCAGAAGCAGTTTCTACATTTTGGTCTGACATTTTACCACAATTGCATTTTAGACCTTGCGGAGCTGGACTTAGCATCTGCATTCATTCATATACACTATA
This sequence comes from Cunninghamia lanceolata, assembly GCA_027924645.1. Lineage (NCBI taxonomy): Eukaryota > Viridiplantae > Streptophyta > Pinopsida > Cupressales > Cupressaceae > Cunninghamia > Cunninghamia lanceolata. The sequence continues at coordinate 2,661,023 of BSBN01000130.1, read as the reverse complement.
TCTAGAATTAAAAGATCCATACTTCTTTACCAGAAGGAGATCGCTATCAAAAGATTGACTATTTCTCAGAACAGAGCATCCTGATAATCACAGACAACCAGCTGAAGGAGAAACTTGTGGAAGCATTTCCCAATCTATGGAGCCTAATGACACATCATTCAATGATCTTTGGTTTGTGGCCAAACTTCCCAGAGGATCCACACATCATTCCATTCATTTTCTAAAAGTGTTCTATGCATTTAGGTCTGACCTATCTGTGTACACATGTTACATCTCTTCTTTGGAATTTGTGATCTTCCTTGGCTGACGTGAAGGAATCTATTGATCCAGACTTGATATATATTGATGTAATAGATCCTTAGGAAAGTAGTTCATAAGTTATTAAGTTCTAAATAGTTAGATTATTCATCTTTCTAGTGAAGGAGCTTCAAAGCCATATCTTGTGCATGTATGTAATTAGGCCTGTGAGGCCTAATTGTAAGCCCATATGTTTCTAGCTGATCTCTATTTGAATTCAATGATATACTGAATGAGTAAATCTACATTTGTTTTATTTCTTTGAGTTGTTTCTATTGTGTTTACTCTTGCTGCATGGTCTAGATAGTTAATTCTTTGAACCCTCCTACCGTGACTGAACCAAAAAGAGAAAAGATGCATGAAAGAAATGTACAAGGGAATAAGAAGAGTGATAGATGGAGGACTCAGAACCCCCCAAGGACTACTTCTAACACATAAGTACATGAAAAATTCTCCCCATAGGAGAGACAAGAGAGAAGGTCATGTGACCCCCCCAGAAACTATGAAGTGGTGAACTCCGTGTGAGGAAATGCTTCCTCCCAAAACTGATAAGAGAAGAGAAACCATGTAACCTCCCCTCAAAATACCTCTTGTAATGGTGGTAGATGCTTGAGACTGGATGTTGAAGATGATCCATAAATGCTGAACTATTGAACACAAGGAATACTGAGAGGGGGGTGAATCAGTATTCTATAAAACCATTATTTCACCTATTCTTTAATCCATTTACCAAATTCAATAACATGAAAGAAAAATAAACATAGGAAGAGTGGCCATAAAGTCATAACACATAGACACCAAGATTTTTACGTGAAAAACTAAAAAGGGAAAAACCACACTGAGTGTTAGCTCATAATATATTATAGTATCAAAACCAGATTACAAAAAGGCTCACTGTCCAAAGAAGTGCTCACTACAATAGGCTCACTGCCAAGAAAGAACTGCTACAAATGCATCTAAAGTATGCTGGAATCTAGTTCCATTGATAGCTCAAAATATAGATTCAAAGGTCTTCATCATGTCTACCCTTTTTCTCTACCCTGCTCACATATGCTCTGTTTTGTGTACTTTTGAACCCTTACTGCACTTTTCGGATCACAAGAATCATATACACAAACACTTTGCAACACATTCGCATTGTGACCTCTCTCCAACATTGAAATCTATCAAGCATATATATCCACAACAAGATTTAACTCAAAACTAGGTCGACATGGCAAATATGAAGCGTGCACACAAAAATTATACCTTATCAGCTTAATTCTTTGCACAATCAGTAATGTGAATCCATACAATCATTCAAGAACCTTCACATAGGTATGGACCTATTATAGAACCACTTAGGATGATGATCTAAACAATATATATTTACCGCACATTGATCCAGCTGTGTGTCAGCCTTATACTTGAGTATACTCATAACCATGTTGTCTGTCATATCACAATTTTTAATGCGGACCACATTGGACTCCAAAATTCATATAAAACATTCATTAGGCATCACCAATCATATCTTCATAATTAAAAATCATAATATTCTTATATGGTGAGATGCGGATCTCTGAACTGATGACTCTGTCTTTGTGAAACACTGTCAAGCTGAATGTCGATACTTAGAAGCTTGTAGATGATCTTATGTTGAACTTCATAATCTACAAATCTAGAATTATATACTTCTCATATGTGTTTACAACACCTCCAAACTGCACATCAAAAAAATCAATACCAGAGGAATGTGGACCGAAATACCCAGGTGTTATGCACTGTTCCTGAGTGAACTTTACTTACCCAAACTTAGGCAATTCATAGTATGGCTTCTAGAGAATTTCAAGACATGAAACTTGGAATATAGCATTGTGTAACACCTATGTGTAACATATCAAAACCACAAACTAAAATCTTCATCTGCGGAGGAGTACTGGTTGAATCACTGTCACTGCCTTAGTAAACTTCCAACACTTCGTCAAATTGACTAAGTCATTCTTTCCAGACCAAAAATACTATCCATAACCTGTATCAAGAACTATCTCCAATCATATCCATCTATTGCCATCAATGACAACATTGAATCTCCAACATATCAGTAGTGTCTCTTGACCATGTTGCCAACATGAACAACATTTCTCCCCTTAGGAAGAAATCGAACCACAGAAGTGTACAAAGAATCTTCTCATTCTAGATAGGAACATACAGGAAGAAGTATGAAGGTCTCTGAATTATGCATATGATTCAAAGACATAGATGATGCCCATGATGTCTTTGAAGAATGCTCAATGATCTCCAATCCAATGTTGTTGTGTGATGAAGATTCAGGAATAGGGACCATAGATGTATGGTGAAAGCTGAACCGATGTGAATCTAATACTTCTGTAGAAGGTGTCAAACTAGATGATGACGAAGTTTGATATGTAGACTCATAAGTATCTATATAGTCAATCACTATATAAGCTGAAATAGGTAATGCATGAACAAGTATAGATGAAGATGATGGTGATGCAACTTCATCGAAGCTAACATCAAAGAGAAGATGAATGTCCTCAATGTTGTGATCCAAATCTATAATGTGGGATTCTATAAAAAGTGATACGATGTCTAGTAGATATACATCCTAATGTGGTAGATCTGGAAAAATGATGACAATGTTCTAATGCAAGGAATCACTGAAACTCATCCTGAATGAAACATTAGGTGGTGATTTTGCAGTCTTACAAAACATCAAAAAGACAATGTGAGAGAAATAAGGACAGAGTGCATCCCCATGTTGATTGCTCCCATAATAAGTACACTTGAATTTGCAACATGTAGAGATGGTATAATGTGCAAAAGATCAAATGCAAAAAAGCCCCCCCAAAACTGTTGAAAGAGAGACCCCCAAATTTTAGCACTTTATAACTAAATACATTTTACAAAATAAATTTGACCAATGCATGGGAAATGTAAAAACATGAACTGTTGCTAAAAACGGTGCTCAATTTCAAGCTATCGATCAAAAGTTTTTAAATAGTTAATTTCTTGCAAAAATGGCCTAATTTAATAATCAACACTAAAAAAGCAAAAAATAATACCTGTCGAAGAGGTGAATATAGTCTCCCAACCACTTGGAATTAGGGTGAAGGTTGTAACAATTTGAAAAAAAGACCTATGTTAGGCACTTTTGCAAATCTTGATGGTGTCCTTTCGCATAAAAAACTAAATGTTGCAGTTGCACTAACTGCTTGTGGTGACAACAAATGCTGTTACAAAGTGTAAATGTGACATATATAGTAACAATAAAAGTTAGTGTGTACATTTAACAATTGAAATCAAATGTCATTTTGTGCAAACTAATGATAAATGCGACAACTAACAATAAGTGCTAACAACAAATTTGACCAACAAATAATATGTATGCAGATTTGAGGGTGAAAATCCCTCAATTGTGCCCCAAGTCTACAAAAAGAAGAGTCCAAACAGGACTTGGAATGTAGAGACTGTGCCAGTTAATGAGCCAGAGAACTCCAAAATGCTTAAAAGATTGATCGAATCCACCAGATGGCTAACGAACGGTGAAGAAGGTGACTAACTGAGTCGTGGGCTTGTAGTGGCCAACAGGAACCCAAAAAATAGGCCAAAAGTTGGCCGAGTGAGCCCTAAAGAGGGGCTGTTTGGTTGTATGTGAAGGCATCTATTGGAAGGCTCCACCTCCTGCTTTGGAAATGAACCAAGCAAGCCCTCATGAATGAGAAACTTTGAGACCCTTAGACAAGCATTGAGATGGCACCCTCAACATTTAAATTCATTTAAATTGCAAGCTTGAAACAAACCATAATAGCAACAATTCTTTGACCCGATATGTGAGTTTGAAAGCCTGGAATGTTTGAAGAAAAATATATGCTATGAGTGGTGGCTGATCTAAATGATGAATGGGTAAACAACGATAGCATTAAACACAAAATACCACCACGGTTGCTTCTTTTACAAAGCAAATCTTAAAAAAACAAACCCACTGTCCAAAATAATGAACCAGGCACATGAAACTTGGAAATGTCACTTGAATTTGCAAGATGTTGAACAAAAGATTCTCCAAAAAATGACTCCAAATGCCATAAAACACCCATGAACAATGGTGAAATTAGGCAATGACTCCAATGACAGAACGCCCAATGCAAGGCTAAGTCCAGGAAAGGACATCGAAATCTAGCTGAGTAACCCAAAAAAGACAGCCCAACAAAGAATGTGGGAACCATAAGTGAGTTGAGAGGAGTAGAAGGGCTTGCTCAAACACCCAAAAAATTGTCCTGGGAGACCAGAAAGTGCAGGGACAGCCAGAGGTGAGTCGCTAAGGCTGAAGAGGGCGACCAACAACTTGTATGAAGACCTCCAGGTGACAAACAATGGTCAACCACCAACTATTGTGTGCATATTTAGCAATGAAAAAGACCACCTTTGTGTAGATGTGGAATCCTCCAATGGTGAATAGGATAGAGGCCAAATAGGCCACAAATCTACCTAACAATATTGCTTCAAGTTTGCCAAAATAATGATGAAACAAACGTTGAATCCTCCGTGAAAAAACCTGCAATACCAAGAGTACCCAAAATGGGTATATGGGAAGAAGGTTGAAAGGCCCTCTACTAATTTTTTTCAATTTTTACAACTTTTCTGTACAGAATTATTATAGGCACCTAATTGCAAAGAAAACACTAAAACTTAAACCTTGAAATGGATGAGTGCTTGATTTTTCTCAAAACGAGAAGCATTTCACTTGCATGGCTTTGATACCATGTCAAAATTAGCCAAGATCAACAAATGAAAACTAAGATAAACTTCTACAAAGCATGAGCACAAAATAGCCAAATGTAATATTCAAGAGATTACACCAAGAGTTGATAAAAAAGTACAAAGAGCCTTGCTTATATAAGAAAGGAGAAGGAGGTGAGAAGGAGACAAACAACTATGACTAACCCTCTATGTGATGAACACATGTGTGCACAAGTGGATGGTGATGGACAAATGTCTCCAACCTCCCATAAGGTGAGGAGAGAATATCTCCAACCTCTAATGAGGTGAAGTGTCAAAATGACTAACCTCATGTGAGCACATGTGGTGAGACAAAAAAGTGACTAATCTCAAAAGTGAACTTAACCTTTAATGTCAAGGTTAAGTTAGACTTGACCACTAAGTGTGACTTAAGCCTAGATGTGGGTTAGCATAAACCCAACACTCTAACATGAAACACTAAATATTACCCATTGCTTGGAGTTTCTTGGTGTATTTTTATGTGTGGATTGCTCAAAATGCTAAAAGCATAACCATGATTGCAAGGTGGATGGATGATAAGCTCAATGGATGTGTGATTGCTTCAACGAATGCTCATAGTGCGCTAGGAGATATGGATGCCAATTGCTCAAAGTTCGTGAAGGGTTTGTGAAGAGGTGAATGGGAGTATTTATAGCTTTCAAAATAGATCGATCAAAACAAAGATTTAAAGCCAATTAAACTCAATTTTTTATTTGCTTTTTGACATTGTGCATGGAAGATATTTAGAAGAAAAAGATAAATTTGGAAGATGAGAAGATAATTAGAAATTAAATAAATAAATTTATTTAATTTTTTGTGAATGATGGAAGAAATTAAATAAAATAATAATTTTATTTATTTAGGAGATCTAAGAAAAGTCAACATAAATAAATTAGAATAATTTATTTAATTTTGGAAGAATAATTAGGGAATTAAATAATTAAAATTATTTAATTATGTGGATAAGAGGAATAAGATGTTGAATTAATTAAATAATTGGTTTATTTAATTAATGGGAAATAGAAGAATAAGTTGGTGAAATGATTAATTAATTGTAGCACTTAGTGATTACTGTACAACACAAACTCCATGGGTAATAGGTAATGCTTCCATTTCTTCAATGCTTGAACTATGGCATAGAATTCTTGGTCATAAATTAAACATCTCCTTTTGGCATCATTTAAGGGTAAAAGCACAAAGTTGTGTCACACTTTTATAAAGGAAATGGCTAACACTAATCCAACTTTTAAACTTGAATCACTAAAAAGTGACATATATGTTTTAAATTTTGAAATGATGTAAACTAATACAATATTTATTTTTTAGTATATTTTATGTTTGTATTTTTTGAAAAAAATTTAAAAATTATTTGAATATAGTTTTTAATAAATTGACACTATATGAAAAATGAAGTTACATGAGATGTCAATCTATATATAGTAAATTTTATTTTGTTTCTTCAATTTTTGTGTGTATTTATAACTTGAAACTTTAGTGCATGGATATATTTTTTTCCAATTTTGATAAATATATATTTTTAAATAAATAATAAAATATGTGTGTATTAAAACGTAGTTGTTTCCATTTGACATCAACTTTCATATTAATTATTTATCTAAAATAGAAAAAAAATTATACCATCTTGATATAGATTCTTTTATCTAGTTCATCATATTTTTTTCAATTTTTTTTAATAAGTTTTACTATTTTTCCTTGACATGGTAATCGACCTAATGTTTTGTGTTGATAACCTACTTTTAGTAAAAATAGAAAGGAAAATATAAATAATAATTAAACTATTAAAATATATATATATATATATATATTTAAAACTAAACTTATAGATCTACAAAAGGGTATTTTTATATATTTTTTTTAAATGTTATTTACACGAGTAGAAGTTGTTGAAATATCAAGTTTTTCAAATAATTTTATTTTTTTGGTAAATTGGCCTCATAGTGGTGCTACATATGCATTTAGCCAACAATTTTAGTTGGAAAAGTTGTGGACATATCTAACTTAGCTAGAATGAGTCTTACAAGATAATATGTTTGACCAAAATTAATTTGTAGTTAGAAATACTTAAATTTGATAAGTTGGCTGAAAGTGTGACACAACTTTGCACTTTTACCCTTAACTTTTCACTAAAATAAGCTACTGGTCTTCCTTCCTAGCTTAGTACCACCCAAATTGTATTTCCACTTACATCACAATTAACTTGGAATATCTTGTTGAAATGTGGTAATCCCAACATTTGTTGTTATGTTACCTTTTTCTTTAGCAACTCAAATATCCCATCTACTCTAATAGTCCACTTGAATTCCTTCTTGTCCCCCTTCATTGTCTCAATTAGTAGTGCACAAATACTACTAAATTTTTTGAGAAAATTTCTATAGAAACTTGCCAATCCATGAAAATATCTTAGTTCCCCAATGTTTGTTGGTGTAGGCCACTCCATAATGGCTTTAAATTTCTCTAGATTCACCTCCAATCCTTTAGCTAAGATCACAAATCCTAAATACACCAATTCTTCCTTCATGAAGCTAAACTTCTTTAAATTGATTAGTGAATTTTATTCTCTCAATCTTTGCAGTACTAACCTAATATGCTCCAGGTTTTATTCCTTAATCTTACTAAAAATTAGAATATCATCCAAGTAAACAATCACAAACTTGCCCAGAACTTTTTTCAAAGCCTCATTCATCAACCTCATAAATGTACTTAGCACATTAGTCAATCCAAAAGTAATAACTATCCACTCATATATTCTCTCATTAGTCTTTCAATCTTGGTAAAGTACCTTGCTCCACTCAAACAATCCATTATGTCATCCATCCTTGACAATGGGAATCTATACCATAGTATGATCTTATTGATTTCTCTACGATTAGTACACATCCTCCATTCATTATCCTTCTTGGGTGCTAGTACTGTGGGTACTATACATAGGCTCAAACTCTCCCTAATCAGACCCTTCCTTAGTAACTCCTATACTTGCTTATTTAGTTCTTCATTTTCTTCTAGTGTCATCCTAAGTGGTGCCTTATTTGGTAAATTGGCTCCCAAAATTAGGTCCATCTAATGACCAATACTCCTCATTGGTGGCAATCCCTTTGACATGTTGTCTGATATGATGGCCTTATATTCAATTAACAACTTTGAAATCTTCTATGGTGCCTCCTCATCACTTGTGGTGTTGTTTTCTACATCTGTGGTGTTGCACACCTTAGGATCAATTCAAAACAAGTATTCTCATGTCTTAATCCATCCAAAAACTTCCTTCTATCCACCAAGCATATTCTAACATTGCTACAAACTTGATCTTCTTTTTATTTTAGTGGCATCAATCTATGTCTCCAACCATTACTTGTTATAGTATAAATGTTTGCCCTTCCATCATGTATAGCATGCTAGTAAAACTATGATAGCCTTCCCAATAGTAGTTATATCACAAAGGACTTCATCATGGTAACCCCTATCTTTAAGTTTATCCAACATTGCTCATTTACAATTACCTTATGTTCCTTCTATAGCTAAGCAATTACATAAGGGTTTGGATGTCATAGTGTCTTCAAATTTAACTTCTTAACCATTACCTTAGATACTAGGTTATTTTTACTTCCACTATTACCAACAACTTTGCAATACACTCCCCCTATTTTGCATCTAGTTCTGAATAGATTCTTTATTTGTATTGGTCCTTCTTCCTCATGGTGCTTAAATAAGGCCTTCATAACTTGTGATTCTCCATGTTTGGGGTCATCATTTCTTGTATGATCTCCAAGGTCCCCTCATCCCCAAATGCATCTCTTGCACTACCTTCTTGCTTCCCCTAACCTTCAAAACACTCAAATGCCTTCTCTCCACTTGAAACATGCCCCTCTGAAAGGTTTATTCTCATTCCTCTCATATCCTCCACCACCCTATTTGTTCCCATCTTTGTGGTGTGTATCACCCTCCCCTTTGTCTTTGCAATAGTTGTTTCCCTCTTCTTGTCTTTTGTAATAGGTGTCACAACTCCTCCCTTCATTTTGGTAGGTACCACTATCCCTACGGTAAGTATTGTCAATCTTCATTTCTTCCTTGTATGGTCTTTTTCCACCACACTATGATATTTTCCTCTATGGGTCTTTCCTCTCTTGGTCCTTGTTGATTCTGCCTATTCTTGAACCTTATGTTCATTCCTCCAATTGATTGTCAGAGTCCTCTAAAGATCTACCCAACTTCTTATGCTTAAGGGATCTGAGTCAATGGCCAACGAACAAGATTACAACAATGAGTTGAAGAATCCTCTACACTTTTGGTTCTGCAGGACCAAGGCGGGTGTACCTATACAACATCCAAGGGGTATATCTTGACGAATGTTGGATTTTGTTGTTTAAATAGAGGTTCTCAATGAAAATATACCAAGGAAATGATTGATTCTTCTTGGATTGGCTTAATACTTTGGCAATACAGTTCAGACCTAGTTGAAAATAGTTAAAACTTTAATTCCACTCTAAAAAAGTATAGAAATAGAAATGATCTTTTGATTTGTTTGGATGGATCTGAATCAACATATCAGCCTAGTAAGAGATCAGTACCTAATCCAAGGGTTACACAGTCAAGCTGCATAAATCAAGTGTATCTTTCAAGCAATATTCCTTCATCACAAATGGACTAATAACATTAATACCTTGCATTAATGCTTCCTATACTTAGAATTGCAAGATTGTCCTTTAAACTATAATGCAAAACACAATTAACAGAGTATTTACCAAGCAATTATTTCTCTCCTTAAGAGAAAGAAAAAGGCAATACACACATTATAGGGGACTGTAAAGATGAATCAAAATATCCTTGCTATTCAACATTCATATTAATTTCATTAACAATACAAATGGAGATAATTTTGCAACAAGCATGAAAATATGTTGAAAACTGAAATGACACATTACTCTACAAATTTGAACACAAATGTAACAACACTTTCCATAAAACTCAATATTTAACTTAAGTATGTAACTTAATCAACTCATAATTAAGAATGGATTACAATAATCAAGTTTGAACATAAAGAAACATATTCTTTTACATCATCTAAGCATGTTTATCAAATCAAGATATAACATAACTTACAATCTAGTAAATCATTACATTCTTTAGTGAATTCCATCACTAATCAAATACATTATATGCTCTTGGCATCATATTCAAATATTTACATTACAATAGACCAACTGGTCAAAATGCAAACACTATATCTAGAACCAATGACATCTGTCTTCATAAGCCTCAGCTTGTCTCATGCTTGGCAAGGAGAGCATCATCCTAGTGCTTTACCTCCAACCACAGACTTGTGATCCCTCACTCATGTTCCTAACTAGAAGAGGCCCTACCCTTTACAGAAAGATTACACATTAGAACCAATTGGTTAGCCATCTAAGTAACTGGTGTTGTGTCCTTCCTAATGTCTCATGGTCACACACTATAGATCCACTCTAACTAGTATGACACTTCTGGACACACTAGGCCATCTAGACCACTGTGGACCAATAATGCATGCAAAGACAGATGCATTACTTTGGCCAAAGGTTTCATACAAGATGTTATGCAATGAACATTGTCATGTGTCCACCACCCTAACTTGACTTATAAGTTGTCATGTCCTACAGTCAGTTCTTATCAACCTTGTCCTTTACGTCTAGTATGAGAATGGGATCAATTCGAATCACAGTCCCAACTTAGACATTTGACTCCTAACCAAGGTTAATTTTTAACAAAATAGGTTACATTAGAAATACAGAATTAATGACTCCACGTCACCTTGTACCATTCAATTCATTTCAATTTCAGTTTCATGACTATCTTGGTCTCTTGAGTTTAAATCAATAACATTCATCACATATGATGAAGTCAATTCCATAATACTTAAGGCATTCCTTTCCATAGTAAAAGCATGTTATATCCTTATGGATAAATGGCTCTTTTTCAACAACTGAGCTCATGGGTTATTTTCCAACCCTATAGTTGTATTAAGTAAAAGAATATACCATTTAATGTTTATTTGCTAAGTCATAATTCAATCCCAAATAGACTTAGTTTATATCCTAATATAAACTTATTTACAACTATCTCATTTAGAGACTAGAACCAAATTCCTTCATATTTGAAGGTTCATTCAACATACACAAAGGTAATAGTGGCTTTACATGCAATTTGTTGTCAGCTACCCAAGTGAGCCTGACTATTTTTTATTTGGGTGACAACTGTTCACCGATTAAATATATCTATATTAATTTTGTCTTCATGGCAATCCTTACAATCAAAGGACTATGTTTTACAATATCAAAATTTCCCATAGTGATTATCACAGTCGTGGGACTGCATGCCATACAATGATGCCTAAATGGCTATCATTTTAGTCATAAGATTGTATGCGATGAGATGATGCCAATGTAGTCATCAACACTGTCGCATGACTGTTTACAAAGCATTGAGGCCTATGTGGCCATCATAACAATCATTAGACTATATGCATATGCACAAGACCCTAACGGTCTCTAATATAGTCACAAGACTGAATACAAGAAAATGAGGCCTTTACGACCATCAATACAGTTGCATGACTGTATACATTATCAAAAACACATAGTGCAATTTGTATAACTCTCTTTGAGCACTCAAGGCTTGACCATGGTCACTATACAACATGGTTTAAAAACAAATAAAAAAGATAAAAGCTCAGCCATTGTGGCCTTGAGCTTCAGTTTTCATATGGTAAAATGTATTACAATGCTGCCGAGTCAAAATACTCAAGGCTAACTAAGAAAGAATCAATCTTTTCAATACTCAACTGAGCATATATCAATAATATATATAGTCTCAGCTTAGCTCCATGCCTTGAGCATAATTTCACAGTTATCATGTTTAAAAAAATCAGCCTAAGCGGCTTAGAGTATGAATGCAACTCAAAAATTGTTTTAAGTGGGTTTGGCCAAACGGCACCCCAAGCACTGTATATGGCATATTCAAAAAGAAAACTCATGAATGGCTCGATCAACTAGCCTATGCTATAATTTAGAGAAAAATGCTTATCATGCATGGCATCGTGTGCCTCAATATTCCATTGAATAATCAAAGACTTCATGAATCTAAGATACATAAGATGAGCAAGGGTTGAATGTAGACCAACTCTGCGATTCCTTCCACTACTTCTTGAATTTCAATTAACATTGTTCTTCCTTGAACAATTATGTCATTCAAAGCTTCTTAGAAAGCCAACCTCAACCTCCGTTCATCTTCTTTTCCTGCAGTCACCCTTCACTACTTTTTCCTTGATGAAGAAAAGACTAGATTCAAAACAAATATTAATGAGATAATTGATTTCTACCCATGCTGATAAAGGCTAGAAACTACCTTACACTCAGTAGTGCTCCTAAAAAGGTGGCCCAATCCAGCATAATATGGGTTGGTTGAGCTCAAAGCTTCCATCCATTATCATGATCGACTACCACAAAGGAATATTCCACTGACTACTTATCAAAATATAAATAATAACATAATTATTATTATTATTATGGGTAATAATCAATTAAAAGGTTTTATCCTTGATAAGGATTATCACAAGACTTAGAATACATAAAAGAATTCACAATATTTACGTTAATTATCAGGGTCGAGTGATACTCCCCCGAATTTGACTATTCCCATTTAGTTGAAAGACTAGGAAAAATAAATGACCCCGAGAACAATAAATATGAGAGACCTCTTTGTCTCAAAATATTATTATCTCTCGGCTAGGGATGACGTTCCCCAAAACATTATTCGGCCATCACATCATGTCAAGACAACTACATCGACCACATAATAAACCAAGAACATAGAAATCCAAAGACACGAGACATGACACGTGTCAACTTACGAATTGTTAAGAAGGACATAGGAGTCGATTACTCATATGGCTAATCAACTTATATTTTCACAATGTCTAACCCCTTCCTCTAGGATGATACTCTCCTTCCTTCTTTGAAGGACATTCGTTTCTCCTGTCACACTCAGGACCACAAGATTACAATCAGTGCATCATTATCCAATCTCATAATCAAGAATCATTTAAAACTATTTAACATTTGTTTCTACTTCATAATCAAAAGTTAAATTAGATATTTCCACAATATCAAATCAAACTACTAATCCTCCTAATTACCATGTCAAGTTATTGATTAAATCTAGTTTGTAGTTTGGGGATGTAACATATCTCCCCCCATAAGAATCATCATCCCCAATGATTATTTGTTTTTAGAACAAACCAACATAATATAAAATGGTTTCCAAAACATAATAACAAATGTCTTAGAAAAGATGAGGAAACCTACCATGGAAGTCATCATAATTTTCCCAGGTGGTGTTTTCCACCAAATATTGCACTGGACCTTGCACTGTGTTATTTCCTTGTTACATAAGCGTAGCTTACATGTTTTGAGCACCTTGATGGGCTTGATCACCACCGCTCCTGGGTCTTTCACCTATAATATATTCGAATCAAGCATAGGATAATCTGGAAATACATCCTCAAATTCTTGAAGAGGAGGATACTTGTCCATATCTGGTCTTTCCTGACCTATGGACTCCTTCATCCCTACTTCATAAAGTTTTTGGGTTTCATAAAAAGTTGAATCATCTTGAAAGTAGGTTTCCTTTGTTTCATCTTTTTTATCCATCTTAACAACAAAAAATTGACATCCTTTTCTCTATGCTCTTTTCATTTGTAAGGCAGATATCTACCTTAGTTTAATTTCTTCAGGATTTACTTGAATATGGACTTGGTTTCCTAGATCATCCAAACAATCTATTGTTTTAGGATAACAGTCTACTTTAGCTCGATGTCTCCATAGCCAATTCATTCCAAGGATGACATCATACGAGCCAAGTGGAGCTAAATAAAGATTTACTTTAGTGGAAAAGTTTGGAAGTTCAACCCGAGCTTCAAACAAGCATTTCTCTACGTGAGCCTTGGTGTGATTTGCATACTCTACATACCAAGTATTTGCCATGAATCTTGCTTTTCTAGGAATCTTATTTACAATTTTGGGATAAATAAAACATTATGTGGCACCTATATCAATTAAAACTAAAATAGGAACTCCAAACAAAATACCTATTGTTTCTACTAGAGTTATTTGATACTCATCTTGATGGTTATCCAAAGCCGCATGGATACGTTGCCGGTATGCCACTTGCTAGGAAGGTAGAGGATTTCCTCTTGATTGCACTCCTTGTGACTTGTTTGGACACTGATTGGCATAGTGATCTCCGCCACAAGTGAAGCATCCTCCAACTAGTCCTCGCCTCTCCTAAGATTTGCTAGAATTGTTCCCACTCTTCTTGGAGTGGTTTTTCCCCTTCTTATCTCCTTGGATTCATTTTATTTATTTTTAGCCCCTTTATCAATCGTCTCAGTGTTATCTTGTTTCTTCCCTTTCTTCTTTGCGGGTTGAGAAGATTGAGACCAATTGTATCTCTTCCTGTTCCTTTCTCTATAGGCCGATATAGCCTTTAGGTTTTGTTCTTTCCTAACGGCCTTCTCATAGACCTGTTCCATGGTTGTAGGACTATGAACATTGACCTCGCCCCCAATTTGGGAATTCAACCCCATGATAAATTTCTAGACCCAGAACTTCTCATCATGTTGATACTATGGCACATATTTCAGTAATCAGGTGAACATCTCCCAATATTCATTTACAGTTATATCAGCCTATTTCAAATTTTGGAAGTCTATGAGTTTCTGATCATAAAATAGTTGTGGCAACCATCTTTGTCTAAATAGTTCTACAAACCTATCCCAAGTAAGGCTTGTATACCTCAAGCCTAACTCCATTTTTTTGTTCATCCACCATGTGGATGCTTCTCCTGCTAACTGAAATGCTCCCCAGACAACTTTAGTAACCTCATTATAATTTATGATTTCAACGTACTTCTCCATCTCCATAAGCCATGCCTCTGTGGCATCTTCACCTATGGATCCATCAAATTTAGGTGGCATGACCTTTTTTATGTCATGAGACAGTTCCATATCCATTAGGCTCCTTTTATTCCCATCATGTTTAACTACAAGTTATTTTCTCTGTGATGGCTTTGGGGGTGGTGCCATTATGGTATTCCTCACCATCACCCCCATCATAATTATCTCGTATGTCTTCTAACTGGCCTCTCACTTTATGTTCAAGGGTTTCTACCCTCACCCTCATTTCTTTCCACAATGTCAAGATTTGGTCTAATTTAGACTCGGATTGCCTTGAAGGTGCTCCTTCATCTTGACTATCCTCAATTTTGGTTCCAACTCGAACCCTTACTACAATTTACTTCTTCCTGAAGTTTGCAGATTAAACACAAATTAGTTTTCCATGCCATATAATACAATTATTTCACAAATCTATTCACATTCATGTAATCTTTAACAAGAAAGGAAAGATTTTCAAAACTTTTCCATTGCTTTATTTTCCTTTGGATTACATATAATCCACAAAATTATAAAATTGTATTTACATTTACTCCTACAAATCATTTACAATTGGGATAACTTCCCATTATTAGGTTTTCTTTTCAGTTTTAGGGAGTGAGGATTACACATTGGTGTTCCTTCACATCCTCCTTAGTTATACTACATTCATTATGATCATTTTTCTCAGGTAGTGATGTAGGAGTAGAGGGTGACACTGATGTTCCATTAGAGTTAAGGGCAACCATCCAATAGGCTTTCCTCAACTCCTACTTGATACGTTTCACTACATCAGTGAAAGTTTCCTCATCAAATAACCATGCACTTACCAAACATCCAGTCCTTTCAAGTTTCTCCTTCATGGAGGCTCATGCCTTCAAAATCCTTTGATGGCGTAGGTAACATCCATGTTCTGTTACCTTCTTATGAGGTGTGGTTCTAATTTTTACCATTCTGGCATAGAACATCCAATAATTAGCACACTTAATGTTGGATTCATTAATCATCAAATAGTGAGCTCATTAGGTCCATGTGTTGAACCTGGTAGCTATAATACCATATGTAACAACACTTTCTATAAAACTCAAGATTTAACTTAATTATGTAACTTAATCAAGTCATAATTAATAATGGATTACAATAATCAAGTTTGAACATAAAGAAACATATTCTTTTCCATTATTTAAGCATGCTTATCAAATCAAAATATAACATAACTTACAATCTAGTAAATCATTACATTCTTTAGTGAAGTCCATCACTAATCAAATACATTATATGCTTTTGGCATCATATTCAAATCTTTACATTACAAAAGACCAACTAGTCAAAATGCAAACTATAGAGTGTGAAACTCTACATTTTGTTTCAGTCGTAGCCATTCTGCGGGTCTATTTTGTTTCTGTGAGTGTTCAAAAGAATTACAACATGGGTTTTTAATGCTTTATGTAGAAGCTGCCAAGTGTCAAGCCATAGTTAAAGCCTCGGTATTGTTTTTGAGATTAACTTTTGTGCAGAGCATGCCACGTAGCAAATTGTTTCAATGTTTCAAGTTTCATCTTTGCAATGGAGGTCACCACGTGTGGCATGCGGAAGCAGTCCCTTAAGTTCTTTGTTCTGCCGTGGAGTTTGTTGTGTGTCTATTTTCATATCATATTGATACTAAGTAAAGATGGATAGTGGGCCCTAGGATGTTTCATTTTCAAAGGCACGGAGAATGCCACGTGGTGGTTGCAGAGATAAAATTATTTTGTTTAAGTCCCTTTTTAGTGAGAAACCTAAAGGTGTCTAAGTGATGCGGCTCATGCCAAGTGTCAGATTCCGTGGGAAGTTTCAAAAGATTTTCAAGTTTCAAGCGGTGTTGTGGGTGCTACTATGTGCTAGCTGGCGAGCGCGCGGAAGATGCCATTTGTCTCAATTTTCTTTCGTTAAAGCTAATGTGAGATAAAGGTTGTGGGTCCCATTTTTAATGTGTTTTAAGTTATGAGTAGTGCGGACTGCGACAAGTGTCATAAGCAAAGGTCACCCAAGCTTAAAGACATAGTTTTGGGGGTTTTGCGGAGGAAGACATGTAGATGTTTTTGAAAGTTGCGAAACATGATAAGTGTTGTTTTCCTATTAACTTCTGAGAAATAAAGGAGTTTCTCATGTTCACGTGGACACTGCCATCTATCCCAGTATGTTTCAAGTTTCAAGTGCATAGGTTTTGCAATGTGTATGTGCTTTAATGAAAGAGTTGTGTCACATATATTTGGCCCCAGCCAATGGGCATGCAGGAGGAGATAGCTGTCATGGATTCTAAGGATCGTAACTGCCTGGGACTTCTAGTTGTCTTTAGTTCTGTTGGGCTGTTGGAGATTTGGTTGTTGCGGACAATCTAGGTTAGATCTATGGTTATAAATATGTAATATTTGTAATAGATCAAGAGAGTTGGAGATATACAGACTGAGATAGAGATATTTTTCTGTCAGAGATTTAAGAGAGAAGTCAAAGACTTTTACTATGACTAGTTGATATCATTTTGCCTTTATTTTGTTGTTCTTGATAAAAAGGTTAATGTACCTGTGCATGTATCTGTGCCTTTTATGTTACTAAAAGATTAATGAGAAGAACTCAGTTCTGTGCCTTGGTTGATATTTCCTATGTCATTGAAAAGTGTCTGATTGTGAGCCTTTGATTATATACATTTCATCTATTTATGTTAATCATGCAGTATCTGCTCTTTAATGTAACTGAATCTTGAGAATAGTTTTCACTATGCTTAATTTGAAAGGAATACTTTTATTTAGGTGCATCACCATAGTTAGATTTACTTAGTTGCATCTAAAATCCTGTTAACTTCTTACCCTTTTCTCAAAACCCTTTTAAGATAGAGAAGAGCCAGCTTCTTTAAAATTTGGAGGTTGTTTCAAGTTGCAAGTCCCACATTCTTGAAACTTCCCATGTTGATGTTGGAACCTGCACAATTTTATACATCAACACAAACACTATATCTGGAACCAATGACATCTGTCTTCATAAGCCTCAACTTGTCACATGCTTGGGAAGGAGAGTGTCATCCTAGTGCTTTACCTCCAACCATAGACTTGTGGTCCCTTGCTCATCTTCCTAACTGGAAGAGGCCCTACCCTTAATAGAAAGGTTAGAAATTAGAACCAATTGGTTAGCCATCTGATTAACTAGTGTTGTGTCCTTCCTAATGTCTCACGATCACACACTATAGATCCACTCTAACTAGTATGACACTTCTAGAGACACCAGGCCATCTGGATCACTGTGGACTGACAATGCATGTAGAGATGGATGCATTACTTTGGCCAAGGTTTCATGCAAGACGTTATGCAATGAATGTTATTGTGTGTCCACCACCCTAACTCGATTTATAAGTTGTCATGTCCTACAGTCAGTTCTTATTGACCTTGTCCTTTAGGTCTAGTATGAGAATGGGATCAATTTGAATCACAATCCAAACTTGGACATTCAACTCCCAACCAAGGTTAATTTTTAACAAAATAGGTTACGTTAGAAATATAGAATTAATGACTCCACATCACCTTGTACCGTTCAATTCATTTCAATTTCAGTTTCATGACTGTCTTGGTCTCTTGAGTTTAAATCAATAACATTCATCACATATGATGAAGTCAATCCCATGATACTTAAGGCATTCCTTGCCATAGTAAAAGTATGTTAGATCCTTATGGATAAATGGCTCTTTTTAAACAATTGAGCTCATGGGTTATTTTCCAACCCTATAGTTGTATTAAGTAAAAGAATATACCACTCAACATTTATTTGCTAAGTCATAATTCAGTCCCAAATAGACTTAGTTTATATCCTAATATAAACTTATTTGCAACTATCTCATGTAGAGACTAGAACCAAATTCCTTCATATTCAAAGGTTCATTCAACATACATGAAGGTAATAGTGGCTTTACATGCAATTCATTGTTGGCTACCCAAGTGAGCCCAACTGGTTTTTATTTGGGTGACAATTCTTCACTGATTAAATATATCTATATTAATATTGCATTCCTAGGAATGATTATAGTCGAAGGACTATGTTTTACAATATCAAAAGTTCCCATAGTGATTATCATAGTCGTGGGACTGCATGACATAAAATGATGCCTAAATGACTATCATTTTAGTCATAAGACTGTATGTAATGAGATGATGCCAATGCAGTCATCAACACAGTCGCACAACTATTTATAAAGCATTGAGGCCTATGTGGCCATCATAACAGAAGACCCTAGCAGTCTCTAATACAGTCACAAGACTGAATACAAGAAAATGAGGCATTTACGGCCATCAATACAGTCACATGACTGTATACATTAACAAAAACACAAAGTGCAATTTGTATAACTCTCTTCAAGAACTCAAGGCTTGACCAAGGTCACTATAAAACATGGTTTAAATACAAATAAAAAAGATAAAATATTGGCCACTATGGCCTTGAGCTCCAGTTTTCATATGGTAAAATGTATTACATTGTTGCCAAGTCAAAAGACTCAAGGCTCACTAAGAAAGAGTCAATCTTTTCAATGCTCGACTGAGCATATATCAAGAATATATAGAGTCTTAGCTTAGCTTCATGCCTTGAGCATAATTTCATAGTTATCAAGTTTAACAAACTCAGCCTAAGCGACTTAGAGTATGAATGCAACTCAAAAATTGTTTTAATTGGGTTTGGCTGAACAACACCCCAACCACTGTATATGACACAATAAAAAATAAAACTCATGAATGGCTTGGCTGACTAGCCTGTGCTATGATTCAGAGAAAAATGCTTATCATGCATGGCATTGCGTCCCTTAATATTCCATTGAATAATAAAAGACTTCATGAATCTAAGATACCTAAGATGAGCAAGGGTCAAATGCAAACCAACTCTACGATTCCTTCCACTACTTCTCGAATTTCAATTAATATTGTTCTTCCTCGAACATTTATGTCATTTGAAGCTTCCCAGAAAGCTAACCTCAACCTCTGTTCTTCTTCTTTTCCTGTAGTCACCCTTCACTGCTTTTTCCTCGATGAAGAAAAGACTAGATTCAAAACAAAGAATAATAAGATAATTGATTTCTCCCCATGCTGATAAAGGCTAGCAACTACCTTACACTTGGTAGTGCTCTAAAAAGGGTGGCCTAATCCAGCATAATATGGGTTGGTTGAGCTCAAAGCTCCCGTCTGTTATCATGATTGACTACCACGAAGGAATATTCCACCAACTACTTATCAAAGTATAAATAATAGCATAATTATTATTATTATGGGTAATAACCAATTAAAAGGTTTTATCCTTGATAAGGATTATCACAAGACTTAGAATACATAAAAGAATTCACAATATTTACATCAAGTATCGGGGTTGAGTGATACTCCCCCAAATTCAACTATTCCCATTTAGTCAAAAGACTAGGAAAAACAAATGACCCCAAGAACAATAAATATGAGAGACCTCTTTGTCTCAAAATATTATTATCTCTTGGCTAGGGATGATGTTCCCCAAAACATTATTCAGCCATCACGGCATGTCGAGACAACTACATTGACCACATAATAAACCAAGAACATAGAAATCCAAAGACAAGAGACATGACACGTGTCAACTTACAAATTGTTAAGAAGGACATAGAAGTCGATTACTCATATGGCTAATCAACTTATATTTTCACAATGTCTAACCCCTTCCTCCAAGATGATACGCTCCTTCCTTCTTCGAAGGATGTTCATTTCTCCTATCACACTTAGGACCACAAGATTACAATCAGTGCATCATTATCAAATCTCATAATCGAGAATAATTTAAAACTATTTAACATTTGTTTCTACTTTATAATCAAAAGATAAATTAGATATTTCCATAATATCAAATCAATTAACTAAGAATAATCCTCCTGATTACCATGTCAAGTTATTGATTAAATCTAGTTTGTAGTTTGGGGATGTAACAACAAAGATAACAAGCAATTTTCCTCTATCACTCTAGAAAAAACATAGATGCACTACTAGCCAAAACAAAGATTCAAAACTTGGACAAAATGGCCATGATTTCCCTCTTATAGGAATGAGGGAGAAACAAGATCCAAGCCACCTGTCCCACTTTCAATTGACAATTGCAATCATAACAAGATGCGGGTGCAACTACCCGTGGGAAGAATATCCCCCAAAAGGACAAAGGAAGTTACACACACTAGCTCAAATCCACTAACATCATAAACATATTTGCAAATGCCTTTGCAAACAACCATCATTTCTTTAATAGCATTCTTGAAATCCCATAGGCACGGGAAAACACATGACTATGCAAATATAATGGTTCCCTTGAGAAGATTCCATCATGTTAGATCAAGCATGGAAGTGCAAGCAATTACAGAGATAGGGATATGGATATCCAAATATGTCCATATGGATATCCATGTGGATATGTCCATATGACATCAGCATGAAGGTCAGGTTAACCCTCATTGACCGAAAGAATGTTATAGGCTTCAATTCTGTTTAGAATAGGTCAGGATATCCATGTGGACACATGTCTTACTATCATTGGTTATGCAGGGGCATGGATATTAGGAAATATCCCTAGGATGAGTATCCTGATGATGTCACCATCACTGAGCATTTCTTTGGAAAGGGATCTGGATGATGTCATTAAGATGTGCACATTGAAGGATCCAGACATTAAGTAAAGTCCTAATATTAGGAAATGAATATCCCATCGTTGAATGTCCTGATGATGTCATCATCACTAAGTGCTTCTTTGGGAAGGGATCTGGATGACATCATCAAGGTGTACACACTGAAGGATCTAGACATTAAGGGAAGTCCATATATTAGGAAATGAATATTCAGACGTACAATATCCAATGCATATGATAGCCTCATTATACCGCTAGGGTAATTTTGATGGGCGCATATCTGGATGTCGAGATATTGAGACTTACACTTAGAAATTTTCTAAGCTTCTTGGTCATGATAATTTTTTTGGGATATTAGCGAATATGAGGACATTCAAGTGTAAATATGAATATCTGAAGGACCGTTGACCAAGACTTTGACTTTGAATATCTCCATGGTTTTAATGAATTTCCAAATGCTCCAAAAGGCCAACCTACTCAGAATTTCATCCTCCATCATTTGAAATTTTAGGCAAATGAAGGCAAACTTTGAAGGACTTTAGGATTTTAGGGTTTTAGCAGGGTTTTAGAAAGCCTGAACAAATGCAACCCTGGGTAGGAAATGCATGAAAAATGTAAGTCCTAACATCAGCTCTAGTTGGGGACAGATGACCACAAGGTCATCATGAGGATCCATGAATCTTTGGAAGGCAGCAAAGCACAAAAATAGAAAGAAAAAAAAAAGAACAAAAGGCAACACACCTATTTATACTAAAAATACACATGTGCATGGATATGATCAAGCAAATAATTGCTTCAAGAACTATCCATTCACTAGTAATTCTCTGATTTCACCATTCAAGGCCTAGATGAAATATGAGTTTTTCCATGATGATCTATTATGACATAAATTCCTAGCCACAAGGCTTCAAATTTTCCATGTTTACCCTTCTCTTGTGCTCTAGAATTCCATACCAGAATCATGCCATTCACTTTAAACTTTCTATCAGAAGCTCTCTTATCAAACAAATACTTAGCTTTCTGTTACATTTTGAGGTTGTTCCTTTGTGCATCTCTTCTGACTTCATCTAGTTTAGTTAATTGTTCAATCCTCTCCTCCATTGGTTCAGGGATGTCCATGTCCTCTTCTTGGATGAACTTATAGATGGGTAGGAGATTGTTCACTGGCAACCTGGCTTGAGTGCCATAATCTAGTTCAAATGGTGATTTGCCAATAGCTTTCTTGATAATCACCCTATCAGCCCATAAAGCTAGACTTAGCTTAGAATCTTAAGCCCTTTTGTTTTTATCCAACATCCTCTTGATGATTTTCATCAGGCTTTAGTTGCTAGACTCAGCTTGACCATTTCCCTAGGGGTGATAAGGGGAAGAATATGACATCTCAAAGTCATATGTATTGTAGAAACCTATGAACTCATTAGATCTAAAGTGCATAGCATTATCCATTACTAATCTGACTAGTGCTCCAAATCTTACAATGATGTGATTCAGAATGAAGTTCATCACCACCTTTCCTGTGGCTTTTCTGGTAGGGATAGCTTCTATCCACTTGGTAAAGTAATATGTAGCTACTAGGATCCATTTATGGCCTCCACTAGACTTCTCACTAATCTCACCAATAAAATCTATGCCCCGTTGATGGAAAGGGGCCTCAACTTGCATGGGAGTGAGAGGCAATGCAACCAAATATTTGATCTTTCTAGAAAACTTCTGACATGCCTCATATTTTCTTGTGAATGCATGGGAATCTAAAAGTAAGGTAGGCCAATACTGTTTTGCTCTCAGAATCTTGTGAGCTATCATCTTAGTTGTGAAGTGACCCCATATACCCCTACATGCATTTTTTTTATCATGCTTTTAGCCTGGTTCTTCTCTATGAAAAACAAAAGGACACTGTCATTGCATCTCCAATAAAAATTTCCTTTCAAAAATACATACCTCATAGACTACAGTTTCAGAGTTCTTTATTGATTCATAGTGAGCCCATCTAGATACCTAAGATGTGTCAAATAATAGATGATATTAGTATACCATGATGTCATCTATAAACTACATATTACACTTGTCTCCTCCTCAGTAACACTGATCTGAGTAGCCTCCAAGTTAGCCTCAACCATCAATTTGGCAAGTCCCTGTTGCCTGACTAATTTTGTGATCCAGATATCAACATTGAACTCTTGGATCTTGTTACTCCATCGACACCTCCGGCTAGTGACCTGTTGTTGGACTAACACATATTTTATAGCTGCATTAGGCACATATGCTTCTACCTTTGCACCAACCAAATAAGGTCTGAAATTCTTCATAGCTTTAACTAGGGCATATGCCTACTTCTCTACCATGTCATATTTTAGTTTTGCATCCTAAAGAGACTTGCTAAAAATGTAATGGGCTGCTGGAAGCCCTCATCATTTGTGTGTAACATAACTACTACAATAATGTGGAATGAAGCATATGAGAATATCTGAAAAGGCTTACTGAAATTTGGGGATTTCAACACTAGTGCCTCCTTAATAGCTCTTTTTATTGTTACAAAAGCATTAATAGCATCATCATCCCATATGATCTTGGCTCCTTTCTTAAGAATCTTGGAAATAGGTTTAAGAATCTCTGAAAAATTGGAAATAAACCTTCTTACAAAGTTAATCTGGCCAAAGAAAGACTATATTGCTTTGATGGTTTTGGGAATTGATATCTTATCAATAGTTGGTACTCTCTCTAGATCTATCCTTACTCCACCCTTGGACACAATATGTCCTAGTAGCTTCCCTTCTGATACTGCAAGTATGCATTTATTGGGATTGAGAGATATCCCATACTCTAGAAACCTCTTGAATATTTGTTCAAGATGCATGCAATGATCTTTAGCCTTTTTTGAAAAAGAAGTTAAGTCATCTTGATACACAACCATAATTACATTAATCAAGTCTAAGAAAGCAACATTCATGGCTCTTTGGAATGTCACTCCAACATTGGTTAGCCCAAATGGCATCCTAATATAGACATATGTGCCCCAGGGAGTAGTGAAAGATGTCTTATATTGTTTCAATTCCTTAACTTTCACCTAATTATACCCTAAAAAACATCCATCATGGACAGTAACTAATTCCCTGTGACCCTTTGGAGCATTATTTCCATGTTGGGAAAAGGATAATTATCCTTTAATGAGGACACATTTAGATTTCTAAACTCTACACAAAGTCTTAAATCCCCATTCTTTTTGCTTACTAGCACCAAATTTGAGACCCATGTAGAATACATGATTAGTTTGATCATTCCACCATCCTTCATCTTTCCTAGTTCTTGCTGCATTTTTGGAATCAACGTTGGATTAATGGGTCTCTACTTTTGCCTAAAAGGCTTGTCATCTAGTTTCAAAGGGATCTCATGCTAGAATAGATCCTCTCTATAGGCTTTCAGGTCATCATAGGACCAGGAAAAAACATGCTTGTATTTCCTCAATAAAGTAATAAGCATTGTTCTTACCTTGGGACTGATCCTTTTCCCAATGTATACATTCCTAGGTGAGGTAGCAATCCCTAAATTAACCTCCTCTAAATCATCTCTATAAACTGGTACATGCTTTTGCTCATTGTTGTCATTGTTGTCAAAAACTCTTTCCAAAGCTACCAGTCCCCTTGGGATTTTATTTGTCTTTAACTAAATTACTTCAGTCCCAAAGA
Organism: Cunninghamia lanceolata; assembly: GCA_027924645.1. NCBI lineage: Eukaryota > Viridiplantae > Streptophyta > Pinopsida > Cupressales > Cupressaceae > Cunninghamia > Cunninghamia lanceolata. The sequence goes on along the minus strand of BSBN01000130.1, from coordinate 2,635,633 downwards.
CAGTTTCCTTCTCATTGACAACATCCACAAAGGCATTGAAATCTATCTCTTGGTCAAAGGTACTTATCTTCATATTGAAGGAACTTTAGCAAATCTACATCATCATTGAAAACTTGCCAGTTACAAATATTGTCTGCTACATATGGTTTGGTTTTAACCTCAACTTTAGAGATTCTAGATAAAGTAATATCATCACTCCTTAGGGCTATATTGGCCAAGAAGTCAACCATCACATTCTTGATTCTTTCTATCCAGTCAATGGAAAATGCATCCAAAAGTTCTATGGTATCCCACACAACATACCTGTACTACTTAAGTCTTTTGTGCTTTGTCAAATATTTATCTCTCACATGTGAGACAACCAACTTAGAATCTCCAAAAACTCTCAATAATTTTATACCATGCTTGACTGCCATGTTTAAACCAAGAAGTAATGCTTCATACTCTGTAGTGTTGTTAGTGCAAGAGAAATTTAGTAGGAATGAATGTTTAAATCTTTTGCCACTGGGTGCAATGAAAATCACACTTTCTTCTACTCCTGCTTTAGAACATGCACCATCAAAGTACATTTTCCATAATCCTTGATTTGTCTAGGTTTCAGCCTCCAGAGGATTAGTACAGCTTGGAGCTTCCTGATCTAGTTCTACTCTGTAGTTATCCATATCACTATTAAAAAAATTGACTTGTTGATTGAAGTGATTAGGATTGTCAATATGCTCCACTACTGTATGGGACCTAGGTTCACTATCCAATCTAACTTCCTTTCCATTCATTGGTATAGTGGCATAAGATAGGTCCAACTGTATGTTTCCCCCAATTGTTGTCATCCATTGTCTTGATAAGAGCATCCCTTATTGAGGTGGGATATCCACAATAGTTATGTCCATTTTGTATACTTTATCAGGAAATGTTGCAAACCTTAATTCAAAACCCCTCATTATCCCAATAATTGGAACAACTCTTTTATCCATGGCCTAACACTGGCCATAGCATGTATCAATCCAAAGTCCCAACTCTTTCATAACTTCTAGGGGTATAATGTTTATAGCATCTCTCGAGTCTACCATGTAGTTTCTAACCTTCTTGTTATTTATAAATAGGCTGACATAAAAGGGATCAAACTGAGATGGGGATTTAGTCAATGCTTCTCTTACATATACCTTAGGGGATCCCATCTCTATACTCTTGGCTTCACCAACCTGTTGGTTTACATTCTGGGAGACATGTAACTCTTTGGGAATCTTAAGTGCTACCTTAGATATACTTGCAATTACTTTCAAAGCATTATTCCTATGTTCATCTATTTTCATCGTTTCTAACAAAGGAATAGAAAATTTCATCTGAGACAAAACTTGGGTCATATCAAACATGGGAATTATACATGAATCCTAGACAACTTTACTTACCTCTATTTTCTTGACTCTCTCATTTTCAATAGATGCAAGAGCTTTAAGAACACAAATCTTATTTAACTCCTTTTTTTCTTTTCCTTCTTTCTTACATGTCTTTGGTACATTGAATTGTACCTTTCGACCTCTTGGTGACTTGCCCTTTTCATCTGGTACTTTCATATTCTTGGGATTCTTGGCTTCTATAGATGTCTCTTTGATAAATAGACTACTAGGCTTGCCCTAGTCTGCATTAACCATTCTATTTCTCAAATTGTAACTGCTCCTGGCTTGGGCAATAGCAGCTATAGTCATGGATTTGATTTCTTCTTTTGAAGGTCTTCTTAGAATGATCCCTCTCATTCTAGTATCTATAGCACACACACTAGCATTCTTTGTGTCATTGTCCTCGTGATTAGAAAAAACTTGGTGATGATAACTTTCTCCACAATATCTTTGGTTATTCACATCAATTTTAGTACATTCTTCCTTAGAAGAAGCATATTCTTCTACTATCATAAATGGTTTAGATGAGAACATATTGATTGTATGATCCTGATTATAGTTATCCTCCTCATATTCATCCTCAAGTATGTCAGACTCTTGAAGTGACTGGGCTACTACACATTGAGCTAGGGAGTGAGGTACTTGACATGCTATACACCATAGATTATCTTCAACCATATTGGCGCTAGGTCTCTTCAAGGGGTCAAGGGTATCTCTAGTGGATGTATTTTTCTGATTATTGTAAACTAGCTTTACATTCTGCCATGTGGTATTGTATGGTTGATCAAACAAATTAGGCATTCTCTCATGCTTCTAATAATTAGGCTTGTCATTGAACAACCCCTTCTCATTATTAGCTACTTTTTAACTCAAGTCCTTAAGAGCACTCATAACTTTATCCAACTTATCTTCTTGTGTTGGCAACTTTTCCTGACCTCTAGGGTTCTTCAACAGTTTTACATCTTCTCTTTTTCCTACTTTCCCTGAGGCTCTTCTATTACTTTCAATATGTAGAACAGTCTTAAAATCCTCTCTCAAAGTCTAGGGATCCTTATCTCTCAAAGAATAACTCAACTTTGAATCAAATGCATTGTTGTAACATGGTATTTCACATTACCCAAAATCAACCATAATTAACCATCTTAATTAAGGCTAAGAATACATCATGATTAACATAATCATAGTTAAGAAATAATGAATCAATATCATCATGATAATTAAATATGCTATTCTTTTCTGAATATTTCAAAGATTTAGATTTACAACATCCATGGATAACGTACTAGTGAATAACCTTCACTATACATGTACAAAGCTATGCTCATGACATCATTTATAAAAATATACATAAAAACTTACTATCAAGTCATATAAAGAATGCACTATATCTGGAACTTTGACATCTATCTTCATAAGTCTTAGCTTGTCTTTTGCTTGGGAAGGAGAGCATCACTCGAGTGCTTTTCCTCCAACCACAGACTGGTAGTCCCCCACACAACTTCCTACCTAGAAGCGGCCCTACCCTTCATGGAGGGTATAGATATAAGGAACTATTAGGTTTGCCATCTGAGTATCTGGTGTTGTGTCCTTCATAATGTCTCTTGGCCATACAACTATAGATCCACTCTAAATATGTATGACACTACTAGAAACATTATTCCATCTAGAGCACAGTGGACTGACTAATGCATGCAAAGACGGATGCATTACTTCGGCCAAAGATTTACATACATATATGTTTCACAATGAACATAGTCATATGTCCAACATCTCAACTCAACTTAGAAGTTGTCTCATCGTTCAGTAATCATAATTCAACTTCTCTAGGTCTAGGGAAGGTAATTTCAATTCATTCTTAGTCCTTTTCTAGGACATTTGACTCCTATCTTGGGAGTACATTCATTAATGTTTCGTTGCTTTTGCAATAGGGAACCTGTGACTCCATGTCACTCTATTCTAGTCTTTCCTTAATATCATTAGAACAATCGAGTTTTCAAACTTATGACCTTTCCCGGTTCAAATTCCATGTTTACATTGTCACAAGGTTTACATTCAAATTCATATCCACTAGGAATTATATTATAATAGCCTAATGGGTCGGTTATATTAAAAGACCCTAACTCAATGATTCCACATGAGTTCATGATACCCTATACTTTGTTTGTAAAGTATGGTCATTCAAAAAGGAATAACATTCATATCATTTAGACATAAGAGTTTCATGCTACATTATTTTCATTCTCATAAGAAATGAGTATCGATGGAGGGATTGCTTCCCCGACCATCATGGATTTGCACTTGGTAACCTAGGCAACCATATTAGTTACCTTCTCACATATCTCCTTCGACTTTGAGGAGTGATTTAACCTTTTTCCACAAACAAGATACACCATCAATAAGATAATATCTATCATGCATGGCCAAATACTGGTATTCTCAATCTATAAGACCAGTAAGCTTAGTGCCTTTGGCACGATCGAGGGTAAAGATTCATGATATAACTATCTTTGTTGAGTAAGGCTCTTGGCCTACTATAAATATAGCTTCGTGTATACTTTAAAACAAACATTACTCAATATTTTCCTAGTCTTGAAACACTAATAACTCTATTAATGGATAATAAGAGTATCGATAATTTATCATAAGTTTGACAATCTCTGCCAAGTCAGCATTCGAGACTCTTGCTTACAAAAAGAATGTTTAGGGTTTAGACTCTTGGGCCCAACTAGATAATATGTTCAAACTGTACTATCAAATGCTAATACAATAGTTTTGAATATGCCCTTGAAGGCCTCTTAAAGTTTACTCAATAGTATACTTGTTGTATATGCAACATACAACTGACACAATAAAGATAGAAATATTACTTTGTTTCTTAGTTAAGTGCATTAACAAATATACAAATCATACCTATATATGTAGTTTTATAGTTGAGTTCATCTTGCTTAAGATGAAATGCTTATGTGTCTGACGATGGCACAAATAGTGAGCCTGTTGACACTAACTCACGCTACTTATGTAGCACTCCTCCTTTGCCAACTCGTATTTGACTCTATCTTATTGTACACATTCTATAGCCCAAAACAAAAAATAACACAACACACACAATGACCCCTGACGGGATCCTCTTGCATGCATTACTTTAACATGGAACAACATCTGCCACCTTTTTCTCAAATAGTGGAGACAACAGTTCATTTATCTTTGCCACCCCACGAATTAACAAGATCCAAATGGGTCACCATCTCTATTATTGAATGGGTAGTGGGGTTAGAGCTTATGATATGTTTCAAATCAACCTCCACTCACTCCACTCATCATGGATAGTGGTCAACCTACTCATCATAAGTCATATACATTAATAAGATTAAAGGTGCCTGATCACTAAGGGTTAGAATAATTATATCACACACAAATAAAAATCCCTTTACATCTAAATGATGTTTTAAGGGTTAACACAATAATCCACGGTGTCACCAAAGACAACAACATCATTAGGGTGGAAAAGATAATATGCAACTTTGGGGTCGAGTTTCTCTCCCCTATTCGCTATATTAGTCAAAACTGATATATATATATATATATATATATATATATATATATATATATATATATATAAATGATAATCACAAAACCTAAATAAGGAAATAGATATGGAATCAAGGGAATACTCAATAACCCAATGAGATCACCCATCAACTAGAATTGATGTTTTTAAGAACATCGTCTAGTCGAATCAACATGAAAGATGTTGAGATATCTCACCTTGTCAAGATGACACTAATTAAATTGAAAATGACTAACTAGGGTAAGACATAAACTCACTCAACCTTTCATGGGTTCATCATGTTTATCTTCGATACTCATATGGCAATCTGACCTTTTCCCAACATCTATCTCCTCTTCCCAGATGATACTCTCCTTCCATCCTTGGAGGAAGATTATTTTCCTAATTACACTCACAACCATATAACCATGATTAGTGTATCATTATTTGATTCGCAAATCATTATAATTAAATAATTGTATCATCATGAAATCACTTATTTAACTAAACATTAATAATATTCATATAATCAATGATTGTATTTGATATTTTCCACAAATATCAAATCATTAAACTATGATTAATCATCCTATTTACCACACAAAAGCAAGATTAAACTAAATCATAAGTTGGGGATGTAACATATCTCCCCCCATAAGAATCACCATCCCCAATGATTAAATGTCTTCAAAATCAAACCAACATAATAAGAAAAGTGTTGTTTTAGCATAGTAAAAAGTTTTTCAAAAGAGATGGGGAAATCTAGGATAAATATCCTCATAGTTTTCCCAGGTGGCATTTTCCTCTGCATACTAGTCCCACTGGACCTTGCATTGAGTTATCTCTTTATTACGTAAGCATAGCTTATGTGTTTCAAGCACCTTGATGGGCTCAATCACTACCACCCCTGGGTCCTTCACCTATATAGCATTCCAATCAAGAATAGGGATATGATTATCTCCAAAAATAAACTTTTTTCAAATAGGAAACCTGAAAAACATTATGCATCATGGCAAGGGCTGGCGGTAGAGCAATTCTTTATGCAACTAGGTTGACCTCTTCAAGAACTTCAAAGGGACCCACATATCTAGGAGCTAGTTTGGATGTCTTTCCAAACTTAGTGGAGCTCTTTTGAGGTTTTACCCTTAGAAGGACTTTTTCTCCCACTAAGAAATTCCTTTCAATGTGTTTAGCATCTGCATAACTTTTCTTCCTATCATTGGCTTCCACTAGCCTTTTCTTAATCAGATAGACTTGCTCTTCCATTTCTGACAGCATTTCTGGTCCAATACTAACCCTATCTTCTATCTTATCCCAGCTTATAGGGGTTCAAAACTTTCTTCCATATAATGCTTCAAATGGAGACATCTTAATAGAAAAATGATAGGAATTATTATAGGCAAATTCCACCAGAGGAAGATAATCTTCCCATTTGTATTGTTGTTCCATGCAATACATTCTCAATAAATCCTCCAACACTTGATTTACCCTATTAGTTTGACCATTTGTCTCAGGATAATAAGTAGATCTTATATTCAATTGGGTTCCAAGTGAAGAAAACAAGGTTTACCAAAACCTTGATGTCATTTGAGCATCCCTATCTGAGATAATCGTATTAGAAATACCATACAATCTAAAGATTTATTGCACAAATCTGCGGGCTATAATAGGTGCCCCATCTGTTAGATTCCCAGGTATAAAATGTGTTTCTTTGGTGAGTCTATCCACCACAACCAAAATAGCATTGTGCATATTCCTTGACATAGGAAGTCCTTGCACAAAGTCCATGCTTATGATTTGCCATTTCCATTCTAGAATTTTATGAGGGTATAAAAGTCCTACTGGGTGATGGTCTTCTGCCTTCACCCTCTAGAATTCTATACATGCATCTACAAACCTTGCAGCATCCCTCTTCATCCCTTTCCAGAAGTATAAGGGTTTCATGTCAGCTAGTAACTTTGTTACTCCAAGATGTCTTGAATAAGGTGTGGAATGAACCTCTTTCCACATAATGTTCCTTAGCTCCTCAGAGTTTAGAACATACATCCTTCCTTTATACTTTAATAACCCATCTGGTTCAAGGTAAAATCCATGATATTTTGGATTTTGAGGATTCTCCAAAACGGTCTATTTTACTTGCTTGTAAAACTCATCTCCCTTAGACTTTTATACTACCTGATTCTTAAAATTAGAGTGTATGAAGAGCATTGAGGAGATGTGTCATCTCCTTCTTAAGGCATCCACCACTCAGTTTTCCTTACCTTGAATGTATTTGATCTCAAAGTCATAATCTGAGATTAACTCCAACCATCTTCTTTGGTGAGCATTTAGATGTGGTTGGGTGAATAGATATTTGAGCCCTTGATGGTCTGTTTTGTGTTCAAAGGGTTTTTCAAACAAGTAGTGTCTCCACATTTGTAGAGCTTGTATTACTACTGCCAATTCTAAATCATGAGGGGCATAGTTTTGTTCATAAGTTTTTAGTTTCCTAGATTCATATGCAATAACTTGTCCATCCTCGACTAGTACACCACCTAAGCCTTCCCCTGAGGCATCGGTAATGACTACAAAATGACCTTTTGGGTTAGGTACTTTCAAGATTAGTGTTGAAGTCAATCTTTCCTTCAATTGGTCAAATGCCTGGCACTTGTTTGACAACTCAAAGTTCTTGCCTTTTCTTTGCAAAGAAGTTATAGGATAAGTAATTTTTGAAAATATATTCACAAATTTCCTATAGTATCATGCAAGGCCCATGAAACTTCAGACCTCATGTACATTCTTTGGTGCTGGCCATTTTAATATGGCTTTAGTCTTAGCTGGGTCCACAACTATTCCCTTAGCTAAAATTATTTGGCCCAAATACTGCACTTCCTTTTAAAAGAAAGTACACATAGAGAGCTTACCATACAATTTATGCTCTCTCAACCTCTGAAGAACAATCCTTAAATGCTAAAGGTGTTCTTCCTCATTCTTAAAATAGATTAGAATGCCATCAAGAAAGACTGGGACAAAATTGTCTAACCAATCCCTAAACACAATGTTCATTAAGTTCATAAATGTTGCAGGTGCATTTGTTAATCCAAAGGGCAGGACAATGAACTTGTAATGCCCATACCTTATTTTGAAGTTTGTTTTGTGGATAGCCTCATCCTTTAACCACAATTGATGGTACCCAGATCGAAGATTGATCTTAGAAAACACAGTTGCTCCTCTCATTTAATCAAAAAGATCATCAATACGGGGCAATAGGTATTTGTTATGTATTGTTGCCTTGTTTAACATATGGCAGTCTATGCATAACCATAATGTACCATCTTTCTTTTTCACAAATATTACTAGTGCTCCCCAAGGTGACACACTAGTTCTTATCAGTCCTTTATCCAACAATTCCTATAATTGAGCCTTTAGCTCCATTAACTCAGTAGTGGTCATTCTGTATGGAGCTTTAGATATAGGTTCCGATCTTGGAATTGTATTTATAGAGAAATCAAAATCTCTTTTTAGGAGGTAATCCTAGTAGTACATCTGGAAATACATCCTAAAAATCTCTAATAAAAGGGTACCTATCCATATCTGATATTTCCTAATCTATGGAGTCCCTCTTCTCACCTCCTTTGAGTTTTTGATACTCATAAAACAATAAGTCATCTTGGAAATTAGTTTCCTCAAAACCATTTATTTTTTCCATTTTGCTAGCAAAAAGTTGGCATCCTTTTCTTTGAGCTCTTTTCATTTGTAAGGCAGAAATTTGTCTTAGTTTGACTTCTCTAGGGTTCCCTTGCAAAAATACTTTGTTCCCTAGGTCATCTAGACATTCTATTATTTTGGCATAATAGTCCACCTTGGCCCGGTGTCTCCATAACCAGTTTATCCCAAGGATAACATCATATGAGCCTAATGGGGCTATGTAAAGGTTTACCTTAATGGAGAAACTTGGAAGTTCAACCTTAGCCTCAAACAAGCATTACTCTACCTGAGCCTTGGTCTGATTTGCATATTCAATTGACCAAGTGTTTGCCATGTATCCTGCTCTTCTAGGAATTTTATTTAAAAATTTTGGGGAAGAAAAACATTATGTTGCATTAGTATCTATAAAAACTAAAATTGGGAAACTAGATAAAATACCTATAGTTTCAATGGGAGTGATTTGGTATCCAGCTTGCCTATTATCCAGGACTGCATGTATGCGTTGTTGGAAAGTCATCTGCTATGAGGGTAATGGATTTCCTCACGGCTAAGTTCCCTGCATCTTATTAGGACACTGGTTGGTGTAATGATCACCACTGCATGTATAACACCCTCCCACGGGTCGTCACCTCTCCTAAGGTTTCCCAAAATTATCTCCATTTTTCTTGGAGTTATTGTTGCCTTTCTTTTTCCCCTTGGATTCATTTTTCTTATTCTTGGACCCTTTATCATTTTTCTCAGTAAAATCTTGCTTTTTCCCCTTTTTCTTAAAAGATTGAGAGGATCGAGACTAGTTATACCTTTTGCAATTCCTTTCTCTGTAAGTAGACATAGCTTTCAATTTCTAATCCTATTTAATAACGTTTTCATAAACCTGGTCCATTGAGGTGGGACCATGCACATCAACTTCTCCTTCAATCCAGGTTTTCAATCCCATAATAAATTTTTAGATGAGAAATCTCTCATCCTATTGATATTATGGAACATACTTGAGTAAGTGAGTGAAAGTTTCCCAATATTCATTCACAGTTAAATCCCCCTGTTTCAGATTCTAAAAATCTATAAGCTTTTGGTCATAAAATAACTGAGGCAACCATCTTTGCCTAAAAAGTTCCACAAACCTGTCCTAGGTTAAACTTGTAGACCTCAAGCCTAACTCCATTTTCTTATTCATCCACCATGTGGATGCTTCACCCGCCAACTAGTATGCTCCACATATTGCTTTGGTCATTTTAGTATAATTTCTTATTTCAAACTATTTTTCCATCTCCGTAAGCCATGCCTCCACTGCATCTCTGTTTATAGACCCATCAAACTTGGGAGGCTTAACCTTTTTCATATCCTGGGATAATTTCAAATCCAAGTGGCTTCTTCTATCCCCTTCATGTCTGGCCTCATAGTTATCCTCTTTGCATTCACTTTGGGTGGTTTCATCATGATGTGCCTCATCATCACCCCCATAATAGGCTTCCCACCTGAGTCCATGTTGACCCCTAACCTCCTGCTTGAGATTTCCAATTCTCTCTCTCATCTCTTGGAGCATAGCAAGGATATGGTTGAGTTTAGATTCAGAGTAGCCTAAAGGTTTCCCTTCTTCCTAGCTATCTCCCCTAGTGGCTCTTATCTGAACCAGGCTACAATCTACTCCTAAAGTTTGCAGATTATTCATTCCATTAGTTTTTCATACCATTGAATCCATTTATAAATGTAAATCTATTCTCATTCATGTAATCTTTAACAAGAAAGGAAAGATTGGCCAAAACTCAAAATGCATTATAGTTTTTCATGGATTACATATAATCCATCCATCATTAGAAACTTTTGCTTACATCTTGCTACTGCAAGTTATTATCAGATTGGGATACCTTCCCATATTCATTTCTCATCCTTGAGATTTATCAAATTAGTTTTAGGAGGTGGATGTACTCGCAAGTACTCATCCACAACCTCCTTAGTAACATTAGGATCCTTAGGGTCACTTTTCATGACTGGTTCCTTAGGTGCAGAGGGTTCTGCTAATTCATTTTTAGAGATAGGAGTAGTAATCCTAACTGCTTTCCTCATCTCCTACTTGATGTGTTTAACAACATCTATAAAGGTTTCATCATCAGCCAACCATGCACCTACCAAGCAACTAGTTTGTTCAAGGCATTTCATTCTTGAGGCTCTCTCCCTCAAGGCCTTAAGGTAACATCCATTTCCCATTGCCTTCTTTCTGGGTGTTGTTCTTATTCTTATCATTCTGGCATAAGAACATCCAAACATTAGCAACCATTAATGTTGGATAGTGAAAAATATTATGTAGTGAGCTCATAGGCCCATGTATTGAACCTGGTAGCTTTGATACCATATGTAATATGACATTTCACATTACCAAAAATCAACCATAATTAACCATCTTAATTAAGGCTAAGAATACATCATGATTAACATAATCATAGTTAAGAAAGAATGAATCAATATCATCATGATAATTAAATATGCTATTCTTTTCTAAATATATCAAAGATTTAGATTTACAACATCCATGGATAACTTATTAGTGAATAACCTTCACCATACATGTACAAAGCTATGCTCATGGCATCATTTATAAAAATATACATAATAACTAACTATCAAGTCATATAAAGAATGTGTTATATCTAAAACTTTGACATCTGTCTTCATAAGTCTTGGCTTTTCCTCTTCTTGGGAAGGAGAGCATCACCCAAGTGCTTTTCCTCCAACCATAGACCAGCGGTCTGCCGCACAACTTCCTACCTAGAAGCGGCCCTACCCTTGATGAAGGGTATAGATATAAGGAACTGTTAGGTTTGCCATTTGAGTATCTGGTGTTGTTTCCTTCATAATATCTCTCAGAAGTACAACTATAGATCCACTCTAACCATGTATGACACTACTGGAAACATTATGCCATCTGGAGTATAGTGGACCAACTAATGCATGCAGAGATAGATGCATTACTTTGGCCAAATATTTACATACATATATGTTTCACAATGAATGTAGTTGTATTTCCACCACCTTGACTCAACTTAGAAGTTGTCTCATCCTACAGTAATGAAAATTCAACCTCTTTAGGTCTAGGGAAGGTAAGTTCAATTCATTCTTAGTCCATTTCTAGGACATTTGACTCCTATCTTGGGAGCACATTCATTAATGTCTTGTTGTTTTTGCAACAAGGAACCTGTGACTTCACATCACTCTATTCCTATCTTTCCTTAATATCATAAGAACAATCAAGTTTTCAAAATTATGACCTTTCCTAGTTCAAATTCCATGCTCACCTTGTCACAAGGTTTACATTCAAATTCATATCCACTAGGGCTTATATTATAATAGTCTAATGGGTCGATTCTATTAAAAGACCCTAACTCAATGATTCCACATGAGTTCATGATACCATATTTTTTTTTTGTAAAGTATGGCCATTCAAAAAGGAATAACATTCATATAATTTAGATATAAGAGTTTCATGCTCTACATTATTTTCATTCTCATAAGAAATGAGTATCGATAGAGGGGTTTCTTCCCCAACCATCATGGATTGGCATGCACTTGGCAGCCTAGAAAACCATATTAGTTACCTTCTCACATATCTCCTTTGAGTTTGAGGAGTCATTTAACCTTTTTCCACACACAATATACACCATGAAAAAGATAATATCTATCATGCACGGCCAAATACTAGTATTCACAGTTTATAAGAATAGTAGGCTTAGTGCCTTTGGCACAGTTGAGGGTAAAGATTCATGATATAACTATCTTTGTTCAAGCAAGGCTCTCGACCTACTATAAATATAGCTTCTTGTATACTTTAAAATAGTCATTACTTAATATCTCCTCAATCTTGAAACACCGATAACTCTATTAATGGATAATAAGAGTATCGATAATTTATCATAAGTTTAATAGTCTCTACCAAGTCAACATTCGAGACTCTTGCTTACAATAGGAATGTTTAAGGTTCAACCTCTTGGGCCCAACCAAATAATACATTCAAACTATGCTATCAAATGTCAATACAATGGTTTCGAATATGGCCTCGAAGGCCTCTTAAAGTTTACTCAATAGTATACTTGTTGTATATACAATATACAGTTGACACCACAAGATAGCAATAGCAATATCACACTTGTTGTATATGCAACATACAACTGACACAATAAAGATAGCAATATTACTTTGTTGCTTAGTTAAGTACATTAACAAATCTACAAATCATACCTGTATATGTAGGTTTACATTTGAGTCTGACCTGCTTAAGATTAAATGCTTATGTGTCTAACGATGGTACAAATAGTGAGCCTATTAACACTAACTCTAGCTACTTTTGTAGCACTCCTCCTTTGCCAACCCATGTTTGACTCTATCTTCTTGGACACATTCCATAGCCCAAAATAAAAAATAACATAACACACACAATGAACCCCGATGGGATCCTCTTGCATGCATTACTTTTCCGTGCAACAAGATCCACCACCTTTTTCTCAGATAGTGGAGAAAATAGTTCATTTATCTCCACCATCTCCATTATGGAGTGGGTAGTGGGGTTAGAGATTATGATCTGTTTCAAATCAGCCTCCACTCACTCCAGTCATCATGGATAGTGGTCAGCCTACTCATCATAAGTCATATACATTACTAATATTAAAGGTGCTTGATCACTAAGGGTTAGAATAATTATATCACAGACAAATAAAAATCCCTTTACATCTAAATGATGTTTTAAGGGTTAACACAATAATCCATAGTGTCACCAAAGACAACATCATCATTAGGGTGGAAAAGATAATATGCAACTTTGGGGTCGAGTTTCGCTATCCCCATTCGCTATATTAGCCAAAATTGATATATATAAAAAAATGATAATCACAAAACCTAAATAAGGAAATAGATATGGAATCAGGGGAATACTCGACAACCTAACGAGATCACCCATCAACTAGAATTGAGATTTTTACGAACATCGTCTAGTTGAATCGACGTGAAAGATGTCGAGATATCTCACCTTGTCAAGATGACATTGATTGAATTGATAATGACTAACTAGAGTAAGACGTAAACTCACTCGACCTTGCATGGGTTCACCATGAGGTAAAAGCAAGAAGATGAGTCCACTTCTTGTGGAAGTTTCAGATTTAGCCAAAAACGCAAAATTGGGAAAAGTGAAACGAGATCTCACTTTTTATGAAATGGGATCCCGTTTCTCTTTGGGACCCCGAGCCAAAAGAAGGATCCCATTTTATCTTGTTTCATAAAGGGTTAAAATATTAAAAAAAACTAAACAGGATCCCATTTCTAGAACGGGGTCCATTTCTTAAAATTTGAATTTTTGGCCCAGTTTTTGCTATGGGTTTTGAGTTAGAAAAAAGGCTTGAGGAGCTGACCCTTAGTTTTGGACCTACAACTTGAAGGTTATGTTAGTGTCACTAGAAAAAGTGACTTTGGACATATGTCTGAAGACATGTTTATAGAATTTTTTGATGAAATTAAAACCCATTATAGATGAGATTATGTAGATTCCAAATATATAATTTTTTTTACAATTTGATTATTTTTTCTATTTTTCAAATATTTTTTTATGAAACTGGTCCATAAACTTGAAATATTAGGTTTTCTTATTATTTTAATAACTTTTTATTAAAATAATTTTTTAGAAAAACAAATTATACGTCAACAATCTTCAAACAATTCTTTTCAATTTGAAATAAAAAATCAAAAATGATAAGTTTAGGTCATCTTATGTGTTACGTACACGAGGGATTTTCAAAAGAACAATTACGACCAATAAAAAATTAAATAAAAAAATATTACAAAAAAATATTGTCAACAATCTTCAGTGTGTTACAAAACTTTTCCCAAAAGGATTTAGAAAAATACAATTATTTAGGTCAAAATATGGTTGGCGTACATGTGCATGGTATGGTAAAAAAAAGTGACTTTTAAACAGTGGTTTTTAGACATGCCTATTGAAAATCAATTTGTATCATCTAGGTATTAAAATAAATTACATATTTGGAAACTAGACTTCGAGTACTACATTTCATATTACTAACTTTTTTTAAGATTCAATTTTTAAGTGCTTCAAATTTTTAGGTCAAATGTGACAAATTCTAAAAATCAAGGAAAATACATCCATTTCTTCGCCAAAAAGTGGACTCAACTTCATGTGATTATCTTCGATACTCAGATGGCAATCTAACCTTTTCCCCACAGCTATCTCCTCCTCTCAAATGATACTCTCCTTCCATCCTTGGAGGAAGATTCTTTTCCTAATTACACTCACAACCATATAACCATGATTAGTGTATCATCATTTGATTTACAAATCATTATAATTAAATAATTGTATCGTCATGTAATCACTTATCTAACTAAACATTAATAAATATTCATATAATCAATGATTCTATTTGAAATTTTCCACAAACATCAAATCATTAAACTATGATTAATCATCATGTTTACCACACAAAAGCAAGATTAAACTAAATCATAAGTTGGGGATGTAACAATTGCAATGTAGGACAAGGAAAACCTACTCACTTGGTCTCAAACCAACAGGAAGCCTAAACATTGCCTTTTGAAATCTTGTATTAAAATCAGAAACTATTTCATTATGTCCTTTGGAGATGTTGTTAAACTCATTCAGCATAAACTAGGGAACTATCTTGTCACCATACTGCTCTGAATATTCCTTTGAACTCTTCCCAAGACCCAATACTGGCCTTAGGCAATCCCCTATACCAATCCCTAGCAACCTCAACTAGTGATTGTATAAATAGTTTTATGACGACATCCTCATCCTCAATCTCATAATCATCCAATAAGTTCAGCAAAGCCCTTAAGAGGATTAGGATAACCATGTATCCCATAAAAACACACTTGCTAATATCTCTCCATTTGCAGGGGTCTCCTATGAAACTGATCTTTCTAATTTTCATGATGTCTATTTACACCACTTCCCCCTGCACCCAGACTTCCCTATTGTCTCATGTTCTAACCTCCAGACTGAGTATGTGTATGAGAGTTAGGATTAGACTGATTAGCAGAGGCTAAAACATTTATATCAATAGGTGAAGAAGTTAATGGGTTGTGAGAAACAGATGTTATAGGATTCCCAACAGAAGACTTAAAAAATTCAATCTTCCTCTACATCTCAGCATTTGCAACCAACATCTCTACTCTTTCCAACTCCTTTTGTAGTTGTTCATTCTCCTTCTTCAATTTAAGATCTAATCAGTCAAACCCCTCAGATGAAGGAAGTTTCTAAGGTGACCCAACCACATTAATACTTATTCCCTTTAAAGGCCTCTTCCCTTTATCACCATACTAAATAGAAGGCTTAGAGACAAAAGGGGTTGCAACAATGGTAGTAACAATAGAACTAGTCCAAGTATTTGTAGGGATATCTTTCAATGGGACGGTTATATTATTTCGGCTAGGTATTTGAGAAACTACTAGGCCAGTAGGTTCGACAGATTCACATTCAGGCTCTTATAGACTCACCAACTTCAACTGTTCTAACCTTCTCTTCATCATATCCCTCATATCCACAACACTCCTAATCTTTTCCTCTCTTTCCTTGGCCTTTTTCATATTCATCTTCTTTACTCTGAGTTTCTCTATGAAACTCATTGATTTCCTTCATTAATTCTTCTTCATTAGGCAATGTAATGTCTGAATCAAAAGTTTCCAAGGCACTATCCAAGAGATTTGTAACATTCATGTGGAAAGCAGGGGTAGGTGACCTACTAACAAGATTACCTAATACATCATATTTTGTGGGGTTAGAAGGGCTTGACACTCTAGGAGTAAACTACTTGTTAGCTAGGAGACTTAAACAGGCTTGTTCTTCTTCAACAAAATCCTTCAAAATGGAATTATCTTCCTTTGTAGAAGGCATACCATATTCATATGATTTCTGTAAATTTTCACTAGAATTAGCAACAGGATGCCTAGATCCTAATGGAGCAGGGCAAATGTCAAACTTACCAGTATCGACCTTCTTTTTCCAAGATTGACAAGCATTTTGTGACAATTCTCCTAGCTTCTAGTTACGATGATTCTTCATCTATCCTCTAGTTCTTCTCATCTTTTCTACAATTTCCCAGCTCTTTTCTTCACTTAACTTCTTTGAAATAAACCTTTTAATGGCATAGGAGAATCAGAGTCACCACCCAAATTATGGGAATTCAATATATTCAGCTTCTTCAAAGAAGCCTTGCAAAGATATAAGTGAAAATACAAAGGAATCCTTTCCTTTTTCAGACACAATTACTCTCTTCTTTGATCAGAGTCACCACCATATTAAAGGGAATAATACTGCACTACAAATGTGCAAAATCTACACACCCATGACAGATCACTAGACTAAAAGATTAATAATAATCAAGTTCCCCAGTAGAGTCACTAATTTGTTGGTGGCTCAACTGGGCAAGCCTTCTTAACAGTGAGCTTTAAGAGTGTGGGTATTTGTAAACAGGGGAATAAGACTCAAGATGAGACACAATCCTTAGTTCATCCCCAGTAGAGTCACCAATCTATTGGTTCCTCCAACTGATTGTCAGAGTCCTCTAAAGATCTAGCCAACTTCTTATGCTTAAGGGCTCTGGGTCAGTGCCCAATGAATAGGATTACAACAATAAGTTGAAAAATCCCCTACACTTTTAGTTCTGCAAGACCAAGGCAAGTGTACCTATACAACATCCAAGGGGTATATTTTGACTAATCTTGGATGTTGTCATTCAAATAGAGGTTATCAATGACAATATACCTAAGAAATGACTAATTCTTCTTGGATTGGCTTAATCCTTTGGAAATACAGTTTAGACCTGGTTGAGAACAGTGAAAACTTCAATTCTACTCTAAAACAATACAGAAATAGAAATGATATTTTGATTTGTTTGGATGGATCTAAATCAACATATCTTCTCAGTAAGAGATCCGTGCCTAATCCAAGGGTTACAAATTCAAGCTGCATAAATCAAGTGTATCTTTCAAGAAATATTGCTTCATCACAAATGAACTAATAGCATTAATACCTTGCATTAATGCTTCCTATACTTAGAATTGCAAGATTGTCCTTTAAACCATAATGTAGAACAAAATTAACAGAGTATTTCCTAAGCAATTATTTCTCTCCTTGAGAGAAAGCAAAAGGCAACACACACATTACAGGGGACTACAAAGATGAATCAAAATATCCTTGATATTTAGCATTCATTTTAATTTCATTGACAATACAAATGGAGACAATTTTGCAACAAGTGTGAAAATACACTCAAGACTGAAAATGATGCATTACTCTACAAATTTGAACACAAAGATAACATACAATTTTCTTCTATCACTCTGGAAAATTACAGATGTACTACTGCCTAAAAAAAATTTGAAACCTCGACAAAATGGCTTTGATTTCCCTCTTATAGGAATGAGGGAGCAACAAGCTCTAGGTCACCTATCCCCCTTTCAATTGACAATTGTAATCATAACAAGATGCAGGTGCAACTACCCATGGGAAGAATATCCCCAAAAAGGACAAAGGCAGTTGCACACACCAGCTCAAATCCACTAGCATCCAAAACATATTTGCAAATGTCGTTGTAAACAATCATCATTTCTTTAACAGCATTCCTGAAATCCCATAAGCGTGGGAAAACACATGACTATGCAAATATAATGACCCCCTTGATAAAATTCCATCATGTCAGATCAAGCATGGAAGTTCAACCAGTTGTAGAGTTAGGGATATGGATATTGGGATATGGATAACCGGATACATCCATATGGATATCCATGTGGATATGTCCATATGACCCAACCATCATTGACCAAAAGAATGTTATCAAGCTTCAATTTCATTTAGAATAGGTCAGGATATCCATGTAGACATGTGTCTTACTATCATTGGTTATGTAGGGGCATGGCCATTAGGAAATATCTGGATATTAGAACTCATGAAATATCCCCAAGATGAGTATCCTGATGATGTCACCATTGCTGAGCATTTCTTTGGAAAGGGATCTAGATGACGTCATCAGGATGTGCACATTGAAGGATCTGGGCATTAAGAAAAGTTTGGATATTAGGAAATGAATATCCCATCACTGAATTTCATGATGATGTCATTGTCACTGAGTGCTTCTTTGGGAAGGGATCTAGATGACATCATCAGGATGTGCACACTGAAGGATCCAAACATTAAGGAAAGTCTAGATATTAGGAAATGAATATCCAGATATAAAATATCCAATGCATATGACAGCCTCATTATACCGGTAGGGTAATTTTAACGGGCACATATCTGGATGTCAAGATACTAAGACTTACACTTAGCAATTTTCTAAGCTTCTTGGTTAGGATAATTTTTTTGGATATTAGCGAATATGAGGACATTCAAGTGTAACTATGAATATCTAGAGGACCATTGACCAAGACTTTGACCTTGAATATCTCCATGGTTTTAATGAATTTCCACATGCTCCAAAAGGCAAACCTACTCAGAATTTCATCCTCCATCATTTGGTAGGCTTCATGAGGTAGAATCCACACTTTGAAATTTTACGCAAACAAAGGCAAACTTTGAAGGCCTTTAGGCTTTTAGGGCTTTCGCAGGGTTTTAGAAAGCCTAAACAAATGCAACCCTGGGTATGAAATGCATGAAAAATGAAAGTCCTAACACCTTCTATTTAGTTGATCTTCTACCTTGATTGCAAATTGGTATGCCTCTCATATGGTGGTTAACCTGACTAGACTTAGCTCCTCTTGGATACTTTCTCTCAATTGATTGATGTATCTTGCAACTTTCTCTTTTTCTGCTTCACTATGCCCTATCCTAATGATCAACTTATGAAATTCTATAGTATACTCTTTCATAGTCCTATCCCCTTGTCTCATACTTTGCAATTTCTTTAGTAATTCCAGTTCATAGTCCACTAGTATAAATTATATTTTCAACTTTGCAACAATCATATCTCATTTTGTTACTCTCTCCTTTCGCCTCCTATTTCTTTCTAATTGTACTTCTTTCCACCAAACAATAGCCTATCCTTTCAGGTTGTTCTTTGTAAACTTAATCCTTTTGGGATCTTCAATTTCCTCGTACTCAAAATGTTCATCCAAGTTAGTTATCCATTCAAGCAATTCTTTAGGATTTAAATCACCATGGTAGTTATAAATATCAATTCTAGGTCTCTTACCAATTTTGGAAATGGCCTTCAACACCTTCGCCTAATCTGATTCTTCTTTCATGTCTTCCAAATCTTGTACATCTTCTCTTGCATCTTCTTCTACATTACTCTCATAATTGTGCCTTGGGCTTTGACCTCTCTTCCTATCTTCCTCCAAATTCTTACATCAAATTGTGTTCTTCCTTACCTCTTTCAATACTTCATCCAAATTTCCAACAATGTAAGCAAAACCTTAGACTCTTCATGATGGTATCTTTCCTAGGATCTAGTGTAAATTTTCTCAAGTTGGTGATCCAGCTACAATCACCCCTTGTAATTACCTTTCAATCAATGATCTATTGATAATATTCTTGTAGGCTACCTCAGTTCAATGATCTGTTCACAAGATTTTTTTTTGGAATACCAACTTGGTCTCCTCAAGATTCAAGCATTATGCTCTAATACCACTTGATGCAATCATGGATGGAGGATCCAATGAAATATTGTCCAACCATACAACAAAAAATCAAAACACACAACACTCACAACAAAACTCAATGAAATAGTAACATGATCTTTATAAAATTCAAACTATAAAATGATTACAATCTATCACAATGTGCTTCCTACATGTTAGGTTGAAACTGTTTTATTACTAGTATAGAAATTATTATATTAAAATGAAATAAAATGCATTATGTGATATTTGTATCCTCATCTTTGAACTCCATCTTGAGCCTTCATCCTTATGTTTGCACTCAGATCTCCAACCCTCTACTAATTTATTCTTAACTGTCCTTGATGATTCAAAATGATTGTGAGTGACATAAATAGCAATCTCAAACCTCCAAGATGATCTATGTTGGCTTAAAGGTGGCACAAAGTCCAATGCTCCATGAAACATGTAGTCAACTAGTGAAAGCAAGTTCTTCGATCAAAGAAGTGAAAAATTTTTAAAAGGGAAATCCATGTGGTGCCCAACATTCATCCTTTTGGGTCTAATGAATCTTCACATATACTCCTTTATTGTACAAACTCCAAATAATCAGATGCAAGTGGGAAAAGTTACAACTATGCAAGTTTATCAACCTAGTAAATTTTCACAACCAAATTATGCCATTTTGTTAATCCAATTCTCTTCAAACATGGATATGACATCCATTCATCACTTTACAATATACTCCTAAAATTGTGAAACCAAAACTCAAACTATAGTAAAATGTCATGGCTTCTATAATTAACTGGTAAATGAAAACCTACAAACAAAAAAATAAAGTGAAAGAAAATATTTTTGGTTGATGAAAGATTGTTCTTGTTCCCTAGGGTGCTTCTGCATCACAAAGGAACTATTGTCTCTGAAGAACAAGGTTG
The DNA here is from genome assembly GCA_027924645.1 of Cunninghamia lanceolata. Lineage (NCBI taxonomy): Eukaryota > Viridiplantae > Streptophyta > Pinopsida > Cupressales > Cupressaceae > Cunninghamia > Cunninghamia lanceolata. Next base: position 2,614,457 of record BSBN01000130.1, on the reverse strand, counting down.
GTCACATAGATATTTGAATGTGGATTGATGCTATAACCTGGCCTCAAAGATTTATTAACACTTAAAAAGAGTAATCATTTTTTCATAGAAACTAATTCTTCCACAAAATTTAGCACTACTTAGATAATCAATATACATGTATTTTTGTTGTTCTCTACTTAAACATCATAGAGTTCAATGGTCAAATACCTCATCCACACCAAAAGTGGTAAAAGTTGTCCTAGTTTATAAGTGTAGCTTGAATGAGTCTCATGCATCACTTCAAAATATTTAGGAATGGTGATCTTCTCATTAGCAGTCATTGCACCATTGCCTCTATAACATCTTCTTTGTATTTGGGAATGGGGAATTTTAGAAACACTTGATATCATGTCATTGACTCATTTAATTGACGTGGACATCATTAGAGGCACATTCATGAACATGGAAAAATCTTTAGCAATGCAACTTGCCATGAATTACATAGATGACAGATGAATTGATTCAAATGGTGTAGACCAAAAAGCATATATGGTTGAAAACTATGCCAATGTTGTGAAAGAGATTTTGGATTTGATTAAGTATGACATGCTAATTCCATGGTGTATGGGGATAAGCTTGAAGAACAACAACAACCTTAGGATAGAAACCACTAGTGATACCTTTGTTATTACCTCAATGTAGATGCAATTATTGAACACCTCATCAATGTGGTAAGTATGCATTTATTTGAATTTTGTCATTTATTGTAGAGACATCTATTAAAATTAAATTGTAATGGTTATGGTTACATAATCAATGGATGGAAATGTTTGCATGCATGGCAACTTGAGCCAAAACAATGTCAGTTTTATCACACAAACTACTAGATCACATTAATGGCTCACTTCAATTGGTATGTGCCTTGTTTGACACCATGTCATTACACTTTTTAGATGCATATTTATTTGCCAAATGATATGTGCATGATCAAAGTAAAATTAAGTTTGAGAAGTATGAAATTGAAACCTTACATTATGCATGTCATACATTGACCAGACTCATAAATAAAAGAACCTAATGCCTCTAGAAGTTAGTTATGAAGAGAAACAAACCATACACCATTTTACACTAGACAAACCATCTCCAATTTGGTCATTGTCATTATTATGCTTTGAAGAAAACTTGAGAAGAATAGCCAATTATTTTGAAGTATTGTTTTTCTTTCAAACAAGACATGCCATGATAAGTGATGATTGTACATCATTTGTAAACACAAAATTTCTATTGTTACTCCACCAACTTGATATTATTTCATATTTTAGCCATTGACAATGCAATAGAAACTAAAACAAAGTCTTTATCTTCAATCATAAAGAGAGGGAAGGCATGTTATGCAAGCTATCAAAGATAATAAGGGCTTGAGATGAGGGTAAATATATGATTCAAATGACAAAGATTCAACAAACTTGAGTTGAAATAATAGTACAATAGTTTGCCCATTTTTGAAAACATTCAATTTAATGGAAGTCTTGCTCACAAACTTAATATGTTTGTCAACAGAATACAATATGAATGTTTTTACAATAATACATGCTTGTAACTTAAATGCAAGCCAACTTGGAACTATTATATTTCAAAAGAAGAGTTAACAAAATCTCATGTGATAGATATGAAAAAGATGAAGTAGCTCAAAAAAATACTAACAAAATCAAAATAGACTAGATGCTATGAGGAAAATACATTAGGATAGACCAACAGGCTCGTAGACCTAAAGCCCTCACTGGGCCAATAAGCTCATAGGTTTGTACCACCAATGTTAATGTAGGTGTTCATGCCAAGGGACGAGGTCCCTCATGTTTTGTCCTCACTACTTCATAGCTCCGGTCAAAAGTGCTTACCAATCTCTAAAAATACATTAAAATAGCTACTTGTCTTTGAATAATGTAGAGCTTGAAGCCAATGTACAATGTTTGAAATGACAAAAAAATACCTCTGATCACTAATGACTAGGATTCTACCATTTTAGAACTACAAAATGCCAAATGATACACACCATATGAAGGATTTAAAGTTTCAATATCTTATTCAAAAAGCTTCACTATTATCGAATCATTTTGTGTGAGCTAATACACAACCAACAAGGCAAGTTTCATAAGTATCTCAAAAGACCCACTATCTTTATTTATATAAAATGACATGCATTATCTATAGGCTTTTATTCACTTTGAGCACATATCAACTGCAACTTCATTTTCATTTTAAATTGCAGTTAGAAATATGACTTGGAAAGAAATAATTAGAAATATTACTTTTAAAAACAAATCTTTAAATCTAGGGTAAGTGCAGGAAGATGGGGGCCAAAAAGGGGTCTTAAGTGGCCACTTTTTTTCTGAAATCAGGAAATACTAGCCTTGGATGATAAATTGAGCATAGTTACACTCAAAATTTGGAGATGCAACCAAAACAATGTTCGTAGTGCTCCGAGTCTACTTTCTAAACTACTACTTTGTTTTGAAAATGGCATAGATTAAGGGGTTCAAAAGAGGGAGCCACAAAAAAATGGTGTTGTTTCTGTCAAAAAAACATAACATAGCATGTTTTGTGGCTCCCTCAAATGGTCAACTTTTTTTTGGTATTTTTAAAATTGCTTTAGTGAGAAATTAGCTAATAGCATGTAGTTTATGTCTAATTTTTCTGATAATTTTTTGATGAATATTTGATTTTTTACTAATTTTCAAAGTGGACACATCCTAAAAAATAGAATTTTGGCCATGCTACCCCTATAAATTTTGAAAACTAATTGAAAATCATTTTTTTATTTTTTAATATTTGTAGAATAGAGTCTAGTTTCTGAATATGTAATTTTTTTGAAATTTGAATGAATAGTTAATTTACAATGAAAAAAAGACCAAACAGTGGTTTTTGCCTAAAAACTGACACACAAACAAAAGAAATTAAAGATGAAAGGATTAACATTGGTAAATTGTGAAAAAAATCACATCGTCAAATAGCTAAGAGAAAGCCTAACATTACCCAAGTGTTTGATTTGTTTGACCTTGAAACACGTTCAAATCTGAGGGTTAGCACGAACGAAATTATGTGAAATTTTGAAGAATATGGAAAAACAAGGCACTCCAAGCCTTTGGGTTGGAAATCCAAAGCAAATCCCAAGCCCAAGGCTTGGGATTCCCAAAGCAAGACATAACGCGAGCACATTATAATGCGCTCACATTATGTTTTGCTTTGCATTTTTCCTTTCCCGCAAGTTTGTTGTTTGTCATGTTTGACATAACGCGAGCGTGTTATAACGTGCTCGCTTTATTTTCCCCTTAAATTTTTTTACGTTCAAGGCTATTAATCATGAGGGTTAAGGGATAAGGGATTAGCATTTAAGGTATAGTATCGAGCCCATTGAGGGTCTAGGAATAGGGATAGCATTTAGGGTTTAGGGATGAGGGATTAGAGTTTAGGGATGATAGATTAGGGTTGAGGGTTTAGGGTTTAGGGTTTAGGGATAGGGTTGAGGGTTGAGGGATCAGAGTTAAGGGTTGAGGGTTGAGGTTCAAGGGTCAAGGGTTTAGGGATAGGGTTGAGGGTCAAGGGATTAGGGTTAAAGTAGAGTGTGGAGGGTGTAAGGATTAGGGATAGGGTTGGAGGGTTTAGGGATAAGGGATTAGGGTTTAAGGTGTAGTATCAATTTTGTTGAGGGTTTAGGAATAGGGATAGCATTTAGGGTTTAGGGATGAGGGATTAGAGTTGAGGGATGATGGATTAGGGTTGAGGGTTGAGGGATTAGGGTTTAGGGATAAGCTTTAGGGTTGAGGGTTGAGGGTTGAGGGATTAGGGTTTAAGGTATAGTGTTGAGGGTTGAGGGTTTAGGATTAGGGTTTAGGGTTGACGGATTAGCATTTAATTTCAAGGTTAGGGTTAGAGTGTTGAGGGTAGAGGGATTAGGGATAGGGTTTAGGGTTGAAGGTTTAAGGATTGTGGGTTGAGGCTTTAGGGATGAGGGTTTAAGGCTTAAGATATAGTGTCAAGTGTTGAGGGTGTAGGGATAGGGTTTAAGTTTTAAGAGTTAAGGGTTGAGGGATAGGGATTAGGGTTTAAGGTATAGTGTTGAGGGTTGATGGTTTACGGATAGGGTTTAGGTTTGAGGGATTAGGGTTTAGGGTTGATGAATTAGGGTTTAATGTTGAGAGTTGAGGGTTGAGGGTTGAGGGTTGAGGTTGAGGGATAGGGTTAATGGTCAAGGGATTAGGGTTAAATAAGAGTGTCGAAGGTAGAGGGATTAGGGTTTAAGGTATAGTATCGAGCCTATTGAGGGTCTAGGAATATGGATAGCATTTAGGGTTTAGGGATGAGAGATTAGAGTTGAGGGATGACGAATGATAGATTAGGGTTGAGGGTTGAGGGATTAGGGTTTAGGGACAAGGTTTAGGGTTAGGGTTGAGGGATTAGGGTTTAAGGTATAGTGTTGAGGGTTTAGGGATAGGGTTTAGGGTTGAGGGATTAGAGTGAAGGATTGAGGGATTAGAATTTGATGTTGAGGGTTTAGGGTTTAGGGTTTAGGGATAGGGTTGAGGGTCAAGGGATCAGAGTTAAGGGTTGAGGGATTAGGGTTTGACGTTGAGGGTTGAGGGTTGAGGTTCGAGGGTCAAGGGTTTAGGGATAGGGTTGAGGGTCGAGGAATTAGGGTTAAAGTAGAGTGTGGAGGGTATAAGGATTAGGGATAGGGTTGGAGGGTTTAGGGATAAGGGATTAGCGTTTAAGGTATAGTATCGAGTCTATTGAGGGTGTAGAAATAGGGATAGCATTTAGGGTTTAGGGATGAGGGATTAGAGTTGAGGGATGACGGATTAGGGTTGAGGGTTGAGGGATTAGGGTTTAGGGATAAGGTTTAGGGTTGAGGGCTGAGGGATTAGGGTTTAAGGTATAGTGTTGAGGGTTTAGGGATAGGGTTTAGGGTTGAGGGATTAGAGTGAAGGGTTAAGGGATTAGGATTTGACGTTGAGGGTTGAGGGTTTAGGGTCTAGGGTTTAGGGTTAGGGTTGAGAGATGAGGGATCAGAGTTAAGGGTTGAGGGATTAGGGTTTGATGTTGAGGGTTGAGGGTTGAGGTTTGAGGGTCAAGGGTTTAGGGATAGGGTTGAGGTTCAAGGGATTAGGGTTAAAGTAGAGTGTGGAGGGTGTAAGGATTAGGGATAGGGTTGGAGGGTTTAGGGATAAGGGATTAGGGTTTAAGGTATAGTATCGAGTCTGTTGAGGGTTTAGGAATAGGGATAGCATTTAGGGATTAGGGATGAGAGATTAGAGTTGAGGGATGATGGATTACGATTGAGGTTTGAGGGATTAGGGTTTAGGGATAAGGTTTAGGGTTGAGGGTTGAGGGATTAGGGTTTAAGGTATAGTGTTGAGGGTTGAGGGTTTAGGATTAGGGTTTAGGGTTGATGGATTAGCATTTAATGTCGAGGTTAGGGTTAGAGTGTCGAGGGTAGAGGGATTAGGGATAGGGTTTAGGGTTGAAGGTTTAAGGATTGAGGGTTGAGGCTTTAGGGATGAGGGTTTAAGGCTTAAGATATAGTGTCAAGTGTTGAGGGTGTAGGGATAGGGTTTAAGTTTTAAGGGTTAAGGGTTGAGGGATAGGGATTAGGGTTTAAGGTATAGTGTTGAGGGTTGATGGTTTAGGGATAGGGTTTAGGTTTGAGGGATTAGGGTTTAGGGTTGATGAATTAGGGTTTAATGTTGAGATTTGAGGGTTGAGGGTTGAGGTTGAGGGATAGGGTTAATGGTCAAGGGATTAGGGTTAAATAAGAGTGTTGAGGGTAGAGGGATTAGGGTTTAAGGTATAGTATCAAGCCTGTTGAGGGTCTAGGAATAGGGATAGCGTTTAGGGTTTAGGGATGAGGGATTAGAGTTGAGGGATGATGGATTAGGGTTGAGGTTTGAGGGATTAGGGTTTAGGGACAAGGTTTAGGGTTAGGGTTGAGGGTTTAGGGTTTCAGGTATAGTGTTGAGGGTTTAGGGATTGGGTTTAGGGTTTAGGGATTAGAGTGAAGGGTTGAGGGATTAGAATTTGATGTTGAGGGTTGAGGGTTTAGGGTTTAGGGATAGGGTTGAGGGTCGAGGGATCAGAGTTAAGGGTTGAGGGTTGAGGTTCGAGGGTCAAGGTTTTAGGGATAGGGTTGAGGGTCGAGGAATTAGGGTTAAAGTAGAGTGTGGAGGGTATAAGGATTAGGGATAGGGTTGGAGGGTTTAGGGATAAGGGATTAGGGTTTAAGGTATAGTATCGAGTCTGTTGAGGGTGTAGGAATATGGATAGCATTTAGGGTTTAGGGATGAGGGATTAGAGTTGAGGGATGATGGATTAGGGTTGAGGGTTGAGGGATTAGGGTTTAGGGATAAGGTTTAGGGTTGAGGGCTGAGGGATTAGGGTTTAAGGTATAGTGTTGAGGGTTTAGGGATAGGGTTTAGGCTTGAGGGATTAGAGTGAAGGATTGAGGGATTAGAATTTTACATTAAGGGCTGAGGGTTTAGGGTTAGGGTTAAGAGATGAGGGATCAGAGTTAAGGGTTGAGGGATTAGGGTTTGACATCGAGGGTTGAGGGTTGAGGTCTGAGGATCAAGGGTTTAGGGATAGGGTTGAGGTTCAAGGGATTAGGGTTAAAGTAGAGTGTGGAGGGTGTAAGGATAAGGGATAGGGTTGGAGGGTTTAGGGATAAGGGATTAGGGTTTAAGGTATAGTATCGAGTCTGTTGAGGGTTTAGGGATGAGGGATTAGAGCTAAGGGATGATGGATTAGGGTTGAGGGTTGAGGGATTAGGGTTTAGGGATAAGGTTTAGGGTTAGGGGTTGAGGGATTAGGGTTTAAGGTATAATGTTGAGGGTTGAGGGTTTAGGGTTTACGAATTAGCATTTAATGTTAAGGTTAGGGTTAGAGTGTCGAGGGTAGAGGGATTAGGGATAGGGTTTAGGGTTGAAGGTTTAAGGATTGAGGGTTGAAGCTTTAGGGATGAGGGTTTAAGGCTTAAGATATAGTGTCAAGTGTTGAGGGTGTAGGGATAGGGTTTAAGTTTTAAGGGTTAAGGGTTGAGGGATAGGGATTAGGGTTTAAGGTATAGTGTTGAGGGTTGATGGTTTAGGGATAGGGTTTAGGTTTGAGGGATTAGGGTTTAGGGTTGATGAATTAGGGTTTAATGTTGAGAGTTGAGGGTTGAGGGTTGAGGGTTGAGGTTGAGGGATAGGGTTAATGATCAAGGGATTAGGGTTAAATAAGAGTGTCGAGGGTAGAGGGATTAGGGTTTAAGGTATAGTATCAAGCCTGTTGAGGGTCTAGGAATAGGGATAGCATTTAGGGTTTAGGGATGAGGGATTAGAGTTGAGGGATGATAGATGACTGATTAGGGTTGAGGGTTGAGGGATTAGGGTTTAGGGACAAGGTTTAGGGTTAGGGTTGAGGGATTAGGGTTTAAGGTATAGTGTTGAGGGTTTAGGGATGAGGGATTAGAGTGAAGGGTTGAGGGATTAGAATTTGACGTTGAGGGTTGAGGGTTTAGGGTTTAGGGATAGGGTTGAAGGATTAGGGTTTGACGTTGAGGGTTGAGGGTTGAGGTTCGAGGGTCAAGGGTTTAGGGATAAGGTTGAGGGTCGAGGAATTAGGGTTAAAGTAGAGTGTGGAGGGTATAAGGATTAGGGATAGGGTTGGAGGGTTTAGGGATAAGGGATTAGGGTTTAAGGTATAGTGCTGAGGGTTGATGGTTTAGGGATAGGGTTTAGGTTTGAGGGATTAGGGTTTAGGGTTAATGAATTAGGGTTTAATGTTGAGAGTTGAGGGTTGAGGGTTGAGGGTTGAGGGTTGAGGTTGAGGGATAGGGTTAATGATCAAGGGATTAGGGTTAAATAAGAGTGTCGAGGGTAGAGGGATTAGGGTTTAAGGTATAGTATCGAGCCTGTTGAGGGTCTAGGAATAGGGATAGCGTTTAGGGTTTAGGGATGAGGGATTAGAATTGAGGGATGATAGATGATGGATTATAGTTGAGGGTTGAGGGATTAGGGTTTAAGGTATAGTGTTGAGGGTTTAGGGATAGGGTTTAGGGTTTAGGGATTAGAGTGAAGGGTTGAGGGATTAGAATTTGACATTGAGGGTTGAGGGTTGAGTGTTTAGGGTTTAGGGATAGGGTTGAGGGTTGAGGGATCAGAGTTAAGGGTTGAGGGATTAGGGTTTGACGTTGAGGGTTGAGTGTTGAGGTTCGAGGGTCAAGGGTTTAGGGATAGGGTTGAGGGTCGAGGAATTAGGGTTAAAGTAGAGTGTGGAGGGTATAAGGATTAGGGATAGGGTTGGAGGGTTTAGGGATAAGGGATTAGGGTTTAAGGTATAGTATCGAGTCTGTTGAGGGTGTAGGAATAGGGATAGCATTTAGGGTTTAGGGATGAGGGATTAGAGTTGAGGGATGATAGATTAGGGTTGAGGGTTGAGGGATTAGGGTTTAGGGATAAGGTTTAGGGTTGAGGGCTAAGGGATTAGGGTTTAAGGTATAGTGTTGAGGGTTTAGGGATAGGGTTTAGGGTTGAGGGATTAGAGTGAAGGGTTGAGGGATTAGGATTTGACGTTGAGGGTTGAGCGATTAGGGTTTGACGTTGTGGGTTGAGGTTGAGGGTTGAGGGCATTTTCTATCAAGAACTTGATTATGAGGGCTTGCCCCTTCATTGTTATGCCTATCATATGGCGGAGCATCTGGCAAGCTCTTGCAGGAAAGAGATGTGATCAATGCAAAGGATGTGATCAATCTATAGCAGGACAAAACGTGAGCGCGTTATAACGCACTCACATTTTGTCTTGCTATTGAAATGATAAAAAAGTGGTTACCCCCATGATCCAGGCCCACATGCTCTGTTATCTTACTGATTCTGTGTGTGCTGCAACAAAAAAGAAGTGCTTTCATGCTGTTGGGAAGTTCACATGCACATTTGACACATTGTACCACCTTTGCATGATCTTTCCACCACCTTTTCTATTTTGCCAACTTGAGAAGGAGGAAATAACATAGTTTTCACACCAAGTTTTATATATATCTATTCAAGTTTCAATTTTTGTAGTGTTGCAATGTTAATTGTGATTCAATTTTAGGAATTTAACATTATAGATTGGTTAATAGTATTATTGTTAGTAATGATATTTGAGTGTTATTCAATTTAACATTGAAAAGGAAGCAAGTGGTCAAAAACTCAAATTGTTGAGGAGTTTGATGCAAGAAGATAAAAACACTACATAATTGGGTACTCTCTCCATTCAAATCTTCATTTTTTAGGTATGTCAAGTCTTTACATGCATGTTCTTTACATTTTCCTTATTTTAGATTGAATTACTTTATCATGCTTTATCATACATGTTTAAAATAGACACATTCCCAATTAAGCAAGCAGCCTACAATCTCACATGATGCCATGTATATTTTCTACACTTGGGCTCTTTAATAATTATGTCTAATAAACAAACCTTAACATACCATGATGTCAAACTATACAAGAATAAATCCTTACAACATAAAAAAAATACAATCCCACTATTATCTTGTATTCATTTCTTAGGAACTAATATTGGTCTCTTTATCATGCTACAAACAAATTCTCTATCATGCCGAGGAAACAATCAAGAATTAAACCAACACAAGAAGAGATAGAAGCTAAGAATGCAAAGAAAGTAGTGGCTATGAGGGAACTTCGTGAGAAGAGGCAATTGGACATGATAAATGAAGACATACCAATTGAAGAGTAACCACAACCATCACAAAGAGATATGGTATTGGTGGCACAAAGAGAACGAATGCAAAAACTTCGTGGTATGAGGGATTTGAATACCATAGCTGGAGACACGTCCTCTACAGCAAGTCAACATGTAGGGACACCATCTACCGCATCTCAAGTTGAGAGTACATCATCACTCACATGTGATGAAGGAGGTACGCCAACATTCCCACCTCAACCTCAAGGTATGTCATCTATTCCATCTTTGATCAAAGGTATGCCATCTAACCCATCTCATTTAAATATTGATGAAATTCCTAATGTTGAGATGAATTTACCTAACTTGACACCACCTAGAATTTTGCATAGAAAGCCAACGTATTTGATTGATATTGATGAGAATATTTTGCAGCCAATGGAAGGTAAGATTCCAAAATGCACTTGTATAAGATACGTAAATAAGATTTGGAGATTGTTCTTTGAAAAGTTAAATGAGACTGCAAGATGTCAACTATTCGTTGAAATGATACGAAGTATAAAGTATAGGTCTATCATGAAGATTCTTGGGTTGAGAACATTAGAGGCTTCAAGTGAAAAATCTATTGTTAAGAATCTAATGAGTGCGTATGAGAGTGTGGGTAACACCTCACGCACAAAAGATAGTAATGCAACATGGCGTGTGATTACATCGACTATAGTAAGTAGTCAAATGAGTAAAGCTCATCTCATTAGAAAGACAAGTCAAGAATTGAGAATTAATAGGAAAACTTTATCAAGAGCCGTTGGAAGATGCCAAAGAATTGAGGACACTAATGCCAATGAATTATGGGCGTTCTCGGGGAGACTACCATGAAAAGATAAACCAATTGTTGAAGCATTGAGATCACTAATTGAAGACTTTTGGAAGAATTACACAAGGATATCTCCGAATCATTAGAATTTCAAAAATAAGATAAAGACCCTAGGTGCTATCTCCTACTTGGAACATCACACATGGGAACATGGAAACTAGATTGATTGAAGGAATGATACTTTAGCGCCTTGAGGGTGAATGAGTCAAAATAACACTAAATTGGTGCCTAGTCCAATTGATTGAAATCATCTTGGGCGCATTTTCTTGCTTTAGTTGGGTTTAACTTATTTTGGTGCCTTGGTGAGAAGTTCTCTAGATATGAGTTAGAACCATCAAAATAATAAAACTTGCAAAGAAAGAGATAGGCATTTTTATGAAGTTTTTCCTCAATGTTGAGCGCCTAGGAGGTAGATTGGTCAAGAGAGGGTTAGAATATTCTGTATTTCACTCTATTGTTGACTTGTCTAAAAATAATGGAAGCATAGAATTATCAACTTTTGAACCTTCAAACTCACTATTGGCGAGACAACATACCATCGGCGAGCTTAAAATTTCATCGGCCGATAGGCCGATGCCACCATGACTCCGTTTGATTTCACTTCTGACAAACATCCCATCATTGACTCTTATCAGTCAGATAGACCACTATCGATGACTTTATATCCTTTCACACTGATGTCTTTGTCACTCCGATACAAGACTCTAAGTCCCTCGCCTATCGGTAGGACTTAATACCATCGGCACACTCAAAAACTCTTCTACCAACACACCGATCTCATGAATGACAACCTTCGAACCACACCCGTTGGTGAGACTCCAAACATTGGTGAACTCTAATCTCGTTGGGCTGATACACCGATGGATTTTCACTGTCAGTGTGACTCCCTTCATCAACGAATCTCTCAACTGCTCTTTTGATGCGCAGATGGGATTATCTTCTGATACACTGATGTCTTCGACTTCAAACCACACTCATCGGCAAGACAGACCACTATCGGTGAAGCCTAACCAAGGTCTACCAATACGCCGATACGACCAACTCTTGACGTCGATACAAGGTTCTTTTATAGGCAAAGGGTACCTAGGCTTATGGGGCTCAATTTGAAGTATTTATTGAAAGCTCAAGGTGAATTGATGCTTATTAAAAATGCCACTTAGTCCTTCATTTGCATTATAGGCACCATTTCCTATTGACTTATATACTCCTCCTCATGCTAGGGTACCATAATGAAGTGGTTTAGACAATAGGTGCACTTCACTTACCAGAGGCTTGTTTTCCTTCCACCTTAGGTGTACTTTTATGGTGGAACAGGTGTCAATGGGCGCCTTGTCTTAAATGAATTCTCTCTCTAAGTTGGTCACCCTTTTGAGGCTTTATGAGTTGCAAATTGCGCCTTAACCCTTCATGCTTGTTGCTCAATGTTTGAATGTTTAAGAAAGTCTCCTTTAGGTGCTCATCTTAATGACTTTTTCTCAAGGCACAATCATCCTAATGACTTGGATATTCATCCTATTGTGTCAGGATTGCAAGCTACCAGACTTAGTCATTTTTAGGATCTCAAACATAAAGAATAACATGATGATTCATTTTTTTGTATTGCATATAGTTAACGTTCTATGCTACTCATAAAGAATATTAATATTTTCTGTTCAACATGATGATTCATTTTTTTTTTTAAATACAACTTTTATCTTTTAGTTCCAAAATGAAGTTTAGGTGATACTTGAATAACAATAGCTAGCTTATTGGATCAACAAACATCCTATGTAATACAATCGGACTTTAAATATTTGAAGTAGCCATCTACAAATATCCATTCAAACATGGATTTATAATGCAAGTATGGACGCCATCAATAAAAAAGATTTGTATTAACCAAATATCCATATAGGCATACATCAATATCTGTCGATATAAGTATAACATATATAAAAAATAGCCATATAGGCTTACAAGAATGCCATATAGGCATACAATGTCAACTCTGTACAATACAAAATATATGCCCACAAATGCCATATAGGCATACAACAAAGGAACATAATAAAAAGTCATTCCCCTCTGGCTGGTGAAGAGAATAAATCATGAGCAGCCTTTGATCTTCTAGGGGATGGAGACGCACATGTGGGTGGTCTACTACGAACCTGAGGGCTACTCCTATTTAGGTCTTCCTGCATCTTTATCTGTTACAATAAAAAGTATAGACATTAATATATAGAAATTACATGTTATAAAAAATGAAACATTTAACAAAATAATCACTTACCGCTAACATATAATCTATCTCCTCACTTGCCTCAGTAGTAGGAATAGGCCGTGGTGATGTCATGTCCTATAGAAACCATCCATATAGAAATTAAACTTCAAATCAATAATCTTTTGATTTTTCAAAAAATAGATAACTATAACAATGAATGTAAATTGAAATTTACTAATCTCCCTCATACCCCTGTCAATGCCATGGAGCTATGAATCGCAAGGGCCACACCCTGCTCCATTGCCCTATGAACATGGGGAGGTGTCTCCACAGCCTGCATCATCTGGAAATAAAACAACATTATTCAATTACGAAAACTATAATAGTGATGCAAATCATGGCTCCTAACATACACACACATTCATCTAAACATGGAAGTACACACAATAAAGCAAACAAATCACATACAAAAATTTAGTAAGTATAATTCATTCATTAAACTATTTATTTTATTACATCCGTAAAGCTTTAAAGTCCACCATCGCTGGCAGGTGTTGCCATGAAATCTACAGTATTAACCTATTCAACATCCAAAATCAGATATTAGAATACCATTCATATAACGATGCTATTCACATGTAATATTTATAATTGTTTACTAGTTACATACCTCGACAGTAGATGATCTAGTGAAAAATACAGGTGGAGAACCACTAAAAACTGCATCGATGCTATGACCCTGAAATTTCATTAAAATCATCAATTTAAATTAGTTAATCTTGTATTTCAAAAATGAAATTTAATAAATTAATTCAATAAACTTGCTAATATTTACCTAAGTATCAAGGCCGAAAGTCTCACTCAGGAGGGTATTTGTCATCACCATCTGCTCAGCTACAAATGTAGCCTATTCACCTGCGTCCTAACTATCCATGGGGTCATAACCACAGGCTGACCCGCAAGCCTGACAAGTATGGGGTGGGACCCTACTCCTCGCACTATCTCCCAACCCACTCTGTGTTACAGGACCGGCATGCTCTATGATGCTCTGGGTCAAGGCACTAATCGACTGAAGTGTATCGACCTCAACACTCTCCTTCACAATGGAAGGGATAGAAACATGCTCGCGGGCTGGTCTGCTGATTACTCATCTCACTACTCGCTGTGGGTCAAGACGTGCCCCTAGTCTATCTTGTGCTGACCCCCCACCTCTACCCTGGAAGTCTCGCATATCAAAATAGTTTGGCACTTTATTGAGGACAAACTCGCAGTAGAGTTTCCTCAAAAAGTATTGTGGGACCTCATTATTATTGCATGGAGGATGGTCAAAAACCATCCACCACCTCTGCCCAAAATTGTCCCTTATCGCTTGGTTGTTGCACCAATGGATAGGGAACCTCTTACATGTAATGGGTGGAGGTTGATTTGTTTGTGGGTTTGTGAAAATTGAACACAAGTCTAATTTTGTAATTTGTATTTTTTTTACATCTTGGTATGACAACTTGTCTGCATAGTAATCTCTAAACTCTCTCTTCTTATCTGTCCAACTAGTTATTTGCTTGCTAATTGAATCTACATTTGATAACATAGACTCAAGAGATTCGGCAAGCGTGGACCTATGCAAGGTTGAAGTGGAAGGATCTTTCAACCTTGCAATTATATCTTCAATTTCCTTTTTGTTGTTTTCAATTTGCCCCATTATATTTCCTTGTGTTCCAGGGGTATGTCGAGGAATGGATGGAGGAGGTTGTTGTTGTGCAAGTATTTCCTCCTCAGGATTTTGTGGATTTTGAGGAGGAGGAGGAGGAGGTGCATTATCATTTCCTGACAATTAATGAAATATACATCGAAAATCAACTAAAAACTACCTATTTAGAAACAAATTCAAACAAAAAAATAAATATAACTTACTCCTTTGGCGTGCTCAACGTCGTGGTGGCATTTTGGCGACGAATCGATAAGCTTTTTGTGTTGAATGGAGTTTTGCAAAATGCGAGCGTGCTTTCTAGGGTTTGCAAGCTGCGAGTAGAGAGGAGAAGATAGAAAGAAATGAAATTGGAAACCTTTTTTTTTAATTTATAGGAAGCCATAATGTGAGTGCGTTATAATGCGAGCGCGTTATAACTTAAATTTTTTTGAAATTAATTTGGCCACTTTTTGGTCCCCCATCTTCTTGCACTTACCCTCTAAAGAAATCAAGAGTGGAACTTATTAGAGTGGTATCTAATATAGAGTAAACATCAAATCATAGTAATAGGTCAAGCAAACTTTATTAAATAAACTATATATGTAACCAAAAATATGTCACATTTATCAATTTTGATTAAATGTTAGTGTCAACAAGAGATAACATTTATGGAGAGAAATAAATGAAGATTTGACAAAAATTATATTAGGAAAATTTTTAACTTTATAAACATGTATTATTGGTCTTTTGAAAATAATGAATTAAAATTCAATGTAAAATAGTTGAGAATAAGACACAAGAGTCATTTTAATTGTACACAACCCAATCAAATATCACATAAATATTTATTGTTTGTATTTCTAACAATATAAATTGTAGACACCTAAAATTGTACACTCTTTTTCTCATCCTAAAACATCCCTAATTCATCCCTATTCATCCCTAAACATCCCTAATTCATCCCTATTCATCCCTAAACCATCACTAATCACCTCTAGACATCCCTAAACTACATTTTCTCCACAATTAACTAATCAAACACATGTTTAGACAGTTAATTGATCAAATCCCCTTCAATCCGTGATTTTACATTATTTTATTGTCAAAATCACTATTCATGTACTATTCACTATTTACTTGTACCCGTATCAGTACCTACATCAATGCTTATCCCCAGCCAAAATGATTTATTAAATCATTTATCCCCATCCTCTTTAGCCCAAACATTAGATAAATTTAATTTATATATAATCCCCTTTTCCCCTCCCATGAATTAAATAAATATTTGTATTTATTTAATTCCTATTTTCTACACTTTTGATTAGGTTTTCCTAAACCTAATTAACTAACCTAATCCCCCACTTGCTCAACCTAAATCCTAATCTAATCTTGGTTAAATTCTCTCCATTCCCCCAAATGTATAAAGACATGGCCTCTTGTACATGTCCGCATGGCCTTCTTACAAAAGGCGTGGTCAATGACCCATGTACAAAAGTCATTTTGTCCTCCATCCCTTTTTCCTCCAATTTTAAATTGGACAGGTACCCATGCTTCCAATTTAAAATTCAAATAAAAGCCACTTCATCCCCTTTTCCTCCAATTTTAAATTGGGCATGTACCCATGCTTCCCAATTTAAAATTCAAATCAAATCCAACCCATACCTCCCATTTATCAAGTCAATCTCATCCATCCATCTTCCCAAGGTCAAATCTCAACCCTTCATTCCTCCTTGATCCAAGGACATCCCTTCTCATCCAATTTCATCATGACACTTGGCAAACTCTCCTTGCTTAAGAGCTCTCCTTTCTTGAGAGCTCTTAAGAATCATCCACCATTAATCTTTCAATCAAATCCTAACCATCCAATTGAGTATCCAAAAATCTATAAATTGGAGCTCACCCCTTCACAAATCATATAACTTCTTCATGCAACTAAATGTTGCCTCTTTTTCTCCAAAGAATCCATGAATTGAAATGTTATGTTGTCCATTTGAGGAGCTATCACATGCATCAAATCACCCAAGGAGCACATTTACTTAGCAAGGTTTGTACATGTGTTGTTCTTAATTTAGCACCATATGTATGTTTTGCATTCCTTTATGCTTAATCCAGAGTAGATTAGGATTTGAGTGAAATAGGTTATTGTTTTAACTCATTTCTCATGCTCACTTTCTATGTTATACATTCTGGCACACCCAGTGGGACCCCCACCCTTTTAATCTTACAATCTTATGAGTTTCTTGTCAAGCATTCTCATGTAGGTTACAATCACACCTACGACTGTGGATCAATGCCCACAACCCTTCTATCAGCGCTTGTGCATCATCATGTGGCATATGTGTCTGTTAACTCTCTATTTTGTAGGCTTCTCATAGATTGGCACCTATTTTATGCCCATTAGCGTCCTTATTTTCACATCTTTTTCATGCTTTACTATCTTGAAATTTCTCAACTAACAAGCCATAATTGGTTTGGTTTCTTCCCTAGCAAGCCCTAACAACCTATTTTATAGATCTAACCCTCTATTTTGTAGGTTTTCCATCAAACACCAAGTCCCCCATCATATCAGGGTCAAATCAGTGCCTATGCAACCTGAATCAGTACCTGTGCAGTTAGTCTCAACACACTTGCACTCAGGTATACATTCCCTATGTTTTAGCAACTATGTCAAGTCTTTTTGTGCCTATGTCAGAGATATTAGTGCCTAGGTCATAGAAATTAGCATCTATGTTTACCTAATCACTAATTGGCACTTGTTGTGTCTTGCACACATGCCCCATTTTGCCAAATGGAGACCCCTCTTTCTCTTTGGTTTTGAGTCTCAACCTTTCTTCCTTATGATGATGAGAGTGAAATTATTCTTAGAAAGAAGGATTTGTTCAAATTTGAGTATTTGGCATGATTGAAGTTGTTTGTTGCCTTTCATGATTGATTTGGAGGAGTCTTGATTGGGTTTGTGCTTGAGAAATGGACATTTGTTGCATTTTATGCTAAAGTTGGGTGTTGCTGCATTTTGCTCCAAAATCTTATGTCACTAGATGTCCTTGAAACTGCTATTGCAGGATGTGTCATGTTGAAATTCCTAGTTTCCAGGTCTTAGGATTGCAAAATCATGTCAAATTCCACAAGGTTTCACTAAGGGGTCCATATACTTTCATCTTGATGCATAGCCTTAGCACCCTAATTTGGCTAAGTCTGAAATCTGGTGGAACCTCAAAAATCTAGAATCTGCATGTTAAATCCTATGGATCTGGAACCTATCTCAAACATCCTAACAATGTATTTCAAAATATTTAAATTATATGTAAACATATACTTAAGTATATTTTGAAATATACTATCACCCAAGACATTTCAAAATCTGGCGCAAAAAATAACCCCCACTACACTTTGGGCCAAAAATAGCCCCTACTACACTTAGCACTAAAAATCAATCCCACTACTTAGTGCTAAAATGACCTTCTACCAACTTGCACTAAAAATCACTTCCACTGCCTTTGGTCGGTAGGTCCTAAAAACCCTACTAGGTTGGTAGCACCCCAAATCGTTGCCGGAAGGTCTAGTGCTAAAAAATAAGGGTACCGACTTGCATGAAAAATGGGATGCACTGTCTTTAGACGGTAGACCCCAAAATCAGTGCTAGGTCAATTGGAGCCAAAATCAGTGCTAAGTCAGTACCCCTCAAAATCAGCACCTTTTGCCAATTTGGGCCAAAAAACACATTTTATGAAGGGGAAACTTGGATTTCTTGATGAATTTGAATTGCATATCACTTTGACCAACATTTTTACCACATTTGTGTGGATTTTGGGCATGTTTTACAACAATTAATGCCACTGCACCTAAAAAGTCAGTACCCCCAAAAATCCCACTTTTTGTAAAAAGGGGGCTAAAAATGTAAAACAAATGTCTACAAATGGATCCTAATGGCTACAAAAACCTCCCAGATCAACATATAGGCCAAATGGGTACTTGAAAATGGTAAAAATACAGAAAATCATGTGAAAATCATTGGATTTAAGAGGTTGTTCATAAAGAAAGTGACATTGACAATTAGTTGTTTCAGATGAATCTAAGGCTATAAATGGACATATTTTGATTCAAAATGATGGAAAATAACTTGTTAAGATGAAATTTATGCTTGTCCTTGTTGATTTTAGGTCTAAGAGGATAAAGGAGCCAACTGGAGCCATCTTGGAAGGATGAACATACAGAGGTACCCTGCTAACCTAGAAATGTAGAATCAACATTCTATCAACCAAATTGGTGCTACACATGCAAGAGGAATTTAGTATAATGTCCAAGATGATGAAGACCAGTATCAAGAGCTTGAAGACACAGGAGATCATGACCTACATCATTGTTGTTCCTACATATCCAATTCAATATTCATGACATGTTCACAACTATCCTAGTCATCCAGTCATCAAGAACCAGTCCAGCAAGCATCCAGTTGGACATGTCTTCATAAAAAAAAAAAAACATACTCTTCTTGTCTATTCTACACATTAGAGAATTGATTTGTCCTATTAGACAATTCAGAATTGACAAGCAAAAGGATGATCCAGTCAGCATGAGCAATCCCATCAGTCCACATTAGCTCAAGTTTTCACATGTCATATGAATTCCTTCCACCTTAGAAAGTGGCTCTTTGGCATGTATATCCAAATGGGTATCCATTTTATCTAGATTCAATGTATTTGCAAGTTGTTTTTTATCTTTTTCTTAAAGGACAAATGCAAATCTGAAAATGCAACAAACTAATGTATCTCATTAAATGCCATGTAATATGGACCATTGGTGTTGAGTTAATCTCCACCGTCCATTCAAAAAACTTGGTATGGTGCCTTGTCTATAAAAAGGCCATCCTTCTCTCATTGTAGGAAGTAAGATTTGATAATGAATTGGTGAGACTCTGCCAAAATACAGTCAATACAAAGCAAGTTTTTTAGGTTGCTGGGAATTTGTGTTTCTGTGTTGTCTCATTTTGTATTTCATGGTTCATTTCAATCTAAAATTAGTTTACATTCAGTTGCATTTGTGATTAATTATTTTGATATTTGATGGTTTTCCTATCCATACCATTAATGGCTTGTTAATTGTATGTCATTGTACATGGTTAGTCTGGGCATATTTCATATGAGCTAAGTTCAATTGTGTGAATTCATTGAGCTGTACCAAGAGATGGGTGTTTGATGAATCCTCCACAATTTGAAAATTATTACATTTCCTTAGAAGATTGCACAATCTTTATGGCATTGTGGGCTGCCCAGTTAAGCAAAGATTTGTTTACTGTTGGGAATCTATCTATTTGTGTGTTGATCATTCCTACAATTATTTAGAGGATCTCTTATCCTTTCTCTCTCTCCCTTTCCTTTTGCATTTTATTTAAATTTTGGTAGATTTAGCGTTTGAGCAACATTACATTGATTATTTGTTGATAAATTTTAGACTTCACAAATCTTCATCACCTAGGGTTTCTGCATTTACATTTCTGCCTTGTTTTCACAAATCCTATGTTGCATGTAAGTCCCCTTGTTGGTACAACTAATACATTCCACTGAGTCATTCTTGAAAGCTAAGACCTAGTTGTATTATCCTTGGGGTAGTCCTATCTTGGATAGGACAACTTTTTCAAGAGAGGTGATATACTTGTATTTCACCTACATTGTTGTGTGCTAAAACACCATCAACAACACCTATGTCAGTTGTTTTAGCACCCATGTCATAGAGATTAGCACCTATGTCTACATTAGTATCCATGCTTCTGTCTTTAGTGCCTATTTCTACCTGATTAGCACCTACAACCTCTATCAGCACCCTTACAGCCTCTATTAGTGCATGTGCAGTTGCTGTCAGCGTTTGTATCTATTTTAGTCCTAATTTTTCATCTAACATCTTTTATTGGGCTAAAATTGGTGATTGCAGCATCTTTTGATTGTCCAAGACAATTCCAAGACTACTAATCTTGTGGTTTTGCAGCCTCGCTTGTTGAAGGACTCATTTTTTATCACTAAATCTATGACCATTTCTTTTTGGGATTAAAAAGAACTTGTTTTCCTTGTTTGGGATAATTTCAAGGTGTATGCTCTCCCCTTGCACTTTGTGTGATCTTAGGGATCAAAAACCTTGATTTTATCCAATCTTTGTTATCTTTGTTCACCCAAGGTCCTTGGTGTGTATGCACTCTCCTTGCGCCATTTGGCAATCTTGGAGATCAAAAACACCTTGTATTCTTTCCTCTATGAGGCCTACCTTGAATTTCATCACCAAGGGGATGACCTCGACCATCATGTTCTGATGGGGTATAAAAATTTGGAAGAGAATCGAAAGACTATTCCACTGGGGGACATTTATCGTTTAGGTGAAGATTGCAAGAACTTTATACCTTACAAAGTGAAGGAGGAGAGTGGGTTACCCTCTTGCACCATACCATTATACATACCCCTCATCTCATGGACATAGGCCTCTCGTACCTTGAGTGTATCAAGGATATCCTATAGAAGCCCATACATCCTAGCTTAAGACCCTTCAATCATCATATATTATGGTGCACCATTGTAGTAGGAGGGGAAGATGCTCATGCACGTATTTTTATACTTGAGATATGGGATACTTTGGGTAAGATGAAAGTCTCCAAGGTAAGGGGTATATGGTGGTACATGACCATATATTCCCTATCTATCCAAGCTATGGCATCACGGTATTAATGGGGGTGGGAATCACTTTTCTATTTTGAGTTGGGATTGGCCCACGGACATTTTGTGAGACCCACAAGATATGTCACACCTATTTTACTAAATCTAGAATGTTGGTGTGTTTGGCATGTCTTCATCGTCGAAATCCTTGAATCTACTTAATCCAAATCAAATACAAATCCTTTGGAAGAATTGTGCATATATGTGTGTTTATTTTATTGCAAAGTTACCTAAGTTTAAGCACCTAGCCATCCTTAATCACCTCTTAATCACCCATCCTAATCCTTGTCCAAATCATCCATTTTCCTAATCAAAATCTAAATAATCCATTTTCCTCTTAATCCACATCATTCTAATCCAATTTCTTACTAATCCACCTTATCTCAATCCAATTCCTCCTAATCACTCATCCAATTATCCAATTTCATCCTAATCATTATCCTAGTCATCCAAATAAATCCCCCATCAAAACCATCAATTTTACAAGCCCGTTTTTCAAAAAAATCTAGTTGGAGGCTATGCACCTGAACCCCTCTCAGTGGGGGGTCACATCTGTTCCATCACACCCCCCTTAATGTTGGATTGGGTCTCCTCCAAACACTACTAAAATCCCTCCTTTATCAAATCCCATCATTTGAGCTTAATCATATCCCATCTTTAAGCTTAATCCCATCTCATCATCATAATCACTCCCTAATCCATATCTTAATCCACTCATCCATATCCTAATCCATTTATCCAATCTTAATCACCCCATAATCCTCTTAATCCAACCCTCTTATCCTCTTACTCCCTTTTCATCCATATTCTAATCCATTTTACTAAGTATTTCATTCTAATCCAATTCTCCATCTCCATCCTAATTCAATCCTAATCACTTCCTCATCCTCTTAACCCGAATCCCTTATCTACATAATCCCAACTCCCTTCCACATATACTCTAATCCATTATCCTAACCATATTTTACTAATCATCTATCTCTCTAATCCTACATCCATTATCCACCTCATCCATTTCCCAATCATCATCATTATCCTAATAAATTCCCATCAATTGAGCTTACCCTAGTCCCACTATTTGAGCTTAATCAAGTCTCTCTTAATCAACGTCATAATCTACTTCCCACATCCACTAATCCTTCTCCTAATCCACCTGAATCCCCTTCATCCTTAATCATAATCCATCTTCATCATGCAATCCTAATCCATTCCATCTCTAATCTTAATCCAACCCATCTCCCCAATCAAACCTATCATCCATCATAATCCAATTCCATCAATTATCCTTAATCATCTCATCCATTAATTCCCCTAGTCCCAATCCCATTATTGAGCTTAGTCCACTTTCATCCAAATCCTAACCTCATCTAATCATCCCTCATCCATTATTCCTCTAACAATCCTTCATCATAATTCAATTCCAATCCTTAATCCAAAAAATCCTCCTTTGCAAATCAAAAATTGGTTAAGGATTTACCCTATTTCAACCGTCTCCAAATCCTAATCATTTTCCTCTAAATCATCATCTAAATCACTATCCAAAGGGCCCTTGGCCTAATCCAAAATCAACCCCAATCAATCCAAATTTGGTCAAGTGTCATATATCGTTGACCTTGACTAATTAAATCAAATCCATCCTAGCATCAAGTGTCATATATCATTGACCTTGATCATTTCAAAATCATCGAATCCCAATTAATATAAATAAATCCCCCTCTAGTCCAAAATTAAAATCAATTTCATCAAGTCATCCTACATCACATCATCCTAAATCCAAATCTAATCATGACTTCATATCCTTTTGATGATGTTGTTGTTGACCAAGTTAAACTCAAAATCCTTGATAAAATCATTGCAAGTAAGATTGCCATAAATCACTCTCATCCATCCATAAACATGCAATCACCTTATAACCATGCATTATCTAGCACAAGCTATGCTCTCGCACCTCATTGTATATCCTATGGTCATCCTTATGCTACCCTTGACAAGGAAACTCCATTCTATCCCCCATCCACATCCCAACATCCATTCTCATATGAAATATCTGTCACATCCACCTCTTATCCACATCCTTCTTATCCTTATTCCCCTTATCCAAATCCACCATCTCTTTATCCATCAACCTCACCATCTACCTTATTATCCAATACATCATCCCATTCTCCCACTAAATCCAAATCCTCCTTTTTCTAAGGACTCCTCACTAAGAGTGTTGAGAAAAATAACAAAAACAAACTTGTGGAGTCATGCCATCCCACTCCTCCCCAAACACCTCAATGTGTTGTTGATGACCCTATCATCCACCTCATGTATATCAAAACCAAATCACCATCATCCATCCTCTCCAACATCCTATCCAAAAAATATCCCACTCCTCCATCCACCCTGTCCAAGGAGCCTATTAAAATAATTGAAACTACATTCTCTTCCCCCATCACACCATCCATGCAACCCTAGCTATGTCAAGAGCCTAGTCCAAATCATGTTGAAACATGCATCCTCAATCCTAATCATGATCCAAGCATCCCAAATCCTCTATCTCCCGATCTCACACCATCTCCTATTGATCCCCCATCCTCTCCCATTGTTCCTTTACCATCTCCCATCAACCCTTCACCATAACCTATCAACCTCATCGCAAATCCATCATACTATCCTCTTGGTCCCACTACCTTCATCTGTGGTAGTTCTCTCATAGGAGAGGAACAACTTTCTTCCACCACTCATCCCCTTCCATCTAATAATGGACTCACATCTTGTTTCCAAAACAACACCCATCCCATCGCACAACATATGCTCCAAAACATGAGCTATTATGGTAAAGGCCTAGGCCTTCATGAAAATGGCATTTTGGAGCCCATCCATGTCAAAATCCATGCACGTACACATGGCCTTGGACATACATCCAAAGGTAAATAATCCAAACATGTTGGTACCACCCATGCACCTCCCAAATCCACTTCATCCAAACCCAAACCTAGTGCACTCATCACACCTCCAAAACATATGTCACCATCCCTCCTCCTCCATCTTATTTCATCCATCAATCTAAAAAGCATGTGACCATACACCTCCCTAAGTCCACCCTTCCTCCACTCCTCCCAACTCCTAATGTCCCCATCCTTAAATCCCCTCATCCCCCCATCCTTAATACCCCTATGTATAAATCCTGATCCCCCAAAATTTCTAATCAAGATCAACCAAAGAACACACCATCCAAGCATGAAGCTTCCACCAAATCCATGGGATTCAAAAATAATAATTTGGATACCTCCCTACATAAAGCATAAAATCTGCAAGAGCCTAAAGAGTATCATGTCGCAGGGCATCAATACATAAAATCCAAGAAAAATCCATCTAAAAGGATACATAAGTCCACACCTCCAAAAGAAAAAAAATGGTGTGGGTCCCTAAACAAAAATAAATAAATCCAAGTGAGGCATCCACATCCCATTCCATCCCCAAATCCCAAAAATCCTACTCCCCATCAAAAAATCCTCAAAATCCTAAGTCCGTTTGGGTCCCTAAATTCCCAAATCGGCAATCCCAAAATCCCCCATCCCAATCCTACAAATCCATCATGAATCCCAAATCCCCATTACTCCCTACTCCTCCTCCAAACAAAAGCATCAAATCCATTACGGTGTGTGCAACCATTGGTCTTGATTCCCATCACAAAATTCTTACATACCTTCACCCTCCCATCATATATCCCTTGCCTCACATATCTTCCCCATCGCATCCCTATGGTCCATTCTTTTTCTTAAACCCTCATTCCTCCATCATCCATCCATACCATCCATAATCCACATCATAATCCACTATTCTCCATCTACCAACATACATGTGTGTACTTACATTTGACATGGTCCACATGCAACATCCATCCAACATGGGATGCTATTACCTTGCTATAGAAATAGATTCTTGAGTCCCCATCATCCTACATACCATCCTCTTCCTCTATCCAAATCCATCCATCCCATCCAAATATTGCAAAAAATTCAAAAAAATTAAAAAAAATTAAAAAGTAAAGAGAAATAACTTCATCTAATGGTGAAAACCACTTCTCATGCTGCCTTGGCAAAGTACCATGATGAAAGCTGCTTGTGGGCATCATGTGTAATCCCTCCCCCATTTGCACCCTACACTTGGGGGCAAATCTCGCCTAGCCTATCATTTCCCCATCCATCACATATCCTCATCCTATCATCTTATCCATCTACTTATCCATTAATTCCTTCCTCTATCCTTATCCACTTATCCTATTATTTCCTATCCACCACATCTTCCTATCCATACTATCATCCTTTCATCCTCCTTCCCTACTTGTGATCTTACTAAGGACAAGGGCAAAATATGTGAGACATGCCTTAGATACACCAAAACATACCTTCCTTCCAAGAATATCCTACAATGTCCATCCATTTCCCTCAACATCATAACACATGGTCATGCATGACACATCTCAAGTGGGGCCTTTTATTCCTATGTGGCATAGTCCTTGGAGGTCACCTTCGTACTCCCTATATCCACCTCTTCTCTATCCTCTATCCACCATTCTACCCCCCTCCCATTTCTCATCCCCCAGTCCCTTTGGTGGTTTTATAACATCACATCTTCATGCCACCAAAAATTTACCCACCTAGTCACTCTATTCCATCCATCCATCCTACATCTTTCATCCTTTATCACCTACCTATCCTCCCTCATCTCCTATCCTTTCCTCCTAATATATCCTCCCCTATCCCCCACCTCCCCATCCTATCCTCCCCCTGACCATGATTTTGATACCTTGAATCCAATCTGAGCACTCTATTCCCCCATCTATTACCCAAACACTTCATTACCCCATCCACACCACCCATTATCCCTTCATCCCTTTATCCTTTCCTTTTACTCCCTATCCATTATCGACTATCACATATACATTACCCTGTTATCACTATTCCTTCCTACCCACTATCCATTATCGCCTATCCATTATCCACTTGTCCTTTCATCCTCATCATCTTCTCATGACTTGTTGATAGACTCGGCTTTCCCTTTTCATTGGTATCTAGCTTAAGGCTACCTACATGCAAACCAATGCAATCTGCTCTGAGTAATCCAAATCCCCAAATATCCAAATCTCTAAAAAATCCAAATTGCAAGATCAATCCTTATCAATGTGCATCTCAAGATAAGCATCATAATCAAAATCATCCAATCACATTCATGGTCTTGTTCCCAGCCTTGTTACAAGCCTTTTATCCAAAACATCCATCATCATCATCAGGATATATCATTCTCAATCCTCATGTTGTTCTTATCGTCAACAACACAATCCAACATCATCAATCCATCAATCTTTGGCTTTTCAACTTGACTAGGGGTAACATCATGTTTGTCTTTGAATTATTTTTTGTGCATGTGTGCTTTCTTATGTGTACGCATTATCATGTATCTTGCATCATAGGTCCTTGTAACCTGCCTGCCACAACGGTATCATGGTCTTCCATATCATGGTGCTATACGACATAGGGTTGCTTGTGACCTAATCAGTTGGCTTTTGTGCATGGAGCACATTGTCACCCTAGTTCTTTATACCTTAGTGCATAATGTCTGATGCCATATCAAATAAATATGGCTCTCATATATCAATGCAGCATAACACATAGTTCATTGAATCGAGAAATCATCTTGCATCTATCTGAGTAAAAGCAAGAAGTTGAGTCCACTTCTTGTGGAAGTTTTGGACTTAGCCAAAAACGTAAAATCAGGCAAAATAAAATAGGATCCCATTATTTAGCAAATGGGATCCCGTTATGCTTTACGATCCCGAGCCTAAATTTAAAATGAGATCATGTTTCATGGCGGGATCTAGAGCCAAGGATCATGAAACGAGATCTCGTTTCGTAAAAGTATTTATTTTTTTTAAAATGTCCTACGAGCTCATTTTCACCAGAAGCTAGAGTAGAGAGAGAATGATATCCTAAGTCTAAGAGATATTTCCGGCCATCAAACAGTCCAGGTGAGTTATTTTTTCCCTTTTTTTCATTTTTCTAGTATTTTGTTATTTGTATTTAGGATTATTTTGTGTATTTTGTAAATTAGGTTTTTATATTTGGTTTGAATCTTCCTGCAAAACATATAAACCCTTCATTCAATTAAAACTAAAAAATTTACCATACACACAAAAAAATTACCCTAAATTGAATTGAAACAAAAATATTTACCCTTCAAACAAAAATATGAACCCAAAACTGAGATCCAATCATGCCTACAAACCACTGTTGAGTCATCAGAAAACAAGTTTTAGTTGTTGTTTAATGCTAAACTAACTGTCATTTAATAGTAAAAGCCTCCAAAATCTCATTTATCACGTAAAAGCCAGATAAATATTGATTTTCCAACTAGATAGGAACATAGAACTATTTCCATTTGCAATGTTTTTTGTCAATTTGATGGCAACTTTATTTTTTCATTTGCATTGCTTTACGTTTTAAATCTGTATGCAAATATTTCAAAATTAAATAATACTTAGTTTCTTTGAGAAAAAAATCTAGATTTGTCTACGTTTATTTCATTCCATTATTTATCACTTATTATTAATTGTTTAATATAGCCACATACAACTAGAATTTGCAGCACATGGCATCCATATGTACCCATGCACAAACACCTACTCTCTAACATATTAACATACATATAGTTTTCTATCAGCATAATCCTTGAACCTCCTTTAGGTGCAAGTGCTAGTATATATTCCTTTTTTATAATCATTATCCCTATGAGGTTTCTAGATATGTTGAATTACGAATAAGATAGAAATTAGTCAAACCTATAGACTAATTACTTAGTTTCACATTAAAATTTAAAATTAGAATTAAACATTGCCATAATCTTATCATTCCCTACATATACTTAGACCATATTATTAGGATCACACATTAGATACAAGATAGAAGAATAAAATTGATAGAAACCATGATCTTGGAATATGTTAGCATGATTATATTGATAATAGAGCATCTAATACTCCCTCCTAAAATATGATTGTTCATTAAAGTTATCCTCCTCAAATGGCTTAAGGGGATTAAATCTACCTAGAAATTTACATATAATGTTCATGTGAGATATTTTATTCCATGTCATTAATGCAATATATCCATGTGGTTCAATTGGAATTATAGGAATAAAATGTCAATCCATGGCTAACCAAATTTCATCCTAAATGAGCAACTATAATGTATTTATAAAAGTTGTATCCACTCTAGGATCATATCTTTTTAGACTTGAATATTTCTATCTATAATTGTAATTACTAGATAAGGAAACATTTATCCTAAATATGCAACAGCCAACAAAATAATACTAGATATTAATAACTTTGACTAAGATCGAACATTCAAAATATAGCTATCCTCAAAGAAATAAATGAATTTGATTGAGTGAACATTCAAAATATAGCTATCCTCTTTGCAAAATCTAATTTGATTTGAGATATTTATGGGCAAAAAAAATGGATGATCATGAGGTAAGTAAGAAAGACTAACCTTAATTTCTATCTTCCATCATCAAATAATTTCATGTTTAAAGAGTTTCTTAGGGAATATCTATAAATTTAATTCTCATCATATAATTTATTTCATTGATATCTTCCCTAGTGTGTCTAATCCCTACCACCCAATCTATAAATTTAATTCCCATGCTTGTGAGGACCTTGAGAGTTTGGAGGATCCGAATGAGTTTGTAAAATTAATCCATTCTAATATAGATTATTATTTTTAAGCCTCAATGGTTCAAACTAATTGATAAAATGATATTTCAATGAGTAATAGAATAAATGTGAAATTTAATATTTGAATGGTAGTCAACCCCTTAATGATGGTCAATTGCTTAAGGAGGTAGAGGAAGGAATGCTTTAGATATGGGAATGATTCTAGATATGAATAGGTATATTATGGGGGAATAGAAATAAAGGATAAAATCAATAGCATTGAAGGACCTCTATGTGGCAAGGTATTCTAGAGTATAGGGTAAGAATTGAGAAACTTGAGTAGGAATTTAAAAGGATACTAAAGAGGCTTTAAATCTGGTAATGCATACATAAGTAGAGAATCATTTAGAATAGTTCTTTATGGCTATAGAGATTAAGGAAGAAGTACCAATTTTTTTAAAATCTTTCTATAAAATTTATCAATAGGAGTACATACACAAGTATCAATAGAATTCAATAATATCTCATCAAAATGGTAAGTTTATAGTTATTCATTAACAATATGAGGCCATCATATCTTATTAATTAGCTCCTAAATACATTTTAAAAAATAGGATATGTAAAATGAAAAGTGTACTATCAATTAATTATTGGTAGGGGGTTGAAACAACCAATAATTAACCTAGAACAGTAGTCCATCAAAATGTGGCTACAAAACTAGATTTCACATCACATTAACAATTATTTGTTTTTCAAAGATAGACAAACCACATCTCATTCTCAAGGGATGATCATAAAATTCATATCATGATCTCATACCACATTTTCTCTTTACACACTTAGGCCACATTATTCACAATACACATCAAGTATGTATAGTAACTTTTATTTCATCAATTAGTTTGAGTGAGATTTCACATAAATATTTTATATGATACCATTATCCATCGAAAAACCACAAAATAAATTTCATTATCATCATAACCACAAGCATAGTTTTATATAGTCATAGTTTTATCATCCAATATGAGCATTGTGAAGATGGTTGAGGGGTGTTAAATTTTACACTAACATTGATGATCAAGTGTAAAATAAATAATAATAACTTTGACATTTTCCCCTTACACATGGATCCATATACTTATTTTCCCCTTATACATGGATCCATATAAATTTAGCCTCTTCATGCCATAGATTAAGAGGATTTAAGAAAATGGCTTAGGACAAAATCATTCCATTGGCATGGTTTATGGACCTAGGAAAGATGACATGGATTAGGGGGATTTAAGAAAATTGCTTAAGGCTTGTCCTAAGAGGATGTAGATGGTGCACCATGAAATATAATCATTAATCCCCTTAAGCCACTAATAATAGTCAAATTGATCATTCACATTTGATCAATTTGTATAATGTTAGATGCTTGAAGTTTTTACAAACTTATTAAAGATCTATATATTAAACTTGGTCAATTTAGGACAAAATCATTCCATTAGCATCGTTTATGGACCTAGGAAAGATGACATGGATCAAGGGGATTTAAGAAAATTGTTTAAGGCCCATCCTAAGAGGATGTAGATGGTACAACTTGAAATCTACTCATTAATCCCCTTAAGCCACTAATAATAGTCAAATTGATCATTCACATTTGATCAATTTGTATAATGTTAGATGCTTGAAGTTTTTACAAAATTATTAAAGATCTATATATTAAACTTGGTCAACTTAGGACAAAATCATTCCATTATCATGGTTTACAGACCTAGGAAAGATGACATGTGGATTAAGGGGATTTAAGAAAATAGGATTTAAAGGGAAACTTCACTATTCCTTGTAAACACTTTAAAGTAAATCAAGCCACAAAATTTTACATGCCTTAGACATAAATGAGCCTTACACATTTTTTCATTTGTATCATTAGGTCATTTATATCATGGATTAAGGGGTTTTTTAAGAAAATGGCTTAAGGGGATTAAATTTACCTAGAAATTTACCTTTTTTATATACGTGTTTTTAGTTTCTTTTTTAGTATGTACATGTATTAAAATTACATAGTTAGATCTTAAATTTTGAAATTTGTACGTATGTTCAAGTTGAATGATGTATGTATGTGTATGTATCCTAATTTTTATTTTAAGCAGTCATGTACATTTAATTTAAAAATATTTTTTGTAATTTCTCAATTTGTATAATACCTAGTTTTTAATATGTTTATTTATAATTTATATATAGATTCTTGAAAGTTAATTTTGTACTTGTTTGTATATTTATATATGTAGGTTCACTTTTATATCATGGATTATAACTTTGATATTGAGGATTTGCTCAATCCCCCACCTCCTAGAGCCCCTTCACCTCAACACTCTCCACCTCCACCCCCTCCACCTCAAAACCCCCCACCACCACCCCCAGGATCCAATGAGGCTCGCTTGCAAGCTCAGATCAATGACAACATTAGATCCATTGAAGAAAAATTAATGCAATTTGAAATGAAGCATTCATGCCACCGCGCTTGATGTGTTTTGCATCTTCAATGCAAAATGTTGTAGATGTTATCAAGTCCATTGATGTGGACTTAGAACTTTATCAAGCATGGAGAGAGGAGAGATGACAGTTTTATTCTGATGGACTCTCCTATAGGGAGATCCTTGACCTTAAAATCACAAAAGCCTAGTTAGCTCCATATTTTAAGCACCCCATCACCAATCAACCAATTCCCACAAACAAAAAAAGAATATCAATTAGGTAGTGTAGACATCTT